>CM034155.1:257596627-258949127 GCA_019776745.2 Taxus chinensis
GTACATTTTTTTGTATAGCTTATGACTACCAGAGAGACTCCATATATGCAGACTGTGCAGGCTGCTATAGATACTGCCATAACATCTATAGATCCACTAACTGAGGTACAATTTTTCAAATTTGTTAAATTTATTTAGGAATTATTTCTTATTACTTAAATCTATAATATCAAATTTTGTACATGAAATATTTAATTTGAAATTTAATTATTTGTATGTAGCTTACCTCTCATGAGTCTATTGTTGTCCTTGCCACGCGTCGATGACAAATTGATAGGGATCATGACATTTTGGTAAGATTTCACATGCAATTTAACTAAATTCTAAGTTTCTAAATTTTGAATGTATTTCAAAAATCTAGGTGTTAAAAATTTTTTGTTTATGAATGTGCAAGTTAGGTTATAGGCTTGCTTAGAGATGCCTAGGACCACATGGATGAAATCCGTAGTGGCATCTCCCTCCTCTAAATCCCTAGGTCATGGACATGCTACTTCTAGTAGGGCGAAGAGAGGGAAGATGTTTCATGATTAGATTCATAGGACGTGGATGTATATATATATATATATATATATATATATATATATATATATATATATGGGCCAACTGGTCCTAGTTCATGATTCTTCATAGGACATTGTATATATAGCCTTATGCGACCACATGTGGTCCTATATGTATAACACACTTGGTTCAAGATGTACACATGTTATGAACTTATATTTTTAGAGACGTGTGTTTAGCACACTTAGTTTGATACATTATATATCCATGTGTTGGTTTTCATAACGATATTACTTCTATGTTTGATTCAAATTCATTGCACATGATATCCTTCTATGTATGTATATTAATTCTATATGTATGTTTGATTTAGAATTAAAAAACTATGGTGTAACATATATGAATATAATGTTACTATGGTGCAACATTGCATGGTACAATTGTTAAGAAATTAGGGGAAGCATGTGTATTCATCCTTCAACATGGGAAGCTTATCATTTTCCTCTTAATTCATGAAAAAATATTTCATACCTTGAATCTTGAAATAAGATGTCTTCCCTTGGGTCATTTGGTTTTTGAACTGTGTATTTAATTTTATTTATTAGAATGATATTATTCATTTTACCATTGATGAGTATGGTGGTGTATGACCAATCCATCTTTATATCCCTGCCAATATCATGATAGAAACTTTGGCTCAACAATATACCATACGTAGCTAGCATGTCTTCCACAAGTATTTCCATCTTGATTTTCTTGTCAGGGAAGTCTACAAATTTTGGCTTGAGAATTTTTCTCCTAGCCGAAAAGAGGTAATTATTTTGTTTTCATGTAGTAACAATGGCCAATATCAAGGCTGAGATTAATACCAATAGAGTTATCCAATTTTATAAGCATGACATTGTCAGAGGCATCGGAGTCAATAATGCAATTATTCAATTTATAGGTCATGTTGACAATTTTTACACTTGTGCAAAAATGGGAAACTCGAAAATTTGTCGTTATGATGAAAGTCATGGGTGAAGTATACCTAAGCTAAGGAAGTTCTTATGATTATTAGTTACTGCTGAATTAGTTATAAGATTAAATGAAATCTTACAATTATGTGTATTATCACAAAACATAATAGATCACATAGTCTGCAGTTTCATGCCATCTTTAGAAAAAGAACACAAAGCCCCAAAGGAAAAATGTGTTGTCTTGATGAAGATGAAAAATTATAGAGTAGGTGAAGTGCTCAGTTTTGAAGCACCAAACAAAAATATAGATATCAGAAAATCAGGGTTCATTACTGAATGTTACAAGTTCTCATCAATGTTTCTTTCCTTCATGATTAAGGCATTTAATTATGCTACTAAGTTGTTTAGTTCATCATACACTCCATTCAGAAGCTTGAAATGCAGAAGGAAATACACAACTCAATTTCAGAATTTAATGTTTTATTCACAAGGAAGGTCAAATGTTTCCCACACAAGCCATGGGATGTGACTAAAAATTAAAGTACATCTACTGGAGAAAGAGGTACACATGCATGAAATAGAAAACAAAGGAATATGAGGGAACCCATCATTGCCTTTTTATATTATTCGTTGTGCAGATTTTCCCCCTTCCATCTTATTCCATCTTTGTCTTCACAATTCAAAGCATGGTACCATAAAAGTAAAAGAAAGGAATCATCAATAAAGAGATCAGGGTTAATCCATATTCCTACATTGTTCTACTACATGCATATGGATCTCTAGCAACATGAGATATAGATTATTTGAAGATCAAACTACATAGCTCACTCAAGAAGAAAAAATAGAAAAGAGAATAAGAAACATGGACACAAGAGAGGCCAAAAAGCCTAATTATTTCTAACTATTTTCCTAAAGTGTGTAAATACAGGTTGCAGTCAAGAAGAAAGAATCATATACATGCTAAAAAAGGAGGACCAGTGTAACTTAAACTCAGATATTGTCTACAAATGGAAGAGGTTTACAGTACAAAACAAAGAAGATGCTTGCAGATAAGATACATTTTCCAAATTTCAGCCAAAGGAAAGGAATTCTGGGAAAATTTTGACAGGAATTCACCATGACAAATCAACATTTCAGATTTTCCAACATGCCAGAAATGTTACTATACGGGAAATCAAGCATCTATCTAAAAGAAAAAAAGCAACAGAAATCATAAACAAGCATTTGAATCAAGTCTTATGCCTAAGATAGTATCAAAGAATAAGTGAACTGCTTGTAATTTCCAAAAAAGTGATACAAGGTACAAAGATCTCATAAAAATAGAATAGTCAAAGTGCTATTACTGTCAGTTCCAGAATCAAATGAACAAGCCTACCGGTCTGTCAAAAGATACAAAATTCTTAAAGAGATAAATTTTAGAATCAGGAGTTGTACATGTCATCTCCAAAAACCAAACTCTTTATATAAAGAAAAGAATTTCTAAGGTGGCTTCCAGTTTTACGAAATCCACAAAGGAGCAGAGAGGATCCGGGTGCAAACATTTCAAAATCAGAGATAAATTTTGTAGCTTACCACATGGGTCAACACTTTGAACCCGAATCAAGAAAATATTTCCCTAGTTTGAAAAGTAAAAATCTAACAGAGTTAAAGTACCCATCAAAGGTTTTCATTATTACGACTCAAAGTAAAGGAAAACAGTCCCAGTGGAGAAGGGAAAACATTAACGCACAGAGTTTTCTTCTTGACAACACTTCTACATGAACAACAAACCCTTCGCAAGTTAGAAAAAGATGATATAACATAGAAATGGTCGAGTCATCAAATTGAGGGAGCCATCACGAAATTTCAGAACTCTCATACAGGAAAATGAATTAAATTCAAAGGACGACACATATATATAGCTAGAATGAATACCCAGAACTCAAAATACACAGTTCTAAAAGTCATAATGAAGACTGGTTAGATTATTTCACTCACCTTTTATCACATGCAGTTTCGAAGTTGATTGACCATGGGATCCCATCACAGTATCAAGATGGCGACCAATAAAAAAACCAAAGACTTCAAAATATATAGATCTGAACAACAAAGATTCATATCCAATCAATCTCGAAGAACAAAATGCAGAGGGGTGGGGTTTCAAAGCTACCCATAATGACAAAGTTCAGAGTTTAACAAAGCAACCAACAATGGCGTCAATTTTTTTTTGCTAGGGCTTCGCCCGCATAGTAAAAAAATCAAATGAGATGTGCATTAGGGTTGAGTTTTCCTTTAACATGAAAATTCAAGAGGCGAGTTCAACCTAACTCAACCACAATCAAGCATCGACAATTAGAATTCAACAGGTACAAAGATCAAAGGCTGAGGATTGATCTCCACTTTCTATGCAAACCATGGTTCCAGTCTTAAAAAATGCATTCAATGCAAGTCAGAAACCCTAAATCATGCTTTAAAGATCAATGATAAAAAATCGACAAGTACAGAGATCAACGCTCACAAATGGATCATCAAAATCAATGCAAAAGAGTCCAGTCAAAATGACAGTCATTTGACCAACTTATAATTTTCAAATTTTATAAAGTGTCAAAATTTCCTCCTTAGGCCCGAAAGTCTGAAGAGTACACGTGGCACCATCACGGTAGAAGCGGAGAAACAAAGGTCGAGATTCATTTAAGTTTTCAAAACTTTAAAAATGCAAAATTCAAAAGTTCCAAACATTTCCTGCAAGCTCGAGCCTCCGCTATGAGAAAGTCAAAGCCATGGGGAGAAGTCAAAAATCAATTCTATAGAACATTGGCGGAGTGGCAGGGTTTCGTTAAAATTTGAGACTTATTCGTAAAAATCGTTAAAGCTTCAAGTTACCCTGTAGGCCCACAATTCCCCTGAGCAGGAGATCAAAATAAATGTTTCCTTTAAGGCCCAAAGTGGAAGAGTTTAAAATGCCAAATTTTCCCACAGGCCCGAAGACCCGCCAAGGGGAAAAAAATCCACAAAAGGTCCATAGGTCTGCAAAGGGCTTAAAACTTCAAAAAATCCCGAAAGTCCGCAAAAGACTCAAAATTTCCATAATTTTTCCCGAAGGCCCCTAAACGCAAAGGGAGAAGATTCTTTGTGTCATCCAAGCTATCATTTCAAGTTTTGACTTTCAAAATTCGAATTATAGTATATGTTTCAAGAAAATACAAAGTGTCGACCAATGAAACATGCATGTATTAATCAAAAGATGGCCAAAATAAGATCAGAAAAAATATAGATTCTGGATGCACAAGAAGAAGACTTGCTTAGCAAGCAAAGCTTATTTTTAGCAAATCATCCACTCATGCTTTTCTTAAAAATAGACATGCTTTTCTTAAAATAGATCAGTGGACTATAGTTGACTAGTTGTAACTGAAGGCTATTAATGCCTATTTGTAATTGCATGTTCTATTTTTATACCTTTATGTATTATTAAATAAAGGATAAAAATAGCATGCATGGGTGAGTACAAGCCTTGGGCTATTTTTGGGAAAGGGGTGAACTTTATTTTGCTATATATTGTGTGCCTTTGCAAAGCACAAGGGAGAACTTTTGGAGGACTTTTAGATAAAGGAGTACTGAAGCAAATTTTTCCAGTTTTTCCCTCTGAGTGTAAATATTTTCTTCCTTTCCAAGTTATTTGCATTCTTGTGTTTCATCATATTAGTCTTGTGAATTAAAATTCTCTGACCAATTATCTTACCCTGCTACAAATTCAGTTCTTATGCATAATTTTAATGTGCATGTTAACTTTTTAGTACTGTTGTGATTTTCTCCCTCAGTATAACCAATTGTTTTGCCCTTAGATATTCTACTGAAAACTATTGGATCATGCATAAAAAATTATTCCCATATCAGTTGTACATATACTCAGTCAAATCCCTCATACAAATTTGGTGTATCACCTTAGTTTTAATCATTTTACAGTCATCTTTTACCCCTAACCCCAAAATCAATTTAGGATACATCAACAAGGAACCGGCCTTGATACCGGAGACACCTCAAAATAGGTATGCCCACAGACCTGAGGTGTTTCCATTGTATCTACAAAAGAGAGAGATCAAATTTTGCAAGCTTAGAAAACCTGCAGCCATCTCTCTACAGGGTGCACTTTCGAAGACCGAAATGATAAACTAGACGAGGGTCAAGGTGTTTTTCTTGGGAAGTAGAAGAAGAGGCTTATTTATTTTTTTATGAATGGGTGAACACTAAACAAGAGTAACTAATCATATCATCTATTCAGATTACTCATGATATTTATTGGGTGAGTATTCAAAATAACCAATAATTGTATAACCATCTTCTTCTTCGCTTTCAATTTCTGATACAACAATTTCTTGAAAAAGTTGTAATTATTGAAAAAGTTGTAATTGTTGAAAAAGTTGAAAATGGTGGGTCATCGCACCAAAATTCCTATGTGGACATGTCTGGGTGGCCAAGTGAACACTATAGGAGGCATAATTTCGGTTCGCGATAATGTCATTGCTTCCAAGCTACCTCGTTCGGGCGGAGTCCCTTAAGAGCCCTAAGACCAAAAAATTGTTCAACTTCGACGGGTGGCTACACAGACTCTATGACACCTAAGGACATCTCGTTCAATCCTACACCTCAGTGTAGTGACCCTCTACAATATCCTGTCTAAGTTTTTTCCTTCTCCAATTGGTGCTCTCGGTACCGTATTATTTGCAAACACGCCGAATAGTGTAGGTTGAGACAGTGTAGGATATCAAATGGTATATTTTGTAAATGGTGGGTCATGGCACCGAAGTGACTATACAGAAACATTCAGGTGGCTAGGTGAATGCTAGAGGAGGCTTATTTTTGGTGTGTGACAACATCGTTGCTTCCGGGCTACCTCATTCGGGCGTAGTCCCTTAAGAGCCCTGAGACCAAAAAAATGTTCGACTTCGACGGGTGGCTACACAAACTCCATGGCACCTACGGAGGTCTCATTTGATCCTACACCTCTACATAGGGACCATCTATAATATCTTGTCTCGGTTTTTTCCTTCTCCAATCGGTGCTCTCGCTTCCCTATTGTTTGCAAACGCGCCGAATAGTGTAGTTTGAGACAGTGTAAGGTTGTCAAACAGTATATTTTATAAACAGTGGGTCATGGCACCGAAATTACTACATAGACACATTTGAGTGGCTAGGTGAATGCTAGAGGAGGAATTGTTTTGGTGTGCGACAACGTCGTTGCTTCCGAGCTACCTCGTTTGGGCGTAGTCACTTAAGAGCCCTGAGACCAAAAAATCATTCAAGTTCGACGAGTGGCTTTGCAGACTCCATGGCACCTAAGGATTTCTCATTTGATCCTAAACCTTAGTGTAGGGACCCTCTACAATAGCCTATCTTGGTTTTTTCCTTCTCTAATTGGTGCTCTCACTGCCCTAATGTTTGCAAACGCACCGAATAGTGTAGTTTGAGCCAATATAAGGCTGTCAAATGGTATATTTTGCAAACGGTTGGTCGTGGCACTGAACCAACTGTGTAGAAACATCTGGGTGGCTAGGTGAATTCTAGAGGAGGTGTTTTTTTGGTGCGTGACAACGTGGATGCTTCTGGGCTACCTCGTTCGAGCGTAGTCCCTTAAGAGCCCTGAGACCAAAAAATCATTCAACTTCGACAGGTGACTACACGTACTCCATGGCACCTAAGGATGTATCATTTGATCCTACACCTCAGCGTAGGGACCCTCTATAATAGCCCATCTCAGTTTTTTCCTTATCCAATCGGTGCTCTCGCTGCCATATTATTTGCAAACGCGTCGAATGGTGTAGTTTAAGCCAGTTTAAGGCTGTCAAACAGTATATTTGGCAAATGATGGGTCATGGCACCAAACCAACTACGTAGAAACATCTAGGTGGCTAGGTGAATGCTAAAGGATGTGTTGTTTTGGTGAGCGATAGTGTCATTGCTTTCGGGTAACCTCATTCGAGTGTAGTTTGTTAAGAGCCGTGAGACCAAAAAATCATTCCACTTCAACGGGTGGCTACACGCACTCTATCATACCTAGAGATGCATCATATGATCCTACACCTTGGCGTAAGGACCCTCTATAATATCCATGAGATCTCGGTTTTTCCCTTAAAATCGGTGCTCTCGCTGCCCTAATGTTTCAAATGCACAAAATAGTTTAGTTGGAGATAATGTAATGCTATGTTTTGGTGGCTACAGGTGAATTTTTGTGCGTGACAACTCTATCGTACCTAGGTGTCGTGGCACCTATTGATCCTACACCTTGGCGTAAGGACCCTCTATAATAGCCTATCTCGGTTTTTCCCTTACTGTAACCAAAGGTGAATCTTTGGTCTCAAACAGTGAATCTTGGTGCTCTCGCTGCCCTAATGTTTGCTTCCAAATGGATACCTAATAGTGTAGTTTGAGATAGTGTAAGGATCTCAAACGGTATAATTTGTAAACAGTGGGTCGTGGTAATGAACCAAATGCACCTACATGTCTGGGTGGCTAGGTGAACACTAAAGGAGGTGAATTTTTGGTGCATGACAATGTCGTTGCTTCCGGGATACCTCGTTCGGGTGTAGTTCCTTAAGATCCCTGAGACAAAAAACTCATTCAAATTTGATGGGTGACTACGTGCACTCCATGGCACCTAAGGAAATCTCATTTAATCCTACACCCTGGCGTAGGGACCCTTTACAATATAATTTCTTGGTATTTTCTTTCTCCAATCGGTGCTCTCTCTGCCCTATTGTTTGCAAACGCACCGAATAGTGTAGTTTGAGCCACTTTAAGGTTGTTAAACAGTATATTTTGTAAACTGTGGGTCATGGCACCAAACTGACTATGCAGACACATTTGGGTGGCTAGGTGAATGCTATAGGAGGTTTCCTTTCAGTGCGGGACAATGTCCTTGCTTCTGAGCTACCACCTTCGGGTGTAGTCCCTTAAGATCCGTGAGACCAAAAAATTGTTCAACTTCAACGGGTGGCTACGTGCACTCCATGGCACCTAGAGATGTCTCGCTGATCATACACCTCGGCATAGGGACCCTCTACAATAGTATTCCTCAGATTTTCCTTCTCCAATTTGTGCTCTCGCTGCCCTAATGTTTGGAAATGTACCTAATAGTGTAGTTTGAGACAATATAAGGCTATCAAACGGTATATTTTACAAATGGCGGGTCATGGCACCAAACAGAATACGTGGACACATCTTGGTGGCCAGGTGAATGCTAGAGGAGGTGTCATTTTAGTGCGTGACAACATCGTTGCTTCCAGGATACCTCATTCAGGCGTAGTCCCTTAAGAGCCCTAAGACCGAAAAGACATTCAACTTCGACGGGTGACTACATGCACTATGTGGTACCTAAGGACATCTCATTTGATCCTACACCTCGATGTAGGAACCCTCTACAATAGCCTATCTTGGTTTTTTATTTCTCTAATCGGTGTTCTCGCTGCCCTATTGTTTGTGAACACGTTGAATAGTGTAGTTTGAGACATTATAAGGCTATCAAATGATATATTTTGCAAACGGTGGGTCATGGCACCGAAACAACTATGCACACATGTAGAGATGATCTTATAAACACTTGGGGATGTGTCATTTCAGTTCTCTAAGCTCCAAGTACTTTTGGGATACCTCCTTCAGAGCCAAGAACCCCCTCCACAAGTACATAAATCATTATTAATTGCTTATCTTTTCTTATAAAACAATGAAAGCTTCTCTTAGCTTCGAGAATTTATAATTATCTACTAAAAGTGCCAACCACATGAAGCTGGAAGATTTTCTAGCACCACTAACGTGCATATAAAAGTCAACTTCTAACTACCACTAACTACCACTGACCCTGTAGGATACTCAATATCTTTTCCATCTATAATAAGAGAAGTCAACTTATTTCTTTCCTTGATACAATGACATAAGAAATAGTTTGTTCCTTCTTCATTGTCTTCTGTTGTAATAACTGCAAACACATGTCCTAAAAAAAAGGTTTCAACTCAAATTTAAACTGTACATATTAAAATTAGAATGGACATAACTCAATATAAAAATTGTAAATAAACATATATACCTTGTTGAACCAAAATCAAAATTTCGTCAAACTCCTTGGATGTTGCAAATTCATCTGCAAAAACAAGTCGTAATGCTTGTGGAGTTTGATAACTAGGAAGTGGAGTTAGAGGCCTACAAATCCATCCATCCACCGATTCTTGTGAATCACACTCAGCAATGACAAATTTAATACAAGATGCACAAAAGTATGTCAACTTTCTTATCCATGTGGCCCACGAAGTAGTGTCTAAGCTACAAAATGAGTGCATATCACTGGACACAATGAGTGTCATACAATCCTAATAGTTAGCAATTTATTTTTCCTCTATCAACTAAAAATATCTGTGAAGTGTGGAAATTTCTTGAGAACCTTAGGCCATGTTGTCAATAAACCATTCCACTATGCTCTTTGTACTTCAACTCTTCTCTTGCAAGATCTATTTTCACACATGCCCCTACACCGTCATGCTCTCCTTTTCCTTGTCAAACCTCAGTGAAACTCCAAATATGTTGCACACCCATCTTGACGTGCATCCTACTCATCCAATAAAACATTAGTGCATTCTTAAACTGGGACATGCAATTATCTTACCATATATAATGTTGTTTGAAGTGGATGTCCCTATTATACAAGTTTCCATAAAATAACTGGAAACACCCTTGCACAAATTCTGTAGAACGAGTACGATCATCATTTATATAAAATTGGTACTCTCTTAAAACAATTTGATCATTCTCTATACTATCAGGAGAATGTACAAAAGTTATATGCACAACAATGGTAACTTGTATTGAGTTGTAATATTGTGATTGAACCTCCATTTGTGGTTGCAATATGTAATTCTCTACAAAATCGACCACTAAAACAATAGTACCAATAGGAAATGTGTCTTTGCATATCTTGAACTATTTATCCAGCCATCAAGCTCTATGTGTATGCCTAGCATACTCATAAACAATTTCATCCTTAAATTTTCTCATAAATTGAAAAGTAGACATATGTTTTGTAACTAGCTCACACCATTTAGACTCTTTTCCATCTTTTAACTGGTATGTAATTGATTTATATTTATCAAACTCAACTAAATTATTTCCTATTGTAACTTCAATTTGCTCATGGATGTAACTTTCAAATTTAGGTAATCCACCACATGTACCACAACTTCCATCTAAACAATCCTGACTATAAAAAAATTGTCCATCTTCTTTTTCACAAAATATCATAGGAATGAAATCCCTGGAAGATATTGGTGGAACTTTAACACCACATTCCGATAACATAGTTTCATAATGTAAAATAGAACGGATACATAAAATTTAGCACAATGCATAGAAAATTTAACATGTTGCCTACAACAACAAGTGGTGCAAGCGTGGTTGATTTTCACATATAATGGTTTTAACATTTCAAAAAAAGTTGACTAATTTTAATTTCCAGATACTCTTGTTCAAACTTACGAAAAAATTGAGTTTGAGTCATATCCAAGAAATGCTTTGGATGTGGTTCGCGATTAATTAAACCAACTCTTCGTTTTACAACATTTCTTGTATTAAGTGAAACTCTAGTGTTATCATGCCAAAATTGAACAACAACTTCTCTTATAGCATCAGTATTATATTTGTCATTACACAGTGCTCTAGTAGAAAATGCCCAAAAATCGTTGTTATTGAGTGATTGAAGGATATTACGTCTTTCAATTGCTTTCATTAGAGTTTTTCGATTAACTTGCAACATTTGACTTGTTTGTGTAATCAAACATTGTTTTTTATTGATTCACTTAAAACACTAGTAGCAAGTACACGACACACAATATTACTATCCCTAGTGCATCTCTTGACACCAACAGTGTGATATGCATCATGAAGGTTTTCAACAATTGTAGAGGTTTGACCACGTATATTAGATGTTGTCAATCTTAAGGTGTTTAATGTAAGTCTCATTTTATTCAATTTCATCAAACTAACCAACAACTGACATCTTTAGGAATCATTTAAAATTCAAAATGATTATCCCAAATTTCAGTGGATTTTCTTCTGATTTTCCATTCAAAAAAATTTCACACACTGCTTTCAAAAATTTTTCATCAATTTCAATAAAAAAAATGTGTTTCTTACGAAAATCTTAAGAGGTGTTTTTGTCAATTTTTACTTTTCTACAGTTTCAACCTGAATTTCTTTATTCATATTTTCATTGTCTCCTTCAATTTCAACATTTACTACATCATGAGTATTTATTTCTTCTTCAACATTGATAGTAAAAACATTTTCATCATGAGTATTTAATTCAACTTCAACATCGATAGTAGAAACATTACCTGGTTCCTTGTTGCTTACAATAGTAGGGGTTGAAGATGAACCTCTTCTTGATTCACTAAGATTCTACATTCGCTCAGTATTTTGAAATTTATTTTCGTCTAATTTGTTTGTTTTTTTTACTTAATGACTTCCTTTTTTGACTTTGTTTCTTGTCTTCCATGATGATTTACTTCCAGTGATAAGAAAAACGTGTAGAAAATGATAGAATTTTATAGTAATTCGTACGACAAAGTCAAATAGCAAATATCACATGGTAATTATAATGTTAGGATGCATATAAATATGATTTATGAACCATGATCACACTTTATAAACCATGCTCGTGGTTTATAAAGTGCGATCGTGGTTCTTGTTTAAAAACCCATGATCACGGTTTGTAAACCATGATCCCAATTCAATCTATATCATCAAATCTGACTCTAAGGCTTGAGAAATCTTTGTTTTGCCCCAACCAAAGCTATGGAAGGTCATTATGAAGTGTAAAGGGTCAAAAAAATTCAAATTTCCTCTTCCACATACTTGAACCATGCTAAAAAACTGAAAATATTTCACAAAAATGGTGCCATCGCATAGGGGAGACTGTTAGATTCGTACAAATATTGATTTTAAAGTGAATATAAGAAGATAAATATCATTTTATAATTTTTTTACTAACAATAGGTCTTTAAGACATTTTTTCCCATGAATGTTCATGTATACATTTAAGAATGCAACTTTTGTTTTGTTTATCAAAATGTGATAAAAATTATACCATCCCAAGCATGGAGAAATTCTATACATGTTTAAAAAAAAATATTTGATTTCAATATTTTTCGATATAGTTATAGTGGGAAAACGGAAAGCACTCCATTTTCTAAATCTTTTTAGACCACTTTCATAGAAAAAATCATAACAAAAAATATTGCTCGAAAAATTACAAAATAAAATCCATCCCAAGATAGACAACTACATATAACTTTTCACCAAAGGAAAAAAACAAATAACAAGATTTGGTCATCCAAATTGCGGGCAAATGGACTACAATCTTATAGGTTTCTTTCAAAAACAAAAACCAAGTAATATAATTTTAAGTGTTTAATATAGCTAAACTTGTCCTTTTAAAAAAAAAATTAGTATTTTAGAAACTAGATTATGGATGCTACGATTCATATTTATATATATTTTTCTAATTTTGAGTTTGCGTATTGCTAATAATCCCTACAAGTTGAGATTTCACTGTTTTTTGTAATATGACGTCCACTTATGACCCCTTTTTTGTCCACGAACTTGGTGCACTTACCCCATGTGAGCATGAAATCAACGATAAATCACTAACATGTCATCCACCCTAATCCAACATAATTAACGTTTTTCAGTTTCCCATTTACATATAATAATAATTACAATTTGCATTCAAAAGAAAATTTTTAGAGACATGTATTCATTTCACTTCATTTCGTAACCAAGGAGAGAGAAGGAGATAGGAAAGAGAGAGGAACACTATTTTTCAAATGTTAGATTTCACACAACAAGCCACAAGATAGAGTTCCAAACAGTTATTTACAAGAGTCAAAAAGTTTCCACATGGGTTTGGTAACCAGATGAAGGTCCCACAACTTTCTTTTTACATTTTCCTGCTAGCTACAAAAACGTTCAAATCAGGTTCAGAGGCTAAGAAACCACTTTCAAACGTTGTCTTCCAATGAGCAAACACACCATGGTTAAATTTCTACGTGTCCACTTATATACCAAGAGTTCTTAGGAACTAACAAAATTCAGAATTGGCGAATGGTTTATAATTAGCAGGTAGTTTTCCAATGCCATCGATCATAATTGACTTAGTTGTAAATGATCAAAAGTTATCACGAGGTCTCAAAAACCACGTCCAAAACTAATGTTCGATGGATGAAAGCACCACAATAAATTTCCTATGAGTTCCACCATATATGGAGAATTCATCAGAGTCTTTAGAACTAATAACTAGAACATGTTTTTCAAACAGCGACATGATTTCTGAAGCCACCGGTCCTAATTAATCCAGTTTGACCTAGTCAAATTGCGACCAAAGGCCTACAAAATGGCTTTTCCAAACTATACAGAAAAGTATTTTCCCCTAAACTATAGGTTCCATGCAATTGTATACTAAAAACACTAGACGTTTGTAAAGGTGGATAAGCATTTTGTTTCTCAGGGTTCAAATGGCGATTCAAAATGAAAGCCAACTTTTTAGTTTTAGTAGCTTCCTACAACTACAAAACGATGAAACCTTGCTCCTAGTAGGGCATCAAAAATATCACAAATGATCATTCGGGGTTGATTCAAGGATTAAAGTGACTCCTCACATGACAAGGTACACATAGGAAACTTAACATCTCCTTTTTGGGGTTATGAAGGTTATTTTGCAAGTCTCTGAAAATCGTGATTTATTTGTTTTAATAAGGAAGCAATCAACATGTCTACATGGGATTCAAATTCAACTTGTCAATAAAGAAATGGGTACTATAGCAATCTAGTTTGGTCAAGAATTTGGTATATCATCTCAAAATGAGGGTTTTAATTTTACGCTTCTCTACCAAGGAATATTTTAATTGTGCAAGCTACGATATGACAAATTTTTGTTTTGAAAACAAGTTTATTTAAAACTATCAATTCTATGATAATGCTACACTTTAAAATTTTATTTTTCTGCAAATGAACAATTAAAGAACATAAATTATGAAAGAAAGGGAAATATGAACCACACCTGGAAGATATTTTTGTCTGCAAGCAAGAGGTGCTCCATGTGGTTTCTTGTCAAGAACATGATTCTACATTTTGCATAAATATCCTCCTGATAGTTGTAGCAACAAATATTTGCTAGAATTTTACTCCTCCTCTAATACACTTTGGCAGATGTCCGTATTATGACTAAAATCTCCCATTATAACACATGTTGAGGTGTTCCTGGGAAGTTAATTTGGAATTGGATTTACTCAAGCCACTACCAATCTTGAAAAATAACAAACTACACAGTTGATACAACGAGAGTTGTCTAGAAATAGGAGAAACCTCAGTGTGTTGAGCATAATTTACATAGATTTCCATAATAAAGAACCCCTATCAACAGATCATAAAAAGGCCAATCCAACATAGCAACATCATGAAAATAAAAAATAATGGTGAGTTGTAAACAAGGTAACCCATACAACCCACATCCACCTCAAACTGCAAGTGAGTGATACTAAACACAATAGTGAGCTATGGGAAAGAATTAACAAATGTAGAGCTCATCTCTAAATAAAAAATCGTGACCTAGATGTGCAAGCAATGCCCAAATCATGAGGTGAATCCAACTAGTGCCTAGGGAACTCCAAGTATAGCTCGCCCAATACAAAACAACTCAAAGTCTTCCAAATAGGGTTGAGATAGGCCATTGGAAAACACAAACCAGAACTTCAATACAAGATGAAGAATATCTCATAGTAGATCTAGTGGTGAAAATATTAAACATTGATAGATTTTACCCTAAAAAAATGAATATCGCTTTAGGTAAAGCTTCAAATCCAGTTCTAGCCTTCAAAATTTTCATAAATACCTACTAAATCACTTACAAGTACAACACCTACAAACAAATCCTCCAACTTAATGCTCTATTTAACGTCCATAACCCTGATCCATGGCTTCCGTCTTTTGGTGTAGGGTGGTAAAAGATTGCAGCAAGAAAAATATCATATTTCCATTATTCTTGATGGATGTCCATGCCCTGTTCTAAATGCTCCATTCTTGCACAGGGTGGAGGATGCTTGTAAAGTATGTGAATCCTGGCTTTGCATTTGAAAGGTTACAAGGCCTTTTCATCAAACCCCTTTTTTGTATATCCTGCAGTAGTTACAGTCCACGAGCCCACATTTAACTCAGGAAGTTTTTGGCTAATATTTTACATGCCTTTCATATGCTTCCACATGTTCCAGGCATATCTACCAGGGCACTTAAAACTACAAAATTTGACAAAAATCCCATTTTTGTGCTAACTGGGAGGAAGATGGAAATCAATTTGGATTTTCATTATGCTTTGATGGATTTCCATACTCTTTTACAGAGCTCATGATTCGACGCATGTTGGGAGTATGAGTTCAAATGTAGACTACTTAGGTTGGAGCTCTGTTAATTTCATAAGAGAAACTATGTGAATGTCTTGTGAGGATAACCATGTCTTTTGTATCTTGTCTTTTCATTCCTAGCTGCAAATAACCAAACACTGCTAATTTTTTTAAACTTTGGCATGGGTTTCACGTGGTCTGCATATAGGCTCCCAAATAAAGTGCTTAAATTATCGTGTAATGAGAATGACAGGTTGTAGGCTACATAGGATTCCCTTATCCACATCCGAGAGCCCATGTGCCATCCCATCAATCCCCTCATCTTTTCCAGCATGCATCCAAAATTTATTTTCATTTTTTATTAATAAATCTTATGTTCTGGTCGGTACTACAACTTTTTCTTCATCACTATCACATTGGTTCCAGTTTCTTTAAAAAATACCAAGTTTGAAAAATAACCTATTCTTGTCATCATGTGGGCATCTCCTTATTCTGGGATCATGTATACTTTTGGATATTTTTGTAGCCTGTTTGAGCCTTATTGATTTATTAATACCAAAAATAAAAATTTGTAAAATATGCATTATCGTTGGAACACAATGTCCAATTTTTGGGGGCTGATTCTTGAGCTTCATTATCAAATCCCACTGATTTGGTAAGATCACATTAGAGGAATGAGAAAAATGGACTTTGGAGGTGTTGTCGCCCTCAAAATTCCCTTCTTTTGAAGTCAAGTTTTGAAAATTTTGAGTTAGCACCATGGAGTAATCCGTGCTTTTGCTTGAAAATATTTTCCTTCATTCAGATGTAATTGTCAATCCTTCTCTTTGGTTGTGGATCGCATAGAGCCTGGTATTGTTAACAATTTTTCATTCCATGGAGAACAATTTAAAATTCGGGTGTAAAGGTGGGGTTTTCCCTTTTATTTTTATTTTTCCACAGTAGTGAACAATGGGCATATCTTCCCTGTCAATTTGTGCCCCAACATCCACAGGTACGTGGACATCTCTGATTAGATGTGGTGTGGCCATTTCTCAAGTATGAGTGGAAGCCTCCACATGTCCAAATGGCACAACTCCAAGGGCAGGGCCCAAGGGACAATCCTCAAATAAGCGCAGGATTTCCACGTATCACAGGTCAAAAATGAAGATAGAACAAGCCCGGATCAGCTAAATATGGAAGGTTCAGCGGATGGTACCATGTGTCTCATTGGTAACACTTCAAGGGTCGAGACCAAAGGAAGTTCCCCAAACGTGTGCCACCTCTCCACATATCCCAAGTCTAAAAAGGGGACATAGCTAACCGTTTAATCGACTAAGTATGAGAGTGTCAGTGGAAGCCTCCATATGCCTCAATGATGTAATTTTAGAAGTGAGACCAAATGGCCAGTGTCTAAATGAGTGCCAACTCACAACGTGGTTAGAGTCAAAGGAGAATCAAGGACCAGTGAAAGGAGCCACGCGTCATCTCGGCGCCATTTCAGGGGGTGAATCCAAAGTGGAAACTCAAATGAGCGCCATCTCTTCACGTGTCTAGGGTCATACATATGGCCCCGCCAAACAAAACGGGCTTAGTCAAAAAACATAAAAATTATTGAACTAGCCTGCAAAGGGACACGTGGTCATGTTTCAAGCGAAGGGGGAAAGGCGGGCCCTTTTTGTATTTTTATGCTTTGAAAATTCTAAGCAGGAAAGAGGGTCGTCAAAGTAATTTGTGAATTTTGGCTTTGTTTCCATACAGAGCTCAAAGTTATAAAGTGACCCATAGCCCAACCCATACCAAGGGATAAAGTCAAATGTTGAGCCCGCACCAAAAGTCAAAGTGGGGAGGCGGGTCAATGGATCAATTTGAGTTTTTGAGCCCGCATTGAAAAGAAGAAAAATTATAAAAGTGACCTGCAGCTCTGTCACCACTCAAGTAAAGCCACGTGTCAAACTTGTATCAAAAGCGGGTGAGCGGGCCAAAATGTTTCGAAGTGTCATTTCTCTAAAAGGTACAAAATACAAAATAAATCTTTAGGTCTGCTTTAATTCAAATCTCTCCCACATGGACAGCTCAAATTCAAAGTTTGTAAAGGTAGATTGAATGGTTGTAATTCAATGCATCTGGTTTTTCCGCCAGCCATGGAAATGACCAAGACATTGGAGAGGTTCATACATCATTTTCTTGAATCAATTTCATCATTTTTGTAATCGATTGTAACCGTTCTTGAAATCTATTTAATGTATTCTCCATGCCATTGTTAGGGTGGGATCCTAGTACTTTTTAGATGTAAGAGATTCAAAGTAATCAACATAGATTTTTTTCCCTTTTCTTCCTCTTCTATTTTTTCTTTCCTTGTCTGAAAATTTATGAATCATCCATATTTTATGATAAGAAACTTTGTTCTTATTTATATGGTTTCTGTAACTTTGTGTCTATGGAATCATATTGGTTATGAAAGTGAATTATTATATTTTGCATCTCCCTGGTTCAATACGCATAAGTTTATACTTTACTATCTATATTTCCTGAAGGTATTGTTATTTTCTTCCTCTCTCATCTCCTTAATTCTTTCATTCTTTTGTATTGATGATCTTTGGGCATAAAACGTTTCAAAGTATCAGGAATCCACACTTTGAAAGTTGTACATTTGTATATAAGTTTTGTTGCTTGCTTTCAAAAAGGGAACCTCTCCCATTAAAGAGCAGGGACTTGTTGTCCCCTGACTTTGTTTTGTTAAATTTCCATTAAAAACCCAACAATTTTTGGCAACTCCACTAGGGATTTTGTTTCAAACTGATCCCTTTTGAAAAGAACAACTTCAAGATCATTTTTGGTCTAGCGAATCTATGGTATACACATGGGAATAAATCTTTCGGGGTTGAGGATTCCCATTTTTAACTTTTGGACCAAAAAAACTTCTCTCCTCCAGCAAGAAGGAATAGAGGAACTCATTCTACAAGCACACCTCCTGTTAAAGATAGAAATTCCAAGGATAGCGTTCCTCAGGAACATCTCAGTCCTAATCTTTGTGCTTTGATACTTTTTGGTGTTTCGGTTCCCCTTCAGTCAATTTTTCCAAATATGGCAACCCCTTTGCCTTGGTGACAACAGGCTGGGCCTGTTTCTCTACCTCATCTATTGCAGAAGTTACCTAGGGGTAATAGGAAATTTTTTCCCAAATTTTGGGGTGATGGGAAAGTTCATCCAGATGAACACATTTCAACCTTCATTGTCGCATGTGGGATTCTTGGGGTTGAACATGAAGATGTCTCTATCAATATTTTTGTGGAGACATTGTAGGAAAGTGTTTCTGATTCGTTTTATCATCTTCCTATTGGGATGATCACTAATTGGAATACCATGAAAAATCAGTTTGAGTAGTGTTTCAAACCTAGTGAATATGTGCTTGCTCTATTAGCTCAAATATCTCATATCAAGAAGGAACCATTTGAGCCCATGAGGGAGTTTTTGGATAAATTCAACAAGCTAATTCATAAAATTCCATAGAACACTCATCCAGTGGATCAAATCCAAAATTTCTTTGTCCTCAATGCTTAGTTACCTGAAGTGTGTTATGCACTAAGGAGAGCTAACCTTGCAACTCTGGATGTTGATCAACATTTGGCTATTAGAGTTGAGGATGATTTAATCATGTCTAGTAAACTGAAAAGAGAATCTTCCACCTATAATTATTATTCTTCTTCCTCTTCCCCTGGAGCCAATTTTTATCAGTTAGTACAAAAGCTTGCAAATGATCTCATTGCTATCGGGAAACAATTGGCTCATCATACCCAATACCAAGATGTTCCAAGGAAGAATTTTCAGCCGAGGAACCATCTGCCTCCTTCTCCGACTAGATTGGCTATTGACAACCCACCCATCAAGGTTCCGGTCAATGTAAATTTTGAAGCCGAAGAACCTGATGATGAGGAGTTTAATGAACTCTGTGAAGAACCAGAAGAAGAGCTTGATGAAGAACCCGAGGAGCTTGGTGGATCTCAAGTTCATTTCCTCACCACTGAAGGTATGGATGATGAAGATGAATGTGATGAAAGAGTGGTAGATATGAATAGTGATTCATATGTTGTTAAGACTTGGGAGAAAATGAACAAAAATGAAAAAGTGGTGCAGCCTACTAAGAAGTCCAAGAAGTTTCCTATAACTATTCTAGTGGTTACAAGAAGAGGATCTCCTATTCCCACTGCCCCCACACAAAATGTGAGTAATGTTAATTCTCCTCCTACTTTTGTTTCCAAAACTTATTTTCCTTCAAATACTAAAATTGATAGATAAAAAGTCTCTCAAGTTCCTAGCAATGATGCCCCATCTACCTCTAGATCTTTTGATATCATTGATCACCTAAAAAATACTAAAATCCAAATTTTATAGGCAGAGTTTTACCAAACCCACCCAAAACCTTTTGCTAAAATGGTAAAATTTGTCAATTCCAAAACCAAAGCCTCATCTAGTACTTCTAAAGTCCTTTTTCCCACTCCCTCTTCCTCGCCTCAATCAAGCCTTGTGGCTACAGTCACTTCCCCTAATGAGAAAATTGAACCATTTTATGCGATTCTTCTCATAGTTGGACATAAACTCAACAGTTGTGTTATAGACTCAGGAGCATCAGACAATGTAATGCCTACAAAAGTATCTCATGCTTTGGGCTTGACTCTAACACGTACCTTCGGTTCCTTCTATTCCATGGAGAGTAGGAAAGTTCCTTTGGTTGGAATAATTAAAGATGCACAAGAAGCTTTTGTTGCTTTTCCAAAGAAAAGGGTCTTAGCCACTATTTTGGTAGCTGATATTCCTCCCTCATATGGGATGTTGCTGAGTAGAAATTTTTGTAAGGAGGTAGGAGGTGAAATTCAAATGGATTGGTCGCATTCTTTGATCCTAGTTAATGGAAAAATGAAGAAGATGCTACCTGAGAAATAGACTGAATACATTGTGTAAAATACTGATGATCCAAAAGCACATATACTCTATGAAGATACAAGGCATGGTAACTACATGATCATGTCACAAGATGAGGTAAAACTTCTTAAGGGAGTGATTCATGACCCCAATGGTGTTTGGTCTCTGGAGTTTGATGGAAGCTGCTCTTCAGCTGGTTCTAGAGCTAGAGTGGTATTTACCTCTCCAGAAGGGAACATTCATCCTTTTTCTTTCAATCTTTTTTTTTAAAATACAAACAATATAGCTGAATATGAGGCACTCATACTTGGATTGAATGTGGCAAAATAAATGGGAGTGAAGAATCTTTGTGCTCGTGGTGATGGAGAGCTGATTGTGAAACAATTCAGAGATATTTTTCAAGTGAAGAATAGGAGATTAAAACATTATAGAAATCTTATCTGGGATTCCATTGAGTTTTTTAATGCTTTCTCCATTGAAGTTGTGCCAAGAGAAAGGAACACTAGAGCTGATTTTCTAGCGATCTTAGGCTCTCTATTGATTCCTCACCCAGATTTCTCTCAGGAGAAATTTACCATTGAAATTATTCATAGGCACGGTGTACCATATAATGCAAATAACTGGCAGGTTTTCAATGATGATCAACACTTGCTCTCATTCTTGGAGCTTAAGGATAAATTTGACCAGTTGTATTTTAAAGGAAGTGAGACCTTGACTAGAGAGTGTGTAGCCTCTAATGAAGGAGATATCAAGGCAGAGATGGATCAAGATGGATGAATAAAATTGAAAGGTAACAAGATCCCTGAAGGTCTGGTGAGTTTACAAGATCTGTTTGATAAGCATGATAGGTAAATTGAGTCTAAAGCTTCCCAAGGAGCTCGATAGCCTGCTAAATGTGAAAATATTAATATTGGGAGTCTTGATGAACCCAAGATGGTGAACATTAGAAAATGCTACACTCAAGAGGAGAAGAAGAAGACATTAAATATACTAAAAAGGTATGTTAATGTTCTTTCCTATTCATATGATGATCTTAAGGCTTTCCAGCCAAAGGAAATGCACCACTTTATCCCTCTGAAACCTAGGATTAAACCATTCAAGCATATAAAGGCAATACAATTCCATGGTTGTTGGAACTATTTTTCAGGAGATCCAAAAGTTGCTAAAGGAAAAGATTATCTTCCCTATACATAATTCAACATGGATTGCCAACATAGTGAATGTCAAGAAGAAGAATGGTGAAATTCACATCTGTGTGGATTTCAAGAATTTGAATCAAGCCTCTCTGAAGGACAACTATCCTCTCCCCATGATGGATCAATTTTCGCAAGCTGTCACAAGCTCTGAGATGTTGTCTATGCTTGATGGATTCTCTGGATACAATCAAGTGGAAGCCAATACCCCAAATCAACACAAAACTACTTTCACTACTCCTTGGGGCACCTTTATCTATAAGAGAATGCCTTTTGGTCTTATCAATACTGGTGCCACCTTTCAGAGGGAAATGGACTTGGATTTTGGAAGTCTAAAGGGAAAGTGTGTTGTTGTGTACCTTGATGATTTGACTGTTTTCTCCAAAACAAGGGCAGATCACTTTCAGCATCTTAAAAAAATCCTCTAGAAATGCAGAGAACATGGAGTTTCTCTCAATCAAAATAATTTTGTCTCTTGTGTCACTGAAGTAAATTTTCTTTGGTATATTGTCTCCAAAGAAGGAAACAACATAGATCCAGAAACGGTTCAAGCAATCCAACAGATTCTTCTTCCCACAAGTAAAAAGGGGTTCCACTCTTTCTTTGGTAAGATAAATTTCGTGAGGAGATTCATTCCTGATTTTTCAAAACTGACTATGAGAATTGCTCACATGATGAAAGGAAATCAAAACTTTGGTTGGACTTCTGAGGGTAAGGAAGCATTTGAGGGTATCAAGAAATCCTTTTCTAAAACTCTCATCTTAGCATCTCTTGATTTTAGCAAGGATTTTATCATCTATACTTATGCTATAGAGAATACATTAGCTTCTGTGCTAACTCAAAAGAACTCTAAGGATCATGAAATTCCAATTTCCTTCATGAGATGTGTTCTGAAATCTCATGAATTGAAATATACTATGATGGAAAAACATGCTTTTGCAGCGGTCAAATCTATTAAGTAGTTTTGTTTTTGTATTCTTAATTCTCACTTTGTTGTAGTTGTACTTGATATAACCATCAAGTCTATTCTTACACAACAAGAATTTGGAACTAAGAGAGGCAATTGGGTAGTAGAAGTTCAAGAATATGACCTTGATATCAAGCCAACTAAGCTAGTCTAGGGTAAAGGCTTGTGTGATTTTATTGCTGAAGGAGCTGATGTAGAATTGTCCAAAGAAGCAGTTGATGTTCCCATTATCGTCTTCCTCAGTTCAACAGATGAATGATATACTGATATTGCACATTTTCTTACTTATGGAGAGTGTCCATATCACTTGAGTGCCAAGGAAAATAGGGCTATTAAGAAAATGTCTGCACAGTATGTATTATGGGATAATTCTTTGTTCAAACAAGGCATAGATGGAAGATTCTTGAAGTGTGTGGAAAAAGAGCAACAAAAGAAGTTGTTCTCAGATTTTCATGATCAGGCTTGTGCAAGCCATTTCTCTTATGCTCTCATTGCCCATAAAATCCTTCGTGCTGGGTACTATTGGCCTACATTTTTTAGATATGCATCAAAATGGATAGGTAAGTGTGAAGAGTTTCAGAATTTTGTTGGGATACCTAAGTTGGCTCCTTTGCCACTAAAGCTAGTAGTGATTGATGAGCCTTTTCAATAGTGAGGAATGGATTTCATTATAACTCCTAACCTACCTTCCAGTGTTGGGCATACTCACATGCTAACTGCTATAGACTATTTCAAAAAGTTGGTAGAGGCCATTCCATTCAAAAGCACTACTTCTAAGGTGGTGTGTAGTTTCATTAAAGAGAACATCTTGATAAAGTTTGGGGTACCAAGCAAGATTGTGACTAATAATGCTTCGAATTTTCATTCTTCGTAGATGATGTATTTTTTCTATGGTTATGGAATTTCCCTTGCTCATTCTTCAGACTACTGCCCCCAAGGGAATGGGCAAGCAAAATCAACAAATAATAATATGGTAACCATCATTCAGAAGCTGGTTAATGACTCTCAGAGGAATTGGAACAAGAAGCTCTATGATGCTCTCTAGGAAGATAGGATTGCACCCAAAAGAGAAATTGGGGTGTCTCCATTTCAAGTGGTGTATGGTGTTGAAGCTCAGTTTCCAGTAATAGTGTAATTACCAGCCTTGCACTTAATGAAGGCTATTGAAGAGGATCATGAATCTCCAGAAGCTGGATGAAGATAGGTTGTAGGTTTTTGATAGAATCTCAGCTCATCAACTGAAGTTGAAAGCTTTGTTTGACATGAAATATAGACGCATAGATTTTCAAGTGGGAGACATTGCTCTGTTATGGGACAAAATACAAGAACCTCAAGGAAGCCATGGTAAGTTTTATTCTCTTTGGCTAGGTCCTTTCAAGATCAGGTACTTTGCTGAAGAAAATTCATTCTATTTGGATTATATCGATGGATTTCCTCTCCCACTTCCTTATAGTGGGCAGTATTTAAAATTTTTCAAGTCCTAGATGACTAGGCAGTCCTTCTGTACATTGTGTGCATTATTTTGGTTTTTGGTCGTTCCTTTTTGTTTTGTTTATGTCTTTCCTTTTTGGTTTGTTTCCCTTTTGTGTGTTTTGTCTTCTGTATTCATTTTGCCTTTGACTCTATTTGCCCAATGGATAAGGCACTGGTCTGCTTTCCTAGATTTTTTCTATGGTTCTCGATCTTGCCTCATTCCTTTGTCAAGTCGTCCCCAGAAAGAGCTAGCTTTTCTCACCCTCAAAATTCCCCTCTTTTAAAGTCAATTTTTGAAAATTTTGAGTCAGTATCGTGGGGTAATCTATGATTTTACTTGAAATTATCAATCGTTATCTTTGGTTGCGGATCGCATAGAGCCTGGTATTGTTTACAGTTTTTCATTCCATGGAGAACAATTTAATAGTTGGGCGTAAAGGTGGGGTTTTCCCTTTTATTTTTATTTTTCCACAGTCATGAACAACGGGGGTTTCTTCCCTATCAATTTGTGCCCCAACATCCACGGGTACGCGGACATCTCTGATTGGATGTGGTGTGGCCATGTCTCAAGCGGTAACAGAAGCCTCCACGCGCCTAAACGACACAACTCCAAGGGCAAGGCCCAAGGTACAGTCCTCAAATAAGCATAGGCTTTCCATGTGTCGTAGGTTTGAAATGAAGACAGAAAAAACCTGAATCGGCTAAGTATAGGAGGTTCAGCGAATGGCCCACGTGTCTCATCGGCACAAATTCAAGGGTTGAGGCCAAAGGTGGTTCCCTAAAATTGCACCAGCTCTCCACATGTCCCAGGTCTGAAAAAGGGGACAGAGCTGGCCATTTAATCGACTAAGTATGAGAGGGTCGGCGGAAGCCTCCATGTGCCTCAATGATGCAATTTCAGAAGTGAGACCAAAGGGCCATTCTCTAAATGAGTGCCAACTCGCCACATGGTTAGAGTCAAAGGAGAGTCCAGGACCAGCGGAAGGAGCCATGTGTCATCTCGGTGCCCTTTTAGGGGGCGAATCCAAAGTGGAAACTCAAATGAGCACCATCTCTCCACGTGTCCATGGTCAGACATATGGCCCCGCCAAACAAAAGGGACTTAGTCCAAAAACACAAAAATACTAAACTCGCCTGCAAAGGGACATGTGGTCATGTTTCAAAAGAAGGTGGAAAGGCAGGCCCTTTTTGTGTTTTGATGCTTTGAAAATTCAAAGCAGGAAAGCGGGCCATCAGAGCAATTTGGGAATTTTGGCTTTGTTTGCATAAAGAGCTCAAAGTTATAAAGTGACATGTGGCCCCGCTCATGCCAAGGGATAAAGTCAAATGTTGAACCCACATCAAAAGTCAAAGCAGGGAGGCGGATATGCGGAGCAATTTGAGTTTTTGAGCCTGCATTGAAATGAGGTAAAATTATAAAAGTGACCCGCGGCTCCGTCACCACCCAAGTAAAGCCACGTGTCAAGCCCGTATCAAAAGTAGGTGGGTGGGACAAAATGTTCCGAAGTGCCATTTCTCTAAAAGACACAAAATACAAAAGGTGTCCTCAGGTCTGCTTCAGTTCAAATCTCTTCCACATGGACAGCTCAAATTCAAAGATTGCAAAGGTAGATTGAACGACTGCAATTCAATGCATCTGGTTTTGCCGCCAAGCATGGAAAAGGCCGAGGCTTTGGAGAGGTTCAGACATTAGTTTCTTGAATCAGTTTCATCATTTTTGTAATCGAATGTAACCGTTCTTGGAAGCTATTTAATTTCTTCTCCACACTGTTGCTAGGGTTGGATCTTGGTACTCTATATAGATGTAATAGATTTGAAGTAATCAATACATAATTATTTTCCTTTTCTTCCTTTTCTATTCTTTCTTTCCTTGTCTAAAAATTTACGAATCATCCATCTTTTATGATAAGAAACTTTGTGTTCTTGTTTATATGGTTTGTGGAATTTTTTGTCTGTGGAATCATATTGGTTATGAAAGTGAATGATTATATTATGCATCTCTCTGGTTCAATACGTATAAGTTTATACTCTACTATCTATATTTCCTTAAGGTATTGTTATTTTCTTCCTCTCTCATATCCTTAGTTCTTCCATTCTTTCATATTGATTATCTTTGGTCATAAAATGTTTCAAAGTATCAGGAATCCACACTTTGAAAGTTGTACATTTGTATATAAGTTTTGTTGCTTGCTTTCAATAAGGGAACATCTCCCATTAAAGAGGAGGGACTTACTGTCCACTAACTGTGGTTTGTTAAAGTTCCATTTAAAAACCCAACAAGAGGTCAATCAATGACCTCTCATTAGTCGCCAATGATGGGGTTGCATCAAGTTTTTATGGCACATTTTGTTTCAGTTGTGTGTTTTCTTGCAATTGTGCATGGTGTGTTGCAGTTTGCAATGTTCCTGTTTAAATAAGCAGAAATTTCACATTGAGGAGGTAATGTGATCCCAATGTTTTATTTCCATTATATCAGTAAACCATTTGCAAAAATATTATATTTTATTTTGTGGTAATCCACCTATAAAACCACCACTTTTAATTTGTGGTCAACCGTTTGTAAAATCATTTGTAAGGTTTGTGATTATCGTATGAAAATACCTAGATCATGACCAAATACAAGTACAAGGAAAGTTTCCCCATGTTTTTACTAAAGGGGACACTACTACAAGGGGGAAAAAAATTTTCCCCCCTTTTTACTTTTCAATAGGCAGTGGTAGGGTATTATTTCTGTTGTTTGTATCAAAATCTTCCTTTCTCATGTTTCCTGTAAGAAATGAGGAAGTACAAGTGTCCGTTGTATACTAGAGAGAAGTGGGTTTCAAAATCCATATGCGGAGTGGCAGGCATAACTACGAAGGTGCCTCCTCCACAACGAAATCTCCCTTCACCATCGTAGAATTTATGAATCTAAATGCCATCAAAATCCATTTGGAAACTGCCGCGGCATGGGTTGAGGCCGGTACAACCATGGGCCATCTATATTATCAAGCTTATAGCTTCCACTGCATTCTAAACATGGCACAAATCTGACTCCCCTGCATCCATACCAGATGTTTCCTGCAATATGAGTTGGAATCCCTCGAAGAAGCAGACCCAACTTCCCCTCTTTATGAATTCGAAGAACCTTGTTTACGCCGCCAATATACATGCTCTTGATAAACAATCTTAGAACTATCACAAGCTTTCCCATCAGTTTCTTCAGCTCATTCCTGAACTGCTGATGCATAGAAACATTCCTCTCGTTGATGGATACCCCATAGGTCTCCACATAATCTCTCACATTGTTACACTTCTTAATTTTTTTCATGATTCCCCTCAATGTGGTCATGTATAGAATCGCTGCATTACACCCATTGGGTGTGCATTTCTCTTCAAAGTTCCCAAGTGGGTCTTCATCCTTTCCTGATAAAGAGCTAGTGCCACCGTGAATATAATTCCTCTCCAATTTTCTAATAGCATTCCATTCCTCCTCAGAAAGGTTCTCCAGCGCCTTCTCCAAACTAGCCACCAAATGTTGGCTAACCAGATAGCTCTCCAACTCTTTAATGAGATCGACCGAAAGAAAAATCACATAATCAGAGAAACCTTCAAATCCTTCATGAATCTATCGAAAAATCTCCTTGAAACCTGCTTACAAGGAACAAAACCTCCACTCATACCCCTCAAAATCTTATGAGGTTTTACAGGACAACTATAGAAATTATTCATGTACTTCATCTCTGTGAGAGGGATACTAACCTAGCTCATTTTCAATAGGGGCTACAACTTCTATTGTAGTTAGAGAAAGAGATTTTTTGGATCCTCTATTGTGGGTTGAGCCACAAAGATTATAACAATGTTTTATATAGGTCTTCCGTTTACTTTAAAAAGATAAAGGATGTAAATCATTTCGGTCATCCTTCCATTTTTGGGGATTTCATTTAGATCTATTCAAAAATTGGAATCGAATTGGGGATGTCAAGAAATGAGCATAGAATAATATATATTTAAGTTTCGATATTGATAGAGGAGCTCAACAATATCTATGTTGTATCATTGTGTCCATTTTCAAAACACAAGGTAATTCAAGGATGAGATGACTAGATTAGCAACATCAAGAAAGATTAAAAAAATTATCTCGTGAATATTGAAATACCTCTACAACAGCAAAGGATTTATCATAGCCTCCCAACATAACTGATATAAGAGGTATTTTATTGTTACCCGTTTAATCTTCATTGATTCACATTATCATTTTATGTACATTCCCCTAATTTTCATGGATACCCATTGAGGAATCCATGGTAAGTTTGATTCTCTTTGGCTAGGTCCTTTTAAGATCAGGTACTTTGCTGAAGAAAATTCATTCTATTTGGATTATATGGATGGATCTCCTCTCCCACTTCCTTATAGTGGGCAGTATTTAAATTTTTTCAAGTCCTAGGTGACTAGGCAGTCCTTCTGTACATTGTGTGCATTATTTTGGTTTTTGGTCGTTCCTTTTTGTTTTGTTTATGTCTTTCCTTTTTGGTTTGTTTCCCTTTTGTGTGTTTTGTCTTCTGTATTCATTTTGCCTTTGACTCTATTTGCCCAATGGATAAGGCACTGGTCTGCTTTCCTAGATTTTTTCTATGGTTCTCGATCTTGTCTCATTCCTTTGAAAAGTCATCCCTAGAAAGAGCCAACTTTTCTCGCCCTCAAAATTTCACTCTTTTGAAGTCAATTTTTTAAAATTTGGAGTTAAGTACCATGGAGTAATCTGTGATTTTGCTTGAAATTTTTTTCCTTCATTTGGATTTTTTTGTCAATCCTTATCTTTGGTTGTGGATTGCATAGAGCCTGGTATTGTTTACATTTTTTCATTCCATGGAGAACAATTTAAAATTTGGGCATAAATGTGGGGTTTTCCCTTTTATTTTTATTTTTCCATAGTCATGAACGACGAGTGTATCTCCCCTATCAATTTGTGCCCCAACATCCATGGGTACGTGGACATCTCTAATTGGATGTGGTGTGGCCATGTCTCAAGCGGCAATGGAAGCCTCCATGTGTCTAAATGACACAACTCCAAGGAAAGGGCCCAAGGGACAGTCCTCAAATAAGCATATGCTTTCCATGTGTCCCAGGCCTGAAATGAAGATAGAACAAACCTGAATTGGCTAAGTATGGGAGGTTCAACAGCTGGCCCATGTGTCTCATCGACGCAACTTCAAGGGTTGAGGCCAAAGGTGGTTCCCTAAACTTGCACCAACTCCACATGTCCCAGGTCTGAAAAGGGGATAGAGCTGGCTATTTAATCGACTAGTATGAGAGGGTCAGCAGAAGCCTCCATGTGCCTCAACGGCGTAATTTCAGAAGTGAGACCAAAGGGTTAGTCTCTAAATGAGTGCTAACTCTCCACATGGTCAGAGTCAAAGGAGAGTCCAGGACTGGCGGAAGGAGCCGTGCATCATCTCGGTGTCCTTTTAGGGGGCGAATCCAAAGTAGAAACTCAAATGAGAGCCATCTCTCCATGTGTCCATGGTCAGACATATGGCCCCGCCAAACAAAAGGGACTTAGTCAAAAAACACAAAAATACTAAACTGGCCCACAAAGGGACGTGTGGTCATATTTCAAGCGAAGGTGGAAAGGCGGGCCGTTTTTGTGTTTTGCTGCTTTGAAAATTCAAAGTAAGAAAGCGGGCCCTCGGAGCAATTTGGTAATTTTGGCTTTGTTTCCATAAAGATCTCAAAGTTATAAAGTGACCTGTGGCCCTGCTCTTGCCAAGGGATAAAGTAAAATGTTGAGCCCACATCAAAAGTCAAAGCAGGGAGGCGGATTGGCAAAGCAATTTGAGTTTTTGAGCCTGCATTGAAAATAGGTAAAATTATAAAAGTGACCCACGGCTCCGTCGCCACTCAAGTAAAGCCACATGTCAAGCCCATATCAAAAGTGGGTGGGCGGGCCAAAATGTTCCGAAGTGCCATTTCTTTAAAAGGCACAAAATACAAAAGGTTTCCTCAGGTCCTCTTCAAGTCAAATCTCTCCCACGTGGACGGCTCAAATTCAAAGTTTGCAAAGGTAGATTGAACGACTGCAATTCAATGCATCTGGTTTTGCCACCAAGCATGGAAACAACCGAGGCATTAGAGAGGTTCAGACATCGGTTTCTTGAATCAGTTTCATAATTTTTGTAACCGAATGTAACCATTCTTGGAAGCTATTTAATTGATTCTCCACACTATTGTTAGGGTTGGATCCTGGCACTCTATAGATGTAATAGATTTGAAGTAATCAATACATAATTATTTTCCTTTTCTTCCTTTTCTATTCTTTCTTTCCTTGTCTAAAAATTTACGAATCATCCATCTTTTATGATAAGAAACTTTGTGTTCTTATTTATATGGTTTCTGGAACTTTTTGTCTGTGGAATCATATTGGTTATGAAAGTGAATGATTCTATTCTGCATCTCCGTGGTTCAATACGTATAAGCTTATACTCTGCTATCTATATTTCCTGAAGGTATTTTTATCTTCTTCCTCTCTCATATCCTTAGTTCTTCCATTCTTTCGTATTGATTATCTTTGGGCATAAAATGTTTCAAAGTATCAGGAATCCACACTTTGAAAGTTGTACATTTGTATATAAGTTTTGTTGCTTGCTTTCAATAAGGGAACCTCTCCTATTAAAGAGGAGGGACTTACTGTCCACTGACTATTGTTTGTTAAAGTTCCATTTAAAAACCCAACAAGAGGTCAATCAATGACCTCTCATCAGTCGCCAATGATGGGGTTGCATCAAGTTTTTATGGCACATTTTTTTTCAGTTGTGTGTTTTCTTCCAATTGTGCATGGTGTGTTGCAGTTTGTAATGTTCCTGTTTAAATAAGCAGAAATTTCACATTAAGGGGGTAATGTGATCCCAATGTTTCATTTCCATTAGTAAACCATTTGCAAAAATATTATATTTTAGTTTGTGGTAATCCACTTATAAAACCACCACTTTTAATTTGTGGTCAACCATTTGTAAAATCATTTGTAAAGTTTGTGATTATCGTATGAAAATACCCATATCATGACCAAATGAAAGTACAAGGAGGGTTTTCCCCATGTTTTTACTAAGGGGGACACTACTACAAGGGAGAAATTTGAGACAAAATATATTTTTTCTCAAAAATTTCCCCCCTTTTTACTTTTCAATAGGCAGTGGTAGGCTATTATTTCTATTGTTTGTATCGAAATCTTCTTTTCTCATGTTTCATGTAAGAAATGAGGAAGTACAGGTGTCCGTTGTATACTAGAGAGAAGTGGGTTTCAAAATCCACATGCGGAGTGGCAGGCATAACTACGAAGGTGCCTCCTCCACAACGAAATCTCCTTTCACCATCGTAGAATTTATGAACCTAAATGCCATCAAAATCCATTTGGAAACTGCCATGGCATGGGTTGAGGCCGGTACAACCATGGGCCATCTATATTATCAAGCTTATAGCTTCCACTGCATTCTAAACATGGCACAAATCTGACTCCCCTGCATCCATACCAGATGTTTCCTGCAATATGAGTTGGAATCCCTCGAAGAAGCAGACCAACTTCCCCTCTTTATGAATTCAAAGAACCTTGTTTACGCCGCCAATATAAATGCTCTTGATAAACAATCTCAGAACTATCACAAGCTTTCCCATCAGTTTCTTCAACTCATTCCTGAACTGCTGATGCATAGAAACATTCCTCTCGTTGATGGATACCCCATAGGTCTCCACATAATCTCTCACATTGTTACACTTCTTAATTTTTTTCATGATTCTCCTCAATGTGGTCATGTATAGAATCGCTGCATTACACCCATTGGGTGTGCATTTCTCTTCAAAGTTCCCAAGTGGGTCTTCATCCTTTCCTGATAAAGAGCTAGTGCCACCGTGAATATAATTCCTCTCCAATTTTCTAATAGCATTCCATTCCTCCTCAGAAAGGTTCTCCAGCGCCTTCTCCAAACTAGCCAACAAATGTTGGCTAACCAGATAGCTCTCCGACTCTTTAATGAGATCGATAGAAAGAAAAATCACATAATCAGAGAAACCTTCAAATCCTTCATGAATCTATCGAAAAATCTCCTTGAAACCTGCTTACAAGGAACAAAACCTCCACTCATACCCCTCAAAATCTTATGAGATTTCACAGGACAACTATAGAAATTATTCATGTTCTTCATCTCTGTGAGAGGGATACTAACCTAGCTCATTTTCAATAGGGGCTACAACTTCTGTTGTAGTTAGAGAGAGATTTTTTGGATCCTCTATTGTGGGTTGAGCCACAAAGATTATAACAATGTTTTATATAGGTCTTTCGTTTACTTTGAAAAGATAAAGGATGTAAATCATTTTGGTCATCCTTCCATTTTTGGGGATTTCATTTAGATCTATTCAAAAATTGGAATCGAATTGGGGATGTCAAGAAATGAGCTTAGAATAATATATATTTAAGTTTTGATATTGATAGAGGAGCTCAACAGTATCTCTGTTGTAACATTGTGTCTATTTTCAAAACACAAGGTAATTCAAGGATGAGATGACTTTAGCAACATCAAGAAAGATTAAAAAAATTATCTCGTGAATATTGAAATACCTCTACAACAGCAAAGGATTTATCATAGCCTCCCAGCATAACTGATATAAGAGGTATTTTATTGTTACCCGTTTAATCTTCATTGATTCACATTATCATTTTATGTACATTCCTCTAATTTTCATGGATACCCATTTTCATTTTAAGGATTCCCATTTAATTTTCATGAATACCCATTTTCGTTTTATAGTTTCTCATTCAATTTTCATGGATACCCATTTTCATTTTCTTCTTTTCAAAGTATGGAAAGTCCTGAGATTTAGACAGCCAAAGGCAAGTACAAATTAATAATATTAACACTAATAATCACTCTCTGTTATTATTTTACTGCAAACAATATACATATAGGAGAGAAATTATTGTTATTAAGGAATCTCCTAAAACTACTCAAACCCATACTTGTACGATTTGTTCAACCAACAACCCAATATCTCACCTAAATATCTATATATGTGAGTTGTCTAACAACTTCACATATAAAATATATTCTCACCCACATAAATGTAACAAATATTACATTTGCCAAATATAAAAATATTTACCACACATAAATATCAATAACCAAGTGAACACTAACTATGATTTCCTAAAAACAAGGTTTTGATCTTTCTAGTATGGTCTATTTATGTAAGGTTTGTTGATGTAAATTTTAAGTGATATATGTCATCCGTCGATGCTTGTGAACTACTTTCATTATGACTACAACTTGTCAATTTATTGCATACCATATACATGTTGTAAGATGGAGTAATTTTATCTAGTCCTTTGAATCTTGTAGTTCATGAAACATGTTGGCATATTTTTTTCCTTTTCTTCACCATTTCTTTGGTTTAATTTAGTAGCAACTTCATGTCTATGAGTTGCATCTCATATGCTTCTAATTTTTTGAGTATAACTTGTCTCAGATCAATAATGTTTGAATTGTCTGACATTTTTACGGTATGTCGTCTCTGTAAAATTAAAATTATTTGTCTACAACCATACTTATCTGATTTTCTTAAACTTAAAAAACTTTAGTCAATTCAAAAAGTGTATTGGGCTACTCTAAATTCCAACTTGCACAAAAAATTATCTCTCGAATGCACTCCGCTTCCACCAAATGGGTTAAAACATCCACCACAAGAGATGAAAAACAGTCTTTAATCTAATAAATATGCCATAAATGCACCCAAAAACTAAGGACCCTGATAAGGTACCCATGTAAAAAATGGAAATCTCTCTAGAATAAGAAGAAGAAGAGAGGAGAAGAAGGAGACAAGTGGAATACAAAAGAATCCATAGACGGATCTGAACTACACAACTCTAGGAAGTCTCCAAGAAGAGCGTTGATGACGTAGTCCTCGACTAATGGACAGAAGAAGAACCAACCACACCGAACTATGTCCATTCCCTTGGGAAGGATAGAAATGTAGTACTAGAAACCCACCCAAACCACAAAGGAAACAAAAGGTAATAGTACAAAGAACTATGAGTCTAGTCCACGAAAATGTTACATAGGTCTAGAAAATGAGTGCACAACAACTGATGGTAAAGGCATGAGCGTAGAAGTGTCAGTGATAAAGAGGAACATCCGTTGAAATGATGCTCAATTGAAGTGAAGGAAAAGAAATATCCCCCACGAAAGAAATATGATCCACAAGCAAGGGTGGATCAATGAAGATCTCTTGAAAAGTTGAAGTAATAAGATTCCAAGAAGGGGAACTCCCAAAAGATATGGAGACCTCCTCAAAAATACCTTTATAAGGATGAATAAATCCTTGTATTGCATGATAAGTAGGTAATGTGAAAATATGGCCAAGGTCTGGAAGATACTGGTCCTAAGAAGGGGGCTTAACAAATAGAAGAGCAATCTCTGATAAGTATGAATCATCAACCGAAGGAAGAGGAGTGGAAATGTCCTTGCACACTGGAAGTGGACATGAGGTAGATGCAATGACTGTATGAGGCTAGGAATAAGAATACTCGATGTCTAATACAAATAGAGGAGTGTCGACATACTCTAGAATAGGCCCAAGAGAAGGAGGATAGGAGTCCTCAGTAGCACTCTCCTCATTAGCACTAGAAGTAAAATCCTTGTCATCAGAGATGAAAAAAATTGATTCTATGTCAATGGAACTGTAATCACATGAAGCAGAAGAGGATGCAAATAAATCAATAACAACAATGGTAGTAGTATGTGAAGGGTCTCTGTACGCCGGAAAAGTGACAGGCGAGCGTGAGAATCTGAAAGTGACTCTTCCGCGTACCCGACCTCTCGAGGTCATGCCGAGACAGCCGGTGGGGGGTAGAATATGCAGACAAACTAGTTAGGCAGTCTAATGTCTTCGACACGCACTAGTGGAATTTGCGAATCTAAGGCAGAGAAGGACCTTCTAACTTGGACTGGTGTGATAGATCGATCAGCGAGGATGACTGCTCGAAGGCTCCAATCAATATCGAGCTCTGGCGTGATTCGATCTATGGGTTGCGGAATACGTGGAAAATGACCTGGGATTGTTTCGTGTATATCTCCTGATAAGGTCATATAGTGGATGATGAATACAATCGATTCTACGGACGATTTTCTGGCCTAGTCCAGAATTCCCTAGCTTCGTTAGCCGCTGTATCTAGTAAAGACAGTTGTTCGATGATGATAGGTGGAAGTGGAGTGGACCTAAATACCAAGGTGCGTAGGCTAGCGTCTATATCGGATTAACCTGTGGATTCGTTGGGCTGTGGGATATGTGGATCACAACCATATACTCTTGGTTGTTGCGGTCCTGTTATGGTCATACGCGGGATCAAGTTCTAATCCCTAGTATCCAGTAATCGTATGCTTTCTCAGCTTCTATGTTTAAAACCAATAGTTGTACAATCTTCTCAGAATACCTTACAGGCGTTCTCGCAACCTGGATTCTTAAGCTGGTATCTATATCTACGAGGGTGTCTCCAGCGTCTGGCTATGGAACTAGAGGATCACACCCGAATGTTTGTTCTCTTTCAAACCTTTCTACAGTCATGTGGATGTTTTCCTAGGGTAATCTGTAGTTTGACTGACTTGACCAAAACGCATGTGCTTGGTCGTCTTCTATGTTTAACCCTCTTAACTGAGAACTGATCAGTTGTAAATCTGTGGTTGTTCGGAATACTTGTATCCTGAGATTTTGGTCAATGTCAGTTATTGCCGCTCTGAGATTGGGCTGAGGCACGATTGGCTCAAAAATGTATTCCCTGGTCTCCCTAGGTCCCGTGATTGTCATGCAAAAGCAGTAATAAAACAAACTATAATAAAGTGAAATCTAAGTATACTTCTGGCATATATGACTTCTTTTTGTATTTTCTGATGATTTAAATGAATTTAAGAAAGCAGCTATTTAAAATATTTAGAATTGACAACTAAACTAATAACCTAAAACAAACAAGATAACCGAGTGTGGTTATTTGTCTGTGCAATTTTGTATATCTATTCTAAACAAATGAAATAACTAATCTATTAGCAAGATTCTCGACCCTACCTCAGAAGTGAGGAGTGAATCATAGTTTCTCAGAAACTATCAATCCCCACAGCTTCCCCGGCAATATCGAGAATAAATTAACTGAAATAAAGCGATTAACTACTCTGTTTGATATGATTTTAACTAGAACTTTGAAAGTTTAAAACCTGGATTTCGCAGAACAGTGGCGAAACCGATGGTGTGTGTGATCTTGTCCCCTCAATATGATCTCTTTGTTCTTTGTGTTCACGTAGATCCAGAAAAGCGTGTAATGCTTGCATCAATAGGAATAGGTGTTCAGAACAAGGGACAACCTTTGGAATGCAGATAGAATAGAACGTGGATAGGAGAGGGATAGCGCAAGAGTACAGAGCTTGGCTTATGCAATTCCTAGCAGGATCTACTACGAATCGTGCAACAAAATGTGTCCAGAACCTGAAACTATCCTGTATGAAGAGCAAAACCTGCAACTTTAATGGCTTCCTAAGCTATTCTACTCTAATGGATTAGATAAAACAACAACACTGTTTGTACAAGTTGGATATGTGGCTTACCAACAGCTAGTTAATGCACACTAAGCATGAAATGAACTACACTATCAATCCCAAACAAACTAACAGACCACAACACTGAAAAATGAGAAGATTGGAGTAAAATTGGTGGCCTCAAGTAATGACTGCACTTGCACAAGATGGATATGTGGCTTACCAGCTGTAACATAATACTAACCAAAACACGCAATGAAGAAAACTAAGTATTCTAAGCAAAGGAAAACTAAAGGAATTGCAAAGAGGAATCTAGAAAACAAAACTTGAGAGAGGCCATTTGCTTGAGCACAAGCCATGCATTTATAGGAATTCAAACATCCAAGAAACAAAACCAAATTGAACTCCTAAACAATAAACAAAGGAAAAACACTGTTCCATGGGACCAAAAACATTAATGCATGCTCAAGTCGGCAAAGAAAGCTGGTGAAATGTGATATTTCACGCGGGTTGCGTCAAAAGAGCGTTCTGGAAAATGCGCACAGGACCGCCGCTCTGAGCAAGGCGGCGGTTACAGGACCACCGCCCTGTTCAGGGCGGCGGTCACGAGACCGCCGCCCTTCAGGGTGGCAGTTTCGTCACTGAAGGTCAAGAGGCTAAGGAAAGAGGAAAAAAGGGGAAAACAAAGGGCATGGGGGCTAAGCGGCGCATGCGGGATGTTAACGCATACTCCGAGGGCTTTTCCGGATCCCGAACACCTTGCGAGGAGATCTCTATCATCATCGGGGCACTTGTTACACTGTTCTGGCAGTACAGTACCTTACAATTTTGGGTACGTACATATTGCCCCCCTCGGAGAAGCGTTTAAGCCATGAAGAGGCATAAAACGTTGGGTCCGAGTATGGCAGTCCCGAAATGGGGAGTTAGAAGCTATACCTTACTCGCCCGTGTGTTGAAATGACGCCATCCAAAATTCCCGCTACCTGCAAAATGAAAAGAGAACTCAAGTACAGATAGATACAATAATTTGGAAGATACACGCTAAAATAATAGGGAAGGAGAACGTACCATTCGTGCGGGGATAGAAACTTACCTCCATCAGCGCTCCAAACCTGCGAAAAAGTCACTTTAAAACGAAATAGAACGATATATATATGAAATTGGGCCCACTTTCCTATTCATTTGCGCAAGTCGATTTGATTGATTTTGAGCTCTGGGACCCACGGTGACGGTTTCTCACACGAGTAGAGTCGAAACATTCGCAGCGAGATCGTGATCATGCCTCCATGAGCGGAACACCGACCTCAGCGATTGCAGGTTGGTTTTCTTCCATTTTGTGTTTTTCCCCCTTTAAATTTGAAATGGCAAATTCTTTGCAATGGGGGGGTTATTTTTGAAAATGTTAGGTTCAAAAGGTCCATCTAGGGGGGGCGCCTAATGGGTAGACTTTGTTTTTAGTTAAAATGGTCTATTTTTTACATTTTTGGGCTTTTTTGGGGTTAACACGACCGCCGCTCTAATCAGGGCGGCGGTTACACGACCGCCGCCTTCAAGGCGGCGGTTACAAAACCGTCCCTCTGCTCAGGGCGGCGGTTTTGCACAGAATGCAAAAGGAACCTATTTTGGAGACTGTACTTGTACTTTTATCATTTCTATATGCTTTTATGACTCTCTCGATATTGATTAGATACTAACTTGCTCTGTTTTGTGTGTTTTGGTTGTATGCAGGCGAGAGCAGAGTATATCAGATGGAGCCGAGAGAGAGAGTGTGATTGGCTCTCCGGGGTATTGGATGCCCTTTCTCAGGATGAGGAGGATACATTACAGAGGGCCGGCATATTGTGTATATCACGCGTGCCCCATGTCACACCATCCAGTCACATACTTTGTGACTTGTTTTCATATTGGGATGCAGATCGGAATACTTTCCGACTGCCAGGGGTCCGCGGTGAGTGGACCATCACTTTGGAGGATGTCTACCGTATCCTGGGGGTCCCGATCATCGAGAGGAGACTCACACTAGAGATGGCAGGGTCTTGAGCACAGATTGTATAGTGGGCAGGCTACATGGGGGATGCAGCCATCTCTACGAGGTCGAAGAAAGGAGTGAGAGTTCGATCGATTCCTTCTTTTCCCATCCCCGTATTTTGACAGGCTATCATGGGGATCCTTGCCTCGAGGTTGATCAGGGACAAGGGAGGAGATACTTTACTATACTGCTAGGCCCCCATCATTGCACAGATAGAGGGGCATGGCCGGATATATGCCTGGGGCGCAGATATTCTGGGGACCACCTACCATGACTTATATAGGGTGGTCTGTTTGCAGGGACAGTCATTGAGCCACCCGACTCTAGTCATGAGTTGGGTGTACGAGCATTTTATTCCTTATGGCAGAGGGGTAGAGGTGGCAGACCCAGGGGCTGTGAGGGCAGCTAGATGGTCAGATATGTCGGTGCTTAGAGCACCTCACCAGCCAGTTGCCTCCCTTACCACAAAAAATATGGAGGCGACGCCGTACCGGCTTATGGCCGGCATATGGGGCAAGGAGACCCTTACATTGGTCTCCTGCTCCACCACAAGGCAGCTTATCGACCGCATGGGATGGGTGGAGGTACACCCTTTTGGCAGAGTTCCTCAGCAGTTCGGCCTTCCATATACAAGCATGCTTCCCCCAGCGGCACCAGTTTATAGATCAGTCCGCGAGGCTAGAGGGGGGCCTAGAGGCCGTGGTTGGACAGTGATCACTCTTGGCACTCCTATTGCAGCCAGGAGGGTAGTTCGGGCTAGAGGGAGAGCCGGTGCACCCCGGGCACCTTTTCTTCAGATTGCTGCGGGTCCTGCTCACAGCAGTGATGACCCCATAGATATTGACTCCGATTCTGAGGAGTTTACAGAGGGAGGGTCAGAGGAGCAGACGGATGATAGCAATCCTGAGTGGCATGACACTCAGGATATTTTGCAGGCAGAGAGGGCCGAGCAGAGTGCAGACAGAGAGACTCTAGCTTCAGAGGAGCCACTCTCCCAGGGCCATGGTGGAGAGGATGAGTCAATTGCGGGGCGTCATGTTGCTCCTACTACAGGAGCATCCCCTCAGTCGGCAGCGGCATCTGCGGCGGGTGCTGGCCCCAGCGACCCATCTTGGAGGCCCGGTGATCCGAGTAAGTTATCCTCTCATCTTTTCAATGTTTATTTAATTTAGGATTTTTAATTGCTATCTCTCCTTATGTTTTGATATTGTATCGTTTAGTCTCTTGCCTAGTTTCTAATTCATTTTTCTTCTTTGTTTTGCAGAGACTGTTGACGAGTGGCGGGATCTAATCCGTAGGGTATGCACTGATTCTCTAATGATTCCTATGGATAAGACCCATGTGGAGCTATCTGTAGATGTCGGGGAGCCTTCAGCAGCCAGTAGGCATACTGACGTCTTCGCTCCCGTTTGGCACGTGGCCAGGATGGTGTCGACTCTCCGTACAGAGTTGGCAGGCTATAGGACAGCCGAGCGTCTTATGAGGAGCCATTCTCGTGGCGAGACCGCGGCTGCCCCTCGGGACCCTGAGCCCTCCATGCATTCAGAGCGCTGGCGTAGCCGGAGCCCTAGGCGAGGGCGCGCACCTTCAGAGGGGTCACGCAGGGGTTGAGAGACTACTTGGCTCCTATGTGTTTTGTACTATAAATTCTCTTGTATATTACGGGCTCTTTGAGCGTTTTGACCATGCCTAGAGCATGATGGCATTGTATATAAACATTGATTATTTATATATATGCATTCGTTTTTGGATCAAAACTTGTCACTGGTGTTTTCCCTTTCTGTTTCCAGTTTCCTCGTGTATACTACGATGTATGTTTTATATGCTTTTTTATATGTATGCAATGGAGAATAGATGATACAAATGCTTGCTTTCTTTTTGTGTTTCATGATGCTGATACATGATATTGTAGATATATTGTGATCTTCAATCTTAGCTTCTGTGAACAATTTGGATACCTCATGTTTGTTTTAGCAAAGTGATGAAAATAACCAGTATGATGAACAGATTAACTTGCCCCACTCCTAACTCCACGCAACTAGTAAGATGCGAGGGCTCATCACCAAGAGCCAAGAAGGGCGCAAGTTATGAAAAATGGTGAAATGATAGTGATGAAAGACAGACAAAGCTTTGGTGGAACCAAATTGAAAACTACAAGCTTACTCTACCTGAATGACTTCATAGTTTTGGGTGCAACTTGCTTTGCGGTTTATCCAGACTTAGACCCGTAGATGGCCACATAGTAGACAAAATCTGGGTTTTTAGGATATTAACTCTCTTGGAATTTTAAACATCTGATTCATTCATTTTTGACTCAAAGTTTGAATAGTTTGTTTATGACCTTTTAACGTTTGCATTTTCTAGAGGACCCCCTACACTTTGCCCCATGCTACCTGTAAGAAGCATGGGTTTATCACAGTGGGCAAGGCATAGGCGAGTAAGGGAATTTCCATCCTTTCCCAACCCTACGTCACTAGTAAGAGACGCAAGCTCATCACCAAAGGTTGGTGGGGCAAGGAAATGTGTAAAAAAAAAAAAATTTGTTTTAATCACTTTTTGACTTGTCTTTTTGAGTAAAATGTCAGTATATGCTTATTTCCAAAGAGATGTGTATATGGGATAGATGTGACACCATGAAGCTTCTAGAACAGACCATAGGAAAGACACCTATCCTAAGAATAAATCAAAGCAAGAACAAACTTGCAGATCTTGGTATGGTTACCGTTAAGACTTCGTCATGTTTGATTTTATTTGATAAAAGATTCTGAAGTGATTGATGATATCGTGAAAATGGAGAGATATGATTAGAAATTTTTGTGCCAACAACATCATGAGTTTGTAATGAATTACTTTGAGAATAGATTCCTTGATCACAATTTGTGTAAGAACAAGTGGACAAAATGATCTAAATCTATATGAAGATGCAATGTAGATAGTTATACAGGCAGTGCTAGCTGCTTATGCGTAGAAACGTTTGAGGTGCAGGGAATTGACTGTTTCACCAAATTTCTCACCTTCTAGCGTGCATAAGAGGTATGCACCATTTTCGTAGTCTTTTGTGACTCGGTATGGGCCCAACCATTTGGGCTGGAATTTCCTTCCTTCGCCGGTTTTTTTGTCGATCCGACTGTCTAGTCTTAGAACTAGATCACCTTCGTATATATCGCATTCATAGACCTTCTTATTATATTGCCAGCACATTCGGTCAGCATAAGCCCTATGCCGCTGCTCAGCATCTAACCTAGTTTCATCTAGGCTTTCTAATTGGGAAAGACGTGCTTCTCTGTAAGCGTCTTCATCCAGAATCCCTTGTAGTGAAATGCGGAGACTGGGTATTTCGACCTCAAGCGGGAGAACTACTTCTGCCCCAAATACTAGCAAGAAAGGAGTTGCTCCCGTTGGTGTTCTTATTGAGGTTCGGTGGGCCCACAAGGCCGGATATAACTTTAAATGCCAATCTTGTTTGTTTTCTTTTACTGTTTTGAGGAGAATGGCTTTCAGTGTTTTGTTTGTTGCTTCAGCGTACCCATTGGCCTGGGGATAATACAAGGAAGCCGTATGATGGCTTATTTTAAATTTGTTGCATAGTTCACGAACTTCCTCATTCTTGAAAGAAGTTCCATTATCTGAGATAATGATTTGCGGGATACCATACCTACAAATGATTTGCTTCAAAATGAACTTGGCGATTACAGAACCAGGTACAGTGGTAAGAGGCATGGCCTCCACCCATTTGGTAAAATATTCAGTGGCCGTGATTATAAAATTATGGCCATCTGTGGATGAGGGAGAGAATTTACCTATTAAGTCTAGACCCCATGTAGAAAAGGGCCATGGAGTAGCGATTGGTTGCAGAGCTTGTGCTGGCATGTGGATCTCGTGGGAGAATTCTTGGCACTTATGACACCTACGTACAAACTCTATTGCGTCACGTTCTAGAGTGGGCCAGAAATAGCCCATTCGATGTATTTTTCGAGCGGTGGCATGGCCACCAAAGTGGCCTCCACATATACCACTGTGGGATTCATGGAGAATCCTCTTGGACTCTTCTGTGTCGACACACCTTAAGAGCATTCCATCGAATGCTTTTCGATAGAGCATCTGCTCTATAATGACATATTTGGCTACGATTATGCGTAATCACCTTCTTTGTTGTGGTGTAACTGCATCCGGGTACATATGGTCCATGATATAATTAAAGATATCAGTGTACCAAGGGCACTCAGAGATAGTAGGTCGAGTTTCGATGTAGTATATGCATTCATCTGGAAAATCCAAATCTACTAGATCACCTCCGTCTAATGGGTTGTCAGCTAACCAATCCGCAATGATTTGTCCTTTAACCGACTTCTGATTTACAAATGTTTATTCAAACTCTCCCATTAAGGTTATAAAACGTCCAGCCTTTTTAGATAAGGAACCTTGTGTGAGAAAAGTCCGTAAATGGTCCGTTTTCACCATGACCTTTGTTTCTTGATTTAGCATATAGTGTCTTAGGCGTTTGGTTGCGAAGACTATGGCGAGACATTCTCGCTCTACTTGTGTATAGTGTGTTTCATAGTCGAGCAGTGTTTGGCTAATGAAATAAATCGCACGTTCTCTCTTGTCATCGTCTTCTTGGGCCAACATATAGGCCAGCGAGACATTGGTAGCTCGCGAATATAGGATTAACGGGTGATCCAGCTTAGGTGGCATTAGCGTAGGTGGTGACAACAAGAAACGTTTAACTGCGTTGAAAGCTTCGTTGCAGTCTTCGGTCCAATCAATGCTATAGTCTTTCTTGAGTAAATTATTGATTGGATGAATAGCGAAGCTTAAGTCTGGGATGAATCTTCGGATTGCACCTAGTTTTCCGAGAAATGACCTGATTCCAGATTCGTCCGAAGGTGGGACCATTTCGAGGACAGCCCAAATTTTGGTTGGGTCCATATCTATCCCTCGTGACGATATGATGTAACCTAGGAGCTTTCCTCCCGTTACACCAAAGATTCATTTCTCTGGGTTTAGTGTGACTCTGTATTATATTAGGCGTGAAAGAATGATGCAGAGTACTTCGGGATGGTCACAACGCTTCTTGGCCTTAGCCAACAAGTCATCTACGTAGGATTCCATGATTTTATGAATTAAATCGTGAAATATATAAGTCATAGCCCGCTGGTATGTAGCACCAGCGTTTTTGAGACCGAAAGGCATGACAGCATAGCAATAGGTTCCCCAAGGAGTTATGAACGTAGTTTTAGCTTGATCTTGCTCGGATATTCTGATTTGGTTGTATCCCGAGAATCCATCCATGAGAGACAAGAGTTCAAAACCAGCTGTTGCATCAACAATAACGTCTATGGATGGTAATGGGAAATTGTCCTTAGGACACGCTTTGTTGATGTCTCAGAAATCTATGCAAATGCGTATCTTTCCGTTCTTCTTGAGAACGGGAACAATGTTAGATACCCATTGGGAGTAGTCAACTGGCTTGATGAATCCTACCTGAAGGAGTTTTATTACTTCCTCTTTTACCATGAGAGCTACTTTGGGCTTCATGGGTCTTGATTTTTGTTTAATTGGCTTTGCATCTGATCTAGTGACGAGGTTGTGCACCGCAATGTGGGGTGCGACTCCCATCATCTCCTTGTAATTAAATGCAAACGCCTTCTGATGTTCTTTGAGAACCTGAGTATGTATTTCCACTTCTTCTGGTGTTAACGAAGAACCTAGTTTCAGTATTCTTGGTTCATCTTCTGTCCCGATGTTGACATCGATTGTTTCCTAGATCAAAGAGGCGTTACCCTCTTCAAACTCAGGTGGTGCTAGAGGTAAATCTAGATCATCTCCATTTTCTATTGCGTATATGTTAGGCTCCGTTTGTGAGGGAAGATCCGTTACGGGATTTCTGAAGTAGGAAGACGAATGCAGAATCAGGGATAAATCTAGCATGTGATAGGAGAGATGTAATGCTGCATAGGCATTTAAATAATCCAAAGTAGCCACATCATTTCCAACATGGTCTAGGATGGTAGATTCACTTCCGCTAAAAAGAGGATTTGTCATTGTTTTTATTAATGGTTCGTCACGAATGGATACTGTGAAGTGAGTATCTTCTAGCTCATTGCTTGGAGTAAAACGTGATGCTGAGGTTGCTATTGAATCAGCGAGAAGATTTTTCTCTCGCGAGATCACTTCAATGGATATGAAGTTGAACGCCTTGCTTAAATCTAATACAGCGTTTTTGTAGAGTTGTAAATGTTCGGCTTTAGTTTCATATACTTCAGAAACTTGGTTTATTACTAATTGCGAGTCTCCCAAGACTCTGATGTTATTAATACCAATTCTTCTGGCTAAGGTGACGCCAAGGAGGAGGGCTTCGTACTCAGCGCCGTTGTTTGTGCATTCAAAGTTTAACTTAAAAGAGAATGGGAGGACCTTCTCCTCGGGTGAAGTAAGAATTATACCTACCCCCGCTCCATAACGACATTTAGCTCCATCGAAATGGAGAGTCCAATACTTAGCCGGGAGTGTAGATGTTGGGGCATCTGCTGCGTTTGCACACTCTACCTCTACCATACAGAGATCTTCTACTGGCAAGGAACCAACACCTAGGGAAAATCCCATGCCTACTGAATCGAATGGTAAGAACATTGGTGAATCTTGTTCTATCAACTCAACGATTTTTGTAGTAGTCCCTAATGATACTGTTTCTTTAGTTTTACCTTTAGGGGTTGGAATTGTTTTCGCTATGCTGGTAGTTTCAAGATCCGTCGTAGGTATCAACTTTTCATCTGGCTTTGGGTCAGAGGGTTTATTAAGTTGGTTTGTTGGCAGTTCAAATTCTGAGTGCACCCCTGGTCTTTTCTTTAAATCAGCTAGGTGCAAATCGAAAGGTTTTGGATCACCTTTTGTGACAAATACCTTTCCCAGATGCAAGAATCTTACTTCTTGAAATAGCGTGGAAGGGATTTCCTTCATTCGATGTATCCAAGGTCGGCCGAGGATCATATTATAGTTAGTTTCTCGATCTATAATATAAAACTCAGTCAAGATGGTTTTGGGCCCTGGGCCCTAAGGTGACCAGCAGTATTATAGTTCCTATCGAAGTGGCTTTAAGGATATCATAGCCTCTCAAGGTATTTCATGTAGAGGAATAGTTTGTTTCTCCATATCCAAGTTTTTAGAGGAAAGAGAAAGGGACTATGTTAACTGCGGCCCCATCGTCAACCATTGCCCATTTTACATAGTTATTATAAACCCACACTTGCAAGTGTAAGGCTGGGTCACCTCGGTGTGCGATCTCAGCATCTGTGGGCATTTTACTTATTTCAAAGATTAATTCGACATCCTTGTCCGGCTGCCCCGGAGGGTGGATATCAAAATCTACATGATTTACTTGTGTTTCGGGAGGTGGAGTGATGTTAATTAAATGGCCTAGACCTAATGCTTCTAAAAGAGCAGCTCTGTGAGGGGGAGAGTTCTTTAGTAAGTCCAAAAATGAAATGTGTGAAAAGGTCTTTGTTAGGTCACTAATTAAATCATAGGCACCGATGGGTTTTTCAACTATTTGCTGACTCTTATCTATCTCTAGCAGATGACTTGGGCTCGGTTGAGAGAAATACTCTCGTGTTCTTGTTACAGCTTTGATAGGTAGTTCAGCATCTAATTCTACCAAACTGACTATCTTAGGTCTCAGTTGAGCTCCCAACTATGGCACAACTGACGGATTTAATGAAGTCGAGGCTTCATGGTCATTGTTTCCCGTCACTGCACCTTTGTTTGTTCCGGTTGGATTCAGCCTATTGCTGTCATGATTTGGGAGCGGATCATTAAAGATCTTGAGGGGAGCATTCTGAGGAGAAACTGCCCCTGCGAGAGTATTTGGTGATGATGACACGGGATCCGCCAAAAACAGGTCTGTGAAGAACTGTCTTTGTTCTTCTGGAAAGCATTGCATAAATTTATTATAGTCACGGCACGTTCTAGTATCGTGACCCCGAATTTTATGGAAACCACAATAAGAGTTGGGGTTATAATTCCTGTTTTGTTGGTTTGGTGTGTATTGTGGCCTAAAATTCCGATCAAACTGTTGCCTATTACGACCAAAGTTTTGGAATTGTTGTTTCTGGTTTTGATTTTGGTTTTGGTAACCAAATGAGTTTTGGCTTGTCCCTTGTATGGGATTTCGCCATTGTTGTTGTTATTGTTGTGGATGGTTAAAATCCACTGTATTGATTGTCGGGGTAAAGTTGTTGTTTCGTTGGTTATTTGTTTGTGACGGAGCATTAATAACATTTACCCTCTTGGGCTGGTCAGTTACTATACGTCGGAAAAGTGACAGGCGAGCTTGAGAATCAACAAGTAACTCTTCTGCGTACCCGACCTCCCGAGGTCGTGCCGAGACAGCCGGTGTGGGTAGAATGTGCAGGCAAACTAGTTAGGCAGTCTAATGTCTTCAACACGCACTAATGGTATTTACGAATCTAAGGCAAAGAAGGCCCTTCTAACTTGGACTGGTGTGATAGATCGATCAGCGAGGATGACTGCTCGAAGGCTCCAATCAATATCGAGCTTTGGCGTGATTCGATCTATGGGTTGTGGGATGCGTGGAAAATGACCCGGGATGGTTTCGTGTCTTTCTCCTGATAGGGTCATATGGTGAATATGGTCAACTCTATGGACGATTCTCTGGCCTAGTCCAAAATTCTATAGCTTTGTTAGCTGTTGTGTCTAGTAGGGATAACTGTTGAATGATGATAGGTGGAATCGGAGTAGACTGAAATACTAATTTACGTAGGCCAGTGTCTATGTCTAATTCTCTTATGGATTCGTTAGGCTGTGGGATCTGTGGATCACAACCATAGATTCTTGGTTGTTGCGGTCCCGTTATGGTCATACGGGAGATCAAGTTCTGATCCCTAGTATCCAGTAGTCGTAAGCTTTTTCAGCTTCTATGTTTAGAACCAACAGTTGTGCGATCTTCTCAGAATACCTTACAGGTGTTCTCGCAACTTGGATTCTTAAGCTGGTATCTATATCTACTAGGGTGTCTCCAGCATCTGGCTGTGGAACTAAAGGATCACACCCGAATGTTTGTTCTCTTTCGAGCCCTTCTACAGTCATGTGGGTATTTTCTAGGGTAATCTGTAGTTTGGCTGATTTGACCAAAACAGATGTGCTTGGTCGTCTTCGATGTTTAACCCTCTCAACTGTGCCCTGATCTGTTGGAAGTCTGTTGTTGTTTGGAAGACTTGTATCCTAAGGTTTTGGTCAATGTCAATTATTGCTACTACGGTATTGGGCTGAGGCACAATTGGCTCGAAAATGTATTCCCTGGGCTCCCTAGGTCCCGTAATTGTCATGCAAAAGCAGTAATGAAACAAACTAAAATAAAGTAAAATCTAAGTACACTTCTAGCATATATAATTTCTTTTGTATTTTCTGGAAATTTATAAGAAAGCAGCTATTTAAAAATATATAGAATTGACAACTAAACTAACAACGTAAAACAAACAAAATAGCCGAGTGTAGCTATTTGTCTGTGCGGTTTCGTATATCTATTCTAAACAACGAAATAACTAATCTATCAGCAAGATTCTCGATCCTACCTCAGAAGTGAGGAATGAATCATAGTTTCTCAGAAACTATCAATCCCCACAACCTCCCTGGCAATATCGAGAATAGAAATAACTGAAATAAAATGATTAACTACGTTATTTGATAAGTTCTAACTAAAACTTTGAAAGATGGAACCTGGATTTCGCAGAACAGTGGCGAATCCGACGGTGTGTGTGTTCTTATCCCCTCAGTATGATCTCTTCATTCTTTGTGCTCACGTGAATCCAGAAAAGCGTGGAATGCTTGCATCAACAGGAATTGATATTTGGATCAATGGATATCCTTCAGAATGCAGACAGAATAGAATGCAGATAGGAGAGGGATAGCGCAAGAGTACAGAGCTTGGCCTATGCAATTCCTAGTGGGGTCTACTGCGAATCATGCAACAAAAGCGTCCAGAACCTGAAACTAGTCTGTATAAAGAACAAAACCTGCAACTTTAATGGCTGCCTAGACTATTCTACTCCAAAACAATAATACTGTTTGCACAAGTTGGATCTGTGGCTTACCAACAGCAATACAAAGCTAAAACAAACCTGTAACAAACTATGCTATCAATCCTAAGCAAACTAAAGGGACACAGCACTGAAAACATGAAACTTGGAGTGAAAATGGTGGCCCGAATAATGTTTGCACTTGCACAAGTTGGATATGTGGCTTACCAGCTGCAACACAATACTAACCAAAGCACTCAATGAGAAAACTAAGAATCCTAAGCAAAGGAAAACTAAAACTACTGTAATAAGAAATTCAAAAGCAAACTTTGGAGCAAAATTCAGAGGCAAAATTCAGAGCCAAATTCAAGGCCTTTTGCATGTGCACAAACCATGCATTTATAGGAATCCAATCATCCAAAAATCAAACCCAAACTAAACTCCTAAACATTAAACAAAAGAAAAACACTATTCCAGGGGACCAAAAACATTAATGTATGCTCAAGTCGGCAAGAAAAGCTGGTGAGTCGTGATATTTCACGCGGGTCGCGTCAAAAGAGCGTTCTGGAAAACGCGCACAGGACCGCCACCCTAACTCAGGGCGGCGGTTACAGGACCGCCGCCCCTTCTGGGTGGCGGTTTCGTCACTGAAGACCAAAAAGCCAAGAAAAAAGGAAAACAAAGCACGCGGGGGCTAAGCGGGGCATGCGGGATGTTAACACATATCTGTAAAGCTTCTCTAGATCCCAAACACCTTGCGAAGAGACCTGTATCATCATTGGGGCACTTATTACATTGTTCTGCAGTACAGTACCTTAACAATTTTGGGTACGTACATATTGCCCCTCGAGAAGCGTTTTAGCCATGAAGAGGCATAAAACGGTAGGGTCCGAGTATGGCAGTCCCGAAATGGGAAGTTAGAAGTTATACCTTACACGCCCGTGTGTTGAAATGACGCCGTCCAAAATTCTCCGCTACCCTGCGAAATGAAAAGAGAACTCAAATGCAGATAGATACAATAATTTGGAAAAATAAACGTTAAAAGAATAGAGAAAGAGGGCGTACTATTTGTGCGAGGATAGAAACTTACCTCCGTCGGTGCTTCGCGAACCTTTGAAAAAGATATTTAAAACGAATCGGGGGCGTTATATATATGAAAGTGCGCCCATTTTCCTATTCATTTGCGCGAGTCGATTTGGTTGATTTTGAGCTCTGGGACCCACGGTGATGGTTTCTCACGTGAGTAGATTCAAAACGTCCACAATGGGATAGAGATCATACCTCCACGTGTGGAACGCCACCCCGTGAGATCACAGGTTGGTTTTCTTCAATTTTGTGTTTTTTCCCCCTTCTAATTTGAAATGTTAAATTCTTTGCATTGGGGGGGTTATTTTCGAAAATGTTTGGTTTAAAGGGTCCATCTAGGGGGGGGGCCTACTGGGTAGGCCCCATTTTTGATTAAAATAGGTCATTTTTCGCATTTTTTGGGCTTTTTAAGCCCAAAAACCCCGCGCCGGTTTTCGGACCACGACCGCCGCCCCGGACAGGGCGGCGGTTACACGACCGCCCACCCTGTACAGGGCGGCGGTCACGAGACCGCCGCCTTTAAGGCGGCTGTTACAAAACCGCCCCCCTGTCTCAGGGCGGTGGTTCTAAACAGAATGCAAAAGAACCTATTTTGAAAGCTTGTACTTGTATTTTTAGCATTTTTACGTGTTTTTATGCTTCTCTTGATATCGTTTAGATACTAACTTACTCTTCTTTGTGTGTTTTTGGGCGTATGTAGGCAAAAGAGGAGTACATTAGATGGAGCCGAAGAGAGAGAGTGTGACTGGCTGCCCGGGGTATTGGATGCCCTCTCAGCAGATGAGGAGGACACATTGCAGAGGGCCGGCATATTGCGTATATCGCGTGTGCCCCACGTTGCTCCATCCAGTCACATTCTTTGTGACCTATTTTCATATTGGGATGCAGATCGGAACACCTTCCGACTGCCAGGGGTCTGTGGTGAGTGGACCATCACTTTGGAGGATGTTTACCACATTCTGGGGGTCCCGATCATTAGGAGGAGACTCACACTAGAGACAGTAGGCTCACGGGCACAGATAGCTCAGTGGGCTGGTTATATGGGGGATGCAGCCATTTCTACGGGGCCGAAGAAGGGAGTGCGAGTCAGATCCATTCCTTCTTTGCCCATCCCTATCTTTCAACAGGCTCTTATGGGGATCCTTGCCTCGAGACTCGTCGGGGACAAGGGAGGGGACACCTTATTATACTGTTGGGGCCCCATCATTGCACAGATAGAGGGACATGGCCAGAAATACGCCTGGGGCACGGACATTTTGGGGACCACCTACCATGACTTATACAGGGTGGTCCGATTGCAGGGACAGTCCTTGAGCCACCCCACTCTAGTCATGAGTTGGGTGTATGAGCGCTTCATTCCGTACGGCAGAGGCATGGAGGTGGCAGATCCCGGGGCGGTGAGGGCAGCCCGATGGTCAGGTATGTCAGTGCTCAGAGCACCTCACCAGCCAGTAGCCACCCTTACCATGGCAGACATGGAGGCTACACCGTACCAGCTTATGGCCGGTATATGGGGAGAGGAGACCACGACATTGGTCTCCTGCTCCATCACAGGGCAGCTTATCGATCGTGTGGGACGGGTAGAGGTACATCCCTTCAGCAGGGTTCCTCAGCAGTTTGGCCTCCCATACGCGGCTATGCTTCCTCCAGTAGCACCTGTTTATAGATCAGTCCGAGAGGCTAGAGGGGGGCCTAGAGGCCAGTGGTTGGACAGTGGTTACCCCTGGCATTCCTATTACAGCCAGGGGGATAGTTCGGGCCAGAGGGAGAGCTGGTGCGCCTCAGGCACCATTACTTCAGATTGCTGCAGGTCCTGCTCATAGCAGTGACGACCCCATAGATATTGACTCCGATTCTGAGGAGCACACAGAGGGAGGGTCAGAGGAGCAGACGGACGAGAGTGATCCTGAGTGGCATGATACTCAGGACATTCTGCGGGCAGAGAGGGAGGAGCAGAGTGCAGAGAGAGAGACCGTGGCTTCTGAGGAGCCACTCTCCCGAGGCCATGGTGGAGACGATGAGTCCGTTGCGGGGCGCCATGTTGCCCCTACTACAGGAGCAGCCCCTCAGTCAGCAGCGGCATCAGCAGCAGGTGCTGGCCCTGGCGACCCATCTTGGAGGCCTGGTGATCCGAGTAAGTTATCCTCTCCTCCTTTTTAGGATTTGTCTTTGAATGTTAACTCTCCTTATATTTGTATTGTGTACACTTTAACCTCTTGCCTAGTTCCTAATTCGTTTTTCTTTCTTTGCTTTGCAGATACTGTTGATGAGTGGCGGGATCTAATCCGTAGGGTTTGCATCGATTCTCTGATGATCCCTATGGATAAGACCCGTGCGGAGTTATCTGTGGATGCCGGGGAGCCCTCAGCAGCCGGCAGGCACACTGACGTCTTCGCTCCCGTTTGGCATGTGGCCAAGATGGTGTCAACTCTCCGTACAGAGTTGGCAGGCTATAGGACAGCCGAGCGTCTTATGAGGAGCCGCTCTCATGGCGAGACTACGACTGCCCCTAGGGACCCCGAGCCCTCCGTCCATTCAGAGCGCCAGCGTAGCCGGAGTCCTAGGCGAGGGCGCGCACCTTCAGCGGGATCGCGCAGGGGTTGAGAGGCCACTTGGCTCCTATGCATCTTTTGTATTATAGATTCTTTTGTGTATTACGGGCTCTTTGAGCGTTTTGACCATGCCTAGTGCATGATGGCATTGTATATAAACTTTGATTATTTATATATATGCGTCGGTTTTGGATCAAAACTTGTCATTTGTATTCTACTTTATTTATTTCCAACTGCCTCGTGTGTACTATGATGTATGTATTATATGCTTTCTAGAATGTATGCAATGGAAAACAGATGATGCAAATGTTTGCTTTCTTTTTGTGTTTCATGATGCTGATACATGATATTGTAGATATATTGTGATCTTAAATCTTAGTTTCTGTGAGCAATTTGGATACCTCATGATTTGTTTTGGCAAAGTGATGAAAATAATCAGTATGATGAATAGATTAACTTGCCCCTCTCCTAACTCCACGCAACTAGTAGGATGCGAGGGTTCATCACCAAGAGCCAAGAAGGGCGCAAGTTATGGAATATGGTGAAGTGATAGTGATGAAAGACAGACGAAGCTTTGGTGGAACCAAATGAAAACTACAAGCTTATTCTACCTGAATGACTTCATAGTTTTGGATGCAACTTGCTTTGTGGTTTATCCAGACTTAGACCCGTAGATGGCCACATAGTAGACAAAATCTGGTTTTTTAGGATTTTTAACTCTCTTGGAATTTTTGAACATCTGATTCATTCGTTATTGACTCAAAGTTTGAATTGATTGTTTATGACCTTTTAACATTTACTTTGTTTAGAGGACCCCCTACACTTTTCCCCATGCTACCTGTAAGAAACATGGGTTTATCACCGTGGGCAAGGCATAGGCGAGTAAGGGCATTTCCATCCTTTCCCAACCCTACGTCACTAGTAAGAGACGCAAGCTCATCACCGAAGGTTGGTGGGGCAAGGAAATGTGTAAAATAAAATTTTCTGTTTAATCACTTCTTGACTTGTCTATTTGAGTAAAATGTCAGTATATGCTTATTTTCCAAAGAGATGTGTATATGGGATAGATGTGACACCATGAAGCTTCTAGAACAGACCATAGGCAAGACACCTATCCTAAGAAGAAATCAAAGCGAGAACGAACTTGCAGATCTTGGCATGGTTACCGTTAGGACTTCGTCATGTCTGATTTTGTTTGATAAAAGATTCTGAGTTGATTGATGATATCGAAGACGGAGAAGTATGATTAAAGAACTTTATGCCAGAAACATCACGAGTTTGAAATAAATTGCTTTGAGAATAGATTCCCTGATCACAATTTGTGTAAGAACAAGTGGACAAAATGATCCTAATTTGTATGAAAATGCAATGTAGATAGTTATATAGGTAGCGTTAGCTGCTTACGCGTAGAAACGCTTGAGGTGGAGAGAATTGACTGTTTCGCCAAACTCCTCACCTTCTAGCGTGCATAAGAGGTATGCACCATTTCCGTAGTCCTTTGTGACTCGGTACGGGCCCAACCATTTGGGCCGGAATTTCCTTCCTTCGCCGGTCTTCTTGTCGATCCGGCTGTCTAACCTTAGAACTAGGTCACCTTCGTATATGTCACGTTCATAGACCTTCTTGTTGTACTGCCGGCACATCCGGTCGGCATAGACTCTATGTCGTTGTTCAGCATCTAACCTAGTTTCATCCAGACTTTCTAATTGAGAAAGACGCGCTTCTCTGTAAGCGTCCTCATCCAGAATCCCTTGTAGCGAAATGCGGAGACTGGGGATTTCAACTTCGAGTGGGAGAACTGCTTCTGACCCAAATACCAATGAGAAAGGAGTTGCTCCTGTTGGCGTTCTTATCGAGGTTCGGTGGGCCCACAAGGCCGGATATAACTTTAGATGCCAATCCCGTTTGTTTTCTTTTACCGTTTTAAGGAGAATGGCTTTCAACGTTTTGTTTGTTGCTTCAGCCTGCCCATTGGCTTGGGGATAATATAAGGAAGCCGTATGATGGCTTATTTTGAACTTACTGCATAGCTCACGAACTTCTTCGTTTTTGAAAGAAGTTCCATTATCTGAGATAATGATTTGCGGGATACCGTACCTGCAAATGATTTGGTTCAAAATGAACTTAGCGATTACGGAACCAGGTACAGTTGTAAGAGGCATAGCCTCTACCCATTTAGTGAAATATTCTGTGGCCGTAATTATAAAATTGTGGCCGTCTGTGGATGAGGGAGAGAATTTCCCTATTAAGTCTAGGCCCCATGTAGAAAAGGGCCACGGAGTAGCGATCGGTTGCAAAGCTTGTGCCGGCATGTGGATCTCGTGAGAGAACTCCTGACATTTATGACACCTGCGTACAAACTCTATTGTGTCATGTTCTAGAGTGGGCCAGAAATAGCCCATTCGATGTATTTTTCGAGCAGTGGCATGGCCACCGAAGTGGCCTCCACATATACCGCTATGGGATTCATGGAGAATCCTCTTGGACTCTTCTGTGTCAACACACCTTAAGAGCATTCCATCGAATGCTTTCCGATAGAGCACCTGCTCTATAATGACGTATTTAGCTACGATAATGCGTAACCGCCTTCTTTGTTGAGGTGTAGCTCCCTCTGGGTACCTGTGGTCCATGATATAACTAATGATATCAGCGTACCAAGGGCACTCAGATATAGCAGGTCGGGTTTCGACGTAGTATACGCATTCATCTGGAAAGTCTAAGTCTACTAAGTCGCCTCCGTCTAGCGGGTTATCAGCTAACCAGTCTGCGATGATTTTCCCTTTAACTGACTTTTGGTTTACAAAAGTTAATTCGAACTCTCCCATTAAGGTTATAAAACGTCCAGCTTTTTTGGACAAGGACCCTTGTGTGAGAAAAGTCCGTAAATGGTCCGTTTTTACTATGACCCTTGTCTCTTGATTTAGCATGTAGTGTCTTAGGCGTTTAGTAGCAAAGACTATGGCAAGACATTCTCGCTCTGCTTGTGTATAGCGCGTTTCGTAGTCGAGCAATGTTCGGCTAATGAAATAAATCGCACGCTCTCTTTTGTCATCGTCTTCTTGGGCTAGCATGCAAGCTAACGAAACATCGGTAGCCCGTGAGTACAAAATTAAAGGGCGATCTAGCTTTGGTGGCATTAGCGTAGGCGGTGATAGCAGGAAACGCTTGACTGCATCAAAAGCTTCATTGCAATCTTCAGTCCAATCAATGCTATAGTCCTTCTTGAGTAAATTGTTGATTGGATGAACGGTGAAGCTTAGATCCGGGATAAATCTCCGGATTGCACCCAACTTTCCGAGAAATGATCTGATTCCAGATTCATTCGAGGGTGGGACCATTTCGAGGACAGCCCGAATTTTGGCTGGATCAACATCGATCCCTCGTGACGATATGATGTAACCTAGGAGCTTTCCTCCTGTTACACCAAATACGCATTTTTCTGGATTTAGCGTGACTCCGTATTCTATTAGACGTGAAAGAATGATGCGGAGTACTTCGGGATGGTCACAACGCTTCCTGGCCTTAGCCAACAAGTCATCTACGTAGGATTCCACGATTTTATGGATTAAATCGTGAAATATGTATGTCATGGCTCGCTGGTATGTAGCACCGGCGTTCTTGAGACCGAATGGCATAACAGCGTAGCAATAGGTTCCCCAAGGAGTTATAAACGTGGTTTTAGCTTGATCTTGCTTGGATATTTTGATTTGATTGTATCCCGAGAATCCATCCATGAGAGACAAGAGTTCAAAACCTGCTGTTGCATCAACAATAACGTCTATGGATGGTAAAGGGAAGTCGTCCTTAGGGCAAGCTTTGTTGATATCTCGAAAATCTATGCAGATGCGTATCTTTCCATTCTTCTTGAGAACGGGAACGATGTTGGATACCCATTGGGAGTAGTCAACTGGCTTGATGAATCCTACCTGAAGGAGTTTTATTACCTCCTCTTTTACCATGAGGGCTACTTTGGGCTTCATGGGTCTTGATTTTTGTTTAATTGGCTTTGCATCTGACCTAGTGACGAGGTTGTGTACCGCAATGTGGGGTGCGACTCCTGTCATTTCTTTGTAATTAAATGCAAATGCCTTTTGATGTTCTTTGAGAACCTGAGTATGTATTTCCACTTCCTCTGGGGTTAACGAAGAACCTAGCTTTAAAATTCTTGGTTCATCTTCCGTTCCGATATTGACATCGATTGTTTCTTCAATTAAAGAGGCATTACCCTCTTCGAACTCAGGTGGTGCCGGAGGTAGATCTATATCATCCCCGTTTTCCACCACGTATATATTAGGTTCTTTTTGTGAGGGAAGATTCATTACAGGATTTCCGAAGTAGGAAGATGAATGCGAGATCAGAGATAAATCTAGCGTGTGATAGGAGAGATGTAGTGCTGCAAAGGCATTTAAGTAATCCAAAGTAGCCGCATCATTTCCAACATGGTCTAGGACGGTAGATTTACTTCCGTTTGAAAGAGGATCCATCATTGTTTTTATTAATGGTTCGTTACGAATGGATACCGTGAAATGAGTATCTTCTAGCTCATTGTTTGGAGTAAAACGTGATGCTGAGGTTGCTATTGAATCGGCGAGAAGATTTTTTTCTCGCGGGATTGCTTCAATGGATATGAAGTTGAACGCCTTGCTTAAATCTAATACAGCGTTTTTGTAAAGTTGCAAGTGTTCGGCTTTAGTTTCATATACCTCTGAAACTTGGTTTGCCACTAATTGCGAGTCTCCTAAAACTCTGATATTATCAATACCAATTCTTTTGGCTAAGGTAAGGCCAAGGAGGAGGGCTTCGTACTCAGCGCCGTTGTTTGTACATTCAAAGTTTAATTTAAAAGAGAATGGGAGGACCTTCTCTTCGGGCGAGGTAAGAATTATACCTGCCCCCGCTCCATAACGGCATTTAGCTCCATCGAAATGGAGAGTCCAATACTTAGCCGGGAGTATGGATGTAGGTGTATCTGCTGTGTTTGCATACTCTACTTCTACCATACAGAGATCTTCTGCTGGCAAGGAACCAACACCTAGGGAAAATCCGATACCTACTGAATCGAATGGTAAGAACATTGGTGAATCTTGTTCTATCAGCTCAACGATCTTTGCAGTAGTCCCTAATGATACTATTTCTTTAGTTTTACCTTTAGGGGTTGGAATTGTTTTGGCTATGTTGGTAGTTTCAAGATCCGTCGTAGGTATCAACTTTTCCTCTGGCTTTGGGTCAGAGGGTTTGTTAAGTTGGTTTGTTGGAAGTTTGAATTCTGAGTGTATACCTGGTCTTTTCTTTAAATCAGCTAGGTGTACGTCAAACGGCTTTGGATCACCTTTGGCTACAAATACCTTTCCCAGATGCAGGAATCTTACTTCTTGAAATAGCGTGGAAGGGATTGCCTTCATTCGATGTATCCAGGGCCGGCCGAGGATCATATTATAGTTAGTTTCCCGATCTATAATATAAAACTCAGTCAGGATTGTTTTAGGTCCTAAGGTGACCGGTAGTATTATAGTTCCTATCGATGTGGCTTTAAGGCTGTCGTAGCCTCTCAAGGTATTTCGTGTAGTAGAACAGTTTGTTTCTCCATATCCCAATTTTTGGAGAAAAGAGAAAGGAACTATGTTAACCGCAGCTCCGTCATCAACCATTGCCCGTTTTACATAGTTATTATAAACTTGTACTTGCAAGTGTAGGGCTGGATCGCCTCGGCGTGCGATCTCAGCATCTGTAGGCATTTTACTTATTTCGAATATGAATTCAACATCCCTATCCGCCTGTCCCGGTGGATAAACATCAAAGTCTATATGATTTACTTGCGCTTCCGGTGGTGGAGTGATACTAATTAAATGACCCAAACCTAACGCCTCTAAAAGAGCAGCCCTGTGAGCAGGGGAATTCTTTAGTAAATCAAGGAATGAAATATGCGAGAAGGTTTTTGTTAGATCATTAATTAGATCGTAAGCACCTATAGGTTTTGCTACGGTTTGCTGGATGTTATCTGTTTCTGGCAGGTGGCTTGGACTTGGTTGAGAGAAATACTCTCGTGTTCTCGTAATTGCTTCAACGGGTAATTCGGAGTCTAACTCTACTAATCCAACTACCTTAGGTCGTGGTTGACTTCCTAGTTGTGGCGCGACTAATGGATTTAGCGAGGTTGAGGCCTCGTGATCGTTGTTTCCTGTTATTGCACCTTTGTTTGTTCCAGTTGGTTTCAACCTATCGCTATCATGATTTGGGAGTGGATCATTAAAGATCTTGAGAGGGGCATTCTGAGGGGAAACTGCCCCTGCGAAGGTACTTGTCGTTGGTGACGTAGGATCTGCTAAGAACATATCCATAAAAAATTGTTTTTGTTCATTTGGCAAGCGTTGCATGAATTTGTTGTAATCACGACACGTTCTAGTGTCATGACCCCGAATTTTATGGAAACCACAATAAGAATTGGGGTTGTAATTCCCGTTTTGTTGGTTTGGTGTGTATTGTGGCCTAAAATTCCGATCAAACTGTTGCCTATTAGGACTAAAGTTTTGTTGTTTCTGGTTTTGACTTTGGTTTTGATAACCAAAGGAGTTTTGGCTTGGTCCTTGTATGGGATTTCGCCGTTGTTGTTGTTGTGGATTATTAAAATCCACCGTATTGATCGTCGGGGTAAAATTGTTGTTTCTTTGGTTGTTTGTTTGTGACGGAGCATTAACGACATTTACCCTCTTGGGCTGGTCAGTTACCCCATCTGTTGTTACCCCACGATTTTTGTTAAGGATTTTGGGTCCTTGATTGACGCTTGTAGTGGTTGTAGTGTTTTGAGTAGAGGTGATTAACCTCCCGTTTGCTCCATACGTCTTACGGCCACTATCTATCGCTGCTTGATCAATTCGCAGAGCGCTCTCAAGTACCTCGTCATAAGTCCTTAGTGGGAACTTCTGGACTTCTTCCTTCACTTCTCTGCTAAGAGAATGAAGGAATAAATCGCATAGTTCCATCTGATCCATGTTTGGAGCGCTTGCCAAGGAATAAAGGACTGTGCACCACCTTTGGATGAAATGGGCGACAGACTCGTTATGTTCTTGCTTGATGTGCAAGAACTCCCTGATTCCTGTCCTTAGTAGTTTGTTCATGTCGAAAGCTTTGATGAACTCAGACACGAGTTGTTTGAATGAATGTATGGAAGCCTCGGGTATTCTGTAATACCAATCGAGGGCAATGCCTTCCAGCGTTTTGGGGAATATTTTAGCAACAACCCCATCCCATGGGAGTAGTTCACGAATGGCTGTAGCGTAAGCTTTGATATGCGCATTCGGATCTCCTTCTCCTTTGTACTTGGGAAAATCGGGAAGAGGCCTTGGAAGCATAACGCTTCGTATGGCGAAATCTAAGGGCTCCTTTAAATATTCTGAATAAGTCCCTATTGCATACGTCTCAACCATTGATGGTGCCTGTTGAGGAGGCGGTGGCGGAACGGGTTGTTGATATGGCGTAATGTACGCGTTAGCAGGGGCATAAGGCAATCCCTGTATTTGAGTAAACACGCCGGGGGATGAGTACATATCCCCTTGTGGTGATTTGGAGTACATGTTTAAGTACGAAGGTGTACTATCCAGGAATGGATTGCTCTGCACTGGACCAGGAGGAACAGTGCTAGCGATAGTGGGTCTAGTTGGCACTTGTTGTGAATATTGAGGAGTCATACCTAACGTGCCTACTCCTGTGAGGAGATCTACTTGGCTAGGATGGTGCGGAGGATTGGAACTCCCTGTTTGTATGATTCTTGAATTTTGACTTGCTTGGGCAAGTTCTAATCCTCTAACCTTTTCTATTAGAGTTGAAATGACTTCGTTCGGTGAAGCCACGATATCGTGCCTTGGTGGCGTTTGTTGTATATCCTGGTGTTGTATAGGCATGTGATAGCCTGTCATGAACTGATTGCTATCTTGCCAAGTTTCTCTGAGAGTATTTTCCATACGTGATGGCATAGGGGAATTTTCTTGAGGAGAGAACTCGGGCTGTATCTGCAAAGTTCCTACAGGTGGGTACATGCCTTGAGAGCGTTGTTCACTCCTAGGATAAGGTATTGATTGTCCATCGTCTAAGACCAAGTATGGATCTGATTGTCTACTAATAGGCGGTCTGAATAATACCTGAGGAGATGAAGCAGACTCTCCAGTTAATGTCATATTGTTCGAGCCTGAAGGCTCTGTTTGTGTTTGAGCAAGTTGCTCCAACCCCTCTGTTTGGAAGGACGAGTTATATCTAGTCCTTGGTGTTTGTGTTGACAACTGATTAGTTGAATAGTTGTCGCCCCACATTGAGAGTGAGGGTGATGACTGCCTATTCTGTTGGGCGTAGTATGCCTCAAGACCCAAGAGGGGTCTGCCATATGCATCGAATCCCGACATATTCGGGGGGTATATGAATACCCGCAGAATAATGGGAAGGAGCGAAGGTGATTTGGAGAAGATGAAACTTCTCAAAGAGAAGGTGAAAGAAATGTTTGTTTCACGTCGGGTTCACCAATTTTGTACGTCGGAAAAGTGACAGGCGAGCTTGAGAATCAACAAGTAACTCTTCTGCGTACCCGACCTCCCGAGGTCGTGCCGAGACAGCCGGTGTGGGTAGAATGTGCAGGCAAACTAGTTAGGTAATCTAATGTCTTCGACACGCACTAATGGTATTTGTGAATCTAAGGCAAAGAAGGCCCTTCTAACTTGGACTGGTGTGATAGATCGATCAGCGAGGATGACTGCTCGAAGGCTCCAATCAATATCGAGCTCTGGCGTGATTCGATCTATGGGTTGTGGGATACGTGGAAAATGACCCGGGATGGTTTCGTGTATTTCTCCTGATAGGGTCATATGGTGGATATAGTCAACTCTATGGACGATTCTCTGGCCTAGTCCAAAATTCTCTAGTTTCGTTGGTTATTGTGTCTAGTAGGGATAACTGTTGAATGATGAGAGGTGGAATCGGAGTAGACTGAAATACTAATTTACGTAGGCCAGTGTCTATGTCTAATTCTCTTATGGATTCGTTAGGCTGTGGGATCTGTGGATCACAACCATAGATTCTTGGTTGTTGTGGTCCCGTTATGGTCATACGGGAGATCAAGTTCTGATCCCTAGTATCCAGTAGTCGTAAGCTTTTTCAGCTTCTATGTTTAGAACCAACAGTTGTGCGATCTTCTCAGAATACCTTACTGGTGTTATCGCAACTTGGATTCTTAAGCTGGTATCTATATCTACTAGGGTGTCTCCAGCATCTGGCTGTGGAACTAAAGGATCACACCCGAATGTTTGTTCTCTTTCGAGCCCTTCTACAGTCATGTGGGTATTTTCTAGGGTAATCTGTAGTTTGGCTGATTTGACCAAAATAGATGTGCTTGGTCGTCTTCGATGTTTAACCCTCTCAACTGTGCCCTGATCTGTTGGAAGTCTGTTGTTGTTTGGAAGACTTGTATCCTAAGGTTTTGGTCAATATCAGTTATTGCCACTACGGTATTGGGCTGGGGCACAATTGGCTCGAAAATGTATTCCCTGGGCTCCCTAGGTCCCGTAATTGTCATGCAAAAGCAGTAATGAAACAAACTAAAATAAAGTAAAATCTAAGTACACTTCTAGCATATATAATTTCTTTTTGTATTTTCTGGCAATTTATAAGAAAGCAGCTATTTAAAAATATTTAGAATTGACAACTAAACTAACAACGTAAAACAAACAAAATAGCCGAGTGTAGCTATTTGTCTGTGCGATTTCGTATATCTATTCTAAACAACGAAATAACTAATCTATCTGCAAGATTCTCGATCCTACCTCAGAAGTGAGGAATGAATCATAGTTTCTCAGAAACTATCAATCCCCACAACCTCCCTGGCAATATCGAGAATAGAAATAACTGAAATAAAATGATTAACTACTTTATTTGATAAGTTCTAACTAAAACTTTGAAAGATGGAACCTGGATTTCGCAGAACAGTGGCGAATCCGACGGTGTGTGTGTTCTTGTCCCCTCAGTATGATCTCTTCGTTCTTTGTGCTCACGTGAATCCAGAAAAGCGTAGAATGCTTGTATCAACAGGAATAGATATTTGGATCAATGGACAGCCTTCAGAATGCAGACAGAATAGAATGCGGATAGGAGAGAGATAGCGCAAGAGTACAGAGCTTGGCCTATGCAATTCCTAGCGGGGTCTACTGCGAATCATGCAACAAAAGCGTCCAGAACCTGAAACTAGTCTGTATGAAGAACAAAACCTGCAACTTTAATGGCTGCCTAGACTATTCTACTCCAAAACAATAATACTGTTCGCACAAGTTGGATCTGTGGCTTACCAACAGCAATACAAAGCTAAAACAAACCTGCAACAAACTATGCTACCAATCCTAAGCAAACTAAAGGGACACAGCACTGAAAACATGAAAGTTTGGAGTGAAAATGGTGGCCCGAATAATGTTTGCACTTGCACAAGTTGGATATGTGGCTTACCAGCTGCAACACAATACTAACCAAAGCACTCAATGAGAAAACTAAGAATCCTAAGCAAAGGAAAACTAAAACTACTGTAATAAGAAATTCAAAAGCAAACTTTGGAGCAAAATTCAGAGGCAAAATTCAGAGCCATTTGCATGTACACAAACCATGCATTTATAGGAATCCAAACATCCAAAAATCAAACCCAAACTGAACTCCTAAACATTAAACAAAAGAAAAACACTATTCCAGGGGACCAAAAACATTAATGCATGCTCAAGTCGGCAAGAAAAGCTGGTGAGTCGTGATATTTCACGCGGGTCGCGTCAAAAGAGCGTTCTGGAAAATGCGCACAGGACCGCCGCCCTGCTCAGGGTGGCGGTTACAGGACCGCCGCCCTGTTCAGGGCGGCGGTCACGAGACCGCCGCCCTTCAGGGCGGCGGTTTCGTCACTGAAGACCGAAAAGCCAAGAAAAGAGGGAAAAATAGGAAAAACAAAGCACGCGGTGGCCAAGCGGGGCATGCGGGATATTAACGCATGTCCGTAAAGCTTTTCTGGATCCCGAACACCTTGCGAAGAGACCTGTATCATCATTGGGGTACTTATTACATCGTTCTGCAGTACAGTGAACTGTACGCCACCTCTGGATGAAATGGGTGATAAATTCGTTGTGTTCTTGTTTGATATGCAAGAATTCCCTGATTCCTGTTCTTAATAGTTTGTTCATGTCAAAGGCTTTGATGAACTATGACACGAGTTGTTTAAATGAATGTATGGAAGCCTCAGGTATTCTATAATACCAATCGAGAGCAATGCCTTCTAGTGTTTTGGGGAATATTTTAGCAACAACCCCATCCCATGGGAGTAATTCCCGAATGGCTGTAGCGTAAGCTTTGATATGCGCATTTGGATCTCCCTCACCCTTGAATTTGGGAAAATCAGGGAGAGGTCTTGGAAGCATGATGCTTCATATGGTGAAGTCTAAGGGTTCCTTTAGATATTCTAAATAAGTCCCTATCGCATAGCTTTCGACCATTGATGGTGGTTGCTGAGGGAGCGGCGGTGGGATAGGTTGTTGATATGGTGCAGCGTATGTGTTGGCAGGGGCATAGGGAGGTCCCTGCATTTGAGAAAACATGCCAGGAGAGGAGAACATATCTCCTTGTGGTGATTTAGAGTATATGTTTAAGTAGGATGGGGTATTGTCAAGGAACGGACTATTCGACACTAAACCGGGAGGAATTGTGTTAGAGATGATAGGCCTTGTTGGCGTTTGTTGTGGATATTGAGGAGGCATGCCTAACGTGCCTACTCCTGTAAGGAGATCTACTTGGCCAGAGTGGTATGGAGGATTGGAACTTCCTATTTGTATGAACGGAGAATTGTGACTTGCTTGAGCCAGTTCTAACCCTCTCACTCTTTCTACTAACGTTGAAATGACTTCATTTGGTGAAGTGACGGTACTTTTCCTGAGCGGCGTTGGTTGTATACCTTGGTGTTGTAAAGGTACGTGATATATTGTCATAAACTAATTGCTATCTTGCCAAGTTTCTCTAAGAATACTTCCTCTATGCAGTGGCATAGAGGTATTTTCTTGAAAAGAGATTTCGGGTTGTATTTGTAAACCTCCTACAGGCGGGTACATTCCCCGAGAGCGTTGTTCACTCCTAGGATAACGTATTGATTATCCATCATCTAAGACCAGGTATGGATCTGATTGCCTAATAACTTGTGGTCTGAGTAGCATTTGAGGAGACGAACCAGATTCTCCGGTAAACGTCATATTGTTCGAACCTGAAGGCTCTGTTTGTTGGGTTTGAGGGGGTTGATCTAACTCCTCAGTTTGAAAATACGAACTATATCTGATTTTTGGGCTTTGTGTTGACAACTGATTAGTTGAATAGTTGTCACCCCATACTGAGAGCGAGGGTGATGATTGCCTATTCTGTTGGGCATAGTATGCCTCAAGACCCAAGAGGGGTCTGCCATATGTATCGAATCCCGACATATTCGGGGGGTATATGAATACCCGCAGAATAATGGGAAGGAGCGAAGGTGGATGAGAGAAGATTTGAAACTTCTCAAAGAGAAGGTGAAACAATTGTTTGTTTCATGTCAGGTTCACCAATTTTGTTGGTGAAACTGATGTGATGAGGTATAGAAGGTGAAACAGTTGTTTGTTTCACGTCGAGTTCACTAATTTTGTTGGTGAAACTGATGTGATGAGGTATAGAAGGTGAAACAGTTGTTTGTTTCACGTTGGGTTCACCAATTTTATACGCTAGAAAAGTGACAGTCGAGTGTTAGAATCTACAAGTGACTCTTCCGCGTACCCGACCTCTCGAGGTTGTGCCGAGATAGCCGGTGGGGGGTAGAATATGCAGACAAACTAGTTAGGCAGTCTAATGTCTTCGACACGCACTAGTGGAATTTGTGAATCTAAGGCAAAGAAGGACCTTCTAACTTGGACTGGTGTGATAAATTGATCAGCGAGGATGACTGCTCGAAGGCTCCAATCAATATCGAGCTCTGGCGTGATTCGATCTATGGGTTGCGGAATACGTGGAAAATGACCTGGGATTGTTTCATGTATATCTCCTGATAAGGTCATATAGTGGATGATGAATACAATCGATTCTACGGATGATTTTTTAGCCTATTCCAGAATTCCCTAGCTTCGTTAGTTGCTGTATCTAGTAAAGACAGTTGTTCGATGATGATAGGTGGAAGTGGAGTGGACCTAAATACCAAGGTGCGTAGGCTAGCGTCTATATCGGATTGACCTATGGATTCGTTGGGCTGTGGGATCTGTGGATCACAACCATATACTCTTGGTTGTTGCGGTACTGTTATGGTCATACGCGGGATCAAGTTCTAATCCCTAGTATCCAGTAATCTTATGCTTTCTCAGCTTCTATGTTTAAAACCAATAGTTGTGCAATCTTCTTAGAATACCTTACAGGCGTTCTCGAAACCTGGATTCTTAAGCTGGTATCTATATCTACGAGGGTGTCTCTAGCGTCTGGCTGTAGAACTAGAGGATCACACCCAAATGTTTGTTCTCTTTCAAACCTTTCTACAGTCATGTGGATGTTTTCCTAGGGTAATCTGTAGTTTGACTGACTTGACCAAAACGCATGTGCTTGGTCGTCTTCTATGTTTAACCCTCTTAACTGAGAACTGATCAGTTGTAAATCTGTGGTTGTTCGGAATACTTGTATCCTGAGATTTTGGTCAATGTCAGTTATTGCCGCTATGATATTGGGCTGAGGCACGATTGGCTCAAAAATGTATTCCCTGGGCTCCCTAGGTCCCGTGATTGTCATGCAAAAGCAGTAATAAAACAAACTATAATAAAGTGAAATCTAAGTATACTTCTGGCATATATGACTTCTTTTTGTATTTTATGATGATTTAAATGAATTTAAGAAAGCAGCTATTTAAAATATTTAGAATTGACAACTAAACTAATAACCTAAAACAAACAAGATAACCGAGTGTGGTTATTTGTCTGTGTAATTTTGTATATCTATTCTAAACAAATGAAATAACTAATCTATTAGCAAGATTCTCGACCCTACCTCAGAAGTGAGGAGTGAATCATAGTTTCTCAGAAACTATCAATCCCCACAGCTTCCCCGGCAATATCGAGAATAAAATTAACTGAAATAAAGCGATTAACTACTCTGTTTGATATTATTTTAACTAGAACTTTGAAAGTTTAAAACCTGGATTTCGCAGAACAGTGGCGAATCCGATGGTGTGTGTGATCTTGTCCCCTCAGTATGATCTCTTCGTTCTTTGTGTTCACGTAGATCCAGAAAAGCGTGTAATGCTTGCATCAACAGGAATAGGTGTTTGGAACAAGGGACAACCTTCGGAATGCAGATAGAATAGAACGTGGATAGGAGAGGGATAGCGCAAGAGTACAGAGCTTGGCTTATGCAATTCCTAACGGGATCTACTGCGAATCGTGCAACAAAATGCGTCCAGAACCTGAAACTATCCTGTATGAAGAGTAAAACCTGTAACTTTAATGGCTTCCTAAGCTATTCTACTCTAATGGATTAGATAAAACATCAACACTGTTTGCACAAGTTGGATATGTGGCTTACCAACAGCTAGTTAATGCACACTAAGCATGAAATGAACTACACTATCAATCCCAAACAAACTAACAGACCACAGCACTGAAAATGAGAAGATTGGAGTAAAATTGGTGGCCTCAAGTAATGACTGCACTTGCACAAGATGGATATGTGGCTTACCAGCTGCAACACAATACTAACCAAAACACGCAATGAAGAAAACTAAGTATTCTAAGAAAAGGAAAACTAAAGGAATTGCAAAGAGGAATCTAGAAAACAAAACTTGAGAGAGGCCATTTGCTTGAGCACAAGCCATGCATTTATAGGAATTCAAACATCCAAGAACCAAAATCAAATTGAACTCCTAAACAATAAACAAAGGAAAAACACTATTCCAGGGGACCAAAAACATTAATGCATGCTCAAGTCGGCAAAGAAAGCTGGTGAAATGTGATATTTCACACGGGTCGCATCAAAAGAGCATTCTAGAAAACGCGCACAGGACCGCCGCTCTGAGCAGGGCGGCGGTTACAGGACTGCCGCCCTGTTCAGGGCGGCTGTTTCGTCACTGAAGGTCAAGAGGCCAAGGAAAGAGGGAAAAAGGGGAAAACAAAGGGCGCGGGGGCTAAGCAGGGCATGCGGGATGTTAACGCATACTCCGAGGGCTTTTCCGGATCCCGAACACCTTGCGAGGAGATCTGTATCATCATCGGGGTACTTGTTACATTGTTCTGGCAGTACAGTACCTTACAATTTTGGGTACGTATAGTCTCCAAACAAAGAATGAAATATTCTCTAGATGGTGTGAGGATGTTCTGAGTATACCACATGAAGGCGGAGAGATCTAGAGACATGAAACATCAAATGACCAACGACATGGTAGACCTTGTCGAAATAGTCCTCAAGACAGCAAGAATCAACGGCTGTAAGAATTGGCCCAAGTAGAAAGGGATTAAGGCCCTCGTGAGAAAAGTAACATTTCATATAAGCATGCCATGATGTGTAGTTATCTCTCCCAATAAGAAGTGACAGAAGCTATAAATCGATCTTGCAATGCTCAAGTCTAGAAAGACCATCCTCTATAATGCGGAAGCAAGAAGTTCAAGTTCAAAGTGCATAAGAAGAGGGTGTGTGGATACAAGCAAGGTTGCAAGATGTTGGACTTAGCTGAGAGTGTTTTTACATGCAATAAAACATGCGAGAATAGTGATAACCCTCATTTTTACGACTCTTAATAATTAATGTGTGATGACAATAGGGTATGTTCATGTGACGTCAGATAGTTGACCACTCACCATGTAGTAGGCGAATAATCATGCAAGAGTGGAGGCCACAATGAGTCCTATTCGAAATCAGAGGAGTGACACACAATCAAACATAAAATGGAATAAGTATTACAAGGGTACAAATACTGCTCAATTTGAGAGAAGGAATCTCACATCGAAAAAGAGAAGGCTCTCTTAGCACAAGGTTGTGGTAGATGCACACACTAGCCACAAGTGAAGAGGAAAACTACAACAGAAGAGCCAAACAAATGTATAGAAAATACCGATAAAGGGCTATAAGTGGAACCCAAAAAAAGGCCGCTCCCTTACAATGATTAATTTTATTTTATTTTCCATTTAATTAGATTAGAATAATTTAAATAATGAGAAAAATTGCAAGAAAATCAAAAATAAGGGAGCGGGGGACTTGGCTTGGAGGGTGAGCTAGAGGGGAAACTCAACGAGTTGAAGGCTGAGCTGCTCAGTGAGTTGGTTGCAGTGTAGGGAAGCTGAGTCAGTCGAGTTATTTTTTGAGCTAATTGTCGAGTCGTGTTGGGAGGTAACCAAGCCATAGACGATCCTGCATGATTTGACGATGTGTCACCAAGTTGAGGTCGGTGATGCGGAAGACAAGGAGTCTGAGTTGGATCGTGCAGTGATCTGATGAAGTGAGCACATGGAAAAGACTATGCTGACTTGGTTACTGAGACTTATGAATGGGTAAATGGTGAGAAAGGGGTATGTGGCACTGAGTAAATGCTACAGATTTAAACTATCAAGCCACATTTTAACACACGCCGGGCATGATCTGACGGTGTTCGAGGAGAGGGATGAGGTTTGGAAACCAACGGAGAGATTCCTAGAGACCTTGGTCAGCGTGAATCGAGTAGAAAGCACACACAGAGCAATAAGGGAGCACATTTAATCACAATGGAAAGATCAAGAACAAGAAATGCAAGCGGAGAAGCTGAATCACAACCAAATAGGGTGGGAGGGACGGTGGCATGACAAGGTGCACAGGTCGATGAGATAGATCATGAATATGGGCTCAAACAATCACACAAGGTTCAATAAAGAATGCATGGATCAGATGATACGAGTGATGTAAGGCAAAAACAACATACATATAAGTAAATAGCATAGATACTGAAATACTGAGCTGGATAAGACATCTCATGTAATGCAAAACATGGAGGGAAAATAGCTGAGCGGTCAAATTATGGTTGAGAAACTCATGCAGAGGAACCTGAAAAATTTCGAGATAGCACAAATTTAGTGAAGGTGAGATTGATTGATGCAGAGGCGAGCTAGTTTAGCCAACTCAGCTCCCAACTTGAGGAGATGGGGCTAAGTTAGGCCCAAAAAACTAGTTTTCTACGCCTCAAAACTAGCACCAAAAAGACTCGGAAAAAAAAAATTAACACTAAAATAACCGTCAGAACATGCAAAATAGGAATGCAATGTTGAAAACCATGGTAAAAATAAACAACCACCATGAAAAATATCCAAGCACCCCAAATGAGATTTGAAACGTGAATCAATGCAAATAGAGAAAAAATGGAATAGTCACTACGACACTTGTACACGAGAACTTGAAAATCACAAACATAGAGAAATGGTAGACATTGAGTAACATGGATCCCAATAATGTGTTCTTTGATACCATAGCAAATAAATTGAAAACACGACAACACGAGTATCTGCAGGATAATGTGAACATCAATCGAGTTGCACTTTGGTAGTGTGGCGAGTTTCCATGAGGGAGCGAACATCAATGATGAAAATGTGCATGCAAATATCAGAAGGGGAAAATATCAAATGCCTCTCATAGATCTGTAAAAGTAAAGGGGTGCAAATAGGGGGTGATGTATAACCCCCAGTGCATGGAATCGTACCCCCTCAAGTGGATAAGGGGAGTTACGTTTCCAGAATGGAAGTAACTCCCATATGATACACTGACGCGTAAGGAATCTATCATAACCCCTATGACACCTTGACCTATGACCTCACCTAAGTGAGATCACTCTCCACGTGATGTGGAAAATGGCTCACACCAATAAGCATTGGCTTTAGAGATATGGTTTCTAAGATGGCTCCCATCACCAGAGCCTTCATTATCAGAGATTATATTTCATTTCTCGAGTAGTTATATTTTGAAGGCAGTCCACCATCTCATGTGATTTGTTAAAAAAGTATATGATGAATTTTCTTATTATGTAATGGATGAACATAATAATCGGAGAAGAGAGAAAGTAGAGGAAGAATATAATTATGTAAAATATATGGTAGACCATGGTGCTTATCCCGCATGCAAAACTTATGACTTCACATTTCAGTTCTTTTGTCCCACCATCCTACTGCATGCTCACTTTTGAACAAATAAAACCTTTGTTTTTATTTAAAAATCATAAAATTTAGTTTGATAGTATTGATAGAATAGGTAACAACACATTACATTCTTACCTATATAGGTAAGTACGTAATGTGTTGTAATTTGATGGAATACGTAACAACACATTACAGTATTACCTATATAGACAGCAACGTAATGTGTTGTTATGTTTTCCTTCAAAAATAATGGTGACGTAATGGAAAATAATTTTTTCCTATTCTGAAAATGTGCATGAGAGATAGGATCTTCTATGGTAGACATGTTGTTCAACCTTGAAGAGTCTAAGAGACAGAGTATGGAGATGAAAATCACAAGGGTCCATATAATGGCAATCATACTAGTAAGTTTGAGCATTAATTTTGATCTTAGTTGTATGAAATCTAGTGAGGTAAGGACAAATTAACATCCATTATATTATTATTTTATTAATATATGACTCGCTAATGTGTTTTTGTATGTGTATGTATATGTATATATGATTCGATATTTTTTTTGCTGGAGTAGAAATATCTTCTACAAAAATAGAATGGGAAGTGAGTGAACTACTAAGAAACCCTCATGTAATGGTAAAAGCACAACAAGAAATTTATTTAGTGGTGGGTAAGAATTGGCTCTTCAAATAAAGTGATGTTTCATGTTGTGAATACTTTCGATGTATAGTGAAGGAGACATTTCCACTACATACACAAGTGTCATTGCTTCTTCCACATGAGTCAATAGAGGAATGCAATGTTGATGGATATTACATTCCTCTTAAAAAATGTTGCTTGTGGATGTATGGGCCATTGGACGAGATGAAAGTGATTGGGAATATTCTTTACAATTTGAGCCAAAAATATTTATAATAAAAACTAAGGATGTGAAAGGTCATGACTTTCAATTGACCTCGCTCAACAGAGAATGGAGGATGTTTCTTGGAATTTTGATGGGGTTGACTGTAGTTGAGTTGGCATTTTTTGAACTTATACATTTTTTTATTAGAATGTGGAGGGCGAAAGAAATATAGATGAATTTTTTGGAATTAGTGTTCCAAAAAAGTATTCAGTTTATGCTTGTCCCTCATGGAGGTTAACCATAAAGTACAATTTCAATGTATAACATTTACAAAATGGTGCAACACATAAGTTTCCGGAATATAGATTGTTTAGTTTTTGATGATGTAAACATAAGTAAACATAATTACGTAAAAGGCATTGTTCTTTGAAGAAGCTCTTGCTGAAAACTATCTATATTTCGGCATAACATTTATAGTAATAACAGATGAAATGAAACTTTAGTAAACACTTTACAGGGGTCCATAAGGGTGTCAATAGTGTGTGCATTTGTTTCAAAATTTTGGATATTTTTATATCTCCATATTCAAATTTTAGTGATACAACCCCATTGTTTTCACTTCTGATTACCCCATGGGAAAAAAATGGATGACGTGATTTCTCCTTCTATTTTTAGAATCACACCATATTTTCTCTCTCACACTCATTACCTGTTAGATGAGAGGAATGTGGTATTTTCTTCTATCATTTTTTGTTACCACTAGGTCACATAATCCACTTCATGGTTGTCAGGTTGGCATTACAAAATAATTTTAAAATAAAAATAATAATTTCCATATTTTTTTAATTAAGATTGTGGAGTTTGGATAAGGATTCCACGTGAATATTGAATATGCTTTGATGAGGATGATTTATTTTATTGAAGGTCTAGAAATAATTCAATCTTGTTTATCTTAGATGCAAGGTTTGAGGGGTATATGCATAACAAAAATGGACCAACAATGAGGTTTATGGATAGTTAATCTAATCTAAGAGGACATATAAATGTAACAAATAAATTCAGTAAGACAATATGTAAATGGGATAAATAATAAAACTAATGAAAATAGAAACCCTAATGTGCAAGAGGAAATAGGAAAGAACTCAGTTGATAACAGATGTTTCGGGATTGTGTTGCAGAGGAGATTGGAAAAATCAGAAGCATGAATGATTGTGCAGGAGCTTCGAAAAGGATTGGGTTAGAGGATCTATCTAGACTGGAGTGCCTGGAAGAGGACTGGGGCACCTGCGGGCACTTTGGTCTACAATCTGGGGGCCCTTGTCTATGTAAAGCTCTGAAACTGATCTTCACTGGTTCGGTAGATGGTCTGAAACCCTCGGTATTTGTCACATCAACTTCGTTGTCCTGTGTTAGATGTCGCCAATACTCCAAGATGAAAAAATGACCTGCAAGACCCCCAAAAAACATCAAAACCTAAAAAATAGTAATGCATATGACAGGGTCAGACTGACCTCAGCTGCCACAATGGTGGACTTACTAACTGAGCGCTACAATACATCTCAGACCCGATGTTGTTCTATGTGCAAGTGTGTGTGAACATGCCATAGGTTGCTCTTGTGTTAGTCGCACTTTGTGAAATAGCGAGCAATCACTATGTGTAGAAAATGTAATAGAATGTGTGCATGGAATAGAATAAAATCCCTCCCCCTATGAAGTGTGATGCACATGTCCTAGCCTTGATGATGGAGCTATGTGAATGCAAGTGATCTCCAATGCAATATATGGATGCAACTCTAGATTGAGTGATAGTAGTAAGTGATGTTAGGTCCCTTATTATGGTCTCATAACTTTATATTTGTAGGGTTCTCTTGATCTAATTTCGTAATTAACCCCGAAAAGGCTGACCACAAGAAAGATAAAGATGGCAAACAGCTAGAAAGAGACTAAAAACTGGTAGGAAAGTGTAAAAAGGCGGGGCACCCCTGGTAGAACCAGGGTGCCCACGGGTGCCCTATTACTAGCCTAGGCACCCGGGGGCAGTCGAGGCTAAAATGATAGAAAATTATTGGGACCGACTGGGCATGTGGATGAAAAGGGTCGATAATGACGAAATAAAATAAAACAAGATAGCCAAAAGACGGGGGTTAATTCGTACTTTCTTCACCCAAGAACCTTCTAAATAGTAGTATGAGACCAGGATAAATAATGTCTAAATTGCAATATCCACTTTTCCAAATTCATCTGGGGTATAATACAAGGCTCATCCCTTATTAATATACATGGGCCTTTGTACTCAATAATAATTGATCCCTAACAGACTCTATAAGAGCCTAACAAATTCACCACTAGACCAACCACTGATTAGAGAGAATGATTTTTTAAAAATAAATAGATATTGGCCTTGAAAATTGTCTTGATTATATTTATATGTATGTATGAAAAAGAAAATAATTATCTTCAATTGTTTTAATAATGCAAATTTTTGCTACATGAAATATTAGCATTGGGATTTAAATCATTTTCCGTATATGACAAGGGATGGGTTTACAATCTAAGTTGAATTGAGGTGGCCCACATAGTAAATAAAGCTATAAGGAAATAACATCTAAATAAGATAACAACAAACTTGCATTAAGAAGAACATATGTTATTACATGAGAAAATATCATGTCATATAAAGTAGTGTTGTTGAGGTTGAAGTGGTTTTTTTTTTAAGATGACAATTAACGATTTCTTGTGTTATAGTCGCCAATTCTTCCAATACTTCAATATTGGCACCATTGTTGTTTGGAATCTTACTTGGCATTTTCTTATTTCTCTACACCATTTTGATATACGTCCAAGCTTAAGATTAAATCCTTGAGTACTACCATACAGTAGATGGACTTTTACATAACATATATGGATGACATGGAACATATCCTGACATCTCAACATTTTGAAACCTTTAGATTCCCATCACTTGTTAGATCTACTTCATTTCCTCTTTCAAAGGTAGGTACATTTGAAAATGACACTTTCAAATCCACTCAAGGCTATCTGATAGGTGGAGTATGATAAGAGTATCTTATATAAGACATGGGCTTTCCTTGTGAAACATTGGCACTATTTTACTAAATGCATAATACATAATAAAAAAATCAGTCTCATAGAGAACAACAATTACCAAATATGCACAAAATGGTTTTATTAAGGAGGTTCGAAGGATTTTTAAAGAAATTCCTCAACAAAACTTAGTTCCCTAGAATGTGATGATTATAGCATAAGAATATGTTGGTGTCCTTGATGAGGGTTACATAGTTCTTTTTCTGTAAATTCCTCAACCAAATGTTATGTCATGGTATTCCATCATTGATGGATATGCAAAAATTGAGATTGTTGAAAATATCTATGGAGGTTTGTACAAACAAATGCACTTTGTTGGTGCAAAATCCCAACCCAATAAACTTTGCAAGCATACACCCAACATGTACAAAAATTTCAATATACATACATATAGACACATACACTTAGATGTATGTGTGTATACATGTTATGTATATGTATATATGTGTGTATACACACGTACATATAGATACATACACACACATACACACACACATACACACACACACACACACACACACACACACATACATACATACATACATACATACATACATACATACATAGATACATCATACATACATACATACATACATACATACATACATACATAGTACACACACACACACACACACAAACACATACACACACACACACACACACACATATATATATATATATATATATATATATATATATATATATATATATATTATACACACACACACATATAGACATGTGCGCATGCGCGCATGCACATACATCATTAAAATGTCATTATATTGTAGATCACATAAATAAATAGGGTTGGAAAATTTTCTGTCAAACATGTATGCAATAATAATAGGTGGGATGATCTTCAAAAAGTAAGAATATTGATGGAAGATGGACTTAATATATTAAGATGTAGTTAGATTGATGTCCATTTAATAGTATATGTATTTTTTTGTGAAATATATCACACACACAAGCATAAAAAAATTATGCAAAATTTAAGGAATTGACTTTGAAGTAGAGTATATGCCACATAAAAAGCTTGTACTAAATAGTGTGAAGGTTGAGGAGAAATAACTATTCCTCTATCACCATAGTGAGAAGTTGGGAATTGCTTTGAGTTGTTGAACATTTCCTTTAAACATTGTTGTAATAGAAATTGTTTTGAGAGATACAAAGTCATTCAATCATTTCAATCATGGAAAGGTTCTCATAAAAATTATTATTAATGTTTACTAATGAATAAAGACTTCCACTATAACTAGGTGCACATTGATAAATTCATTTTATTCATAAATGTTTTCTTAGCCATGTCAAAAGATGGATGAAAGCATACTTCACATAATAAATTGGCCAACATCGGGAGTAATTTTATTCCACTCATTTTTGCTGTATAAAAATGAAAAGCAAAATTTAATACTCCAATTTTTCGGCACTTGAAAAAAGAAAAGCGTATAAGTCAACATAATTGCAAAACCATCATTTTCATTTACAAAATTTAATACTCCAATTTTTCGGCACTTGAAAAAAGAAAGGCGTATAAGTCAACATAATTGCAAAACCATAATTTTCATTTACAAGGACACTTCTAAACATTTTCTTCCGCTCGTTTTCCTTTCTCAATAACCACCACTAAATATTCACGTCCTTATAATTGAGGGATACAGACGTAAAGCATACGGCAAAAAAATTAGCAATAAATAATGGAAACACATTTGTAGATAAGCAAGTAAAAACAATTACGAGATAAGAGAGATGAAAAGACAGTTCACATGGGATCTGATGGCATTGAAAAACATGCATACATTTCTATGCATGGACAATTGTTCAAGTAAACGAGAATGAAAAAAAAAATATTAGTAATTTTTTCTTTTATTTAAAGTGCAATAGTTGTAGTAACTATATGATGGTTAAAAGTATTACTAGAATAGAACTTTATAAAGTTGTTCATCTTTCTATATGATTGATAGTTAGTCTTCCTCTAGGTGTGTAGTTAACCTTCAATCATGTTCTCTATTGATAAATGCTCAGACATGGTGTGACTGTCTAGAGTGTTACTTTGTGTGTAACATGGAAATGAATGTTGACATCATAATATTATATGTGGAAGTCCTATGCATGAATATAGAAGTGTTGTGAATGTTGTGATAAACTATGAGGTGGTGTTATTATTACACAATATTGTGATACATATATGTACTATAAGGATACACACAAGGCCTGAAGTGGAGGATGTATCATGATTTGTGTTGCAGTTGTGAGGTGTTGTGTCAGTTTTGCAATGTAGAGTAGATTTATGTGCATGGAGGAAGATGTTGAAAGATTCAAAAGAAAAAACATAAGGGAGAGTTCAAAGGTGCTTCACATGAAAAATTGATCAACATTAATATGAAAAAAGATGTTTTCTTCCTCATAATTTTTCTTATATAAGAACAAAAGACAATTTAATGTTCCTTGAATTTTTTTGTGTAAGAAAAAATAGATGAATAACTCAAAACAATTGCAACTCCATCATTTTGATTAACAATTTCTTTCTTTTCCACAGAAAGATACGGTTTGAAAATATAGTTTCACTTAAAAAAAAATGGCCATCATTAATACAAAAGAGAAGGTTTCTTCAAGTCCGGTTTCTCATATAAGAACGAAAGACACAATTTAATCTTCCATGAACTTTGTCATATAACAATAACAGCAGATGAATAAGTCAACATAGTAATTTTTTATTTACAATTTCTTCCTTGGCTACAACATGAGACAAACAAAAGTTCACTTCAAATGGAAAGTTTTCCAAAAATAATAGAAATAGAAAGCATTTTCATCCTTTCATTTTCCCTTAGAAGAACAAAATACACACTTCAATTTTCCATGAACTTTCTTGTATAGCAACACAAGTGGATGGATTAGTTATCATAACTTTATAACTATTTTTTTAATTTGTAAGTTCTTCATTTTCCATGACATAAGATGAAAAATGGGTAATTTGAATGGAAATTTTGATAGAAATAATAAAAAAAAGAAGATGTTTTATGCCACTTATCTTTCCCACATTTTCATGTTGAATGTCTATCATATAAAATTGAAAACTTTTGCCATGAAAACTAAGCCCTCCATTTGAAAACATCTCTATTGGTCATTGTGAATCATTCCTCTTGCCAAACTATAAACCCTCATAGTCCCTCCAGGTCAAGGACATCCTCATTATGGTCGAGGGGGAAAGTGCTAACTTGGTTTTTGAAGTTTTTTTCATGTGCATGGGAATGAATCAATGTTGATTTCATGGTGAGACTAATCTCTGAGGTGGAACAATGTTATTTGAAGTGTTAAATTGGCTAGTTTATCCATATTGTAGCATAAGGACATTCTCCAAAAGTTGACAAGAAAGAATCAACCCATCTAGGAGTTGTGGAGAAGAGAAGGTCCCTTTCTCATGTGAAGATGACCCTTGGCACATATTTCAAGGTGTGATGTCCCCTTGCACTCATGCCAATGTGAAAAGGGACATGAGGGATAGAAAAGTGTACTCCCCCTTCCTTTTTCTTGTTTTAGTCTCATTCAAAAATCCAGCTTGAAGTGTTTGAAGTGCAAAATTTAACCCATCTTGAAACCAGTCCCCCTCCTCAAGACAGGCTGACCCATAGTGCATTTTTCAAGGTTGTGTGTGTCCCCTTACACTTGTCACGGGGTGAAAAGGGACACAAGGGACAAAAAATTGTGCTCCCACCTCTCAATTAGCCCCCAAACACGTGTAAAACCTCATTTGAGTCCCGAGTGCTAATTTTCAACCCCATACATCTAACTCTCATGAAACCACAAACTGACGCTTGGCACGATATGGTCAAAAGTGAACTTCCTTTCCTATTTTTTCCCCTTGCCCCTCTCATTCCTTATTTTTTAAGGTGCAACCACACTTCAACCCTCACCCAGCCCTAGTTGAGCCTGTTTAATTTGAAATTTGAATTAAGGTGTGCAAGTGAGATAAAATAGCTTCATATTCAAACACTTAACCTTTTTTAAGTTTTAAATATACATTTTCCCTCCCAAGTTCACTTCCATTGTTTTTTATGTTTGTTGAAAATATGTCAAAGACCTCATATAATAATAATGGAAAATGATCGTATCTCCCAAACCCCTTATCCAATCCCCGTGATATTTTAACAACATATTATTCTAAAAAAATCCATTCAAATAATTTCAATCTTGCATGCAATGGTGGTCTAAATTATTTTTAATAGCCAGACATAGTTTCACATTATACAAACATAGTTTTCACATATACAAGTTTATAAAAATTAAAAACTACAAAAAAATGAGGAAAACATCCTTATAAAATAACAAAACTTTTGAGACCACTCTCATTCCATTATGACACCAACAAGGCCCATTTCTAAAAATACTAAGCCTTCCTAAAGTTCATAGTATATAAATAATAAAGTAATTGATGCAACAGTTCATTCTCTGTGTTGTCATTGGTCCTTATACACAAGGGAAACTAAAAAGTTTCAAATTGAGAAATTAGTAGCTAAAAATAGGCTTTCTACATAAAGACTTACTAAAAATAGTAAGTTTTGTAATATTGGTTGAGAAACATGGATTTTGATTCGCCCATGCTGATGAAAGAGTAGTTGGATGTGTTTAAGATAGTCATGTAACATCTTGGTAACTAGAAAAATTCAAATTTTCACGATATACACTTTTAGTAAAGAATGGGAATAATTCTTCTACCTGGAAAATAAGAACTTGTGCAATAAGTAACAACTGGGAAAGAAAAAGTTTGAGCATCTTGAGGTTAATTCCATTAAAAAAGGATACATATTTGTCACGGAGGTGAATTTTGGAGTCAAGATGAGTAAGGTGATGATTTCCACATTCCAATTCCAACCTTGTGTTCAACTCCGTTTCTAAGAGGGGAAGTTCATCATATTTACAAGATCAAGCATTCATCTCTGTACATATCCCTTAGATTTTTATTGAACACCTATTGAATTCTTTGGAATGTGTCCACATCTCACAGGAGGAGGAAGACGTTACCACAATGTTTCTATTCATAAAAACGTCAAAGGAAAGAAACTTCTTTCATGGAGCACTCTCTCAAGGTCCATCGGAAGAAGGGTCTTCCTCAGCAAGACCTTCCAAATCTTTGTTTTTTCACTTCCCTCTTTTCTTCTCTCTCCCTCTCCCTCTCCCTCTCTCTATAATATTCTATTTCTTCTTTGGGAATGAAAATTTTCACTCTTTCATCTTATTCACTTAAGTTATTTAATTTTGGCATTATAAAAGTCTCTTTTCAAAAATAAGAAAAGCACTTAATTTCACTCCTAGGGAATTTGAAAGGTCACAAGTGATGGTGAGTTTAAAATTCAAATTGGGGGAGAGGAAGATATATTTTGTATAATCTATAAATTGGGATGGCTTCTCCATTCAAAATGGTTACATTTATTGGTTGTTACTAGTTGGTTTTCACTATTACTACAAGCAATAAGCTACGTTCTTCTATCTCCTTTCCTATGTTCTTCTACTCTCTCTGCTTTCACAATTTGCAAGCATTGTAATCTTGTACAACTAAGAACAATTTGCGTGTCTTTGAATAATGAATCCACGAGACTTTGTATCTCTGATTTATTAGTCTTGTTATTAATTTGCCAGTTAATTTATTCTTATTTAATGTGGACTTACTTCGGTTAATGTGCGTGAAATCTATAATTCTACTCACAAAATTAACACCCTATCTCCATTTCCCCATCTCCTCTTTACCTTTCTTCAAATAAAATTCCTCCCTTGAACATTGTACAAGCAGTTTTCCAAAGGTTTAGCAGAGTATTCCTGTGTGATCCCTGGCCTAACGGCCACCCCACAATTTAATTTAATTTGTATTCAATAAATGGGAGCTTCTCCATACCAAAGAAGGAGGGGCTTGGCCCTGTGACCATTGGTGAAAACCAATAATCTGTCTTGCAACAAATTATTTCACCAATACCCACATAAGAACAAAAACATGTAATTGAATCGAGATTCTATCATCGTTCCCATACAATAACACAAGTAGATGAATAAGTCAGAATGATTTTGAAACCCTTATTTTCATTATAAATTTCTTCCTCGATCATAAAAGAGGGATAAAAGGGTACTTCTCATGTCAAATTAGACAACATTATTACAAAAATGGTTGTTTTCTTCACAACTTTCATCCACTCATTTTCCAATATAAGATAAAAAGAAAAAAATTCTTCGATAAACTTTCTTTTATAAAAACAAAATTAAAATTAGTAATTTTTGTTTATAATTTCTTCCTTATCCACAAAAAAAATGAATAAATGGCACTTCACATATCAAATTAGTCACCATTTTAATTAAAAATATAAACATTACCTGACTAATTTCTTCATAATAACCAATAACATTACATTTAAAAAATACATTTACTTACACTAGTTTTCATTTCTATTTGACCACCACTAACCATTCACATCCTCATAATTGATGCATGGAGACATAAAACATAAGAGCGCCATATAGTAATCCATAATAACAATTCCAACATCATTTTACACACTCTTGCATGGAGAGAATAATGGCTGATGAAATGAAACTTCACATGGCTATATGTAATGTAAAATAGGGATACATTTCAACATAAAATAATGAGAATTAACAATTGTCCAAATATATGAAATTTGATAGTGTCAAGAGAATGAATATAAATAATAGAAAATAAAACCCAAATATCCAAAACTGTATTGTGTTAGAAGGCCCCGCAATTATGAAATATACAACAAACCCTCCATCTACACATATCATGTAAGTGGTCAATGTTTTATGTACATCTTATTACGCTGAAAGGCTTACCTAGTTGGGTGTGGGTCAGCTAAATCTGACATATGTCACATAACGTTGAAAGGCATACCCCAGTTGCGTGTGAGTCGGCTGAATTTTGCATATGTCAAATAATGATCGGAAGTGATTTCTGAAGGTCATGCGTTTAAAATTAAAAGGTTGAGGGTGTAGCAAAGATGGAATTTGGATCACCATGCCAGTGGAAAACAACAACCATTGACAAGAAAGCACATGGATTCTACTTATTTACAATTTAAAATGGTTGTTGATCAAAATTTTTGGAATGTATACCGAGGGTTTTCTTGCTCGCAGTCAAAGCTGGAGCACGTTATCGTAATCCTAATTTCCTTGGATGGATTTTATATTGGGTACTAGTACAATTCCCACACCCCCAACATCAAGAAGCTCATTGCTAATGACACCATTACAGAAAATGGTCTGATCCCTATTTTCGCAACCCTAACCCAAATCATTACGCAATTGTGATGGGACTTTATCCAACCTAGTATGTAATAATCAAAAACTATTTTAGGGATACCATTACTAATGACTCTTTTGGCATAAAAAACCATGATCCCAAATGGTTGTTGGGCGAGCCCATTTGGGAGATTGCAACAAAAAATGGGTTGTAGGCTGCTACTTAAATTTGGCCCGATTCTGAGGTCATTAAGGGATCCTGGAATTTCTTGAGTAGTTTTTCGTCAAAATTATAATGTCTTTGTTCCATTTGAGGAGAGAGTGGATACTATGTTGGGTTATTTTTATCTGAAGGCTTCCAAGAGGCCCAGATTCATGACCCTTCATTTTGAAGACCCTAACCATCAAGGTCACTAGGTTGGGTCAGATGATCCCCAGATAACTGAGGTGGTTACTCAAATTGATTCCATGATAGGGAGACTCATGAATGGGATTAAAGAAAGGGTTGTTTTAGATGATGTCACAATTATCATGGTGGGAGATCATGGCATGATAGGTACTTTTGATAAGAAGCTAATTTTCATTTAGGATTAGAGTGATTGGATTGAAATTTCTCTTTACTAGGTACCATCTTATACTCCCTTGCTTTCCATTAGGCCTCCCTGGGGAGCCTTTTCTTCTAAAGTGGTGGCAAAAATGATAGGAGGGTTGGATTCCAGCAAGGTGAAAAATGGTGAGCATCTCAAGGTCTTTTTGAAAGAGGATTTATAAGATTATCTTCATTATTCAAGTAGTGAGAGGATTTCTTATATCATTGGTATGCTTGTAGAAGGGTTCAAGGTTGAGAAGAAGAGATCCAAACATCAAGAATGTGGGGGAGTGCATGGTTATGATAATGCATGTTTTTTTATGAGGAAAATTTTCTTTGGCCATCGTCCTTGGTTTGCGAGGGGACACAAGGTGCCATCTTTTGAGAATGTTGAGATATATAATTAGGTCACTTGTATTCTAGATATTCGTAGAGCACCTACTGATGACACTTTATATTTTCCATAGTCAATTCTCCTACACACCAATTGTTTATTATTTTTTCATGATATGATTTTGCAACTCCTTATTTTTTCTTTAAGAAAAGAAAATCATACAGTATAAGGTAGGAAATTATTCTTAGTAATTGCTAGATTCTAGAAGCAATTGATTATTACCTTTGTCTTTTATGCTTTAGCAAATTGGCTTCACATATATTAATTTGCAATCTTAGGTCCTTGATATGGAAATAGGTAGGGCTTTAACATTTGTAAGTAAAGAAGTGTGTTTTGCTCCTTTTAAAAGGATGATTATAGTATTGTCCTGATCTAATAGGTTAATTCGTATAGAAATGTTATTTTTAATAGCCAATTTTTCACTTGTTTCCATTGTTGTCACCTAATGGTCATTTCCATATCTTATTTTTCTGTATTTATTACTGATCTTGACTAGGAAAATAAGTATCATCTCAAATATCTCATTGTTTCCCTAGATTTTGGACTGACACATATTTACAGAACAATGTAACAGATGCATACTGTTATGTTGTGGTGCATATTTTCATGTGTGGAAGAGTTGAAGACTATAAATCAGAAAAAACATTTTTTACTGTAGTAGTACTGTAGCATTTTTTTTGTAGTAGGTTTACTGTAGCGTTTTTACTATTCACAGTTTTACTGTGTGGAAGAGTTGAAGACTATACATGAGAAAAAACATTCACGGTTTTACTATTCATGGTTTTACTATTCACGGTTTTATTATTCACGGTTTTACTATTTACGGTTTTACTATTCATGTTTTACTATTCATGGTTTTGGCTCTTGGTTTTTGGCCCATGGTTTTGGCCCTTAGTTTTTGGCCCATGGTTTTGACCCATGGTTTTGTAAAACTACTTTAGCAATTTCCTATAAATGTATCTTTGATGGGGGAGATATGGCATTGAAGAGGTGTGTGAATTCAAGTGTGAATTCCCGAGAGTTTTGTTGAGCATAGTTCCAAAATAGATCTGGGTATTGTATTGAGAGAGAGGTGACTTGTAATAAATTTGAGCAAGTTATTGGTGGACGTAGCCCACATTGGGTGAACCACGTTAAATATTGTTTTTTTATTCTCTTGTGCATTATTTGTTTATGTTGTTATATTTCTGTAAGTATAAGTTTGTTAAATAGTTTCCTACTGTTGTGATTGGAGGAATTGTTTCTGCACATTTGTTCTCTAATTCCCAACAACTGGTATCAGAGCTTTGGTGGTGTTTTTTTTCTGAAGTAGATCACATGGGAATTTTAGCTTGAGTGGGAGATATGGAAAATGATGGAAGATCAAGGGTTGATAAATTCAATGGGTAGAAGCTCAGTCTTTGGAAGATGCAGATGGAAGATTACCTTTATAAGAAGGATCTTTATATTCCAATTTCTAAGAAGGTGAACAAATCCTCGAGCATAACAGATGCAAAATGGGATTTGCTAGATAGGAAAGCACTTGGTACAATCCAGATGTGTCTTGCATCTTCAGTAATATTTAATGTTTCAAATGAAAAGACTACAACAAGAACTGATGGATGTATTGCGGAAGTTGTATGAAAAACCCTCTACCTCTAATAAGATATTTTTAATGAAAATTTTTATTGATATGAAGATATCTGAGAATGGTTCGGATAGCAAATAATTTAAATGATTTTAATACGGTTGTAAATATGCTAGCTTCAGTTACAATAGAATTTGATGAAAAAGTTACGGCTTTATTAATTATGTGCTCTTTACGTGAGAGTTGGAATTGTCTGGTAATGGCAGTAAGCAACTCAGTTCCAACTAACTCAAAGTTGAAGTTTGAGGATGTTGTAGGGGTGATTCTAAGTGAGGAAATGTGAAGAAAAATATGTGGAGAATCTTCTACTTCAAGGAATGCTTTAGGCAAATAATCATGCAAGATTGGAGGCCACAATGAGTCCTATTCGAAATCAGAGGAATGACACACACTCAAACATAAAATGGAATAAGTATTACAAGGGTACAGATACTGACTCAATTTGAGAGAAGGAATATCACATCGCAAAAGAGAAGGCTCTCTTACTGCAAGGTTGTGGTAGATGCACTCACTAACCATAAGTGAAGAGGAAAACTACAATAAAAGAGCCAAAAAAAGATATAGAAAAGACTGATAACCCTATAAGTGGAGCCCAAAAAAAGGCTACCCCCTTATAATGATTTATTTTATTTTATTTTAAATTTAATTAGATTAGAATCATTGGAACAGTGAGAAAGAATTGTAAAGAAATAAAAAAACAAGGGAGCGGGGGACTTGGTTTTGAGGGTGAGCTAGAGGAGAAACTCAACAAGTTGTATGCTGAGTTACTCAATGAGTTGGCTATGCAGAGTAGGGAAGGCGAGTCAATCGAGTTATTATCTGAGCTAATTGTTCAAGTTGTGTTGGGAGGTAACCAAGCCATAGACGATCCTGCATGATTAGACGATGTGTCACTGAGTTGAGGTCAGTAATGCGGAAGACAAGGAGTTTGAGTTGGATCGTGAAGTGATCTGAGGAGGTGATCACATGGAAAAGACTAAGCTGAGTTGGTTACTAAGACTTATGAATGGGTACATGGTGAGAAAGGTGTATATGGCATCGAGTAAATGCTACAGATTTAAACTTTCAAGCCACAATTTAACACGCACCAGGTATAATTTGATGGTGTCCAAGGAGCGGGATGAGGTCTAGAAACAAACGAAGAGATTCCTAGAGACTTTGCTTAGCATGAATCAAGAAGAAAGAACACACAAAAGAACAACGAAGAACATTTAATCACGATGGAAAGATCAACAATGAGGTATGCAAGTGGAGAAGCTGAATCACAACCAAATAGGGTGGGAGGGATGGTGGCATGACAAGGTGCACAGGTCGATGAGATAGATCACGAATATGGGCTCAAAAAATCACACAAGGTTCACCAACGAATGCATGGATCAGATGATACGATGGATGTAAGGCAAAAACAACATACAGATAAGTAAATAGCGCAGAAACCAAAATACTAAGCCAGATCAGACATATCCTGTAGTACAAAACACAGAGGGAACATAGTTGAGCGGTCAAATGACGGTTGAGAAACTCATGCAGAGGAACCTGAATAAGTTCAAGATAACACAAATTTAGTAAAGGTTAGATTGAGTGATGCAGAGGTGAGCTAGGGGAGCCAACTCAGCTCCCAACTTGAGGAGATGGGGCTAAGTTAGGCCCAAAAAACTAGTTTTCTACGCCTCAAAACTAGCACCAAAAAGACTCGGAAAAAAAAAATTAACACTAAAATAACCGTCAGAACATGCAAAATAGGAATGCAATGTTGAAAACCATGGTAAACATAAACAACCACCATGAAAAATATCCAAGCACCTCAAACGATATTTGGAACGTGAATCAATGCAAATAGAGAAAAAATGGAATAGTCATTATGACACTTGTACACGAAACTTGAAAATCACAAACATAAAGAAATGGTAGACAGTGAGAAACACGGATCCCAATAATGCATTATTTGATACCATAAGCAAATAAATTGTAAACATGACAACACGAGTATCTACATAGGATACTGTGAACATCAATCAGAGTTCCACTCCAGTGGTGTGATGAGCTTCCATGAGGGAGTGAACATCAACGATGAAAATATGCATCCAAATATCAAAAGGGGAAATTATCAAATGCCTCTCATAGATATGTAAAAGTGAAGGGGTGCAAATAGGGGGTGATGTGTAACCCCCAGAGCATGGAATCATACCCCCTCAAGTGGATAAGGGGGGTTACGTTTCTAGAATGGAAGCAACTCCCATATGATACACTGATGCGTAAGGAAACTATCATAACCTCTATGACACCTTGACCTATGATGTCACCTAAGTGATATCACTCTCCACGTGATGTGGAAAATGGGTCACACCAATAAGCATTGGCTTTAGAGATATGGTTTCTGAGATGGCTCCCATAACCAGTTCCCTCATTATCGGAGATTATATTTCATTTCTCGAGTGGTTGGATTTGGAAGGCATCCACCGTCCCATGTGATTTGTTAAAAATGTATATGATGAATTTTCTTATTATGTAATGGATGAACACATTAATCGGAGAAGTGAGAAAGAATATAATCATGTAAAAGATATGGTAGACCGTGGTGCTTATCCCTCATGCAGAACCTATGACTTCACACTCCAGTTCTTTTGTCCCACAATCCTGCTGCATGCTCACATTTGAACAAATAAAACCTCTGTTTTTATTTAAAAATCATAAAATTTAGTTTGATAGTATTGATAGAATAGGTAACAACACATTACATGACTTACCTACATAGGTCACAATGTAATGTGTTGTAATTTGATAGAATAGGTAACCACATTACGGTGTTACCTATATAGGTAGCAACGTAATGTGTTGTTACATTTTCCTTCAAAAATAATGGTGACGTAACAGAAAATGTGCATGAGAGATAGGATCTTCTATGGTAGACATGTTGTTCAACCTTGAAGAGTCTAAGAGACAGAGTATGGAGATGAAAATCACAAGGGTCCATATAATGGCAATCATACTAGTAAGTTTGAGCATTAATTTTGATCTTAGTTGTATGAAATCTAGTAAGGTAAGGACAATTTTTTTTTAATATTGGCAAATAGTTTTTTGAAAGGGACTATACCCTTAAGTACAAAATAAGGCCTAGAAGTTGGAATAAGAGTGAGAAACAGAGCAGATGTAACAAAGTCCAAGTATAACAAATAAATTCAACGTAGCCCAGAAACAGCTACACAGACGAGACATAACAGCAAAACAACAGCAAAAAAATAGTAAGCCGACTGCCAAGAAACAATAGGAAAAACGATAAAGAGTAGTAGAAGCATCCAGGACTACTTCTTGGCTGCTTGATCAATACTGATCTTGACTTTTTTCGAAGCATGAAACATACCCAAAGCGGTCATGTGGGCAGCATCCGTCTTGTCGAGCTCCTCGATGGTTCTTTTGCTCTCTTTTTCATTGCCCCAAAGTGCAGCCGGGACACCGCTTAGGTTGGAAACACTTTTGGCATGACCCACGATAAACTCCTCAATGGCCCTAAAGGTGGAAATATTGTAATCATGTCTAGTCTTAGCCTTCCCAAGGCGGGAGTCTAAGGAGGTCAGCTTTTTGTATATGTCCTCAATCTGACTGTTGTCAATGCTCCCTTCCCTCTCCATGCTTTTCTTACCTTTTTGCTTAGCTAGGTTTTTGACCTCATCCTTCAGCAATTTTAACTCAGCCTCTAAGGCCTCCAATCTCTTAGAGGGGTTATCAATCTGTGCTTCCCGGGGACTGGCACTACTAATGTTCAGCAGGTCTCGTGCAATGTCAAGTTCAAGAGGCTCTTTCCCCCCAGCAAGAGTCTCAAGGTTGAGTCTCCTAGAAGCCCTGGTGATTGGTCGTTTAGAGGTAGAGGCGAGGTGGGTGACAGCAGCAGCAGCAGGAGGAATAGAAGGAGAAGCTTGAGGAGCCGGCATGAGGGTAGCAGCACCGGTGGCAGGGGCAGCAGCAAGAGCAGCAGGGGAAACAGGACCTGGCAGCAGCAGAGCCCATCAAAGGGGGAGCTAGGCTAGGAGAGGAAGGTAGACCGGGGTACTTAAGGAGGCAGTATTTGTGAATTAGCAATATAAGCCCTTGATGCAAGGGAACCGCCCGGGTATGCTTCTGGAACTCCAAAATGGAGCGCTCAAGAGAGTTTAACAGATAGTGAGGTAAGGAAAAATTAACGTCCATTATATTATTATTTTCTTAATATATGACTCGCTAATGTTTTTTTTTATGTGTATGTATATGTATATATGAGTCAATATTTTTTTTGCTAGAGTAGAAATATCTTCTACAAAAATAGAATGGGCAGTGAGTGAACTACTAAGAAACCCTCATGTAATGGTAAAATCACAACAAGAAATTTATTTAGTGGTGGGTAAGAATTGGCTCTTAAAATAAAGTGATGTTTCATGTTGTGAATACTTTCGATGTATAGTGAAGGAGACATTTCCACTACATACACAAGTGTCATTGCTTCTTCCACATGATTCAATAGAGGAATGCAGTTTTGATGGATGTTACATTACTCTTAAAAAACAAAATTGCTTGCGCATGTATGGGCCATTGGACGAGATGAAAGTGATTGGGAATATTCTTTACAATTTGAGCCAAAAATATTTATAATAAAAACTAAGGATGTGAAAGGTCATGACTTTCAATTGATCTCGCTTGAAAGAGAATGAAGGATGTTCCCTGGAATTTTAATGGGGTTGACGGCAGTTGAGTTGGCATTTTTTGAACTTATACATTTTTTTATTAGAATGTGGAGGGCGAAAGAAATATAGATGAATTTTTTGGAATTAGTGTTCCAAAAAAGTATTCAGTTTATGCTTGTCCCTCATGAAGGTTAACCATAAAGTACAATTTCAATGTATAACATTTACAAAATGGTGCAACACATAAGTTTTCAAAATATAGATTGTTTAGTTTTCGATTATGTTAACATAATTACATAAAAGGAATTGTTCTTCGAAGATAGCTCTTGCTGAAAACTATCTATATTTCGGCATAACATTTATAGTAATAACAGATGAAATGAAACTTTAGTAAACACTTTACAGGGGCCCATAAGGGTGTCATTAGTGTGTGCATTTGTTTCAAACTTTTGGATATTTTTATGTCTCCATATTCAAATTTCGGTGATACAGCCCCATTGTTTTCACTTCTGATTACCCCATGGGAAAAAAATGGATGACGTGATTTCTCCTTCTATTTTTAGAATCACACCATATTTTTTCTCTCTCTCACTCATTACCTGTTAGATGAGAGGAATGTGGTATTTTCTTCTATCATTTTTTGTTACCACTAGGTCACATAATCCACTTCATGGTTGTCAGGTTGGCATTACAAAATAATTTTAAAATAAAAAATAATAATTTCCATATTTATTTAATTAAGATTATGGATTTTGGATAAAGATTCCACGTGAATATTGAATATGCTTTGATGAGGATGATTTATTTTATTGAAGGTCTAGAAATAATTCAATCTTGTTTATCTTAGATGCAAGGTTTGAGGGGTATATGCGTAACTAAAATGGACCAACAATGTAGTTTATGGATAGTTAATCTAATCTAAGAGGACATATAAATGTAACAAATAAATTCAGTAAGACAATATGTAAATGGGATAAATAATAAAACTAATGAAAATAGAAACCCTAATGTGCTAGAGGAAATACGAAAGAACTCATTTGATAACAGATGTTTCGTGATTCTGTTGCTGAGGAGATTGGAAAAATCAGAAGCATGAATGATTGTGCATGAATTTCAAAAATGATTGGGTTAGAGGATCTATCTAGACTGCAGTGCTTGGAAGAGGACTGGGGCACCTGTGGGCACTCTAGTCTGTAATCTGGGGGACCTTGTCTGATGTAAAATCTCTAAAACTGATATTCACTGGTTCGGCATATGGTCTGAAACCCTCGTTATTTATCACATAAAGTTCCTTGTCCTTTGTTAGATGTCACCAAAAAAATACTCCAAGATGAAAAAATGACATGTACGACCCCAGAAAAAAACATCAAAACCTAAAAAATAGTAATGCATATGACGGCGTTAGACTGATGTCATCTGCCACGATGATGGACTTACTAACTAAGCGCTACAATACATCACATACCCAATGAAGTTCTATGTGTAAGTGTGTGTGAACATGCCATAGGTTACTTTTGTGTTAGTCACACTTTGTGAAATAGCGAACAATAACTATGTGTAGAAAATGTAATAGAATGTGTCCATGGAATAGAATAAAATCCCTCCCCCTATGAAGTGTGATGCAGATGTCCTAGCCTTGATAACGGAGCTATGTGAATGCAAGTGATCTTCAATGCAATATATGGATGCAACTCTAGATTGAGTGATAGTAGTAAGTGATGTTAGTAGTAAGTTATGTTAGCTCCCTTATTATGCTCTCATAACTTTATATTTGTCGGGTTCTCTTGATCTAATTTCGTAATTAACCCCGAAAAGGCTGACCACAAGAAAGATAAAGATCGCAAATAGCTAGAAAGAGACAAAAAACTAGTAGGAAAGTGTAAAAAGGAGGGGCACCCCTGGTAGGACCAGGGTGCCCACGGGTGCCCTATTACTAGCCTAGGCACCCGGGGGCAGTCGAGGCTAAAATGATAGAAAATTATTGGGACCGACTGGGCATGTGGATGAAAAGGGTCGATAATGATGAAATAAAATAAAATAAGATAGCCAAAAGACGGGGGTTAATTCGTACATTCTTCACCCAAGAACCTTCTAAATAGTAGTAAGAGACTAGGATAAATAATGTCTAAATTACAATATCCACTTTTCCAAATTCATCTGGGGTACAATACTAGGGTCAAACCTTATTAATATACATGGGACTTTGTACTCAACAATAATTGATCCCTAACTGACTCTATGAGAGCCTAACAATTTCACCACTAAACCAACCGTTGATTAGAGAGAATGATATTTTTAAAATAAATAGATATTGGCCTTGAAAATTGTCTTGATTATATTTACATGTATGTATGAAAAACAAAATAATTATCTTCAATTGTTTTAATAATACAATTTTTTGCTACATGAAGTATTAGCATTGGGCTTTGTATCATTTTCCGTATATGACGAGGGATGGGTTTACAATCTAAGTTGAATTGAGGTGTCCCACATAGTAAATAAAGCTATAAGGAAATAACATCTGAATAAGATAACAACAAACTTGCATTAAGAAGATCATATGTTATTACATGAGAAAATATCATGTCATATAAAGTAGTGTTGTTGAGGTCAAAGTGGTTTTTTGTTTAAGATGACAATTAACAATTTCTTGTGTTATAGTCGCCAATTCTTCCAATACTTCAATATTGGCACCATTGTTGTTTGGAATCTTACTTGGCATTTTCTTATTTCTTTACACCATTTGGATATACGTCCAAGCTTAAGATTAAATCCTTGAATACTACCATAGAGTATATGGACTTTCACATAACATATATGGATGACATGGAACATATCCTGACATCTCAACATTTTGAAACCTTTAGATTCCCATCACTTGTTAGATCTACTTCATTTCCTCTTTCAAAGGTAGGCACATTTGAAAATGCCACTTTCAAATCCACTCGAGTTTATCTGATAGGTGGAGTATGATAAGAGTATCTTATATAAGACATGGGCTTTCCTCGTGACACATTGGCACTATTTTACTCAATGCATAATACATAATAAAGAAATCAGTCTCATGGAAAACAACAATTACCAAATATGCACAAAATGGTTTTATTAAGGAGGTTCGAAGGATTTTTAAAGAAATTCCTCAACAAAACTTAGTTCCCTAGAATGTGATGATTATAGCATAAGAATATGTTGGTGTCCTTGATGAGGGTTAAATAGTTCTTTTTATGTAAATTCCTCAACCAAATGTTATGTCATGGTATTCCATCATTGATGGATATGCAAAAATTGAGATTGTTGAAAATATCTATGGAGGTTTGTACAAACAAATGCAATTTGTTCGTGCAAAACCCGACCCAATAAATTTTGCAAGCATACACCCAACATGTACAAAAATATCAATATACATACATATAGACACATACCCTTACATGTGTGTGTGTATACATGTATACACACATATATATGTATGTAGGTATGTGTATACGTGTTACGTATATGTATATATGTGTGTGTACACACACACATATAGATACATACATATATGTGAGTATGTACACACACACACACACACACACACACACACACACACACACACACACACACACACACACACACACACACACACACACACACACACACACACACGTGTGTGTGTATGTATGTATGTATATGTAAACACACATATAGACATGCGCGCACGCGCGCATGCATGCACATCAGTAAAATGTCATTATATTGTAGATCACATAAATAAATAGGGTTGGAAATTTTTTTGTCAAACATGTATGCAATAATAGTAGGTGGGATGATTTTCAAAAAGTAAGAATATTGATGGAAGATGGACTTAATATACTAAGATGTAGTTAGATTGATGTCCATTTAATAGTATATGTATTTTTTTGTGAAATATATTGCACACACAAACATAAAAAAATTATGCAAAATTTAAGGAATTGACTTTGAAGTAGGGTATATGCCACATATAAAACTTGTACTAAATAGTGTGAAGGTTGAGGAGAAATAACTATTCCTCTATCACCATAGTGAAAAGTTGGCAATTACTTTGAGTTGTTGAACATTTCCTTTAAAGATTGTTGTAATAGAAATTGTTTTGAGAGATACAAAGTCGTTCAATCATTTCAATCATGGAAAGGTTCTCATAAAAATTATTGGTAATGTTTAGTTATAAATAAAGACTTCCACTATAACTAGGTGCACATTGGTAAATTTGTTTTATTCATAAATGTTTTCCTAGCCATGTCAAAAGGTGGATGAAAGGGTACTTCACATAATAAATTGGCCAGCATCAGGAGTAATTTTATTCCACTCATTTTTGCCGTATAAAAATGAAACGCAAAATTTAATACTCCATCAATTTTTCGGAACTTGAAAAAAGAAAGGTGTATAAGTCAACATAATTGCAAAACCATAATTTTCATTTACAAGGACACTTCTAAACATTTTCTTCCACTCGTTTTCCTTTCTCAATGACCGCCGCTAAACATTCACGTCCTTATAATTGAGGGATATAGACGTAAAGCATGCGGGGAATAAATTTAGTAATAAATAAACACATTTGTAGATAAGCAAGTAAAAACAATTCCAAGATAAGAGAGATGAAAAGAACGTTCACATGGAATCTGATGGCATTGAAAAACATGCATACATTTCTATGCATGGACAATTTTTCAAGTAAAAGAGAATGAAAAAAAAATTATTAGTAATTTTTTATTTATTTAAAGTACAATAGTTGTAGTAACTATATGATGGTTAAAAGTATTACTAGAATAGAACTTTATAAAGTTGTTGATCGACAGTTAGTCTTCCTCTAGGTGTGTAGTTAACCTTCAATCATGTTCTCTATTGATAAATGCTCAGACATGGTGTGACTGTCAAGAGTGTTACTTTGTGTGTAACATGGAAATGAATGTTGACATGTGAATATTATATGTGGAAGTCCTATGCATGAATATAGAAGTGTTGTGAATGTTGTGATACAATATGAGGTGGCGTTATTAATACACAATATTGTGATACATATATGTACTATAAGGATACACACAAGGCCTAAAGTGGAGCATGTGTCACAATTTGTGTTGGAGTTGTGAGGTGTTGTGTCAGTTTTGCAAAGTAGAGTAGATTTATGTGCATGGAGCAAGATGTTGAAAGATTCAAAATAAAAAACATAAGGGAGAGTTCAAAGGTGCTTCACATGAAAAATTGATCAACATTAATATGAAAAAAGATGTTTTCTTCCTCATAATTTTCTTATACAAGAACAAAAGACAGTTTAATGTTCCTTGAATTTTTTTGTGTAAGAAAAAATAGATGAATAACTCAAAACAATTGAAACTCCATCATTTTGATTAACAATTTCTTCCTTGTCCACGGAAAGAGACAGTTGAAAAGATAGTTCACTTCAAAAAATAGTTCACTTCAAAAAAATGGCCATCATTAATACAAAAAAGAAGTTTTCTTCAACTCTGGTTTCTCGTATAAGAACAAAAGACACAATTTAATCTTCCATGAACTTTGTCATATAACAATAACAACAAATGAATAAGTCAACATAGTAATTTTTTATTTACAATTTCTTCCTTGGCTGCAACATGAGACAAACAAAAGTTAACTTCAAATGGAAAATTTGCCAACAATAATAGAAATAGAAGGCATTTCCATCCTTTCATTTTCCCTTAGAAGAACAAAATACACAATTCAATTTTCCATGAACTTTCTTGTATAGCAACACAAGTGGATGGATTAGTTAGCATAACTTTATAACTATTTTTTTAATTTGTAAGTTCTTCATTTTCCATGACATAAGATGAAAAAAGGGTAATTTAAATGGAAAGTTTGATAGAAATAATACAAAAAAGAATATGTTTTATGTCACTTATCTTTCCCACATTTTCATGTTGAATGTCTATCATGCAAAATTTAAAACTTTTGCCATGAAAACTAAGCCCACCATTTGAAAACCTCTCTATTGGTCATTGTGAATCATTCCTCTTGCCAAACTATCAACCCACATATTCCCTCCAGGTCAAGGACGTCCTCATTATGGCCGAGGGGAAAGTGCTAACTTGGTTTTGAAGTTTTTTTCATGTGCATGCGAATGAATCAAAGTCGATTTCATGGTGAGACTAATCTTTGAGGTGGAACAATGTTATTCAAAGCACTAAATTGGCTAGTTTATCCATATTGTAGCATAAGGACATTCTCCAAAAGTTGACAAGAAAGAATCAACCCATCTAGGAGTTGTGGAGAAGAGAAGGTCCCTTTCTCATGTGAAGATGACCCTTGGCACATATTTCAAGGTGTGATGTCCCCTTGCACTCGTACCAATGTGAAAAGGGACATGAGGGATAGAAAAGTGTACTCCCCCTTCCTTTTTCTTGTTTTAGTCTCATTCAAAAATCCAACTTGAAGTGTTTGAAGTGCAAAATTGAACCCAACTTGAAACCAGTCCCCCTCCTCAAGACAGGATGACCCATGGTGCATTTTTCAAGGTTGTGTGTGTCCCCTTACACTTGTCACGGGGTGAAAAGGGACACAAGGGACACAAAAATGTGCTCCCACGTCTCAATTAGCCCCCAAACACATGCAAAACCTCATTTGCGCCCCGAGTGCTAATTTTATACCCCATACATCTAACTCTCATGAAACAGCAAACTGATGCTTGGCACGATATGGTCAAAAGTGAACTTCCTTTCCTTTTTTTTCTCCTTGCCCCTCTCATACCCTATTTTTTAAGGTGCAACCACACTTCAACCCTCATCCAGCCTTAATTGAGCCTGTTTAATTTGAACTCAAATTAAGGTGTGCAAGTGAGATCAAAAAGCTTCATATTCAAACACTTAACCTTTTTTAATTTTTAAATATCCATTTTCCCTCCCAAGTTCACTTCCATTGTTTTTTAAATGTTGTGGAAAATATGCCAGAGACCTCATATAATAAAAATGGAAAATCATCTTATCTCCCAAACCCCTTATCCAATCCCCGTGATATTTTAACAACATATTCTTCTCAAAAAATCAGTTCATATGATTTCAACCTTGCATGCAATGGTGGTCTAAATTATTTTTAATGTCCAGACATAGTTTCGCATTATAAAAACTTATTTTTCAAATCTACAGGGTTATAAAAATTAAAATCTTCTAAAAATTGAGCAAAACATCCTTGTAAAATAACAAAACTTTTGAGACCACTCTCATTCCATTATGACACCAACAAGACCCACTTCTAAAAATACTAAGCCTTCCTAAGGTTCATAGTATATAAATAATAAATTAAGTGATGTAACAGTTCATTCTCAGTGTTTCCATTGCTCCTTATACATAAGGGAAACTAAAAAGTTTCAAATTGAGAAATTGGTAGACAAAAATAGGCTTTCTACATAAAGGCTTACTAAAAATAGTAAGTTTTGTAATATTGGTTGAGAAACATGGATTTTGATTCACCCATGCTAATGAAAGAGTAGTTGGATGTGTTTAAGATAGTCATGTAACATCTTGGTAACTAGACAAATTCAAAGTTTCACGATATACACTTTTAGTTGAGAATGGGAATAATTCTTTTACCTGGAAAATAAGAACTTGTGCAATAAGTAACAACTGGAAAAGAAAATTTTTGAGCATCTTGAGGTTAATTACATTAAAAAAGGATACATATTTGTCACAGAGGTGAATTTTGGAGTCAAGATGAGTAACGTGATGATTTCCACATTCCAATTCCAACCTTGTGTTCAAATCCCTTTCTAAGAGGGGAAGTTCATCATATTTACAGGATCAAGCATTCATCTCAGTACATATCCCATAGTTTTTTGTTGAACACCTATTGAATTCTTTGGAATGTGTCCACATCTCACAGGAGGAGGAAGATGTTACCGTAATGTTTCTATTCATAAAAACGTCAAAGGAAATAAACTTCTTTCATGGAGCACTCTCTCAAGGTCCATCGGAAGAAAGTTCTTTCTCAGCAGGACCTTCCACATCTTTGTTTTTTCACTTCCCTCTTTTCTTCTCTCTCCCTCTCCCTCTCCCTCTCTCTATAATATTCTATTTCTTCATTGGGAATGAAAATTTTCACTCTTTCATCTTATTCACTTAAGTTATTTAATTTTGGCATTATAAAAGTCCCTTTTCAAAAATAAGAAAAGGACTTAATTTTACTCCTAGGGAATTTGAAAGGTCACAAGTGATGGTGAGTTGAAAATTCAAATGGGGGGAGAGGAAGATATATTTTGTATAATCTATAAATTGGGATGGCTTCTCCATTCAAAATGGTTAGCATTTATTGGTTGTTACTAGTTGGTTTTCACTATTACTACAAGCAATAAGCTACATTCTTCTATCTCCTTTCCTATGTTCTTCTACTCTCTCTGCTTTCAAAATTTGTAAGCATTGTAATCTTCTACAACTAAGAAGAAATTGTGTGTCTTTGATTAATGAATCCACGAAACTTTGTATCTCTGATTTATTATTCTTGTTATTAACTTCCCAGTTAATTTATTCTTATTGAATGTGGACTTACTTTGGTTAACGTGCATGAACTCTATAAGTCTACTCAAAAAATTAACCCCTATCTCCATTTCCCCATCTCCTCTTTACCTTTCTTCAAATAAAATTCCTCCCTTGTACATTGTATAAGCATTTTTCCAAAGGTTTAGCAGAGTATTCCTATGTGATCCCCGGCCTAACGGCCACCCTACAATTCCATTTAATTTGTATTCAATAAATGGGAGCTTCTCCATACCCAAGAAGGATGGGCTTGGCCCTGTGACCATTGGTGAAAAACAATAATCTATCTTGCAACAAATTATTTCACCAATACCCACATAAGAATAAAACATGTAATTGAATCGAGATTCTATCATCTTTCCCGTATAATAACACAAGTAGATGAATAAGTCAGAATGATTTTGAAACCCCTATTTTCATTATAAATTTCTTCCTTAGCGACAAGAGAGGGATGAAAGGGTACTTCTCATGTCAAATTAGACAACATTATTACAAAAATGGTTGTTTTCTTCACAACTTTCATCCACTCATTTTCCAATATAATATAAAAAGAAAAAATTCTTCAATAAACTTTCTTGTTAAAAAAAAAAATTAAAATTAGTAATTTTCGTTTATAATTTCTTCCTTATCGACAACAAAAATGAATAAATGGCACTTCACATATCAAATTAGCCACCATTTTAATTAAAAATATAAACATTATCTGACTAAATTGTTCATAATAACCAATAACATTGCATTTAAAAAATATATTTACTTACGCTAGTTTTCATTTCTATATGACCACCACTAACCATTCACATCCTCATAATTGAGGCATGGAGACATAAAACATAAGAGCACCATATAGTAATCCATAATAACAATTCCAACATCATTTTACACGCTCTTGCACGGAGAGAATAATGGCTGATGGAATGAAACTTCACATGGCTATATGTAATGTAAAATAGGGATACATTTCAACATAAAATAATGAGAATTAACAATATTTCAACATTCTCAAAAGATGGCACCGGTTCTGAGGTCATTAAGGGATCCTGGAATTTCCTGAGTAGTTTTTTGTCAAAAGTATAATGTCTTTGTTCCATTTGAGGAGAGAGTGGATACTATGTTGTGTTATTTTGATCTGAAGGCTTCCAAGAGGCCCAGATTCATGACCCTTTATTTTGAAGACCCTAACCATCAGGGTCACCGGGTTGGATCAGATGATCCCCAAATAACTGAGGTGGTTACTCAAATTGACTCCATGATAGGGAGACTCATGAATAGGATTAAAGAAAGGGGTGGTTTAGATGATGTCACAATTATCATGGCATGATAAGTACTTTTGATAAGAAGCTAATTTTTATTTAGGATTTGAGTGATTAGATTGAAATTTCTCATTACTAGGTACCATCTTATACTCCCCTGCTTTCCATTAGGCCTCCTCGGGGAGCCTCTTCTTCTGAAGTGGTGGAAAAAATGATAGGAGGGTTGGATTCCAGCAAGGTGAAAAATGGTGAACATCTCAAGGTCTTTTTGAAAGAGGATTTATAAGATTGTCTTCATTATTCAAGTAGTGAGAGGATTTCTTATATCATTGGTATGCTTGTAGAAGGGTTCAAGGTTGAGAAGAAGAGATCCAAACATCAATAATGTGGGGGAGTGCATTGTTATGATAATGCATGTTTTTTTATGAGGAAAATTTTCTTTGGCCATTGTCCTTGGTTTGCGAGGGGACATAAGGTGCCATCTTTTGAGAATGTTGAGATATATAATTAGGTCACTTGTATTCTAGATATTCGTAGAGCACCTACTAATGACACTTTATATTTTCCATATACAATTCTCCTACACACCAATTGTTTATTATTTTTCTATGATATGATTTTGTAACTCCTTATTTTTGCTTTAAGAAAAGAAAATCATGCAGTATAAGGTAGGAAATTATTCTTAGAATTGGTAGATTCTAGAAGCAATTGATTATTACCTTTGTCTTTTATGCTTTAGCAAATTGGCTTCACATATATTAATTTGCAATCTTAGGTCCTTGATATGGAAATAGGTAGGGTTTTAGCATTTGTAAGTAAAGAAGTGTGTTTTGCTCCTTTTAAAAGGATGATTATAGTATTGTCCTAATCTAATAGTTTAATTCGTATAGAAATGGTTTTTTCAATAGCCATTTTTTCATGTGTTTCCATTGTTGTCACCTTATGTTAATTTCCATATCTTAATTTTATGTATTTATTACTGATCTTGACTAGGAAAATAAGTATCATCTCAAATATCTCATTGTTTCCTTGAATTTTGGACAGACACATATTTACAGAACAATGCAAAAGATGCATATTGTCATGTTGTGGAGCATATTTTCATGTGTGGAAGAGTTGAAGACTATAAATGAGAAAAAACATTTTTTGTTGTAGTAGTACTGTATCATTTTTTTTATTGTAGTAGGTTTACTATAGCGGATTTACTATTCACAGTTTTACTGTGTGGAAGAGTTGAAGACTATACATGAGCAAAAACATTCATGGTTTTACTATTCACGGTTTTACTATTCATGGTTTTTTTATTCACAATTTTACTATGTGGAAGAGTTGAAGACTATACATGAGAAAAAACATTCACAGTTTTACTATTCATGGTTTTACTATTCACGATTTTACTATTCATGGTTTTATTATTCACAGTTTTACTATTTATAGTTTTACTATTCATGTTTTACTATTCATGGTTTTGGCTCTTGGTTTTTGGCGCATGGTTTTGGCCCATGGTTTTGGCCCCTAGTTTTTGGCCCATGGTTTTGACCCATGGTTTTGTAAAACTACTTTAGCAATTGCTTATAAATGTATCTTTGATGGGGGAGATATGTCATTGAAGAGGTGTGTGAATTCATGTGTGAATTCTCGAGATTTTTGTTGAGCATAGTTCCAAAATAGATCTGGGTATTGTATTGAGAGAGAGGTGACTTGTAATAAATTCGAGCAAGTTATTAGTGGACGTAGCCCACATTGGGTGAATCACGTTAAATATTGTTTTTTTATTCTCTTGTGTATTATTTGTTTATGTTGTTATATTTCTGTAAGTATAATTCTGTTAGATAGTTTCCTACTATTGTGATTTGAGGAATTGTTTTTGCATATTTGTTCTCTAATTCCCAACAATTGGTATCAGAGCTTTGGTGGTATTTTTTTCTGAAGTAGATCACATGGAAATTTTAGCTTGAGTGGGAGATATGGCAGATGATGGAAGATTAAGGGTTGATAAATTCAATGGGTAGAAGCTCAGAAGATGCAGATGGAAGATTACCTTTATCAGAAGGATCTTTATATTCCAGTTTCTAAGAAGGTGAACAAACCCTCAAGCATAACAGATGCAAAATGGGATTTGCTAGATAGGAAAGCACTTGGTACAATCTGAATGTGTCTTGCATCTTCAATAATATTTAATGTTTCAAATGAAAAGACTACAAAAGAACTGATGGATGTATTACGGAAGTTGTATGAAAAACCCTCTACCTCTAATAAGATATTTTTAATGAATTTTTTTTTTGATATGAAGATATCTGAGAATGGTTTGGTAGAAAATCATTTAAATGATTTTAATACGGTTGTAAATATGATAGCTTCGGTTACAATAGAATTTGATGAAGAAGTTAGGGCTTTATTATTTCTGTGCTCTTTACCTGAGAGTTGGAATAGTCTCGTAATGGCGGTAAGCAACTCAGTTCCAACTAACTCAAATTTGAAGTTTGAGGATGTTGTAGGGGTGATTCTAAGCGAGGAAATGTGAAGAAAAATCTTTGGGGAATCTTCTACTTCAGGGAATGCTTTAGGCAAATAATCATGCAAGAGTGGAGGCCACAATGAGTCCTATTCGAAATCAGAGGAATGACACACAATCAAACATAAAATGGAATAAGTATTACAAGGGTACAAATACTACTCAATTTGAGAGAAGGAATCTCACATCGCAAAAGAGAAGGCTCTCTTACCGTAAGTTTGTGGTAGATGCACTCACTAGCCACAAGCGAAGAGGAAAACTACAACAGAAGAGCCAAAAAAAGGTATAGAAAAGACCGATAACCCTATAAGTGGAGCCCAAAAAAAGGCTACCCCCTTACAATGATTAATTTTATTTTATTTTAAATTTAATTAGATTAGAATAATTGGCACAGTGAGAAAAATTACAAAAAAATAAAAAATAAGGGAGCGGGCGACTTGGCTTGGAGGGTGAGCTAGAGGGGAAACTCAACAAGTTGCAAGCTGAGTTGCTCAGTGAGTTGGTTGTAGTGTAGGGAAGGCAAGTTAGTTGAGTTATTTTTTGAGCTAATTGTAAAGTCATGCTGGGAGGTAACCAAGCCATAGATGATCCTGCATGATTTGACGATGTGTCACCGAGTTGAGGTCAGTGATGCGGAAGATAAGGAGTTTGAGTTAGATCTTGCAGTGATCTGAGGAGGTGAACACATGGCAAAGACTATTGTGAGTTGGTTACTGAGACTTATGAATGGGTACATAGTGAAAAAGGTGTATGTGGCACCGAGTAAGCACTACATATTTAAACTGTCAAGCCACATTTTAACACACGTCGGACATGATTTGATGGTGTCTGAGGAGCAGGATGAGGTTTGGAAACCAACGGAGAGATTCCTAGAGACCTTGGTCAGCATGAATCGAGTAGAAAGCACACACAGAACAGCAAGGGTGCACATTTAATCAAGATGGAAAGATCAACAATGTGAAGTGCAAGTGGAGAATCTAAATCACAACCAAATAGGGTGGGAGGGATAGTTACATGACTAGGTGCATAGGTCGATGAGATAGATCACGAATACGGTCTCAAACAATCACACAAGGTTCAACAACGAATGCATGGATCAGATGATACGATGGATGTAAGGAAAAAACAACATACAGATAAGTAAATAGCGTAGAAACCAAAATACTGAGCCAGATAAGACATCTTGTGTAGTGCAAAACACAGAGGGAAAATAGCTGAGTAGTCAAATAATGGTTGATAAACTCATGCAGAGGAACTTGAAAAATTTCGAGATAGCACAAATTTAGTGAAGGTGACATTGAGTGATGCAGAGGCGAGCTAGGAGAGCCAACTCAGTTCCCAACTTGACGAGATGGGGCTAAGCTATGCCAAAAAAAACTAGTTTTCTACGCCTCAAAACAAGCACCAAAAAGACTCGAAAAAAAAAACATTAACACTAAAATAACCTTCATAACATGCAGAACAAGAATGCATTGTTGAAAACCATGGTAAACATAAACAACCACCATGAAAAATATCTAAGCACCTCAAACGAGATTTGAAATGTGGATCAATGCAAATAGAGAAAAAATGGAATAGTCATTATGACACTTGTACACGGAACTTGAAAATCATGAACATAGAGAAATGGTAGACAGTGAGTAACACGGATCCCAATAATGTGTTCTTTGATACCATAACAAATAAATTGAAAAAAACGACAACACGAGTATCTGCAGGATAATGTGAACATCAATCGAGTTGCACTCTGGTAGTGTGACGAGATTCCATGAGGGAGTAAACATCAATGATGAAAATGTGCATGCAAATATCAGAAGGGGAAAATATCAAATGCCTCTCATAGATCTGTAAAAGTGAAGGGGTGCAAATAGGGGGTGATGTGTAACCCCCAGTGCATGGAATCATACCCCCTCAAGTGGATAAGGGGAGTTACATTTCCAGAATGGAATTAACTCCCATATGATACACTGACGCATAAGGAATCTATCATAACCCCTATGACACCTTGGCCTATGACCTCACCTAAGTGAGATCACTCTCCACATGATGTGGAAAATGTCTCACACCAATACGCATTGGCTTTAGAGATATCATTTCTGAGATGGCTCCCATCACCGGAGCCTTCATTATCAGAGATTATATTTCATTTCTCGAGTAGTTAGATTTGGAAGGCATCCACCATCCCATGTGATTTGTTAAAAAAGTATATGATGAATTTTCTTATAAGGTAATGGATGAGCACATTAATCGGCGAAGGGAGAAAGCAGAGGAAGAAGATAATCATGTAAAAGATATGGTAGACCGTGGTGCTTATCCCTCATGCAGAACCTATGACTTCACACTCCATTTCTTTTGTCCCACCATCCTGCCGCATGCTCACTTTTGAACAAATAAAACCTTTTGTTTTTATTTAAAAATCATAAAATTTAGTTTGATAGTATTGATAGAATAGGTAACAACACATTACATTCTTACCTATATAGGTAACAACGTAATGTGTTGTAATTTGACGGAATAGGTAACAACACATTACGGTGTTACCTATATAGGTAGCAACGTAATGTGTTGTTACGTTTTCCTTCAAAAATAATGGTGACGAAATGGAAAATAATTTTTTCCTATTCTCAAAATTTGCATGAGAGATAGGATATGCTATGGTAGACATGTTGTTCGAGCTTGAAGAGTCTAAGAGACAGAGTATGGAGATGAAAATCACAAGGGTCCATATAAGGGAAATCATACTAGAAAGTTTGAGCATTAATTTTGATCTTAGTTCTATGAAACCTAGTGAGGTAAGGACAAATTAACATCCATTATATAATTCAAAAATCATCGTTTATAATATAGCTTACACAATTTACCATAAATTTGAATTTGAATAAATAAATATTCAAGTTATAACTCAATATTTCTATATGTAACAAATGTCAATCACTATAATATTATGAAAATTTAAATAATTATTTTGTAATATATAGATTAAATTATTTACATATAAACAAACTCTTATATTGCAACATAAATTTCTATAATTATTATCTTATAATTTAAACACTTTTTTATATAGTCATTTTATGTTATAAAGATTTCTATATAATATAAATATGTCAACACATTACAAGCTATCACTATTTAACACACAATTTTATGGTATCAACTTATATAGTTAATATTTTTGTGTTTACTTGATTCTATCCAAGTTGAGAGGACCATTTCAAATATTTTCTTCTACCTTTTTCTCTAGCATGGATGCCTTAGGTGAGACACTCAAAATGCCTGACTTAGAAACATTTTGTGAAAGACTTACTACGAAAGAATCCAAATCATCTCACCTTGAGTCTTCCACCTTTCAAAAAACATTAGTTGCATCTAATTCTAAGGGCAAGGGAAAATGAAAAAGTAAAACCAAGTCCACCACTTATACATTTCAAAGTGCTCCTAAACCCAAATAAAACAACTCTAAACCCAAGGAGTCCTATAAATCCAAGAATAAGTCTAGCCTTTCATGCTCATTTTGTGGGGGTAGTGGTAATGAAAAACATAGGTGTTAGAAGTGAATGAAATCCTTAGAGGATGCAGTCAAGAAACAAAAAATTTCTATCTCCAATCCACCTCATTCTAATTAGCATGGAAAATAACTTAATGTTGTTAGGAGATATCAGTCACCACTTGCAGACATTTAGGTTATCGATTCTAGTGCTTCTCATCACATGAATTCTTCCAAGGAGTCTTTTGTTTATCTAGGTTTGAGTTCTACTTCCAAAATTGAGGTTAGAGATTTGGGTAAGTGCACGAAGTTGGGGGACCAAAAAATGGACAAAACCTAAAAAAAGTAAAATGTGTACGCGTTCTATTATAACGCGATCACATTTTAAATTTTCATGTTTGGGATTTACCGAGGCATAACGCGTACGTGTTATAATGCATACACATTATGCCTACTATAAAGAAAAAAGAGGCCCGATCATCTATCATTTGATCTCCCTCAAATGCGAGCCTCAAACGCGAGTTTTAGATCTTAACCGTGCCCTCGTGTTTTTCCATTCAGCTGGATCTCAAGCTCAAAGGATTGTTTCTAGATCACTGGGAATATATGAATCGACGATGGCACCACGAAGAAGAGGTAAGCAAAATTCTTTTCTCAAAATTTCATTGAACTATGATAATTATAGATTAAAATTTGAATTGAATACATATTTTTTATTGTTACAGTTAGAGGTCAAGGGAATTAACTACAACTAAACCTTGTTATTCTTGTCATCCCTCCCGACACTCCCACAATTTCTCAACATCCCCCGGGTAGTCAAGAAGATTTATCAGCCCACATAGTTGAAAACAAAATTGAAATTGAGGATTTAATCAAAACAATGAGGGATTCACAATCTACAAACCCCACCTTGCCTCTCTTGCAAACACATTGGAGGCATTACTTGTTCAATTTGACATGGCAATGGGGCAAATTGATCATTGGATAACTTACAGAGAGGGTTGTAGGGTTTACTATTCCAACACATTGTCATATGTGGATGTAAAGAAAAAATAAATTTCAAAAGACCTCATATGCGCCTTATTCACGGACCCCCGCACTAATTTTCCTATTTTGTTGTCATGTAAATGGTTTCCTATCCATTGGTGAAATAATAATTTGATTAAAAATAATTTTTGGGACAAATGGTGGATGGTGTTTGATTTTCCACCTTGTAATAACAACAAGGTGCCCCTATACTTTCCAAGGAAACTCTATTACGAGTTTATCCTCAACGAGATCCCAAATTATTTTAATTTATGAGATTTCTAGGGTTAAGGAAAAGGATCTGCACAAGATCAACTAGGTGCACAATGTGCACCTATTCAGCAAGGTAGATTCCCCGCATAGAAGCCACCTCACCCTGAGATTTTCCCTCAAGTAGTGAAGGAGACACTAGAGATTGATATACTCCACGCACTTCAGGGGCTATCTGCGACCCTTGTTTGACGTACGAGGGAGATTTCTGAGCCAAATGCTCATGGAGGTACACATAGTATTCTCTCAGGGAGTACTAGCATGAGGCCACATCTTTGCTCCTCATGTGGTAGCATATGTTTGGGGCCCGAGGAGGACGATACTTTCATGCATACTGATTTTGGTGCACCTGGTGCTAGGGGTGCGCACGATAATGTCACTATGTTAGATGTCCTTTTGAGTGAGACATTTGGATTACATTCATCGACGTCACCTTCGTGGGTAAATTTGTTATTTTTTGTTATGTGTGTTACAAAAAGTTTGGAGTACTTGATTTACTTATATATGTTAAATTTTTGAAGTAATTGTATTTGTACATGTATATGCATTGATATTATAGCGGACGAGAGGTGCATCTTCATCCCGGCCATAGACTGTGAGCACCATGCATACAAATACATTCACAGAGGTAATTTAGAATGTTAATTATGTAAAATTTTCACATACATGTGTGTGTGTGTGTGTATTTGCATGTATATATATTAGTTTTGACGTAAAATATCTGTATGTTCTTGTATGTCCATCTAACTCACGTGATATACATGTTTGATAAAGATGTTGACTTCACTAGACACCCCACCATCTCTGCGACAAGTAGATAAAGGTGTTTGCCGCTGCGATTCATCTACGCAGTAATTCACTGAGGTATTCAAGCAACACGTAAATTTTGTTAAATTTCTCGTGTAATTCATATATGTTAAATTACATATTAGTAATGTATTTCATTGTAGAATTATTAAATTATGTTAATAATGGTCCTTCATTGTGTGTATGCAGGAGTTACCTGTGACAGGGCACAGCCCTGTTCATTTGATTCACAGGCGTGGCGGGGTAAAAAATAATAGTTCTATATTGATAAAATTAGTTAAAATATTTTCATTACGTAGATACATTGTACTTAGCTCTATTTTCACTAATAATGATGTTAGATTTTTTGATCTTATGTGTATTTAGGGAACTTAAACCCCCTCCATTTTGACTTCAAGGGCACGGACTCCTCCATCTCGTCGTCTTCGTACCCCCATTCATACTGTAGGAGCTCCTGATCAATCATTTGAATATGAGATGAAAATTTGGTGTGGTCGAAAAACTTTTGGTAAGTTTTTGTATTTATGTAAATACTTTCATTATAACATGGTCTTAAATACATATTGAAAACATATATAAATTAAGTTTTAACAAAAAAATCATTGTTTGCATTTACAGGCTCATCTACAGGTGAGTATTCAGCGGAAGAAGAATTGAATCATGGGCTTGGATGATCCAAAGTTCATCTCATGGATCTCCATCCTTTGCCTAAGGGAGGGCCCTTCTTCAAGCAAGGCCAAGAGAGGGATATATTTTGATGAGTAGGAAATATATATGTCTTATCATGACAGGTGATTTTTGTCATGACTATGTAGCACCTAGAAACATCTTTTCAGATCTAAGACCTCCATATCAGGGCCCTCTACGAAGCCTCTCATGTTTTTATGACCATATTTGGGAATTTTGGTATCTCTCGATGTCACTATTAAATTACTAAATGGAACATGAAAATGCTATAGTCTAAGTCAGTGTATGGATTCCAGAAGCTATAGTTTCACATGAATCAGAATCTCATGTGGACTTGAACCAACTACGCCAACACATATGGATTATGTTTTAAGGTGAATGCTAATGTAGATGTACTAGCATTTTTGTTCCCTACGTATACATCGTGCTTTCGGAAATTAATACCTCGTCCAATGCATAGTCCCTATAAGGAGTTACCTAATCTGAGCCAATTATTCATTCAATTATATCAATGATCGTACGATGTGTATTTACCTCAGACTTACGCATGGCACCTAGCTCATGGTCCTCGTTAGATCCAAGTTCCTATCATGTCAGGGCCCTCTACAAAATCCTTTCTATGGTCCGTAGTCTTATCTCATGTTCAGTTCACCTCGACAGTCGTCACTATTTGTAATCGCGTGAAATATGTTGATAGTCTGAGTCAGTATATGACTGCCAAACGCTATAGTTTGTAAACGGAATGCTCGTGGGACCGAACTCAACTATGCCAATGACATTCAGGGTGATTCAGGTGAACACTCAATGGAGGAATTTTTTTGGTTCCCTATGCTACCTATGCCTGTCGGGCTAACTCATCTGGGCGTAGTCACTTTAAGAGCCCTGAGGCCAAAACACGCATATCTCGACGGGTGACATTATTAGACTCTATGGCACTAGGCTTGATGACATATCGTAGATACAATATCTTCTATTTCAGGGCACTCTTTGAAAGCATCTCATGGGTTTATCCATCTCCATTCGGTTAAATCGCTGTCCTACTATTTGCAAATGGAAATACTAGAGTCTAAGTCAGCTGTAAGGTTGTCCATTACCAATCACCTAAATAATATAGGTGGTTCATACAATATAGGTGGTGAAATGAGAATTTTAATAAGATATTTTTACAATATAGGTGGTGAAATGATAATTTCTATTTGTTTGTTCTCTTTCTAATATTTAATTTCTCTTAGCTTCACTTGCTTCAACAATAATAAATTCTCTACTGATAATGCCAACCACGTGAAGGTGGAAGCTGTTTTTGGCACTACTAACCTACATAAACATGTTAGTAAGCAATTAAATAGAATTTTAAATCATACAAAATTTAAACAAAATAATTTAAGTAAATATTCAAATTAAATTCATGAAGAGCATACCTTTGCAAATTCAATCCAATGAACTGCAAGGATCAACTCTATTCTTGACAGTAGCAAGAATTACTTCATGATCTGATTCATGAACCTTCCACAGATTTTGTTTGATGGCCAACCTCGATATTTGATAAATTTAATATTTGTTGCAAGGACCAAATGTGAATAGTGAAGTATCTTCCGATGTACTTCATAGTCTTCAAACAACCAAATGTTTGATTTTTTGATAGGATATCGTCGAAGCCAAGTTCCAGTGACTACCACTAACCCAGTGGGATACTCAAGGTCTTCACCATCAATGACTGTGGAAGTCAAAAAAAAAAAAAAAAAAAAAAAAAAAAAAAAAAAAAATTTTTTTCCCCTCTACACAATGAGATAAGAAGTAGTATGTTCCCTCTTTGTTAAATTATGTCGCAATAACTGCAAAAACGTGCCCTATGTATCACAAAGTAAAATTGTTCAGTCAATTTAAAAATACATTAAGAGTTGACCATTTAATAATTTATAAATCTAAAACATGGCATGTACATATATGTATGTACCTTTTTGCACTAAATCAGAGACTTGGTCAAAGTCAGGTGATGTTGTCATTTGATCTGAAGACCCTGCAAGTTGTAATGCTCATGGAACTTGATGTGTGTCGAGTGGAATTAGAGGTCTACAAGTCCATTCATCCACCCACTGTTGTGACTCACATTCATTCCACGCAAAATCAATGCATGATATACAAAAACATGTCATGCACCTAGTATAAATAGTCCAAGCATTTTCATCTGAACTACGGAATGAGTGCATATCACTTGATCCTGCAATTGTCATACAATCTTCAAAGTTTTCCAGATGTTATTGCTCTATCAACCAAAAATATCTAAGAACCGTTGATCTCTCTTGAGATTCATGGCCCATATTCTTGACACACCAATCAACAATGTTTTTTACATCTGTAAATTTAGCACCATCCTTGAAATTTAACTCTTCTCTTTCAAGTGCTATTTTCACACATGCTCCTGCACCATCATACTCTCCTTTTCCATGCCCTGCCTCAGTAAAACTCCAAATATGTTGTACATTTTTTTCTTTGTGCATCCTATCTTAGCCAATAAAACATTCGTGCATTTTTGAATTGTGATGTGCAGTTGTCCGACTAAATGTAATGTTGATCGAAACTAATGTTCCTCTCATTCAAGTTCACATAAAACACCTTTGGAAACACCCTTGTACATATTTCTGTAGAATGTTTCTGATCATCACTGATGTAGAAATGATACTCTCTTAATATTTTTTGATCTTGCTCAGTGCTTTCAGGAGAGTGCATGAATGTTATATGCACGAAAATAGAAACTTGCACTGAGTTATAATATTGAGACTGAACCTCCATTTGTGGCTGCAATGTGTAATTCTTTGTGAAGTCAACTACTAAAACAATAGTACCAAGTGGGAATGTGTCCTTGCTTAACTTGAATTGTTCATCCAACCATCGAGCTCTATGTGTGTGCCTTGCATACTCATAAAAAATTTCCTCTATGAATTTGACCATATATTCTAATACAAGTAATTATTTTCTAATAAGCTCACACCTCTTAGATTCTTTTCCATCTTTTAATTGATATGCCACCAATTTATATTTGGTGAAATCAACCAATTATTTTTCTATTGAATATGTACTCTCTTCACAGATACAACTTTTCAGATTTGGCAAGCCACCGCATACATTGCACATTCCATCCAAACATGCTTTGTTATAAAAAAATTGTCTTGTTGATTTTTCACAAAATATTGTCGGAATAAATTCCCTTGAAGATTTTTGTGGGACATTTAATCCACACTCCTACAACATGATGTCAGTATGCAAAACACGACGTATTTGACAAAAAACATCATAATGCATTGAAAATTCAACATGATGCCTGCAACAACAAGTGGTACGTGAGTGATTGATTTTCACATAAAAGGGTTTGCTCATTTCAAAGAATCTTTGGCTAATGTTAATTTGTGGATTTTCATTCTTAAACTTAGAGAACAATTCTGTTTGAGTCATATCTAAGAAATAGTTTTACACACGATTCACGATTACGAGAACCTATTCTTCTTTTTACTGTATCTCTTCTATTTGGTGACACCCTTGTGTTCTCATTCCAAAATTTTACAATTAATTCTTTTAGAATATCATATGTATTCTTGTCTTTTCGTGGGAAGTCTGCTAGAGAAATCCCAATAGTCAGTGTTATTGACTGACTCAAGACGTTTACGTCTCTCTATTGCTTTCATTAGTGTTTTTTTGTTTAGCTTCAAAGCACTGTCTTGTTTTTCTAATCAAGCGTTTATTAATTGTTTTATCACTTACTATACAACTAGTAAGAGCACACTGTGTAGCATTACTATCTTTGGTGCATCTTTTGCCACCTACAGTTTGGTATGCTTTATGTATGTTTTCAACAATTGACGCATTTTGATCAACAACATTAGATGTTCTTAACCCCAGAGTCTTCATTATAGGTCTCATCTTAATTAATTTCATCAATGTAACAAATAATTGACATATTTGTGTGTCATTTAAATTCTCAAAGTAATTATCCCAAATTCCACTAGCTTTTCTTCTCGCATTTCTTTCAGACATTTTGTTAGGCATTGGTTTTATAATGTTTTCATCAATTTCAATTAAGTGAATTGGTTTTCTTCACTAAATGGAAGGAGGTGTTCTTAGAGGTGAAGATTCATTTACAAGGTTACTTTCTTCATTTAGTGTTTTCATACAAATTTTGGGGTTAACATTTGGATTCTCAAGTAAGGGTTCAACAATTGGATTCATATCAATTTCTTCATCCATACCAACATTATCATTCAATTCAATATCATTATTCATTAAAAAAAAATTATTATTCTCTACATTTTTCATTATGTATTTCATCCTCATTTTCTAATACATTAGCTACATTTGATATAGTGGATGTACCTTGCCCTGCTCGAAGTTTTTGCATTCTTTTCAATTTCTTTATTATCTTCTCTTGCAATTACTCCAAGTGTCTTGTTCTTGACTTTCCTCTTGTCCTTATCTCGACGTTTATCACCCATGATTAGAAAAAATCAACTAGTGGGGTAGGGGACAAAATGATCCTACTAAAAAATCATGCAAGAATGTAGAGAAAATTGCAGACAAAATAGAATGTTTGCAGAATTCTCGTGAAAGAGATGAAAGGGACATTGTGGGGACACAATATATAAACAAAGAAAAAAATTTATGCGTTATAATGTACACATTTTTTATTTTCTCTTTTTCCAAGCCATGCCTCAAGGCCTTGGGATCCGGTTTTGGATCCCCAAGCCTGAGGCATGGACCTGTACAAACACAACAAACAACGAGTTTTTGTAAGAAAATGTAAAAATGCCACTTCCTCTATGATAAATCAAAATAAAACAATCGATCTATTTTTTTAAAAATTATACCACGACGTAGAGCAGAGTTTCTTCTTTCTAAAAATATAATTTTTCAAATTTTCTGACTAATATAAGGTTTCCATATTATTTATTTTCTAACTATGCCTTTTTATAGCTATTTTTTGAAGTGTAAATATGTCTATCTTTCATGGTGTATCTTTTTTTTGGGTGATCAAAATTTTAAAAAATTATACTAGCCCAAACTAGGCATAATTCTATACATATTCAAAAAAAAATCTAATTTTCGATATTTTTTGAGGTAGTTGGGGGGGTGGGCGGTTGAGGGGGGGGCACGGTCGGAGCTCTGTTATTTTTCAAAACATAAAATTTTGTACTAGAAAAATCATAAATAAAAAAATATTCGCTATAAAAATCTAAAAAAAATGGAGCCCAAACTAGATGCTCTTAGCTATCTTTCTACTAAAGGGTTTTCAAAAATACTAAATGGTGCTCAAAAAATGGTGGGGGCACGAAAGTCACTCTATTATGTTTTTTTAACAAAAATAGGAGCATCTGTTAGTATTTTAGTTGTTTGACGCACTTAAACTTATCCGTTTTCAATAAAATTTAGTATCTTAGAAACTAGACTCAAAATTATACAATTCATATTTCTACAACGTCTTCCAATTTTGAGTGTAACTATTTTGAAAAACTCATACAAGTTGAAGTTTTTTTCTTTTTTTTTAGAAAAATGCATTCACTTAAGACCTCCTTTTAGCTCCCCAACTTGGTACACTTACCCATTTTTATTTTCTTTTTGTTGAGGGAAAAGGTGATATACACCTTGATTGTGGCAGTATCCAAAATGCACTATATGTTTGTAACATCACTAAAAATTTGCCTTATGTATATCAAATTTTTCATTTTGGCTAAGGGAAAACAGTGAATTTTACACCACATGGGGCAGAAGTAAGAAATTTTTTAGAGCCTTATTCACTTGTTACTCGGGGTATTGTTGATCATAATTCTAGACTATATCACTTTGAGGGTTTTGATGACACTTCCTCTATAGGAACATGATTGGTTTATCATGTAGATTCAGAGAGTAAGCTTTAGCATAAAAGATTTGGACATCTCAATTACATATATTTGAAGGAGTTGAGCACTCATGGTATGGTGCATGGTATTCATAGAGTTTCTTATCTTGAGGGAGTTTGTCATGGTTGTGCATTAGGGAAACAACACCAGGATCCTTTTCCTAAGAATTTGTCTAAGAGAGCTTCTTCACCACTTGAGCCTATGTATAGTGACTTGATGGTTTTTTCTAGCCCCTCTTTCAATGGAGTTAAGTATGCACTTACATTTATTGATAATTTCTCGAGGCGTACTTGGGTTTATTTTCTCAAATAAAAAAGTGATGTTTTTTCACACTTCAAATTATTCAAGGCTTTGGTCGAGAAACAATCTTCTAGTTGTATAAAGAACCTTCGTATTAATAATGGGGGGAGTACTTCAACAATGAGTTTTCTAAATTTTTGGCAACTCAAGGCATTATTCACTAGCATTTTGTTCCTCATACTCCAAAACATAATGGATTAACAGAATGGAAGAATAGAATGTTGAAGGAAATGGCTAACTGTATGATGCATTCTAGATATTTACTTCCTATCTACTAGGCAGAAGCAGTTAATTGTGCTAACTATATTCAGAATCGCACACCACATAAAGACTTGAGAATTTGACTCCAAAGGAAGCTTGGTCCAACACTAAGCCAAAGGTCTCATTTTTTCAAGTCTTTGGGAGCCATGCTTAGGCCTTTGTGCCAAAGAAGAAAAGGAAAGCTTTGGATAAGAAAATCAAACCCTTGATCTTTGTAGGGTATTGTGAGGACATGAGAGTTTATTGACTTATAGATCAGATACTCATGATGTTCTTTATCAAACACATGTTCAGTTTGATGAGTGCTTCACTCATGATTCTTCATCTTCTTCCATTCCTCCTCAATCTTCATCTCATATTGAGGATCCTTTCTTTGAGGATGTTGATGAGGAGGTTATAGATGTCATTGATGATCCTATTCCCATTGATGTTGTCACTATGCCTAAGTGGGATCGTACTACAGTTTCTAAGGCAGCACCTTTCATATAGGATCTTCCACCCACTAGGCATCATCACGCACATTCTAATGGTTCTGGACTTTTGTGTCAGGAAGTTTCTGAGGATCCATAGTCTTTTTCAAAGGCTCATGGGATACAGGAGTGGGATGATGTGATGGCAACTGAGTATTCTTCTCTAATGAAGAATCATATTTGGGATTTGGTATCTCTTCCTAAAGGAAAATTTTTGGTTAGGTGTAAGTGGGTATACCGAGTCAAATACACAGTTGATGGGTCCATTGACAAGTATAAGGCTCGTCTCATTGCAAAGTGGTTTTCACAAGTCGAAGGTATTAATTACTTTGAGAATTTTTCACGGTTGCACCCATTTCCAAAGATGTATTATGTATGCCTTGTACTTGTTATTTTTGCATCAGAAGGGTGGCCCGAATACCAGATGGATGTGAAGAATGCCTTTTTACATGTAAATTTAGAAGAGGAAATATACATGGAGCAACAGGCTGCTGGATTTGTTTAGGATTATTCTCTTTTTTGTAGGCTTCTGAATGTCTCTCGACGGTCTTAAACAAGCCCCTCGGGATTGGTATGAGAAAATGGATTCATTTCTTCTATCTACTTTTTTTGTTTGTTACCACTTTAATCATACAATGTATCTCCAGCATGTTGGTGAGGATATTGTGATACTTGTCTTGTATGTTGATGATTTGTTACTTACTGGCAACTCTTCTTCTCACATTCAGACTATTCATATGGATCTTTCTGCACAATTTGACATGACAGATCTTGGGTTATTGCATTATTTCCTTAGCTTTCATATTTCTCAGAATAGATTCAGGGATTCATTTGAGTCAACAAAAGTACACCCATGATCTTCTTCAGCGCTTTTATATGGCTGATTATAAGCCAAGTACATTTCATTTTCAGTCTGGGGTTATTCTAACTTCCATATGTACCACATCCACTGTGTGATCCCACTTTGTATAGGCAGTTGGTTAGGGGTCTCGTGTACTTGACCCATACTCACCCTGGTATTTCATTTGTAGTAGGGCTTGTATCTCGATTTTCACATTTTCCTCATAATAGTCATTAAAAGGGCTGTTAAAAGGATTTTTCGCTATTTGTAGGCCAATTCCCACTTTAGCCTACACTACACTAGGGGTTATACTCAATTGGTTGGGTATACAAATTTAGATTGGGCAGGTTCTATTGATGATAGGCATCCCACTTTTGGCTATATTTTTTTTCTTGGTTATTCTCTAGTTGTTTGGGCTTGCAAAAAGTAACAGGTTATTGCACTTTCATCTTCAGATGCAGAATACAGGGCAGCAGTTACTGCGAGTCAACAGATTCTTTGGCTTTGACAGTTATTGACAAAGTTTGGATTCCCATAGGATTCATCAATTATGCTTTGGTGTGACAACCAAAGTGCAATTCACATTTCTCGCAACCCAATTGAGCACCAACGAGACAAAGCATATTGAGATACACATCTACTTCATTTTTCAGCACATTCAGGATGGAATTCTCTTTGCTTGGAGTACATTCCAACTCAATAGTAGGTTGCAGAGATCTTTACGAATCCTTTTGAATCACTTTGCTACCTTGAGTTACATGGACATGTCTTGGGGTTTCAGAAGTTTGTTCTCGGGGGGTGTTCATGAGAAAATCTTCATTCTTCTTGTTCCTCTTTCTCTTTCCTTCTAGTAAGATTCTTTCCTTCTTTTGGTTCGCAATTTCTTCATGGATATATTATACATGAGTACCTCATCAGACCTAGTTTTCGGGACTCATATTGTAGACATGTCACTTCTATTTTGTCCCCTAACTTCACTTGAGGTGGGGTGTTAGAGTAGGTATTTACCTTAACTCATGTTCACCTAGCTACTTTATTTACCTTTATTGTATTTATCCTCACCCACTTATGTGTGTGAATATTTCTTTTTATTTAATTAGATATTAGGGGGATATTATCTAGTTGTTAGGTATGTTCTTTCCTTGATCTATGGTATTGACTAGTTCTTTCCTTGATCTATGATATTGACTAGATCCTTGATTTCTAGTTCTCTCATAAATCTATGGACATAACTAGTTCTTTGATGAATAGTTCTTTCCTTGATTTATGGCTTGATCTACGACCTTGACTAGTTTTTAAATTGTTATTCCTTGCCTATATAAGCAAGACCCATTCTCATTGTATTTCATTGGGTTTCATAATAATATATGATATTGTTGTTCATTTGTTTGTAAAGGTTTATGTAAAGTTATTCTGGTGAATTTCTTTCATCTTATTGATCGTGGTGTTTGATTAACATCTGAGTTTCTTGGCTTAAAGTATAATATAGTTATCGTTCCTTTTGATTTTTAATTATTGTGGATTTTCCATAGTAAATTTATATTTTAAATAATTTGTAGAAAACCCACATCTCCAAACCTTCATTATAAAAATTCCACATTTTTTATACAAAAATATTAAAATTTATTATAAATATTACCCACCATACTTACACTTGTGACATATTTTTATGAAGATTGATATAAAATCATAATATTGTGGAAAAACCACATTAAATAGTTTAGATTTTAGTTGAAGTCTTACATTTTTAAGAAGATACAATATATAATCATGGAAATGTCACATTACAACATATATATATATATATATATATATATATATATATATATGGGTATTATATATATATATATAAGAAGATTTAATGATTTTATGATAGCGTAAATTGACTATAAATATTAGCTATTATACATATATTTATTGTATATTCTAAGAAGACTAATGTGTAAAACTATCATTAATGTGAAAATTTAACATTAACTTACAATTGTTTTTTTTTTTGCAATTTTTATGAAATTAAGATTGTGTGGACATGTTACATTACCAAAATGATATATTTATTATTATATATATTTTAAGTACTAAAAAAATAAAATACTATGGAAATACCACATTAAATAATGTAGAAATGCCACATCATCCAAAATTTAGGAAAAAAGGCGTAGAGTTTATTATAATGATTACCTATTGTATTTACATTTAATAACATATTTAAACTAAGCTACATTTAAAACTATTATTGTTACTATATATTGCTATTGGTGTATGTTGAGAATATTACTGTTTCAGAATACTAACATAAATTTGCGATAATAACAGATAAGGAAATTCCACATTAACCTTATTATATATAATATGTTATTAGTTTTTGTTTCTTAGAAGAGATTATTTTTATAAAGTCATTGTTTATGATATATTCTATGAAGATTAATTTATGAATTTATAATAGTGTTAGAATTCCACAAAGAATACGATGGAAATTTCACATTATCTAAACTTTATTATTTTTACATATTAAAAAAATTAATACAATATTACAATATCATAGAAATGACACATTATATAACATATATATTAATATAATTTAAATTTATTGAAATAAATCGTTATAGAAAATAAAAAATAACCAATTTGGTGAGAATTGAACTTTTAAAAGCTTTGAATTAAATATCTTTACTAATTAGAACATAAGAAAGTCACAGGGGTGTTAGGTAAGGTCACAGAGGTATCAAAGTATGGTCTACGTGGACCATTAGCCTGATGTTAGAGGAAATATTGGTGGAGGTTATTAGAAAACACAGTTGACTCCATTTTGGTTTGGTGACCGATGTCGGTAGAGAGGGGAAACTACCGACGATTGGTGACCGACATCGGTAGGGGCAATTTGATGGTAAATTGGTTAACAAAGGTTTTTTGGCTCTTTGTGATTGCACAATAGATTCCTAGAGTAGTATAGTTACGGGTCTATAAATACGATTGAGTACAGACTCAGGGATGATAAGAAGGGGGTTTATGAAATGAATGAAATCATTGGCTTGGGATGGTTGAATAGTAGGGTTAACGGGAGGAAGGTGATGTGCATGACTTTAACAGAGGAACATATTGAATTTACATTTTATGTCAATAAGACTATTGAAATTTGTAATGTCTACAAATGGAAATACACTCGCATTAAAATGGATTAGGATCTAAAATACTTACTTGATGTTTTGTAGATCTTCAAGGAACAGGTGGAGTTCATGGTATAATGGTAAGTTAGATCAAATTGAAGATATTTTGTGTTCAGTTTCGACAACAATACTCACTTGAGTGTTCTCATGAATAGATTTGAGTGCTCATGGAAGTAGGAAATACAGTATGTTAAAGTGTCTCGTGATATATGGTTGTAACATTTGTTACATCGTCTCAGCATGCATAGGAGAATGCTTGCGTATAGGAAGGGGTGTTAGTGCTTGAATGTAATCAAGTTCACAAATAACATATAGATAACATTGAACCCTTGTCAAAAATATTTTTGAAAGTGTATCTATGGTAACAGATGATGGTTAGGTGACCGATGTCGGTTGTAGGATAACCAATGTCGGTTAAGGTGGGAATACTTAATAGACTTTACCAAAAATACCCACAACTATCTTTACTATGTTTGGCATGATTTTGATTCAGTCCTGCGTCGAGGCAAGTGTAGTTCACGTGAGATGAAGGCAGGAAGGTCAATATCTAAGAATTCCAATAAAGGTTTAAGAAGAAGTCTTAGGTTAGTTAGGTTAAGTAGGTGACTCAACATATAGGAGTACAGATGACTCGGTGCTGAGTAAGTCCATATAATCGGTACATATGTGAAACAGTTAATATGCCATTTCTGAATACCAAGGCTCATAAACCATAAAAGAGGTGTAACAATTGTTTTTTTTCCTTCTTGTGATGTTCGGTTAAATTAGACTTAATTAGAAAAAATTAAGATGTCAATTACATAATGCTGAGGAATTTGAATCATGTAGTATAGAAATGTAAGGAGTCAATAATTCATTGGAACCACCCATTACATATGATAGTTACAAATTTATTGAAGGGGACACGAGGGGAGTGTGACCCAAATTTGTAAGTGTCTAGAACTTATTCCCCTTCTTTGTCGCGTAGCTTATAGTTGGTAAGCGACTGCATGAGAAGGAACAAGGAGTGTCACTGTCGCAGGCATTTAAGCGGAGGTTAGGTGTCCCCAAGTAGGTGATTTTGAAGGTGATCCCCCTCATGAAGTATGGAAATTTTCATCATAGAAGGTAGGAAAATTAGACCTAATCAGTGGTTTGATAAATAGGTTATTGCAGGAAATTGAGTGGTCAGTAGCTAAAATTATGCAGAGATCATTGCTAGTAAGGACTAACAGGTCGGGTCGGGTAAATGGGTAATGGCTAATCGAATGCATAGCACACGTCATAGATCATAGCTGATATGGAATGCTAAGGTGAAATTAGCTTGCAAACTCTATCATCTAACTACAAACATTCCTGACTAGGTGTATCCAAAGGAGGTTGAATTGATTCAATGTGATCCAAGGTATGAAGATCATGGTCATCACAGCACAATGTGTGTCAGGTGCTATCAAGATTATGTAATCGATCTCACTTCCATGGCTACCAAAGGCCATGTTTAGATCGGGATAAACTAACCATGTCATCAGGCAATGGATGTAAGAGATCATCAAGGCTATTCCAACTGAACGGAGTAAGGCTCTTAACATCACAAGGTATAGCGATTACACAAACTTAAATGTCACAAAAGGTGATTCAGGTCAGGGTATGTAGGTCAAGGCACTTTATAGTAAGGTTCCAGTTATAGGTAAGATAACATGAATTCCAATAAATGTGGGATTAAGGATAATGTACATTTAGAATCTGTAAGCTTGCTGGGCAGGGTGTAATAGGTGATTGGTCAAGGTCAAAAAATTGTTGGAGATGATTTAATGTAATTAGTTACGATTAATTAATGGGCATAGGATGAGTTTTTTAGGCTATTTGGAGATGATTTAAGAGGTGATTTGATACCGGCTATAGTGAAACTGATTTCGGTTGGCTAGGGATTCAGCCAATAAACGACGTCGGTTCATGTCGATTAAATGGAATTGTTAAAAATGGAAAAATCTACTTTTTATGGATTCATTAGTTAACCTTCGAAGACTTTTATAAATTGACAGAGGTCATTAAGTTGACATCTGAAGTGTGATAAACGACAATTAATGAGACAATGTAGTCGTAATTTGGCTGAGCCACGTAGCGGGTGATTGACCATTCGTTAATGGTGGGTCCACGAGATCGAGTAATGATCAATTTGAATTGGTTGTGAGGTGAGGGTAGTTAGTACAATTTTGGCAATAAATCGTCCGTAGGTGAGATTTTAGGTGAGTACATTTTCCCACTCAGTGTAGTGGTGTAGACGATGTCACTGTCAGAGACGTCATTGAGATGAGGTAGGAGCCAAGTACGAAAAAGTTAAATTTTGAGTGAAAGAGAGTTAGTATAATGAAGGATTCCCCTTCGAGTGTAAAATTTGGGTGATAGAAGAGGTTAATTGACGATTGAAAATCATGAAGTTAACAAATAGAATGAAACAAGGTGAGGGAGAGAGAAGAATGTCCCTATTGTAGATGAAATATTGTTGGAAGAATAAAGGCTAGTGATAGGTTTTGGTGGGTGAAGAGTATGGTATTTAGGTTGTTTTATCCAACTCATTGTTGATAATGGAGACAGGGATTTCAGTCACTTTGGCTCATATGATCTACAGAGATCGGCGTCGGTCATGGGTTGGCTGACATTAGTGGGCATTTGGCTGGAATCGGTCAAGGTCTGGGTGACCAATGCCAGTCAAAGAAGACTGATGATATTCACAGGTGACCGATGTCATTAAAACACCATCTCAATGCAGTACATACAGTGAACATAAGGGCAATAGGTAGGAAAGTAAAATAGGCTGACCTGGAAGGGAAACAGGTGACATATTTATTTAGAGGGAAACAGGATAAAATGTTATTTTGGTGATGTGGGATAGGTAAGTGTGTGAGATGAACTAAGCTTCAATGGGTGAATGATCATGTTTAAGGGATAATAGGTTTGAAAATGGTGCCCTTAGTAAAGGGGGTAGGCTTGATCAATGTGGTTTGGAAGAGTTAATAGGAAGCAGTCAGGCCAATGGCACCACCCCAGACTATGTTGATGGCGAGGTTCAGGGATGCCCTGAACGAGGCTCACTACTATCATGATCATCTAGCCACTGAATAGATCGATGTGCCCTCATATGCCAAGTACCGATCCCAACAGGTAGCTAATGAATGGACGAGATCCAAGATTCACAGATGTCTAGTTAGCATTTTAGTGATGGTCATCGACCCCAATATGACAGGATACATGGTGAAGTTACGTGTAGTGCATTTACCAGATTTGGGCCCAGAAGAGGGTGAGGAGGATTTACAAGGTTTTTGGATTTTTGCAAGATGGTATCAGGGGGTAGATGATTAACCAGTTATTTTGGATTTTTTGATTTTGTACCATTTTTTTGGATTTTTTAATTTTCCAAGAAGAAAATGATCTAGCAGAATAACAATATTGTGGGATATTTCCAAAAAATGTTGGAAAGAAATAATATACCTAGGTAGCAGAAAGGGTCACCGGGAAGCAAAAACATGCCCCAACGTAACGAAATAGGTGAAAAATAATTATTTATTAAAATTAATCACTGCAACGAGTGCTAGAAGAGTATAGAAGAGTCACGATGGTCACTTAGTGGCTTGAGGGTGAGAGACATGGTGAACTAAATAGCAAGGCAGGAGGGTAAAAATCATCGCGGCGAGTTATTTGCTAATGACCCTTACCACTTTTGAGAGTGATTTTTATCTGACTTGCGAGAGAGATGGTGCATATTGTGAGGCATAAATACCATACAGATAAAGTTTGAGAGTACTAGAGGCTATTTATAGACGGTCCCATAGTACATATAATTTTTTTAATGTTTTTGAGTTCATTTAATGCCCTTTTTAAGTAAGAGAAAATGAATTTTAACGCTTGCACAAGCCTTTGAGTGTGGCAATGTTGCAATGCACGTGATAATGTGAAGGGTTTAGGCATATGTTAAAACAAGCGCATGGGTGTTAATAAGCCTGTGCATATGTTAAAAGGGGTGTGGTAGCACTGCAAGGAGTGCACATATGTGAAAATGAGCACATGGGTGTTAAAAATATTACACATACATTACAAGGCACACAGTAGTGCTGCAAGGCTTGCAAATACATAACACAACATGGAGTATCACTAAAAGGCATGTGCATATAGAGAGTGATGCCATTTAGGAAGCCCTAGAAGAATGTAAGAGGAACTAGGATACCTTAGAAAGGTATTTTGAGAAGTCAAAATGCTAATTAATCATGTTTGGTAACTTTTGTAGGTGACATTGCATAACTTGGATGCACGGGAACAACATGGACGTCTTCAGGCTTATGAGTAACCCTTCTCTCATTGGGAGTAGTGAAGACTAGTGGATTTCCTAGAGGTGACATGATTAGCCCATATTGTTGAGATGCCTCAGATTATGCCGGATCATGCCATTTTCACAACCTTAGTAGAGAGATGACATAGCGAGAGCCAAACCTTTAGATTTCCTATTGGTGAGATGATATTCATACTAAAGGATGTGTATTGGATCCTCCGGGTTCTTGTTCGGGGTAACATAGTGACCTAAGACAGATGCTGCAGCCAGATGTTGGACCATATATGGGATATTTTTCAATTAGATGATATTCTAAGTGAAGACATGGAAGTCCATTTGTATAATTATTTTGATGATAGGAGGATTACTTGCCTACCTATATATTTGATGAAACTTATAAGCGGATACCTGCTGCTAGACAAATCTGGGATGAGATTTTCAATTGGGTTAATAGGATTCATACACAGACTGATGGATGGAGAGGTATTTTCCTAGGGTTAGTGTGTACTAGCTCATTTATATTGGGACCTACACTTGATAGCTTACAGAGGGATGAGGAGTGTGGGCCCTGCCACATTACTACAAATTTGGTCATGGGACCACATTGTGATTGGGCACCCACTTGGAGACCTTTGTGCTAGACGAAGTGATAAGCCATTATGTAGGGAATGAGAGCCTATAGGTGATGACATCAAAACTCATATGGGGGACACATTTTATTATAGACAAGCCTTTGATGATATACAACTACACATGATTACTTGACGACCATATTGATCCTATCATTAGAGAGAGGATGCAACATATCTTAGTATTGTTGAGGTAGAGCACTTCTTGATTTACAGTCATAGACACATTCTGGAGTGGTACCATGTTGATAGAGTGCAGCGATAGGTAGGTTTCATTCAAGGTATTGTCTGGGATGACATGTGGTATACATGCCAAGATCAGGAGGTATTTGACTTTAGACCCTGCATTAGACCGTGGAAGGTGATGCAGAGCTTTGACAGTGTAGTCCCATAAAAATGGGATCAAAGAGCACAACTAGAAGATTCTAGAACTACTCTAGAATATGTAGCATGACATGCGACAGTAGTTCCGCGTCAACTTACCATCCCACAAGTTGTTGTAGATGTAGGTATAGCTGCAGTTACAGCAGATAAGGTGGGTCAAGCATGAGATATGACGCAACTTGGGAAGGCTGGTGCCAAGGAAGTAGAGGAGGTAGATGATGGACAAGGACTAGGATAAGGACTAGTACATCCACACCCACAAGGTACACTTCCATAGGTGCTTCTATAGATTCCTCTATAGATTCCCTTACAATAGGTTCCTTTACAACAGGTTATCATACAACCACCACCATCACTGCCTCATGTAGTGAGTCCAAAAAGGGGAGCATTCAGGGATGTAGGAGATGGATGGGATGGATGCACGGAGGGTTCATTAGCTAGGTAATATCCTAGCACGTGGGTTCATATTGAGGTACTTAAAATTAATAAAATTAAATTCAATATACCTATAGACATGAGGGGGTGAAAGGGTTTAATTTATTAATATTTTGAATTAGGTATTGGGGGTAGGTTAGAGAGGTGGGCTAAAGGAAAGGGAGGTTTAATTTTAATATAAAACTAAAACATTTGAACCCTAGTTTTTAAAATTAAATACCTTAAAATTGCAAAAGGAGTGTGTTCATAAAGTTAAATTATAGTATCTTTTTGAATAAATAAATCTCAATTAAGAGATTATTAACCAAGAAATAATACCATGGTAGAAAACTAGGATCGAGTATGCTTTTCAACACAAGTGATATTATTTCACCATCTTAATTATTTGAAGAACTATTGATAAATGATTAAATCTTAACATTTATAAGGTGATTTGTAATAGGTCTTCAATGGCTTCAAATTATCTTTCAAATGTATATTATTATTTTTTTGAATGAGAAATATGATATATTTTTTGTTTAATATATTAGGGTAGAAATAAAAAAGGGGTAAATAAAATTGTAATTAAAAAATGGGTAAGTAAGGTACATGGAAAAAATAGGGGGTATTTTCATTCTAATAATATAATAGGAGGGGGTATTATCAATTGAATAATTAGAGGTAAAAAATATAATTAAGTGTATTCTTTAATACCCTTTGAATGCACGTGCTATACCATACTTATACTAAGTGAACCCCCCGTGGATGGATGGGGGTCTCCACCACATAGTCCAGTAGGTGGAGGATGGAGAGTAGCATATATATCACCACAGAGATCACCCCATAGACAGATTGTTCAGAGTACAAGAGATCTAATTTCTTTGAGGAAGAAATTATAGTAGGTCACTATAGAGAGGGACCAATTAGTCACTGAGAGGACACCACTCTAGGTAGATGTGGCTAGACTCATAGAAGAGTGTGATGCCCTACATCATGCAACATTAGCGGCATGATCTCCAAACTTGGTTTATGATTTTTCATCAACATCTCCCAAGGCTGCTCACTATAGAGCCCTATATTATGCCGCAGTTATAGAGGGACAAAGAGTAGTCCCTTTCAGTCAACTTGTAGGAAGTAGATCTAGATCGAGAGCACATCATCCATCTCATTCAACGATATCAACACAACAAACATCACTTTTTTAATAATGGCAAATAGTTTTTTGAAAGGGACTATACCCTTGAATACAAAATAAGGCCTTTAAGCCGGAATAAGAGTGAGAAACATAGCAGGACTAACCAAGTCCAGGTAATACAATGAAATTCCACGTAGCCCAGAAACAGCTACACAAGCGAGACTTAACAGCAAAACAACAGCAAAAAAACAGTAACCCGACAGCCAAGAAACAGTAAGAATAACAAAAGAGAGCAGTAGAAGCATGCAGGACTACTTCTTGGCTGCTTGATCAACACTGATCTTGACTTTTTTCCAAGCATGAAACATACCCAAAGCGGTCATGTGGGCAGCATCCGTCTTATCGAGCTCCTCGATGGTTCTTTTGCTCTCTTTTTCATTGCCCCAAAGTGCAGCCGGGACACCGCTGAGGTTGGAAACACTTTTGGCATGCCCCACGATGAATTCCTCAATGGCCCTAAAGGCGGCAATGTTGTAATCATGCCTAGTCTTAGCCTTCCCAAGGCGGGAGTCCAAGGAGGTCAGCTTTTTGTATATGTCTTCAATCTGACTATTGTCAATGCTCCCTTCCCCCTCCATGCTTTTCTTACCTTTTTGCTTAGCTAGGTTTTTGACCTCATCCTTCAGCATTTTTATCTCAGCCTCTAAGGCCTCCAGTCTCTTGGAAGGGTTATCCATCTGTGCTTCCCGGGGACTGGCACTACTTATGTTTAGCAGGTCACGTGCAATGTCAAGATCAAGAGGCTCTTTCCCTGCTGCAAGAGTCTCAAGGTTGAGTCTCCTAGAAGCCCTGGTGAGTGGACGTTTAGAGGTAGAGGCGAGGTGGGTGGCAGGAGGAGCAGTAGGAGGAATAGAAGGAGAAACATGTGCAGCCGGCATGGGGGTAGCAGCACCGGTGGCAGGGGCAGCAGCAAGGGCAGCAAAGGCAGCAGGAGAAGCAGGACTGGCAGCAGCGGAGCCCATCGGAGCCGGGCTAGGAGAGGAAGGAAGACCGGGGTACTTGAGAAGGCAGTATTTGTGAATTAGCAAAATAAGCCCTTGATGCAAGGGAACCGCCCGGGTATGCTTCTGGAACTCCAAAATGGAGCGCTCAAGAGAGTTTAAAAGATAATGAGGGAAGCAAACCAATCTATTCCTACGGAAGTGGTTTAAAAAGATGAGATGCTTAGCTGGGACAGTAACAAACCTACCTTCCAAGGAGATGAAACGAATCATCATGCGAGTGACTTCATCAAACGGTGATGGAATTGAGCTTACAAGCAGACCCGCTGTGCTAAAAATAAGCTTCTCATCTTCCTCCACAAATCTTCTTTCTTCAGTTTCTTTGATAACCCTTTTGTTGAAGAAGCGGTACCCATCCAGGCTGAGACCGGTCGCTTCAGCAATGAGCTCTTCATTGACAAGAATTTTCTGTCCCCCATAGTCGACAGTCCTCTCTTTCCACTCCTTAGCAAAGCGTACTGAAATACTTTGATCATGTCCTTGCACCCTTTCAACAAAGCTGGTGAAGCCGCCTATGCTGAGAATGTTCCAAAGCTCGGTGTTTTCCTTCCAATCAGGGTCCGCGCACGGCTCAATTTGACAGGGAGGTCCTCCCATCTTCTCAGTGGTGTGCAGGTTACAACAAATTCCAGAATGCCGCTGAGCGTGAAGAACAGTTCGTTTCTTACTGTTGAAGATCGCATAAGACTGGGAACTGTAGCCGTTGGTCTTCTCACGAACGGCTGCGTAATTGCTGAACTGAGCCTGCGGGAAGTCGCGTGTGAAAACCCTTTCCCTGTCAACAATCACTTTGTAATTATCATCGGTTTTCGTGGAGTTTGGCATCCGGATATCAACAGCCGTTGTACCTCCCGCGTGCGTGATTTTCAAATCTGGATGACTCCACTTGAAGTTTCTTAAATAGATCTTGCTATTATTTGAAAAAGATATTATTTGCCTCGCCATATAGAATAAAGCAGCACGTGTGAAAGAATTGATGATTTTGATTTTCCTCCAAAGATTAAGGCTTATCTCTAGAGATTGCTTGCTTGTGAAGATCCGCATGGATGCTGTTGTGAAGCTGATTAGGGATACTATCATTATCCCAGACAGTAAAATTTATATTAATGCCATAATTGGCCAGTGCATCCGCCAGATTGTTGCCTTCCCTGTAAGTATGTATGATTCTGATACTATTGAAGGTGTGGCAAATGCTTATGGATTCAGAGATAAAGTCTTTAATACTCCAACTGGGAGATGAGGACTGATTAAGAAGCTTAATGATATTAAGGGAGTCCCCTTCAACAATAAGGTTCTGAATATTTTGAGCCCGTGCAACTCTCAAGCCCCAGAGAGCAGATAATGCTTCGGCAAAATGATTGGTTTGAATTCCCATTTTTCCAGCATAAGCAGCAATCAAATTACCTTTGTGGTCTCGTATTGCTCCTCCTCCAGCTGCTGTCCCAGGGTTTCCCTTAGAGGCGCCATCAAAGTTCAGCTTGTACCAATTAGAGTCAGGAGGATGCCATTTAATCAAAGATCTATCTACACTATTCCCAGGGTTGCTCCAATTTCCAATGTGCCAATTAGATAAAATGTGCTCTTCATTCTCAGGATAACACTTGTTCTTGGGGGGTTTAAATCTGGCCATGTCCTCTTTGATACCTTGAGAAATTTTGCCAATACTGATTTTATAATTCTGCTTCTTATTTCTGAAAATGATATTATTTCTGTCCTTCCAAATCCTCCAGATTAAGTGTGGGATTGCTAATTTCCAGATTCTTTTGATAGCACAATGTCTGAATGGTGGGTTCCATTGATTCCATAGCTGATTAAGGTTCTTCGGCAACACCCAAAGAGCATCAAATTTAGAAAGAACAAAGCTCCAAATTCTATTGGCATAAGCACAATGTATGAACAGATGACTAATGTCTTCATAGTCATTCCTACAAAGGTGGCACCAATTAGGAATTATAAATCCTCTTCTCATCAAATTGTCAGTGGTGAGAATTCTACCTCTGATGGCCAGCCAAAGAAAAAAATTTATTTTGGGGGTTAACTCAGGCATCCAGATCTTGTTCCAGTTAAAGTCAGATTGGTTACTGTGAGAAAGATTGGTATAACCAGATTTGACTGAGTATTTCCCATCTTGTGAATTGCTCCAAACCAGCTCATCCTTGGAATTCAGCTGACTTAAAGGGAAGAGGTCTAAAAGATCCTGAAGGGAGGAAGTAGTTTGTTTCAGCTCAATTCGTTCCATAGAAAGTCTTTTCCAAGTCTTGTTGGTGCCATTTCCTTCAATATAGTCCTTGACTTTAGTTCCATACTTGCTTATAAGGCTGTCCTTAGCTGTCCCAAATCTCTCCAAGAGGTTGTCACTGAACCAGTTATCCTCCCAGAAGTTTATCTCACTGCCATCCCCCACTTTCCATTTGCTGCCCTGCTTGATGAAGTTTCTACTCTTGACCAGATTATTCCAAAAAATGGAACCATTGGGTAGTTGTTCTTCATGCAGATAGGAGTAGACAGCTTGTTGATTCAAGTATTTTGCTTTAATAACATCAATCCAGGGCTGTTTCTCAGATAGCAATCTCCAGCCCATCTTAGCGATGAGTGCCTCATTCATTTTCTCAATATTTTTTATGCCCAGCCCTCCCATGGATTTTGGGGTGCAGACCTTATCCCAGGCCACTAGGTGAAATTTGAACTTCTCTTCCATGCCTTGCCATAAATTTTTTTTCTGAATCCTTTCAATTTTCTCTCTGAAGGAAGAAGGAATTTTGAAAAGTGACATGATATAGATGGGCAGACTTTGGAGTGTACTTTTAATGAGAAGGCACTTACCAGCACTAGAGAGAGTGGCCCCTTTCCAACCTGCCATCTTTTTCTGAAATCTCATCAACAAATCATCCCACACCATGTGAGAGACTTTCTTAGTGCCAAGAGGGAGGCCTAAGTACGTTGCTGGAAGAGCACCTATTCTACAGCCCAGAATTTTAGCAATCTTGAGCTGTCTTTCCTCAGGGGTGTTAAAGAAAAAAATGGTGCTTTTGTCATAATTAATCTCTTGCCCAGAAGCAGATTCATAGAGTTGTAATAAAGCCTTAATAGCTTTAGCTTCCACAACTGAGGCCAGAAGAAGAAGGATTGTGTCGTCCGCAAACTGTTGATGAGAGACAGCTTGGCTGAATGAAGCGGGTTTAGATCCATTTAAAAGGCCGTTCTCAACCGCTCTGCCAATTGTTCTACTAAGGCTGTCAGCTAAGAGAATGAAGAGTAAGGGGGAGATGGGGTCTCCTTGTCTTAGACCTCTGCTGCTGGTGAAAAAACCCACAGGCTCCCCATTAACAACCACAGAGAACCTGGCTGTAGATATACAAGACTTGACAATTTTTCTAAATTTTTCCGTGAACCCAAATTTAGATAAAATCCTGTCAAGGAAGACCCAAGAAACCTTGTCAAAAGCTTTATTCATATCAAGCTTGAGGATCATATTAGCCTTTTTATTGTTTTCCATGGAATGTAAAGTTTCGTGCACCATAATCACTCCGTCTTGTATTATCCTGCCTTTAATAAAGCCACTCTGCTGCCTTGAGATGAGGTCATTCATTATGAGCTGCAGTCTAGTAGTGATGATTTTGGTGAAGATTCTAAAGATAGCATTAACAAGACTGATAGGTCTGAAGTCCTTGAAGTCTTTTGCATCCATTTTTTTAGGTGCCAGCACAATGTGCGTGTTATTAAGCTCTTTTAGAAGATTTCCTGTTCTATAGAATTCATTTACCGCTTTGAGAAGATCCTCCGAGCATATTTCCCAGAACTTCTGAAAAAAATTAATAGAGAACCCATCCGGTCCAGGAGCCTTATCCCCCTCAAGAGAAAAAACAGCCTTTTGCAGTTCTTCAAGCGTGACAGCTTTAGTGATGTCTCTGAATTTCTGGTCCTCAATGATATTCTGAGGGATGGCCTCCAGCATGAAGGAAATAGCTTCAGGGTTGCTGACGTTGTTCTCTTTAAGAAGATTCTTGTAAAATTCAAGCGCTTGTTTCTTGATGCTGTTTGGATCTTTAGTGTTGTTCCCATTGTTTTTAGAAACCTCAAGGATTCTGTTACTGGCTCTATGTTTTAGAGTAGTCATGTGAAAGAACTTTGTGTTCCTGTCTCCCTCTTTAAGCCAGATAGCTCTAGATTTAAGGCGCCAAAAAGACTCTTCCCTACTGCAGATCGTATGCAACTCAGAAAGAATATTCTTTTCATTTACTTCATCTTCAACCGATCTTCCCAAAGTATCCATTTTTAACTCCAGATCCTGAAGCTTCTGTTTTAACTCTTTCTTTTTTTCGAAAATATTTCCAAAAACCCTTTTGTTCCAGATTTTGACTTGCTTTTTGACATTTTTGAGTTTTTGAACCAATCTGAACTGAGCAGTGCCTTCCCCATTCCATACCCACCATTCTTTTATCCTATCATAGATATCATCATGCTCCATCCACATTTTTTCAAATTTGAATGTGCTTTTTGCTGGTTTAGTCCAATTGAGAAGGCTTAAAGCAATCGGATTATGATCCGATCCAATTCTTGGAAGGGAAGATAGGTAAAAGTCTTGGCTTAGAATCCAGTTTGCTGAGATTAATGCCCTATCCAGTCTCACCTGAATGAACTCCTTTCCCAGCCTTCTATTATTCCAAGTATACTTATTACCATGCAGATCCACATCAATGAGGTTTTGTTCAGCAATAAAGTCAGCAAAGTCCTCCATACCATTAGAGAAGGTGGGGGTTCCACCAAACTTCTCACCTGGGTTTAGAGGGGAATTGAAATCTCCCATAATGAGCCAGTTGGCAGAGCTATGTTGATTTCTAAAGATTTTAAGATCAGCCCATAGTTTTCTTCTACCACTAGCAGAGTTAGGGGCATAAATATTAGACAAGATCCATTCACACTTTTTCTCAATAGTGACGAATTTAATTGCAAGATGATTAATATTAGCACTAAGAATCATACCAGTACAGTGTCTTCTATCCCAAAGAGTAGCCAATCCTCCGGAAGCTCCCTGAGAATCAACAGCCGCCATTTCAGAACTATCCCAATTTTTTTTTTTAATATTAACCATGGTCATTGCTTTCATTTTAGTTTCTTGAAGAATCAAAATGCTGGGGTTACTGGAATCCCGTAACTCCTTGATGGTTCTTTGCTTAGAGTTTCCATTTAGGCCTCTGATATTCCAGGATATAATCTTCATTTGGAATGGTTGGTAGTTGGAATTGCTTGCTGGTTCAGTTGTCGCTGAACCCCATCTGCAATATCCCTCTCCGTTTTCTTAGCTCTGAGAGTCTTTTTAGAGGGTCTTCCTCTTTTTGAGCTTCCTCCAAAATCAGCTGTTCGTCTAGCAGAAGACCTGGTTGTTCTAGAAGAAGAGGTGTCCCAATTGTCAATTTCCTTTTTTTTATCACTATACAATGAATCTGGGATCCTTTCAAAACCTCTCATTCTTTTTTTCTTTTTTGAGATGACCAATGTGAATCCAGAGTCTGGATCTTCCATTTCCTTGGCAGGCGTGATTTCTCCTTCTTCATGTCCTTTATGCAAACTGTCAGGCAAGTGATCAAAAGCTGTTCTGGTGCTGCAGCAGACCGGCGAAGCCACTGTTGAGAAAGGCAGCGGATCTGCAATACCATTCTCTCTAGAAGAGAGAATCTCCAAAGGCTCAAATTCTGTCATAACTTCCTTGTTACCAGCTTCCTCCCTAATTAATGGCTGAATTTCTTTCTCTTGTTCTAAACTGTCAGGCAAGTGATCAGAAGCTGTTCTGGTGCTGCAGTAGACCGGCGAAGCCACTGTTGTAATGCTGGGACAAGGCAGCGGATCCGCAATACCATTCTCTCCAGAAGAGAGAATCTCCAAAGGCTCAATCTCTGTCATATCTTCCTTGTTACAAGCTTCATTCCTAATTAATGACTGAATTTCTTTCTCTTCTGATCCAGAAGGGACTAAATTGTCCATCACTGAACCATCATGCTCGTTTACTTCCATGGATACCTTAACAAAGTCTTCTTTCACAGATGTTTCAAAAGGTAAATCCGAAGAAGCCTTCACCGACTTGTCCAGTACTTCTTTGTTGGGAGCTTCAGGCAAAGCTAAAGTTGCAGCTTTGGGGCGCCAGACAAGATGCTTCTTTATATGAGTTCTAAAACCCCCCCTTTTTTTTTCCCTTCTATTTAGATGCAAATCCTTCTGGCTGGGACCTTTGTCATCAATCTTCCTATCCTTGCTTGGGTCCATGCTAACTTTGTTCAGATCTGAGCCTATCCCAGGCTGTTCAAATTCCAAAGGGAGGGTCATCTTCTTGGAGCAGTTTTTGTCAGAGTGACCAATGATATGGCATAGCTTACATCTTAAGGTTTCAACTTCAATTTTTTGGGTCCAGGATCCAAATTGAGTTTTCAAGATTATGTGCTCCGGAATCTCCTGATCTATGGCTGAGAAAATGCAGAACCGAGCAAAAGCAAGCCTGGATCTGTTTCTTGTGGGTCCATCAAGCCCAATAGGTGCACCTAGGGATTTTGCAATATTTAGCAGTATTTCATCATCCCATAGATGCAATGGCAGCCCTGGAAGCCTACACCAGATTGGAATGGTGTTTATATTTTCAGTATTTGGATCAAAACCCGGATACCATTTTTTCAAAAAAAGACCCATATTTCCCAGCCACCAGGGGCCTCCCAGCAACACCGAATCTAAATCCTCTTGCTGGTTAAACTTAGCCAGGAAAAAACCTTTTGGCATAACAGTAATGTTTAGGGCTCCCTTAGGTTTCCATTTTCTCAAAGCCCATTTTCTAATGAAATCAATATTAGGTCTAGAGCCAAGAAACTTACCAACAAGGGAGAGGTTTGTTTTGCTTAAGGCTCTATCAACAAATCCATCTGGGACCTTAAGACAGGTGGCACCCTCTTTGTCCGTTTCCCATGTAAAATGACCAGTGATTTTAGGACCCACCTTGAGGTTAGGGCTTTGAAAAAGCTTATTCCAGGCCAAAGGTGTGGATCCCAGCATATCCTCATTTTCTTTTCCAGCCGTCCGATTGTGGTTTGAGATCTGCTTTTCCTCAGTAAACTTTGTCATATTGCGCAGACTTTCCGCGGCCAGTACTGCCGAAACCGCGCTGACTGTACCTCCCGCTTTTGCATCGTTCGTACCCGTGTCCACAAACGTCCGGTTATGGCTACAGAACAGCCTTTCCTCAGCATTTTGAATCGTAGTTCGCAGACATTCTGCAGCCAAAAAACTATATACAAGCATGTAAGATAAAAATGAACCCAATGAAATCCATAGCAGATTAAAGTAACACTTAATCTAAGAAAACAAACGAATCCAATTTAAAGCACACAACAAAACTATGTATAACCAAAAAATGAAAGTAAAAAAACTACTACTGTGTTTTTGCAACACAATTTTTGAGATGTTTTGCGCTATATTTAGTATTATCTCGAGACAATGTTATATTATTTTTGAGTTTTATATGAAATGTACTTAAATTTTTTGATTTTTCCAATTAACATATTTGAATGTTTTGGGATTTTAAAAATTTATACGAATGTTTTTTGTGATTTTCAAGAAGTTTTCTGAATCTATGTACAAAAAAATGAAGAAATGTGGATGCCCCTAGCAATAGATGAGATGTACAAAGGAAAACTGTCACGCGTATATATAGGAAGTGATGATGCAAAGTTTCCCCCAACATTAGATGGGAATATATAAAGGAAAACTAGTCGCACACAGAAGTAGGATCAGTCGGATCAAGGCTAAGAGGGATAGGCTCAAAAGTATCTCAGACATAGGAAAATACTAGCTTAGGATAAAGCCATCATAATCCTAGATATTGAGATTCTTATGAACAAAGAACCCTTCAATAGTGATGGAAACTAGTTATAACCAAAGGAATTGTCCATACTTCCATAATTGCGTGGTTTTCACATTTGGACGCATTGATTTATCTTTACTTTTTCTGATTTTATATTTTTTTGTTGATTTTATGATATTTGAGGAACCCCATACTTAAGCATAGAAACACTTGAGATACATGGCATTCATGGGTTCCCAAAGTTCATCACCATCAGAGTGAGAAAGCTTGTATGCACCTGAACTAAATTTAGTGACCAAAACATATGGATTTAAAAGGTTCGGCTCGAACTTGCATTTATTTTCATGGTCCTTGGTGGTATTGAGTTGATTTTCCTATAGAAAAAGGTATCCTACCTCAAATTGGTGAGGTATTAATATTTTGTTGTAACTTTGATGCACTCAATTTTGATATACTTTGAGGTGATCAATGACGTGAAGGCACTTCTCATCTAATAGCTCTAGCTCTGTTAGCCGAGCCACTCTTTAGCCCTCCTCTTTATCCAAGTAATCTCTTAGCTATATGCGCAAAGAGGGGAGCTCGATGTTAAGGGGTTCATATGGACGTTCTATAAGCCCAGAGGTTGGGATGAATATGTAAATGCGAATTATGGCTCATTGTATGCACCATATTCTCCATAATACGGAAAAGGGTTTCATACAAGGCTTCATCCTGCCCATTATATTGAGGGTAATAGGGGGTTGAATACTTGAGTTGCATTAAAAGGGTTGACACAAAACCTTCATAGTTTTGTTTTTGAATGACTTACCATTATCAGCTATAATGGCATAGGGGATGTCGTATCAGATAATATGGTTCATTATAAATTTGGATATCTGTGCACCCTTGACATAGGTGAGAGGAACATCCTCTACCCATTTCGTCAAATACTCAATGGTAGTAATAATGAACATATGGCCATCAGAGGATGTAGGAGAAAGTTTACCGATGAGATCGAGTCCCCACTGTGAAAAATGCCATGGTGTCGTAATAGGCTATAATGATTGTGCTGGTGAATGTATCAAGTTGCCATATTTTTGACATTGCAAATATTTATTTACGTACTTGCAAAAATCATTCTACATGGGAGGCCAATAATAGCCTACTCTTAGTATATTTTTAGCCAGGACTATCCCATTCAGATGTGCCCCACAAATTCCTTAGTGCACCTCCTTAACCGCTAAGATGAAGTCATTCGAATTAATACTACACAAAAAATTCCTATCATACCATCTATGGTAGAGAGTGCCTCCAAGTAAGGTGTAGTGGGCTATATGCTAGATAAGGTTTCTTTTGTTAGAATGGGAAATGTCTGGAGGGAAGGTTCCATCATGAAGGTAGTTAAAAATGTCACTATACCAAGGGAAAATTGACCAATAATTTCACATACCTTCATAGATGCTCGACGAAGAATGGTATATCATTGTTCCCAAGTGGGATGTGTAACATAGAACCTATAGTGGCCATAACATCCACTGCTCAATTATATCCTCTTGGGATCTATTCAAATGTAATTTTCTCAAATAACTCCTTTAGAGTGTCAACCATTTTTTTTGTAATGAAGATTTTTTTCATCCTTAACTTTATACTCGTCATTTATCTATTTGATGATCAACATAGAATCACCAATTATGTTCACTTGTCTAATGTCCCACTTGATAGCCAGTTTCATCTTTACAATAAGGGATTCATATTCTATACATGGGAACCTGAGTCAGAATGCTTGAGGGATCAAATCTCCTGAAGGAATGATCAACACAACTCCTACCCTTGATCTGTGAAATGTAAAGGATCCATCAAAATATAACTGCCATATAAAAATTTCTTCAAGGTACATTGTAGAAGCATCTAGAAGTTCTAGACTCAATGGGTCAGTACTTGGAAAAATCTCGCCCATATGAGAAGAGCACATTTCCTGATATGTCGGGTGCATTTTTTTTGAGGATACATGAAAAGTGTACAATACTCTTAGTGTATAGTCTTCAACACTTTCACACATGAAAACAGGCTCCACAACCTAACATTCCCTTTATCTTATTTCTGATGAACATACTTGATATCAAATTCACTGAGTAAGATGATCCAATTGGCCATTTTTCCTATAAGTGCTAGCTTTGATAAAAAGTATTTCAATGGATCCACTTTTGATATGAGTTTGGTATTAATTATTCAACAAATAATAATGAATTTTTTGAAAAGAAAAAATGATGGCCAAGGATGCCTTCTTAGTTTGCGGGTAGTTGAGCTCGTAAGAAATCAACGTACAACTAAGATAGTAAACAAATTTTTCTTTATGCTCTTTGTCATATTGGGCCAATAGTGCACCAATTGTAAATTGAGTAGAAAAAATGTATAGTAACAATGTTTCACCTGCAGTAGGCAACATTAGAATAGGGGATTCAAACATATATTCCTTAAGAAAAGAAAAAACTTGCTATTTTTCTTGACCCTAATGAAATTTGACATCTTTCTTCAGAAGATGTGTAAATGAGTCACACTTGTCTACGAACTGGGAGATGAATCTTATGATTTCTTGAATCTTCCCCTGTAGAGTACGCACTTTCTTTATGTTATTTGGAGGAGGAATTTATATTCTAGTTGTAACCTTTGTGGGATCTACCTCAATTCCTCTCTGTGATATAATGAATCTTAGAAATTTTCCTGATAGAATGCCAAATATACATTTCTTTGGGTTGAGTATGACCTTATAGTCTCTAAGACACTAAAAAATGCACTGTAAGATAGCTGGGTGATCTTCTCTAGTCTTGGATTTACCCAAGATGTCATCCACAGTCTTCCATTATATCATTGAGCATATCGTGAAAGATGACAGTCATAGCCCATTGATATGTTGTGCCTGCATTCTTGAGGCTTAAAGGCATGACTTGATAGAAAAATTTCCCCCATGGGGCTCTAAAATTTATCTTATGTTGATCTTCCTCAAAAAATTTAATCCGATTATAACCTAAAAATCCGTCCATGAGTGATAGTATTTTATAGCCAACTGTTGAATCGACAATCATGTCAATCTTAGGAAGAGGGAAGTCTTCCTTAGAATTTTTTTTATTTATATCTTTGAAATATGGACAAATTCTAATACCAATGGGTTTCTTATGTACAGGGACTATGCTTGAAATCCACTTTGAATAAGCAATATTCCTGATGAAGCCTACTACCAATAATCTCTCCAGCTCTTCTTTTACCAATAAGGTGATGCAAGGATGCATCTTTCTGAGCTTTTGTTTTACAAGCTTTGCCTCTACATGCACAATGAGGTTATGCACTACTAATTATGTATCTAACCCTGATATGTCTGCGTAGGACCAAACAAAGATATCTACAAATTCATGTAAAAGTAGCACAAAGGTTTTCTGTTCTTGGGCCAAGATCGAATCTCTCAACTTGACCATTCTAGGAAATTCCTCTGTACCAATATTGAAATCTATGGTCTCCTCCACAAGCAACTTGGATTCTTCCTGCATACATGTAGGATCAAGGGGGAGATTGAGATATTCTTCTTATAAAGGTATCTCAATGAGATTTTCACCTTCAGGATAGTGAAATTCTTTGTCCATTTATTTATTTTTTTGTTTTTCTGTAAGTGCCTCAAAAAAAATTTCACTATAGGACTTGGAACTATTGTTTTTACAAGGCGTCTTTATGGAAATTTTTCCCTTGCTTATTTTTTTACTTAGATGACTACATAACTCATCCTCCTCCTCAAAATATGCACATGCATTAAGATTGATGGAGAATCCCTTCTTATGATAACCAACTAGAATGTCGTCACGAAGAACTATAAACTCACCAATAGCTTCGTCATTTAAAAAAATGTTGACTGGTACATGTTATTGTTGGTCCTAGTTAACAAGTGATGGGTAGAAAAGGTCTAATGTTGGAATGGTAGGGGATATGATAGGGGTTATAGTCAAGATAGCCATGTCAGAAAACAGGTTCGTGGAGGCAAGGTATTTGTAAAGACTACACCAAGAATATGTTTCACTTTCGTATTCAAATGAACTATCTTCACGCTCAGAAGAGGAAGCCTCGACTTCTAGGGGTGAGACCTTACGGTTGAATGAAAATACCATATTTGCAAACCTTATGATGGGGTACCAAAAGAGCTTCCTGCATACCCTGTTCATTTATGCTGTAACCACATCCTTTGTATCCCATAGTATACATAATTTTATTTAGGATAAAAAAATGAGATGATTGATATCATGGAGCCATTTCATCATCTGAAGGATAGGCTATAATATTTTTAAGAATATTTTCATCTTCTAATAATCCACATGAGTGAAAGTGTTGACACTACAATTTTCTCTGGACAATTAATACTTGTAACAAGGCCTACCATGTGCTTTGGGTGATAGGGGGAGATTAGAAGCTAAAAGGGAATATTGGAAATCATATTTTTGTAGCTATTTGAAAAAAATTTCATCTCCCATGAAGCAAAAGGAGAATCTAACGTAGAAACACTACTATCATTGGTATCTAAGGTATCTGGATCAAATCGTGAGGTGAATGCCTTCAATTGAATTGAAACGACCATCTCTATAAAAGGGCATTCAAAAGTGGTGGGAAATTAACCCAAAAATGCTTTGCAATGACAAAAGGGTTGAGAATCCCCATGAATAGTAATAATTTGTCCTTCATGGTATAACTTCAAACACTGATGATACATAGAAGGTACAACCTGCATGGCATGAATCCATGGGAGACTAAGAAATATGTTGTAAGGAAGCTCCAAGTCTAAAACATGGAACTTAGTATCAGGAGTAGTAGGCCCTACTCCTAGCGAAAAAGTGATCATGCCTGTTGATTTCCATTCTTCATTGTCAGATGCCTTGATTGTGATGACATTAGTTTCTAGACCAATTTTAGTGTAACATAATTGTCAAACCAGTTTCAAAGTGTAAATATTCAAACCTGATCCATCATCCACAAGAAACCTTTTTATCTTCTTATGATTGATAATGAATTCAATGTGTAAGGGTAAGTTATGGCTAGGATCCTCTTCAGGAATCTCTTCATGACTAAAGGTTATGTGCTCCATTGAAGCAATCTACATGACCATGGCTCGGGAGCGTGTAGGGTCAATATCAACTGACACTCCTGACCCATGTAATGTTTTACAAATAATTTCCTTGTGAACATTAGAGATATTGAGAAGATCCAAGATCGAAATATTAACGATAGTTTTCTTAAGTTTCACTAAAACATCATAATGAATGTCCTGAGGGATAGGAAGTGGAGGTTATGAGATAACAAGGTGAGCAAGTCATGTTTCCATGGCAATACTCCTTTATTTTAATCTTAATGGTGTTGATATACTAAAAAGGTGGGTTAACACAACTAATTAGGGCATCAAAATAATTATTTGTCTTTCCGACATAGTTGTAATTTTTTGTTTAGAATGAATGTCCTTGATCTGATTTTTCCTTTCCTTTATTATGCTTAGGGAAAGGTTATTTGTAAATTCCCAAGTTTGTGTTGGTAGATTTACTAGGGGAAACAAAATCCATTTCCACATCACCACTATCAATTAAGTCATGGATGAAGTGTTTCAACTTTAAACATTTATTAGTTTTGTGACCTTTAACACAATGAAACATGCAATATTCATTTTCTCTAAACCATGATGGCTTAGGTGTGTCATCTCCATAAGGTATAATTTATGGGTATTTAACCATGTTAACTGCCTCTAATTGTTTTAATATCGACTACATAGAGTCAGATAGAGGGGTGGAAGTGCAAATTTTGAAATCAGAAGTCAAAGGTTCCTTAGAAAGTTTCAAAGGAGAATGCTTTTGAATATCCTATATTCATTTACAATCCATTATACCATCAAGTATTATGTTCTTCTTCTTTTTTGGAAGAAAAACTTGGATTTTTCGTTAGGATTTGAATTGTGATTATCACATGAAGAGGGTTTTAAAGTCCCTTTTTCCAACAATGCCTTTTCAATTTGACTACCTTTCTCTATAACATCTTCAAATGTGTTTCCACAATGCATCTACAAGTGGAAAGTAATCTCAAGGTGTAAGCTAGGTACAAATATGATACACAAATTTTTCTCTGGTATGGAGCAAGGGAAACGACTAGCTATCCCTCACCATCTTTGTAAGAAACTAGTGAAGTTCATGATTGTTCAGTTGTTTTGCACATCAACAACGTGTGAACGGCAGTGTGAAGAGATCATGAGTAAGCATAAACCGAATGTGCATTCAAAGATTTAAACGGGAGAAGTGGTTAAGCACAACTCTCCTCTATCTCATTGATTCCGGCCATGTACAGATAGGATGAGTAACCCTTTCGGTCATGACAACTTGAGTAGAGAGGGGGAGTTACCATTCAGAGTAGAAGTGTAGCTCCCAATGAGATATCCATGGCAAAAGGATAATGCGATACTTATCTCTAAATCTCATAATGACCTCTAAATGACACGTGGACCTACGATCTCACCTAAGTGAGATGACTCATTTAATGATGTGGAAAATCTCACACCATCACCCCCCCCTTCATCGTAACTTAGTATTTAGGCGGCAACTTAGGACAATAGAAAGTGGCACAAAGCCTGATGAGGTACCCTTACAAGACATATCCTCAAGTAGTGAAGGAAAATAGTGTGAAAAACATCCACCACAAGAGAACAAAACACACTCTCTAATCTAAGAAAGATGCCAACTATGGGTCCCACTAGATTGCCTGAAAAGGTACCCATGTACCAATCTCTTGGAAAGAAGAAGAAGAGATAAGTAGAGGGAGATGAGAGGAATTCAGAAGATTCATGGACGGATCTGACCACTCTTAGATCTAAAGAGGTTTCCCAGAAGAATGTAGGTGATGGATCCTCTACCTCTTGATACAAATGGTTAATTTGACCTGTTTCACCGCTATTATGATATGTGTATAACTCTTCATATGATTTGTTGAATTTTTCTTGACGAGGAGTCTTACTGTAAAATTCCTAATGTGAAGCTTTAGGTTTTTCTTTTCCAAGAGTCTTGGTATAAAACTCAGGATACGAAATTCTAGGTTTTTCTTGTCTAAGAGTCTTTGTGGATTCCTTATTAACATGTGAAGCCAAGCTTACCAATTGGTGAGAAAGGGCTTGTATTTGTTGTTCAAAGGTAACCTCTTGGGTTGGTATCTCTTTACGATTTTCATGAGAGGGAGGTTGTTCATGATTAACATGTTCTTCATGATCCTCACAATGTATTTTGACAATGGGGATGTGATGCCATCCATCATTTTGAGAAGGAACTTCTTTCTCATTCCGTTGGCCAAAAGTAGAAGAATGTTTTGGGTATAAGATTTCATCAACATTATGCAGAGGGCACTCCACTTCTTCCTCTTATTGAACCATTCCAGAAAGGAGAGAAGGATCAATTGTAGATGGAAACTTGGCCCCTAACTCTACAACATGCATAAAAACCTCATTTCTATTTTGAAATAAGTAGTTATCTATTTGGGTGGGGATAAATTCAATGTCCGCCCAAGGAGAATTCTCCTCACCACCACTATGATCAACCATGGTGTTGTTTTGAAAAAATAGGTTTATATTGTCATCTATAAAGGGATTTTACCTAATTTTGGATGCCCCATCCTTGTCATAGGAGGAATAATGAAAAATGTCTTACTAGGGTTGATTTAAAATGGACCCTAGGGCAAACCAAATAATGTAACGATGTAAAAACATCACAAAGAATGTCAGATAATTAATGGTAACTAATCCAAAGGATCGAGGAAATATGAACCAAGAATACCAACTAATAAATAATGAAAAACCAATAAGGTAAGTGTAGCAACAAGTATCTCAGACACAACAATCAAGTACAAGACTATGATCCAATCACAAGAATAGTTATTCCATACGTTTTTCAAGTATAGGTTTAGTGAAAATAGTGATAACACAATATCACCACTTAGGTCAAGTTTAAAATAAACAAGACCTAAATACTAAGAAGGTGTTGAGGTGATCTCCTAACAAGGTATACTAAAACATGTTTTACATACAAACAAATCCCAAGTATTGAAAATGGAGGCTACAAATTTTAGAAACATAACAACACTATTTGGACATGTTAATCACGCTTTGTAGACATAGCAAGATTTTAGTATTAAAATGATGTTACCACAATGTGAGTAGAGTAACGAAGAAACTTTTCAAAACTAAAGAAAGTTTTGGTATCAAAACTAAGTTTAAGTATATCAAGAAGTTGTTATTTATGTGAGCAGCGTAACAATACAACTTAGAGACTTAGATCAAGTTTCACAAAAGAAATAATAGTGGAAAGACAATGTCGACATGAGTATCAAAATTGTATTGATATGATATAGGCAGCGTAACAACTCAAAGTAAGTCAATGATGAGACAACCTAACTACAATGATAATCTTGACGTGGGTATTAAGATAATGGCTACCAAGATAAAAATACGTACCAACACACTTTCAAAACTTACTATTGGAGTCGCAATAAGGATGTAAGCGTGTGTAAAAGTGGTGGAGATAATAAATTGATAGCAATTCGTGTGTATGTTTTCTTTTGTCTCAAATTAACAACAAGAAATTAAACAAGTATCCCATGTGGTGATGTAAAATAATTGGTGTAACTTTGGCAGAGTTTCTCCTTGTCTTACGAAAAGTGAAAAACTAGGACAAAGTAACACTTTGTAAATTTCACAATGAATAACCATGTACAAGTAACCCCATGACAAGGGATCTGAATAACACTAGGCTCAAATTAAGATGGACTCTCTCCTTGTTTGAAATAGCTAGGTTTTGAATCCAAAATAAGTTCTTTCTTCATGAGATCTCAATAGAATACATTGGATAAAGTCAAGTTGGCCCCAAGCCAATATCTTCATATTAGTTCACTCTCTAGGTGTCAAAAACTATCTATGTGAGTGTGGTTTGCCAAGAAAATCCCATTAGGGATATTCAAGGATTATCCCAACTTTACTTCACCCCATTTGATACAATGAGCAATAAATTTTTTTTGGTTGTATCTCACTAGGGTCACGTGAAAATAATTTTGATGCTAATCTCACAAAGGCGTACTAGTTAATTGGGTAGCAGGGCACTTCCCATTTCGTTCATCATTTCTCTCAAGGTGTGAACTACTTTGGGGTTCCTGGGGTAATCCTCAAAATGAGTTTTATGGCTTATGCCATGGTAACATAATTCCCCCATGTTAAAGGAGAAGTGGTGCACAAAGCCGTGGTTCTTGATTCCGAAACCATGTATAAATGGACCCTTTAGGTGTATGTAATAACCAGTCAAGTGCTTGAGCCCCTTTTATCCATTTCAGATTAAGGATATTGAGGTACTTAGCTACACCATTGGCAACCTACAACACAAGATGTAAAAATAGTTAGAGTTTGGTCTCTTGGATCACCTTTTCCAAAGTATTTGATCAAAGTGTTAGGTCAATAAAAGTGGCAGGGAAAGGTGCTTGTAACATATCCTCATTGAAGGGATATGTGCATAGCTCTCAAACTGATACTTTTACTATTGCCTACATTGCCTTCTTGTAAATAAGTAAGGGAATTCTTCATGGATAACCACTCTTGATTAAAGAGTTTCCCTTTTGTAGGTGATGGTTGTTTATAAAAATGGTTAATTTGACCTGTTTCACCGCTATTATGATATGTGTATAACTCTTCATATGATTTGTTGAATTTTTCTTGACGAGGAGTCTTACTGTAAAATTCCTAATGTGAAGCTTGATAAATTGTTCTTTTCCAAGAGTCTTGGTATCCAAAAATACAAAATATCTAAGTTTTTCTTGTCTAAGAGTCTTTGTAAACCTTATTAATATGTAGAAAATCTGACCAATTGGTGAGAAAGGGCTTGCTATTTGATTTTTCTAAGATCACCTCTTGAGGTTGTATCTCTTTAATTTTCGCGAGAGGGAGGTTGTACATGATTAACTGTTAGTCTAAGATCCTCACAATGTATTTTAACAATGGGGATGTGATGACATCCATCATTTTGAAGAAGGAACTTCTTCCTCATTCCGTTGGCCAAAAGTAGAAGAATGTTTTGGAATATAAATTTCATCAACATTATGCAGAGGGCACTCCACTTCTTCCTCTTATTGAACCATTCCAGAAAGGAGAGAAGGATCAATTGTAGATGGAAACTTGGCCCCTAACTCTACAACATGCATAAAAACCTCATTTCTATTTTGAAATAAGTAGTTATCTATTTGGGTATGCACAAAACTGAAAGTGCCCAAGGAGAATTCTCCTCAACACAAGCTTATAAACAAATCCATGTGTTATCTTCAAAAAAACCACGTTTATATTGTCATCCTTTTACCTAAAAATGCGATGCCAGTGATAGGAGGAATCATGAAAAATGTCTTACTAAGGTTGATTTAAAATGGACCCTAGCGCAAGCTTAGACAAATGTAACGATGTAAAAAACATGTCACAAAGGATGTCAAAAACATTAGTGGTAACTGAATCCAAAGGTGAGGCAATATGAACCAAGACACCACCATGAGCTAATAAATAATGAAAAAACCACATATCATTGGTAAGTGTAGCAACAAGTATCTCAGACACAACAATCAAGTACAAGAATATGATCCAATCACAAGAATAGTTATTCCATACGTTTTTCAAGTATAGGTTTAGTGAAAATAGTGATAACACAATATCACCACTTAGGTCAAGTTTAAAATAAACAAGACCTAAATACTAAGAAGGTGTTGAGGTGATCTCCTAACAAGGTATACTAAAACCTGTAGGTACATACAAAAACATGGAAATTTTCAAGAATGGAGGCTACAAACTTTGAGATATCATAACAAAACTATTTGGCACACGTTGATCACATTATAGGTGTAAAGAGCATAGCAAGATTTTAGGATCAAAATCATGTTACCACAATATGAGTTAGAGAAACAACTATATTTATCTAAAAATAATGTTAAAATGATGGTTAGCAAAACTAAGTTTGGAACTATATCTAAGAAGTTGTTATTTCTGTGAAACGTAAGAATGCAACTTAGAAACTTAGATGGAGTATGTCCCACCAGGCACAAGCCAAATGTGTATCAAAATTGTATTGATATGATACTAAGTAGCGTAACAACTCAAAGTAAGTCAATGATGAGACAACCTAACTACAATGATAATCTTGACGTGGGTATTAAGATAATGGCTACCAAGATAAAAATACGTACCACACAGTATCATAGCTTACTATTGGAGTTGCTAAAATAAGGATGTAAGCGTGTGCAAATCAATCATCTAGACTACATAACATTCCTACTAACTTCAAGTATATGATTTCCCTAAAAATGTGAATCTTTAAATTATCAACAAGAAAATAAAGGAGTATCCCATGTGTTGTTGATTCAATAATTGATGTAACTTTGGCAGAGTTTCTCCTTATTTTACTACAAGTGAAAAACAAGGACAATGTTTAGACACTTCCTTTACTAATTTCAATCATGAAAAACTAGGATGCAAATAAAGATGGACTCTCTCCTTATTACAAATCAATGGAGAAGGCTCTTAAATCCAAAATATGTTCTTTCTTATGAAATACTATTCAGAAGTATGTTGGTGTAAGGTGTGAAGGTAGGCCCTAAGCCAAAAGTCCTTCCTATTAGTTTTCCACTCTCTAGGTGTCAGAAACTTGAATCTCAATGAATGTGGGTTTTCCAAGGATAAATTAGGGATATTCAAGGAGTGTCCCAAGCTTTGCTTCAGAAGAATTGATACAATGTGCATTAACAACTCATGGGAGTTAAAAATGATTTAATTAATCCAATAGGATTAATTAATAGGCTAGAATAAGCTTTTTAGGCTACTTGGAGGTTATTTAGGAGGAATTCGATATGATTTGAAACATTTGAATGTGATATTTAGCCAATAAAAGGGTTTATTGATTAAATGCATTGTTAAAAAGGCTTAATTAACTAATGATAGCTAATTAATTGATTCGAAGAGGATTGTAGCTAACGAAGTGTCTTTAATTGACATCCAAAATGTGTTAAAGGTTAATTAATTAACGAAGTGTCATTATTTCCAATGAAATGAAGAGAGATTCATTAGTTAATTAGCAAAAAATCACCAATTATAACATAAATGACATGAAAGAGGGTAATTAGTACAATTTTATCAATAAAACAATGTAAGGGGATTTTAGGTGTCTACAAAATGTTTCAAATGGATCACAACACATTATATCCTATTAAAATTATCACAAGTTTGATTGGGAAAATATTAGAGTCCAACTAGAATTGATGTATTACAACTAATGATGGAACCATAAAACCCTTTCAAATATATAATTGCATCACCAATTTATCAAAAGGTAATTAAAAGTTGGTATTTAAAATGCATATTTAACATGATTGATCATTAATTAGGAAAATGTACATACATTTTCATTAAGCAAAGAATAAGTAAATCATAGATAGAGGGCATAAAAAATGAAGTTTTCGATACAAATTTGTACAAGTTTAATATACATTATTGGTTGTATACATGTCGTGTGGTACACGCATTGATAAAAAAAAGAAGTTTAAATTTAGTGATTTTTTTTAGAACATTATGTTTATTGTTCATAGTACTGCATATAGAATTTTTTAGAGAGAACATTTTGTATGTCCTTAATTTCAATGATACCTCTTTTAGAATGCATATAGCCTCTTTGAATTTTGTTTGTACAAGGCATAGAGTGAGGATATTGTCAAGAAAAAAAACTTCTAATCTGTCTAATCTTTGACAACATGCATCAACAGATCGAGATATCAAAAGGTATAGGTATGTTGAGTCATTTTCAATTCCCATAGTTATTTTATAGAATTCGTTGTTGCATTCTTGGAATATTGGATATTTTTCCTATTATCTCTTAGAAGTGAACTTGTGTTGAGGGGTGACTGATTTAATAAACTTTGCTTCTCCCTCACTTCTGCATATAAAATTGATACACCTCACGGGATGTGGGTCTCCCTATTGTGAGGTGAATCCCCAGGATTACTAAAAGGTTGGTTCCTTCTTTGGAGTATCCCTAAACTAAACAACCGTGGGGTTTGAGGGTTAAGGAGATGGATAAAACTATGATAAGTGGTGGTGATACACCAAATTTATGAGAGTTTGACTGAGAAACATGCATAATATACTAATAATAAATAAAACAACACACGATCCAATCGGTTGCTACTAATATCAAGGAAAAAAACTATTATGTTAAGGGATTTCTCAGAATAATAAGTCAAATAATTTCGCACTAAACAAAAAACTAACATAAACACCAATTTGCAACAAGGTATATAGTATAAGAAAGCTTAACAAATTCAGGGAGTAAAATTCATATGAATCACTACTGTAATACACACCACTAAAAATTATTGGAAAGGAAATAAACTGATTCTCATACAAGGGCAACTCTGGAAACATTGGCTTCAACACTCAGTACATCAAAAAGTCCTGCTTTGTTCTTTGCTAATGCACACAATATATAGAAAAATTATTCACCCAAATCACATCAAAAATAAACTCTTCCTAATTCAAGTTAACTTTAAGATCACTCTAAAGCTAATTTTACATGCCAAACGGATGGAAAGAATAAAGAATACACCAAAATTTATGAGGGTTTGACTGAGAAACATGCACAATATACTAATAATAAATAAAACAACACACGATCCAATCGGTTGCTACTAATATCAAGGAAAAAACTATTATGTTAAGGGATTTCTCAGAATAATAAGTCAAATAATTTCGCACTAAAACTAACATAAACACCAATTTGCAACAAGGTATATAATATAGCTTAAAAAAAGGAAAAGCATTGGCTTAGCACTCAGTACATCAAAAAGTCCTCCTTTGTTCTTTGCTAATGCACACAATATATAGAAAAATTATTCACCTAAATCAAAAAAAAACTCTTCCTAATTCAAGTTAACTTGGAGATCACTCCAAATCTAATTTTATATGCCAAATGGATGGAAAGAATAAAGTTGACTCTCTTAATCTTGCTAATCATGAAAGTGTAAGGTGATTTTGGAGCCTTTAAAATAGTTGGGTGAATAATTCACTGAATTCTATTCTTGGATTTATTCAAAAAGCAAAACTGTGCATGTGCATGATCATTTTGTCCTTTTCCACTGATGTGACACCAGCCCCAAAGGTTGATTTTGTCTTCTTCTCGTTTTTCCACCTGGACCATATCCATAAGGAATAATAGTTCTATGTTTTCTGTGCCTTGGATAAATAAATAATGCATGGCTCACCTTGGCAAGAATAATGATGTTAAAAAAGGGCCATATGTCCTATCTCCTTGTGAGGTCCTAATGATTACCACATTGCAAATTACATGGTTAATAATTTTTTACTAAGGTCTAGGACATAAATAATTTGCAAAAATAAGGTGAAAGACCTATGATTGTGGTCTAAATCATTGTGGTCCCCTATCCCATGAGGGCATACCCATGATTCATGTCAACGATGATTTAACCCTGGTCAAATTAGGTTGTTGTGTGCAGCCTCCACGTGTGTACTTTGGCCCTAGAGGTGAGTTAGGGTAACTCACTGTCAAGTTAGGCAGAAAAAAGTCTCCAACCCTAATCATTTTTATCATTTTCATTTTGTTCTCAACTGGGCTGTAAAATCCCTGGAAACATTTTTCCTTGCCGCCATGAATTTATATTTCAATCTTTTTTCCTTCTTGGTTTTGGCCGCTATGAATATCTCTTGTTTGGTTATGGTATCTTTAGTTCGAGCTCATTGTTGTTTGACCCTGTCTTGAAGAGAGGCTCTATTTTAGAGGATTTTTCATGAGGGTTTCTGAAAAACTAGTGGCTACAATTTTGGGTTTCATTTGAGCTTTCTTTTGTGACTGGTAAGGTTTAGAATTTTGATCTTCTATTCTTGAAGCTACTGGGTCTATTTGTAACTCAAATCGTGGAAGTATTTTCAGCTCTATTTTGACTCATTTCGTGTTGTACTTGTTTGTGGGTGCTCATGCTTTGATAGTATTCAAACCTGGGTATTTTTTATCTTTGACTTGGGTTATTTGTGGCTCCCCTTTACTCTGGTTTGAATTGTTCATTCATGGCCACCACTACTGATAAGTTTGGATCTCTGTTTTCTATCTTTATACTCTGATAAGTTTTAGATATGGGTTTTTAAAGACATGAGTATCTCAAAACTCTCTTGCATCTGTTCTGGGATTCATCTATTTGTGTATTGGCTGCCATTAGAACTGTTTCTTTCTCTAAAACTATGGTATTTTTCTTGCATTCATTGTTTAAGTTCGTGTTGTGTTGTAAGTGACTCGTGATTTTTTGGGTATCTCGTTGCATTTTCTGATTTGTGCAATGATATCAAATTTGGGTTGATATATGTTATCATGGTTTCCTTACATATTTTGATCTCTGAATCTATATGATATGGCTCGTTGTGTTCAAAATTTAAGATATCAATGTGTATTCACTTTCTAGCTCATGCCTTTTGAATATCTGACTCAATGTAGGTATGGACTTTTGTTGGCATTTTTTCCCAAAGTTGAGCTTCATATTACCGCTTGTAAAAATTCATTTACCTTTTCATTGTTAGGAGGAGTCTCGAGCTTAATAGTTTCTTCTGATTTTTCTTTGTTCTGTGAGCAACTTGGCCATGCCATTCTCTGAAATCTTGCAAACAAATCACTATTGGTTGAATAAAATTGGCATGATTTTATTGAACTCAGTCATGTATCCTTGAGTCTAGTAGATTTGGGTCGTTCCTTTCCTAAAATTTTGAGTTGGGAGTTCATAATAAAGAATTCTGTATTGCATCTTCACTTTGTAACTCGACATTTTATCATTGTTTGATATGTTGTCATTGTATTGTAACTTGTATTGACAACCCTGAGTTTGCACGGATTTGCTTTCTTGAATTATCTGTCTTGTAAATATGATTCATTTTTTTGAGAAGAATGAGTTTCTCCCTATATTAGTTCCTGAGCTCATTCTCTGTCTCTATATCCTGTACATGGTATAATAGATGATGTTAACTGCTTCAAAACTTGTAATCTTCTGTGTAGATCATACTCTGAAATTTGTTTCTTTATAATAATGCCTTCTTGAATTGAAATTGTATTGGAAATCTATAATATTTTAAGACACCCTTGATAGAAAGTGTAGGAAATTTTCAATCATATATATGTACTTCTTTGAACTTGATGTCTTCTTTACTTTGTCTTGATGTACTTCTACCTGTGAAGTTAATGCTCATTGCAAATTTGCATTTGTTTAATTTGCTCTATCTTAGACATTGAATTTCACTCCAGTATCATGTAAAATAATATAAACCAGCTGGCTTGAAGTGATTATGGTATTAGAAATCTGTCTATTCAATGTCGGTGGTTACTTCAATGATGCATTTGCATAGATGCCCCTTCCTTGATGATAATGCAATTTTTCTATGGTCAATTTCTGATCAATTGATTTCTTCCATGACATCTTGTTCACATGCTAATGTCCAAAATGTTCTTTACTGCTCTTCAAATTTTGTACAATGATCTCGAATTCACTTCTCTGAATGCAATCTGTGAATAATATTCAAAACCTTCTTGCACCTCTTCTTAACAGCTGTATATTTTCTTGATATTTATCTTTGATTTCTCTGAAACTTGAAGCAAATATTTTCTAGATTTTCTTCTATTTTTATTCATACTTTTACATATATGTACCTTCATTTTTGTTTTTTGTTTTCAGATTTATTCCCGTGGCTTGTGTGGGATCACTATACTTAATCATTATGAAATAAATGAAAATTTCTTCATGTGATGAGTTGTATCTTTATCTTCTTTGCAATAGTATTTCATTTACATTGGGAAAAATGAATTATGTACAACTCATACACACTAGGAACCTTTCACTTAATCATATTTAATGAACTCAAAATAACTGATAACAAATGAAAAGTGAATAAATATAAGATGAAACCTACTTCATCCTTGAAGTGAATTGTCCCTTTTCTAGTTTTGGGCTATTCACCTTCAACCTCATATGTATTTCCTATATGTGTCAAGGTCCTACATTAGTTACCGAGGGAGTTGATACATGATCATGAATATGATGTGATTGGAAAGACACCTTAGGTAGACTTTCCAAAACTCAAACAATGACAATTTAGTTCCTTTTCGTTTCTAGTTAGGTTCATCACATCAATCCCTTCCATATGAAAATGAAGTTTCAAGTTGAACTTTTACACGGGTACCAAAAATGTCAACATTTATTGTAATTATACGAGATAAAGCTGCTTGCTAGCTTTAGGACCAGTCTCTTAATCTTATCCAATGGGCATGGAGTCAAATCCCAAACCAAAAAAATCTGCCCTTTTCTAAAAACTGACCTTTCTGAAAACAAAACTAAAGCAGGGAAAAGATCTGGTAAACCAGATCACGTGCATGAAATACACTTATTGAATTGAAAACAACTGCAAGTGTGCAAATGAGCACTTATTGAAAGGGAAATCCTAACCTAACCTACTCTAACCAACACTATAGGATTTTCAAAAATAATGCTTGAGAAATATACCATTCACATGAATGGGAAGTTATTCTCTAGTCATCCTTATGAGCTGAAAATTATTGTACTTCTTGAAAGCTAAATTCATATAAGGGATGCTCCAGATTGAATCAAAATTTGTGTGATTTCTTGGATTTTCTCTATCCGCATCCCACTTCAGTATAATATCCACATCATTAAAAACTTTGATCTTGGATTTCTTATCAAAATTACTCTTAATATGATTATAATGCTTCTCCATATTCAAGTGAGCTTGATCTCTTAGTTCTTCTAGTTCCATAAGTTCTTCATAACAGACCTACATTGGTTCATTTTCAATTAACTCCATCTGATGCAACAAGTCTAATGTGGGAAACTCAAGTGAAATATAAATTCTTGCCTCCCGTCCATAAACAATTTTTTAAGGTGAATTATCAACAAACCTCTTGGGAGTCACTCTATCAACCCAAAGTGTTGAATTTAACATTGTATTCCATGCTCTCTGGTTTTCTTTGAGTGTTCTCCTAATAATATTTAGCATATTTTTATTATTATTTTCAGCCAATCCATTACCTTATTGGATGAAGTGCTTAGATAAATACCATGCTTAACAACCCAATTTGTTACTTTTTCACCAATAAAAAATAAATTATTATCATAAATGATAGTGGCTGGAACACCAAGCCTGTAAACTATACCTTCGTAACATGACAAAATTGAGGTCTCATTGGCTTCCTTCAAGGCCACTACTTTAGTCCAACGAGTAAAATAGTCTATGACAGTCAAAATCCACTTTCATCATTGAGATGAAGGGGGGTTAATCATGCCAATGAAATCAAGGCCCCACTGCATAAATGGTTGATCTACTGAAATAGGTCCAACAAAGATAATATTTCTTTCAACACCTTTTACATCTTTTGATCCATTCAAAACAATCCTTAAATATGCTGGGAAAATAGTAACCATATTTCATGATCTTAAGGGTTGTTGTGCGTGTTGAGAAGTGACCACTTGTAGGTCCTTCATGGAATTCTGAAAGTAATTGTTGCACTCTATCAAAATAAACACAACACAACAATATCCCATTTATGTATTTTTTAAACAACACCCCATCAATAAATTCATATGGTATAACTTGTAATCGGAAATATCTTATTTTATTCTTATCCATGCCTTTCGAGTATGTACCATGCTGTAAGTAATTGATCAAATCAGAAATCCAACTTGAAACAGGAGCTTCTGGATTGAGTTCTGGCTGCTGATTTTCAGGCTATAATAAAACCGCAGCATGTTGAGATTCCATATCAGCAATCAAATGTTCACAAAGACCTTTTCCTCAAATTTTTTAGCAACATGGATGTCAACATCATACTCCATTACCTTGGTAATCCAACCATATATTTTCTCATTCAGTTCCTTGTTCAACATGAATGCTTTAACACTTGGATGAGAAGCTAAAACATGAATCTTATTATTCCAAAGCATGTAATTGAAGCTCTTCAAACCTATAACTATTGCAAGAACTTATTTTTCAAGAAAAGTGTACCTCATTACGTAGTCATGAAAGCTTTTCAAAAATAAAGCAATGGGTTGTTCTATATTCTCATCATTGACCTGAGTCAATATGGCTGAAATGGTTTCAGCTCCTGTAAGTGCATACATTATGAAGTATTTATCAAAGTTTAGATTTGACAATGTGGGAACCTGTGAAATAGCCAACTTAATGGCTTCAAATCCTTTTCTTCCTTCCCTGGTCCAAGAGAATGTTTTTCCTTTCTTGAGCATGACAGTTAATGGCTTAGCTAAGGCTACAAAATCTGGAACAAATATCCTTACAAAGTTAATTTCTCCCAGAAAACTCTGTAATGCCTTCTTATGATGTGGTAAGGACAACTACATAATTGAATCCACTCTTAAAGGATCAATAGCTAAACCCTTGCTTAGAAACAATGTGACCAAGTAACTTGCCTTCGTGTACTAAAAAAATAGAATTTTTGGGATTTAAAGAGATCTCAAACTGTCTGCAAATATCAAAGGTTTTCCTTAAATGCATAAGATGATCATCATAATTTTTTGAAAAAATAGTCACATCATCCAAGTAAACAAGTATGCATTTTTTCAAAAGGCTATGAAAATCCATGTCCATTGCATGCTGAAACGTTGCACCAGCATTAGAAAGACCAAAAGGCATTTTCTTGTACACATAAGTGCCCCACATTTGTGGTGAAGGTTGTCTTGTATCTGTCTTCATCATGCACAAGAATCTGATTATATCCATTATAACCATCTAATATGGACAACCTATTCAAACCTGAAACCGATCTTAGAATCTGATCCATATGGGGAAACAAAAAATGATCTTTCAACGATGCTCTATTAAGATCTCTAAAATCCACACATAACCGAATTTCACCATTTTCTTTCGAACAGGAACAAGGTTGGAAACCCAAATTGAATTCTTAATGGGTAAAATAATACTCGATTCAATCAACTTGGAGAGCTCATTCCTCATTAATGGTTCAATTTTTGGATTTATAGGCCTATGTTTCTGCCTTACAGGTTTTGAGTTTGGCTGTAATTCTATTGTATGCTAAGCTAAACTAGGATCAAAGCCTCTCAGATCTTGGTATTTCCAATAAAATATGTTAATGAACTCTTTGCATAAGTCAAAAAAATCTTGTTTTTCAACAAAAGAACATACCTTTCCAAATTGCATTATTTTTCCCTCATCAACTGATATTTCTTCATAGTTATCAGCATGTGTGGAAATTTTGCCTTTGTCTTTTTTAGTTGATCATCAGAACTGAAAATTTCCTCTAAAGTGACAAGCCCTTGAGGAAAATTATTAGACTTCAACTAAACAATCTGGTCACCATATTGGTGCTGTAATTTGGTCTGATTTGATGATGAAAATTCAGCTTCTTCCTGCAAAATTTATAGATTTGTTTGTCATCATCTAAAACCTGCCAGTTATCTTCATTCTTAGGCATGGAAGGTCTGATTATCATATTTATATGGGGCTGAATTTTTTCATTTTAAACCTGCTCTAGTACTTCAAAACTATCTCCAACTGATACAAGCATGTCTACATGTTTATTTTTCTCTCTTGGGATAGACTGTATGTTAAAAGTTTGAAAATCATCCATCAAGTCCCAAACTCTATGCTTGTAATATTTCAACAATGGATTTTTACAGAAATTATAGTCTTTAACTTGATTTATAACTAACTTAGAATCACCAAAAACCTGTAATGTGTTGATTCCTTTCTTTCTAGCCCATTGGAGGCCATGAATCAATGCTTCGTATTCAACAACATTACATGTACATGAAAATTACAAACTTAGAGATGAAAAATGCCTCTGATTTGAAGGGGAAGTCAGCACCAAACCTGCACCTTGTACTTTCTTATTATTTTCTCCATCAAAATGCAGCTGCCATATGCCTTCGTCAGGTTTTTCTATTTTGGACAACAAAGGAATAGGTGTATTTTCCTCATGAAGGCAATACAAACCAAGTAATCCCTCTTCTACTTCCTTGTAAGGATCATAAGCATATTCTTCTTGAATTTTTTCATCCATAAACAAGTTAGAAACACCATCCAAATCAAAAATTTGTGCATTAGTGTCAAAATCAGCCTGATCTATGGCTGTATAATTTGCAACAACACTTGAAACATGAGGTTCAATATGGAACTTAGCTAATGGTTCTGAATTTATTGTTACTTTAGTTCCATACCTTATGGTGAAGAAAAGATAAGAACAATCAGAAGAGAGATACCCATATATCTTTGTTGTAAAGTCCCTTGATAAGTAGAGAGAAAAATAGGGATGCACCTCTACAACAGTTACATCTTACATAATTGAAACATGTGGGCAAGCATGCAAAGTTACCTCTAATTTTTTTTATCATACCAACTATGTTGGTTGTTGTCCCATCAAGCTGCAAAACATTATTTTCAGTTGCTTCATACTGTAGTCCCATCTGATCTGTAATTTCTTTGGGCATTACTGTGTTGCTTTCACACTGCTATCCACCATGCAGTTGTGAACTAAATGATCACCAATAATGAGAGATAAATAAAAGGAAGGTGGTTTTCTTATATCATGTGCATTCAACACTTTCTGAACCATCCACCTAACCTCTTTCATTTTCTCTTGATCATTTGTAACAATTACCATATTAGCTTTTTGTGGCTCTGTATCAGCTGGTTTTGAATAAATATGCAATTTAGCAAGCTCTTTGGCAAGAATTTCTTACTACCTAGGAATACTCAACACATCCCACAATGAAACACTTATGTTATGATATTTCATACATTCAACAATATTAAATGATGCTGCAACAGTCTTAGAATAAGCATTAGCAAAAATAGATTATGCTTCTGCAGCCTTTGAAATTTGTGGTATGAATAAGCTTTTAGGGCCTGGTTTGTCCTGCTTTTACTTCTCTTTAGGGGCTGAAATAGGATTGCTTGCAGCTTTGCTAGAAGTAGAAGGCATATTTGGACCTTTATCTTTGTTTTCTTCTTCTTCAAGTGCTCTTTTCTTAGATCTGATCATAATTGCACAAAAATCATCCTCTCCAAAACTAAAAAGTGTTTGTTTCAGATGTGTTTGACTATGGGTATCTTATTGTCCACCCTCCATTTGAGGCTTAAATGATGTTTCAGATTGAGGTTAGGTAACAAAGTTCATATTCAAATGAGCATTTGGACAAGTAGGAGGATGTTGTTGATTACAAGAAGTAAACCAATTTTCTTAGGCCATATTAATTAGTACAAGAGCATTAGAAGTGCTAGGGGCAGCCTTAAAATCATTTTGACTTTGCTAAAAAGGAGCCCTATAATTATGATTTTGCTGATAAGGTTGCCTATTAGCTTGATAAGGCCTACTAGGCTGAGTATTTTGTTCTCTATTGATGTTAGCTTATTTCTAAATGTCGGCAAGGTATTATTTATCTCAGTCAAGTCATGTTGCTGTGCTTTTACAATAGGATCTATCCTTTGAATAGGCGGTGGAATAGGGGCTAGATTTCTAGTAATGGGCATGAAAGGCCTTGGGTTTAATTTTCCAGCTTGGATAAGACTATTTTCAGCATTTATAACAATATCATAGGTTGCTGGAAGTGTAGAACCTTCCATGGACTGTATCATGGTTGTAATATCATTGTTTAAGGCTCTAAGATAATACAGAAAGGCATGATCAACTTGAGGCTTAATAGTAGGAGGAATTCTCTCTCGTCCTAAAAATTCTTAACTTGAAATTTGTCATAAATTCATGAGGAGCATGCTTAATTGTTGAAATATACTCTATAAGGGATAGGTGATCATATTTATCTTCAAAATTTTGCATAATGTTTCACCTTATTGATCCCAAGTGCCTATTGTACCTACTTCTAAACTTCTATACCAGTAAAGAGACTGTCCTTTAAATGAAGCATCTAAAATACTTAAAGCTACATCTTCATGAGTAACATTATAGACTAAACAGAGGGCTGTAATATCTCTAATATGCTTAGTAGGGGTAATATGATTTTCACCGGTAAATAATGGAAGTATTTTTAAGGAAACAATAGGTATGTCATGATAAATAAAAATTACTAAGGGGCTGACATTAGTGAAGGGTACAAAATATCTAGGTGGTTGCTGAGCCATTGGAATAATTGGGATCTAAATCACAAGATTTACTCGAGGGGAAGGAGGGTTGTCAAAACCGGGCCTATTATAGGGTAAGGTGTTGCCAACTCTTCTTCTTCTAGTAGAATTTAAAGGTAATGAAACAAAATTAGGAGGAAGTCCTCTTATCAATGATATTGTAGTCACTTTAGGCATGGAACATATTGTGGTACTGGTCTGAAATAAGCCTTATGGAGTTGCCAAATGAATTTGCTTTGAATCTTCAATTGTTGCAACTATTCATCTAATAGTGGTTAGTAAATTTGATTGTGTCCCACTGGGAGTGCCAAAAATTGTTATCTGAAAAAATTGCACCCTGTGTTGAGGGGTGGCAGATCTTCTAACTTTGCTTCTCCCTCACTTTTGTGGATAGAACAATTGAGACACCTCATGGGTTGTGGGTATCCCTATTGTGAGGTGAATCTTGGGATTACAAGGTCGGTTCCTTCTTTGGAGTATTCCTAAACTAAACAAACTGTGGGGTTTGAGGCTTAACGAGATGGATAAAACTGTGATAAATGGGGGTGATACACAAAAATCCATGAGGGCTTGACAAGAGAAACATTCACAATATGCTGAGAATAAATAGAACAACACACGATCCAATGGGTTTTGTCTAATCTCAAGACAAACACTATCATGTTAAGGGATTTCTCACAATAACAAGTCAGATAATTGCACACTAAAACTAGCATAAACACCAATTTGTAGCAAGCTAAATAAAATAAGAAAGATTAACAAATTCAGGGAATAAAATTCACAAGAATCACTACTGTAATACACACCACTACAAATTTTTGGAAAGGAAATAAATTGATCCTCATATAAGGGAAAATATGGAAACAATGGCTTCAACACTCAATACATCAAAAAGTCCTATGTGCTTTGCCAATGCAAATAATATATAGCAAAATTATTCACCCAAAGCACACCAAAAACAGACTATTCCTAATTTAACTTAACTTAGAGATCACTCTAAAGCTAATTTTACATGTCAAAATACTAGAAAGAATAAAGAATACAAGGAGTCTAATCTCACTTTATGATAATGTTATCCTTTTACAATTAATAAATAATAAACAAGGCCTAAAATTACATGTTCTACATAAGTTAATAATACACTACTTTTCCTAATTTGTAACTCGCATTTTGAACTAATTTGAATCCCTTATTAGCATCTATATAAGGTGTACAGTGATTTTGGAACATTTAAAATATTTGGGTGAATAGTTCACTAAAGTCTATTCTTGGATTTATTCAAAAAGTAAAACTATGCATGTGCATGATCATTCTATCTTTTTCCACTGATGTGACACCTGTCCCAAAGGTTGATTTTGTCTTCTTCTCATTTTTCCACCTGGACCATTTCCATAAGGAATAATAGTTTTCTCCTTTTTGTGCCTTGGATAAAATAATAATGTATGGTTTACCTTGGGAATCATAATGATGTTAAAAAAGGGCCATATGTCATATCTCTTTATAGGTACCTACTGATTACCACCTTGCAAATTACATGGTTAATAATTTTTTACTAAGGTCTAAGACCTAAATAATTTGCAAAAATAAGGTCAAAGACCTATGATCATGGTCAACAACATTGTGGTCCCCTAGCCCATGAGGGCATACCCATGATTCATGTCACTTATGATTGAACCTTCGTCAAATTAGGGTTTTATGTGTAGCCTCCACATGCGTATTTTGACCCTGGATGTGAGTTAGGGTAACTCATTGTTGAGCTATGCAACAAAAAGGATCTAACCCTAATAATTTTTATCATTTTCACTTTGGCCCCAGCTGGGTTGGCGAAGCCTTGACAATTTTTTCCCTCACCGATATGAATGGATCTTTCAAGCTTTCTGCCATCTTGGTTATGGATGCCATGAATATCTCTTGCTTGCTTATGGTATCTTCAGGTCGAGCTCATTGTTGCTCGACCCTGCCTTAAAGAGAGAACTTTTTTAGAGAGGTTTTCATGAGGGTTTCTGTAAAACCAGTGGCCACCATTTTGGGTTTCATTCGAGCTTGATTTTATGAATAGAAAGTTTCAAAATTTTGAGCTTATTTTCTTGAAGCTACTGGGTTTGTTTGTAACTCAACTCGTGGAAGTATTTTGAGATCTGTTTTGATTCATTTCATGTTGTACCTATTTGTGGGTACTCATGTTTTATTGGTATTCAAACTTGGGTCTTCTTTATCTTTGAATTGGGTTATTTAGACCTTCGTTTTGCTTCGGTTTGAGTTGTTTGTTCATGACCACCATTGCTGGTATGTTTGGAGCTCTGTTTTGTGTCTTTATACTATGATAAATTCTAGATCTGGGTTTTTAAAGACATGGTTATTTCAAAACTCTCTTGCATCTTTTCTAGGCTTCCTTTATTTGTGCATTGGCTACCATTAACACTGTTTCTTTCTGTGAAACTTTTTTAATTTTCTCGCATTCGTTGTTCTAGTTTGTGTTGTGTTGTAAGTGACTCGATATTTATGGGTAGCTCGTTTCATTTTATGATTTGTGCAATGATCTCAAATTTGGGTCAATTTGTGTTCATCATGAGCTCATTTGTCATTTATTGGATTCTGGGTTACATCTTTTGAGTTATGTCATATAATCTTATCTTTCTTGGTGGCTCGTGGCTTTGCTAATGATAAGGCTCTATATGATATGGCTCGTTGCATTTAAAACTTGAGATATCAATGTGTATTTTCTTTATAGCTCATGCCTTTTGAAGATATGATTCAATGTAGGTATGGATTTTTGTTGGCGTTTTCCCCAAAATTGAGCTCTATATTACCACTTGTGAAGAGTCATTTACCTTTTTCGTGTTGAGAGTCTCGAGATGAATATTTTCTTTTGATTTTGATTTATTTCGTGAGAAAATTGGCCATGCTATTCTCTGAAATATTACAAACATATCACTATTGATTGACTAAAATTGGCCTGCTTTTATTGAACTCGGTCATGTATCCTTGAGTCTAGTAGATCTGGGTTGTTCCTTGCCTAAAACGTTGAGTTGGGAGTTCATAATAAAGAATTCTGTATTACATGTTCACTTTTTAACTCTACATTTTGTCATTGTTGGATTTGTTGTCATTGTATTGTAACTTATATTGACATCCCCAAGTTTGCACAAATTTTCTTTCCTTATTGGCATGTCTTGTAAATATGATTCATTTTTTTGATAAGAATGAGTTTATCCTTGTATTAGTTGCTGAGTTCGTCCTCTATCTGTATATCCTTTGGAGGGCATAATCTATGATTTTAGCTGCTTCAAAACTTGTAATCTTCCATGCAGATCATACTCTAAAATCTGTTTATTTATAATGATGCCTTCTAGAATTGAAATTGTAATGGAAATCTATAATATTTTAAGACACCCTTGATAGAAACTTTAGGAAAATTTCAATCATGTATCTGTACTTCTTTGAACTTGATGTCTTCTTTAGTTTTTCTTGATGTACTTCTACCTGTGAAGTTAATGCTCATTAAAAATTGGAATTTTTTAAATCTACTCTATCTTAGAAATTACATTTCACTCCAGTATCATGTACAATAATACAAACTAGTTGGCTTGAAGTGATTATTATATTAGAAGTCTGTCAGTTCAATGCTAGTGGTTACTTCAAAGATGTATTTGCATAGATGCCCCTTCCTTGATGACAATGCAATTTTTCTATGGCCAATTTCTGATCAATTGATTTCTACCATGACATCATGTTCACATGCCAATGTCCCAAATTTTATTTTCTACTCTTCAAAGTTTGTGCAATGATCTCAAATTCACTTCTCTAAATGTAATTTGTGAATAATATGCAGAATCATCTTGCACCTCTTCTTAATAGCTGTATATTTGCTTACTATTTTACTTTGATTTATCCGAAACTTGAAGTAACTCTTTTCTGGAAAGTTATATTATATTACCTATACCTGCACATTGAAAGAAAATTTAGAAAAATAAAGTCAAAAGCATTTCTTTTACTAATATATTTCCTTGTGTAATGTATCTAAAACTGATATTCTTCTCATAAATTCTTTTCTATACTTCTGATTTCAAGTTCATTTCATGAAAGTCCATTTGTTTAAAGATGTGAATAAAGAAAGGATGAAATCCAAAGCTCTAACATGACTTTTCCCTTCATTTTCAGGTACAAAGATAGAAAATGAAAAGATGGTGGGGAGGAAGCAACGAGGACAACTAAAAACATGAATTGCTGGAAATCTATGTAATAGGAAATGATGGATTTCATTCTTTCTTTATTCATAGTTTTACATATATATACCTTCATTTCTATTCTTTCCTTTTAGATTTATTCCTACAGCTTGTGTGGGCTCATTGTACTTTATAAATATGAAATAAATGAAAATTTCTTCATGTGATGAGTTGTATCTTTATCTATTTTGCATTAATATTTCATTTACATGGTGTAAAACGAATTATGTACAACTCGTACACACTAGGAACCTTTCACTTAAATAATAATTAATGGGCTCAAAATAACTGATAACAACTGAAAAGTGAATAAAGATAATCTGAAACCTACTTCATCCCTAAAGTTAACTATCCCTTTTCCAGTTCTGGGCTGTTCAACCTCATCTTTCTTTCCCGTATGTGTCAGGGTCCTGTATTGGTTCCTGAGGGAGCTGATGCACGATCATGACTAGGATGTTATTGGAAAGACACCTTAGGTAGGAGGTAGACTTTCCAAAACTCGAACAATGGCAGTTTATTTCCTTTTCTTTTCTAGTTAGATCCTGTTGTCCAAAATAAGTTCATGCTTAATTTTGGTCAACTAACCCCTTTCCCCCCCTTTTTAGTGCTTCAATCTGATTTTTTTTACATATTTTAAGTACTTAAGGATTCCCAAAAGCATCTTCATTAGATAGGAAATTTTTTCCCCTTTTCGAAAATATAAAGAATTCCTTCTAACTCTTCATATTTTGCAAGTTACGAGCCTGGGGGGATTTTTTGCAAAATTTGCCAATTTTGGGCTTGGGGGCCTGGGGGATTTTTTGAGAATTTTGCCAATTTCAGGCTTGGGGGCCTGGGAGATTTTTTGAGAATTTTACCAATTTTAGGCTTGGGGGCCTGGGGGGAATTTTTGAGAAATTTGCAATTTTTTGCAAGTGGTGCATTTTACAATTTTGAGCCCTCGGGTCCATTTTGCAAATTTGCATTTTCACCATTTCTTGTGTGGATTAATGCAAATTTTCAAATGGGCATAACATTTGACCTGGTGCTCGAAATTGAATAAATTTTATATCATTGGAAAGCCCTCGACACCCTCTATGCCATGGAAACCTGAAATATTAATTTTGGTGAGGGTAGGTGGGTGAAAAGGGAGGAAACATATCTAGTTCCAAAATTTAAATATTCAGTCCCATAAAAGGCAAGAAATACCTGCAAACTCAAAATAGCTGCACGCACTCAGAAGGCCATAACTTTTGCAATTCTCATAAAAAACACAAAATTGGTACCTTGGAATTGTGGTTCCGAGACCAACACACAATAATCAAGATATTCAGAATTTGATGAAGGATCAATAGATATTTTATAGAAAACGTGATCAAGTTTAGAACAGTTGTTTCAGTGGTGGTTGGGATGCATTCAATGAAGCATGGGCTAACATATTTCACTGCTGCAAGTTATGGGACAATATGGGGGGCCTTTTGCAAGTAACAGAACATTATTTTATTCCATTTAATACCTTTTGTAAGTGGTTGAATGACAGATTTCAGGATTTCCATTTTTCCTGTCTGTATGTCTGTCTCTTCTCTTAGAATTCTATAAATTGGAGTGTTAAGCTCATTGTAAAGGGGAGATATTTTTTTTGAGTAGCAAAACTTTGTCAAAATTTCTTTGTGAAGCCAATGTGCTGTAGGCCTTTATAGTAGACTCCTTGCATGGTGATCTAGGCCCATATTATGTAAAGGATTGAACTGTGTATTTTCAAAAATGCAGCACTAGATGCAAGTTTGTGGATGTATCTTCCCTTGCTTCGTTTGGTTTGCATTATTCTTGCTCCTTCAATCTTATTACATACATACTGTGTATATTCTATGCTATTGTAGGGATTCATTATTGTGCATGTATGAACTATGATTTTGAATGCATTTGCCAGATTGTGGAGGATTGTTATCACCCCTTCTAGTGTGTATTTTTCTTCTGTTTTCACACATTGAAAAACTATCCTCATTCCCTCCTTTTCTGGTGTATCACCGCTTTAGTGTAGGCTTTATTTTCATGCAATCTCCCTCCCTGGTCCCTTGGAAAGTTAGATTAGGATTAGATAGTTGTCCTGCATTAGAGTAGATTGTGGTAGGTAGTTTAGGAGTAGGAACCAACCTTCTCTGGAGGATCATCTAAAGCCTGCAAGTCCCACAGCTTGGGATATGATTCCATGTTATCCAATCACACCATGAGCTCAAGCACACACACTTGTGAAAATCATAGGGTGTTGTGATTCAGAGATAACAAATCCATCACATCAATCCCTTCCATTTAAAAAATAAGTTTCGAGTTGACCTTTTGTATGGGTGCCAAAAATGTTAACATTTCCATTTTGTGTTTTTTTTTTTTAGGATTAAAAGTGAACAAGGTTAGTTTTTTTCATTTTCAAAAAGAGATTCAAAATAAGGGAAACATATGTCATAATATTTTACAAGTTACAGACTATAAGGTATTCATAACTAAGAAATTAACATTTTGAATTAGAATTGAAGTGTAATCTATAATAGCCATTTTTCTAATTAGGAAAGTAAAATTAATTTAAAGGTTTGAAATTAGAGTCTTGCATTGTTACTAAATAGAATGGCACGTGGTGTGTGTAGAGCCTATATAATTTAACATGAATTTTGAAAACAAGAAATTTTATCCAAATTTAAGGAAATAACATGGACATAAACTTGATGCAAATTATTGTACATGATCCTTAAGAGAAGCATAAGATTTCTTAGGTGAATGTTTCCAATGAAAATGGATTTTTATCATAGATTCAAAGATTTATAGATTTTAAATTCCTAGGTCACAATTATAAGCCTAATTTTTTTAGCTTTTAAGATATGTTGCCAAGAAATGGGTATGGGTCCGAAACGTAGAGGTGTCTATTTTCAAAAAAAATTGTTGGGCACTAACCTTTATAGAAATTTCTATACTGTGTGTGTGTGTGTGTGTGTGTGTGTGTGTGTGTGTGTGTGTGTGTGTGTGTGTGTGTGTGTGTGTGTGTGTGTGTGTGCTTGCGTGCATGCGTGCATAGTAGTACAAAAACCATAAGAGATAAAATATTCCAAATATTTTGTATTCATTGAAGTTCAAAAGATTCATCATTCAACATGGTTATGATTTCAATGTTTCATATATACATTATTATAAGCTAGATTCTAGAATATACCATCTAAAATCCTCCTTGATGCTCTTAACTCTTAGTAAAACCTCGTCAACTCTTCCTTTAAGTTGATCCTTGATGTCTCTTTGTTCTTCACAATGCTAAAGGTTAGTTTAATAAAAATTGAATTATGCAAGACTAAAAAATGAGTGCGATTTAGAATGGATAAAAGATTTCATTATATAGCTTTTAGGAAGTGTCTTTAGGAAGGTTGGGTAGGTGGATTTTATTTAGAAGTAATAAATGCTAAAAATAGGTTTCTTTTGGACTTTTAAAGTACAAAAACACCACAAAAACGTCACGGGAAGGCCAGGCACATTCGATAAACATACCCAACATTCTTGGGACATTTCTATACACGTTTCCTTACCAGAAATTTTTCTAGGCAGGCACGGGGGTGGGGAGAATTTCTATGCATCATAAGTTTTAAGAAAACAAAAGATTTCTCCTGACTATAATCTTAATTTTTAACTGCATAATATTTTTGCTAATGCTTGTTGAATCATTTGTTTCATTATCCACTGTTGTAAATCATTTTTTTGACAAATAATGTTTCCATATTAGACTGCATTGTTATTTTGTTATAGATCCCACCCATAAATAATACACCCTTGTAGCATTATTTTCTTTATTATAATGTGTAAAAATAGAACTTGAAGCCTTCCAATTGTATTTGTTTGCAACAAGGGCCCCCTTGCAAATGTGAGATGTTTTTTCTCACACAGAACTTTGTATTTTCCATTTTTTCTTTCTTTCAGACTTATTTTGTGCTTGTTATGTGTTGTTTCGTTGCTTTTTTGAATTAGTGTTTTGGGGTTTTGTAATTGCATGTAGATATATTATCGGTTAACTTTGATATATTGTAACCTTGTGTGTGTTCTTTTATCCTTCTTACCTTACATTCCAGATGCTCTTTTGGATGAGTATGACATCCATTTGAGTGTGTTTTCCCTTGTGACTCTTCTGCACTTTACTCTTTTTGTGGATGCACCATGGATGATGTTCTTCCTAAACTTATGTTTCATAGGACAGATACTACATCACAACCTCTGGGTCTTCTTCTTGGTAGGGATTATTATGCACTATGACATTCAAGCATGGAATGTTTTATGATTCATAATGACCTCTTTCCATTCTTGTATGGATAATTTCCTTCCCCCAGTGATCTTGGTCACCTTGAAAAATGGTTTGACACTTATAGCATGATTATTTTTCATTTGTTAACATACATTTATTGGCCTCTCTACAATCATGTGGTGCACACACATTTTCCTTGTATAGTTTGGAGAATTATTTATTCCTTATTTGGAGACCCTTTAATTTTTTTTGTTATTGTTATGGCTTCTACTACATTTGTTTCCTCTCCCACTTCATGTGATGATACTTTTGTTAACACATATTTACCTATTCATATTCTTGATGATGAGGTTTGTTATTCTAGTTCTGATGACAAGAGTATTGATGGGGATACATCTCCTCCCTCTCTTGGCCACCCTTTAGATAATGTTTAACCCCATATTTAACCATCAAACATTATGAAGACATGTTCCTAGCTTCATACCCTCATTACATCTGCCTCTGTTCCACGATCATTGTACGAGGATTTTTCCACTCCTCTTACTTCTTGTGTTGATGATTCATACATGTCATACATTGCTCTTACATTTTTTGAGAAACCCTTTTGGGAAAAGTATCTTTCAAACCTTATATGTCTCTTCATAGATCCTATACGTATGTTGAAGTACAAGGAGTTTATCTTCTTTCTACATAGCCTTCACACATTTGTATTTTAGAGGATTCCTTTATCTCCTTTCTTGGGGGTACCCCTTATGAAATTTTCATCAATTTCATTGTTTTAGAGACCATCACTAATCTACCTCTTCGTATGGATCCTATTTCTACTATTTTGGGGGTTGTTGTGCCTTCACTCCATGTCAAAATTCTTTCGGTGAATGCTATATGTCCCTACTTTGAGAGTTCTACTTCAATGAAATTACCTTCAGTTCTCGAGCACTTATTTTCCAGACCTATATCACACTTCAGTTTCCTTTGTGGAGTGGGTGGACTTTAAGTACACCATTTTTGTTCTTCTTAACAGTAAAAAAATTGTTTGATCCGTATGGACCTTCTTTAGTCTATAGGCGAAATACCACATCATCGACACTCTTCTTAGAGACTTCATAGAGTTTCATATCTTTAATTTGGACAGAGTTAAAACAATTATGTTCTTCTATTCAACAGAATTGAAAAAACATGAATTGTATTATTCTAATACAATGCAGATGGCTATTATATAGCCATAGGAATAGAAACGAAATCTCCTACAAACTAGGAAGTTGCACAACCAACCCGTTTATAGTTTTACGGGTATAAAAAAACTCTATGAATAATATATTGTTGAAATAATATATCATAACAATATAATAAACCTATATTATTAATAATGAGTTATAGTAGGAATCATATTAATAATATTGCAATATACACACATATTTAAATAATGCGAGGACTATATATTTCCTAACATTCCCCCCTTAGTGTGAACATGGGAGAAAAACAATATCACTTCTTTTGCAACTTACCGCCCATGTGTGCTCATGATCTTGGCTCACTAATGGTTTTGAAAAGGTTGGCCAACAACCTTGGTATGAACCCCCGTTCATCCAAAATAACCCCTATTCAATGTACGAAACCTTTTTTTGAAAAAAATGGACCTCTATCCACAAAAAGGGAACCCTTGTTCCAGGTATGAGCCCCTGCTCATCCTCTTCAAGAAACATGATGCTGTTTTTTATTATGCTTTCATCTTTCTACTATATTTTCACATCAGGAAAGTACATAGGAAAAAATGCTCACCAAACTAAATAAGAAAGCTAAATGGAAATGGAACATTGATTTCATGTTCCCCCCACAATGTGAAATTTCCACTTATTGAAAACTAGAACACTGAAATATTGTACACAAATAGAAATCAACACTGAACTGAAAAAACTTATGCCACAACCTCATTATGCGGCCCCATCGCTTGCGGATGGCGAGAGGACGTTGCTTGTCCTTGTACCCCATCCTCATGAAGTGGACATTGCGTACAAGTGAAAATGCGTCCATAAAGGAATGTTTTAATTTTTTAAATTTTTTAAATTTTTTGACAACTGGACTATTTGACAATGAAATGAGTGGACTCAAAATGAGACGAAAATATTTATTAATGACACCCTAATAATTTTTTGTATATAATGAATCTTTGAAAAATAAGAGACATAATTAAACGATTGAAAAACCATTTAAATATTGGTTTTTATAAGACACGAAAGGAATTAGATAAATTTAATGGGAAATAGCACTTAATTTTGATAACTACTAAGACCAACTATAGCTTGAATCTATATTCAAAGTATATGTGGGCACCCTTCTTTACATACGGAAAACACTACCTTTGAATTGTGACATCCCTTTCGGAATGTGGTGATGAAATGTGAAATGCAGGGGAGAGGACCCGGTTGTGGTGCACCCTATCTTTGCACAGTCACCGCGCCACGTCAGTGCCACCTGGGCGAGTAAAAACACCACCAATGGATGCAGGACCAAATTCTTGACCTCCAGCATTGCACTGCCACCTCACTGCCACCTCAGCACCACGTGGACGATCCGCGTTTGTGGAGATGTCAAAAAAGTTCGTTTTTTTGCATGGGACCAAGTGTTGTCCACTCGCCGCGCCAGTTGTTGTCCGGGCTACCGCCATGCATTGAATGCTCACCCACCAGCCGTTAATGCCTGCGGGGCAGGTTTATGGACCCTGCCACCACCAAAACGCGCCATTGCATTTCATGGGAAATGGAGAGGGAGCTCGTTCAGTCTGGTTTTTTGCGGGTTCGGTTGCAGAGCTCGAGCGACCATTTCGTGGGATCTTGCAGACCGGTGGGTGTGTGTATTTTCTCCAATCCTGACTGACTTCGTCCTCAGCATTGGCTCGGCCTGCTACAAAGATGAGAAGAAAAGGCAAAGGTGAGAGGGTTCTCACTCAGGCAATGATCCTTAGTGTTTTTAAACACTGTACTACTATGGAAAGTTTGTTGTTTGCCATTAAGCAAAAGAAATTTGTTTTTTCACCCGTCTTATTTTACAAATCCAAGCTTAAAATCGTTGGTGTATTTGTCTTGTTTATGAGCGCCAGTCTCGGGTTTATGGGTGCCATGCGAGCTCATGTTCAGTTGCTTATTACTATTAATGGGATTACTGTAACTTTTAATGCGTTTATGCAATACTAGTTGCGTGGTGTTGGGGGACAGCGAAAAAGATACAATACTAGTTCTGGTACTGTGTGTTTAGTTCTGGTACTGTGTGTTGTGATATCTGGACAGTAAAGTGACAATTTTCAGTGTTTGCAGCAACAAATGTAATTTGTTTTCTGTTTTGGGTAGCAAAAATTATATGTTTTAGGTGGCAAAAATTATATGTTTTGGGATCTGAATGCATGGGGGAGATTCAAAGGCTACGTGATTTGGTTGATGAAGTATTTGGAGGGGTCAATTAGGCTGATTGAAGTGAAATAACCAATTCTCTCTGGTTTTTCTTTTGTGGGTTGTGAATGGATAGTGTTGGGCATGGTATGGATGTCCAGGGTGCCTGATTTCTTCAGAAAGCTTGTAAAAAGGTATAGTCTTGAGGTCTGTGAGGGTTGGTTTCTTAACTACTAGGTTTTAGTGTTATACGAGTTCCTGTTATGGATTTTTGTTGGTGTTTATAAGATCAGAATTAAGAGTTGTTGTAGCCCCTTAGGCGTTCAGATTGGAAAATTTTGGTCTTCCATTTGTTGTAGTCCTTTATACTGACTAATTATAGACATATTTTTGTGGACAAAACCGATTTAGATAATAGGAATAAATATTGCAAGTTGTTGAGGGTTGGCATAAAAGCTCACCACCAGAGATAATATCTCGGTTGCTGTAAAGATTCCTATAAATTGTTTTTATAAAATATTGAACAATAGTCATCCCGAATTGATTCATTTTTAATGTAACACAATATATTGGAATTATAACGATAATTTCTAATTTATTAATTTGTACTGCACACAAAAAATGGATCCTTCTATGTCACAACATTTGGTTCATGCTCGTATAATTAACATGGGTTTAATTAATTTGGTTCATGCTCGTATATTGGAATAGGACCTGTGACTCCTGAGAGATGTATCAGACCTCCTCAACTAAAAAAGGCAACATGCTCTCATTAGTGATTAACTACAAAAATCTTCTGAATACTCTGAATACCTCTACTGATTCTGCTTTCCATGTTTCCTATGTTTTTTTGGGTGAAATTTTAGTGTTTGATTTTATTGGACTTTACCAAGCCTTGGGCACATGTGCGGGAACATTTATTCAAGGTCTCTGTGCTTTAATCTCCTTCATAGGTTGAGTTCCTAGAGTTAAAACACAGCTCTTCTAACTTGCAGACTGGAAGGCCTTTGTCTATGCTAACACACAGTCTCTATGCCAATGGGCAGGCTTGTCATTTGCACTTGTGCCTAGCATGACGACTACTATCTTTCAATCAAAATTCATCCAACTCACTCGTTTGGAAAGTTTTCTTTTTTGAGTATCGCTAGTCCATTTGATTATACACCATTTCAAGTCTGTGCTAGCCTAGTCGTATATCATGTGTGAAAATTATTTGTTAGCACCAGGACCATTCATCCATTTTCAAGAGTTCTTGGAATCTGTAATTCTTCCTTGTTTTACCCCATCCGTTACTGCATTCAGCATTCCCTTTGAGAGAGAGTCTATCCCCAGAGTACTTACAGCACAGTCATTTGGTGCACATTGAAGGGAGAATATCAGATGTGCTGTGATTTGTGATTTATCGTCAAGGTTTTGTTGTTTGAGTTCAGACTGTTCTGTTGTTTAAGTTCTCATGCTGTGATTTCTTGTAAATTATTGAGTATTGAAATCCTTTGATTGATTTATGAGTCATGGAGTGGTTGTTCTGATTTGTCTCGTTATGCAAGTTCAACTTCAGGATTTTAGATTCTCACGGTAGTGAGCTCGTGCTTGTGCAGGGAGATAAGTGTTGGTTTCATGTTTTGCATCTAGATTCTTGCACAATTTGAGTCTTTTGATGGTTTTGGGATTTACTTGATTGTCGAATTTAACACTAGTTTTCTATGGGTTTGTTGTAAGTTCATTGTTGCATGATTCATTCAATATCCATTAGTTGTCACCAATTGTTGCATTGTTGGGTTTGGAATGTCACGTTTGTGATTCTCATGATTTTGAAAGAGCAGATCCAATTGAATTTTATTTTATGTTTGGGGGGTGCGTGTGTATATTCATGTTCGTGATTCTCATGATTTTGAAAGAAAAGATTCAATTGAATTTTATTTTATGTTTGTAAGGTGAGTGTGTATATTCTAGTTTCATGTTATAGCATTGGTCATAGCTTTTTTTTTTATGTTGTATATGATTGCATTTGCTGTAAGCTTGTCAATAAGCATATGGTATAGTCATTACCACTCTCTGTTACCACTCTCTGTTACTGTCAATAAGCATATGGTATAGTCATTACCCCTTTAAGCAATTTCTAGGTCTAATTATAGGCATTACCACTCTCTGTTACTGCCATTTACATTGTTTTCTGTTGTAATTGCTCGCTTCTGTATTAGCGTTCTCTCGATCTTGAGTCTAAATGTTTGAAGTGTCTTCCATGGTTCATATATACATGTTGCTCCCACGGGCTGCATTGCTGTAACGCATTGCACCGGTTGTGGTGCACCCTATCTTTGCATAGTCACTGCACCACGTCACTGCCATCTGGTCGAGTAAAAACACCACGCCATTCGCCGCGCCAGTTGTTGTCCGGGCTACTGCCATGCATTGAATGCTCACCCACCAGCCGTTAATGTGCGCAGGTAGGTTTATGGACCCTGCCACCACCAAAACGCGCCATGGGATTTCATGGGAAATGGAGACGGAGCTCGTTCAGTCTGGTTTTTGGCGTGTTCGGTTGCAGAGCTCGAGCGACCATTTCGTGGGATCTTGCAGACCGGTGGGTGCGTGCGTTTTCTCCACTCCTGACCGACTTCGTCCTCGGCATTGGCTCGGCCTGCTACGAAGATGAGAAGAAAAGGCAGAGATGAGAGGGTTCTCACTCAGGCAATGATCCTTAATGTTTTTAAACACTGCACTATTAAAATAGTGAGCATAATCATACTGATATATTAACATAAGTTTAATTGTATACATAGAACGATGGAAAGTATTCTAATTACATACGTAAAATTAATATGAGAATTCAAATTACACCGCCAAATAGGGTGTAAAATATAGAGCATCATCATATTGATATATTAACATAAGTTCAATTGTATACATGGATGCCTGGAAAGTATTCTGATTACATACGCAAAATTAATATGAGTATTCTGATTACACCGCCAAATAGGGTGTAAAATATAGACCATCATCATACTGATATATTAACATAAGTTTAATTGTATACATGGACGGCTGGAAAGTATTCTGATTACATACGCAAAATTTATATTGCACTATATAACTTTAGAGACTACATAGGAAGGCTTCGGTGAATACATCTAGCAAAATTGTATCACCAACAAAATTACTGCCATCATCATATGGGGTAATAAGCATTGTTTACGGGCACATGTTCAATATCTTAGTTAGTATAAGTAATATTGCCCTCTTTCTATACTGCTTTTGGATTTTCTTTTCCTGCCGATACAGTGTTCGATTGGCCAACTGAAAAGGGATTTAGAATCCCTTTTGACAGAGCATTTGGTTGCCCAACTGATAAAGGATCTGGTCCCCCTGCTGAAAAAGGATTTGGTTGTCCGCTTGAAAAGGGATTTGCACCTGTTGTTGACAGAGGAGTTGGTTGCCCTGCTGAAGCTTGCATCCATGGTGGCATTGCAAATGAACTACTAGGACTGCTTGAACTTGTACAAAGTAAATGAGGTGATACATACCAAGATGGAACTGTACAAGAGTTATTCATAAGTGATGGAGGTGTTCCAATTTGAGCATAACCTGGAATTTGAATATTTAACATATCTTGAAAAATCCTTCGATTTTCATGATCAGTTGCAGAACTTACACGCATCCTCTTTTCGTATTCCCTTAATTGATTTGCAAGTTCCCTCTCCCTCTTCTCTTGCTCTTTCCTTTGTTGCTTCTGTGCCTTCTCAATCTCTTTCTGTTGCTCCTTAGCCTGCTTCTCCCTTTCTCTTTCAAGCTTCTCCTGCAATCTTTTTTCTTTTGCTGCAAGTCTAGCAACCTTTTTTTCTTGTGCCACTTCTTTTTTCCGTAACTTTAGTTTTGCTTGTTCCTCCTTTTTTCTTTCCGCATCAACCAATAGCTCCATGTACTCAGGTGCAGTCAAAATCTGTGAATGCCTACTCAGTCTAATAGAACCATCTGATTTGTTTATGATCTCCCTTGGAAGTCGTAGAAAATGGGAAAGTAACGTACCGCGTCCATCTTGGTTTTCAGTCTCTTCAGGGTGTTGAGGTTCATGTTGCATAACTTCTAAGTTAATTTCATTTTCTTGAGCATCCTCTTGAAATTCGACTTCGTCTTGTTCATCCTCATCTCCAACATCTGCATAGTAATGAATTATTGCTTCTTGTTCTAGTCCTTCAGGAAAGGAAGGCAGATTTAAGCTTTGATCTTTTGTGTTGGATGGTAGCTTGTAACCCAAGTTTTTCATGGCATCCTCTAACCATTGTGGCGGGTTAACTTGACTTGGCAAGGACAAATCATTGTTACTTACAAAATCTGAAGACCCCTCCTTATTGTTGATGATGTTACTTGGGTTTCCAAGAGCACCGTTTAGCTCCACTCCATGTGTTGTAGCTGCTTCCATATCATCTCTAGAGTCAACATTTTGCATGAATTGAGTTTCAGGTACCACCTCTTCACTGTCATTTAATTCAGGATTTATTCGTTGAGATAGGCTCAAAATGTTTGTGACAGCATCAACAACTTCCTCACCTTGCATGTCAAATGCTTGGCTGCATGCCATGTCATTTAGGAGAGCATCATAATTCAATGGCCAAATACCAGTTCTTTTGAAACCTGCAATTATGTTAGATGGTGTTTGTGCCTTTTTTAAGGCTCTACTTGCAAGCTCAGCAATGTCACTCCTTTTCACATCTGCACATTTGTTCTCTGCCATCCATTTAGACCTCTCAGCTCTAAAATATGTCTTGAAAGGGCTGAACACACTCACGTCAAGAGGTTGCAACTTATGACTAGTATGTGCTGGTAGTGTTATCAAATCAATGCCCAATTTGTTTGCCTCCTCCACAGTTTGTAATGCTACATGGCTGCCATGGCCATCAAATATCAATAGGTGTCTATTATTTGGAGAAACACCGCCTGGTACTGAATGTGCAAAATGACATAGCCAATTTAAAAACAATTCCTTTGTCATCCATGCATTTGGATGTGCAGCCATACATGCTCCAGGTTCACAATTTTTAATGTAATTCTTTATCATTCTCTTTCCCTTGAACAAATAAAATCCTGGGATTGACATACCTACTGCATTGACACAACACAATATAGTGATCCACTCCCTGCTCTTTGGTATTACCTTTGGGACATTACGACTGCCCCTCTTTGCAATTACACGAACTCCACAATTTCTTCCAGCCTGCAAACCAGTCTCATCACAATTCCAGATTTTATGAGCGCCGTATGAATAGGTTCCATAGGTTTTGGCCAAATTATCATAAAATTTGGTTACTATTGCAGGGCGCAAGTTTAAAGCTCTATCCCTGTCAAGTCCCTCAGCGGTTTGGATTGCAAGGTCTGGATGACGTTTTCTGAATCCAGCCCACCATGATTTACCAGGAAACCCATCTCTGAAGGGGTTTTGTCTTGTTTCACAAATCTGAGCAACATTTGCCTTTAGCTGCATTAACTCCAAGCCATGACCCATATCAGCCATTTCTTTGCACCATTCAACAATTTCCTCTTCTTCTTCTTCAGTTAGAACTATTGGAGGACCCCTCCTCTTTGTGTGGGTGAGACCATTTAGCCAATAGTGTAATGATGTGGGTGGAATGGAATACTTCTTTGCTGCTGCTCTAACTGAGAACCCATTAAACTCAACATCATCTATCGCCTTTTCCATATCTTCTTTTGTCCAACCTCGGATGACACTAAGCTTCTTTGTTGCAGATGTTCTTTGAACTGAGATAGTGGGTGGGTTTCTACATTCTGGCTCATTACCAGTTGGTGCTGAATTATCCTCTTCATCACTTAAATTATGTGATAATTGTACACCTCTCACTTTTGGCCTCCTTGATCTTCTAGCAATAGCACCTTTTCTCATGGTGTAAATGAAATACCTGATTCACAACATGAAAGATGATTGTTGGAAAAGAGACTATAAATATACCAAAAATGAATGCTGGAATATGCTAGAATATGAATGATTTTGTTTCATTTTTAGGAATTAATTGACTTGTAGTTTTCATTATGACAATGAAACTTGTATGGAATATGTTGAATACAAAAAGTGCTTGGATAGACAGTGTATATTTGACTAAATGAGCACAATGCTGTATAGTTCAACAATGTTGTATATTGCATTTCAGAATTCACTATATTGTTCGTTAGAAATATGGAAGGGAAAATTTATAATGAAAACATTAACGGCTGGTGGGTGAGCATTCAATGCATGGCGGTAGCCCGGACAACAACTGGCGCGGTGAGTGGACAACACTTGGTCCCATGCAAAAAAACCAACTTTTTTGACATCTCCACAAACGCGGATCGTCCACGTGGCGCAGAGGTGGCAGTGAGGTGGCGGTGCAATGTTGGAGGTCAAGAATTTGGTGCTGCATCCATTGGTGGTGTTTTTACTCTATAAATTTTCCCTTCCATATTTCTAACGATTGGTAACAACTTAGCTTTAAACTCTATAAATTTTCCCTTCCATATTTCTAACGACAATTGCAAAGGATTATTTTTTTGAAAAGGATTTGTCGAGAGGATTGGTAACGACTTAGCTTTAAACTCTATAAATTTTCCCTTCCATATTTCTAACGACAATTCAGCAAAGGATTGGTTTCATCTAGTTGTTTAAATGGTTAGACATGTATATTTTGCAAAGAAGATAACAATTTTACCACTCTGTATGATGAATGCAACAGATATTATGGTACATACCTATATCTATAGAGTTTGACAATCCTTCTATTCATTTATTTACTCTTTTACCTATATCTATAGAGTACATACCTATATCTATAGTGTTTTTACTCGCCCAGGTGGCAGTGACGTGGCGCGGTGACTGTGCAAAGATAGGGTGCACCACAACCGGGTCCTCTCCCCTAGTTGTTAAAGCTAAGTTGTCGTTAGAAATATGGAAGGGAAAATTTATAATGAAAACATTAACGGCTGGTGGGTGAGCATTGCTAGGGGATAGGCACCGGTTGTGGTGCAGGGTCCAATAATGGAGATAGTGGGTGAAAGACATTGACTGTATTGTATTGTATTATTATTATGTAAACATGGAAGCATGAAATGTTGAATAAGACAGTTTTTAAATTGGTCAATATTATCTTATTCATTGATAGAACTAAAAATTTTCCTTCCATATTTCTAATGAAAGCTTGACAAACTACTGTATTCGTCGGACTCTTCCTATGTAGTTTTTAAAGTTATGTTTTCAATATAAAATTTTCACATATGATCATAATACTTTCCAAATTTCTATGTATACAATAAAACTTATGCTAATATCACAGTGATGATTGGAAAAAATACTTTTCAACTGGAGAATGAGATATCTGGAAAAAATGAACAATACAGTGAATTCAGAAATGCAATATACAACATTGCTGGACTATAGAACGCTGTTGTGGTCATATTCCAACAGAGTTGTATATTCCAGTAGTGTTGTATTTAAAGTTATGTTTTCAATATAAATTTTGCACATGTAATTAGAATACTTTCCATCTTTTTATGTATACAATTAAACTTATGCCTATATAGCAGTGATGACTATACACTAGAGAAGAAGAATATACGTTCCCAAAGAAGTGTATTTGCTGTTTGCACGCACTGTCATGGCATATGATTTTGCAACGTACAGAAGATATGGGTATCCTGATTAGGCAGTCCCACTGTTTTGCTGGGAACAACAAACTGGTCCCCAACCCGATTAGTTTACATTTGTCAATTTACATTTGACACCCTTACTTCGACAATAAAATTATTCAAGACATTAAGAAAAATGAATACAATATGATTTTCCTAGACTGGCATTCTGTTAATGTGTTGAATACGTTTACTGTTTATGTAAGGGTAAAGGTAAATGTCATTTTTGTTTATTTCACAGTGCACAATGTCTAGGTACACAAGTGGTTTGAGTGCATAACGGACCTTCCTAGCACGGGGACACTTCTGCCGTGACTCCTCCAGTTTTGACCTCATGGCCTGATCTCATGTTTGTGTAATGATCGTTGTTTTCAAAAATAAGCCACCTAGATAATCTAACCTTATGTTTGTGTAGCCATGGTCTTTTTCACAAATAGGTCAACCAGATGGAGAAGATATATAAGTTAACTGAGTTTTCAATTATGCCTTGTATTGTAGGTATGCTCCACTTATGAGAGAATTCTGAATGGACAGAAATAAGCCAAGGGTTCAGGTTGGAGTTTCCTTAACTGTAGTTTCTTAAAATGACTGTAGGATATGTAGAAAATGCTTTTGTTGGAAACGTAGGTGCACTGTTTGATAGAATTCCTCAAGGAAACGTGGTCTCATAGAATGCCATGATGGCAGGATATGCAGAAATTAGATTAGTTGAAAAGACTTCAGAAACTTTAAAGCAAATGCAATTGGAATATACAACTTTGCTGCAATATGCAAACACTGAAAAAATAAATAGAGGGCTTGAATTATGAAATAGTTTGTAATTCATAAGTGTCTTACCTGAACTCAACTACTCCTCACTTCTTCAACTTTGAGAGATGAAAACTGCAAGAACAAATGGAATTGTAATCCATCCTTCAGCTTTTATTCTATCATCCTAAATTCTGATTGGTTGATGTTAGTTGACATGGATTCACTATGATAGTTCAATCAAATGGTTGAGATTTATTGGGATTTAATCGAGTGGATAATATTTTAGTTGGTCATTTTTATTATTTTATGCAGCTGGTTACACAATTTATTGTTCATATGGTAATGAGTTTTTAAACACTGTGAAAGGTGAGCCTGACCATAATTTCATTTATTGTTATGCAGGTGTTTACTTGGGATTGAAGACTCTTACATCAAAAATAGTGTATTATATTTGAGATATGGTTTGGAAAGTCTTGAGAAATGACTTGTTGAAGTGACTGTAATAGATATGATGTACATACAATGAATATATTACTTAATGAATAGTTGACTGTATAGACTTTGTTTTTGTACACTTGTATATAAATTAATATATATTTTTAGTTCTATCAATGAATAAGATAATATTGACCAATTTAAAAACTGTCTTATTCAACATTTCATGCTTCCATATTTAAATAATAATGATACAATACAATACAGTTGGGTAATATTAATTTCACATATCATTCAAAATATGTTATTAAAAAGGTGAATGTCTTTTCACCTACTATCTCCACTAATGGACCCTGCACCACAACCGGGTCCTCTCCCCTATGCTTTTTAGACTCCTGCGATGTTGATGCTATTAACGGTAGTTGTGTATGAATGAAATTGCTCTGCTAGGTTATCTGTCGAGATATGGATAATGAAGAAGGTGGGATGACCATTTCATAAGGGAATATGTTGAGATTGATACAGATCTAGAATGTTAAACAATTGATAAGGACAGAATTTCATGACCTCTGAATTGATAAGGGCTCTTTGGGGTGTGATTTTTTCCACCCGATTTTGTATGATTAGCATTGTATTTCTGATGTCATCTTTAATATATGGTTATGCTTTTCAATCAAAAAAATAATAATATATCTTTCTTTTTCCCTTTAAATATTACTACATATCAACCTAATCCATGTTATTATAATTTAATAATGTATATGTGTCTTGTTATTATTATTTTTAAAATGAATTTCTTGACAAATGTGGTGATTTTATATTTTATTGATTATTTTTCTATATTCTAATTTTTAAATAATTTTTTATTTAAAAATATCATCAAAGAATTTATCAACAGATCCATAATATTTTATCCATTTTGGCCCCCGGTAAAAATGAATGTAAAGGGGTGATAGGACTCTGGCCTCGAAGATGACCTCATAGGTGAATCTAGGATCTACGAGAAAAATGGAGTGTTTTTAGAACATTCAGGAAGAATTCAAGGTTGGAAATCAATTAAGGATTTTTTTCCCTCTTTTGGGTTTTGAAAAAGGGTTTAGATTTTACTTAAGGTGGAATTACGCCCCCGCCAAGCCCACTTCCATCTCAAAACAAGTGGAAATTATTAGAATGCATAATGGGCCCCATGATATTTTTCTCAGCCTCTAAAGGCATCCTGGATTGGAAAATATTTGAAGAAAATCCCAAAAACTATAGCCCGGGGTGAAAAGGTTGCAAATAATAGCCCCATAGGGACACCAAGCCAAAATGGCTTGTCGAGTTAATCGGTGAGCTGGTCGAGTTACCGAGTGAGTGAGTGGGATCTTAGTGAATGGATATTCATAGATCAAGCTTGGGGATTACTCGGGGAGCTCCATGGGAGATGCGTAGATTAGAAGGCCGACTTGGTGAATGGTGAAGAACCAGGGGAGTGCCGACTTGGCCTTGGGATAAGTTGTCTGTAGGTGAGAAATAGCTTGATGTGGTGAGAAAAATTGGGAGCACCACAAACGTGAAGGGCTCATAGTTCCAACTCAACGTTGAAACGACAAGGAAGTCACGAGGCTACATGAGGATGGTGAACAAGCTCGTAGGAGAATAATGTCAACTCAGGGGAAAAGGCATGTGGGTCAGTGTCAAGCTCAGTATGCAGGAGGACTCGATTGGGTGACTCAGGATGGCTCATCATAGGAAAAAATGGAGGTCGGCACAATATCAGGGGTCAACATTGGCATCGGGGAATTATGTGAAGCCAATATTTTTTGGGGGAGTCGATGAGCCATTTTTCGGAGCCAGAGGGATTAGAAGTTTTAAACTTCAGAGAACTTGGGGAGTTTTCGTTAAAATGGAAAGCTAAATTATGAAGCCCAAAACTCTGAATTTCAGAGTTTCAGAATTCATCACTTTGGAAAAAACCATGGGGCTCGAGTGATGAATAGTGTCACTCCCTCTGAAACACGAATATCTAAAATTCTGACACGGGAAAACTAAAAAGTCACATGGTGTTGGAAAACACGCTGACTTAGGTAGGAAATTGATGTTGAGGTAGATAGGTATGTAGCCAAATGGAGGTAGCTTGGTTTTCGAGTTGGGTATACATGTCAGGAAGCTAACCTATGAGGTGGCATAGAGGTGGGAAGTATGGAGTAGCGTCAGTCAATACAAGGTGGAAACATGCAATGCGGAGAAAAACTCGCCAACAGTGCAGGATGAGTTGGATTTGGGCTGGCCGTATGGAGATAGGTGGTGAGAACAAATCCATTAGGGAAATCCATATGGGGTGTGTCAACCTTGAATTCACCAAGGTAAACTACAAATGTCGCTAGAGTTAGTTTTCAGAGGCAGCTCGCCCACATGTAAAGCAAACAACACCACAATGTATAGCTCACCCAACGTGGAGAGTTGGGGATTTCGCAGGTGAGGAGGCATTTGGCGCTCAACGAGCCAGTCTTAGGCATCGGTGGGAGGTCAACAAAACAAAGAGAGGTATAAGGAGAACCCACTATGGGAGGAAATGAAGGGCTTAAGTACCTAGCTCGCTAAATATCTTGGTGAGTTGCTTAGCGAGCTAACTCGCCCACAAATGTTGCAGAGCCTTATGCACCAAAAAATCCCCTCCACTCAGACCAGTGTAACTCTTGCCAGACTAGCTTGTTTCTTGTAAAATACAGTCTTTGGAATCGTGGAGAGATGATCTACAACATTGCAATGTCAAAATAAAAATTTCGGAGGTTCCGAACCTCCAAAATTCATGAACAGTGAACAATGCTAGGTAGGTGAGGTGTAACTAATGAGGGCATGGGCATGATTTCTTCTCAAACAAGGAAAAGTACATGAAGATATGGGTTTTGCATGCCTTCCTCATTCTTGTTGTAGGGTAATGATGGATTTTTTGAGTGGTTGGAGAAGATTTTGGGTTTCCTCTCTCTCTCTCTCTCTCTCATCAAATGTTTTTCTATAAATGTAAAGGGGGTTGCAACATTGGAAAAAGTTGGTCATATTTCCCTCATATGCACCCCTATTATCCTTTACTCCAACTGAACTGTTGTTAATTTCATGGGGCTTAAGGCCTTCACACTAAAAAATGTAATGGCACTCTTGCCTCTCCATACTACAATGTACCATGTAAATTCATATGGAACAATGAAACTATATTTGTCTTAAATCTTCTATCCTTTCATGGTTTGATTGTTATTTCTTTGCTCTCATTGCTATCAGGTGTTTTGTGCAACTAATGTTTCCATTACAAGGTTTTGGTGTTGTTGTATTTGTTTGGGAATGGTGCAATGTGTGCAAGTTGGTCTATGGTGCATGACCACCCTCTCTAAGTGCTTTCTTCTCCATTTTGCAAGGTTGGGATTTGTATAACATTAATTTTCTTGGTGTATCACCGCTCTTAGTGTAGGTTGCATTTCATGTAATCTCTCTCCCTCTCTCCTTGCAAGGTTAGTATAGTTTTTGATAGGGTATTTTCTTGCATTGGGATTAGTTGTGGCAGGTAAGATTAGGAGCAAGAACCGACCTTATCCAGAGGGTTATCTCAAATTTTGTAGGTCCCACATCTTGAAGGACAACCCCATGTTGTGCAATCACACAAAATTTTAGCTACAAAAACTAACCATTTGGGGGTGCTGTGATTTCACAACAACAATTTAGGCACGCCATGTGGGACAACCAAGTGAAAGATCTATATTTCATAGGTATCCCTCTGCAACATCTTAGCCATTGTGCAACCGACACAACAATTTTGGTGCACCCGGTGGGACACCATTGAAGTCAAGGTTTCATTTTATAGGTGTTCCATCATAAGATTTTAGGAACCATGAATCTAAGTTCAAGAAGGTCCTAATTTTGGACTTCCCTTTTCCCTTCGGATTTTGGAAGTTGTAGATTTTAGAATTTAGGGTTTTCACTACATGGTCAAAGTTTCGAAATCATTTTTCAAGGGTTTCACATGTGTAAAAAGGGTTCAAAATATCACAGAAGATAGATTAAAGGTTGAAGATCAAAAGGGTATTCCTAAAAATCTAAAATTTCACATTTCAAAATTTTGGAATTTTTATCATTTTGGAATTTTAAATTTTTGCATTTCATATTTTTTTAGGTTTTCAGAATTTCAAAATTTTCAGAATTTCAGGATTTTGGAATTTTTTGCATTTCAGAATTTCAAATTTTAGGATTTTGGAACTTCAGAGATTTCAGGGCTTTCAGGGTTTTTGGATTTCAGACTTCTGACACTTTGGGTTTCAGAGATATATCACTTTGGATTTCAAAGTTTGCATGCATTTCAGACTTTCGGAGTTTCTTAATTTTGGATTATGGGGCATTTCGGGGTTTCAGAGGTTTTTAAGCGAATCTAGGTTATGAAATTTCAGACTTTGGAGATCACTTTCAGCTGAACCAGTTCAACCCCATAGAAATTTGTTGGCCCTTTAAGGTGTGTATATACGTATTCATCTCATTCCATCAAGCTTGTTGTGTTATAAGTGGAATCACTTCCTTTAGAGGCACGTGTAAAGAAAAACTAGTGACTCAATTGGGTTAACAACCCATCTTCTCTGAGTTGAAAATCATCTCTTCTCCACCCTTTTCCATCCATTTTCCATCCATTTTCCATCCATTTTATTTATTCTCTTCCCATTCCATTTCTTCCATAAATTCATGCAATCATGGATTCATTTTCATCAAGGGATTCACATCTGAAGCAATAGACCTATTAGTCTACCCCACTTCCAGATTTGTAGATTTTATTTCCAGGGTACCATCCACAACCTCTAGAACCATTCTATGATGAGAACCAGTATGCATATTCATATGGATAAGGATCAGACCAATTTGGTTATCCACCAAACTATCCAAATTTTCAAGATCAAGGGTATGCAAATTTTGGAGGATACCCTACACCTAGAAATTTTGAGTTGCAAATAAATATCAATAAATTGGAGGTAGGTATGATGTAGTTCCTGGCTACACATCAAGAGAAATACTTCAATATTGGATTAAAGGTCCCTTGTCCATGGAAAGGTCCTAGTCCAAGCTATTTCAGCTTGCAAGAGAAACTTGGCTACGCAATTGAAATGTTGCCTCAACTTGAAGAATGGATTAAGGATGTTGAATATTATGCCAATCAATGGGAAATTTATCATTTGTATCTTTTGGTCTTTTTCCCATTCCCCAACCAACATCATTTCAACCTGAGAATCAATTTCCAAGTTTCACACTTTCTGCCCCCACTGTGAAAACCAACTTCTTCATCTTCCACTCTCCTATCTCATCTTGAGTTTTATGCCCTTTTCCCTTCCAAAATGAAGTCCCCTCTACAAGAACAAGAGGATAAAATTCCTCTCTGACCACCAATTAAGAAAAAACTAGTGGAGTTCACACCCTCCACTCCTCTCATAATCCCGAACCCAAGTTAGGAAGAAACTCAAAAAATCATTCAAGGGAAGGAACAAGAAGAAGAGCCAAACAAAGAAAAAATGATGAAAAACTTGGTGAGCTTGTTAGAAGAATAAGGGAATGAGATGGGGGGTGAATTTTTTCTTTAAAATTTTTTCAATTCATTTACCAAAAATTATTTGTTACCATTCATTCATCTATTCATTCAACCATGTATCATATATGAGTCAACTTAAGCATATAAACAACCATAAGCAAAATCAAGAGCAAGATAGTACACAAGACACAAAATATAAGTGGGAAACCCTCCTAGGGAACAAAACCTAATAAAACTATACTTATATTACAAAAATAAACGTAATTTAGTGTAGCAGGTCAACTACAAAAGGAGCACCAACCCCTGATTTAGTGAGGCACCAACCCCACAAGGAACACCAACCCCTAATTTAGTGAAGCAACAACTCCACAAGGATGCTACAACCCCTTAAGGATGACCAAACACCAACTCATCCACTTGAATATGTTTGATCTCTATAAATTATACTGTCAGAACTGATGGAGATCACAATTTTAGCTCACAAACCCTAGCTCATATCCTAGGGCATCAAACTTGCTTTTTAAAAACTTTTCTTTGCTCTATATTCTTTCTCTCATGTTACCAGGTTTTCCTAAACCTTTCATTCTCTTCCTCAACCTTCAAATCATGCTCACATACCTCCAAAATATCTCTCTCTATCTCACACATCTTCCCTCAAAGAGCACTAGTTCAAAAACGAATTAAACAAACACTTAAATATGCTTTTATTCCATCTAAATCAAATGATGTTAGTCCCTCATGATAAATTCGATCCATAAACCTTAATTAAATTCATAAATTAAAATTACAATAGTTACATAAGACCCAATAAGGTCGGCCTAGCCAAAAACATCAATTCGTGTGCCAAAATGGCTCAAAACCCCATGGGCACATTCTTAAAAATGTCCTAACATGAGTCCCATAATTTTAATGACCCATAAACCCTTAGATACGAGTAAAAAACCATTAAAATTTCACAAATGGTCGCACATTTAATCAACCAATTAAAATATTTCATTTATTGGGCCTAGTTCTCTATACAATTCTCAAAACAGTTGTTTCCTGCACCCTTAAACACCCTGAAAACTTTATACTACAACAAAATATCTCATAATGAATGAAAAAATTCTATGTGATCACTGAAAAATAAATGGCAGAACCTTTAGAACACTTCTAATAAATTTATAAGTCATGAAACAACTCTCTCTTAAAACCACAACAAGATTTGCCTTCACCAAATCAACTCGCCAAAACAGTTGTTTCCAAATGTTAGCTAATAAAACCATTTATACATATATTAAAGACTTGTAAATGGATTAATTTGATGAAAAATTCCTCCCTATTCATATTCCAGGTGATAGGAAGCATCACCAAATTCATCTCATGCTTCAACAAGTGTCAAACTTGCACAAAAAAGATCCTCTATTGAACTGTAAAAACTCTTCTTGTTCAAAGAATGCCCTGGAAACCATGTCAATGAACCTCATCATGAGGATATAAATATACCAATGGAAATATATTTTATTCCTCTTTCCATTTTTTTAATAATCTTGTAACTCAAGATATAGCCAAAACACTGTAGACTGCTTTTTGAGACCCAAAACTACCGTTTGACTAGTCAACCTGTTTGCATCTCAAAACCTTATGAAAATATAAAAAATTTATCTAATAACTCCATGTAAATCAAGATAAACTCACATTCATAATACACCATCAATTTGGCATATCAGTCCTTTGGACCAACTTGTCCTAAACTTAAACTCTTCACAAACTGTTATTTTTAGGTGGGGCCCACATATGGTGAATACCTCAAACATACCTTTCTGTAAATGTGGAAGATCCCTTTACAACATCCAATCATCAAATTTTATCTTTTAATCAAAACATACGCATAATACTTCACCTTTTGCAAACTGCTCCTAGCTAGGGTTTAAATAGAGTTTTTGACCTTCTTACCTTCTTAACATTTGTTCGTAAAAACCTGACAATAAAATGACCTCATTATTATCATTAAAAATTCTTCATTCACCTTAGGATCTACCTTGAAATCCACAAGGTACCATGAAAATCATACTGTCCACAACGGGCATTAGAAGTTCAAACTCGAGATGGATTTTGCACTGTTCCTGATCTTGTTTCACCAAAACTTGTATATCTTGCAAAATACTCATCATGGCACCCTAAAACGTTTCTGAGAGAACTGTGAAACATCAAAATAAAATATCCAGTCATCATAATGTTAATACCTATGTTAAATATTTCAAGCCACTAATACTTACCTAAGTAAACATGTTTGATCCTCTCTGTAACAACTAAGATCAACTAGAAGAGTGCAATACTTGAACATGGAATCTCTGTAAATGACCCAAACATACATTATATGCCATGATATACCTATTTATATCCTTCCATGAGCTCATCTATACCCAATGTACTCTCTCACACCTCTAAGAAAACATACATGCTCCGAATGAGCACCTGTAACATGGAGATGTACCTATATCTGTACCATACCACTTCTGTGAGTGCACAAGAACCCTAAAAACCTACTATGCATCATATCACCATGATTCTTCAACATCAAATGGCTGAACCAGATTTCAATCAACATGTTAACACCTCATACATCATCATGGAATCATCCTATATCATCCAATTTGTCATTAATGTGGTTTTTCATCAATGACAACACTTATTAGGCCTACATGCCAACAATCTCCCCCTTAGTCATTGATGGAAAAAACCTTGAAATTCCCCCCTTTTGAAATTAATGACAAAGGATACTGCAATTCTTACCTTATTCACCTGCATCAGCTTCATACCTCCATGCTTTGGTTAGAAACATCAACCAAAGGTCTCAATCAAGCCTCTTCTTCTTGATTTTGATCAAAAACCAAATTTTGCCTTCAATTGAGCATGCAATCACAAAGCTACCCCTAGAAACAACATCACTGATATATGAACTTCATTAGTCAAGCATAAAAGAATATCTTCTTACCTTGTTTGGAGTGAGAGCATCAATTTCCATCATCTAGGCATGTAAACCAAGTAACTTTCACCTTATACCCTATTTTAAGCTCCTTGAGATAATTGTAGCAGTCTGAAACATAGTCATTCTTATCTCTATCATGCCAGCAATGCTAGTAAAATACCTTACCTCAACATTTATCCATCATTCTTGACCAAAATCCATCAATTCTAGGCATATAATTGACTTTTTCAATGCATTTCCTTGTTCTTCATACCATACAAGAACTAATGTCCCTAAGTCATAATTTTAATCCATTTTAGATAAACTTTGCAAGGCCCTAGCATCATAATATTAGCATGATACAAATCCTTATAGCTCTCGATGGCCTTAAGAACACCATTTCTAGCTCCCATGCATAAAAATGAGTGATTAACTCCCTACCATGGCTAGAAATCATTTTGACAACTTTGAACATTCCCAAAACATCTTTTTCAGTATTCTATTGTTCTATTTGACATAAATAAGAAATCATACATAACCATAAGCATGAACATAAGATAAAACAACACTTTCTACCCTTGGATTGCCTAGATAACACTACGTCAATCCCATGAAGGTTTAACTAGATACTCCCCCTATTTTGATTAACAAAAACACAGATAAACTTGTAAAGGAACAAATCTAACCTGTAGCACTATAGAATTCACAGTCATATGTTCCACTTGGAATGTACATACTTTAGCCTTCCTTCAATTTTTATATTCAAGATTGTTGAGGACATTGACAAGGCATATTCATTAATTTAAGCTTGATTTGAGGATATCACAGGCTCCCCTACCTTAGAGCATCTACATAGACCTGTAGGGGGAATTCTCTAGACTAATCACTCACTTTGGACTGTTCCAGAATTGTACTCTTCCTCATTCAGGTTGGTAATTGCAATCTCATACACAATTCATATTTTTATTTCTTTGTTCACTTTTTGATCTCAAACCTCAGCCTTGATTTGCTTGAAAGTATTCATAACATCCATCATTTCACCTATGGAACTGTAACATACTAAAACTAATGCCTTTCTCACTATGGATGGGAGTTTTAATTTTCAAACCCTCATACAGACTTGTCAACATGTTTGATGTTTCTATAGCAGCTCCTTCTGACTGTCAAAGACTTTCCTTAAACAACTTTACTGAGTACAAGATAATTTGACTTCATCAATCAATGAATTGTCCTATAAATAACATTTACAACCATGTCATATTGCATAAAGAATATGTTCTGGCTTCTGTAGACCTTCTTAGAGCTTCAAATCACTCCCCTTCTGCCTCTCCTAACATGTATATCTCCATTATATTTCTTCAATGAGAATATTTTTGTATCACAGTCATATGATTGACTTTTATACTATACCAAGGTACCATTTCAGTAGCAACATATTGGTGAACAACTCATTATTTGTAAACTACCAAGACCTACACTGTACATGCATCTTTGCACCCCCGAGAACACCATCCCACTCAATATTCAGCTTGACATATTTTCATTGTAAATCCTTTATGAATGTTATGTTCATACAAGATTTGATGAATTCAACGTCCTCTGAACCTTCTGATAAAACATATCTAAGAAGACACAGGTTTTTTAAGGTACAAACCCTCAATTTTCACACTTATCATTTGAACACACATATAATGAGATTCAAAAACCTTCTCATACAGAGACATAAACCTTTGAGACCACTTTGAAAATTAGTATGAACTTCATACCTCAGTTTGATGACCTTAGAGCATACTATACAGCTTACCAAGATTCAAACTATCTCCTTGTATGCTAGATGATATTTCCTTAGTCCTGTTGTTTCATACTTTGAACCTTAGAGCTTTACTTACCCTCCTTTAGATTGAAAGAATAAGGATCAACTCTTGGAAAACCCTTATAGTCTCTTGTAGCATCTTCAAATCAGTAGGTTTATTTTCTCAATGCATTCAACTAAACATATAATCCTGATCACAATTTTTTTTACTTTCCTTGTGGCAGAGCATCTTCAAGATAGGCATGTACATGAAAAAACTCTAGTCATCATTAACCTCTAGTCATCATTATCCTTTGCAAGTATGCCAAATTGACCTTTTTTCTAGCTTAAGGGAAACTATAAAATTCTAAGTTCTTCCTTAGGTCCTCTACAAGCATCTTAGTCACTACCACATTTGACTTGCACTTTCTTCAACTAGTACCTTGATATAAGGCATTGAGGAACACCACCTTGAATCATCTATATTATCATCATTACTAATTTCACAATACTTTGAGATAGATAAACACCTTTAGGAGCTATTTAATGAGTTGTATTGAACTTTAACATCATGTCACCTTGCAATTTCTTAGCTTCACAGGTCGTAGAATTTTTGCAAACATCAAACCCCAAGATCCTTTCAATCATACAAAAAATTCCAACTGATGACATTATAAGCTATGATGAAAAACACATTACTTCAAACCCGACAGAGAATGACTCTCATATATTCACTTGGCATCAGGACCTTAAGAATGACACAATCAGGACTTAGATAGAGTGATACCCTTAACATGATGAACACCTCACCAATCATATAGAGCATCATAATCTTTAAGAACCATTTATTTTGTAACTGAGGACCATTGTATACCTTTTCATAGTTTAACTCATGCCAATTTCAGATGAGTCAACTCAGATAACACATTCAACATCATACAAGACTAGAGTCTTTGCTTTGCAACACTCATACTCCTATACATGTCAACTATGAACTTCATGTTGTCACATAATTTGACACACTTTGATATTCCCAAAACTTATAGCAATAAACCTTAAAATACTTTTCATATTAGACCATGAGACTCATGGGTGATCTATTATGCACCTTGAGACATGCTCTTGTCATGATAGTTCCTTGATAATAAATAGTTACAACTTTATGGAATTTCCAACTTCTTGACTTACAACACTCTCATGTATCTTGAAAGACCTTTGAGAAAGCATATGAGCACTAGACACATATGGCTACATTTTTTTATTTCCTTTTCATAGTCACTCTGATCCTTGAGGGTTATTTCTATAAGATCATCAAAACTTGTGTGTCTTGTAGTCACCTTAGGCTTCTATTTATTTTCTCATTCATAGAGTAGTGAAGATCACTTGATCTCCTTCCTTTTACTTAGCTTATGGTCATCAAACATTGTGCACTTCCATATTCATACCATTACCATCCTCATAATGCATTAACAACATTATTTGATATTTCAAGAATTTGGTTGAATTCTTAGTGACTTCTCATTTACATGTAGCAAAATACACATCATCACATACTTTAATACCTATAGATGAGTTCATATTCTTGAAAATTGACATGACACATTGACTTAGGATGATTCAGTTAGAGAGAATATACTTCATAAATGGAGATACCATGATCCTTGAAGAGTCTAACACCATGGGCCATAAGGCATACTATGACAAGGCTTCATACATAAGAATAGTCCACCAAAGATATAATCTAGTTTCAACACATCATATAAAAAATTTGACAACATACTTAGATCATGTCAAAGATTCTTGAGACACCTTAAGACATGGCTTAGACACCTTTCTACAAAAGGATACTTTATGACAGACCTATATCTTCTTAATAACTTTGAACACACCCATGATGAACTTGACAACTGAGACACAAAGTTAACAAGTACATGAAACAAACTTGACATGAGAGATCATGATAAATCAAAGGATCATATTACTTCTTATTTAAGAAGAGTTTTCATTGATTAGAGAACTTTTAAAAATGAGCGTGACACAATACATATCATGAAAAACATAGAATTTGAGATACAAATGAAATACCTAATAGATAAATGGATCCTTGACATGGAAACTATGAAACTTCACTCCTGAAGGAGATCTCATAAAGCTACTAACTCCATTTTTTGGAAGTATGCTCATATTTTGATACTATAATTTTTCAAAAGACAACACATGACTTAACATGGCAATTTTCACTCAACCTCAGAATTTCAACTAGAACAAGACCATATGACACAAAAATCAGACACCTATAAGAGAAAGAACTCAACAAAACAATGGTGGTGTCATTTTCTATACCTTACAACTTTGGAGGTATCCCAAACTCCTAGCTATGTTATATTATCATGAACTGATGGATGTAGATTCCAGTGATCTTCCTGAACTTGAGAAAACATGATCCCTTGTAATGACTTGGACCTGTTGACCTTGTTCTCCAACTTGATGGCATTTGAATCTTCATTGACAACCTTCATATGCTACATGGTGGGTTGAGATTCATTATTCTTTCCTTTACTTAAATGATCACTCTTAATCGCTTCTGATTTTGGAGCATTACTCTTTACTTGAACCTCATGATTAGGTTCCTTGACTATATTTTTTGGATTAGACATTTTGATGAATATTATTTTACTTGGAAAAAATATATAAATATGACCTGATTATTGTAAATTGAAGCAACCAACAATCCTCTTCCTTCTAGGATAAAAAAAACTTAAGTTTCCATCCACAATACTTAGATCTATGTCCATATTCAAAAAATCAATAACATTCACCTTTGAAGAGAGTTCCTTCATTTCATGGTGCGCTCTTTTTGCAATCTCTAGCTTTATGACCAAAATCATGGAAAACATAGCAATAGCCATTGAATAGAGAGCCATACCTCATAGCACTGGGTTCTCTAACTGAGTTATACCTTCTTGGATTAGATTTCTTGGTTATCTTCTTAGCTTGTTTAGTGCTTGTACCAACTTCATGATCATCCTTATTTTTCTCTCCTTCAAACCCTAGGCTTGTTTTTTCATTTATGGCTTTTTGATCCTCTAAATACTTATCAAGAGGCTTAGAACTCTTCTCAATTATTTCATAAATATTTAACTCACTAGATGTAATTTCCAAATCTGATTCTAGGGCTTTTATCCTTTCTTCATACCTGGAACAAGCGTCCTCTTTCTCCTTTAGGGTATTGGACAAACTCTCAATTTGAGATATCAAATATTTTATGGATAGATCATGATATTTCTCCATTTATTCAATTACCTCATGTTTTCCAAAAACCAAAGACTAAAAAATCTCATACTTTCTCCTCTAAATATTAGCTGACTTACCCATTTGTGCTTCAGAGGATCTCCTTCAAGTTGTCAAACTTTGGCAAAAAGGACCTGCTTTGATACCAGTTCTTAGAAGCAGAAGGGACTAAGAGTGGGGGGGGAGGTGAATAAATCCTTTAAAAAAATTCAATTCATTTACCAGACATTATGTGTTACCATTCATTCATCCATTCATTCAACCATGTATCATATATGAGTCAACTTAAGCATATAAATAACCATAAGGAAAATCAAGAGCACGAGAGTACACATAACACCAAATAAAAGAGGGAAACATTCATGGGGAAGAAAAACCATTGAAACTCTACTTATATTACACAAATAAAATTAATTTAGTGTAGCACCGACTACACAAGGAGTACCAACCCCTGATTTAGTGAGGCATTGTACGTACCCAAAATTGTAAGGTATTGCACCGTCGGAACAACGTATCACGTGCCCCAATGATGATACAGGTCTCCTCGCAAGGTGTTTGGGATCCAGAAAAGCTCCCCGAGTATGCGTTATCATTCCGCATGCCCCGCTTAGCCCCCACGCGCTTTGTTTTTCTCTTTTTCCCTCTTTTTCTTTACCTTTTTCTCTTCAGTTACGAAACCGCCACCCTACTTGGGGGGCAGTATCGTGACCACCACCCTGGACAAGGCGGCAGTCCTGTAATCACTACCCTGCTCAGGGTAGCGGTCCTTTACGCATTTTCCAGAATGCTCTTTTAACGCGACTCACGTAAAATTTCAATGTTTACCAGCTTTTTCACTGCCTTTGGTTTGCATTAATGATTCTGGTTCCTTGGAATAGTGTTTTGCCATTGTTTATAGTTTAAGAGATCAATTTGGTTTTTACCTTGGGTAAATGCAAATGCTATAAATAGTTGGCTTGTGCTCAAGCAAATGGCCCCTCAAATTTGCCTTTGAATTTCTCATTGCAATAGATTAGTCTTTCATTTTGTTTAGAATTCTTAGTTTCATTCGTTGCATGCTTAGTTAGTGTTGTTAGGAAGCCACATATCCATCTTGTGCAAGTGTTGTTGATATTTCATCCAATCAATTAGAATAGGATAGTTTGTTTTCAATAGGAAGCCATTAAAGTTGCAGGTTTTTTTCTTCAAACAGGATAGTTTCAGGTTCTAGACGTTTATGTTGCATGACTCGTAATAAATCCTGCTAGGAATTACATAAGCCAAGCTCTGTACTCTTGCGCTATCTCTCTCCTACTCGCATTGTATTCAGTCTGTATCTTAAGATACCTTTGTCCTAATATCTACTTTTGTTGATGCTAGCATTACACGGTTTTATGGATCCACGTGAACACAAAGGAGCGAGGAGGTCACACTCAGGGGACAAGATCACACACATCATTAGATTCGCCACTATTCTGCAGAATCCAGGTTCTAACTTTCAAAGTTCTAAATCAGAAACATATCAAATAGAGTAGTCAATCACTTTATTTCAGTCAATTTTACTTTCGATATTGCCAGGGAAGTTGTGAGGATTGATAGTTTCTGAGAGACTATGATTCTTTCCTCACTTCTGAGGTAGGATTGAGAGTCTTTCAAATAGATTAGATCAGTTATTTCATTTTTTAGAATAGATTTACAACTGCACAGGAAAGTAACTATACTCGGTTGCTTTGTTTGTTTTAAATTTGTCAGTATATGTTTAATGGAGGTCACGAGCTATGGAGAAAGCCATAGAGGTACTGTCAGTGCAGTTTCTGCAGTTCTGGCTGCAGAATATCTGCGCACTAAGCTTAAAATTTCTGAGGAGAGGATGATCTCTGGCCAGAATCAGATGGTTGTAAGCAAGAGTACGAGCGAAGGAGAAAGCAATGGAGGTACTATCAACACAGTTTCTGTAGTTCTGGCTGCAGAATGTCTGCGCGCTAAACCTAAGAATGCTGAGGAGAGGCGGATCTCTGGCCATGATCGGATGGTTGTAAATATGTAAAATGAAAAAGTGGAAATGCTGGGATCCACACCTCTGGCCTGGAATAAGATTCTTCAAAGCCCTAACATAAAAGTGGGTCCGCATTCTCCTCAAAAAGGCTAGTTCATGTTGGAAAAGAACAGTGAGGGTGCCACCTACCTGAGGGTCCCAGATGGATGTGTTGATAGAGCTTTAAGCAAAGTGAATCCCTCCCTTATTTGTAAGTTTCTTGGTTCTAGACCTAATATTGATTTCATTGGAAAATGGGCTTTGAGAAAGTGGAAACCTAAGGGAGACCTGAGTATTACCATCATGCCAAGGGGTTTTTTTTGGCAAAATTTAATCAGCAAGAGGATATGGAATCAGTGCTTCTGGGAGGACCTTGGTGGCTGGGTAATATGGGCCTCTTTTTGAAAAAAGGGTATCCTAGATTTGACCCTAATACTGAAAATATAAACACCATCCCAATCTGGTGTAGGCTACCTGGACTACCATTACATTTTTGGGATGATGAAATTTTGCTAAATATTTCTAAATCCTTAGGTGTTCCTATCAGTCTAGATGGGCCCACGAGAAACAGCTCCAGACTTTCTTTTGCTTGTTTCTGCATCTTTTCTAAAATGGAACAGGAGTTATCGGAGCACATCATCTTGAAATCTAGGTATGGGATATGGACTCAAAACATTGAGTTTGAAACTTTTCATTTGAGATGTAAGCATTGTCATCACATAGGACACTCTGACAAAAGCAGTCCCAAGAAAAATATCTCTACAATGGAAGCTGAACAACCTGTGGAGGGCTCAGTTATGAGCAAGGAATATAGGGTTCTTAACAAGGATAGATGGAATGATTAAAAAGCCTCTAGTCGAAAGGAGGTGGATTCTAATCGAAAGGGGAAAAAAAGGGGTTTTAGAACTCAAATAAGGAAACATCTAGCCTGGCATCCTAAAATCTCAGCAGCAGCTTTGCCTGAAGTACCTAACAAAGAGGACTTGGAAAATCCTGTAAAGGTGTCCATGGTGGTGAATGAGCAAGAAGGTTATGTGAAGATTAATATAGTCCCTAATGATCAATATCAGAGTAGTAAGGAAGCCGAGATAGACAATCATCTGTGCATCATTGAGGAAGCATCAAATAAGGACAATATGGTCTTTAAAGAAACTTTGCAGAAAAACATTCCTAGGGGAGATTCATCTACAGATAAAACTCCTTGCTCCAGCAATAGATCATCGGTTTCACCTACTTGCTACAACATCAGAACAACTGATCCATGCACACCTAACAAGAATAAAAAAGAGCGTGAAGAGGGAGAAGTTACGCTTGTCAAAGATGACGAGGATCCAGATTCTGGATTCACAAAGATCATTTCAAAAAAGAAAAAGAGAATGAAAGGATTTGAAATGATCCCAGAATCACTTTACAGTGATAAGAAAAAGAAAAAAGATAACTGGGATACCTCAACATCCAGAACAACTCGATCTTCTGTAAGAAGACTAGTAGACTTTGGAGGTAGCACAAAAAGAGGAAGGCCCTCTAAAAAGGCTCTTAGACCTAAGAGAACTGAGAGAGACATTGCAGATGGCATTCAACATCAATTGAACCATCAGGAAATTCCAACTGCCAATCATTCCAAATGAAGATTATTTCTTGGAACATCTGAGGCCTAAATGGAAAATCCAAACAGAGAAGCATCAAGGAGTTATGGGATTCTAGTAGTCCTAGTATTTTGATTATGTAGGAAACTAACATGAAAGCTAAGGCCCTTCAAACTAATAAAAAGAGTTTATGGGATAACTCTGAAATGGCGGCTGTAGACTCCCAGGGAGCTTCTGGAGGACTGGATACTCTTTGGGATAAAAGGCATCGCACTGGTATGGTTCTTAATGCTAGTACTAATCATCTTGCAATCAAATTTATTGCTATTGAGAATAATGGTGATTGGATCCTTTCTAACATATATGCCCCTAATACGGTTAGTGGAAGAAGAAAAATTTGGGCTGACCTTAAAACTTTTAGAAACCAACATAGTTCAGTTAACTGGATTATTATGGGGGATTTTAACTCTCAACTAAACCCAGGTGAAAAGTATGGAGGAATCTCCAGCTTTTCTACAGGTATGGAGGATTTTGCTGATTTTATTGCTGAGCATAATCTATTAGATGTGGATCTTCATGGAAATAAATACACTTGGAATAATAAGGTTGGGAAAAGATTTTATCCAGGTGAGATTGGATAGAGCATTGATTTTAGCGAGATGGATTATCAGTCAAGACTTTCACCTCTCTTCCTTGCCCAGAGTTGGATTGGATCACAATCCGATTGCTTTAAATTTTCTTAATTGGACTAAACCCACCAAAAGCTCATTCAAATTTGAAAAGATGTGGATGGATCATGACAATATCTATGACAAGATAAAAGAATGGTGGGGATGGAATGGTGAAGGAACTGCTCAATTTAGATTGATTCAAAAGCTCAAAAATGTTAAAAAGCAAGTTAAAATCTGGAATAAAAGCGTTTTTGGCAATGTGTTTGATGATAAAAAGAAGTTAAAATAAAAACTTCAGGATCTGGAAATCAAAATGGATACTATGGAGAGATCGGATGAAGATGAAGCTAATGAAAAGAATATCCTTTCAGTGTTGCATACGATCTGCAGCAGAGAAGAATCTTTATGGAGATTTAAATCTAGAGCTATTTGGTTAAAGAGGGAGACATGAATACAAAGTTCTTTCATATAACCACTTTGAAGCACAGAGCCTATAATAGGATCTTGGAAGTAACTAAAAGTAATGGAAATATCATAAAAGATCCCAATAGCATCAAGAAAGAAGCACTTGATTTCTATAAAAAGCTTCTTGAGGAGAGGAATATCATCAATTCTGAGGCTACTTCTTTTATGTTGGAGGCCATTCCCCAAGATAAAATTGAGGGATAGAGATTTAGAAATATCACCAAAGCTGTCATGCTTGAAGAGCTGCAAAAGGTTGTATTTTCTTTAGAGGGTGACAAGGCTCCTGGTCCGGATGGGTTCTCCATCAATTTTTTCTAAATTTTTTGGGAAACATGTTCGGAGGATCTTCTCAGAGCGGTGAATGAATTTTACAGAACGGGAAATATTTTGAAAGAGCTAAACAACACTCACATTGTGCTAGCCCCAAAAACAATGGATGCTAAAGACTTCAAAGACTTCAGACCTATCAGCCTTGTGTATGCCATCTATAGAATTTTTACCAAAATTATTGCTACTAGGCTTCAACTCATTATGAATGATTTAATCTCTAGGTAGCAGAGTGGCTTTATCAAAGGCATGATTATATAAGATGGAGTGATTATGGTTCATGAGACCATACATTCTATTTAAAATAATAAAAATGCAAATATGGCCCTCAAGCTTGATATGAATAAAGCCTTTGACAAGGTTTCTTGGGTTTTCCTTGACAAAGTCTTAACTAAATTTGGTTTTCCGGAAAAATTTAGAAAAATTATTAAGGCTTGTATCTCTACGGCCAGATTCTCAGTGGTGGTTAATGGTGAGCCTATGGGTTTTTTCACTAGCAGCAGAGGGCTTAGGCAAGGGGACCCTATCTCCCCCTTGCTCTTCATTATTATGGCTGATAGCCTTAGTAGAACAATTGATAAAGTAGTTAATGATGGTCTTTTAAAAGGCTCTAAGCCCACTTCCATCAGTCAAGCTGTCTCCCATCAGCAATTTTTGGATGATACTATCCTCCTTCTTCTGGCATCTTTCATTGAAGCCAAGGCTACCAAGGCTATACTACAGCTCTACGAATCTTCTTCTGGGAAAGATATCAATTATGATAAATATCTCCATCTTCTTTTTCAACACTCCTGAGGAAAGACAACTTAAAATTGCTAAAATTTTGGGTTGTAAAATAAGTGCGCTTCCAGCCACTTACTTTGGCCTTCCTCTTGGTACTAGAAAAGTCTCTAGCAAGGTGTGGGATGATTTATTGGAGAGATTCCAAAAAAAAATGGCTGGTTGGAAAGGATCCATTCTATCTAGTGCTGGTAAGTTTCACTCATTAAAGTTACTCTTCAAAATCTTCCCATTTATGTCATGTCGCTCTACAAGATCCCCTCTTCCTTCAGATAAAAGATTGAAAGGATCCAGAATTTTTTTTTTATGGCAGGGCATGGAAGAGAAGTTTAAATTTCACTTAGTTTCTTGGGATAAGGTCTGCACCCCGAAGTCTATGGGAGGACTGGGTATAAAATACATTAAGAAAATGAATGAGGCCCTCATTGCTAAAATGGGCTGGAGAATGCTATTTGAGAAACAACCTTGGATTGATTTAATCAAAGCAAAATACCTAAATCAACAAATTGTGTACTCTTTCCTACAAGATGAACACCTCCCCTATGGTTCCATCTTTTGGAACAATCTGGTTAAGATCAGAAATTTCATTAAGAAGGGCAGTAAATGGAAAGTGGGGGATGGTGGGGACATAAACTGTTGGGATGATAATTGGTTTAATGGAAATCTTATGGATAGATTTGGGATAGCTAAGGACAGTCTTGTAAGCAAGTATGGCATCAAAATCAAGGATTATATTGAGGGAAATGGCACCAGCAAGAAATGGAAAAAACTTTCTGTGGAGAGAGATGATTTGATACTAATTACTTCCTCCCTTCAAGATCAATTAGATCTTATTCCCTTAAATCAACTGGATTCCAAGGATGATCTGGTATGGAATAATTCCAATGATGGGAACTAATCTGTCAAAACTGGATATAATACTTTCTTCCACAGTAGTCAAACAAAGTTCAATTGGAATAAAATTTGGATGACTGAATTAACTCCTAAAATAAATTTTTTCCTTTGGCTGGCTATCAGAGGCAGGATTCTTACCACTAACAACCTGATGAGAAGAGGTTTTATAATACCTAATAGGTGTCATCTTTGTAAATGTGATTTTGAGGATATCAATCATCTGTTCATTCATTGTGAGTATGCTACAAGAATATGGAGTTTTTCCCTCTCTAAATTTGAAGCTCTCTGGGTGGTGCCGAAGGATTTAAATCAGCTATGGACTCAATGGAACCCACCCTTTAGGCATTGTTTTTTCAAAAGGATCTGGAAGCTAGTTATTGTTATCATCGAATCACAGCACCCCTGTGCATATATTTGAACTCACAGTGTGATTGGATAACATGGGTACTATCTCCAAGTTGTGGGACTTGCTACTTGAGATAGACCTCCAGAGAAAGCTGGTTCTTGCTCCTAAACTACCTGCCACAATCTACTCTAATACAGGATAAGCTAACTGTTCTAATCTAAATTTCCAAGGGACCAGGGAGAGAGAATGCATAAAATGAAAGCCTACACTAAAGCGGTGTTACACCAGAAAAGGAGGGTGTGAGAGTAGTCTCCAAATGTGTGAAATACAGAGGGAAAGTGCACACTAGAAGAGGTGATGACAGTTCACCATAATCTAGCAAAATGCATTCACAACAATATTCCAAGCATACACAATGTTAATGGATTCCTGCAAGAACATAATAATAGACACAATATTCTTGTGGAAAGATAAAAGGACAAGAAGAATGCAAGAAAACACAGCAGGGGAAGATACATCCACAAACATGTATTTTATTGCTTCCTGGTATGCACAGTTCAGTCTATTACAAGATACGGGCCTGGATCACCATGCAAGGAGTCCACTACAAGGGCCTGCAACACATTGGCTTCACAAAGCAATTTTTTTAGAGCTTTGCTACCCAAAAACTCTCTCCTTTACAATGAGCCCAACACTCCAATTTATAGAAAAAAGAGAAGGAAAAGAGAAGGGAAAATGGAAATCCCGAAATTTATCCTTCAACCACCTGTAAGAGGCATTAAATTGAGTGAAATGATTATAAATTACTTTAAAAAGGCTCCCCATACTGTCCCATGTGCTGCAGCAGAGAAAGAAGGATGACCATGCCTCTTAAATGCACTCCCAGCTACCAAATAAAACACTGTTCTGAACCCGGCCACGTTTTCTTAAAAAACTCAATCAATTTCTAATCAAATATAGAATTTATTGATTTCTGTGCATCGGGCTCGGAACCATGATTCCAACAGTACCAATTTTGTGCGATTTCGTTGAGAAATGCAAAAGTTATGGCCTTCTGAGTGCGGGCAACTATTTTGGGTCTGGCAGGCGTTTTCTGTCATTTGACGGGAATGAGCATTAATTGACTGGAGCCGAATATATTTCTCTTATTTAAATATATATACCCTCATAAAAATAATAAATCTAGTTTTTGTGGCATAGAGGACGTCGTGCTCGTTCCAGAAAGTCCAATTTTGTGAAAATCGGAGCTCAGAGTCAAAAGTTATGGCCGTTTGAAGTTTCCGGACCAAATGTTGACTTTTCTTCTTCTCCTTCGGCTGCTTCGGCTTTTCACATCCTGCGTGTCCCTTTATCCCAAATGTCCCAGTGCTGCGCAGACCACCTGGCGGCCTTTCGGCCGGTTCGCGTCCTTTTGTCCCAATTGTTCCGACTATTGCGAGGACTAGGACTTAGCCATTTTTCATGATTTTTTCTGGCCCGAGCCTGTTTTTTGCAATTTTTCTTACCTTTCCTCAGAACTTTCTCTCTTCTACTTGGACAGGGGAGTTAGAAAAATATGAGGGGACCCTAGAAACATGAAATTTTTGCCCTGACTCAATCTATTTGCTTGGGACAAAAGAATTTGATGCATGTTATCAAAATTACCTTGAGGGGTGAATTTTGGATAACAATTTTGGCGACTCAGCGGGGTCATTTGCCTGCCAGATGAAGAACGGCCAGCTGCTTGTAGCAATCCATTGGGCATGGAGTTTTTTTGATAACCTCTCAACTAATCTGAAATTTGAAAACCTGTGTCCTTGAGCCATTTGAACATTTGTTGAGCTGGTTTTCCTATGGCTGCAAATTCTTTTCCAGGAGCTTGACGAACTGTAAACATGCACATACTAGAAGCAATAGGACATGTGCACAAGCACTTAGGGAAATAGAAACTACTCTAACAGCAGTACAATGTGCATAAGCACTTAGAGGAATGGAAATTCTAAATTAATATTTACAAGGGTGAGAAGCTTTCTTTCTAGTAGCAACGTTTGAGATAGATCCCATTGATCAGAATCTGTAATTCTTCATCATCCAACTTAGCCAGTCGGAAAGCATTGCTACCTTTGCATTCAATGATCATGTACGGGCCACTCCAGATGGCATCAAACTTGGAGTGCTTTCCTGGTTTTGCACGATCAGCATCCCACTTTAGTACCAAATCTCCAGTTTGTAATATCCTGGCCTTAGTTTTCTTGTCAAAACTCTTTTTGACCAATGCTTTATCCTTTTCTATGGTCTGCATTGCGTGCTCTCTTGTCTCTTGTAATTCCATCAGCTCTGCATACCTGATTTCCATAGGTTCAAACTCAGCCAGCTCCAACTGTTTCATGAGTTCCAGTGCTGGCAACTCAAGTGATATAGGTAGAACTGCTTCTTTCCCGTACACAAGCTTGTATGGAGAGCTTCCTGTAGATCTCTTGGGCATGATCCTATCAGCCCATAGAGCTGATTTGAGCTTTGCATGCCAAGTTCTTTGATTTTCATCTAGAGTCCTCCTGATGATTCTTAGTAGGTTCTTGTTCGTAGACTCGGCTTGGCCATTACCTTGAGGGTAATAGTTCGATGAAGTGTTGAGATACACACAATTCTTGACAGCCCATTCAGTGATCTTTGTGCCAAGGAATGCCAATGCATTGTCTGATATGATAGTGGCAGGGGCACCAAACCACGTGACTATCCCTTCATAGAAATCTAAGATATTAGATTCATTTGCCTCCTTGAGTGCCACTGCTTCGGTCCACTTGGTGAAATAGTCTGTTGCTGTTAGTATTCACTTGTGGCCCTGACTTGAATTGGGATTGATAACCCCAATGAAGTCCAATCCCCATTGCATGAATGGATGATTTACTGAAATTGGACGAAGGGGCAGCGTTGCTAACCTTTCTTTCCCCGTGAAGAATGCACATTTCCTGCATTTCTTGACCCATGAATAGCAATCATTGAACACAGTAGGCCAACAGTAACCAGCTTTCATGATTTTGAGAGCTGTTACTCGTGGAGCAAAGTGGCCTCCTGCTTCCCCGTCATGGAACTCGTGTAGGATCTTCTCAACTTGACCTGTTCCAATGCATCTTAATAGAACACCATTGATGTCCCTTTTGAACAAAACTTCGTCAACAAGCACATATGGAATGGCTTGTAATCTGAAGTATCTCCTCTTTGCTTTTCCCACTTCTGGAGGGCACAAGCCTGTCTGGAGGTAATGCACCAAGTCTTGAGTCCAACATGGGACGGGTGCATCATCAGCTGGTTGTTCTTGATCATTCTGTAGTAGCAAGACAACATCCTCTTCACTTTTTGGCTCGTCTGGTTATTTGGAAGCGAGCTGCTCACACAAGCCTTTGCCATGAACTAGCTTGGTCACTTTGATTTCAATATCATATTCCATCACCCGAGTGATCCAACCTACTCTCTTCTCATTTAAATCCTTGTTTAGGAGGAAGTCCTTGACGCCAGCATGAGACACCAGCAGTTGAATCTTATTGTTTGAGACCAAATGTCTGAACTTCTTCAAGCTCCTGATGACAGCGAGGACATACTTTTCGATAAAAGAATACTTTATTTCGTAATCTTCCAAGGTTTGACTGAAGAATGCTATGGGCTGTTCTGAACCTTCTCTATTCAGCTATGTCAAGATAGCTGAGATTGTATTCGATCCTCCAAATGCATACAACATGAAGTCCTTTGAGAAATCTGGGTTGATGAGAGTTGGAGCTTGTGATATTGCATGCTTGATGCTTTCAAAACTCTCTTTTCCTTCTGCTGTCCATTTGAATGCCAGACTCTTCTTCAACATCATTGTTAGAGGCTTCACAAGAGTGGCAAAATTAGGCACAAATCTGCGGACAAAGTTTATCCTTCCTAAGAAGCTTTGGAGAGATTTCTTGTGGTGTGGTAATGGAAGCATTCGGATGACTTCAACCCTTTCAGGATCAATTGTTAGCCCTTCCCTAGAGACGATGTGGCCCAACAGTTTGCCTTCGTGTGCCAAGAATACACACTTCTTTGGATTCAATGACACTCTGAACCTTTTACACCTCTGAAATACTTTTCTGAGGTGAAAGAGATGGTCTGCTGCATTCTTTGAGAAGACAGTGATATCATCTAGGTATACCAGCACTATATTGTTGATTAAGCCTTTGAATGCCATATCCATAGCTCGCTGAAATGTTGCTCCGGCATTTGACAGTACAAAAGGCATCTTGTAAGCATATGTGCCCCATTTTGTAGTGAAGGCCTTTTTGAATTGATCTTCTTCTTTCACCAATATCTGATTATATCCTGAGTATCCATCTAGCAATGAAAACCTTTCTGAACCAGCTACAACCTGCAATATTTGTTCCATTGATGGAAGCGGATAATGATCTTTGAGTGATGCTCTATTTAGATCGCGGAAGTCCACACACAATCTTATTTCTCCGTTTCTCTTTCTTACCGGCACCAAATTTGCAACCCAACTTGAGTGTTTGATGGGAAAGATGATACTGGCCTCAATGAGCTTGCTTAACTCTTTTCTCATGAGAGGCTCGATATGAGGATTTACTGGCCTTTGCTTTTGCCTAATAGGCTTGGATTCCGGATCCAACTCAATAGTATGTTGTGCCAACTTTGGATTGAAACCTCTTAAATCTTTGTAAGTCCAAGCAAAGACATCTGGGAATTCTTGACAAAGCTGAACAAAATTAGATTTCTCTTGTGGAGTACTTACTTTGCCAATTTGCAATGTCTTGCCTTCTTCCACTAAAATAGGCTCTGAATCTTCACCTTTTACTTGAATGTTCACTTTCTCCTTCCAGAACTGATCATTTGGGTTGAAGATTGACTCCAAGGTTATGAGGCCTTTTGGCAATTTGTTAGTCCTCAGCTGCACCACTTGGTCACCATACTACTGCTCTAGCTTGTCTTTATTTTTGGCAGAGAACTCAGCTTCTTCTTGTAGGAAATTAACAATCTGCTGATCATTCTCGAAGACTTGCCAACTTGTGTTGTTATCCGGGACAGCTGGCCTCACAACCACTTTGATATGAGGCTGAGTTTTCTCACTTTTGATACTTTCTACAACATCAAACGCAGCCCCAATTGCTGCCAGTCTGTCAGCGGCTTCATTCTTTTTTCTTGGGATGGAAATGATGCTAAAAGCTTCAAAATCTTCAATAAGATCCCATACCTGATTTTTGTAGTTCTTCAACAGATCATTTTTGGCAGCATTTTTTCCTTTGACTTGGTTTATGATCAGCTCACTATCACCAAATACTTGTAAATTCTTGATGCCTTTCTTCCTTGCCCAGTGCAATCCATGAATTAAGGCTTCATACTCAGCTGTTTTGTTTGAACAGGAAAACTAGAAACGGAAGGCTAAGTAATACCTTATACCTTGCGGTGAAATGAGCATAGCTCCTCCTCCTGCACCTTGTCTACTCCTTGACCCATCAAAGAACAATTGCCATACTTCATTCTTGTCTTCATAATCTGGCTTGGTGATGCTAGGAAGAGGTTGATTGTCTTCATGTAAACAATAGACTCCCAGCTCAGATTCTTCTATTTCTTGATAGGGATCAAAAGCATGCACCTTGCTTGCCCATTCATCAAGGGTCAAATCTGGGATGCTTCCAACCTTGGTGTTAGCTTCATCAGTGCTTGGATAATCTTCTTGATCAAACGCTGAACAGTTGGTATTGATTTGGCTTGGAGTGTAAGGCTCAATATGAAAGTTTGCAATAGGTTCATCTGATTGTGGCCTTGGTTCCATACCTTGTTCTGAACAACATGTGTGACCAATCCGCCAAAAGATAGCCTCCAATCTTAGCAGTGAAGTCTCTTGACAAGCATAATGCAAAGAGTGGTGGCAGGTCTATGACTGACACATCTTGTAACACTGTTATGTTAGGACATGCGTGCAGTGTGAGGCTCAAACCTTTGATTACTCCAACCGTTGTCACTGCTGTCTCGTCTAATTGCACTACACCCTTGGAGATGACTTCATATTGGAGTCCTAACTGAGCAGCTATTTGCTTGGGCATTACTGAACTACTGGCCCCAGAATCGATCATGCAATTATGCACCAGCTTATCTCCTATGATCAATGAAACATAAAATGGAGGGGGCTTCAACATTTTACCTTGCTGTCCTCCATGATTTCCTTCAGGTTGGGCAGCATTTGTGAGTACCTCCTCTTGCATCTGGACCTGTTGATTTGAAGTTGACCAGTCTTTCATGGCAGCTTGTAGCAAATCTCTTTGTCCTGGGATAGATAGTGATTCCCACATTGATATGTTTACATTTGTCTTTCTCATCTGATCAATGATGTTGAATGGAGATGAAGTATCCCTCTGCTGTCCCTTGGCCTGCGCATTCATTCCTTGCACATGGGCAGCAGGAGCTGGCATTTGAGTTGGCCTAGGGGCTATTTTAGGTGCTCCTTGTATGTTTGGAGCTACAGTTTGTCTGCCAGCGGCTTGTGGAGTGGTAGAAAGTTGTGGATTACTCGACGCCAATGGTTGTTCCTCTCCCAAATTTCTCCTCTTTGACCTTGTGTTGGCTGCAACACTTTGAGAGGGTATTTGATTCATACCACAGAAATCTTCAGCCTGCCAATTGACAAGAGTAGTTTCATTCAGAGATGTTCCTTGCTGAGGTGCCCCTTGCTGCTGGTCTTCTTCGTGGCTGGACTCTTGCGACCCACCAATGGTTTGCACCATTAGAGCCTGATTTAATGCACCGTCAAAGCACATTGATTGGTTATGTGGCTGACTGCACGGGAAACACCAATCATATTCTTGGGCCATGTTATTTTGGACTGGCACCAAAGCTCTGGATGCAGATGCAACATTGGGGTTGTAGGGCTGAAATGGTCTATTGGTAGGAGGCCTTGCTTGATTCTGATTTGCAGCTGGATTGGGTGGTCTTTGAGGTTGATATGGTTGCCTGTTAGGCTGAGCTTGAGGCTGATACGGTCTAGCAATCTGAGCTTGCTATCTTTTGATAGTAACCAGCTCATTTCCCAAATTTTGTAATTGTTTCATAACCTCTTGGAGTTCATTTGAAGCACTAGAGGATGAAGTAGAAGTTTCATTTGAACTTTGATTTCTAGGAGTGGGAATAGGAGCTAAGACAGGCGCTTGACTAGTACTTGGGCTCTCTAAACTTGGATATAATGGCATTGGGGGCCTAGGAGCTAGCTTACCAGCTTGAATAAGACAATTTTAAGCCCTAATGACAATGCTATAAGTGGCAGGTAAGGTTGTGCCTCCCATAGATTGAATTAACATAGAAATATCAGAATTCAAAGCTTTAAGATAGTATAGAAAAGCACCTTCTTCTGTTGGCCTGACTACCACCGGAATCCTATCCCAAGACCTTTGAAATCTAAAGTTGAAGTCAGTCAGCTGCTCATTGGGAGCTCTCTTGATAGTTGTCAATTGTTCTAGTAGAGACAAATTGTCTCCCTTCTCTCCAAATTGCTCATGGAGAACTATGCATAACTGATTCCAATTCTGATAGAACCATCTTCAAGGCTTCTGAACCATTGCAATGCCTTCCCTTTGAACGATGATGCCAGCAGTTTGACAACCACATCCATTTCGTTTATCTCATGGATTGCACAGATGTTAGCAATGTCTTTGACATGATCACCAGGAGTGGTATGATTTTCTCCAGTGAAAAATGGAATGTTCTTCAACACTGCAATTGGAACTGGATTCTGTGCATTGAGGGAAAGTAGGCTGCTGCCAGTGAAATTGACAAAGGGATTTAGTGGTTGCACCATTCTGATTGGCCTGAGAACCCTTGTTGATGCGAGAAAAGGTCTACCAGGTGGAGGTGTAGACAAAGTTCTATTAGGTGGAGACGCAGATCTTTGAGCTCTTCTTCCCCTTGTTTCTCTTCTTGGAGATAGATGTAGATAAACAAACAATCCTTCCTCCCTAGTTCTTGACCTGGTCTGTATTCTTCTCATAAATTTGCCAGGCTTGGACTGCAGAAACCAGCGGATTATGCCTCTTTCGGAGTCGCCAGATGTGCGATTTTAAAGCTCCTTTAAAGCTGGAACTTACAACAAGTGCACATTAACCTTGTTGCAAGTGAAGACCTCTAAGGTCCCACCGGGCGTGCCAGAACTGTTATCACCGAATCACAGCACCCTTGTGCATATATTTGAACTCACAGTGTGATTGGATAACATGGGTACTATCTCCAAGTTGTGGGACTTGCTACTTGAGATAGACCTCCAGAGAAAGCTGGTTCTTGCTCCTAAACTACCTGCCACAATCTACTCTAATGCAGGATAAGCTAACTATTCTAATCTAAATTTCCAAGGGACCAGGGAGAGAGAATGCATAAAATGAAAGCCTACACTAAAGCGGTGATACACCAGAAAAGGAGGGTGTGAGAGTAGTCTCCAAATGTGTGAAATACAGAGGGAAAGTGCACACTAGAAGAGGTGATGTCAGTTCACCATAATCTAGCAAAATGCATTCACAAAAATATTCCAAGCATACACAATGTTAATGGATTCCTGCAAGAACATAATAATAGACACAATATTCTTGTGGAAAGATAAAAGGACAAGAAGAATGCAAGAAAACACAGTAGGGGAAGATACATCCACAAACTTGTATTTTATTGCTTCCTGGTATGCACAGTTCAGTCTATTACAAGATACGGGCCTGGATCACCATGCAAGGAGTCCACTACAAGGGCCTGCAACACATTGGCTTCACAAAGCAATTTTGGCAGAGCTTTGCTACCCAAAAACTCTCTCCTTTACAATGAGCCCAACACTCCAATTTATAGAAAAAAGAGAAGGGAAAATGGAAATCCCTAAATCTGTCCTTCAACCACCTGTAAGAGGCATTAAATTGAGTGAAATGATTATAAATTACTTTCAAAAGGCTCCCCATACTGTGCCATGTGCTGCAGCAGAGAAAGAAGGATGACCATGCCTCTTAAATGCACTCCCAGCTACCAAATAAAACACTGTTCTGAACCCGGACACGTTTTCTTAAAAAAATCAATCAATTTCTGATAAAATCTAGAATTTCTTGATTTTTGTGCATCGGGCTCGGAACCATGATTCCAACGGTACCAATTTTGTGCGATTTCGTTGAGAAATGCAAAAGTTATCGCCTTCTGAGTGCGGGCAGCTATTTTGGGCCTGGCAGGCGTTTTCTGTCATTTGACGGGAATGAGCATTAACTGACTGGAGCCGAATATATTTCTCTTATTTAAATATATCTACCCTCATCAAAAATAAGAAATCTAATTTTTGTGGCGTACAGGACGTCGTGCTCGTTCCAGAAAGTCCAATTTTGTGAAAATCGGAGCTCGGAGTCAAAAGTTATGGCCGTTTGAAGTTTCCGGACCAAATGTTGACTTTTCTTCTTCTCCTTCGGCCGCTTCGACTTTTCGCATCCCGCGTGTCCCTTTGTCCCAAATGTCCCAGTGCTGCGCAGACCACCTGGTGGCCTTTCGACCGGTTCGCGTCCTTTTGTCCCAATTGTCCCGACTGTTGCGAGGACTAGGACTTAGCCATTTTTCATGATTTTTTCTGGCCCGAGCCTGTTTTTTGCAATTTTTCTTACCTTTCCTCAGAACTTTCTCTCTTCTACTTGGATAGGGGAGTTAGAAAAATATGAGGGGACCCTAGAAACATGAAATTTTTGCCCTGACTCAATCTATTTGCTTGGGACAAAAGAATTTAATGCATGTTATCAAAATTACCTTGAGGGCTGAATTTTGGAGAAGAGTTATCCCTCATATAATTTGGAGGATATGGAAGGATAGAAATGATATTATCTTCAAAAATAAGAATCAAAACTATAAACTTAGTATTGGTAAAATTTCTAATGATATCAAAGAGAATATTGCTAGATTTAAACCCCCCAAGAACAAGAGATATCCAGAGAATGAAGAATATATCTTATCCAACTGGAAAATTGGAACCGTCAATAGTCGTAGCAATCCCGGGAATAGTATTGATAGATATTTGATTAAATGGCATCCTCTTGATTTTAATTGGTTTAAGTTAAACTTTGATGGGGCCTCTAACGGGAACACTGGGACTTTGGCGGGGGGATGAGCGATACGGGATCATAAAGGTAGTCTGATTGCTACGTATGCTGGGAAAATGAGAATTCAAACCAATCATTTTGCCAAAGCATTATCTACTTTATGGGGCCTGAGAATTGCACATACTCAAAATATCCAGAACCTCATTATTGAAGGGGACTCCCTGAATATCATTAATCTCCTTAAACAGTGCTTATCTCCAAGTTGGAGCATCAAGGATTTTATCTCATAATCCATAAGTATATGTCAAACATTCAAAAACATTCAGATCATGCATACTTACTAGGAGGGTAGTAAGTTGGCAGATGCACTGGATAATTATGGCATTAATGTTAACCACATTGTTTGGGATAATAATAGCATCCCTAAGCAGCTTTAAAGCAACATTCAAGCGGATCTCTATACGCACACAATTTCTTGATTTGAGTTATGATTATTGGGCGTGGATCAGTATCAATAAGACTCCCACACGAGTTGAGCTAAAAACTAAGATTATGCAAATATTATCGAATAACCAAGATAGTGTGAAGTATATGGGAAAGTTCAAGTGGAGTCGCATAGATATGAAAATCGTGCATACGGGCAGCATTGTGCTATCTACAATATGGATACAAGACTCCACGGATCCCGAAGACAGTAAAAGTGTAATTGATGATAGGGAGTGGGCTAGCAAAAAGGCCGTTATTCCCACATGTGAACTTCCACAGAATCTGATCAGCAGTCACGCGGATGTTCGTGGCAAAAGAAACGGCTCTCATATTTAGCATTGTGCGGATTACAACAGTAAAAAGTAGTTCGGCTTCAGCGCTTTCAAGGATTTTAGAATTTGTTGCAAGCAGTTAAGCACGGTGAAGATGGGGGGTCACCCTTGCCAAATTAAGCCCAGTGCGGACCCGGATCGGAAGGATAATGTTGAGCTCTGGAATATACTCATCAAGGGTGGCATCACCAACTTCATGGAGAAGGTTTAGGGCCATGATCAAAGCATATCAGTGCGTTTGGAAAAGGATTGGAAGGAGCAAACTGTGGATTATGGGGGGTAGAAGATCTTGGTCAACAAGGAGCTTATTTCTGAAGCAACTGGCCTTGGCATGGAGGGCTATCATTTTTTTAACAAAAGGGTCGAAAGAGAAGCTGAAGAGAGGAGATTTGTGGAGGGAACTGAGAAGTTGATCTTTGTTATCGCAGGCCTGCTTGTTAGCTCGATCCCTTCGCCTTATGATGAGGTTACACACATGATGATACGTTTCATTTCTTTGGAAGGGAGGTTTGTCACCGTACCTGCAAAGCATCTTATCTTCCTCAATCACTTCCGCAGGAATTACACGGTATGTTTCCCCCATTATTTGCTTAACTCTCTTGAGCGCTCCATTTTGGAGTTTCAAAAGCATATCCGGGTGGTTCCTTTACACCAGGGGCTTATTTTATTACTGCATAAATTATGTCTTCTTCATTATCCTGGTCTCCCTTCCTCCCCTAGCTCCATTCCCCCTCTACCTAGTTCAGTTACCACTAGCCTCATCTCTCCACATTCTGTCCCCACCACCGCTGTTGTCACCCCTCTGCCGGCCGTCCAGGATTCTTCTTCCATTCCCCCTACTGCTGCTCCCACCCCCTTCGCTTCCACCTCAGCCAGGCCAGTCACCAGGTCCTCTAGAAGGCTTAACCTTGATACCCTTGCTGTGGGGAAGGGTCCTCATGAAATTGAAATTGCACATGACCTCCTGAATATTAGCAGTGCTAGTCCCCGGGATGTGCGTATGGAGAGCTCTACAAAAAGGCTGTAAACCTTAGAAGCTGATATGAAGCTGTTGAAGGAAGAGGTTAAGAACTTGGCAAAACAGAAAGGTAAGAGGAAGGAGGAGGAGGAGGAGGCTATTGATAACAACCAGATAGAAGATATTTGCAAGAATATGAACTCATTAGACTCCCATTTAGGGAAGGCCAAGACATGTCATGATTATAATATGGCCATTTTCAGTGTGATTGAAGAGTTCATTGAGCAGCATGTCTGAAGTGTCTCCAATCTCAGCGGAGTTCCGGCAACATTATGGGGCACTGATAAGGAAAGCAAAAGAACCATTGGTCAGTTGGATAAGACTGACACTGCCCACATGAAAACTTTGGGAATGTTCAAATCCTAGTAGAAAATCAAATGCAGCATCGACAAAGCTGCCAAGAAGTAGTTGTAGTAGCTTTAGTTGCTCTTATACATTTTTGTTGCTGTTTTTTTGCGGTCTTTTTGCTGCTTTATTGCAGAGTTTTTGTTGTTTTTGTTTTGTTGGGGTAGCTATTTTTTGGATACTTTGGGATTCATTGTCACACTTGGATTCTGATCCTTTTTATTCCGGTTTTGGTTCCTTTTCTGGCTCCTAGGCCCTCTTTTGTTCACAAGGGTATAGTCTGTTTCAAAAAACTATTTGCCATTAATAAAAAAAATAAAAATTTGTCATTAGATTAGTTTTCAATTTCTAGATATAGCTGCTCTTTCAATTTCATTCATATAAATCCATCAAAAAAACACAAAAATATAGAAGTCATATATGTTATAGATATACTTCACATAGTTAATTTTGCTTTGCTAGTTTTAGTTTACATTGTTTCCTTTTGTATGACAATCACGGGACCGAGAGAGCCCATGGAATACGTATTCGAGCCAATCGTGCCCCAACCCAATCTTGTCACAGCCATAACTGATATAGAATCTCCCATAGAGTCATTTATATTTACCATCCGCCCTATGACCTTATCGGGAAACATGCAAAACTATCCCAGGTCATTTTCCACGTATTCCACAACCCATAGACTGAATCACCCCAGAGCTCGATATTGATTGGAGCCTTTGAGAAATCATCCTTGCTAATCGATCTATCACACCAGTTCAGGTTAGGAGGGCCTTCTTTGCTTTAGATTCACAATTTCCACTAGTGCGTGTCGAAGACATCAGATTTCCTAACTAGTTTGTCTACATCCCACGCATATTCAATCCCCACCGGTTGTCTCGGCATGACCTCGGGAGGTTGGGTGCGAGGAAAAGTTACTTGTAGATTTCCACGCTCGCTTGTCACTTTTCCATCATACAAAATTGGTGAACCTGACGTGAAACTCTCTACTTTCTGGTCTGGAGTCAGATTTCTACTAGTTTTGTTTTAAATTAAATGAATTTTTCATCTTTACTACCTCATCAAATTTCACCATTACCTTCGCTCCTTCCCATTATTCTGTGGGTATTTATATACCCCCTGAATATGTTGGGATTGAATGCGCATGGTAGGCCTCTCTTAGGTATTGAGGCATACTATGCTCAACTGAATAGACAATCATTGCCCTCACTCTCAATATGGGGTGACAACTACCCCACTGACCAGTTGTCAACACAAACTCCAAGGGTCATATATAGGTCAAGTTTCAAAACAGAGGAGTTGGATCAGCTCGCTCAAACACAACAAACAGAGCCTTCAGGCTCGAACAATATGACGTTCACAGGAGAATCTAGTTCTTCTCCTCAGATACTATTTAGACCATAAATTAGCAGACAATCTGACCCATACCTAGGTTTAGATGATGAACATTTGGTACGTTATGTTAGGAATGAACAATGTTCTCGAAGTATGTACCCACCTGTAGGAGGTTTTCAAACACAACCCGAGGTCTCTTTTCAAGAAAATACCTCCATGCCACGTCAGATAGGAAATGCCCTAGGGGAAACTTGGCAGGGCAATGATCAGTTCATAACGGGATATCACATGCCTATACAACACCATGATATAAAACAAACGCCACTAAGGAAAAATACCGTGACTTCACCAAATGAAGTCATTTCAGCGTTAGTAGAAAAAGTGAGAGGGTTAGAACTTGCTCAGGCAAATCACCATTCTCAACTCATACAGGTAGGAAATTATAATCCTAGCCAAATAGACCTCATCACAGGAGTAGGTATGTTAGGCATGACCCCTCAATATTCACAACAAACTCCAGTAAGAACTGCCATTTCTAACACCATTCTGACACCTCCCGGTCTAGTACAAAATAATCCATTCTTGGAAAATACCCCTTCATACTTAAACATGAATTCCAAGTCACCACAAGGGGATATGTTCTCCTCTCCCGGTATTTTTACTCAACCACAGGGGTTTCCTTACGCTCCCACCAACACATATGCAACGCCATGTCAACAAACCATTCCACTGCCGCTCCCTCAGCAGGCACCATTAATGGTCGAAACATATGCAATAGGGACTTACTCAGAATATTTGAAAGATCCCTTAGATTTCACCATACGAAGCGTCATGCTTCCAAGACCCCTTCCTGATTTTCCCAAGTACAAAGGAGAGGGAGATCCGAACGCACATATCAAGGCTTACGCTACAACGATTCGAGAATTACTCCCTTGGGATGGGGTTGTGGCTAAAATATTCCCAAAAACCTTAGAAGGCATCGCTCTCGATTGGTATTATAGAATACCTGAGGCTTTCATCCATTCGTTTAAACAACTTGTTTCAGAGTTCTTTAAGGCATTTGACATGAACAAACTATTAAGAACAGGAATAAGGGAATTCTTGCACATTAAGCAAGAAGACAATGAATCTGTCACCCATTTCATCCATAGGTGGTGTACAGTTCTTTATTCTTCGACAAGTGCTCCAAATATGGACCAAATAGAACTATGTGATTTATTCCTTCATTCTCTCAGCAGAGAAGTGAAGGAAGAAGTCCAGAAGTTCCCACTACGAACTTATGATGAAGTACTTGAGAGTGCTCTCCGAATAGATCAAGCAGCAATAGATAATGGTTGTAAGACGTATGGAACAAACAGGAGGTTAATCACCTCCAACCAGAATACTACGACTTATCCAACTACCAAAAATATCAATCAAGGACCTGAAATCCTCAATAAAAATCGTGGAGTGACAACAGATGGAGTAACTGATCAGGCTAAAAAGGTAAACATTGTGAATACGCCACTGCTAATAAACAACCAATGAAACAACAACTTTACCCCAACAATCAATGTAGTGGATTTTAATCATCCACAACAACAACAACAGCAACGGTGAAACCTTACACAGGGTTCAAGCCAAAATTCAACTAGATATCAAAACCAGAATCAAAACCAAAAACAACAAATGCAAAACTTTAATCCTAATAGACAACGGTTTGATCAGAGTTTTAGGCCACAATATACACCAAATCAACAAACTAGGAATTACAATCCTAACTCGTATTGTGGTTTTCACAAAATCTGAGGCCATGACACTAGAACGTGCCGTGACTACAATAAATTCATGCAACATTTTCCAGAGGAACAAAGAAAACTTTTAATAGATATGTTCTTGGCAGATCCTACGTCACCAGCACCAAATACTTTTACACGGGCAGTTTCCCCTCAAAATGCACCCCTCCAGATCTTCAATGATCCGCTCCCAAATCACAACAATAACAAGTTAAATCCAAACGGGACAAACAAGGGTGTAATTATAGGAAACAATGATCATGAAGCCTCAACTTCACTGAATCCATTAGTTGCGCCATAATTAGGAAGTCAACCACGACCCAAGATAGTCAGTTTAGTGGAATTAGATGCCGAACTACCCGTAGAAGCTGTAACAAGGACACGGGAATATTCCTCTCAGCTAAGTCCAAGCTACCCACTAGAAACAGACAATTTCCAACAAGTGTTAATAAAGCCCGTGGGTGCCTATGATTTAATTAGTGATTTAACAAAAAACTTCTCGCACATCTCCTTTTTGGATTTATTGAAGAACTCCCCTGCTCACAGGGCTTCTCTTTTAGAGGCATTAGGCTTAGGTCATTTAATTAACATCACCCCACCTCCCGAAACACAGGTAAACCATGTAGAATTCGATATCCATCCTTCGGGACAGCTGGATAGGGATGTTGAATTCATATTCAAAATAAGCAAAATTCCAACAGATGTTGAGATCACACGCCAAGGTGATCCAACCTTACACTTGCAAGTGTGGGTTTATAACAATTATGTGAAACGAGTGATGGTTAACGATGGGGTAGTAGTTAATATAGTCCCCTTCTCTTTCCTTCAAAAGCTAGGGTATGGAGAAATGAATTGTTCCACGACACAAAATACACTAAGAGGCTATGACAGCCTTAAAGCCACCTCAATTGGAACTATAATACTACCGGTCACCTTAGGACCCAAAACAATCCTGACTGAGTTTTATATTATAGATCGGGAAACTAACTATAATATGATTCTCGGCCAACCATGGATACACCGTATGAAGGCAATCCCTTCTATGCTATTTCAAGAAGTAAGATTCTTGCATTTAGGAAAGGTGTTCATATCCAAAGGTGATCCAAAACCATTCAATGTACACCTGGCTGAATTAAAAAGAAGACCAGGTGTTCACTCGGAGTTTGAACTCCCAACAAACCAACTTAATAAGCTTACCAGTCCTAAACCGGAAGAAAAGTTGGTACCTACGACAGATCTCGAAACCATGAGCCTAGCCAAGACAATCCCAACCCTCAAAGATGAGGCTAAGATTGTAGAAACAGTATCAATAGGAACTACTACAAAAATTGTTGAATTGCTAGAACAAAATCTACCAATGTTCCTACCATTTGATTTTGTAGGCATGGGATCTACCCTAGGTGTTGGATCTCTTCCAGTAGTGGATCTCTGCATGATAGAGGTAGAGGATATTAACACAACAAATATCCCAGTGCCCATATTCCCAGCTAAGTATTGAAATCTCGATTTCAATGAAGCTAGATGTCGTTACGGAGCTGGGGCAGGCGTAATCCTTACTTCTCCCGAGGGAAAAGTCATACCATTTTCCTTTAAACTAAACTTTGAATGTACAAACAATGGCGCTGAGTACGAAGCCCTCCTCTTTGGCCTCATCTTAGCTAAGAGGATCGGTGCTAATAATATCAAGGTGTTAGGAGATTCACAATTGGTAGCAAATTAAGTTTTTGAGATGTATGAAACAAGAGCCAAGCACTTACAACTCTACAAAATAGCTATACTAAATTTAAGTAAGGAGTTTGACTTCATATCAATTGAAGCAATCTCGCGAGAACAAAATCTTCTTGCCAATTCAATAGTGACCTCAGCATCACGCTTTACTCCAAATAGTAAGTTAGAGGACACCCGTTTCATGGTATCCCTGCGTACTGAACCATTCGTAAAAACAACGTCAAACCTTCTTCTAACGAACAGAGATGAGAACAAATCTACTATCCTAAACCACATTGATAGTGATATAACCACTCTTTATTTCTTGAACACCTATGTAGCGTTACATCTCACCCATCACGTGGTAGATTTATCCCTAATCCCGCATTCATCTTCCTACTTCGGAAATCCCATGACAGAGCTTCCCCCATGAAAGGAACTTAGCATATACACAGTCGAAGGTAGAGATGATCTGGAATTACCTCTAGTCCCGCCTGAGTTTGAAGAAGGTAACGCTTCTCTAATCGAAGACACAATCAATATTAATATCAGAACGGAAGATGAACCAAGGATATTGAAGTTAGGATCCTCGTTAACTCTATCAGGAGTAGAAATACACACTTGGATCCTCAATGAACATCAAAAGGATTTTGCATTTAATTATAAGGAAATGATAGGAGTTGCACCCCACATTGCGGTGCACAACCTTGTCACTAAATCAGATGCAAAACCGATTAAACAAAAATCAAGACCAATGAAACCCAAGGTAGCTCTCATGGTGAAAGAGGAGGTAATGAAACTCCTCCAAGTAGGAATCATCAAACCAGTCGATTACTCTCAGTGGGTATCTAATATCGTTCCGGTTCTCAAAAAGAATGGAAAGATACGCATCTGCATAGACTTCCGAGACATTAAAAAGGCATGTCCTAAAGACGACTTCCCATTACCATCTATAGATGTCATTGTTAATGCAACAACTAGATTTGAACTTTTATCTCTCATGGATGGATTCTCGAGATCCAATCAAATCAGAATATCTGAACAAGATCAAGCTAAAACCACATTTATAACTCCTTGGGGAGCTTATTGCTATGTTGTTATGCCATTCAGACTCAAGAATGATGGTGCTACGTACTAGCGGGCTATGACGTATATATTTCATGATCTTATTCATAAAATTGTGGAATCCTACGTAGATGACTTGTTGGCCAAGGACAAGGAGCGTTGTGAGCATCCGAAAGTGCTTCGCATCATTCTTTCGCGTCTGATAGAATACAGACTCACGCTAAATATAGAAAAGTGTGTCTTTGGTGTGACAGGAGGGAAGCTCCTAGGTTACATTATATCATCACATGGGATCGATGTTGACCCAACCAAAATTAGGGCTGTTATTGAAATGGTCCCACCTTCGGATGAATATGGAATCAGGTCATTTCTCAGAAAACTTGGTGCAATCCGGAGATTCATCTCAGACTTAAGTTTCTCCATTCATTCAATCAACAATCTACTCAAAAAAGATTATAGCATTGATTGGACTGAAGACTGCAATGAAGCTTTCGACACAGTTAAGCATTTCTTGTTATCACCACCTACGTTAATGCCACCTAAGCCAGATCACTCGTTAATTTTATATTCGTGGGCCACCAATGTCTCGCTAGCCTGTATGCTAGCTCAAGAAGACGATGAAAAGAGAGAACGTGTGATCTATTTCATTAGCCAGACATTGCTCGACTATGAAACACATTATACACAGGTAGAACAAGAATGCCTCGCCATAGTATTTGTGACCAAATGCTTAAGACATTACATGCTAAATCAAGAAACAAAAGTCATTGTAAAGACAGAGCATTTACGAACTTTCCTTACGCAAGGGTCCTTGTCTAAAAAGGCTAGACACTTTATAACCTTAATGGGTGAATTTGAATTAACATTTGCGAATCAGAAGTCAGTTAAAGGAAAAATCGTCACGGATTGGTTATCTGATAATCCATTATATGGAGGCGATCTAGTAGATTTGGACTTTCCCGATGAATGCATATACTACATCGAAACCAGACCTCCCATCTCTGAGTGTCCTTGGTATACTAATATTATTAGTTATATCATGGACCATACGTATCCAGAAGGTGCTACATCGCAAAAAAGAAGGTGTTTATGCATCATCGTAACAAAATACGTCATTATAGAGCAAGTGCTCTATCTAAAATCATTCGATGGAATGCTTATAAGATGTGGCGACACAGAAGAATCCAAGAAGATTCTCCACGAATCTCACAGTGGAATATGTGGAGGCAACTTTGGTGGCCATGCCACCACTCGTAAAATACATTGGATGGGCTATTTCTGGCCTACTCTAGAACACGATGCAGTAGAGTTTGTACGAAGGTGTCATAAGTGCCAAGAATTCTCTCATGAGATTCACATGCCGACACAAGCTCTACAACCAATTGCTACTCCATGGCCCTTTTCTACGTGGGGCCTAGATTTAATAGGAAAATTTTCTCCCTCATCTACAGACAGCCATAATTTCATACTCACGGCCACCGAATATTTTACCAAGTGGGTAGAGGCTATGCCTCTTACTACTGTGCTAGGTTCTGTAATCGCCAAGTTCATTTTGAACCAAATCATTTGCAGGTATGTTGTCCCGCAAGTCATTATCTCAGATAATGGGACTTCTTTTAAGAATGACGAAGTTCACAAATTGTGCAATAAATTTAAAATAAGCCATCATACGGCCTCCTTGTATTACCCTCAAGCCAATGGACATGCTGAGGTGAAAAACAAAACATTCAAAGCCATTCTCCTTAAAATGGTAAAATAAAACAAGCGAGATTGGCATTTGAAATTATATCTGGCCTTATGGGCCCACCGAACTTCAATAAGAACACCAACAAGAGCCACTCCTTTCTCACTGGTATTCGGGGCAAAATCAGTTCTCCCACTTGAGGTTGAAATACCCAGTCTCCGTATCTCATTACAAGGGATTCTAGACGAAGACGCTTACAGATAAGCACATCTCTCCCAATTAGAAAGCTTAGATGAAGCTAGGATAGATGCTGAACAGCGGCAAAGAGTCTATGATGATTGAATGTGCCGACAGTATAACAAGAAATTCTATGAACGTGACATATATGAAGGTGATCTAGTTCTAAGGCTAGACAGCCGGATCGACAAAAAGACCGGTGAAGGAAGGAAGTTTCGGCCCAAATGGTTGGGCCCATACCGAGTCATGAAGGACTATGGAAATGGTGCATACCTCTTATGTACGCTGGAAGGTGAGGAATTTGGCGAAACAGTCAATTCCCTACACCTTAAACAATTCTACGCGTAAGTAGCTAACATTATTTATATAATTATATCTACATTGCATATTCATATAGTTAGGATCATTATGTCCACTTGTTTTGTACAACTTTGTGATCAAGGAATTTATTCTTAAAAAGCAATTCATTACAAACTTCTGATAGTATTGGCATAAACGCTCTAATCATACATCTCTATTTCCATGATATCATCAAACTATTTTGGAATCATTTCATCAAAACAAAGTTAGATATGACAAAGTCTTAACGGTAACCATACCAAGATCTGTAGCTTTGTTCTCACTTTTGGTTTCTTCTTAGGATGGGTGTCTTGCCTATGGTCTATTCTAGAAGCTTCACGGTGTCACATCTATCCCGTATGAATATCTCTTTGGAAATAAAAACACACTGACATTTTTCTCAAGTAAACAAGTCAAATATAGATCAAATAGAAAATTTTAAATTTACACATTTCCTTGCCCCACCAACCTTTGGTGATGAGCTTGCATATCTTACTAGTGACATAGGGTTGGGAAAGGATGGAAATTCCCTTACTCGCCTATGCCTTGCCTAAGGTGATAAACCCACGCTTCTTACTAGTGGCGTGAGGCAAGGTGTGGGGGGTCCTCTTGACAAACAGACGTAAAAGGTCATAGACAAACAATTCAAATCTTGAAGTCTTAAGTCAAAAACAAATGAATCAGATGTCCAAAATTCCAAGAGAATTAAAAATTCTAAAAACCCAGATTTTGTCTACCATGTGGCCATCTACGGATCTAAATCTAGATAAACCACAAAGCAAGTTGCATCTCAAAACTACGAAGTCACTTGAGTGGAGTAGGATTGTAGCATCCTAATTTGGTTCCGCCAAAGCTTTGTCTATCTTTCATTAGTATCATTTCAACACATTTCATAACTTGTGCCCTTTTCAGCTCTTGGTGATGAGCCCTCGCATCTCACTAGTTGCGTGGGGTTAGGAGAGGGGCAAGTCTATCTACTCATCATACCGGTTTGTCTTCACCACTTTGCCAAAACAAACATGAAGTATCCAAAATTGCTTTAAGAAACTAAGATTCAAAATCACATTGTATCTACATTATCATATATCAGCATCATGAAATGCAAAAGGAAAGTAAACATTTGTATCATTTGTTCTCCATTGCATACATTCTAAAAATCATATAAGCATAATATCATAGTTCACATGAGGAAATAGAAATGTAAGTAAGCCATAAATGCCAAATGTTTAATCCAAAAAGAATATATATATATATATATATATATATATATCAAAATTCCTGTACAATGCCATCATGCACTAAGCATGGTCAAAACGCTCAAAGAGCCCTGGGAAATACAAATGAATCATAAAAAATCTAGGAGAGCCAAGTGGATTCTCAATCCTTATGATACCCCTCTGAAGGTGCATGCCCACGCTTAGGACTCCGGCTACACTGGCGCTCTGAGTGCACGGAGGGCTCAAGATCCCGGGGGGGCAGCCACAATCTCGCCACGAGAATGACTCCTCATCAGGCACTTGCCTGTCCTATACCCCGCTAGCTCCGTACAAAGAGTCAATACCATCCTGGCCACATGCCAGACAGGGGCAAAGATGTCAGTATGTCTGCCGGATGTCGAGGGCTCCTCGACATCCATGGATAGCTCCACACGGGTCCTCTCCATGGGGATCATCAGGGTATCGGTGCATACCCTATGAATCAGGTCTCACCACTCATCGGCAGTCTCTACAAACAAAGGAGAAAACAAATTAGAAATAAAACAAGAGATAAAACACAAATGCAAAAAAAAGGAGAGATAGTAACTAAGGAAATCCTAATCAAAAAACAAACATTAAAAGGAAGGATGATAACTTACTTAGATCACTAGGCCTCTAGGATGGATCTCTAGGGTCTACACCTGCCACAAATGCCACCGCTGACTGAGGTGATCCTCCCGTGGCTGGAGCGACGTAGCGTCCCGAAAAGGACTCATCCTCCTCACCATGGCCCTGGGAGAGTGGCTCCTCTGGAACAAGAGTCTCTCTCTCTACATGCTGCTTTGCCCTCTCTACCTGCATGATATCCTGAGTATCATGCCACTTAGGATCACTATCAAACCCCGGCCTCTAGGACCCCCTTTGGCCTCTCGAACTGACATGTATACTGACACTACCGGGGGAAGCATGCCCATGTAACATAGGACAAACTGCTGAGGAACTCGGCCAAAGGGGTGCATCTCCACTCACCCCACTCTGTCAATAAGCTTCCCTGTGGTGGAGCAGGAGGTCAAAGTAAGAGCCTCCTCTCCCCATATACCTGCCATGGTCTGATATGGTGTGGCCTCCATGTCATCGGTGGTCAGAGAAGCAACTAGCTGATGAGGTGCTCTGAGCACCGACATATCTGTCCATCTGGCTGCCCTCACAGCGCCAGGATCTGTCATCTCTACACCTCGGCCGTAACGGATGAAGTGCTCATAGACCCAACTCATAACCAGGGTCGGGTGGCTCAAAGACTGCCCCTGTAAATGGACTACCCTGTACAAGTCATGGTAGGTAGTCCCAAGTATATCTGCTCCCCAGGCGTAAATCTGGCCATGACCCTCGATCTGTGCAAAGATGGGGGACCAACAATATAGCAGTGTGTCTCCTCCCTTGTCCCCGATCAATCTCGAGGCAAGGATCCCCATAATATCCTGATGAATCAAGGTGATGTGTAAGCTAGGAATAGACCGAACTCTGACCCCCTTCTTCGAACCAGTGGAGATGACTGCATCTCCCATGTAAGAGGCCCACTGTGCTATCTAGGCCCGTGAACCTACTGTCTCAAGAGTGAGACATCTCCTGATGATCGGGACCCTTAGGATACGATAAACATCCTCCAGTATGATGGTCCACTCACCTCGGACCCCTGGTAATCGGAAGGTGTTCCGATCAGCATCCCAGTAGGAAAATAAGTCACAGAGTATGTGACTAGATGGTGTAACATGTGGTACCCACGATATGTGTAGTATCCTGGCCCTCTAAAGAGTGTCCTCCTCATCCTGAGAAAGGGCATCTAGTACTACTAGGAGCCAGTCACACTCCCTCTCTCAACTCCATCGAATGTATTCCTCTCTCACCTGCATACACCCAAAAACACACAAAACAGAGCAAGTTAGCATTTGAATGACATTAGAAAAATCATGAAAACACATAGAAATGCTAAAAATGCAAAAAAAACCTCAAAAAAGTATTCTTTTGACATTCTGTGAAGAACCACCACCCTGAGCAGGGCGGTGGTTTCGCAACCGCCACCTTAAAGGCGGTGGTTTTGTAACTGCCACATTGAACAGGGAGGCGGTCATGTAACCACCGCCCTGGGTAGGGTGGCGGTCGTGTCCCGAAAACCCACGTGGGTTTTATATCCTAAAAAGGCCAAAAAACGTGAAAAAGGACCATTTTAACTAAAACAAAGCCTACCCAGTAGGTGCCTCCCCTAGATAGACCTTTTGAACCTAACATTTTCAAAAATAAACCCCCACGACAAATATTTTAGCATTTTAAAAGTTTGGAGGTAAAAACAATAAATTGAGGAGAACCAACATGTGATCTCGCGGGTCGATGATCTACATGCAGAGACATGATCGCTATCTCGTCACGAGCATTTTGACTCTACTCTCGTAAGAAACCATCACCGTGGGTCCCAGAGCTCAGAATCAATCAAATCAACATGCGCAAATGAATAGGAAAATGGGCCCACTTTTATATATATAGCAGCCTAACTTGTTTTGAATCCCCTTTTCACAGGTTTGGAGCACTGACGGAGGTAAGTTCTTACCCCCGCACAAATGGTATGTCCTCATTTCCCATTATTTTAGTGTTTATTTTCTGATCTATCTTGTCTATCTGCACTTGAGTTCTCTTTTCATTTTGCAGGGAGCGGGAATTTTGGATGGCGTCATTTCAACACACAGACGTATCAGGTATAACTTCCAACTTCGCATTTCGGGACTGCCATACTCGGACCCAACGTTTTATGCCTCTTCATGGCTAAAACGCTTCTCCGAGGGGGAAATATGTACGTACCCAAAATTGTAAGGTACTGCACCGTCAGAACAATGTAACACGTGCCCCAATGATGATACAGGTCTCCTCGCAAGGTGTTCGAGATCCGGAAAAGCTCCCCGAGTATGCGTTATCATTCCGCATGCCCCGCTTAGCCCCCACGTGATTTTTTTTTCTCTTTTTCCCTCTTTTTCTTTACCTTTTTCTCTTCAGTTACGAAACCTCTACCCTGCTTAGGCGAAGGTCTCGTGACCGCCGCCCTAGACAGGGTGGCGGTCCTGTAACCGCCGCCATGCTCAGGGTGACGGTCCTTTATGCATTTTCCTGAATGCTCTTTTAACGTGACTCACGTAAAATTTCAACGTTTACCAGCTTTTTTCACTGCCTTTGGCTTGCATTAATTATTCTGGTTCCCTGGAATAGTGTTTTGCCATTGTTTATAGTTTAAGAGATCAATTTGGTTTTTACCTTGGGTAAATGCAAATGCTATAAATAGTTGGCTTGTGCTCAAGCAAATGGCCCCTCAAATTTACCTTTGAATTTCTCATTGCAATAGATTAGTCTTTCATTTTGTTTAGAATTCTTAGTTTCATTTGTTGCATGCTTAGTTAGTGTTGTTAGGAAGCCACATATCCATCTTGTGCAAGTGCTGTTGATATTTCATCCAATCAATTAGAATAGGATAGTTTATTTTCAATAGGAAGCCATTAAAGTTGCAGGTTTTGTTCTTCAAACATGATAGTTTCAGGTTTTGGACGTTTATGTTGCATGACTCGTAATAAATCCCGCTAGGAATTACATAAGCCAAGCTCTATACTCTTGCACTATCTCTCTCCTACTCGCATTGTATTCAGTCTATATCTTAAGCTGCCTTTGTCCCAATATCTACTTCTGTTGATGCTAGCATTACATGCTTTTCTGGATCCACGTGAACAAAAAGGAGCGAGGAGGTCACACTGAGGGGACAAGATCACACACATCAGCAGATTCGCCACTATTCTACAGAATCCAGGTTCTAACTTTCAAAGTTCTAAATCAGAAACTTATCAAATAGAGTAGCCAATCACTTTATTTGGGTCAATATTACTTTCGATATTTCCAGGGAAGCTGTGAGGATTGATAGTTTATGAGAGACTATGATTCTTTCCTCACTTTTGAGGTAGGATTGAGAGTCTTTCAAATAGATTAGATCAGTTATTTCATTATTTAGAATAGATTTACAACTGCATAGGAAAGTAGCTATACTCGGTTGATTTGTTTGTTTTAAATTTGTCAATAGATTAGTTTTCAATTTCTAGATATAGCTGCTCTTTCAATTTCATTCATATAAATCCATCAGAAAAACAAAAAAATATAGAAGTCATATATGTTATAGATATACTTCACATAGTTAATTTTGCTTTGCTGCTTTTATTTTACATTGTTGCCTTTTGTATGACAATCACGGGACCTAGAGAGCCCAGGGAATACGTATTCGAGCCAATCATGCCCCAACCCAATCTCGTCACATCCATAACTGATATAGAATCACCCATATAGTCATTTATATTTACCATCCGCCCTATGACCTTATTGGGAAACATGCACGAAACTATCCCAGGTCATTTTCCACGTATTCCACAACCCATAGACCGAATCACGCCAGAGCTCGATATTGATTGGAGCCTTCGAGCAGTCATCCTTGCTGATCGATCTATTACACCAGTTTAGGATAGGAGGGCCTTCTTTGCTTTAGATTCACATTTTCCACTAGTGCACGTCAAAGACATCAGATTGCCTAACTAGTTTGTCTGCATCCCATGCATATTCAATCCCCACCGGCTATCTCGGCACGACCTCGGGAGGTCGGGTGTGAGGAAAAGTTACTTGTAGATTCCCATGCTCGCTTGTCACTTTTCCATCGTACAGGCACCAATCCCACAAGGAGTACCAACCCCTAGTTTATTAAAGTACCAACTCCAAAAAGAGGCTACAACCCCCTAAGGATGACCAATAAGTTACTCAAGCACATAAATATGTTTGATCTCTAAAAATTCTTTTGTCAAACTGATGGAGATCACAATTTTAGCTCACAAACCCTAACTCATATCCTAGGGCATCAAACTTGCTCTTTTTTACTCTTCTTTTTCTCTATCTTCTTACTCTCATTCAGACATGTCTTACTCAACCTGTCATACTATTCCTAAGGATTCAAATCATGTTCACATACCTATAAAATATATTTCTTTAGGTCGCACACCTTCCCTCCAAGAGCACTAGTTCAAAAATGAACTAAACAAGCACTTAAGTATGATTTTCTTCCTTCCAATTCAAATGAGGTCGGTCCTCAAGATAAATTCAACTCACACACCTTAATTACAGTCATAAATTAAAGTTATAAAAGTTACATAAGACCCAAGAAGGTCAGCGTAGCCAAAAACATCATTTCATGTGCCAAAATGGCTCAAAACCCCATGGGCACATTCTTTAAAATGACCTAACATGACTCCCATAATTTTTAATGACCCATAAACCCTTAAATATGAGTAAAAATAATTAAAAATTCACAAAAAAATTTCACATTTAATCAACCAATCAAAATATTTCATTTACTACGCCTAGTTCTCTTTATAATTCTCAAAACAATTGTTTCCTGCAAAATTGAACACCATGGAAATGTTATACTACCAAAAAATCACTCATAATGAATGAAAAAATGAAATGGTAGAGCTTGTATAACACTTATAATCAATTTATAAGTCATGAAAACAATCTCTCTTCAAACCACAACAAGATTTACCTTCACCAAATCAACCTGCCAAAACATATGTTTCCAAATGATATATAATAAAACCAGTTATAAATATATTCAATACTTATAAATGGATTAATTTGATGAAATATTCATCCCTATTCATATTCCATGTGATAGGAAGCATCACCCAATTCACCTCATGCTTCAACAAGTGTCAAACTTGCACAAAAACAGATCATGTCTTAAACTATCAAAAATATTCTTGTTCAAAGAATGCCCTGGAAACATTATCAATGAAGATAATCTTGAGTAAATTAATATACCAATGGAAATATCTCTAAATAATATTTCCAACAAAAATTTAATCATCAAAGGAATCATCTTGTAACTCACGATATAGCCAAAACACTGTAGAATTCTTTTTGAGATCCCAAAACTGCCCTTTGACCAATCAACCTCTTTGGACCTAAAAACCTCATAAACCTGCAAAAAATTGATCTAAAACCTCTATTTCAATCAAGATAAACTCACATTCATCACAAAAAATCAATTTGGCATATCACTCCTTTGGACTAACTTGTCCTAAACTAAAAATCTTCACAAGATGTTGTTTTTAGGTGGGGCCCACATATGTTCAATACCTAAAACATAAATTTATAGAAATATGGAAGAGTAATTTAAAACATAAAATAATCACATTTGATCTTGCAATCAAAACAGACTCATAATACTTCACTTTTTGCAAACTGCTCCTAGCTACGATTTAACTAGGGTGTTTGACCTTCTTACCTTCTTAACATTTATTCATAAAAATATGAAATTAAAATGATCCCATTATTCTTTTAAAACCTTATTAATTCACCTTATGAGATACCCTAAAAGCCAAAAGGTCCCATGTAAATTATACTGTCCACAACGAGCATCAAAATTTCAAAATCGAGTTGGATTTTACACTGTTCTTGACCCCGTTTCACCAAAACTTGCACATCTTGAAAAATAATCATCATGGAACCATGAAATTTTTCTTAGAGCACTATGAAACATCACAATAACATCTCCAATCATAAATATTTCAATACTTATGCTCAATATTTCCATCCACTAAGACTTCCTTAAGCGAACATGCTTGATCCTCATTGTAACAACTAGGACCAACTAGAAGAGTGCAATAAATGAACATGGAATATTTATAAATGACCCAAAAATACCTCATATGCCATGATATACCTATTTATATTCTTCCATGAGCTCATCTAGTCCCAATATACTTTGTCAAACCTCCAAGCAAGCATGCTTACTCCCAATGAGCACCTATAACATGGAGATGTACCTATATATGTACCATACCACTATTGTGAGTACACAAGAACACTCAAAAAATAATATGCATCATGTTACCATGCTTCTCCAACATCCAAGAATCTCTCTTAGCCAAGCAACACCTTCGAGGTACCTGTATGGGTTTGCTAAAGAAATCTTGCACCACTGAATCTCACTGTAACAGCTGAACCACATATGAATCAACATGTTAAAACATCATACATAATCATGGTATTATCCTAAATCATAAAAAATTTCATTAATGTAGTTTTTCATCAATGAAAACACATATTAGGCCTACATGCCAACATAGGTTGGCTTTAAGATTCAGGACTGATAAAATTCCCTTGATGTTTCAGCCTACAAAGGAGATTGAGGTCTAGCCACAAGTGGTATAGAAGGAATTTGCAATGCAAATAAAGAAAGTACAAATTGAAGAATATCAACAATCAGTGCGTTCAAAGTGTAGTGTCCATAAGGTCACTCTATTTTTTAGAGATTGTAGATCCATCACTAGCTTTAAAATAAACAAGGGAAGAAGGAAGATCAACTCTAAATCCAAAAGAAAAGGAGCCCCATGCAAAGGAGGAGAACAAAATAGTTTCAAAGGACCCAAGAGAAAAGCAGGTCATGCGAGAAAATCCAAGCCCTTCTTCAGCTACATCCTTCCAAGATTATGATTTCAGGGATAAATTTGAAATTTCATTTTTTTTTGGAGGATGAAGAAAAAATGGTGAAAAAATTGCAAATCCAAACAATACCATGAAAGAGAGCAAGCCAAATTCGGAGGCTCTACAGGAGGAGAAGACCATAAATATATATTTTCTTTCTTATGGTGACAAAAATTTATATTTTCCTCATCCTTAATTTTTAGTTGAAAGTGGCTTGTTTGACAGATCCATTGTGGGGGAAAGATTTGAAAACCATGCTATCCGTAACAACTCCCTATAGCAACAAGAAGAGGAGTTTGACCTTTCAAACTTTAATTTGGATAAGGGGAGTACATGTGCAGGTCAGCTTAGTCTTCAAGCTAATTAGGAGGAGCTCCTAATAAAAACAAAAAATCTAACCACTTGTAGCAAGCCATCAATGGTTCCACTAGAGGGTACAATCAATCTTGAAGAGATGCATATTGTGGATGCTGTTTTTTCTAGTAAGGAGGAGAACATAAAAGATCATCTTGTTTCTCATTAGGATCCTCTCCCATAGGGATTGGATGAATTGAATCTTCCAAAATATTTTCTAGACAAATAGAAGGAAGGAAAAGGGCATGAGGATGTCATCCATTCCATACCATCCACCAAGGTGACAAATCAACTGTTTGTAAATGTGTAAAAAGAATAAAATCAAGTTTAAAAAAATCACCTTTTATAAGAAGGTCTGCATGAAGACTTTCTTATTAGAGTTTGAACTAAGAACAATGGGTACATTTGGCAAACTAGGCCATGCCCTATAAGATACATAAATTTTTTGGATCTAGAATCAAAGTTTCCTCAACTAGTCATGTTCATCTCTGAACGTGAGGATGAGTCCCAGGGTATCAAGGAACAACTACAAAATCTCCAAGAGTCCAATACAAATCATTTTGAGGAGGTATTTTTGTTATTTTCAGTTGATATCTTGATGGTGTGGGTGGAAAGTTTATGCTACATCAAATTTTAACTCATGTACATAGCCATGTCTAGTGTCAAATTATCCACATGGTTGCAGGTTGTAAGAAGCGGAAGTTATTTTTCCCTACTAGTGTCAGGGTTTGTTTGAAGTCTTCTCTCTTTCCGATTATTTTAGGGTAGAGATAGGTTTACATTCAAAATAACAAGTGTGATGAAAAATTTGCATGTCTCATTTGAGCATGTATGATTTGTCATTTTGTATATAGTTTTGTACGTGTTTTCTCCAGCATAGAGCACCATGTTTTCAGTAGGCCTCCCACATGTAATGATACAAGGAAGAAGCTCACAATTGCAAGAGAAATATGTAATTCTCAAAACAATCCAAATACCAAGCAACTAAATTTGATAAGGGAAAATATTTAAGTATGTTCCAACTTCTTATTCCTACAGATCAACTGCAAGTAAGCTTCTAAGTGCCTTTATAGGACTGGAAAATCAGCCTCAAGCACAGTCATTATAGGACAAATGACATGTTTCATAATAGCAATAGGTCTAAGTTTTAAGAGCAGCCCCTAATCATCAAAAATTTCCCCATGATTCAGAGAATAATATTAGTCTTAAACCCTTACATATTTCTGTTTAGTTGAAGATTTTATGGGTTTGCAGGAAGTCTTCCACAGTGTCCCAAGCAGCCATTCAGGAGAAGATAAAATTCATGATTTAATAGAGTTCCATGATGCCCCAAATCAAAAAATATTTTACTTAAAACTCTGTAATGTACCATATGTGCTGAGAAATCAGTGGTTTTAGTGTGTTTCATACTTGGAAAAATCAAGTTTCAGGACAGGTTCAGAAGTGTATTTTCAGTCCCACAAATCAGGATTGCAGAGAGAAAAGGGTGAAAATCCCAGGTTTAGAAAATTTTCCACTCTCAAAATTTTAACTAGAAAATTTTCTTATAAGGATTGGGAGTGCAAACAACAGGTCAGTTCAAGTTTGGTAGAAAATTGAGGCCTGGGTCAGAGCATTGACATGTTATCACTTATGAATCTACACCCAATGGAAATATATGTGCTACTCGTACAAATCATCTTACAGGAAAATTCCCCCATGAGTCACCAAAATTGCTATCCATTTCCCCCTTGGAAAAATGGACGACAAGGGGTGGACATGAGTCTAGCACTGGAGAGGACCTCATAGGTGAATATGGGATCTACAAGCAAAATATATTGTTTTCGGAACATTCAGGAAGGATTCAAGGTTAGAAATCAATTAAATATTTTTTTACTTTTCTGGGTTTTGAAAAAGGGTTTAGATTTTACTTAAGGTTTAATTACCCTCCTGGTGGGCCCACTTCCATCTCAAAACAAGAAAAATTGGTCAGAACACATAATGGTCCCCGTGATATTTTTATGGATTGGAAATGATTCGAAGAAAATCCCAAAAAAGCTATCTCAAGGTGAAAAGGTTGCGAAAAATCCCCATAGGGGCACCAAGACAAAATGGCTCTCTGAGTTACTCAGTCAACTGGTCGAGTTACCAAGTGAGTGATTAGGAAATCAGTGAATGGATATTCACAGGTCAAGCTTGAGGATTGCTCGGGGAGCTCCATGGGAGATGTAAAGATTAGAAGGTTGAATAAGAAAATGGAAAAGAACTAGGGGAGTACGGAATCGGCCTTGGTATAAGTCAGCTACGGGTGAGGAATAACTCAATGTGGAGAGCCAAGTTGGGAGCACCGTAAGCATGAAGGGCTTAGAGTGTCGATTTGGCATTGAAAAGGTGAGGAATTCATGGGGTTATGCCAGGATGGCATGATATCTCACAAGAGAATAATTTGAGTTCAGTGGCAAAGACATGTGGGTCAATGTCAATATCAGTATACAGGTCGAATCGATTGGGTGACTCAGGGTAGATCATCACAAGAAAAAATGGAGGTCAACACAGTTTTGGGGGTCAGCATTGGCATTGGGTAAAAGACATGAAGATGATATTTTTTGGGGGGTTTGACGAGCCATTTTTTGGAGCCATAGGGAGTCCAAAGTTTGAAAACTTCAGACTTCAGAAGTTTTAAATTTTAGATAATTTAAGGAGCTTTCATGAAAATGGTGAGCTAAATTCCGAAGCCTGACACTCCAAATTTCAGATTTTCAGACTTTATCATATAAAAAAAAATGGGGCTCGAGAAATGAATAATGTCACTCCCTCCAAAACACAAATCTCTAAAATTCTAACATGGGAAAAATTAGAAGCCACATGGTGCTGGAAAATGTGCCGGTTTAGGTGGAAAAATGATGTCAAGGTAGATTGGTATGTAACCACATGGAGGTAGCTCGGTTTCCAAGCTCGACATACGTGTGGGGGAGCTTGGTGATGAGGTGGCATGGAGGTCGGAGTTATGGAGTAGAGTCGGCCAATGCAAGGTGGAAACATGCAGGGTGAAGATCAACTCACTAGTGGTGTAGGGTGAGTTGGATTTAGGGAGGCCATTGGGGAAACTCATGTGGGTTGTGTCAACCTTGAAATCGCCAATGTCAAATGCTAATGTTACTAGAGTTATTTTTTGGAGGTAGTTCGACCGCATACAAATAAAGGACGCCATAATGCATAACTTGCCCAACATGGGGAGTCAAGGATTTCATAGGTGGGGTGGCGTTTAGGGCTCAACAAGCCAGTCTTAGGGCTTTATGGGAGGTCAATGAAGCAAAGGGAAGTATAAGGAGAACCGCCATGGGAGGGAAAGGCTTAAAAATCTATCTCACCAAGCAGTTTTCCAAGTTGATCAGTGAACTAACTCACCCATAGACATTACAGAGACCAATGCACCAAAATTACCCCTCCACTCAAACCGGTGTAACAATCATTAGACTTACCTGTTTCTTACAAAATCTAGTTTTTGGAATCATGGAGATATGAATTACATCATGAAAACATAAAAATTAGAATTTTTGAGGTTTTGGACCTCCGAAATTCATGAACACTTAATAGTGCTGGGTAGGTGAGGTGCAGTTAATAAGAGCATGGGCATGCTTTCTTCTCCAACAAGGTAAAGTACATGAAGATAAGGGGTTTTCAGGCCTTCCCCATTCTTATTGTAGGGTAATGATGGATGTTGTGAGTGGTTGGAGCATAGTTTGGGTTTCCTCTCTCTCTATCTCATCAAATTTTTTTCTATAAATGTAAAGTGGATTGCAACTTTGTAAAAATTTCATCATTTTTGCCTCCTCTGTGTAGTCACTTTTCCCAGCCCTTTAATTCCCAGAGTGCGCTAACATATCATCCAACTTGAACTGGGTGCTCACCCAAGGCATGCAAAGGTGCCAAGCCCCTCTTTTATGTGATATTTTTTGAGAATGTTACCATGAATAACAGAACAATGTACAAACATAAATGCATACATCTTATGACAGAGATAAAGAAACTAGATCTGAGCTTGAGTGATCCATATTATAACTATGAATAAAAAAGAACCCTACAGGAACCGACATTGAACCATAAACATAATAAAGAAAAAATATATTGAGATCCATCCACATTGATATTTAGAACAACCCCATTAGTATTTCATCAATATCACAGTAGCCAAATACGTCAAGAGTTCCATAAATGGACCTGATACATTAACAAAGTTTCAATATTTTCCTATGATGGCTCCATTAGGGAAGTTACAAAAGTGATCACACATATATCTCCTAGCTCTCTCTCTTCTTTCTTACACACCTTCTTCACACATTACGCCCTCCTCCTTTTGTTTGCATGAAAATCAATCCATATCAAGGGATTCTTGGGAATCTTCTCTTTACCACCTACTCAATATTCAGAGTGAACCACTTGCCAAATGTCACAAGTGCTAGCTAAACCATAACTAAATCCACTTTACAGCTCCTAATCCTGTCATGATAACCATATACTAAAATTTTATTTCCTTAGACTGCAAGTCTCCATGTTCTAGTTGTATCTGTAATCAGATCTAGCTACATCTCCACATGTCTTTTATTGTAACTCTGACTGTGGTCCAAAATATGGCTAATTCCTGAGCCTATTTTTCCTAGGCGTGAACCTTCATACCTTCCCAAAAATTACTTCCATGTGAGCCTTTGCAACTCCTTGGTGAGTGACAAAACCTTCCATGCCTTAGGTGCCTAGTCTCCTTAGGGGCTCAACATTACCCCAAACTAGTTTTATTTATGCCCACCAAAATCTTTCGTGCTTGCCAAACAAAGCTCCATTGATCCAAAAATAGGCTAAGGCAAAAATACTGCATGGTGCAATAGTCTAGATAAGTAATTGCAGGAGTTTAGGGTACTCCACATCTATCTTGCCCTTCAACTTCTTCCATGCTTTCAAATCTGCTAAAGCTTTCCTTGGTGCCTCCTCTACTATGATGGATTCTTGGTCTAGTGTAATCTCTTCAACATTCCCCTTAAGTTTTTCAATGACCACCACCAGCTCCACGCAAACACTTTCAAACTCATCCATATGTTCTGTGATGGAATCCCAAATTTATCTAATCCCAAATTCCAATTTCTTACACTTGGTCTTAATCTTGTCCTTCTGCACTATGGCGTCATTTACCAGCTGTGCAAGCTCAACTTTATAAGTCAGGACCTTCTCCTATAAGGCTTTGAGGACTACCTCTTCATCTACTACCTACACGTTAATAATTGGCTCACATTTTTGACAACTGCTGAAGCTCATGTCTACCAAAATTTTTGCCTCCTTGGGTTAGATGAGAAATTATTCCAACTCCGTAATCTAGGCCTCAACAGTGATCTTGTTATTTTCTTTCTCCTTTTCAAGCTCCTCAGTTGTGGTCCCCATGGCATCCTTGATGTTGTCCAACAACATCCCCACTAAGTCTTCCAAATAATCTATTTCATCATTGTAATCTGTCTTGGTTTGGCTTACATATGCCGGAAATTGTCCCAAGACTATTTTAACTAGGGCACCAACTCGATTGTATTCTTCCTTGGTCTGCACCTGCTCACCCTTCAACCCTTGGCATAGTCTCTTTATCTCCTTCTACTTTCCCTTTTTATCTTTGACCAAAGTCCAAATAGTCACCCCCACATCCAAAATTCACTTTATAACCTCTGAATACATCTTCTACAACATGTTACATGCTAGTTCATTAGTAAGGTGGCTTAGATCCACCACCTTACAAGTTGTCCCTTTCTTCTTCTTCGATTGAATGGTATTGACCATATGATCATTGACCTCGAATTTAGGATCCTCTGCATGACAATGCAGATTGTATCTTATCATCTTCTTTTTCCTTATTGTGCCCCCATCTTGGTCCAAAATATCCCAAGTATGTAGCTTCTTGGGGGAAAGGGTGCTCTGGAACCTTGCACATAAAACCTTTATAAGATTATCCACAAAGTATATGTGAGGGGACATAGGTATCCATTTCTTTCTCTTTTTCTTACGCTTTGAACTTTGTTTCCTCGGGGTGCTTGTTCCTACAGTGAACCCTTTATCCTACTTGTTCACAAAGGAGTCTCCTTTACTTTTCTCTCCCTGGATGGTGGGCTAGATAGGTGAAGTCCCTTGCATTGGACTCTTTACAGAACTCTTTGTATAATTTTCTTCTCCCTTGGTGCGTGCATAAGCCGTTGCCTTGGTATCCACCTTAGCCCTTCTCTTCTCCTCATCCTCAAGTTCTACCTTGAGTTCCTCCCTGAATGCTGTGTGATCCTCCTCTGAGCTTATCTCCAAGGTAGAACTAAAGACATCATGTACTTTGTGATTTTTCTGTTCTGACTCTTCCCCTTATGACTATTTAACTTCCTCGTGCTCTAGCTATGAAGCCTCGATGCTACCTTTCTGTAATGTGCTCATACACCACTACTATTCTGATGTGTATAATACTTCCTCTTATGGAAAGTGTCCAATTTCTCCCCAATTTCTTTTTCTTCTTCCTCTCCTTCTGCCTGGATCAACGCTTCTTGTGGCCTTGGGAAGGTGGAGTCTATAACTTCCACTTCAACTCCTCCCTGCATCTTAGGGCATAGCTACACAAACACTCAGTATATGAAACCCTTAATAGTAACATTGATCCACAGATGTAGATCTAGGAATTCTGGCTCCAAGGTTTTGACATACTCTAGCCTTGTATCATACTTATAGGTCACGCAAAGGTGTGAATGTCGGTGTCTACTTTCTTAGCATCGAAGGTCAACCTATGCAAGTCCTTCAACTAACTAATGGGACATTTCATGTACTTAGTAGTGAATGCTAATGGAATCTTGCACCACAGCTCCATTTCTCCTTTGGAAATCATAAAGTTTTCCAAGCTTAAGTCTTGCATAACTACAAACTTCACCTAGTCCCCAACAACTTATGACAACTCATGTGGGATGTGCCACTTGTTCTCAAAATATTAACACATTATCTCATACCACTTGTTCATCAGGGAATTTTAGGTGTTTGAAATGGCACTATCAAAAGTGAACTGCAAAAATTTCACCACAACATACACGTGCGTTGGTGGGTAAACCCACACATTTCCATCTGGCCCATCAGGTACACCAATTTCCCAAAATATAATCAACAATATTATAGATCCCCACGTGATCTTTTCTCCATCCTCATTCTAGACCCACGCCTCCTCAATGATACTATTCACAAAAAATTGCATGAAGTTGTAGTGCGCCCATTTGGATACCCTATATGTAATGTACAAGAATCTTTTATTTATATATGTCTACCATTTTGATGCACCTAATTTACAGCTGATGAGTCGAGCTGCAACCCTTAATGTCTGGTTATCAAGGTCTGAGATAACCTGAGCCCTTCCTCCCTTCTCATAGTTTAACTCCTTCACTAATTCCTCAATTTTTGTAGTGGCACATAAATCGAGTGTGATGTTCTCACTATTTTTTTACAAGCCTGTTACTCTTCTAATCAATTGGCTCGTAAGTCTCATTCTCCTCCCTCCAAAGTAGAAGAAGTCCTCATGCACCCATGATATTAACCACCTAAAGAGTGGGGTGGGTTTAACAAAGAAGGGTGGCTCCCATGGCTACAAAACCCCATTAATTTGTAATTCCTATTGCACCAATTTATCCTGCCTAGGGTTTCTGAGCTCGTCTAACCATGGAACATCTTTGACTAGATATACCCACATCAACTTGTTGTGCTAATCTATCCTGTGGATGAATTCACTAATAAAGCACCTATAAATCTTTGAACTCCACTTCTCCATTTTAATCACACCCGAGGGGTATTAAATTTCCAAGTATACCTCAACGGGTTCCTCCTTCCCCACCATTGGTTTCTTGGTTCATGCCTTGTTTGGTGCCATCTCTATTTCTTTACTCCATGCCATAGGTGTTTTGAATTATCCTTGTCTCCTTAAGCTCGTGGAATTCAATAACTTCAATTTCAAGCAACCCATTTCTGCCCTACTATTTTCTAGTCCCCTTTGCTACACCGCAAGATTTTATTACATTTTACACAATGCCAGTGGTTCGTAAACATTACTTCACGTCCTTGTCACACCTTCGCCGCACTTTAATCACTCTAGAGCACAAATTTTTTTGAACCCAAGGTAGTTAAAATGACTACCCTTAGTCCCTATTTATACTTTTCCAAGACCTCAATGTCCTTCTATCCCACGTGTCTTAACGTTACTTTTTAATAAAGTACCTTTTTCCGCTTAAATGAACTTCCATGACTCCACCTCACACACTATAGTCATAACCTTATAACATGCTATCATTACTTCCCTGCCACAAACTTCCTTCGCGTGCCCTAATGCACTGAAGTAATTAACCTCAACGCCATCTACTAAGTAATTTCCCATACCTCCCTCTACCTTGTGTTATACTGCATGATATTTTCTTCTCCCCAACGTGATCTTTAATCCACTCAACGTTTCTCAAAACAATTCTACTACAACACAAATTCGAACACTTTATATACCACATAAATCATTCTTCTTCCTTTGTGCCAACCATCCTAGAATGATTCTTTCATCAATCCAACCTTATTTAGAAACATGCCAACCCTTTTCCAAATTTATATCCCAATCAACCCCACACTAAAGGTATGCACAATATTCTTCGCAATGGAATCACTTAAAATGTAATTATCTACTGGCACACAAACATGCAACACAAGATAAGACAAAAGAGATAAAGCATAGTGATGGCGAAAGGAAACACATATAAAGGAAATTGCACTAAAGGGAAATCTAATCTAAATGAAAACGCTTCCTTATTATAAACACCAAGAACACTTATTTATAGTAGGGATTCAACCTACTCCCGTTAAAGAAACTGGGAAACCGTGTGTCATCCAAATCTTCTTACTAGAAAGCACCTGAGTCAAGTATATAGGTCAAAAAATACGGTCCCAACCAATGCACTTGGAACTTCCCAGGGTAGCATAGAAACTTGGAATCATACAGAAGAACCATCTGTACAACCTCCAACTTCTTATTTTTAATGTTTCGATCATGTCAAGTCTTCTTTATTTCTTTATTTATTCTGGATCCATTGAGCTATAACTTTCCTCTCTTCGAAATACATCATTTTGTCTATGTGATCTTCAAGTGCTTTCTCACCAGTCAATCCTCTTGTGCACACAATACGTAGGGATGGTAACATAAAATCAAATGCAAATACTGATTCTGTGCCAAAAACCAACTAAAAGGGTGTGCCTTTGTTTAGTATCTTGTAGGTTGTTCTACAAGACCAAATAATAGTAGAGACCTGATCATCCCAATCTTTCCTTCCAACATCATAGATCTTTGTCAATGTGTGACTCAAAATCTTGTTGAAAACTTCAACAATTCCATTCGCTTGTGGGTGATAGGGTGTAGTCTTTTTATGGGCTACCATAAACTCCTCTAGTAGTATTCTAACAATGTCATTCAAGAAATGAGTACCCCTGTCACTTGTTAAAATCAAAGGACATCTATAAGTGCTTATGATATTATCCCAAAGGAACCTTGCTACAGTGGCTGTAATGCAATCCTTTGTAGGTGTTTCTTCCACCCACCATGTAAGATAGTCTATATAAATAATGATGTAGTGCAACCCTATACTATGTGCAAGGGGGGAAATTTGACCCACGAAGTCAAATTTCCATTTTTCAAAGGGTTCCGCACTTGCTATAGGCCTTAGCAGAATTTCATCTTTATGCCTAAGCTTTGTAAGGCACTGGTAATAATCAAATCCCTTGGCATATTGTTGGTAATCCTTGTATAATGTCTCCCACCACAAACTAGCCATAAAAATCTTGCTTGCAGTAGCTTGAGCTGCATAATGTCCACCAATAATCCCTCCATGAGATTCCTTCATTATATCCACAAGGTCATGATCTAGTACGCACCAGTGTGAACCCTCATCCCAACCAAGTTTGTATAGGTCTCCGCTAATCAATGTATAAGGCACGAAACGAATGGAAATTTGTTTCTTATCTATACTCTTTAGTCCATCAGGTGCCACACCTATTTGTAAAAAGATAGAAATATCCTCCAAATCAGTGGGCGCGCATTGTAATTTGAACAACTATGTATCCGAAATTTTTTCTTTAATGATCTATACATCCTAACATGAATTAATTCTATAAAGATGGTCAAGTCCTGAATTACATTTTTCTGGTTTGACTACCACTAAAAAGTAAAATTCCTGAAATAACGATATCCAATGACATATGCGCCCTTGCAAAAATGGCTTGTTCACCAAATACTTAAGTGTCATGTGATCTATGTAAAAGATAAATGGAGTAGCCAACAAGTACTAACTAAAATTATGCAACACATAAATCATAGAAAACGCTTTGTGCTCTATTGTTGTGTAATTATGCTCAGCTAGAGTTATCTTTTTGCTTGCAAAACATAAAGGGTGATCAGTAATCCCTTCTCCAGGATGTGTGAGAACTTCTCCAATTTCCATACCTGATGCATCCACATGTATGTGAAAGATCTTATCCCAAGAGGGAAAACAAAAAATATGCGTAGTAGTAAGCTTCTCGTTCAACGTATCAAAAGCCACCTATTGCACCTCATCCCAGTGGAACTTTCCTTTATGCCTCAAGAGTTCTTCCAAAGGCACGACAATTATGGCATAACCTTAGATGAATTTTCTGCAGTAACCGATATACCCTAGAAATCTGTACACCACACTTTGATTGGAAGGCTCTTCCAAACCCAAAATAACAACCTTGGTAGGTTCAACCAATAAACCTTCCTTGCAAATAATATGACTTAACAATGTGCCAAAAGGAGTAACAAAGACACATTTCTTAATGTTGAGAGAGATACTATCTTCCTGCATATCTCAAACATCAATCTCAAATTGTCACAATGATCTCTTACCAACCCATATATTGTCCAATCATCTAGGTAGACTTGTAGAAACTTATGAATAAATTTTTGGAATGCTTGCACCACAATGTGTGAAAATACAATAGGTGCATTCTTAAGTCCAAAAATAATTACCCTATAAGTAAAAATTCCCCATTCAATGATGAAATTAGTCTTCTCCTAGTCTTCCTTTGTAATCATTACCTGATGATACCCTAAGAATCCATCTGTAAAAGAGTAGATCTCACGCCAAACTACACCGTCTAAGATTTCCTCAGTAAAAGGCATTAGAAAAGGATCTATAACACATTCAAATATCTGTAATATACACAAATTCTTATCCTTCAATCCTTTTTCATACTAATCACCATGGGACTAACCCATTCAGAATCTTCAATGGCCTCAATAATCCCATATTTTAACATCTTGTCAATCTCCTCCTTCACCTTCATGCATAGATTATGATTTATCTGATATGGCCTCTTCCTAATTAGGCACACACATTCTTTCAAATTAATCCGCATCTCTACCAATGAGTGATGAACTCTTTTTTACTCATGATACACATGTGGGAATGAATTCTAAAAATCCTGCAGTAGTTTGATTATCTTTAAAACCTCTTGGTCTATCCAGTAATCACCAATGATTTCTTCTTTTGGTTTTGCTTTTGTGCCAATGTTGATCTTCTTTGTCTTCAATGAATCATTGTAGTCACATGCCTTCTCATCCGCACTATCCAAAACATCATGTGTACCCTTTATATGATTAATGTCTAATTTATCTATTTCTTCATCTTCTATTAGGTCAAACAATTTTCCTTTCTCCTTTTCTAGGTAGGTGTGTTCAAGCTGCACTAAATCTGTTTCTTCCTCTTCAACGCGCTCCTCCAAATCAAGTTCCCCTAGAAAATATAGGATGATGTCTTCAACCTTGGAATTATCCCCTATAGTAAGGCACTTGAATACCTACAAAGCTTCATTCACCGATGGTTTAGAAGATAGATTATCAAAAGTTTGAATAAGACCCGCCGTCAACTCCTACCAATTTCTTGTCTGATGATGTAACTCTGAATGGATATACAAAGCGTGTGCACAACCCTACAAAGAGGAATATAACTTATGAACCTAGAGGGAAGAGGGTAAATATTCTAGGTCTTCCATCCAGGTTCTCTCACATTATTGAACATGGTACAAGGAATATTCCTTCCCATGATAGTCGTGTATCCTTAAAGGTGCATTTCTCTAGAGAAATTAGATAGAGAACGTGATTCTTACTTCGCGCCAATATAGAAGATTGTCTCAATAAGTCATCCACCAACATGTGGCTATCCCATGTAGTGTATAAAAAATCATATTTCTCTGTTCTTCTTCACAGGTCCACTGGAATTCCATAGTGCATAAGAAGACACCAGGGTTATCATTTCTAGTGTAACTTGGTAACTGTCTTCCTCCCATATGCATATCCGAAAGTGACTTGACAACACAAGTCACAATTCACTTTAATTCTCTTCCAACCAACTCATAAGTCCCATGTACCCTATTATCACATGTAATGCTAGTCGTATCACTTATGAACTGAGCATCATCCCACTGAATGACTCCTCTTGATGGCTCAATAACCTCTGGGTCTCTGATGGTGCACACATAAATTCTATTTAATTCCTCTTCTCCCAAAGCCTTGACATAAGGTGTAGACCTAACATTTGTTATTGGAATAATCACGCACTCTTTCTCATTCTCAAATATGATGTACCCCTTATTGAAGTGCAAATCTACATTATTTGTATAACACCAGGGGCACCCAAGTAATGCTAGAAAAGTATCTGCCTCAACAAGTGATAAGAATTCAAATTCCCCAGTGAAATTGGCCCCTTGAATGGTTATGGAAGCATTCTTCAAGACTCTGATGGGTGTATCTTTAGTTCTATTTGCCATGTATAACACATTTGAAGATGGCTGCAATGGGGGCCACCCCATTTGGTTCCATGCATCCAGAGTAAGAACATTTACCTCTGGACCTATGTCAATTAGTAAGTTTGTCAATATCCATCCATCAACTACCACATTTAATGTGATTTCTGTCATAATCAAGACTATAAGGTCAAAAATTAGCATGTAGGATCTGCCTCTTGCACTCATTCCGAACGCACATTACCTTTCCTCTCAACCATTATCCTAAGAGGGGAATTATATTCTCATGGTGGAAAATCTTACATACTTCTTTGACATCATCTACGTTCTTCTGAGGGATCTCAACATTCTTCGCCTGTTCCAACTTCCATGACTGCTCTTTCAAGCACTGAACCTCTCCTTGCAAACTTCTAATTACCTCTATAGTCTCCTAGTAAACCTCCTTCTGATAAGTCAGATCATGGTACTTCCCATGAAATAAATATTCTCTTGCAATGGGAGGCCTCTGCTTTGGTATTTCTCTAGCACGCAAAACTTCAGCAATAGTTAATAATATGGGCTCCAACATAAGGTTATATGCTACTATAGGCATGAACAGAGGTTCATTTCTCTTCACACTAACCATTCTTGCACCTTTTTCCTTCTTTTGATTCTAGATCATTTGATTATACAGTTAAGGGAATTCCTCATACTTATGTTTCTTCTCACACCATGAGAATTATAGTAATTTTGGGCATTTGCGCTTATAGTGATCCGTAGATTTATAATTGAAACAAGTTCCATAGGAAAATTCACTCCTTCCTCCACCACATCCTTTGAATCCTCCACAAAATCTTCTTCCCCTTCTTCCACCATATTCACGCCCCTCATGTCGATGTTCCTCATTCTTAGAACTGTTCACGATGTTGGTCTGGCGCACATCAGTGTTAATGGCATCATGAATCTAGTCGATCAACTGGCAATAGAACCAAGATGTAGTCACTTTTCCCAACACTTTATTTCGCAGGGCGTGCTGACATATCACCCAGCCTAAAATGGGTACTCACTCGAGGTGCGTGAAGGTTCCAGATCCCTCTTCTATGCGATTTTTGTCAAGAATGTTACCATGATTAACAGAACAATGTACATACATAAATGCATACATCTTATGACAGAGATAAAGAAACTAGATCTGACTTGAATGATCCATATTATAACTATGAATAACACTGCACCCCTATTCTCCTTTAGCTGAGCTATTGTGAATTTCATGGGGCTTAAAGCCTTAACACTAAAATATGTAATGGAACTCTTACCTCTCCCTAATGCAATGTACTGTGTAAATTCATATAGAGCAATGAAACTGTGTTTGTGTTAAATATTATAGCCTTTCTTGGTTTGATTGTTCTTTCTTGCCTCTCATTGCTATCATGTTTTTCTGTGTAACTAATGTTTCCTTTACACTATTTTGGTGTTGTTGTGTTTGTTTTGGAATGGTGTAATGTGTGTAAGTTGGTCTGTGGTGCATCATCACCCTCTCCATGTGATTTCTTCTCCATTTTGTAGGGTTGGGATCTGTCTAACATTCCTTTTCTTAGTGTATCACCTCTCTTAGTGTAGGTTTAATTTCATGCAATATCTTTCCTTTTGTTCTTAGAAGGTTAGTATAGGTTTAGATAGGTTATTTTCCTACATTGTGAGTAGTTGTGGTAGGTAAGATTAGGAGCAGGAATCGGCCTTCTCTAGAGGATCATCTCAATTTTCATAGGTCCCATAGCTTACGAGATAACCCCATGTTGTGCAATCATGCCGAATGCAAGTTCCACAAACTAGCCATTCGGGGGGTACTATGATTTTGCATTACCAAATATTTAATTGGATGAGTTTATATTGTCTAAGATATTAATATTAATATTGACTTATAATTATAAGGTTATTAAATGTATAAAATTATAAATTATTTATGCATATATATTATTATTTTTATATTTCATTTTATTAATAAAATCATTATCAATTTAATATGAATATAATATTAGTTTATGTTTATTTATATTGATATAAATATAATATTTTATGATTATAATTTTTTTACAAATTCTAAGAAAATACTTCAAGCAATAATCATTATTTCAACAATATCCCCTTGTTTCCCTACCAATGTCACTTCTATATCTTTCAAGAAACCCGGTTTATGCATGCTCAAATGTGTGTTTTGGGATGAAGGGGTGTGCTTCTCTAATCTGTCATTTTCATCTTTGTGAATCCACAACTTGGAATTACTATTTTCACCTCTTTCCATATGGTTCCCAAGGCCACCCTGTGATAATCTCTCTATGAGTTGGCTCAAGTAGAGGTTTGTAGTCTCTTGTTGTTTCACCTTTTTTATAAACATTTTCTTCATAAACTCCTCATTCAGTTGTTCCTATTATTTTCCATCTTTATCTGCCATGTCTGGACCTTCTTTCTTGGGTGTATTCCTCCTAGAATAAACCTTCATACACTACCCAACAAGGTGCAGACAAGACTACTCTGATACCACCGAAATATCCCTTTTCTAGATTTATTTTATATTCAAGATTTCCAACCAAATTTTTGCAAATAACAATCTATTTTTTATGATAGTAGTGCATAGAAAAATATGACAACAAATTACAGTTATGGCAACAAGGTATAAAATCAAAAAATAACCAATATCTTCACTTTTATTGCAATTAAACTAACATGCAACAACATGCAAGTAACATGCATCAACATGCAAGTAACATGCATCAACATGCAATAACAAGAAGTTTCCACTGATAAAATAGATGGTCTCTCTTACTGAATATGGTTGTCTTCTCTTTCTGGACTTGAAACTGGATCAACAAGCCTCTGAAACTCTGAATCTGACAACCCAATCTGAATAAACTCCACAATAGCAAACTAGGGTTGGATCTTTCGCCACCGAGGAGTGCTCTACAAGCTAGGGGTATATATTTCACTACCGAAGCTAGGGTTCCTACGGAATTTCACCTCCACAAGCAAGGAAAGCAAGCTGAAAGCTCCAACATAAGATGGAAAAATGATCCCCGGTCCTTTTTCCTCCCCAAACACCACCTTTTATAACTTTTTCCATCATAAAAGTTCCCATAAACCCCTAATTTGACCCCCTTTGGAGATATGTCATGTTTTAATCGTCACTTAAAGTGACTTTATTTCTCCTAGGCCATAAAAGGTCCACTTAAGTAACCCCAATGAAGAAATAGAACATTACCCCACCTTTTTCACTTAAGTCATCATAAAGTACATGCATAACTCCAAAACATAACATATAAGTGAAATGTAGGTGAAAACATACCCAACAACCATCTACACCACTAGCCCCTTGGGTATGACCAAGGCTAAGATGGAAAACAAGTCGCTAGACCGTGGAGGTAGGAATGGGGACATTACATTAATTGGCTATAAAAGCCATTACTTCAAGTTATCAGAAGAAGTCAATTACTTGGAAATAAGTGGCAGACATGTAAAATAGAATGTTCTATTTTCAGTTATAAATCATGCATGTCATGTAAAGAGGAATTTCAGGAGGAACATTTCCATCTGCTTCCCTTTTTCATAGCTTCCACATGTGGCAATTCATTAAAAAATATTCCTATTTGTAATTTCCCTCTATACAATATAAATAGAGGAAGAGCCTATGGGTTAAAGGATCACAATTTGTTAATCAACATTCTTGAGTTCCAGAATTTGTGTTGCAACCCTTGATGTCATTTCTGTGAAAGTTGAGGAATTGAATAAAGGTGGATTTCCAAAGAACTTTGTGTCCACGATGCATTTTCTTCTTACTTCTGTGTGGATCTTTAGATAAACTGTGTTATTTGAGATTTAGATTAGAATCTTTTCTTTTCCTTTACTTCTGAATATTGTGAGATCTACTTGTTTATTTAATCCATGTGTATGAAACCAACTCTGTAAACTATTGGTTGAATTACATATCTTCCTTTCTTCTTTCCCAAATTCCATTATTTCACCCTTCTACAAATACTTCATAAACAATTGCTTACTTGTTGAAAAATTGCTTAGTTATGGTTCATGAGCTTTGTAATTAAATTAAAACCCCCACAAATAGTTATTAGGATTTATACTTACCAGATTGATAAACATCTTACATAAGAGCCTCACCGTTAAGTGAAGGAGATTTATCTCATGACTGCCTAGGCTTTTAGCTATGCAAAAAATCTATCCAACATGCAAAAATCCACCAATTTGTTCCATTGACAAATTTTCTAGCCAACAACAATGCATCAAATATGGTCTACACAAAAGATGTGATGAATTATCCCTTCACGGGTCTAAATTGATGAAGTGAAACAAATTCTATATATTAAATATACTACAAGATTGAATGCAAAATAAGATTATGAATGTCCCCACTAATTATATTCACAATATAAAAAAAATTATTTTTGTTAAGCACCATAAAATATAGGCTACCTCAACTATCATTTTTTGGGGAAACAAACTTTAGATAAGAAATATAATAATACATCCTCAAGGAGGAAGGAAAATCCTTGTAACTCTCCATGAGAACCTATTTACGACTACCCATTAAGTGTAAAATTATATGTACACTTTTCACACATAGGTAATATATATATATATATATGATTGAAATTAAAACTATATGTTAAATGGCCTATTTTAAGCACCCTAAATGTTCATATAATCTCTCCCCATGTAATATATTTGGCCTCTAGATAATTCAATAGCCAACATACTAGGAGATAAATATGTGAAGTGGTGATAGTCAACAAGGAGTTGAAAAAGAGTCAGCATGTCAAAGTAGATAATTCCATCAATAATAACATTAGTAAAGGTAAATGTATGTCACCAAAAAATTGCATAATAAATAATTCTAGTCAGAGGGTCTACACCAAGTGTGACAAAAATCCTTTGTAAATATAAAAGGTCTACACATGATGCAAAAAACAATGTTATCCAAATAATTTAAGCGTGAAATATGGTTATGTTTGTGAAAAGAATGAAAATATGCAAAACTTGCAATCGCCTAGTGAATTTATCAATAAATAGTATGGTAGAACATGCAGACTCAAAATAAAAACGGCTAAGAGAGTGCCTTACATATTAGAAAGTGGTCCCAAATTTAGACTCAAGAATGCTAAAAAGCTCAAAAAGGATAATAAGGTATACTAGATTTTAGTATTAAAAAAAGATGAAAAGAAGGTGTGCACTAGAAGCATAATGTGACAATTGAAAGGAGATGAAAATATATACAATGTCTACTATTTTTAGAATTGAAGAGGGGGTCGATCATATACTACTAGGATGAGTTACAATATAAATCCCCTTCATTTGATTTTTGTAGTTTTGAATAATATTAACATTATGATATATAAATACATTAAAAATAACTATGAGATGATAAAACATTATAAAAATAATAAAAGTTATTCAACAAAAACATATTTTTCAAATGTTAAACAAAATGAACCTTATAAATTTTATTGTGCGCCTTCTGTGAGGTTGATGCCAACACATTGGTCCATGTGGAAAGTGCATTATTGTACAAACATAGAGAGTTGAGGGCGTGTACATGAGTGGCCATGCACACATATGTGGGTGGCATTATAAGGTGCGTGAGTGGTGCAACAAGTCGGTGAATCCAAACCTGTAGCATACATATTAACTAATAAGCAGGGTAGAGAGTAATAGCTACACGAGGACTTGATTATGATATGGGATTGTCAGTGTTGTGGCATGATCACAATTTATTAGTAGACATGCCAAGATTACAGCAAGGCCAAAAGCTTGTTAGGTGGCATTGGCCCTCATAATTTAATTTTTAATAGATTCTTTGAAACATATAATACCCCATCATCCCCTTTAATGTGCACTTTTTCTTAATATTTGTAAACGACATTAAATTCAATTAAACAACTAATGCCTCTAATGTTTAAAATTTACAAAACTACTTTAATTTTTTTATAAAAGTATCTTTCAAGTCCCACAATAACTTTATACATGATTCCACCTATGAAGGGAAAGGCCTCTATCTTGGGATTGGGAACTCCTTGTTAGGGAAATGAATAGTTTATCCCCATTGAATCAAACCCTTTGAATGTACTGATGGTGCCAAAAAAAATCCAAAGAGGCTTCTATACTAAATTTAAAATTGATCCTCTGCTGATCAAATCTAACAAAGTTTGAAATTTTGACCCCTACATGAACTAGATCACAAATATGGGTAAAGGAAAATTCAAAAGGGAGACGATATGGAGCTATAAATGTCTTATAAAGAGCACCCAAAATTCGAAATTCCCATGAAGCAGAGTGACTTTGATAATGAATGATAAGGATCGGGAGCTTGAATGAGATATCAATCCTCTTAATAGAGAAAGCAACATAATGGATAAGGGTCTATACAATGTGTGTGATGAATTCTCTCTTTAAAAGTCTACACAAGGGAAGCGTGACAAATTCCCCATGTCAAATAAACTACGAAATTGAACGTGGAACAAGATTATGAATGATCTCACTAATTGAACTCACAATATATATGTTGTTAACTAGACCTTTACAAGATAAATACAAACCCTAAAATCTAGGAGGTCTCACTTATCCCTTTATTGGGAAAACAAATGTGAGACCAAAAATATAATGATGCATCCTTAGTAAATAAGGAAACTTGTAAGAACTCTCCACAAGAACCTATTTACAACTAAGTACTAAGTGTAAATGTGTTTATACACTTTTACATATGGGTAAAATATATATGAGATTGAAACACATACTCTAGGCCAAATCCTGACTTAATCATCTTAAATATTCATGTCAATTACACATAGTTTATTTGGTAAAATTGTTTGTCTTTTATTGTTGTTATTTTTAATTATTTGTGAGCGAGGAAATCATGAAACAATGATTTTAGGGGCATTTCCTTTTTTTCCCTTGATTATACAATCAATGTGTATTTTATTTGCCATATATAAAATCTATAATGAAATTGGTTGTTAGAAGTTTACATACACTAACAAACACATAAGCTATTGAGTAATACCCCATCCAAAAGGTTGAGAGGACTCACCCTAATTAGAGATTAAATCAATTTTCTTTAAATTTCAACGAGTTAACAAAAATAATAATAATGAATAATTTTAATAAGGGGTATTGCACTAAAATATGAATGCCCTTGTGGGCTCTCTATTTACCCTTTGGACGTTATGTGGTGCCTATGTGACATTTGTGAGACCGGGAGTATTCCCGTCACTTACACTCTTATGTAAGTCTCCTATATTTTTAATTAATATAAAAGGGCGTTCCAATAGTAAATATGAATGGAAACAATTTTCAAGTGGCCAAAACCCATGTTAGACAATGGTGTTTTGGATAATTCAAAGAACAACAAATCAATTATCTCATTATTCTCAGCTCATACATTTGGATGTACAAACGTATCCATAGACTAGGTGGTATTTTTTATTTAAAAAACCACTTGTAAAGGTGTTAAATGCTTTCTGCTGCTGTTTGACAGGGCCGTGATCATTGCATTTCTTTGTCATCTGCATCAGGACTTGCTGGAAGGACGCCAATGTCCCATTTAATCGAGTCCTATAATAAACGATCATAAAACGATGAAGACGAGTATACTGTTTCACTGTCATTGCGGTAGATGCAAATTGCCTAACAATGCACATGCCAACGCCAGTTCCATTTACTTCCAGCATCCGAGCATTATGCAGACAAGATCGGTTGAAAGAGGCGCTACACATTCTGCTTACTAAACACAATCTCCCTGTAGATACCAACACATACTTTCACCTATTGCAGACCTGCATTTCCAACAAAGCCCTTTCAGAGGGTAAGCAAATTCACTCCCACATTAATCAGAGGGAATTTAAGCTTGCCACACACAAACTATTACAGAATACCCTTATACGTATGTATGACAAGTGCGGATGTTTAGTTGCTGCTCGCCAAGTGTTTGACAAAATGACGGTACGGGACCTCTTCTCATGGAATATCATGATTTCAGCTTACAGAATACATGGACATTTTCACGAAGCATTGGATTTGTTTCACCAAATGCAACCAACAGGTGTCCAACCCGATCAGTGCACCTTTGCTAGCATACTCCCAGCCTGTGCCAAAATAGGAGCTTTGAAACAAGGTACAGACATCCACCAAAGCATAATGGAAAAGGGATTTTTGTCAAACGTTATAGTTGCAAATGCTCTGATTGATATGTATGGAAAATGTGGAAGCATATACAAGGCACGTGAACTGTTTGATAAAATGCCTCAAAGAGATGTGGTTTCATGGAATGCCATGATTGCCGGATATGCACAAAATGGGTTTGTTGAAAATTCCTTAGAAACGTTCAAGCAAATGCAATTGTCAGGTGTAAAGCCAGACTCCACAACCTTTGCCAGCGTCCTCCCAGCCTGTGCCAAAATGGGAACTTTAGAACAGGGTAGGGACATCCATCAAAGCATAATGGAAAAGGGTTTTTTATCAAATGTTATAGTTGCAAGTGCCCTGGTAGATATGTATGCAAAATGTAGACACATACATGAGGCACGTGAACTGTTCAACAAAATGCCTCAAAGAAATGCGGTCTCATGGAATGCCATGATTGCCGGATATGGACAAAATGGGTTTTTAGAAAAAGCTGTTGAAACTTGTAAGCAAATGCAATTGTCAGATGTAAAGCCAGACTCCACAACCTTTGCCAGCATCTTCCAAGCCTGTGCCAAAATGGGAGCTTTAGAACAGGGTATTGACATTCATCAAAACATAATGGAAAGCAAATTTTCGTCAGATGTTGTAGTTGCAACTGCCCTTGTAGACATGTATGCAAAATGTGGAAGCATACACAAGGCAGGTCAACTGTTCAACAAAATGCCTCAAAGAGATGTAGTCTCATGGAATGCCATGATTTTAGGATATGGACAAAATGGCTTTTATGAAAAGGCTGTTGAAGTTTTCAAGCAAATGCAATTGTCAGCTGTAAAACCAGACTTAACAACTTTTGCCAGTGTCCTCCCAGCCTGTGCCAAAATGGGAGCTTTAGAGCAGGGTAGGGATATCCATCAAAACATAATGGAGAGTGGATTTTTATCAGATGTTGTAGTTACAAATGCCCTGGTAGATATGTATGCAAAATGTGGAAGCATACATGAGGCACGTGAACTGTTCGACAAAATGCCTCAAAGAGATGTGATCTCGTGGAATGCCATGATTGCAGGATATGCACAAAATGGCCTTTCCAAGGATGCTCTCAAACTCTTTGAACTAATGAAGCACTTTGGAACATACCCCGACCATGTAAGCTGCGCCTCTGTTTTAATAGCATGCAGCCATGCAGGTTTAGTGGATGAGGGCTGTGGATATTTCAATGGTATGAGTGCCTTGTTTTACATTACACCTACGATTGATCATTATGTGTGCATGGTTGACCTTCTTGGACGTGCTGGCTATCTTGAGCAAACTCTGAAATTTATCATCAAAATGCCAATTAAGCCTGTGGTTGTTGTCTGGAGGTGTTTGCTCGGTGCCTGCAGGGAACATAAGAACATGGGGTTAGGATTATTCACAGCAACTCTTCTTTTTGAGCTGGATCCTCAAAATGCAGCAATTTATGTTCTTCTGTCCAACATCTATGCTGAAGTGGGCAGTTGGGGTGAGGTTCAAAGGGTAAGGAGATTGATGGATGAAAGAGGAATTAAAAAGATACCTGGATGTAGTTGGATTGAAGGCCATAAAATGGTACATGCTTTTAGTGTAGGAGACAGATCACACCCACAGACACAGGAGATCTATGCAAAGTTGGAAAAATTGTCTTTGGAGATGAAGGCAGCAGGATATTTTCCAGATTCAAAACATGCACTGATAGATGTGGACAAGGAAGAAAAAGAATTATTCCTTTGCCACCATAGTGAGAAGTTGGCAATTGCATTTGGATTGTTAAACACACCCTCTGGGACAACTATTAGAGTCGTCAAGAACCTTCGAATATGTGTTGACTGTCACACTGCAGCCAAGTTTATCTCAAAGATTGTTTCAAGACAAATTGTTGTGAGAGATGCAAATCAGTTCCATCATTTCAAACAAGGAAAATGTTCCTGTGGAGATTATTGGTAATGCTATGTGAAGCAATCTGTAAAACAAGGTGCACATTGTCAACCACAGCAATAAAGAGAGACCAGGTTTTATTTCCAGTTTCTGGAAAAATATTTTTTTCTAAGTGTTCGGAGATTCAGACCATGCTGTTGACTTCATGAAATCAGATGTATAGTATGCAATGTCCATTGCTGCCTAATATACTGATGGGCTGTTTGTTAAAGCCCTGTTTTATAATATCATGGAGGTGTCATGACATTGAACTATTTCCGGGAAACTTGTGCATGGTTTGGACGATAAGTTGAAGCAGGTAATGGAGAATAGGAAAAATATAAAAGAGACATACATTCAAAGGAGATGGAAAGATGCTTAATCATTACATTCAATCGAATGCTTGGAGATGGCAGGGAGAGCATCTCTTGACAGTTCTTTACACCAAGCTTTGCCATTTTGTATGGTCCTTTTGTCTGGAGGAATTGTATAATATTGTGCTTCGATTAAGTTTTTCGTTTGGGATTGAATTACATATACCAGATTATGCATGCAAATAACATGTCCAAGTGGATTTAGTCTCATTCATAGTTAGAGAGTTCTAATGTTGCTTCAAATCTATTATAGGAGTGCTAATGTGTTTGTAAACTCAGCTTTATTTTAAATTCAATTTGATTTTGTTTTTATGTTTTCAATTTAGAAATAAATTATTGGCATTAATATATGTAGAAGTAAAACTACAAATTTGTCTGAAAAACTTGCATAATGAGGTATGCAAGTTGATGTTAGAGAGTAGAGAATTACATTGTAAATGCACGTATATGGTATTAAATATTTGGCACAACAAAGTTTATCAATTGATATTATTGAGAGTCCAGATATTGCTGAATAGGCCTTGGCCCTCCCTAGTAGGACTTATATGGCTGTGTACAGCAAAGGAACGCAAATGATTTGTAGTTAACGTTGACTGAATAGTGAAATGAAATTATGTGTGGTCACCATGGTTTGAAACAGGTGGAACATAGGAGGTTGAGAACTACAAGAACCATTGAGGAATGTGATGGAAGACACTCGAAGGAGTTAGAGGAACATTGCAAGTATATTTCATAACATGATCAAATTGAATACTTTCTTTATGTGCTACAATCCAGCAAATGCTGGGAAAGATTCCATTCCACGTGATAAGATATAAATTGAAGGTATTTTTAATTAGTTGTTTCATACCTAGGAAATTCTAATGAAAATTGAATGCCTTATATGAATGGACACCAAATTTGACATATATAGGTAATTAGTTGTCTCCAGGATACGTAGAAGTCCAAATATAAGTTCAAGATGGAAAGAGGCTAGAATAAATAATGTGTAAGCCCCGTTATTGTATTTTCTAATATTTTATATCACATGAAATACATTCTTTAATTCAGTGAGTTCTGTGTTCCAATTCTAGAAAATTCAATAGTTTCCCTACTGTAAGCCCCATTATTGTATTTTGTAATATTTCATATTACATGAAATACGTTCTTTAATTGGGTGAGTTCCCTACTCCGATTCTAGAAAAATCACTAGTTTTCCTATTTATTGAGATGCTAGTGTGGTTGATACTGTCTATTTAATAATAAGATGATTCCTCACATTTAGGATTGTTCTCTCTCACTAGATCCCCCTTGCAAATCATGTTTTTGATTTCACTCTCTTTGTATGTTCCTTGCCCTCATCGCTCCTTCCTCAAGATTCTCTAACACAAATTGCAAATCATTCACCTTGTTCATAAATTAGTCAACTATGAAAGAGGTCTAAAATTACATTTACAAGTCTAAAATTACTTGTAACACAGCTTCCCTAGGTCATTTGTAAAGATACATCACACAAAATATCATTACCAAGATTTAGAGGTTCTATTAAGGTCTTCATTACCAAAATGCATTGCGATATATATCTTGCATATATACATCAAGTGGGAAACTATGATGGATTGATACCTATTTGAAGTTTTGTGTGAAAGCATTATAGTGGAAACTCAACCCAATCAAATTAACCCCTTTGCAAGTCCCCGAGTACAAAAGAAAAATAAGAAAGAGACCTAATCTACTGCATAATTGTGATAACAAAATTCTAGCCAAAAAACTAAAGTTAAGCTAAAAAACATACATAAGGTTTAGAACCATATAGTGGATGATTTAAATATCTCAACACTTATTTTAACATCACACACCACCCTAAAGACCAAAAGTGTTGTTAACACACAAAAGTTGCACCCTTTTGAATCATCATGGAAGATTTAGAATTTTGGGCTAACATGGGAATGTCCCCAAGGTGTGGAACTTTGCTTGTGATATTTAACATGTACTTGAAGAGGAAAATATCTTTCATTATAACCTCAAAATTTGATGTAACCATAACTTGTATGACTAGACTATCTCACACCACACTTGCAAACACACAACTTACATACCCTGAGAAGAGCTTTCACTAAACCAAGAATGATCATAAAGCATTGATAACACAAGATCCTCCAGATAAGGATGGTTCCTTCTATTCTAGCTCACTACAAACTAACCTAAAAACTTTAAAATGCAACCACCTAAATATAATCTAATGAATGTGAGGTTATAGGGTTGTGAGAGAAAATGTTGCAAATTTAAAGCGGTGATGCATCAAAAATAGAATAGGGGTCAGTTCTAACCTTAAGAGACACAAATATAATCACATTTGCAAGAATCTAAGGAAAACACAATGCTCTGAAGGAAATAAGTGAGTAAAAATCAAAGGGGAAAAAGAGGGAAAAGCATCTATATCAATTGCAGAGGAATTCAAATTGATAAACCATAATTGTGTGACTCTTAGAAAATGTTCATTTACATTTACAAGTAAGAGGTCTAAAATTATTACAAAAATGCAAGTTACAAAGGTCTGAAGGTAAGAAATGTAAAAAACTCCAAAAACAGGGTTTCCAAATCAACAAAACATAACCCTTTTCACGTGCATCATAACTTACATATATAGAGAACGAGAGAGAGAAGGGGAAAGTGAAAAAATAACCATAAATGGCCCATTCCACCTACCAAGGACCAAATACCATCATTCTGACAAGACAAAGAATAGGCACCCTTTCTTCCTTCAATTTGTGTGTGATTAGAGCTATAGGAAAATACATGGGGTGCTGTTAAGCAATAAATTTAAGTAGGTGAAGTGGCTAGATACATGTGTTAGTAGAAAAATCTAGTAAGCATGTCATAGAAAAACAATGTTATAAAGAAGTGTGCATATAAGATAAATAGCGAATAGTGCATTTTAGACATGGGACATCGCTCACAATATCACAAGACAATTAGGGCCGAAGCGACCAAAGCAAGCAAACAATGAACAAGCAAGACATGGGGCAAAGCCTACAAACAACAACATACAATAGCAAGCAATATCAAGGAAAATGTAACAGACATCCATGGTGGCATATAGTTCCTACAAAGCAAATGTTGCACATGAAGCAGTCATTAGCATGTTAGAAAGATAAAGAGTATGTCAAAGCATGTATGTATCAATAAAATAAGTAGTGTGCTAGTAAGGATAAGAAGTAGTATATGATGAAACAATAGAACATGTGATATGTGAGAAATTAGTTGCCCCCATGAGCCTCGGTGGGATTTTTCTCAGTTACAGTGCCAAGCAGGATTGTAACGAATGAAGGCCCTACTATAGAATTAAGAATTTTTTATTTGATAATAAGTGTATGTGCATGTGTATACAGAAAATAGGATTAACTAAAATGTAGTATATAGATAAGTTAATCTAAGCTATGAACAAATAGTAACTAATAATAAATAAATGCAATAAATAATTATGTACAAGTGATCTAAGTAACTATACAAAAGGAAATATGTGAAACCCTAATATAGCAAACGATGAGTGAGGAAAGAAATCAGTATGATTTAACAAATGCCTGTCGGAGACTGTGTCACAAGATGAACTGACTAGACAAAAATAATAAGCAAGAACGGTTATGCAGAGAGTCTCCGAAAATACATGGATCTAGAGTTGATCTAACTGGATTGTGATTTCATGAAGGAGAGAATCAAGGTGCCTACGATTGCACTCTAGTATGTATTTCTAGGTGCCCTGGTCTATGCAAAATCTTCAGGGACTAGTTTTAACTAGTTTTGTATGATAGCTGTGAAGCCCTCGCTGTGTGTTGAGTGTCAACTTCCTTGCTCTGTGCCGATATATGTCACTAATGACTCCAATGATTAAAGATAGACCTACATGTAAGACCCCAAAACAAGCATCAAAATCCTAAAAAAGAATAATGTAAATGAAAGGGGTTAGACTAACCTCAACTGGCCACAATGGTGGACTTACTAACTGAAGTGTTGCACTACATCTACAGATCTGATGTAGTTCTATGTGCTTTTGTGTGTAGAATCATGCCTTAGGTTTCTCTTGTGCCAGTCATACTTTGTGAATTAGTGAGAAATAACTATGTGTATAAAATTTAGTAGAATAGTGTGCATAGAATATAATATAATCTCTCCCTCCTATGCTTGTGTGATGCGGCTGATCCTAGCCATGTGCCTTGATGATGGAACTATGATGGATGCAAGTGGATCTCTAATATAATAGATGTATGTAAATCTTAGATGGAGTGATAGTAGTGAAGTGAGTGTTTGATCCCTCATTATGGTATCATAACTTTATATTTATAGGGTTATCTTGATCTAATTTCATAATTAATCCCCGAAAAGACCGACCAATAAGAAAGACAAGATAGCTCCAAATGGCTAGAAGAGAGCACAAAAAAGTGGCGGGAAATTGTAAAAAAGTAATTAGGGTGCACCTGGTGGGATCAAGGCGTAAACTGGTGCCGCAGTACTAGCCTAGGCAACCCAGTCAAGGATAAAATTACGTGGAAATGACCAAAATAAACTAGACATGTATGTGATGAAAAGGGGCGGTAATGGATGAAATAAAATAAATAAAATATGGCTAAAAGACAAGGTTTAATTAATACTTTCTTCACTCAAGAACCTTTTAAATAGTAGTATGATACCTAGATAAATATTGTCTAAAGTACATGATTTTGTGAGTACATTTTTCTCCCACTTTATGTTGGTGAATGGAAAGCTCTGTAACATAAATTAGATATAAATGCATACTTGATGTCCATAAAGAGTGTAGTATAAACACGTCAAAGGACTAGACAAAGCATGGAATGACAACCAAATATTGATGCAGCTGTAGAAACTAAAGATGAAAAAGTGCACAAAGAAAGAGTGATGAGAGTGAACCTAGAGTTGGAAACACGTGTATATCTAGTTGCTACGGTGTGTAATGTACATGCATAGATTATTAACGTGTGGGATGTCATGCAAAGTGCTTTTGTTATTATCATCGTCATTATTAATATTGACTATCTTGTTTCTCATATGATCGGACCTTTAAGGAGAAAATGATCAAGTTGTCAAATATGTATGTATGTAAGTGTAAAACACATGTATATAGTAATAAGACACATACATATGTAAATATAAAGAATGCAAATACAAATGTGTAAATGGAACATGTGCACTCTGATCCATGATCCAGAGAAAAGAGTGTAAAGAGAGGATATCCTGTACTGTGAGATGTTTTGGGCTATCTCACAAAACATTGGCCGAATAAGTGTAGGGAGGAAATTATGTTTTTTCTTCCAAGCATCTAACTACTTCCTTGAATGTGTGTGAAGAGATCTATATATTGTCCTGGTTTTTTAGGTGATCAGATGCCACTAGGTTGAAGTAAGTGTAGGGAGGCACATTCCCTCTGTAACCTCCAAGCATTAACTACTTCCCAAAATGCTAAGAACTGTCATGTCCCATAAAATCCATGATGTTTATGGGGTTCTTAGAATGGTTTAAACCCACTCATGGTATGTAATCCACAATGCTCAGGGCGTAAAGTGAACTGAACTTAATGGTGTAGAAATTGTTGTGTTAGTATGTAAAAATGCCAAATGATGCCCCCCTCTTTGGGGGCGCATGTGACATCGTTGGCAGGAGAATGCAGCCCCAAAAGAGGACCAACCATATGAACTCTGTAAATTTTCCCTGTAGGGGGGAGGGAATGTGTTTGGTAGAAACCAAGGCATGCACAAACAAGAAGGCTAGCCAAAACAAGTGTTAGTATGAACAAACATGCATGTATAAAGACAAGTGTATGCTACACAAATAGTGTATAATCTACCAAACAAAGTAGTAATGTAAACATTCAAGAAGAAAAAGTAAGCCGCATAAAGTAGGATGCAAACATGGGACATCACTTACAATGTCGCAAGACATGCAAGGCCATCATGGCCACATACAACAAACAAGTGTGCACACCAAACAAAGGGCGAGGCCCACATATAAGAACAAACAATAACAAACAATGTAACAAACAAGTATAGAAGTGAATATCCCTACACAAAAAATGTTGCACATGAAGCACTCGTTCGCATGTTAGAAAGATATCCAATATTTCAAAAGTGTGTATAACCAAGTAATGTAAAGTGCTAAGTACAAAATGAAACAATAGCATCTGTGAGAGACGAATGTGGATATCCCCAACGACCAGTGTAGGATGGGTAGAAGGCAAACATCCATGTTGCATGTATGATATCTATATATGCGATCATAACTAGAAAAAGACGTGAATGTGCATGTGTGGATGATAAAGATAAATGAAATACAAGATATCTATCTAGCATGTGTAATAAAGTGACCCTGAACAAACAAATGCAAGCAAGAGTAAAAGCAACCATGATATACAGTATGTTGTGGATGGATGAAATGGAATGTAAAATGGAATTGTAGGAGATTCGTGCCCCCAAAGTGGATGGAAATGCATGCAATGAGGTTAATTTGGTTTTCCCCCTCAATAGTCAAGAATGAACTGTAAACGAGAGTGCGTCATCGGGAAATGGTCAAAGTGTGTACTGTTTCTATCACACTGTGATGAGTGTGTATGTATGTTGATGATATGCGACCTAGAAATGATGTATGCATGACCCTTATAGCCGAAGCATTTATAACAAAAAAATGATTAGGAGTGATGATGTATCCTAAAGCGTATATCACTACAAGATGAATAGAGGGAATGGTGATGTAGCCTAAAGCGTATACCACTACAAGATGAAGGAAAAAGCTAACCATTTAGCCTATAACATATGTCACTAACCTAGTAATGTCGCATGATGAAAGGTCAAATTATGAACGTGTAAGTATGATAAGATCCATTTGATTTGTAAACCTTTGTAAGTCAAGTATGGATCGAGGAACTAAATTTTATCATAGGGTAGTGAGTTCAGCACATAGAAGAGGATGTAGCATGTGTAACGTGATGATAATAGACAACCATGTAATGAGTAAAATGTGTAAAGTACAATGTATAAGATGCAATGCGAGATGTAATGTACGATGTATAGGTTGTAATGTATGATGTAGACTAAATGTAGAGTGTATGATGTAAGATGTAAGATGTAAGATGTAATATGTAAGATGTAAGATGTATGACGCGATGTGCAATGAGTAATGTGAGATGTGTATATAGCCCAATAATGTAGTATGTATGATGAGTAATGTATGATGCTAAAACTGTAGACAATATGAGTATAACATATATATGATGAACACTAATATAATGTGTAAGGTATGTATGATATGTAAAAGTGCAATGGTCATAATGATGTAATCTAAATGTAGGATTTATGATGTAAGATCTATAACATGAGATGTGTGAAGAGACACAATGTTTAATAGCTACTATGCAGTGTGTGGGGTTCATGTGCAGTAATCCCTCAACAATAAAGTTTGAACCGAAGCACAAGAGTGTGTCATCAGGTGACGACAACGCTAAAATGCAAATGAGTATGTGTATGTTAAGATATTGATGTATGATAATGCAAATATTATAGACACACTAATGCTAATATGATATGGGGTAATTTGTTAGATGTTATGCCCCCAAGTGTATATGAACGAGCTATTCAATGACAGTGAAAGATGAAGGTCCTCCATCCAATGCATGTGGTGAAGAGAGCATATGACCATGCTATAATGGTTGTGGTATAGTGGACAAATGTTGTACTGGTGAATGAAGTTGTAGACACCCATTTTTGGTGTAACTCCTCTCCTTCATCCCACATTTATTCTTCTTCATGCAACTCTCCCTCTCATTTTTCTTTTTCCTAAATTTGAATAAATTCCATCCATTTACTCACCAAAATTTTAATTAATTAATGGGATCCATGTAAACCCATTTAATAATTAAAATTTGGCATTATCTCACATATCCCAAATTTATTCAATTCATGGGAAATAATACACACATCCAATATCCCACTCCCAAATTCAAAAATGAGATGCATTATTACACCTAACCATGTCAATCATGCTCCCCACTCCATATCACATTCTTATCTCTGTAACCTCATAATTCAAATCGTGAGCCCCGTTTGATCACATCATGTCTCTTAAACATGGTTACTTTACCCAACCCATATTACCTAATAACCCACAATCTAACCTCGCCCCTAGGCTATAAATATGGGCCTCCCCCCCTCATCCAAATAAGTTGAAAAATGTGGGGAAATGCTGTTTTGAATTTTTAGCCTCTTATTTATCATAGTATCCTCATAATGTCCTTGCAATGAAACTAGAATCCCCACAATACTCTGCTCATGATTTTGTGGTTCACTTATCATGGTTCATGTTACATGTTGTGTTTGGATCAAATCAGTAGCTCTATCTACATACTAGCATCTTCAGGTTTCTTTGTTCATCAGCTTGCATTTTATCTGTTTATCTTGTATTTTATCATTATTCTTTATCACATGGGGGTTGACAACCACCGAGGAAGTGAAGTCTTCTCAGGTCCGCTTAGTTGGGTAGCCCCTTCATAAAATATCTAAACAATCTTTCTCTAGTGTTGTTGAGTTGTAGGTTTGCTAAGATTGTAGCGAAGAGCTCATCATCTAATTTTCACCTATATCGGTCATCACCATCTCCAAGTACTAAGCCCTTACATATTCGACATTGTTTAGTGTTTATTGATTTCTTGTACACTAATTTGGACAGGAAGTGGGAAACTCTGATTAACATTTGGCACGCTCAGTGGGACCAGACCCAAGTTCTAGTCACTTTTTTCTGTTTTCTCACCTTATATAAGTGTCATACGTAATACAATTATTATGTTTCATAGTTCTTATCAATCTAGATATGTTACGAATATTTCATTTGTAGACTCACCCGCTTGTAGGATATTTAGTATTGTCTCCATCCATGTGCTGTGGTCCATACATATAGTCATTTATGTCGTAATTGAGGTGAATTCCACAACATTGTGACCACAACATTGTATTGTCAAAGCCATAAAAAATAAAATAAAAAATAAAAAAAACACGCCTAAAATCCCTTTCACCAGACCCCTCATGCAGTCGTGAATGGTGCACTTTTAAAAGTACCCAGACGTTCCAGGCCACTGATTGGCACTTTCAAAATATGTCACTATCAAGTACAATAAAATAACGAGGGAAAGCGTTCTCCAAGTATTCCTCATTTTTTCCTTATTTTCTCCTTATGGCATTATAATTTCCCTTTCCTGGGTGATTATCTGCATCGAACTTCATATTTTGAATTTGGTCTAAAATGAACCCCATGCATCATGCATACTCACATAGCTTAAATAGGGGTTTAACTCTCTTCATCACACATTTTACCACACACTTCCTAAAACATCACAAATTAATCAGCACACTAAAACATTCCTTTCATTGGTTCACTAATTGGGATTTGATCACCCAAAAAGAAACCATTTCATACATTTCTCAGCCACAACTTACTGGAAACCAAACATAGTTTACCTTCTTCTAGGTCCTCTTATAACTAGTTTCTTTTTCTTCTCCCACATGTTCTTCATCAAAACAAAAACAAACACATAAAAATAATTTTTTGCTTAACTTGTCTGTTTTAAATGGCACAAAACTTCACCCAAAACAGTTCTCGTATGTATCAATCACCATAATTTACCAACATTCACACTTCTTGTATGTACCAACAATCAAATATGTTAATCCAACCAAAATAATCCTATAAAACATCTCCTCCATCTTTAACACACCAAACTTCCTCGTATCCTTATCTATCCACTCCTTGTGTTGTACAACCAAGACCATCTTATACCTATCCTACACACACTAGCCATAACTACAGCCTTCATGCCTATCACATCAATTAATTCTACTCCTCGGACAGCTAGAATGATCAATACCTCATTTTTGTCTCCGTTTAGCCCCCTTTGCAAATACTTTGACCATAACTCTAGTTCTTAACCACAAAGTTTTACTTTATCTCTGTCGCCTTATGCCAATACTACACTGGATTCATTTACCACACTTCATGTACCTCAACAATCTCATCCATCCCACTATGTCCCTACTTCCCAACATTACCCAACCTCACAACCAATTTGATCTCAACTCCTGGATATCTTCCAACAAACCTACCCAAATCCACCATTGGAAAATCCATTTCTACCTTCCACACCACATGATTTTGATTCATATTCAATTAATAATGTACATCTAGCACATCTTTCAATACCCATACCCACATCCACTTTTGATTCCACATCTAAATATACCTCATACACTCCATCATCCACATATGTTCCATCTTTACCCATGATTCCAACCATAGATCCAATCCCAGTTCCTACACCTACCACATCAATTAGTGAGACCACATCCAAATCATCTTCCCCTCCTACATAATTTACCATGCTTCATGTACCTCAACAATCTCATCCATCCCACTATGTCCCTACTTCCCAACATTACACAACCTCCCAACCAATTATCTCAACTCCTGGATATCTTCCAACATCCCAAATCCACCATTGGAAAATCCATTTCTACCTCCACAACCAATTTTGATCTCAATTAATATTTACAATAGCCATATTTCAATACATCACACCATTGATTCCATACCTAAATATACCTCATCCACTCCATCATCCACATCTATTCCATCTTTACCCATGATACCAACCATAGATCCATTCCCAGTTCCTACCCCTACCACATCAGTCATTGAGACCACATCCACATTTTCCTCCCCTCCTACATCATTTGAAGAACCTTTGAAAGAACTTCAAATGGATTCAACTTCAAATAATCCTTCTACCTCATCAGTGCAACCAAATCAATTTCCACCTTCCTTAGATTCCAACGAACAAATATTCCTTCCTATGCCTCTATCAGTACCACCTTCGGATCCTCCGATAGAAATTATTTTCGTTCCTCCCAAGGACGCAACCTCTCAAATATTGCCTCAAAATTCTCTTATATAGGAAATTAATATTCCTTCTTTTAAACAATCCAACCCCACACCCCTTCAACTAAAACCGAAATCATCCAACACTATGAAAATCACGACTGGCTTCTAGACCATCAAGACATAAACATGCTCAAAAAATTTCCTCAACATCTGAATTATCTCAAACATCCACTGCTTCTCCAAAGACCAAGAGATTTTGCACAGACAAAGCACCTCCTAACGCTTCGAGTCGAATCATGTACGGAGGTCTTCCGACACTTGTTACAAATTTCTGCAATCACACTTCTACCTATTAGGGCCTTTGACCCCAGTAGCAAGAAGCCATCGTGGTTTAATTCCAACCTTGTTTGTGCATAACATTGTACCCCTGGACATGATATTATACATTGCAGAACATTTCAAGCCATTGTTCATGACTTCATTAAGGAAGGATACATCCTTCCTAAACAAACCAATCTCTTCCTTCCACTTCAACATCTGCACCTTTGACCTCATCTATCCAAATGCAAATGTCCCCTCATTCTTCACAAACTTCCACAACCATGTCACCTCCAAATGAAGAATATTTTAAAGAGGATCCTTCATTTTCCATCAAATTTATTCAAGTAACTCCTTAGTCTAGTCCACGTGACCCTAAATCATCAACTAACATTAAAAATGAAACCAAAACACCGAAACCACAACACAATCCATTCCCATCCTCAACATCTATATTCGACTCATACATCGACATCCAAAACTTCCACGTCTAAATTCAAGCCAAAACATCATCTTAAAACCCATAAGAGTTATCTTCTTTTTTGACACTTCAATTGGGTCCTACATAACATCCTTCAACATCTAATTCAAACTTCTGTGATCATGCTTCCTCCCATTAGACATTGGGATCCTTATAGTAGGAAACCTCCATGGTTCAATCCCAATTGCATTTGCACCTATCATCGTGTTCCAGGCCATGACATTGAGCAGTGTAGGGCCTTTCAGACCATCGTCTATGACCTTATTGAGGAAGATGATTTCCTCATTCAGGGGGAACATCCTTCCCCTTCCACAACCAATAAAACTCATCTTTCTACATCTTCATCCATCAAGTTTCCTAATACTCCCCCATCCACATCTATTTTTCCTTTACCTATCATACCATCTATTGATTCTATCTCAGTTCCTCTTTCCACACTTCTACTCATGCCAACCACATCAACTAGTGTGACTGTTACCACATCATCCTCTTCTTCCACATCATTTGAAGAATATTGGAAAGCACTTTAACTTACAACAACTTCAAATAACCCTCTCATCTCATCTACAAATTCTCCCACAACAAACCAACCTCTGTCAGACATCACCGTGAAAACACTAATATTTCCACCCGTATCAACTATGACAAGACCTTTAGACCCTCTGACTGGAATTAGTATCATCCCATCCAAGAATTCTCCTTCTCCATTAAAATCCAAGATCCTTGGTACACTTCCACAAAAATCTCTTGTGTGTACCCAAAAGAAGATAGGCATTTTGCCAAAAAATACCAAATATACATCATCTGTTTTGGGACAACATAAATATCCATCTAAGGCATCACAATCACTCCACTAACCAAAATCAAAAGCATCTATCATTCCTCTGAGATTCGAATCTTCCTCTAAACCTTCAAGTGTCACTAAAACATAATCAAAATTCTAGAACGACATGATGCAATCCTCCAAGACAGCTCATACAACCACATCCCAAGCAGTTGCATCCAAATCTAAGTCTAAGGATTCCAAAGAAAATACATATACTAACATATCAATTGAATCTTATGCAGAATCCCTTCAACACTTATTACAAATTTCTGCCATCACGCTCCCACCTGTCAAGGCATTTAACCCAAATAGTAAAAATCCATCGTGGTTTGATCCCCACCTCATTTGTGCCTACCATCATACCCCGGGTCATGGAACTGAGTGTTGTAAGGCCCTTCAGACTGTCATCCATGATCTCATTGAAAGAGACGACCTTTTTGAGGATTTTCCCTCTACCATTTTATCCACAACTAATTCCACATCTATCGAAGTCTCTAAGTCTTCTCCTCCATCCTCCATTAACATCTCTCCTTCGCATGTTATTCCTCATACAGAAGGTCCTCCCTTATTCATCAACATTGTTTTCCTATGATCCCCAACTCATCTACCTAATCCAAATCTAAGGTTATCATCATCCAATCTCTTTCACTTATCCACATCTAATTTGCCTACAGTGATATAATCTCTTTCGTTGGGGGAGTAGCCTCCCCTCGTCCTTGAGCATATCATCCGTATTAACTCATTTCATATCTAAACAACTCTCCTTTCACATTGGGAGGATTTTTATTTACCTCATCCAAATCCATCCAATCTAAACTAACCCCGTCCAAATATTCATCTCATTTTAAGCCCACTTTTGTGGCCATATGCATCTATCCCTTAGGGGACCATTTATTTTCATCTTAAGCCCACTGTTGTGGCCATGTTTTTCCTTTCCATTAAGGGACCATATTTCTATCTTTTTCATTAAAGTCCACCTTTGTGGCCATGATTGTGTCATCAAAGTCCTCCTTGAGGCCATGGTCCCATGACCATTTATGTCATCTTCCGCTTTTGAGGCCATAAGGACCATATTTTTCACCAAAGTCCACCTTTGTGGCCATGATTGTTGCCTCATCTCGCTGGGAGCATATATTTTTCTTGCTTATTCACTTTAAAGGCAACAAATGATTCCATCTTATATGTTTTGATTCTTATCTAATCTTTCAATTTCATCCTAAACTCATCATTGTGATCATTTTCATCCCTCCCTTGGGGCACCATCTATTTGTCACCTTAAGGATACACATTTTCACTTCCTGAAAGGGTAGTGTATAGATTTTTTTACCTTCACTCATCCTCCCAAAGTTCTTATCTTATCTCAGACGCAACGTTAATCAAGGAGTCAACAGGGAAAGTTCGCTCCCAAATGGATTGGACCATATATTATCACGCATAAGTATGGGTATGGGGCTTATTGCTTGGCTTCCCTTGATGGTAAACCTAGATTTAACCTCTTAATGCATTGCACTTATGGACATTCTATTGTTAGTACATGCACCTATGAGCATAGTCATATCTTTAGACCATTTCTCCACCATTAGCCCCTTCCGTCTATCATGGTAATGATATGAATTATGTGGTCTACCATCACTACTTTGATATGACCTTGAATATGAGTACCATAACTCTACTCATAGCATATTCATTATGGATAAGTTCTCCCATTTGGTGAGAACCCCATAATCATTACATCCATCACCCTCTCATTCTCCTATTGCAGTCATGCAAAGGGTCTAGGGGTGTCTCTTGTATAGTCATCATCCCCTCCTAAGTGGTCTACTTAGCTATTCCCAGCTCTCCCCCCATGTAAAGCTAAAATTCATGCATGCAAAAAGAAAAATCAAAGTTATTAAAAATAGACTGATCCCTTGAAGGACAAGTGTTCATGCAAAAAAAAGAGAGAAAAAGGAAAATAAAAAGAAAAGCATGCAAATCAAAGTCAAAAGAAAAATCATAAGAAATAGATCCCTCGAAGGACGGCTATCATATATATTATTTTTATCCATATTATGTATATAGTATACCATACCCTCAGAGGATGCCTACTCTTTTATTCTCATTATATTATTTGGATGTCTAGGACCATACCCTCCTAAGGATAGGCCAGCTCTCCATGTTAAAATTTATGCAAAAAGAAAAATCAAAGTTATCTGGTCCCTCGAAGGACAATGTTCCAAAAAAAGAGAGAATAAGGAAAATAAAAAGAAAAGCACTTTGATCAACCTTCATATATATTATTTTTATCCAGCAATCCCATAAAGCTTCTTTTATTTGGCATTTTGATTGATCAACTTTCTTCTATTATTATTCTTCCCCTTTCCCAGAGCTGGGGCATAGACTTAAGGAACACTACCTTTGGAGAACCATCTTCCCGCATACAAGATACATCTCAAACCCCCTTTCATGTCAGCATTAGCTTGATGAGAATATTTCCTTTATATATCCTTCAGGGTCTTTTGGTATAATCAACTATCATTGGTTATGTGTTAACACCTGCTATTGGCTGCAAGTGCAATGCCTTGAGTGGTACCTTATTTTTGTTTACCTCCTATCTGGTTCGAAGCATGATTTTCTTGCATACCCCTTGTTACGGTCATGTGACACTCATCTCATCAAAGTCATCTTTTATCATAATCACATTCTTTGAAATCAAATTTCAAATCATAAATCTGCATCCATATATTTACTCCTAAGGATGTCCCCTATTAGCATCATCCATAAAATCATGAAATCAGTTACTATTTCTACACACTCTCTTTAATGCACTATTCAGTTTGGGAATTCTACTTGATCTCCATTGTAGTTTTTGAATTCTACTTGAGAATATCTCTCAAGTAGCATTCATTATCCAACAGCTCCTCATCCCCCACCATGACCAATGTGACCTTTCTCCATCCATCCTCTCACATCGTCCTTCTCTTCTCACCAATTATCCACCCATTACCCTTCTCATCACTCTTATTCATGTCTATCACTTAGCGCAGACATCATCTTCTTCACCATCCTAGGATTTTCATCCCCATCTTGGCATGTCTACGTAACTACCCACGCAGCACAAAAATCCTACTCAAAGTAGACCTGTCATTCTGGACAAGGTCTCATTCGTAATCGTGTCTGTTGACCATTCCTTCCTCCTAGTCTCCTTTGTCAACCCAATTTTCTCCTAAAATTCACCCCATCTCATTCTCCACTGCTCTTCTCACCCACTTTGTCCTTCTCCATTGTTTCTTCGATCCTTCACCCGTCCTCCACCCGGATAATTATTTTTGTGTTTTTCCCCTAATATCCTTTTACTAGTATTTGTTTTATCATTCTGTTTCGATTTCCTTCTTCCAAATTTTGGCTTGACGATCTTACTTAATCACCCATTTCATGCACATTTCTTAATTTAAATATATCCCTTTCCTAAGATCTTTCCGCTATAGAAACTCCTCCACCATTTTCTATTCCATTGAATGACAATCATCACTAGAAATGTCTTCCCACTCCATAACTTCTACTTAACACTCTGACATCATCACTCACACAACATGGGCATCCTAATTAAGGATTCCCCTCACACTCTCCATCCTACACCACATACATTCCTCCATCCATTTATGTTACACTCCTTTGTTTCCTTCTTTCCTTATTATCATCTTAGTATCCATCTTCTCCTCGATCACTTTACTTACGCACTTTCACAGTATGGAAAATATACCTGAGGGTTCCCCTTCAGTCCATTTTTTCATACACTCTTACCATCAAGCTTTCCAACCATCTGCTTCTTTTCATCATTCTTCTTCTTCTTCATCTTGGCGATCCTACTTAACCATTCCTATGGCATGGCGATCTTACTTAAGAGTCTCTCTTAGGGATGATCTATCTCCTTGCCTTTCCCCTTCACTCCACATTCCCACCATCCACATTTTCTCTTCATTCCCCATAAACACATCCTCTTCCCTCCTCTTTCTTCCTCACACAAAATATCTCAGACTTCCCCAAATATCATCCCCATCATCCCTCATTTGGAAATTTAACTTAACCACTTCATACCATTTCTTACTATGTCTCATTCCTTCATCTTTACTTCCTTTGTCTTCATCCACATCCTCTCCTCATCATCATCTCCACACAAATCATTATCCCTCCTTTCTTTAATCTTTCCACTACATCTTCTTCTCCCACATATCTACAATGGATATTCCTCTTACATTCTTTCATCATCATCTTCCATTTTCACGTTAATAATTATCGGTGGACTTCTCCTAAAATTCATTTATCCCCATTCTACACATCCATGTTCACTCCTTTTTACCTCCTCCATTTTCTCTTCCTTTTTTCTTTTGTGCCCTCTGATCATTATCGGAGGATTTCTCCTAACATCCATTCGTTGGCATTGCCTTTCCATCTTCCCTTCACCTTCTTCAATATCTCTACTGTCTTCATCATACACCCTCTCCCTATTTTCTCATCTTCAATTCCGCATCTTTTCCAATCTATGTCATTCCTCCCCTCCAGCTTCTCTTTACATGCCTTATAATGCTCACTCTTCACTTCTTATCTCCCATTTTGGTTTCCTCTCATTTACATCATTTAAATTGTTGTCCTCTCCTCCTTTCTACTCCTAGTTTTCTTTCACTTCCTCTGTATCATCTTCATCCCCTCTTCCCCTCGGACTTTCATCTTATTTCCCCATTGATAACGTTGTCCCATATTTTTTATCGTCCCATTCTCCACATGCATTTCCATGTGGTCTGTTTCATATTCTTTACCTGGGTCTTACTCCTAACACCTTGGTTCAATTCCCTTCCCATTTCTGCTCTATCATCTCTTCTTTCCCTCTTATTTCCACCTTCCCATTACCAAACCTCTTTCTCTACCACCCCTACCTTATTCCATCGCTATACATCAGTTTCTTTTCCATTCTCTCATCTCCTCTACAGCCTCCTGGCTCCTCATTGTTCCTTTCTTTCTCTTCTCTATTCTACCTCCTCTTTCATCTTCTTTAACTTCTTCATCTTCTTCATCCCCTTCATCTTTCCATCCTTCTCTTCCTTTTTCCTGATGTTATCCCCTACCCTCATCACATCTTATTATTCATCTCTCCTATCATCCTTCTCTAATATTCTTCACCTCTTCTTTTTCTCATCCTTTGCTCTGTCATCTCTTTCGTGATCCATTCTTTCTCTCCCTTTATTTTTTATCTCCATCTCCCTTTCACCCTCTCTTATATTATTTTCTTGTCTTCTTCTTCTTTTTCCTTCATCATTTCTTTCTTCCACCATCTCCCCTCTTTATTATATCTGTTGCTTCTTTACTATGGCACATATTTGTTTCTCTTCTATACGTTCACTATCTCCTCTAATCTCTTCTCTCTTCTCATCTCATCTTCTTCTTGTTTGTTCTTCCTCCTTCCCTTCTTCTCCTATTCTCTTTCTCTATTTTATTTTTCTCTAGGCCCATCATGCCTTCTCTATTTATTTTCCCCTTATATTTTCCCACTACCTTCATATTAACTATATTTCTCTCTCTTTTGTGCTTTCATCTATCTTCTCTCCTCTCTTATCTTCTTTCTCTATTATTCTCTTCCTCTTCTTTCCATCACAATCAAGCACAGTTCACACTCCTCATTATCCATGGATGATGGTTTCTCTGTCCTATTACACCTCATCCCCTTTCTCCTCTTTCATTTTTTCTCCTCCTCCACCACATCTATTCTACTCCATTCAATGTCCTCTTCCTCTTCTCTATGAACTTTATCTCTTCTCCTTTCGGGAATGGTGTCGTATCTTCCATTCTTGTCAACCCTCTCAAGGAGACATCATCATATATATCCCTCATCACATCTTCTTATGGAATTTTTGTCTTGGAGGATACCATAACGGCCACCACCTATCTGATCTTGTTCTCTTCCATGAATGTTTGCTCTGTTTTTGTTTTGTCGCAAAAGTAGCTTGACTTATTATCCTACTTACCAAAGAAGTGGGACTGCTTTCTCTTTTTCACCTACTAATATTCTGTCACTTATGAATCTTTCCTATGAAACATGATTACCATCATATTTATCACCCTTTTAGGGAATTCTATCTCACCTTTCTATCCCATCTGCTCATCATGTCCACATTTATGATTATTCCCCCTGGGGAATTTTATTTACATATCTACCTTCTATATCGTTCCTTGTGCTAGGGCATCATTATTTTCATCCTCATCCCTTTCATGGATGCATGATTTTTCACTTGATTCCTCGCGTACGAAGGATTTCACATACTCTTCACATTCAGTTGTGCATATTTTGATGTTTTCCTATGACCCATTGGTCATCGCAGTTTACATCCATACTGCAGTGGTCTCCACCCACTCACTGGTCCATAGAACATTGTCACCTGTCTCCGTTGAGACCACAATTGTCCTCTACTGATGTGATATTGGAGTCACCACCATATTTTTCATTGTTATTGAGATCCTTTTTCACCTGGGGCATCTTACCTTTGGTCATGTCTTTATCCATCCTCAGACACATAACTTCATCCAATCCTTTTTATTTTTGTCTCATGGCTTGCTATCACAAACCACTCCATAAAAAGGGGGAAATGTAGACACCATTTTTTTGGTATAACTCCTCTCCTTCATCCCACATTTATTCTCCTTCATGAAAATTTCCCTCTCACTTTTCCTTTTCCCTTAAATTTGAATAAATTCCATCCATTTACTCACCTAAATTTTAATTAATTAATGGGCTCCATGTAAACCCATTTAATAATTAAAATTTAGCATTATCTCACATATCCCAAATTTATTCAATTCATGGGAAATAATACATACATTTGACATCTCACTCCTAAATTCAAAAATGGGATGCATTATTGCACCTAACCATGTCAATTATGCTCCCCACTCCATCCTTATCTTTTTAACCTCATAATTCAAATTGTGAGCCCCACTTGATCACATCATGTCTCTTAACCAGGGTTACTTTACCCAACCCAGATTACCTAATAACCCACAGTCTAACCTCACCCCTAGGCTATAAATATGGGCCTTCCCCCCTCAGTCCAAACAAGTTGGAAAATTTGGGAAAATGTTGTTTTGAATTTTTAGCCTCTTGTTTACATAGTATCCTCATAATGTCCTTGTAATGACACTGGAATCCCCACAATACTCTGCTCATGATTTGGTGGTTCAGTAGCATGGTTCATGTTGCATGTTGTGTTTGGATCAGATCAGTAGCTCCATCTACATACCAGCATCTTCAGGTTCCTTTGTTCATCAACTTACATTTTATCTATTTATCTTGCGCCATTTTATCATTATTCTTTATCACACAGGGGTTGACAGCCACCAAGGAAGTGAATGCTTCTCAGGTTTCCCGCTTTGTCAGGTAGCCCGTGCATAAAATATCTAAGTGAATTTTCTCTAGTGTCATTTGAGTTACACAGGTTTACTGAGATCACAGTGAGGAGCTCATCATCTACTTTGCACCTGTATCAGTCATCACCATCTCCAAGGTGATGATGGGGACCTACATGATGTTGATTGTGAAGGTGATGGACACCTATGTGGAATGAACTAGGGTGGTAACCTATGTCAAGATGCAGTAATTGTCCTAGGAATGGGCCTATACCAATGTTTAGGACTAACAGAATGGTGAGGTCGTGTAGATAACTCACGAGTAGGTGAACTAGGAGTAGATTGTGCTTTGAGTAACATAGAATGTGATGCACTGGATGATGTAGGTGATGTGATAACTAATATACAAGGAGATGGCGACCATGGAATATATCGAGGGACACTATTAATAGAAATAACCTAGTTTTCATGAATGAATTTAAGCCGCAAGTGATTCATAGAGATGATAGATTGAGAGCAATGAATCCAATTGAGAACAAGAAGCGTGTTGCATCCGTCAATTGTGTTTCCAATGAGGAAAGGAAAAAGCATAGTAAGAGGACCAAATGTAATGTGTAATTTGACAACGTCAAAGGGTTTATTGAAAGGGTATTCAATATTTTATTGAGGGTATCCAATAGCCTTAAGAAGTGGAATAGAGCATGCACTAATGGGCCATGATGGGTCAACCTTAATATTATTTATGGAAACTGAATCAATAGATGCATTAACGTGTAAGTGATCAAATGTGAAATTCACATGATAATCATGATTAGAGAAAGAGGTGATTGGTGGTGGAGTGTCAGTATGTGCAACTAAAAAGTATAGAACCCCTGATGCAGGAGAATGTATAGCATAATATACATAATTAGTGGATGATTCAGTTGCTTTTGTATCATGTTTGGGTAAAGGGTTATTAAATATTTTGAGCTTATGATTTACATTGATAGGTGGAGATTTTAAAGATTCTGGAAGCTCGATTTGGCCATCGTTAATCAAACCTTGAATGAGAAGTCGTAGTCGAAAGATACGATCAGTGGAGTGTCCTACACATTGATGATAATCACAATGGGAATTTTCATCAAAATTACACCCTTTTGGTTGAGATGTATCAACTTGTAGAGGAGAAGGTAATGTAATAAGGTTACTATCGACTAGTTGTGGTAACAAAATTCATGGAGGGATGCTAAACTTGGAAAAGTTATGCCTAAATGGTTATGATTGAAGCTCGTTAGTCGTAGATACTATGTTGACAGTGAAATTTGTATTTGAGGATTTTGTCATAGATGGATTGAATGTTGAATTTCCCTGAAACTATGGAGAGGATGATGTTTTCTCTTGATACTTAAGCTTTCCTATAGCTAAGATCTTGGTTTAACGAAGCTTAAGAGTATGAGAAAACTGATCAAATGAAGGAGAAATATAAAAAATAACACTCTCTTGGAGAGGTAGCAAGAGACTTTGAAGGAATAAATCTTGGATCTCAGCATCTGTAAGTACATTAGACATCTTAGCTAAGTTGTTTTTATAGCATAAGACATAATCAGACAAGTGTTCGTTAGACCCTTTTTTAAGTTGTGTAAGTTGAGCATAAGATATCTTAGAGCCAATGTTAATAGAGAAGTGAGAAAAAAAAGTATAATCCAAATGCGTGAAAGAGACTACTGAATGGAAAAGTAGGTCATAAAACCAACGCATCGCATAATCTTGCAAACTACAAGGAAAATGCTTAGCAAGTATAGTATGATCATCCACATAGTCGAGACATGATACATGGAAATCTCAGAGATGCTCTTGTGGGTCACCACGACCTTTAAAAATGGGTAATTTGGGAGAGACAAAGTTACAATGGATAAGTGGATATAGCTGGCATGAAAAGGGTATGCAACAATGAAGTAGAATCTAAAGATGGCTATCCTCAAGAAGTAACGAATTGGAGCTGGAGAATTTGATTTTATGAATCCTAATATAAAGAGGTTAAATCATGAGTGTTTGAGGAAGAGCCAAGATGTATATTATGGGTGCCAAGGTGAGGGATGGGAGAGGTAGTTGTAACAATAGGAGCAGAAACATAAGTGGGTGGAGTGGAGACCATGGCAGTCGAATATTGAGAAAACGTAGAGGTTGAAGCTTCAGGAGTTTTCTTAGCAGAAATTAAAGCATGCAAGACATGAGGATGATGAGTAGGATTTTCATGCAAATCTTATCAAAGGTCAGTAATGGTGTTGAGTTGATCTTGGTCAAAATTGGTGTCTTTATAATATGACTTCTCACTATCAGATGGTTCTATTTCATGAAGAGGAACACTGTTGGAATTCTCTAAAGGGTTATCAGTTGTAGTCATAGATGTATTGGTATCAACCATTAACTTAGAGACGCGGTGGGTAAACGGAGGAATCTCACAATATTAAAAAATCCAAAATGACCACTACGGGTGATGGGCATAAGAAGATAAAAATGGAAGAAGGAAAGTAAATTAGAAAGTTGGGTTCACCAAAATGATTAAATAAAATTTGGATTTACTAAGTTAATCTAAATAGGAACAACAATAAATAAATACAATAAATAAATATGGAAAGTGACCCAAGAAACTAAGTAAATGAAAATGTGAAACCCTAATTAGCAATTAGGGTTAGAAGGAGATTAGTTGATTCGATGGCTATTTGAGACTATGTTGCAGGATGGACTGGATTAAAAAAAAGTAGATGCGACAACATAGGATCTCCAGAAGACACATATCTGAGTTGTTTTGTTGGAATGGGGCACTTGGAAGAGGATCAGGGCACCTAAGGGCACCCTAGGCTGAGTTGTGGGCTTCCTGATATGTACAGGATGTCTAGGAACCAAACTTGTAGGGTTGGATCCCTTGTTGTCTATCATGTGTAACTCGTTGCTCTGTGTTGAATGTCGCCAATGATCAATGATGAAAGATAGACCTATAAAACCTCAAGACAAACATCAAACCCTAAAAAATAAAAATGTAAATGATGAGGTCAGACTGTCCTCAATGGCCACAATGGTGGACTTACTAACTAAGCATTGCACTACATTTTAGACCCAAATGTAGTTTTGAGTATGTGTGTGTGAATCATGCCCTAGGTGCTCTTGTTTCAGTCAAAATTTATGAAGTAGAAATCTATAACTATGTGTAGAAAATGTAATAAATGGTGGATGGAGTAGAAATCTATAACTATGTGTAGAAAAATTCCGAAGACTATTCATAGTTCCTTAAAATGCTTTCTATGATTATTGTCCATATTCATGCTCTCGGTCAGGGACATGGTAATATCAACACAGTCTATAAAATGCAATAATTTAGCATAAAAATTGGAACAAAAATACTGTAACATTACTTTCATCTCTTTATTCTTCATTAGAAATACTTTATTGCATATCCCCTTTTTTCCTTCATGACTCACTCTCCATAAATCTCCCTCTTTCCTTCTAACTAGCCTAGCTAGTTGTTATATTTGACTCCTAAATAGTCTCAGCAACTCCCTAAGAAGGTTCAACAACCTTCTTGTCATAGAAATAAGATAGATATCATCCTAATACACTCATCTAGTTTATACATGATAACTATTACAAGATGACATGGATTTATTTTTCCTATATTACTCTTTTACCAAGTCAATTTCACTCCTACAATTCTTTTACAAACAATCATTCACCTTTTACAACATATTCAATTTTAACATTCATTCACTCACTCACACCTAGACAAACATATTTCAATGGTCTCATATGACCTTATGACACTTTAGCTCATGATGCTCCTGCATCAAATGTTTTTTAGAGGAACATTTTGTGAGTTAGCAAAGGGATTATCAAATTCAGCCATTGACCTAGAAGAGTTACAAAAATATGGAGGAAGCTCAATGTACTCAAAGGAACCAAAACGACCACTACAAGTGATGAGAATAAGAAGAAATCCCTAGAGAGAAGATGGGATTCGAGTGACGGGTTCACCAAATGATTTAACAAAAACTAACTTTTGTGAAATCCTAATTGTAGAGTAATTGAATGTAAACTATGATAGTAGTGACTAGTGCTTGGTCCCCTATTATGGTCTCATAACTTTATATTTATATGTTTCTCTTGTTCTAATTTCATAATTAACCCCGAAGACATCGACCACCAAAAAGATAAAAAGCTCAAACAGCTAGAAAGTTCCCAAAAGATGTGCATAAAGTAGAAAAAGGATCAGAGCACCCCGGATGGGACTAGGGAGCCTAGGGAATCCTAGTCAGGGGTAAAATGACATAAAATGACAAAAATAGATAGGGTATGTATGTGCAGGAGGTCGATAGTGACGACAAAAAGCAAAGTAAAATGGCCAAAATGGGGGTTAATTAGTACTTTCTTCACTCAAAAACCATATGAATAGTAGTATGAGACCGAGACTGAATAATACCCAAAGTGCGTGATTTTTTGTCTACAGTTAATCAACTAAGTCATTATTTCGTAACTATACTAATAAGCAAGTAAAATACAAAACTCTAAGTAAGAGGCATAGAAACACTGACTTAGCTGATTAAGTGTAGACACAAAATCACACACTTTGGGTATTATTCAGTCCCGGTCTCATACTACTATTCATATGGGTTTTTAGTGAAGAAAGTACTAATTAACCCCCGTTTTGGCCATTTTACTTTGCTTTTTGTTGTCACTATCGACATCTCATGCACACATACCCTGTCTATTTTTGTCATTTTCCTTACCCCTGACTGGGATGCCCCAGGCACCCTGGTCCCATCCAGGGCGCTCTGATCCTTTTTCTACTTTATGCACATCTTTTGGGAACTTTCTAGCTATTTGAGCTTTTTATCTTTTTGGTGGTCGGCCTCTTCGGGGTTAATTACGAAATTAGAACAAGAGAATCATATAAATATAAAATTATGAGACCATAATAAGGGACCAAACACTAGTCACTACTATAACCACCTAAAGTTGTATCCATCAAAGGATCCATTTGCATAGATCTAGCTCCATCAAAAGGGATAAGTTTGATTCATTTGCATCACATTGCATAGGAGGGAATTTTATTCCATTCCATCCACCAGTTTATTACATTTATACATCTAGTTATTTCTCGCTACTTCACAAAGTGTGACTGACACAAGAGCACCTAGGGCACGAATTTCACACACACACCTAAAACTACATTTGGGTCTAAAATGTAGTGCAACACTTAGTTAGTAAGACCACCATTATGGCCATTGAGGACAATCTGAACCCTTCATTTGTATCTTTCTTTTTTAGGGTTTTGATTCTTGGCTTGGGGTTTTGCATGTCTTCTCTTCATCCTTAATTATTAGTGACATATAGCGCAAGTCATTGATATACACACAATAAACAATGAAGGCTTCGCATCACTTAATGACCCTATGATTTTGGTTTCTGGACCTCCTGCACAAACCAAGGCGCTCAAATCTCAAACTTGGGTGCCCCAGGCGCCCCCATACTCCTCTAAGCACCCCAGTCTAGCCAAACAATTCAGATATGTACCTTCTGGAGCTCCTATGTTGTCACATCTACATTTTGTTCATCTAATTTATTCTGCGACACAGTCCCAAACAACCATCAAATCAGCTATGCTATTTTCAACCCTCTTTGTTTATTAGGGTTTCACATTTTTATTTACTTAGTTGCTTAGGTCATTTACCTCATTTATTTAGCTATTATTTACTACTTTGCATAGTATCTAGATTAAAATAAATTAGGCATCCTATTTCCACTTTATTTTAATCACTAACACTTGATCCTAAAGTGTTATGAATTGGGAAAACTACTGAACAAGAGGTGGACTGTGTCATCAATTATCAAAATAAATTATGGACTATGAGAATATGGTCAAACACGGGAACCCACAGCTAGATAGGGTTGCCTGGGCACTAGAGACCTCTACTAGGAGCCTATAACTGTGTAGATGGTTGGAATATGATTTTTACAGTGTTGCACAAGTGTCACAAATATTTCCTGTTGATTTCATGTGTGTCCCTATTTGATCGTCGAGGATACTTGTAACCTACAAAATAAATATCACCTACAAAACCCACAATACCACATCAAATCAAAAAATTAAAGATGCAATATGGGGATTCGAACTGACCCCAACGGTCACCCCAAGAGTGAACTTACAACCGAGTGCTACACTACATCTCAAAATCCATGTAGTTCTTGTGTGTGTAAGAATCGTGCCCTAGGATGCCCTTTTGCAAGTGCACTTGATAGCGGGTTGTAGCTAGATATAACAATGTAGATAAATGTATGAATGGAATAAAAAAACTTCCCCTTCCTATATGATCTTCAAATATCTGAATGAGTAATGAGAACCTCCTACAGTCTTCACAACCTGCTCACAAGGTTAGACTCGCACTTTTTCTTTACGAGGGGGAAATTCAAATTTCAAAATTTTCTTTTAGAAGCAATGATAAATAGACTAGTCATGGCACAGAGGAACATGTGGGCTGAAGTATAACTGAGACATAACACCTAGACACAAACAGTAGTGCCTGCATGCCCATGACCCTTCCTAGATGATTGTGACGTCCTGGGCTAGCAAGCTAAGTAAATTCATCTGATGGTGAAATATTAGTATTGTGAGATTACAGTGAGTCTCAAGATTAGAGGGCATGATCAAGTGTGTGAGAACCTCTCTTCTCATTCAAATCCCCCTTTCCCTTCTAAATTCAATTTATCCTTTTAATATTTATTGGAATATAATAGGAGGTTGAAGGGTTATTGGTTGGATGTTGGAGAGGAAACAGTAAGAGAGAAGGAGAGGTCAAAGGGTTAGATTAGACATTAGAAGAAAAAGGCATAATTGGAAAGGTATCAACAAGTACTTCACATAAGTATTATCATATTCATAAATTGATGAATTTTTCTAGGTGACATATGTAAAAACAATCCATGCTTTGAAATACATGAAAACACCTAAGGGAACTAATGATCAAAAAATATGATGGAAGAATTCCCTCTAAAGAGGATAGGAAGTTATTGATGAATGTTGTTATTTCCCAAGAGACAGACTATACAACTCTGTTTTTCATGTTTATAAGCCTACTCTCCCCCTTTGACATCTATGTTGTCTATGCAGAAAATGCAGTCCCTTATCCCTTAAATGGATGTTAGATGGATGCCTTGAAGTGCTTTAGGTGCCTTTGGATGCAAGATTAGGTGATGATAGTATATGCTTAATTTTGGTCACATAACTATGTATTTATATCATTTCCTTATTTGAATTTTGTAACTAACAACTGGAAGGCCGACACATAAATTTAAAAGATGCCCAAAATATAAAAATACCCAAAAGAAGCGAATAAGGTGGAAAAGGGCCAGGGACGCCTAGAGGGGATAAGGGTGCCTAAACATTCTTGTCTTGGATGGGTGCTTGTGTCTGGAGCCATAAAAGATAAATAAGTAAAATACCAATTGGGTTATAGGGTGTGTATGACCAAATAGAAAAAAAAAATAGAAAAGAGGCAAAGGACAATTGTTAATTATTAGTTTTCTTTCTTAGGAATCATATGAATGCTAGTATGTGTTTATGGACCTAGAGATGTACCCAAGTGTGTGATTTTGTGTCTATAATGACCTAATATTGAATGTAAATTTATTATTCCAATGAAATATAACCCCCATTACATGAATGGTTTATCCACTGAGATTAGATGAAGTGGAAGAGCTACTATCCTCTCTTTTCTTGTGAAAAAGGCACATTTCCTGCATTTTTCACCCATGCTAACATTCCTTAAAAATAATTTGCCAATAATATCCACCTTTCATTATTTTGAGTGTTGGTCTCGAAGAAAAATGTCCTCCAAGCGCGGAATCATGAAAATCATGTAAGACCCTCTCAATCACATCCACCTTGATGCATCTCAAAAGGAATCTATTGATGTATTTTCTGAACAAGGTGCCATCAATAAACACAGAGGGTCTAGATTGAATTCTAAAAGACATTCTCTTGGCATTTTTCAATAATTTTGGGATTGACCTATTTGGATAAAATGTAATATGGTGTGGGTCTAGTAATGGGTACGCGGAGTATCTGTGGGATCTTCTTGATCATGTTGGAGCACTAGAAGAACCTCCTCTTCATTTTGTGGGTCTGAAACCATCTTCTACTACAAACTGTTACCTATGAATAGCTTATTAAATTTGATGTCGATGTCATATTCCACCACTCTAGTTATTTTATTCTCATTTAGATCCTTATTCAAAAGAAAATCTTTCACACCAACATGTGAAACCATAAGTTGGATCTTTTTGTTTTACACTAAATGTATGAATTTATTTAATCTCTTTATAACAGAAAAGGCATGTTTCTCAACAGATGAGTACCTTACTTTATAATATTCAAGAATACAGCTGAAGAAAAAAATTGGTTTCTCTTGACCTTCTTCATTTAGTTTCACCAGCATGGCAGATATTGAATCTATGCCTCCAAGGGCATTCAATGTGAAAATCATTATTGAAATTAGGATTGATGAGAGTTGAGGCCTATGAAATTACCTATTTGATGGCCTCACACTATTCTTTCCTTATGTAATACATTTGAATGACAATTTTTCTTCAGCATTGATATCAATGATTTGACAAGATTAGAAAAATTTGGGACAAAACACCTGAAAAAGTTAATTCTTCCTAAGAATATTTACAGTGTTTTCTTGTGACTAGGTAATGGAAATGAAATGATGACACTTTCCCTTTCTGGGTTGATTATTAATCCCTCCTTAGAGACAATGTGGTCTAAGAGTTTACCTTCATACACCAAGAAGATACACTTCTTGGGATTAAGAGAAACTCTGAACTCTCTACATCGTTCCAATACCTTCTCGAGATGGTATAGATGATCATTTGCATCCTTGGAGAACACTATGATATCATCCAATTATACAAGAAAAATGTTGTTGATCAGTCCCTTAAATTCCATATCCATGGCTCTTTGGTTGCTCCTACATTAGACATCCTAAATGATATTTTCATGTAAGCATGGGTTCCCCACTTGGTAATAAAAGCTATATTGAACTGATCCTTCTCATTTACCATGATCTGATTGTATCCAGAGTAACCATATAAAAGAGAGAACCTCTTAGACCCTGCCACCATTTGTAAGATTTTCTCCATAGAAGGCATGAAATCAACACCTAATCTAATTTCTCCATTACTTTTCCACACTGGAGCTATATTTGCAACCCATGATGACTTATTGATGGGGAAAATGATGTTTGCCTCAATTAGTTTGTTCAATTCCTTTTTCATGAGAGGCTCAATCCACAAATTGACAGAACTATGTTTCTTCCTAATGGGCTTGGTTGTTGGGTTTGATTCAATGGTGTGTTGAGCTAGACCAGGATAAAAACCTCTAAGGTCTTCATAGCTCCATGCAAAAATGTCAGTAAATTCTTGACAAAGATATATAAAAGCATGTTTTTCTTACAGATTACATACCTTACCAATCTTAAGAAACTTGTCTTTGCTAATTAAGATGGATTCTATTGGTTGGATATTTTTTCAGACAAAAATATGAGGTTCAACCGCAGTACATGGGATTAAATCCCTCCTCAAAGACAGGTGAGGCTGCCTATTTATTACTAATCTAAAACACAAAATAAATAATATATACAATATCCACACTATTCTAACCATTGGGGTTGGGATACAATCCTAAAATCCATATCAACACGAAATGGAGATGTTACGAATTTAGGAATGGGATGGATTAGAAAGGGAACTTATCATAGATGAAACAAAATGGAAAGGGAATAAGAGGAACGTATTTTATTTCAAGAAAAAATATATCAAGAAATACTTATACGAGTTTTAGATAATGAGTGTAATATCCTAAGACGATTAAAATGATCAAGAATACTAAACAAAGAATATCTCAAGATTTTGGACGTAAGAACAATCTCTCAAGATAGATGAATCCCACAACACAAACTTTGTAAAATAACACTCGTTTCTATTCTTCAATGATTAAAAAGAAAATACAAATTTTTTCTTCTTCTTCACAATAGCTCTTAATATTCCAAAAAGTCTCTCTTAGGAATGCACAAGCATCCCTTATTTATAAAAAAAAAAGAGCAGAGAGAAAATAGGATTAAATCCTAGAAAATAGTCATTCAATAAGAGTCCTATTTTTCTTGACTCTCACGCAGGAGAACAAGTCAAAATTTGCTTCCTATGTGACAAAACGGATATGAAAAAGACATGTCAATTTCTGGAAGGAAATGACATGTAACATCATTTCTTATTTTGTTTCCTCATCCTTGTCTTCTTCCAGCGACGCCTGCTTGTCTCGAAACCTTGAAACTTCCGGATTATGCATTACATTTCATGTTCATCTGGTGCACTAGAATAATCACTTAGAACCTCGCAAGTTTCCTGTGTGTCACTTGCGTTGCCAGGAAGTTTCTTCAATCTCTTATTAAGTTTTCTCAATGATTCCAAAACATTCTTGATATTTATAAATTTATCAATGACTCTTAGTTTAAATATGGAAGCTAGTTCTTGCTCGATCAATTCCCAAATTTATTTATAGAAACCATCAGTAGGCATAATGGTTCCTCCTTCATCCAATACTTTGGGATAGATCTTGAACATCTCTTCTTCAATATAGATGGTGGTGTCAATCAACTGATCCTTGGATTCTCTCAACTTGCTACAAGATTCACTGAGAATCTTTATCTTAAACCTAATAGCCTTGGTTAACTAGAAGTGTTTATCCCCATGTGGAATGGCTCCTTCTTCCACTAAGATCTGAGATGGAATTTTCTTCAGTGCATTAAAGGCCTCCAAAGTTAGTTTGAGGTTTCTAGCCTCCTGTGAAAATTCATAATTCATCTTGTCACCATCCATTTTTCATTTCCTCCAAGGATTTTTATACCTCTATTGTATCATCAATGAATTTCATTTCCTTGAAGGAGTAACCTCTAAATCCATTCATCCACTGTTCTCCCCTTCTCATTGATCTTCTCAACAACAGGTACTAATGAGAAGTCGAACCTAATAGGAGTGGGGGTAGAAGATGATGGGGTTGACTAAGAGGGCTTTGAGATCTTAAGAAATACTTCTGTCAATTGTTCCACTTTCTCTTTTAGCTCATCCCTGCTCACTTTTGTTTTCTTCAACTTTAAGCATAGCACATTCATGGCATCTTGTGCATCTTGTTGTGCCCCTTCTGTTGTTACCTTTCCTAGATCCAATCTTGTAATCTGATAATTAGAAGCTGCTATGTTCTTCCTTGGTTTTGTTCAGCCGTAGGAGTGGCAATCTCTGTAAACTTATGTTCTGAGGCATCTACTAAAACACTTAAAACTGTTTTAGATTTTCTTGGCAGATTTGGTAGGAGAGATCCTTGAGTGAACTGAAAACAAAGGCTGGTAGGGGAACTACCAACTTCCTCTTCCTCATGGAGTTTTGTCGACTAACCATTGAGGTACGTCAGAAGAAGTTTCTCCTATTGGAGGTGTCATGGTTATATCTGTGGGTGGAGGAATGATTTACTTGCGGAGTTCATGATGACCACAAGTGTAGTAACTGTGGGAATAGACTCAAGGTAATGAAGGTACAGAAGGAGGAGGCATTTCAATAACCAACGTAGATCTAGCAAAGAGAGGTGAAAGACCCGAGAAAATTCTTGCATTGGATGATGAGGGTGGCGTTGACATATGTGGTGAGTGAAGATTGGGGGAGAGGGGGTAAAGACTCCTAAATCCAAAGCTTGAGAAGCAAGGGAAAGGCTTACTTCTGACGAGCAATCAACAAAATGAGAAATGAGAGGTTGAATAACCTCGACTTCTGGGAGAATTCCTCCTGTATCTTCTGGGAGAATTCCTCCTGTATCTTTTGGGAGAATTCCTCTGGTATCTTGTTGAGGAGGAGAATCCAATACCTCAACTATTTGTGTGGGAGTAGATGATTTAGCCCCCTACTTTTCTCCTCTTCTAACAAACTTGAACTTTATTTAACTTTTGGTAGGGTTTTTATCCTTTTCCTTTTCTCCCTTGGAGGGTCCTGCTTTTAGAGTAGCTATGTTTGAAAAGATATTTTCTTTATAACTCATTCCCCAAGAAATGAGCCATGCCTTAGTGTGGATAAGGGTTTGAGCATATCTCTTGGTGATAGAAGCCTTTTTAGCAATGGACCAATCAATGGCCAGGAATCCAAGTTGATCTCCATTTGACTATTCATACCTAGGTTCCAAGATAATTTCATTATCTATGGTGCCTTCAGGGATATGGGCAAGATCTAACATTTGAACTTCTTCAAGAGTCAGTCTTCTATTGTCTTTTCTTCGAACGGTAACTTCGTCCCAAAGATCAACCCATATGTTCTCTACATGGGGCACATGCAAATAAAAGGTTCCATAGGACTTAAGGACTCCTCGAATATTGAATCCCTATCTAAACTTTATATGCTTTTTCAATTTTTCTTGAAGTTCATGCACCACATTCTTGTCCTTCACCACTATAGAACATGTGTACCTTCCAATGGAAATTGGGAAGGAGACAACGACCTTGTGTTTGCTTTGTTGGAACTTTTGGAAATCTAATAGTTATCTGACCAACTCCATAAGGATGCATTTTTCACCTGGAAACTTGGGCAAATGGAAAGGGTTACCCTAGAATTTTAAAACCTGAAGCTAGGTGAAATTCTTGAATTGCAAAAAGATGAAACCCCACTTTGAGACGTCTTCCCATGCCTCATCATAAATTCTTCTCTTTCTCAGCTCAGGGTCTAGCCTGTAAATGTTTTCATAAAAGAAGGCATCATTCAATCTTCTGAATTGATCTTCAGATCCTTTTATTTTCAACTGAGGGAAGTAATGATATATGTGCTCAGTTGTTCGGTTCCCTTTTGCATCCAACCCTAGGTAGTTTCTCATTCTTGCTACTGCATAGGTGACATACGACATCATGTAGAACTTGCCATTCAACAAGACCATTTTCATTTGAGAGTCTATCTCATCACTTATTAAGGTGCCTCAACCAATCTCTTGGTCATTCTTCTTTATGACGACCATGAACTGATACATCCACCCTTGGAATTCCTTTGAGTCTAGGAGCCCAAATAACTAGCTCAGTAGGGTGATGATATCACTAACCTCAACTATAAAATCACTTCTAGGGACTGACTTAGGAAACCTAGAAACAACTAGCTTGGCCTTGATCATGAATTTCTTGTTCACGTACTTGATGCAGTCTTCTTGATCTTTGTCCAAGGATTTCTATGTTGACTTAAGATTTATATCAACATATTCCATAAAGTTAGGAAACTTTAGGAGTTGATCGAAGTAATCTCAATCTAATTTTACTATAGACTCTCCTACTTGATTTCTCACTGAGTGGGAGGCCGAGTCATAATGAGAAGTACATGCCAGAATGAATTTAGGGAATTGGGCTGATACTAGAAACCCTACTGTGAGTGGGAGACTGCTAATGGCTATTGAATTCATCCATGAATTCTGAGAAGAATCCTCGATCCTTTTCCAAAAGTCTTCCATGTCTATATTACTGAGCTCTATGTCCTGGATGTCATAATTACAACTTATAAAAGAAGAAGAATCTATCTTCTGAATATTTGTACTTCATCTTTCTAGACTTGTCTGACTTATCCTTAGAAGGGCTAGGGTCCGACATGAGGATTCTTGAAAATGCCTGGAAGAGTAATCAGGTCTGGATGTTTGTTGAACAAGTGAACAGACCCACCCTACTATTTGGGTTTTGAAACTTGCAAAGCAGCCTCAGAAACCCGACAGACTAGATTGTGTGTGTTGGGAAACAGACCATGTCGAACACCTTGAAAAACCCAAAAGACTGGCAGAATTCAGATGATGTCGAGCAGGTGATAATATCCAACACACTGCAGAACTCGAAGAGTTTCGAACACAGGTCAAGACCCGAAACACTGGCGGAGTTCAGAGGATGTCAAGAACCTAAAGAATCCCGAAACAAAGGTGGAACTTGTATGATGTCGAGCACCTTGTAAAACCCAAAACAGATGCAATCAGATTTCTATGATGTCAGGACATGAAAAATACCCGCCATGTTGCTAGCTAGGAATTTTTTAACCCTTTTGAAAACTATAGGGTAACATCTATGGGAAAATAAACAAATACCCTAAGGGTGAATTCCAAACAAAAGGTTCTATGGGAATGTAATAAAAACAAAGAAAAGTAACCCAAAACCCTAAACCAAGAAGGAAGAGAAAAGAAAAAGAAACTCCATTATGAACACCTCAAAAATAACCCAAAAAGCATAAAAGTAGAAAGAGGAGAGAAATACCTTCAATAAACTTGAAAAATAATCGAAGACGGATCACGAAATCGATCAAGAAGCTCAATCAGTTTCGGAGGAGGTAGAATCATGCACAGCATTCCAATGCATCAAAATCGTTCAAAGTAAAAATGAAGTGGAAAACCACCTATTTATAAAACCCTAAAATTTATTACAAATAGCTCGAAACGTGTGCCAACTACTAGACAACTGGGCATTTATGACATGTCATCATGCTTGGAGTCCCCGAAAACCTGACACAAAGGATTTGGTTCATTTCAAGTTTCAGCTTTCAAGTTTCAGGAAACATGAGGCATGAAGCATGAGATGTTTAGATGCTTCCGAGTTTTGAAAACCTGACATACTAGCTTTGTTTTGGGTTGCGGGTTTCAGTGAACATGGAACATGAAACATACGATAGGCAAAGCATGTTCCGATGCTTTGAACCTCCGAAAACCCGACACAAAGGACTTAGTCAATTCGGGTTTCGGGCTTCAGGAAACATGAGACATGATGCATGTAAAGAACATCTTTTCATGCAGTGAAAGCCCAAAAACCTGAAAATCTCTCTCAAAGGGAAATTTAAGAGATTTTCCCAAAATTCAACTGTGGTTATATCAATTTTAGCTAGAATCACTAGAACGAGATAACAAATTCATAATCCTCACCTTTCAATGTCATGTTTTTTTCTTTTTTGAGCTAATCATCATAATTGAAAATGGATTCAAAATTCAGTAATCCATTGGGTAATTTGTTTGATCCGAGTTGGACAATTTGATATCCATATTGTTGTTCTATTTTATCCCAAATTATTGATGAAAACTCAGGTTCTTCTTGTATAAAATTGATAATATGTTGATCACTCACAAACACTTTCCAATTTGTGTCATTGTATGGTATAACATGTCTCACCACTACCTTGATATGTGGATGCAATCCATCCTTCTTGATATCTTCAACAATGCCAATTTTTTCTCCTACAACTAACATATCAGTGTGTTCATTTTATTTTCCTAGTATGTGGAAGATGTTGAAAGTTTCAAAATATTCTATAAGATCCCATATTTTATGCTTGTAGGATTTTAGCAAGTCATTCTTGGCCACATTTAGTCCTTTGACTTGGTTTACAAGCAACTCAATTTACCTATAAGTCTGAAATTGTTTGATATTTTTCTTTCTTTCCCATTGTAGGCCATGGATGAGAGATTCATACTCTGCTGAGTTGTTAGAACAACTAAACTAAAATATGAAAGAATAAAAATACTTCACACCTGAGGGAGATATAAGTACTACACCTCCTCTTGCCCCTTGTCTGCTTCTTGATCCATCACATACCATTTTCCAAATTCCCTTGTCATGTGGATTGCTTGATTTAACAACATTAAGAACACGTGAATCTTCCTCATGCAAAAAATAGATGCCCAAACCAACTTCTTCAATCTATTTGTAGGGATAAAATTCATGCCAATCAATTCCCCACTCATCAAGTAGTAAATTTGGTAATCCTTCTACTTGTGTGTTTGTTTCTTGGACAAGGGGGAATCCTCTTGATCAAAAATAGTGCAATTAGCATTGATTGGGATGAGCACATGAGGATCTATATGATATGTAACGATTGGTTCAAATATGATGATATCCTTAGTGCCATATCTGGTTCTGAAAAGAATGTGAGGCCAATCTGTGGATAAATACATGTAATATTAGTAGTGAAATCCCATGAAAGGAACAAGGAAAAGAAAGAGGGAAGATCGATTATGAACACATGTTGTGGAATTGAGAAGTTATGGTATGTATGAAATATGAGGCTCAAAACCCCTGACTACTCAAATGGTTCCCATTGTGGTTCCATCTAACTACACTACTCCTTTAGAGAGTGACTCATATTCAAGAACAATATGGTATGTTATTTATTTTAAATTACTTTCCCCTGAGTCAATCATGTAATTGTGCACCAAATGATTTCTTACGATGAGAGATACGTAGAAAGGTGGCAGCTTGATGCTCTTACTTAGTTGGTCACCTTCATTTGAAATGCGTTAGTGAGCACCAATTTGTTGTTCTCTCTGGATGACTCATGATGTGTGGGGAGATTAGCCATGGTGGCTTACAGAAGATCTCTCTATTTAGGGATAGTTAGAGATTCCCACATTGAGATGCTCACATTGGTTTTTTTCATCTGATCTAAAATATTGAAAGGAGTACCCACGACCTTCTACAACAGAGGGGCGGTACTTTCCTTTCTTGTTTGTTATATCGTGAATTTTCTTTGGATGTCAAAATATCTTTATCTTGTGAAGTTTCTCTTGAGTGCAGGTTAACAATGCTTTTATAAATTTGTAGCATATTGCGGGTTTACTATGTTTCTATGATTGCTTGTTGAAGTTTGAATTTTGAAAATCCATGGGTTATCTAAGTTTGGGATGCGGACTTGGAAAAGTAAGAGGTGTTATACTTGGCTCTATTTTCCTTCTCTTAGACCTTGTGTTTGCTGCCATCTTGAAGAAGATGCCTGATTACATTCCTGAAGCTGATTGATTCCAGAACTCCTCCATTTTCTAGTTCACAAGTGAAGTGTCAGTGACATTTCTTGAGTAATTTCCTGCTACAGACTTTCCTCTATAGATGCATCTTGAGAAAAGGATGCATTTTCACCATAAAATCATGGTTTAGAATGCCATTGGGGTAGGTTGGTTGGTTGTGCAAAATATTGCAAGGGAATCACCACTCATAATATTGCATAAGATTATCTTGTACCAAGACCAAAGCCTTAGATGAACTAACCGCATTAGGATTATAATACTAAAATGGATTCGTGAGGTAGTTTGATTTTGAGGAGTCACTTGGAAAGGTGATTTGTTTGGCTGAAAAGGGATCTTTTTAGGTTGGCATGGAGGTTGATAAGGTCTGAAATTCCATGTTTTTTTGTCTCTTTAAGGATACCACCTCATTTCCAAAGTTTTGCATTTGTTTCATTACTTTCTACAACTCACTTAAAGGTATTTTAGAGGTAGATGGTTGAATTCAAATTTAATTTCTTGGGGATGGAATAGGAGCTAATTCAGAATTTTGATGGGGAGCGAGTGTCCCTACTTCTAGGAATATGGTCATTAGAGTTATAGGAGTGAGTTTCCCATCCTAAATAAGGCTTTTCTCCGCTCTAATAGCAATATCATAGGCATTTGGTAAATTTATACCCTCCATGGACATAATCATGACAAATATGTCACTATTTAAAGCACTTAAATAATAGAGAAAGCATATTGGGGTGTAGGTATTACCATTTGTTGGATTCTATCCCATGTCCTTTGAAATATGATATGACACCCTCTTTGTTGTAGTCAGCTGCTCTACTAAATATAAATGGTCTAACTTGTCTTCAAATTGGTTATAAAGAGCTCCCCTTAACTCATCCCAATTGCTGATTGAATTTAACCTTAAGCCCATATACCATTGTAGATATTTTCCTTTAAAAGAAGCAGCCAATAATCTGACTACTACATTGTCTTGTGTAACATGGTATACTAAGCATATTTCTGCAACATATTTGATATGTTCTATGGGAGTTGTGTTCTCTCTAGTGAAGAAGGGAACACTTTTCAGAGCTGCAATTGGAATGTTATCATATCGGTCCAAAAGTACAGGAATTCCTCCATTGAATGTGATAAAAGAATGAATTCTTTGATGAGCCATGAATGTGATGAGTCTTAAAACCCTATAAGACAACAATAAATGCCTACCAGGAGGAGTAGAGAGAACCCTATTTGGAGGTGATGGTGATCTTTGAACTAGTTTTCCTCTTCTTCTTCTTGGTGACAACTGTAAGCAATCAAAAGGCTCTCCACTCATCATCCTTTATCTTGTTTAAACTCTTCTCATGGAATTGAGACACTTTCTTTCTTAAACTAGTAGATATGATGATTGGAACCGTTAGATGTGTTTTTGTAGAGCCTCATAACATTGTAAATCTCTAGGATACACACTAATCCTAGTGATATGATATCAAATCTTTCAATGTAGTCCCACCGGGTATGCCAAAACTATTGACACACAAACATTGCACCTTCTACATGATCTTAAATGAACATAAAAACTTTTAGTGATAATAGGATTTTCTCCAAGTGTGGGACCTTGCCAAGTGAGACAAACCTCTAGAGAAGGTTGGTTCCTTCCGTCTTAGCCCACTACAAACTAACCTACAACTTCAAAACGCAACTAAACTACAAACTTACAAGAACCATGGTTAAGAGAAAAGGGGAAAAGGCTACAAAAATGAAAGGAGGTGATGCACCAAAGCTAAAACATGGTTCAAATATGACATGTAGAGGCACAAAGTTAACTACACATGCAAGAATCATAGAGAATTTAAGACAAATGAATAAACTCAAAGGAGAGCAAGAGGGCAAGGGATTCACATAAAATATAATTATTTGAAGGAATAACCATAGTTGCAATAACACTTCAAAGCATAATCATTCCATTTCCATGGCAAAAGTTCATAAATACTTGCAAAAATGAAGTTATAGAGGTCTAAAGATATGGTAATTGCAAAATTCTAAAGCAGATCTCCAAATCTTGCATAGAAGAACCCTTTTCCCATGCATACGCACTTACATATATAGAGAATGAGAGAGAGAGAGAGAGAGAGAGAGAGAGAGAGAGAGAGAGAGAGAGAGAGGGGGGGAGAGAGAGACCAAACATCCATAAATGGCCCATTTCCATCTACCAAGGACCAAATGTCATCATTTTTGTTGTACATAGCATAGGCATCCTTTCCTTCCTCCATTTTGCATGTTATTAGAGTTACAAGATGAGGCATGGGTGTCATTAACTATTAAAATATGGTGGTTGAGGTGGTTATATCTATGCAGATGCAAAACTATGTTTTTTTTCCTCTAGATCCTATGTTTATCGACCTCGGTGGAGTTTCAAAGAATTGGAGGAATGGGAGAACAATTCCATTTGTGCCTTTATTTACCGATTTAATGATTTTCATCATTGTGCATAGATGGCGAGCTTTTGGGGTATAATAGGAATGAGGGAACATTTCGAAGGTGTTTGCGAGGCCCAACATATCTATTTTTTTTTTCCCTTCCTCTTCGTTAGCTTTTGCGGGGTATTGGCGAACCCATAAAACAATGGAACTGTTCATCTTGTACCTTAAAAAGCCAATATAACTGGTTTGATTTGGCATTGAGCTTGGGTAAAGCAGTAAAGAGGAGAACAATGAAAATAGTGGAACTGTTCCTTTTGTGTCGTTTATACCCAACTTAACTGACTGCTATGGAGGATCGGAGGATCAAAGGAACCAAGGGACATAGGAACTGTTCCACAAGTGCAGTAAATGTCCGATTAAACCAACCAAAATAACTTTTTGGCATGGAAATGACTAAGTCCTTTTCTTCCTCCATTCCCATGTTTGTCATGGTTCTCTCTAAAAACAACATCAATTCATGTGTTTCTTGATGCCAAAATGAAGCCCTTTGAAAATTACAGATGTTAATTTTGTTATATTGCATTTAAAAAATGTAAACAATATTATTTATATATTATGATTAAAATATAAAAATATATTCTATATTTATTTATATATTATGATTAAAATATAAAAATATATTCTATATTTATTTATATATTATGTATATCAACATTAATTGTAAATAAATTTATATTAAAATGAAGGTAATTTCTTAAATTTGCAAATCCTACCTCACTTTTCCAAATATTTGCTAGTATTTTACTGCCAAAATGATGAAAGCTTCTAAACTGGCTATCACATTTAACGCCTCGTAGTGTTTATGATTTTACCAACCCCTTTAAGGTGCCAAATCCTCTGGACTGGCTTTAATCGTTCGTTTTTTTGGTTATCTGAATCGGGACTTGCTGTTGAAAGACGAAAATGTCCCATTCTGCAACGTCTTTTCCATTTGAACGAGTCGTAAAATAACAGGGCTTTGTTCGTTGCATCACTGTCTAAGCCCAGCCGCTTCAATTATAATCATACAAATGGCAACTCCAACACCCAAAATCCCACTTTTGAGGATGAAGACGATGACAGTGTTTCACTGTCATTGTGGTAGAAGTAAATTATAATCATTCAATGCCAACGTCAACTCCATCCACTTCCAATCTCAATCTCACGGAATTATGGTTACTAAGCAAATTCACTCCCATATTACTCAGAGGGAATGTAAGCTTTTCCCACACAAATTGTTACATGATACTCTTATACGCATGTATAACCAGTGCGGATGTTTAGTAGATGCACGCCAAGTGTTTGACAGAATGACTGAACGAGACTGCTTCTCATGGAATTTCATAATCGCAGCTTACAGAAGGCATGGGCATCCTCATGAAGCATTGACACTGTTTCACCAAATGCAATCAACAGGTGTCCAACCTGATCAGGTCACCTTTGCTAGCATACTCCCAGCCTGTGCCAAAATAGGAGTTTTGAAGCAGGGTATGGACATCCACCAAAGAATAATGGAGAACGGACTTTTTTCAGATGATGTAGTTGCAAGCGCCCTGGTAGATATGTATGCAAAATGTGGAAGCATTAACAAGGCACATGACCTGTTTGACAAAATGCCTCAAAGAGATGTGGTCTCATGGACTGCAATGATTGCAGGATATGCACAAAATGAGTTTGCTGAAAAAGCTGTTGAAACTTTTAAGCAAATGCAATTGTCAGGTGTGAAGCCAGACTCCACAACCTTTTCTAGCCTCCTCCCAGCCTGTGCCAAGATGGGAGCTTTAGAACAGGGTACAGAGATCCATCAAAACCTAATGGAAAGTGGATTTTTATCAAATGTTGTAGTTGCAAGTGCCCTGGTCGATATGTATGCGAAATGTGGAAGCATGCACAAGGCACATGAAGTTTTCGACAAAATCTCTCAAAAAAATGTAGTCTCATGGAATGCCATGATTGCAGGATATGCACAAAATGGGTTTGTTGACAAGGCTGTTGAAGCTTTTAAGCAAATGCAATTGTCAGGTGTAAAGCCAGATTCCACAACCTTTGCCAGCGTCCTCCCAGCCTGTAACCAAATGGGAGCTTTAGAACAGGGTATAGATATCCATCAGAGCATAATGGAAAGTGGATTTTTATCAAATGTTGTAGTTGCAAGTGCCCTGGTAGATATGTATGCAAAATGTGGAAGTATACACAAGGCACGTGCGTTGTTTGACAAAATGCCTCAACGAGATGTGGTGTCATGGACTGCAATGATTGCTGGATATGCACAAAATGGGTTTGTTGAAAAGGCTGTTGAAGCTTTTAAGCAAATGCAATTGTCAGGTGTAAAGCCAGATTCCGCAACCTTTGTGAGCATCCTTCCAGCCTGTGCCAAAATGGGAGCTTTAGAACAGGGTACCGATATCCATCAAAGCATAATGAAAAATGGATTTTTATCAAATGTTGTAATTGCAAGTGCCCTGGTAGATATGTATGCAAAATGTGGAAGCATACACAAGGCACGTGAACTGTTCAACAAAATGCTTCAAAGAGATGTGGTCACATGGAATGCCATGATTGTAGGATATGCACAAAATGGCCTTTGCACTGATGCTTTCAAACTCTTTGAACTAATGAAACACTCTGGAACACACCCTGACCATGTAAGCTATGTTTGTGTTTTATTAGCATGCAGCCATACAGGTTTAGTTGATGAGGGTTGTAAATACTTCACTGACATGAGTACCTCTAATTGCATTACACCTACAATTGATCATTATGTGTGCATGGCTGACCTTCTTGGCCATGCTGGCTATCTCGCAGAAACTTTAAACTTTATCATCAAAATGCCAATTAAACATGTGGTAATTGTGTGGATGTGTTTGCTTGGTGCCTGTAGGGCACATAAGAATATAGGGTTAGGATTATTTACAGCAACTCTTCTTTTTGAGCTGGATCCTCAAAATGCTGCAAGTTATGTTCTTCTCTCAAACATTTATGCAGAAGTGGGCAGGTGGGGTGAGGTTCAAATGGTAAGAAGATTGATGAACGAAAGAGGAATTAACAAAATTCCTGGATGTAGTTGGATTGAAAGTCATAAAATGGTACGTGTTTTTTGTGTAGGAGACAGATCACACCCACAGACACAGGAGATCTTTGCAAAGCCAGAGAAATTGTCTTGGGAATAAAGCCAGCAGGATATTTTCCAGACTCAAAACATGTACTGACTGATGTGGACAAGGAGGAACACTAATTATTCCCTGGCCACCATAGTGAAAAGTTGGTGATTGCACTTGGATCGTTAAACACGCCCTCTGGGACAACTATTAGAGTCGCCAAGAACATTCGAGTATGTTGACTGCCACATTACAACCAAGATTGTTGCAAGACATATTGTTGTGAGAGATGCCAATTGATTTCATCATTTGAAACAAGGACAATGTTCTTGTGGAGATTTTTGGTGATACTATGTGAAGCAATCTGTAAACAAGGTGCAAAGTGTCAGACCTGCAGCAGTAAAGAAGGGACCAGATTTTATTTTCAGTTTCTAGAAAATTGGTTTTTTTCTAACTGTTTGGAGATCTAGACCACGCTATCGACCTTATAAAATAAGATGCATACATTGTATAGTATGCAATGTGCATGGCTGGCTAATATGCCGATAGGGTATCTGTTAGAGCACTGTTTTATGATATCATGGAGGTGTCATGGCATTGAATTGTTTTTAGGAAACTTGTGCAAGTTTGGGATGATAAGCTGGAGGAGGAGGTGGAGAACGGTAAATATCAAAAAGAGAGGTACATTCAAATGAGATAGGAAGATGCTTTGGCCAAAAGGAAATGTGAAAGAAGGGCTTAAGCATTACAATCAATCCAATGCTTTGAGATGGCGGGGAGAGCATCTCTCTCTCAAATAGTTCTTTACACCAAGATCTGTCATTTTTTATGATCCTTTTGTCTGGAACAATTGTATACTATTATGCTTACATTAGGTTTGTCATCTGGGATTGAATTATAGATAGATGTAGTGTCCTCCCGATTTGTGGTAATTCCCTTGCCCTTTATGGCCTAGTAATCACTCACGGGGTGTCATTACGACTCTATGTTGCTTGTGTTCAACATGTGCTGCTAGTGGGTTTTTATGATCTTTAATTGTTCTAGTTGTTTGCCATCTCAAGAGTCTGTCCTTCTAGGAGAAGTTGATTGGAAAATTGTAAATTCTTGGTCATCCATTGGAGTGGAAAACTGTCGAGTTGCACGGCTCGCCACCACTTGGAGAAATAAATTGTGAAGTAGGAGATTAAGCTGTTAAGTTGGCAATAAAGTCAAAATAAAACAAAAAAGAGGGGGTCATTGAATTGGTGAAAAGCGATTTTTTGTCTTATTTAGTTGCAAGCAACTTCACTCTGACACTAAATGTCATGCCCACAATTTTTGACCCAAAATTACCCTGGTTTAAGTTGTAGTTTTGTGTCAAAAATTGTGGGCATGACATTTTTCATGTGGATTTTGTCTCATTTATGGTCAGAAATTTATAATTTTGTTTCACATCCCTTTTTGGGAGTGGTAATATGTTTATGAGCTTAGTGTTTTTTAAAATTTTCATATAATTTTGTTGGTATGTTTTTAATAAATAATTGGAATTAACATATGTATAAGTAAATTTACAATTTTTATTATATTGGCGGTGCCTGAAAAACTAACATAATGAAATTTATGGATTGGTTTGAGAGAGGAGAATAATCAATATATGTACAAGTAAATTCACAATTTATATTACATTGTAATTTCATGTATATGGTATCAAATACTCTACTCTCTGTATTTCCCTCCCTGTAGAGAGTTATAGTGAGGGGGCGGGCATGAAGTCTATATGCTTCAATCCGCCCCTCTGTAGAACTATATGGCTCCACCCCTACTCTACTCTATAGAGGGGTGGGGGTCCCGATGTTCAAGCACCTTTGATAGTGTGTATCATGTCCATGTAGCAATTGGCCATAAATGCTCGATCGTAGTACAATTGGCTCAAATTTCCCCGGAAGTGAATGCGTTGGAGTATTCCATAATCTATGCAGCCACCACTTTGGATCCTGCTCCTCTGCAATTTTTTGCCCCATCTAAACTCTATATTTGAACACGATATCTAAACTCTATATTTATATCCATATATTCGCCCAACTCGTCAGTCGTTTGGTAGCCCAACCCTGACTAGTCCTCGACTTAGGTTTGGTTTGAGGGCTAGTCCGAACAGAACAATCCCCCTATCTATATCTATATCTATATCTATATCTGAACTCTCATCTAAACTTGGATTTGTGATTTAGGTTCGCTATCTCAGGTACGAGCTCGATAGGGAGACAAGGTTGGATCTCGGCGAGCTCCACTCAATTCAGTAACAATGCAAGTTCAACAATACTTTAGCTCGGTTTGGTTAATACAATGCAACACGGTTATAAGCTTAGCTTGGTTAACACAACTTGGTGAGATAAAATGATTACGAGATCATCTTGGCTAACACAACTCAGTGATAGCTCGATTATGAGCTTGGCTCACCTAATGCAACTTAACTAAAAATGACAAACAAAGTAATTCGACATGATGTTTATCAATTGATACTAGTGAGAGGAAGTGGGTGGTACAAGGAGTGCTGAATAGGCCATGGCCATTCCTAATGAACCTAATTTGGCTATGGATGCAAATTATTTGTAGATAAGATTGGCTAAATAGCAAAATGAAAGTTTTCGTAGTCATTATAGGGTTGAAATAGGTTGAACATGGGAGGATGAGAACCACAAGAACTTTTGAGGAACACAATGGAAGACGTCCATAGGAATGAGAGAAGCATTACAATTATATTATATAACATGATCAAATTGAATAGTTTCTTTTTGTGTTGCAAATCAACCAAATGCTAGTAAAAATTTCACTCCACGTGAGAAGATATGAATTGGAGATATTTTTAGTTGATTGCTACATACCTAGCAAATGCTAGTGAAGATCAAATTCCATGTATGAAAGAAGATCAAATTTGACATTTATGCAAGGTAATCATCTCCAAAACCTGAAAAAATCAAACTTATGTGTTCAAAATGGGAAAAGGCTAGAATAAAGAATGTTTAAGCTCCTTGATTGTATTTTTTAATTCATATATTACATAAAGAACATTTATTAATTGATCGAGTTTGCTACTCTAATTCTAGAAAATTTACTTGTTTCCCTAGTAGTTGGCATGTTAGCATGGTTGATTATGTCCTTGTCAATAGTAAGATGATCATTGTATTTAAGATTTTCATCTCTCACTAGCTATCTCTTGCCAAACATGTTTTTTGTCTTCACTCTCTTTATATCTTTTTCATTGTCACTACTACTTCTCTCAAGATTCTCCAATGCACATTACAAATTATTTTTCTTGTTCTTAAATTACGCAACTCTAACACAAATAACTACAAGACTATCACTATTAGTCAGAAGTTGGAAAACATTGTCACATTTTTATAGGCACTAATTTTAATGAAGTAGGAATGTTGGAGCTACAGAGTAAGGGACATGAAGACTTCTAAGGAGATTTTTAAACTATTAACCACACTTTTATTCTTTGAGCTATTATTGAATAATGTCAACAATCTTCAAAAGTGTTTTGTATTTAACTTGTCACATAGAATCTAAATAATGATGTTCTCGTATAGGATGAATTAATTTCTCATCAGAAGTTTAGAGGTGATGACGAGAGCATGGAAAACACTAATTAGTTGTTTTAAGAAGGTTTTTTTGTCACTTTCATTTAGGTAACTCGTTTTTGATACATCCACCTTCCAATGCCACCTAGCATGTAGTATGTTTCATCAAGACTATAACCCAAGACATGAAAGAAAAGGAATTTCTTAAAGGAAAATGAATACAAAATTAGATCAATTAGTGATCTGCATCATAGGCACCTCTCCATACAAACTTCACTAAATCTGCATCATGACACTTTATAGTGTGCACACAAGTCTTGCGGTACTTATGCACACCACTACAACACCTCAAAACATAGTGCGCAACACTTTACTTATGCACAAATCCTCTTGAACCTCATAAAATCCTAATGCAAGAACATTCAAATTCATAAGCAACCTTGTGTTACCCAAAAACACTTAGTGTTAGGAAAGAAAGATTTGCATAATGTCGCCTACTCCTAACCAAGCCGCCGAAATCTGCATTGCCTTAAACCTTTTGCTGAATCTGATAAAAGTTTGTTTGAAGCCACACAAAATCCCATTGTTTTAGTCATTTTGTGGAATCCATAAAATCTTGTATGAAATCACACAAAACTATGAATTTCACGCAAGCTTAACCAAGTCATGTAACATTGTGGATGTCACACAATATTATAGATTTTGCACAAGCCTAAACAAAGCCACACAATACTGTGGAATCCACGGAAGTCTATCTACGTCACAAAAGCTCTCCAAATGTTGCAATACACTAAAAAAGCCACCAAACACTAAAAAAACCACAAAATACCACATTCTTCTGGGACCACTTCCTTGAGCTTCACTAATGAAATTCGTGTTTGATTGAATCACATGTCTACATCAATATAGTTAGTAGAGAGAATACATAGTCCTTGGTTTGTCTATTATGTCCAAGGACCAACATAATGGTTCGTTTGAGATCGATCCAATGGAAGGAAACTTCTAGTAGCTGATTAATGGCTCTAAGAGGCCACTTGAAGAATATTCTACAGGAAACCTTTGCTTGTTGAAGGCGCCTTGTTCTCCCACCATATCTATGCAAATTCTATTAATAGTAGGAAGTTACAAACTTATAAAATATCTATTGGTTAGAGGTTGGAAATCATGATCATAAGCATTGAGATCCAAGTCTTAAGCTTAGGCATTATGGTCAAATTCCAAGTTGAATCAAGAAACCATCCTTAGATGTGACCCAATGTGGTTCTATAGAATCTTCACAGACTCTACAAGATTATGATATGTCTAAGACTAGAATCCTGAGAAGTATTCTTGTAAAGTCTTGTTATAAGACTGTAACTAAAGTGTTGAGCCATTATGCCAAATTTTATAACCTTTACTTACATTCAATAGAGAAGCTCTATTGTTTTCTTTTCTATTGTTGTGCCTAATATCTTGCTTCAGTGATGTCTAACTCTAATAAGTGGCTAATGGTGTAAGACATCCCTTCACTTAGGAACCTTGACCATGAATGAATCAATTTGGTGTCAGAACAAGGATTTGGAAAGTTTATTGAAAAGATTGGTATAAACATTAATTTGGGTTGTGTGCAGGGTTTTTTAAGTGGTGAATATTTGTAATATGGAGAATATTCCATTTTAGAAAAAATTGAAAAGGTGAATTTTCTGACGCGGGTCGGTGACCTGTTTGCCTAAAAATTACAATTTAATTTTTTTAGGGGTTGGCTTCGCCTACCCTTGAAAATATCCCCTATATAATCCTAGATTATTTTTCGGGTAGAACACTACTAGCTCACTCATACCACTTGGGGGAATATCTATTATCAAGTACAATAAACTTGCGAAGCAACAGAGGCTAGTACACAAAGTGTAGTTTTATAGATATTTATCAGATTTGTGGTCAAGCAACAAGTATTGTTCTCAGACTCCCGACAAGAAATTTCCACTGATGCGCGACAAGGAGAGTCTATTGACACGAGATAATCCTGTGTTTTTGACGCGCGATAAGAGGGCGGAGGCTGCAGACGCATGACAAAAGATTTGATATTGTGCGATAGCAAGGTTGTTGTCATGCGACAACAAACCTCCTGTCACACGACATCAAATCTCTTGTCGCACGTCTGCAACCTTTCTGTCACACAACTTGAAAATGAAAGCTTCTTTTAGGAAAAAAATTTGTACACAAACCCCAAAAAAATTTCCTTTCTGACAAAAGCGATTCCGGGGATATTCACCAGGGATTTTCCACCTCCGATTTCCCAGAGGTCTCTTAAAATGAACCTTGGTTGTGTGAGTGGCCTTAGGATTTTTTGTTTTCTATATTAGGGGTGTTAGTAGAAGGTAGTTGTATACATCTCCAACATTTGTGTTTTTAGGTAGATGGCGTAAAGTCATGGAATCTCATTATTGAGAGATTGTGAGGAGAAAATGGCATGCAAAGCAAATATTGCACAAAGACTTGCAAATTTGGGTGATGTGATTAGAGAAGTGTAAGACTATTTTGAGGCCATAAAAAACCCACAACATAGAGGAGTTAATGTGGATGAAGATGAAAACAAGGATGAATGTGCGGTGAGAGAACCTACAAATCTAGAATCTATGACATAACATGTAGATGAGAAAGACGATTAATTATTGTGCACAGTCATAAGGATTGAAGAAAAATATGAATAGAAGTGTTTTTATACTATGGGAACTTGAATCTAAAAGGTCTAATATACTGGATCAAAAAAATGGAGAAATAATTTGAGTATGAAGGTATGCAATTTTTTAAGAAGGTGAGATCTCCAAGTACCAAGTTGAAAGGATATGCATCCTTGTGGTGGGATCATGTGCAAGAGAAGAGAGTAAAAAGAGGAAAAGATAAGCTGAAGAAGTGGGATCAAATGGTGAAAATGTTGAAGGATAAGTTCATGTCAGTGGATTACTAGTCCCATTTGTTTAAATAGTTGTAGAATTTGTATCAAAAGGAATTGATTGTGAATTACAATGAGGAGTTCTATCATCTCAATATCAAATTTGGACATGTGGAGGATCACGTAGAACAAATCTTGAGGTATTTCAATGGTCTACACATTTATATTCAAGATGAACTTAATATGATTAGGATGAGATATTTGGAGGAATCATATTAGTTTGCGTTGAAAGAATAAGAAAAGTTGTCTTCAAAACAACAGAGCATCCCATGAGGAAAATGAGAATTCCCATACATAGGTGGAAATTTTCCCAGTAATGCACGAATTCTTACACATGATAAAGAGACAAACACCTTGTATGACCTTGAGTTGGAGGTATATCTCTATCAAAAGGAAGAGGATGCAGATGAGGAAGAGAATTGAGTGGAACTTATTTCCATTGTGGAAAGGTTGGACGTCATGCATTCGAGTGTCCATATGTTGCACAAAATAGTGGCAATAGGAAGAATGATGTTAGAAATCATGTTACTTAGCATGCAAATGCAGAATGTTATCCATCGATGATTAGGGAAGAATAACCCAAACATGGTGAAGCGCTCATGATGCAAAAGGTGTTATTGAAACCCACGAAGGAAGAGAATGTGACTGTGTAAAGAAAGAATCTATTCAAAATCATTTACAAATTTGGAGGTGAGTTTTGTAAGGTTGTTATTGATCATGGTAGCACTGATAATATTATTTCTTATGATATGGTTAAGAATATTGGCTTAAATATAATTAAACACCTGAACCCATATGAGGTATTGTGGTTATTGAAGGGGAAAATATTGCTCGTGAATGAGAAATGTAGATTGTGTATCAAGATTGAGGTATATGGAGATGAAGTCTTGTGTTATGTAATGAGCATAGACGTATGACATGTGTTGTTGGGGAGACCTTGGTAGTATGACATACAAGTGGTTCATTGTAGCCACACAAATTCCTACACTTTATTGAAATACATATATAAGTACACTTTGAATTCATTGAAGGAATCAAGTGTAGAAGTTGATTGGATTTTGCAAGTATTTTTGGTATCAGGAAAAGAGTTCATGAAAAATGTGAACGGGGAATGTTTTACATTCATACCAAGTCTCATGCAAAAAATAGAGGAAGGTGAAGCTACACAAATAGAGGAGATCCCACAAAAAGTGTGAGAGATTATAAGTGAGTACGTGGATATCACAATGAAGGATATTCTGGATGGTTTACTACTTATGTATAGTAATTGACATCAAATGGACTTAATGTTAGGGGATAGTTTACCAAAAAAATCTGCATATAGGTTGACACCTATAGAGAACGAGGAGTCGAGGAATCAAGTATAATAGTTACTTGATAAGGGGTTGATTAGAGAGTCTTTAAGATCATGTGTAGTACTAATGGTATTGCCACTAAAGAAAGGAGGAAAATGGAGAATGTACATTGATTTCATAGCCATCAACAAGATTGCTATCAAGTAATGATTTCCATTGTTGTGCATGGATGGTATAATGGACTATCTGAGTCAAGGTAAGTACTTCACAAAGATTGATATGAAGAGTGGATATCACCAAATAAAAATTAGAGAAGGATATGAGTGAAAGAATTCTTTTAAAACAAAGGATGCATTGTATGAATGGTTTGCCATGCTATTTGGGCTAACCAATGCACCCAAAATGTTCATGTGGTTAATTAGTATAGTGTTAAAGCCTTTTCAAGGTAAGTTTGTCATTGTTTATTTGGATGACATTAATATTTTCAATAAAACATCGGAAGAGCACTTAGTCCATTTGTGGAGTGTGTTAAATCATTTGTGACGGGAGAATTTCATATTGTATTTGAAGAAATAGAATTGCATTTCAAAGGAGTTAGTATAGTTAGGGTTTGTGATATCTAAAGCAAGGTTTAAGATGGATCTTGAGAAGGTGTGGGCTATAGTGGATTGGTTTTCACCTAGAAGTTTCATAGAGGCCCAAAGTATCCATGGAAATTTTTATCTTCTATACATGAAGTTCATTATAGGGTTCAATGATATTTGTGGACCAATAAAAAAAGTGATGCAGAAGAATAAGAATCATTTCTTGTGGAATGCAAATGTAAAGTATGCATTGCATAAGATAAAGGATAATTCAGTGATATTTTTATACCAATCAAAAAGGTGATGCAAAATGATAAGAATGAGTTCTATAGACTGCAGATGTAGAGTATGGATTCTAGAATACGAAGGATAAGGTCACAAAGAAACAAGTATTGGCCTTTTCATATTTCAATAAGGTATTTTAAGTTGATTGTGATGTTAATGGATAACAAGTAGAGCTATGATGAGTCGATAGGGAAGATTCATCAATTATTTTAGAAAGAAACTAAATGATGTGATGAGAAGATATTAAGTTTATGACAAAGAGTTTAATGTCATTGTGCAAGCTTAGAATAAAGGGAAGGAGAAAAATTCACCACTTGATTCCGCATACCACACATTCTGAAGAGAAAAATTGTGTACGAAATAGCAATTTGTTAATGATAATAGATGACGATGATGAGCATCTCAATGTTTTCTTTTTTAATCGTTCCCCCTCAAAAATGATATGAACACTCCAATATTTGTATTTTCATTTCAATTTGGTGATGAACATGCTAACATAACATCTCCCCTTCCAAATTCACAACACATGCCAATGCGACCACAATAATGAAACTCAAACAATCTCTAGTTGGCATTTTAAGTTCTTAAGAAACATGCTCCGCTAGAAAGAAGGTGACTACATCTGTGGATTAAAATCTTCAAAATGATTTACTAAATTATAATTTTCAAATCAATAACCAAATTATAATCTTCAAACTAAAATGCTCCTTATTTATATCCTTGCATTCACTAAAGCATTGAAGGATGACCCATGAGAACACAAAAAAAAAAATTCTTTGTTGTCAATTCCTCAAACATTAATTATGTTGATAGGCATTTCCAAATCAGATTCTTGATGGTTATGTCTGACACATGTTAGGGGAACAAAAAATTGAGTCAAGGAAATGGATAATTTTGGTTTCCTATTGGTGGTCGTTGAAAAAATGAATTATCGGGATCATTGATGAGAGAAACTCTAATTAGTAAAGCAAAATCCTAACCACAAATATGCATGAAAATGGTGACAAAATGAACTGTAAACGCATATTTCACGTACCTAAAATATGTAAAGTTTAGAATTGAAACATATGTAAGTTTGTCCTTATATAGAAGGTGGTGAAGGAGACAGTTGATGCAACCAAATATCATGCATCTCCACGTAGTACACCAATGGGTGTCACTCAAGAAATAATTAGCATTATCCTCTATTTTTCAATTAGGGCGGTAGGGTAATTGCTATAAGAGAAATTTCATGTTGTGTATTCAGAGCTTGAACATAACATTTATAGAAAAAATAAATTGGATGAAAGAGTGTTAGTCATTGAAACCTTGCTTGATCAAGCAAGGTTTCAATGTGGATTAGTATCTGACATCGACCCATCAACTTAAAAGTTCTTAAGACTCATTAAAATTAGAGCATTGTCATGTGTTAACAACTTGAAAGTTGAGGGGTCAATATCAAATAATAATCCACAAGGATAAATATTGCATCTAATATGTGTTGTTACCTACGAAAATGTGGAGAATGGAGTAAGATAATGGTCTTTAAATATGGCACAAAACGACCTCTCCACCCATATTTTTTGGTCATCAAATTCAACTAATACATTGAATTGAGATGGTATGTTAAGTCCACTCCACTTATCATTATCTCTAGAGTGTCCTAACACATGCCAAACGAATCCCCTCTAAATTGACATTTACTCTAACTACGTAAAAATCACAAGGTATAACATTGCAAATAACAACTTTCACCACACCTCGTTTCTCCTTCAAATGATTTCCAAAAATAACATATGGTCCATATGTTCCTGGTCATATGAAAGAAGAGTTTCATAGAAACTCCCTACGACATATTCCCCAACCTTCGACTACTCCTCTATTAAACCCCTTCTTAACCACCTCTTTTCCTCTTGCAATATTTCACTCCCTCAAGTTTAGCTTATTTGATGCATCCCCTTCAAGGTCTCCATTGCACATTTCACGTGTGATTGTTAGCTATGGAGAAAAACGCAAAACAAAAGATGTTGGGGACTTCAACTTGATTAATTACATCAATTTGTATTTTATTTATTATTTAGAATATAAAAATTACATTGTCATATACGATGAAATCACTTATTAAAAGTTTAGATTTATTGTTAAGAACTTGACTATCAGTAATTAATTGTTTGAAGAGGGTTTTTTACCCTTCATATAGATAATTCATTTTTAATATAACCACTTTTCAATGCCACCTAGCATCTAATGTGTTTCAAACACATAAATATAGACAATTTTCTTATTTCTTATTAGAATGCATCATTATATTAACAAAATCAATATAATATGGTTACAATAAAAAAACACAAGCAAAGAGATCATGGCCTGAAATAAATTGGAGAGACAAATAGCTACAAAACAACATAACATAGGGTAATTAGAGAAACCAAGATTACAAAAAACAAGTTAGAAGGTCAAGCACATGCAACAACAACACCAGGGGAGGCGACATATTATCTTTGGAAGGGAAGACCCCCAAAACATAGGGTTCCTCAACCGGATCATCCAAATCAGAACATCTATCGAGATTCTAAGAATTATCCTGAATAGTTAAAGGCACTTGCACGACGAACGTATAATAAGCGTCCCTTGAGGAGGTGATAGACTAGGGTTCCTTCGACCGGAACATCCAAATCGATCCATCTATTGAGATTTTGAGAATTACCCTGAATAGTTAAATGAACTTGCATGACAAACCTACAAGGCAAGAGACTCCGACCACCCTATTGATGTGACACAATGAAAAAACGACCACGAACTCGGGAGGAGCGGCTTGTGCAAAAATGACTCTTTGTAGTTTTCTTGTATAAAAATGAATACAAATATAAATCAATCAAATGTGTGGCCGAAACCCGTATGAGGCTACGTTGTTGGGCAAAACTCACAAGGACAATTTAACAACAGAACCCCATACATTTGATGCTTATCATTTATTCTTAGTCTAAGTAGTATTTTTGATTTTACAAACCATTTAAAGGTGTTGCTGGCTTTTGCTGATCATTTTTGAGGATGAAGACGATGACAGTGTTTCACAGTCATCTTGATAGAAGTAAATTTCCTCCCATGCCAACGCTTCAATTATAAACATACAATGCGAACGCTAACGTCGATGCCATTCACTTCCAATCCTGATCTCAAACTGACAGCATTATGCAGAGAAGGTCGACTGACAGAGGCGCTACACATTCTGCTTACTACACACAATCCCCCCGTAAACTATAACACATACATTCACCTGCTCCAGGCCTGCATTTCCAAACAAACCCTTTCACAGGGTAAACAAATTCACTCTCACATTAATCAGAGGGAATATAAGTTTGCCACACACAAACTATTACAGAATACCCTTATACGTATGTATGACAAGTGCGGGTGTTTAGTGGCTTCTCGCCAAGTGTTTGACAAAATGACGGAAACAGACCTCTTCTCGTGGAATATTTTAATTGCAGCTTACAGAATACATGGGTTTCCTCATGAAGCATTGATACTGTTTCACCAAATGCAACCGGCAGGTGTCCAACCCGATCAGTTCACCTATGCTAGCATACTCCCAGCCTGTGCCAAAATAGGAGCTTTGAAACAGGGTACGTACATTCACCAAAGCATAATGGAGAATGGACTATTGTCAGATATTGTTGTTGCGAATGCCCTAGTAGATATGTATGCAAAATGTCGATGCATACACAAGGCATGTGAACTATTCGACAAAATGCCTACAAGAAATTTGGTCTCATGGAATATTATGATTGCAGGCTATGCAAAAAATGGATTTGTGGAAAAGGCTTTTGAAGCTTTTAAGCAAATGAAATTTTCAGGTGTAAAACCTGACTGTACAACCTTTATTAACGTCCTCCCTGCCTGTGCCAAAATGGGAGATCTGGAACAGGGCAAGGACATTCATCAAAGCATAATGGAAAATGGATTTTTATCAAATGTTGTACTTGCAAGTGCCTTGGTAGACATGTATGCAAAATGTGGAAGCCTACACAAGGCGCGTGAATTGTTCGACAAAATGCCTCAAAGAGACGCGGTCTCATGGACAACAATGATTGCTGGATATGCACGAAATGGGTTTGTTGAAAAGGCTATTGAAGTTTTTAAGCAAATGCAATTGTCAGGTATAAAGCCAGACACCACAACCTTTGCTAGCATCCTCCCAGCCTGTGCCAAAATGAGAGCTTTAGAACAGGGCACTGACATCCATCAAAGCATAATAGATACTGGATTGTTAACAAATGTTGTAGTTGTAAACGCCCTGATAGATATGTATGCAAAATGTGGAAGCATGCCCAAGGCACGTGAACTATTCAAGAAACTGCCTCAAAGAGATGTGGTCTCATGGACTGCAATGATTGCCGGCTATGCACAAAATGGGTTTGTTGAAAAGGCCTTGGAAACTTTCAAGCAAATGCAACTGTCAGGTGTAAAGCCAGACTCGTCAACCTTCGCCAGTGTCCTCCCAGCCTGTGCCAAAATGGCAGCTTTGGAACAGGGTGTAGACATCCATCAAAGTGTAATGGAAAATGGATTTTTATCAAATGTTGTAGTTGCAAGTGCCCTGGTAGATATGTATGCAAAATGTGGAAGCATACACAATGCATGTCGACTGTTCGAAAAAATGCCTCGGAAAGATGTGGTTTCATGGAATGCCATGATTGCAGGATGCACACAAAATGGACTGGTTGAAAAGGCTGTTGAAGCTTATAAGCAAATGCAATTGTCAGGTGTAAAGCCAGACTCAACAACTTTAGCCAGCATCCTTCCGGCCTGTGCCAAAATGGGAGCTTTGGAAGAGGGTATGGACATCCATCAAAGCATAATGGAAAGCAATTTTTTGTCAGATGTAGTAGTTGAAACTGCCCTGGTCGACATGTATGCAAAATGTGGAAGCATACTCAAGGCACGTGAAATTTTTGATAAAATGTCTCAAAGAGATGTGGTCTCGTGGAATGCTTTGATTGCAGGATACACACAAAATGGGTTTGTTGAAAAGGCTGTTGAAGCATTCAAGCAAATGCAATTGACAGGTGTTAAGCCAGACTCCACAACCTTTGTTAGCATCCTCCCAGCCTGTGCCAAAATGGGGGCTTTACAGCAGGGTATGGACATCCATCAAAGTATAATGGCAAGCAATATTATTTCAGATGTTGTAGTTGCAACTGCCCTAGTAGACATGTACGCAAAATGTGGAAACATACACAAAGCCCGTGAACTGTTCGAAAAAATGCCTCAAAGAGATGTGGTCTCATGGAATGCCATGATTGCAGGATATGCACAAAACGGCCTTTGCAATGATGCTCTCGAACTCTTTGAACTAATGAAGCACTTTGGAACATACCCTGACCATGTAAGCTGCACTTGTGTTTTATTGGCATGCAGCCATGCAGGTTTAGTAGACGAGGGCTGTAAATACTTCAATGGTATGGGTGCCTATTATTGTATTACGCCAACAATGGATCATTATGTGTGCATGGTTGACCTTCTTGGCCGTGCTGGCTATCTTGAGGAAACTCTAAACTTTATCATCAAAATGCCAATTAAACCTGTGGTTGTTGTGTGGACGTGTTTGCTTGGTGCCTGTAGAGCACATAAGAATGTAGGATTAGGATTATTTACAGCAACTCTTCTTTTAGAGCTGGATCCTCGAAATACTGCAACTTATGTGCTTCTGTCAAACATCTATTCAGAAGTGGGCAGGTGGGGTGAGGTACAAATGGTAAGGAGATTGATGAACGAAAGAGGAATTAAAAAGATACCTGGATGTAGTTGGATCGAAGGCCATAAAATGGTACATGCTTTTTGTGTAGGGGACAGATCACACCCACAGACAAAGGAGATCTATGCAAAGTTGGAGGAGTTGTCTTTAGAGATGAAGGCGGCAGGATATATTCCAAATTCAAAACATGTGCTGACTGATGTGGACAAGGAGGAAAAAGAATTCTTCCTTTGCCACCATAGTGAGAAATTGGCGATTGCATTTGGATTGTTAAACATGCCTTCTGGGACAACTATTAGAGTCGTCAAGAACCTTCGAGTATGCGTTGACTGCCACACTGCAACCAAATTTATCTCCAAGATTGTTGCAAGACAAATTGTTGTGAGAGATGCTAATCGGTTTCATCATTTCAAACAAGGACAATGTTCTTGTGGAGATTATTGGTGATGCTATGTAAAACAATCTGTAAAACGAAGTGCACAGTGTTGGACCTGCAGCAATAAAGAACGGACCGGGCTTTATTTCCGTCTTCTAGAAAAACAGTTTTTTCTAAGTGTTTGGAGATTTAGACCATACAGTCGACTTCATAAAATCAGATGTATAATATGCAATGTGCATTGCCGCCTGATATTCTGATCGGGTATTTGTTAAAGCCCTATTTTATGATATCATGTAGGTGTCATGTCATTGAATTGTTTCCAGGAAACTTGTGAATGCCTGGGATGATAAGCAGGAGGCAGAGAATAGAAAAAAATGAAAAAGAGAGGTACACTTGAAGGAGACGGACATGTGCTTTGACAAAAAGGAAATGTGAGAGAGGGCTTTAAGCATTACAATCGATCCAATTCTTGGAGATGGCAGGGAGAGCATCTTTTGACAGTTCTGTACACCAGACTTAGTCATTTTGTATGGTCCATTTGTCCGGAGTAATTGTATAATATTGTGCTTATATTAGGTTTGTTATTTGGAATTGAATTAAAGATAGCAGATCATGTATGCAAAATTACATAACATTTCATGTGGGTTTGTCTCATCTATGGTTGGAAATTTCTAATGTTACTTCACATCTCTTTGGAAGTGTCACTATGTTTGTGAACTGAGACTTTTTTTCTCATATTTAATTTGATTTTGTTAATATGTTTGTAATTAAGTAATAGATTATTAGAATTAATATATGCAGAAATAAAATTACATTTTTTTTATTATATTATAAATGGCATACATGTATGGGGCCTGCAAAACTTTTGAAGAACACACTAGAAAACGTTCAGGGCATTGAATTTAATTGGTTGCTGCATATGTAGCATATGCTAGTGAAGATTGAATTACATGTATGAATGAAGACTGAATTTGACATATATGTAGGGTAATCAATTATCTCCAAAACATGCAGATGTCCAATTTATAAGTTCAAGATGAAAAGAGGCTAGAGTAAAGAATGTTTAAATCCCTTTATTGTATGTTGCAATACTTTGTTGGTTGAATATGACTTTGTCAATGGTAAGATGATTCCTCGCATTTAGAATTTTCATCTCTTAGTAGTTCCCCTCATTGATCATGCTTTTTATTCTGCTCTCTTTGTATCTTCTTCGCCTCATTATTCCTTCCCTCAAGATTCTCCAACACACATTGCAAATTATTCAGTTTGTTCATAAGTAAGGCAATTCTGACAGAAATAACCACAAGACTATCATGATTAGGTAGAAGTTAGAAAATGTTGTCACAGTTTTGGATGCACTAATGTTTAAGTAGTTGGAATGTTGGAGCTTCAAAGCAAGGTTGTGGGAAAGCATCTAAAGTGATTTTCAAAATGTTAACCACACTTTTATTCTTTGAGCTATCATTGGTTTAAGCATCAACAATCTTCAAACGTATTATATTTTACTTGCCACCTAAAATCTAAAGAACAACGTTACACAAGATGAATTAATTGCTCATTAGAAGTTTAGATGCACTAACAAGAGCATGACTACAACTAATTAGTAGTTTCAAGTGGTTTTTTTTTGCCTTCACTTAGGTAATTTGTGTTTACTAAAACTCTCTTCCAAGCCACCTAACATGTCAAGTACGTTTCATCAAGGCCTCAACCAAACACATAAAAGCAAACAAAATTCTTGATTGAAAATGAGTATGCATCTAAATCAATTAGTGATTTGTGTGTATCCACATACATTTCTCCTTAGCAAACCTTTGAAGCATGCACATCTCTCTTCATGGACTCGGAGTACATCTACACCACAACACATCCCAATGTGCACACAAGTCTCATGGTACTCTTTTGCACTACCACAACACCTCACAACATACCCGCAACACTCCCCTTCTACATAGAGCCTTTTGGGCTTGATAGAAACCTTGTGGCATCTCTCGCCACGCGCATAACTTTCCTTGCTTAACAATTACGCATCACCTTGGGGGAAGACTTTTGTGCAAGAATTAGAGTGCAGGACTTTTGTGGTATTCTTTTGCACTACCACAACACCTCACAACATACCCACAACACTCTCCTTCTACATAGAGCCTTTTGAGCTTGATAGAAACCTTGTGGCATCTCTCGCCACATGCATAACTTTCCTTGCTTAACAATTATGCATCACCTTGGGGGAAGACTATTGTGTAGGAATTAGAGTGCATGGAGTGTGCTTTGCACAACAACCAAGTGCCGTATTCTCGTTACTATGTAGCTTGCTAGGTGTCACCTTCCAATTTTGCAACATGTCATAAAATCTCCTAAAGTAACTGTTAGACTAGAAGTTCAACCACCACACTTGGAAGAAGTTCAACAATCATTCAACTTAGAAGATGAAATGACTTATAGCAATTCCTCTTTGTAATTGTCAGTTGTAACTATTTTCTTGTAGTTATTGTACAACTATGTAACATAGATAATAGTGATTTGTTAGTATGTGCTGAGTATTTAATGTTTCTCAAGTGCATATGTATTTGCATCTCAAGTCTAGGGAAATCGAAGGACATGTTTCCCCTTCTGATAATAGGAACTTACATTCCTAGCCTTGTTGCAACACTATACACATTTGTACTTTTTCACTATTATGTATTGAATAGAAGTTGCATTTCATGCAAGTAAGACTTCCACTTATTGAATGTGTGTTTTCGTTTTCATCTGTAAGTTAACTAACATACTCTTTATAACCTTCACATCTTATCTTTAAGTGTAGGGTTGTCCCCCACACAAGATTTTGGGCTCCATAGTGTGGATCAATTAGATGTGACCATGTTAGGCATTGGTGTTACACACAACTTACAAGAGGAACAAATCGACATTTGGATGTTCTTTAAAAGTTGTTCTTTAATCATAAGCTTCATGTACAACAATTTCATAACTAACTTGTAGCCATACACAAAGGTAACTGTTACACATAAGTTGCACTCCTTGGAATTGATCAAAGATTCACTTGTATTGATCTTTATGGTCCAGACACTAGGCATGGTCGAAGCCTCTATTGGATTTCTCTTGCTAGCCTTAGGGGCATGCATCTGATTAACAAGTTAATTTTAGGGGGTGATTTCAATACATATTCCCATTGGAATATCTAGAGGGCCTGGCACTATCTCCCCTTCTTCCTCGTATTTTTCACAGTTTATGGAGGATATTGTTGCATTCGATCTTCAGCTAGAGAAGGTACCTATACATATTCTAATAGAAGCTTTGGTAATGCATTCATTGCTGGAAGGCTAGATAGATTTCTTTTGAGCCTAAATTGGATTGCACTTGATATGGATTTCAAATCTGAAATCATTCTATTTGCTAGATTTGATTATTGGCCTATAATACCATACTTTCTACCAACCTCACCTCCCTTTACCTTGCCTCCCCTACCCTGCCCCCCCCCACTCCCTCATCCCCCATCCCCATCCCCTATCCCCATCCCCATCCCCATCCCCACGAAAAAACCCTTCAAGTTTGAGCATGTGGTTCAAAACAAATTCTTATCAAACAAAATCAAGGAATGGTAGATACAAATCTTGAAGGAACACAAATGTTTGCAGTAGCAATTAAATTAAAGCCACTAAAAAAAACTCTAAAAGCATGGAACAAAGAGGAATTTGGGCATCTTTCAATTAGGAAATTTGCTCTTCAGGCCCAACTAAGCACCATAGAATAATCTATATAGCAAAATGGCATGAGTGAGAACTTAATATCTAAGTCAAAAAACTACAGGAAGAATGAAACAAACTACTTCTTCAAGAGGAATCTACTCTAAAGAACAGTCCAGAATCATAGGGCTATAAGAAGGGAGGGAAAAAAAACCTTTTTCCATAGAGAATTACAACACAACTAAAATCATGCTACCTTAAGGGGAAATGATCTCAGACAAAGACATGTGCAGAGAAGCAAAGAACTACCATACAGATCTCCTCACCAAACTCCTTCTTGGTAGATCAAACACGAGAAGAAATCATAAGATTAATTCCCCCATTAATCTCATACTCTAATAATACAACCCTAACAAAACCAATATTGGTAGTGGAAGTCAAGTAGACTAACTTCTCTTTCAAGGCTGATAAAGCCCCTGGTCCAGACGGCTTTCCAACTGGGTTTTATCAACATTATTGGGACATTGCGGGAACTTCCATAAATGAGGTAGTCCAGGAATAAGGAGCTTGTAGGGAAGTTCTCAAACAAGGAAAATGCAAGTTACTTTGATGCCTACAGGCCATCTCGCTATGTAATGTTCTACAAGATAAGATCAAAAGTAGTGGAAAAAAAACTTAAAAATTTGCTTCCAAATATAATATCCACATAGCAAGGATGTGCAAATTTTAGATGACACCATCATTGCCCATGAATTAATCAATTTTGTATCCTCTCAAAAGTAAAGTAGTATATTGATAAAATTGGTTATGAATAAGGCACTTGTGAGGGTAAATTGGGAATTCCTTTTGAGCATTGTGGATTGATTTGGGATTTGGGTTCAACAAAGATAGGATTTTCAAATGAGAAATTGGATTTTCAAATGAGAGATTAGATTTTCAGCTGTATAAGCTCCCCTGGGTACTCTATTCTAATGAATTCTGAGCTTGCAGATTTTCTTAGAGCCTTTAGAAGGTGACACATTATCCCTAAAACTATTCATGTCGACTAAAAGGAATTTAAGTGGCCAGCAACGCTCCTTCAATCTCTCATCTCCAATTTGCTAATGACAAAGGTTTGGTTAGAGAAGCATCGGTGCAGGAAGCTAGAATGCTCAAACAAGCTCTAAATTTGTATGAATCTGCTTCGGGATACACACACACACATCAACCAGTTTACACAAACATCCGGCTATAAAATTTTGGATATAAATCTAGCAAACTCCTATGCACCTACTCAGGCATCCCAAATTTTCAAAGGTAGGAACTCCTCTTTAAGGAAAGGTAGAGAAGATTCTAAAAAAAAATGGAAGGATGGAAAGGAAAACTAATCTCATTAGAGGGGAAAATTAAATTGCTCAAATCCTTTCTCTAAGCATTACATGATGTATGTTCTTCATATACCTGCAAAAGTTGACAATGCATAAATTAAAATCATATTCCTTTGGAGTGGATGTAATGAAACAAATAAAATACCATTGGTAAAATGGGATCACATTTATCTCCCTCAACACTGGGGTGGGTTGGGAGGCAGGATAAATAGAAAGATGAACCTTGCCTCAATGCCAATCTAGCATGGAGAATTGATATTGAACAACACTCTTTAAGGATTTTAATCTTAAGGAAAAATACTAGATAACATGGTTCTCGAAAGGATATTCAAAGGGAACATCTAAAAGGATCCTCTTGTCCAAAATTACACCCCATGTAATTTTGAACAACTCATCAAAAGGACTTAGCCGTGTTTTGGCCCAGGAAAAGCCGTGGGACAATGATTCAGTCTACCGCAGAATGCAGGAGTGTAGAGTTTTTGCGGGTTCTTCTAACCCAAAGGACAAATGAATGAGCAATCTGGGTCTTAGGCGGGTTTTGAAAGTTCTATTTCTTGGTGACAAATTTAGAGACATGGGTTTTGTTCTAAGGAGGCCACAATGCACAATGAAGGAAATTTCAGAAGCTACGGAGGAGGGACGAAAAATTTATCAAGTGTCGAGGTTTGGAGGCCGCGGGCAAAGGAAAGTGTGGCTTTGCATGAATAGTTTTCATGATGCGCTAAGAAGCAAGAGTGAGGGTCCACAAAGGTCAAAAAACAAGTTTAAAGAGTTGCGCAGCTAGGGAGCAAAAGTTATAAGTGGCTCAGTTCAAAAGCCGCAAAACACTAACTTAGTGTTTCGCGGGTTTTCTCAAAAGTCGTGGAACAAGGGGAAAATAGTCACAAGTTAAAATGACACATCAATAAGAGTAAGGCCTTTGCGGGTGATGCGAAGTATTTTGGCGCATTAAGGAATGAAAGGGAAAAAGCCGAGAAGATCCGTGGATGGGAGAAATTTGAGAAGTCGCGACAGAAACCACGGGAACGAGGCAGTAGTCTATCACAAATTTTGAGAGCAAACAAAAGCTGCGGAAACCATAATGTTGCACGTCAAAGGATTAGTCTTCACAAAATTGTGGAGGAAACAGTAACATGTACAACCCCATGGGAATTTCCAAACCCACTAAGCAAAGAAAAAATGGAACAAGCCACGTAATAAAGGAAATCCAAGGATGAAAGAAAAAGCAGAGAGTGGGTGTGTATGCGGAGTTGTATGATGTTCGCGGAAGACATGATAGAGGCCGCAGATCAAAGTGGAAACATCAAATTCCATGGGGCACCTCAAAGTCACACCTATACAATGCTCAACTACTCCACCAACCAGAATGTAATGAATTATGGGCATCGTTTCTTCTCCTATAAAATCCGATAGCATGTAATTCAAGCCATGTCAGGCGCCCACACCTTCCTGTAAGCATCAATGGCAATTGGTTCTTAGAGGTTGAATCTCTCCTTTGGTGCCTCTTCCTCTCCTTATCTATTCCCCTTCTCATTTTCTATAAATCTAGAACTCGCACATTGTAAAAGAGGGATCTCTCTTTTGTTATAACGACACCATGCCAAATAGTGTCTCACTTCCCATGAGTTTCACACCTCGAACTTGGTCTTTGTAACACATCTTCACCTTCTGCCGTTGTTGTAACTGAATGTGCATACTTTAAGCAATAAAATCAATTGTTGTGGTTATTCTCTACCATATTCTTGCATTTATTGCAGTCTTGCCTCCTTATTCTTCCTTTGGCATGTTGTGCATGTTTCCTACTTGCAGGTTTCCATTTTTGTGTGTTGCAAGTGTGTGGGAAGGGTTAATCTATGCACTCTTGGCCTATGGCACATCTATCTTCCATTTCCTCCCACATATTCTCCCTTTCTTCCCCTCGTGGAGAGTGATTGACCCTTTCTTCTAGTGTTACCACTGCTTTCTAGCTAAGGTTTTCTTCCCATGTTTCTCTTCCTTACATCTCTCTCTCCCTGGTCCTTTAGAATTGTTGGATTAGGAATTATCTTAGGAGTAGTTTCAGCATTAGAGGTAGGTTGTGTTGAGTGGGTTTTCCTCAATCATTGTAACGAGGAGGCTAACCTTCTCCAGAGGTTTTTCTTAAGCCACAAGTCCCACACTTGGAGAAAGTCCCATGTTGCCTCAATATTTTGGATCTTCATGATTTAGAGCAAGGTGAAATTTAGAGCTCCAACAAATCCCACAAATGGAACCTGATCACTGAAGCGTTATCTAGTATCACTCCACATGTAAGATGGAGTGTGGGAAAAGGAAACAACGCAAGATTCTAAATAGAATAGAAGCATAGATAAACCAAATTCACGTGGCCCAACAAATCAATTTATCACTTTACAAGATTGGTGTTTAGTCAATATTGTACTCTTGGTAAATAACTATTATAATGATAATAATATGGAATAAATAGAAATACAAGTACTTGAGCACCTACAAGAAGAAAATAAGGAACTTATGAAAATGTTGTGATATTTCCATCTTTCCACTTAGGAAGATGACCTTGTTTTAATGGGATCAAAGGATGGCATATATAATGTGAAGGATGGTTACAAAGATAGCTTGTATAAGATAACCTTGCTCCCTTCTTAGCAAATTGATTTAAGTATAATATGATTTTCTTGAAGTAAATACCTTCCTCTGAACTCCATATCGGGATAAAAAACATTCCTACACAAATCTACAAAACCAAGGATATCATGGGATTTCGTGGTGTGTCATCTCTAAGAAACATGAAGAAGCAACAAATCACATCCTTCTACATTGAAAATTCTCATTTCAGATTCGGGGAGATATATTTTCCAAGTTCAATTTTAGGTTTGTTTTCCCTTTAGGGCTTAAATATCTAATGTTCACTTAGGAACACCCCCTTAGATATCGTCCCTGTCATGCCCAAGTTTTTATGACCCAAAACTAAACCATTTGTTAACTCAAAATTCTAGAAAATTTGGGGCAATTTTTTTTTAAAACTTTAGTCAATGATTATACTAGATTAACCTTTTACTCCACCAATCGGCTAGTCCCAAGAAGGATGTCAAGAAGTAATACAAGTATCATGTGTGTTAAATGAGGTCTCTTATATATTTATCTAATCCCAAGTTATAGAACTTGGCTACGTGATTTGACGATAGTCCATAATTATTGTACTTGGAGTCATCTAGGTTTCAACCATGGTTCTTCCACCAAGTAATCGTATCCATAGGATTAGGGTTCAATCATTATTCTGAGTGGTTAAATTTTATTTAATCAAAGGTATAACAAGGTAACCATAGGACTCATTCCGCTAAGTAAGTTATTAGGTCCATCGTGTTCTCTTAAATGTGATCTCTTGTTGTCATGAGATGGTGGCGTTAAAAAAATGGTATAAACATTATCATGACTACATTTATACTAATTTATGATTACTAAGGTTGGTTATAATTTATCTAGGTCATAGTTTTCTTAATGAGGCCTAACTTAATTTGAATGGCTGTTACACTCCTAAAGGAGGAACAGTCTATTCAAAATGCTATGGACTATTTGGATACGTTTTGTCTAGCTCTTGGCTCCTCTATCCAATGGGAGAAAACCCAGTGTCATTGGTATTCCCATTCTCCTATCCCTCCCCGACTAGAAGGCATGCAGTGGAGCTGGATTCATCTGGGTATTCAATTCAAGTTTCTTGACATTCCCTTTGCTTTCCATGCCACTTTTGAACAATTATAGAATTATGTGGTTCAAAGGGTTGAGTGTAAGATTACCTTTTGGATTACCAAGCTTCTTTCTTTTGCAGGAAAGTTTCAAATCTACTCTAAGGTGTTATTTTCTATTCATGTTTATTATTATTCTTGTTGGGCTCCGTCTAACGTTGCATATGCCAAACTTGAGAAGCTATTGCAGGACTTTCTATGGGCTAACTCTAAGGGGCATAAGGGGTTCCACAGGGTTACTTGGTACATTTGTTGTTTTCCTTAAGAAGCTGGGGGGCTTTGGTTTCTTGGCATAAAACTCCAAGGACGAGCTCTTTGTGTCAAGTGGTTAATCTATAACCTGGATGGTAATGAGTCTTGGAAGGTTTTGCTCTGACATTACATTTGTCAAGGCTCTCCTTTGGGTAGACAAGCCTAGAAAGGTCTCAACTTTCAATCCCTTATTTCTCTGCCATGTTTCAAACAAAATTGGGGGTAGTTACATTTCCCAAATCATTTGCAAATCCTGGGAGTTGCTTAAATGGCACCTAATTTGGAAGGGGGGTGGATTCAAATTTGGTCTATCTATTAACTCCCACTCTCTCTGATGGTCATCTATTCTCACTTTTCATGATGGTCCTCTTGCATTGAGTCCTTGGGATAAATGTATTAGACTTTTTAGAAAAGGAATCAAGGTGGTGAGTGATTTATTTTGCAAACACTCCAGATCTTGGCTGTTATGGGGTGCTCTTTCTATTAAATATAATCTTCAACTTAAATATGTGTAACCTATTCGAAAAATCATTTCTTACATAGCTAATGAATATGTGCAGAAATTTGGGGTCACCTCTGGTGTCCCATGGTGGCGGTACTATAATTGGCCCATTGTTATGCCTTTTCGTCATTACAAGCCCCATTTTGGGTACTCCTTAATGACCCCTCAATCGGTGCCCATTTACACTCTTAATCATCGCTGAGTACTATCTCTCATGATTTTGTATAGAAACGTCAGTTTCAAGGGTTTGGAGTGTCCTTATCGAACCCAAAAATACTCATTTTTTGTGGTTTATTTTACACCAAGGGCTTCCTGCTGGGGACTGACTCAAGCATATGAGTCTTAACCCCATTTTATTGGTTTTTCCATAACCAAAGTCTATTAAGCACATTTTTTAATTTTTCCCTTGGGCTCAATTGGCATGGAAGTGGATTCATACCCTATTTTAGCCCTTTTATCGAGAATTCTTCACCTGGAAAATGATTCTCTTGTGGGACTCAACATGGAGCTTTTAGCAAGTTTCTATAGGGCCTCCCATTATTCCATAATGAAAGGTTTAGGTCATGGGTAATGATTTAGGTAGTAATAAGGGATCCTTTTTTGCATATGTAGAGGGAGGATTTGGACAACAAGGGATTTTATCATAGTATATGGGTTAGGGGAGGATTTAACAAGTTAACAGAAAGCCAGGGGGTGTCATAATGCATGAGAAGGAGGGGAAGAATGGGGATGTGATTACTAACACCAACTTGAATGATGGTATTCTCTTCTTGAATAACTGTGGCAAAGGAATGAGGAAGATCACTACCTATAAGATATTGAATCATGATAGAAATATTAGAGTTAAAGTATCTTAGGTAGAATAAGAATTATATACCTAGTAGGGTTTTCGTTCTTGGCGATTTGTTTCCAAATACTCTCAATTTTATGTTAAAGTATGAGACGTACTCCATCGGGGGTCGTTTATGTTGCTGAGATATTCCAAGAGAGATATGACAATGGTGTTCTTCTTGAACTGGTTGTGCAAATTGTTGGCATGAGTGATTTTAGGTGTTTTCATTTATGTAAAATCTCAATAATGACAAAGAGGATGATGGAGTGCTGGAAAGTGCTTAGCATGATTTTGACATGATCAATCAGGTGGTGACATGGTGGCATGAGTGGACACATTGAGAATATCTTGGCCTAGTAGGCCTAATCAAGTAACTTGAGGAGCATGGTAGAGGTATGGAGATCATGGTTAGAGAGTGTTGAGACACTCACATGAGCTTCAATTCAGGTTGAAGACCAAGTTACAAGTGCTCATCTAGACCTAGTCTAGGTCTTTGGTGACAAAGTGGAGCATGAAAGAGAGGTATATGGGTATGTACGCTCATGGAAGAATGAATAGGTGTGAGACATGATGTCTGAAGGTTGTTAGGACCTTTTGGAGAGGTTTCACGATTAGGTATGATGTTCTTCTACTCTGTTTTGGCTTAGAACATGAAAAAACCTAAGGCCTCGTCATGAAATACATGGTGGTTGAAAATATGTGGAGTTATTTATGATTTGGTGAGCATTGGGTATGTTACTATGCTATGGGAAAAATTTCAAATTGTCATGATGAGAATTTTGTAAGTTATGAAGATTAGACTAAAACAATGTTCATAAGAGTGCATTTTCTAGCTCAAAGTGAGATAAATGCTCATGGTTGGAACATGTAATATTTTTATGGGAATATAAGAATTTCAGGGATGTTGGGGCATGGAGTTAAGAAGATCTCAGAGTTAGAATGAGGTCAAATGAGGCACAAAAACTTATGAATGGTCGTTAAGAAGGCAAGCCACTTTTTATGGCCTTGAAACCATAGGTTGAGAGCAATGGAGGAAAAATTATTAACAAGGGAACAAAATGGATTGGTTTTTTAAATTTGATGATTAGAGGTTGTAGATGACTCCTCCATATTTCCATAAAGGTATGATAGAGCTTGTGACAGTATGTGGACCCCACTTAAAAAGACAAGTTTATGGAATTTTTCAGTTTGTGGAAAATTTTCCCATTGAACCTATGAACTAAATCACCATTTATGCAAAATTTAGAGCTTTATTACATGTGCATGATAGTTTAATGACATGGTTGAGGTCCTAGAGGGAAAAGTGTGCCCTATCTTTGAAGACTGATTTTTGGGCCTAAAAGGGCAACTTAGCAATGATTGCAAATGGAAGTTCTTCAACACTTATGGGCATGATGAATGATTCTAATGTCCTTGGAGGTTTTTTACACATCCAATTTGATATATTTCATGTTTTGGTGAAGCTCTGAAAGTGTATTGAGTTGTGATGGTTGAGGTCACAAGCTGACCCAGTTTGACTAGTTTAGGATAGGACTTCTTTGGATAGAATATGGATGTATAAGACCCATGTTTTGGATTAGATGATGTTTTTTATCCATTGGAGAGTGAAGGGGGTGACATTTTTTCCTAGTGAAGGAATTTAGAGGTCTTGGAAGTGGCAAAAAGGGTGCAAACCAGTTGAGTTTCCAAAACTTATTTTTGGGAAAGTCAGTTTGTTGAAGAGGAAAAGAGGTGTGATTTGCATTGATGGATGTTTCATGATGTCTAGAAAACATGGATGTGTTATATAGGTCAATTTATTTCTAATGAGTGGTTAATTGGCATAGTTGAGGTGTTTTGGTGTGGTCTTGAGCTCCATAGATGAAGACTAGTTCTTAGAAGTGCCTGTTTTGAGTAGGAAATACTCCTACTAAGTAGTTTTATGAATAAAATGATTTTTACAGAGCATTGTGTGAGCTTGAGTGATGTTTTTATGGTGTATTTTACATGTGTGAGGCCTTTGGAGAATTTACTAAACATGGTGGTGTGTTTAGATGTCTTTGGTGAGCTTGGTGATGGGGTTTTGAGCCTTTTTAGGATTGTCTTGTTTCTTGGTGCATGGCCGACCTACATGGGTCATTGTTATAAAAAAAAATTAAGAGTGGTGTTATGTTTTTATCTTGGTATGGCCGAGATCTTGGGTTAGGTATGACCTATGTTATGTTTTTGAGTTGAGATTCATATAAAAGTGCATGTTTGGTTCATTTTTGAACTAGTTGGAAGAGAGGGAAAAATGCGAGCTAGATGAGAGCGTGCAAGTGTGTTCAAGGCATCAAGATAAATATGAGAGAGTGTTTAAAATTATGAAGAAGGTTAAATATATTGTGTGAAATGGTTTGGGCCAAAATCAATTCACGAAATTCCATGTTTGAGCAAGTTAGGAGAAAGAGCATTTAAAGAGGATTTGAAGGTGTGTGAGTTGAATTAGTGATCTCCATCAGTTGTGGCAGCAACAATACATCAAATATCTTCATCTAAAGGTGGTTGAGCTGGTTCTTGATCACCTTAGGTGGTTGCATCCTCCTTATGGATTTGGTTCTTCACTAAATTATGGATTGGTGATTCTTGTAGGGTTGGTGCTCTATTAAACTAGGGGTTGATGTTCCTTGTGAAGTTGGTGCTTGAATAAATTTCTTTTCTTTGTGTAATATAAATATTTGGAAATATGTGTTGGATGGTTATACATATCCTACTACTTCTCCAACAAGTACTGCAAACAAAAAGTTGTGTAGTGACAATTCAACGTATATGAATGCAATCATGTGTGGACTAGATGAACCCGAACTTGTGAAGGTCATGCATTAAAAATCAGAAAAAACATCGTGGGAGAAACTTTAAGTCCTTTTTGAAGGAGATTCCAAGGTAATAATAGCTAAGATTCAAACCTTTAGAAATCAGTTTGAAGGGATAGAAATGAGTGATGATGAGTCTACTGGTGCATACTTTCTTAGGGTTGACAAAGTTGTCAACACCATGAAAGGATTATGTGAAGAAGTGAAGGAAGAGGTTGTTATATAGAAGGTATTGAGGTCTCTATCTCATAAATTTGATTCCAAAGTATTTTCCATTAAAGAAGCAAAGGATTTAACTCTTTTGACTATGGATGAGTTGCATGGAACCTTAACTGCCTATGAAATGATGGTTTTTGATTCTAAACTATCTAAGAAAGAGATTTCTTTCAAATTTGAAATGAATACCAAAGGAAAGAAAGCTAAGGATGATGATGATACTCTTGAGATTGATGATGAATAACTCTTTGCAATGGTTGCTAGGAGATTAAAGTTTGGTTCTGAAAGTACAAAGGTAAGCTTCCATTTAAATGTTTCAATTATGGTAAAGTAGGTCACTTTGCTAATAAGTGTCCTCATATGCATGAATAAGAAGATGATGAAGACCATGAAGATGGTCATGATAAGAATAATAACAAGTATATTAAAGGCAAAATGAATTTCAAGAATTTTGACTATAAGAAAAAGGGTAAGAAGAGTTTCAATAAAAAGGAAGAGGCTTGCTCATCTGAAGCAAGTAGTTGTGACAAAGTTTTAGATTTTGAATCTGAGTTAAAGCATGAATATATTGGAGATGAGGTCTTGTTCATGACCAAGGATACTGCTAACTCTATGAGTAATGGCCCCATAATTTTTGGTGACTCCATGCAATCTAAAGATGATGAAGAAGACGATGTCTATGAGACTGAATTGGTGTGTTTTCAATGTGAATTAAAGCATGTTGAGAAAAACAATAAGAATTTGAGAACTCAAGTCAAGGAATATGAGGTAAAGATCCATGATCTAGAGGAGAGACATTGGGATGTGACAAAGAAGCTTAATGAGACAGTGAAAAGGCTAGAGATGCAGATGAGATCCATGACTGTAATCTCACAATCCAAGGAAGAAGTGGTTTTACTTGAAAGAGAGTTGTCTAATGCTATCAAAAAGGTAAAATAATTTTAGAAGTTTGAGAAAATATCCAATACTCTTGATGTTATCTTGAGCAATCAGAATTTTTCAAGTGATAAGACATGTTTGGGGTTTAAAGATGACCTCAAAGGAAAATAAGTGATGCAAGAAGATAGTGTTCCAAGCAAGGAGGTTGGATAAGTAAGCATCAAGGAGGAGAAAAAGGAGATAAGTGTTAAAGACAATGTAAAGACAAAGCCCATAAGGCAGCCTAATGCTTTAAGGTATGACATGCCATTTAAGGGTTATTATTTCACATGTAATGGCTTTAGGCATAGAGCTGAGGAATGTAGGAGGTTTTTCAAGGATGAACATCCATGGAGAGATAACAATGATGAGAAAACAAGGAATGTGGTTTGCTACAATTGTCATGAGAAATGACATATTGTTAGATTCTGCCTATATGATTCACCTAGTTAGTTTTGGAGAGATGAAGGCTTCAAAGGTAAGAAAAGTGTTGTATGATTTAAATACAATAGAATCGGTCATGTTGCAAGAGAATTTTATGAATCTACAAGGAAAAATAGAGGTTTTCAAGGTTCTAATATGCATGCTAGAAGGAAAAACAAGATATGGGAGCCTAGAGTGCACAACAATGTTTCACCTAGAACTGATATAGATACTAGACAAGGAGTAATAAGGGTACATGTTAGAAACAAGATAGAATAGGTGAGTTTAAGGTGTATAAGAGGGCTTGGGATATCTTCAAGTCACTCTTCTAGATTCATCATGAAGATTTATGTCTCTACTAAGATTCTTGGAGACTTATTCATCCATATGAAGCATTGCAAGAAGGGGGAGATGACTTGTTTGAAGTATGATGTTGTAGAAGTGTATTCAAAGTGTCAAGGTATGTATATCATGTTTACAAAGGTATTTAGTCTAATTTTAGGCACTATCATAGTGTAAGGGAGTATGATTCATTAAAGTATGAAGCCCTAGGAGTGTTTTCATGATGTCAAGGAAATAAGGTGTGTCTTTAGGAGTGTTATGGTGTGAATGATTCCACATACTGTGTTTCAACTCTTGAAGCTATGTACTTGGGGTGTATTTTGTTTGGTTGTGGATCATAAAGAGTGCACAAATAAGCGTGAAGATCTGTTAGGACTATGAGAACCAAGGTCAAGGTTCTCTATTATTAATCTTGCATATCCACGTGTATATGGTTGCTTGGATGTTTGTATCGTTGTCTCATACAATAATGTGGTATGATAGATGATTTGTAAGAATTTAATGATCTTAAACAATGCTTTAGTGCTTGAGGAAGATGTGTGAAGACCAAACAGGTGCACTCAAATACTAAGAATGTCTCTGAGTCCACTCTTGAAGTGACTGTAGTTTTGTAGGGGAAAGAATGTACTATTACTTCCTGTACATGAAGATACAAGGTGTGTTGTGAGGATATCAAAGTATGTAGAGGAGTTAAACAAGAAAATGAGAAAACAATATGATTTACAAAGCTAGTTGCATCATGATGGAAAACAAGGTCTATACAGAGTATGGTAGTGATTTTCGATTTGATATTGAGTTGTTAGTCCTTAAGACATACTTGAAGATGTTTCTAAGAAGTTATCATGCATCATGGGTGCTGCATGGAGATGATCAACCACAATGAGGTGTGAGAAGGTAAATGAATAAGGTTTTTGGTTAATGAATAAGTGTTCAATTTAAGATGAAGTCAGGTGGAGATGGAATGATCTAACAAAGGTTTAACATTGTAAGCAAATCATTCATAAGATTAAGAGGTGTTCATCATATGTTTGAAGGTCTTCAACACAATTTGAAGATGGCATAGATGTTGGGATTAAGTAAACAAATGGATCTCAGAAGGATGAAATTTTTCATCCAATATGATGACTTGATCACACCATCTGTAGATGGTGTAATGGTGTTTCCTAGTCTGAATTTTGTAGCATCATCTCAAGTAAAGAATGAAGGGTAAGAAGAAGGTTGGAAAGGCTACTCATGCCTAAGAAGGAGAGTTACACCTTGGAGCTTGCACAAATGTAAGTTATGACTCCTAAGCTTATTCCTTGAAGTAGACTCATGTTTATAGGTCTGAGAATGATATGCACAATTGGAAGATGGTGTACCTAGTATTTGCAAGGTCAATAAGGATGGTATGTGTCATGTAAAAACCTGGTATGCAAGGATTGAGACCTACTGGTGAAGCATGGTTGGCATGAGTTCTCAAGTTAGGCATGATGATATAGTGACCATGTAACAGTTGGTATATGTTCATTTTTGTATGCTTCTTGATATTTCATGGGTCGATGATGGTGCATAAGGTTGAAGGGGATATTTTTTGCTCTCCACACTTGAGTTCTGAAACAAGTAAGTTGTAGGACTAGTATGGTTAATCTCTTGCATCTTGGTTGTCCTAAAAACACTATGACATAGCATGATGAATTGTGAAGAGGAGAAATAGTGAGTTACAGGTATGTAATGGAATATTAATGAAGGGGGATATAACATTGATTCTTAACCAGATGTTTTCAATGATGATAAGATCTTGCAAGATAAGAATGATGTTGGTGTGTGATACTTTGTTGATAAAACTTGTACAAAAACAAGGTATGTCCATTTTGTGTATGGAGGACCGTTGTCTGAGTTCATAATCTCTATCCTAAGAAGGTGGATATAAGAGAAGATCATATCTTGCAGAGTTTCTTATATTGCATGGTAACATCGTACAGTAGGTTGGTATTGACTAAAATATCAAACTACATGTCTGTAGGAGACTCTTGAGGTAGAAGGATCCTATTGGATCATGTAACAAGTAATTTAGGTGCTCTAGGGGGTCTAGAAGACTTTGTATAACAATATTGGTCATGTTTGCAAGTATAGTGACAAAGAAGGTAAGTCATATGCTCAAGGAGGTTGCAATAGCACAAAAAGAAGGTAGAAAACACTATAATATTACTTCAAAACTGTGATGAATGTTTTGATCCATTTTCATGGAAAATATACAAGGTGAGAGCTCTAACTTTTATGTTTTTGATTAGAGGAGGATGGTATAAACCTAGGGGGAGAAATAAGGAGGTATGTCATGATGTGATTGGGCCTCTGAGGATGGTATAAGTTGGCCTAAATTGCACAGAAGATCTGTCTTAGGGATTTCAGTCCTAATAGTTGTTTTCAATTAGGGTATGGAAGATTAAAGCTAGTTTTGGGTATACATCATCTAAGACAGAGCAAAGATAAGGTAAGAATGATGTTTTTTTGATGATTGATGGTCAAATGATAGTTGGCATGAGTGGATGCTTTGTATACCTCTGTTCAAGGAAGTGCTACAATGTTGCCAAGCGATGAAAATAAGTAAAAAATAGAGTTTAAGGAAGGTACAATAGATTTGTACATTTGAATGATGAACCAGGTTGATGTTTTCACTCAAGAAGGGATCCAAAATAATTAAAGGAATATGCAAATTAGATGTTCAGGTATGCTTTGTCATTAATGTTAAAAGGGGAGAAGAAATAGGTAATTTTCCATCAATGAAAAAGGGGGAGATTGTTGGCATGCGTGAGTTTGTGAGTTGTCATTGATGTAAAAGCCCATTAATGACAAAGAGGATGATGGAGGATTTATAGAAGGTGATTATAATGATGTTGACATGATCAATCAAGTGGTGACATGATGGCATGAGTGGACATAACCAATGGCTTGGCATAGTATGCCTAATTAGGTGACCTAGCTAGCCAGGGTGATATAACATGGTGAATTTAGATGCATGGTGACTTAAGGAGTATGGTAAAGGCATTGATAACATGATATAAGAGTGTTGAGACACTCACATAAGATTTAGAGTGCATGTACAGGTGTAAGATTCATTTGTAGGTGTTCATATAGACCTAGTCTAAGTGCTTGGAGGCCAAATGGAGCATGAGCATGAGGTATAGAGCCATGTGAGTTCATAGAAGCATGTAGGTGAATGATAAATGATTTATCAAGGTTTCCATGGACTTTTTGGAGAGGTTTCATGATTGTTTGAGTGCTGGTTCAGTTTATTTAGCTTAGAACATGCAAAACCCTAAGACCTAGTCATGCAAGTCATGGTGGTTGAGTAGATGAAAATATGTTTGAGAAAATATGATGATTGGAGATGTTATTAAGGTGTGTTTAGGTGTTTTGGTAAAAATTTCAGGTTTCCATGATGAAGATTTTATAAAATATTGAGTTTAGACTAAAACATGGTTCTTAAGAGTGCATTTTCTAGCTCGAAGTGAGAGAAATGCTCACAGTTGGCATGTGTAAGGATTGTATGCGAATCTTATCCTTTCAAGGATATTAGGAAATAGAGTTAAGAAGATCTCATAGTTGGAATGAGGTCAAATGAGGCCCAAAAATTTATGAAAGATCGCTAAGAAGGAGAGTCACTTTTTATGGCTTTGAAACTCTAGGTTGAGAGTGATGGATATAATCTTCTTGGTAGTTTCCCAAAATGGATTTTTTTTTCTAATTTGATAATTGGATGTTGTAGAGGACTCCTCCAAATTTCTAAAGAGGTATATTAGAGCTTGTGATAGTATGTAGGCCCTGCTAAAAAAGGTAAGTTTTTGAATATTTTTAGTTTGTGGAATTTTTTTCTAATGAACCTATTGACTAAACCACCATTTAAAGAAACATGGAAGTTTTAATACATTTACATGATAGTTTCAAATCATGTTTGAGGTCCTAAAGGGAAAAGTGTGCTTATCTTTGAAGACTAGTTTTTGGGCCAAAAATGGTAGTTTAGCAGTGTTAGAAAATGGAAGTTCTTGAGCACTTGTGAGCATGGTAAGGAGTCTAATGGCCTTAGATGTGTTTTAAACATATAATTTGACATGTTTCATATTTCATGTTTTGGTGAAGCTCTGAAAGTTGACCTAGTTTGACTGGTTCAGGACATGACTGCTTTGGCTAGAAGATTGATTAAGAAGAGTCATGCTTTAGCTTAGATGATGTTTTCTATCCATTTGAGAGTTAAGAGAGATGAAATTTTTTCCTAGTGAAAGAATTTAGAGGTATTGAAAGTGATAGTAAGGTTGTAAAGTAGTTGAGTTTCCAAAACTATTTCTTGGGAAGTTCAGTTTCTTGAAGAGGAAAAGAGGTGTGGTTTGCTTTGTTGGATGTTTCATGAGTTATAGAAAGCATGGATGTGTTATAAAGGTTAGTGGATTTCCAATGAGTGTTTACATGGCATAGTTGAGGTGTTCTGGTGTGATCTTGAGATTTTTTGGTGAAGAATGGTTCATGGAAGCAACTGTTTTGAGTAGGAAATAGGCCTACTTGGTAGTGTTATGAAGAAAATGATTGGTGAAAAGCATGGTTCTAACTTGGATGATGTTTTTATGATGTTTTTGACATGTGTGATGCATTTTTGAGGCTTTACGAAGCATGGTGATGTTCTTAGAGGTCTTTGATGAGCTTGGTGATGGGGTTTTGAGCCTTTTTGGGCTTGTTCTTGTGTCTTGGTGCTTGGACGACCTACATGGGTCCATGTAATGAATTTTTATGAGTGTTTTTTTATATTTTAAAGTTGGAATGGAATATATCTTGGTTTAGTATTGACATATGTTATGTTTTTGAGTTGAGATGCATATAAAGTGCATGTTTTGGTTCAAATTTGAACTAATAAGAAATAAAGGGAAAAGTGCGATCTAGGTGAGAGAGTGCAAGTGAATTAAGGGAATCAAAATAGAGTTGAATGAGTGTGAAATTATAAAGAATGTTGAAGATCTTGTGTGTAAGGGTTTTCATTAAAATTAGTTCACGAAAGATCAAGATTGAGCGAGTTAGGAGGAGTGTTTGAACATGTTTTGAAGGTGTGTGAGATGAATTAGTGATATCCATTAGTTGTGGTAGAAACAATACTTCAAATATCTTCATCTAAAGGTGGTTGAGTTGGTGCTTGATCACCTTAGGGGGTTATAACCTCCTTGTGGAGTTGGTGCTTCACTAAATTAGGGGTTGGCGCTCCTTGTAAGGTTGGTGCTTTACTAAACTAGAGGTTGATGCTCCTTGTGAAGTTGGTGCTTCCTTAAATTTCTTTTCTTTGTGTAATATAAGTAGAGTTTTAGTGGGTTTTATTCCCCTTGAGGTTTCCCACTTATATCTTGTGTTATTGTGCACTCTTTCATGATTATGCTCTTGTGAATGGCTGTAGAATATTGTTAAGATCATATTAATGCATGGTTGAATGTTAATGGTGTTTAAAATTTAATATGAAATTTTTTAAGGATTTTGAAGGACTGATTCAACCCCCCTTAGTCCATCATGCTTCCAACATAATATATTTCCCAATTTATCCCATGAAGAGATCAATTATACAGCCAAACGTTTGTATTAATCTATATATTTTACTTTAAAAGAATAATAAATGAGTATGAAGGCTACATTATTCTATTTAATATTTGACACCACACATAGATTTTCCACATCTTGGATATCGCCAATAGCGATCACTAAATCATTTATGTAAAAGAGAAAAAAATATTTAAGGGTTACCTTAGGAATAACATCCCACTACTATAAATGAAGGGTGACCAATATGTTCAAGCACTAAATGGAAGATTCTTTCCTGGAGCATGCAAACACATGATGGATGAGTCTGAATCATTAAACAGTGAAAGTGATGACCTATTTTGTAAGGCGTAGGATGAAGAAAGTGCTGCTTGTAGAACCATGTGATGATAAGGCCCACCGAGCTCACTGATGAACATTATTCTTTTAGTAAGGCATTAAAAAAAATAGCTGCAAAAGTGGCTCAAGTAAGAAGATTAGACATTAGTGACACAAGTCCTTTTTTTCTAAATTGTTTTTGGTTTATTCGATTATGACTCCTCATGGTTTTCTAGACTTCTTCGTTTTCTTTTGTTCATTTCACTAGGATCCTTGTCACCATTTCTTAATTGTTTTGTTTTCCGATCTTTTCAAACCAAAGTATATAGAATGGGCCATAGTGGCCATATGCTCTAGGCCATTCCATATGTTTTTGTCTCGTCTGCTTTCCTTCGGGTATTTTGCATTGGGATTCTTCATCACTCTTCTCTTATTTGAATTTTGTATTTAGGGGTGGCCTTTCATGTCACTAGTGTCAAAATTTGAGAAAAGAAACTCATATATATACTTAGCTTGATAAGATAATTAAGAGGCTACTATTTAGTATCTACTATCATCCTTGGGACAAAAGAATAGGCTAAGAATTGCATTTGGACTACATTATCACAACATAGGAAGGTCCTTATTCTGAATTCCACACAAAACATTTCACTGGGGAAAAATTAGTATAACCTGCTATTTGGTGTGACACACACAAGGGAAAACTTAGCTTCAACATGACACAACTACAATTACACAAGACACTAGAACTATATAGAGTTTGAAGTGTAGTGCAATTCTCAATGAAATCATATTGAGGTGATCGCCAAAGTTAGTACAAATCAAGCACATGCATTATTTATTTTAGTCTAATGTGTGTTTGAGTATTGTGCAAAGTAGTTAGGGTTTTCTTTATAGGAATAAGTGTGAAGATAGGGATTTCAAGAAAATTCAAAGTGAAAAAAGTGTGAAGCAGTGAGCATAGAAGTAGGCCACATATGAACTGTATCTGAAACCAAAACGTATGTAAAGGGCCATAACGAGGGTATGCTTGGGGTCATACCATACACCCTAGTCCAAACAATTTCTCAGAACATAGTTTCAATACTGAGACTCTATCATATCATTTCCAACACTTTCTGGTCATTAGACCAACCCAGGCCAGCACAAAAGTTAGGATATCAACTAAGTCTTCTTCTCCCTCTCATTGTTAATACTTTTTTGAAATAGGAGAATTGAACCTGATAATGCTTCATTCTTTAATTTGTAACTAAAAGTTAAACAGGGGAAAAACTGTACACTTCTCTTAGGATCGTTTATACAATCTTGACCCTTTTGTATGGTCTTGGAATTTCTTGGTTTATGAATCTATAAAATTTTGACATCATCACTTGTCTATAACTATTTATTGTTGTCAAAAACCTAATTTTTGATCATGGTGTGTAGCTCTTTGAACATCGTGAATGACTTCTCAAACCCTAACCATGGGTGGAAGACCCTCCAAAATATACATTGGTTGGGTTGTGGGTACCCCTATGTACCACCAATGTTGGCACTACTCCGAATATGCCTCAAACCACACATTGTTCTCCAGCTAGCATATGATATATGAATGGATACAACTATGATATGGTAACTCTCTTTGACTATGCTTGAGTTTAGTTGGATCTTATTAAAATAATTGGATAAATAAGTGTGAATGATTTTAGATGAGATGGGATGATGGCTAGTCCTAGTAGGAAGCTTTGCACTTATATATATTGTTGGGGTTAGCATACTAGTTTTACAGACAATATATCAGATCTAAGCATACATGTAAATAAAATTGGATATTCTACCAGAAGAAATATACAAAACAACATACATAAATCAACACCAGATTTAATGTGGTTCACCTAGTGTGGGCTACGTCCAACAAGAAACAATCCAATCTATTATCCAAATCTTTGACAAGATATATAATGAAGATTTAAAATCTTCCACACCTCTCAGATGTTCAATAATTTCTATCTTCTTACTTCTAAACCCTAGCTTTTATGCTAATATAGTCATTTATAGACTTAGGGAACTTAGCCATGCAATTACAATGAATAGAAATACTTTAATGCTAAAAATAGATCTAATTCCTGAGAGTTAGTTAAAACATCCTCGCACATGTAACCGACACCGGTTAGTCCTAAACGCTACTAGTTCCTCCCTTGCCTGACCAATGCCTGTCATACCTGACTGCTGCCAGTACTAGGTGACCGATGACAGTTCCCCCTTAACCGATGACGGTTACTGTATTTACCAACAAGTTTCCATTGCATGCTAAACTGAAGTAATTGAGCTCCACAACTCAACAATCTCCCACTTGGATATTAATTACTACACCATACCTGTACAACGCCATTCTTGGATCCTTAGATTTTTTCCTCCCTCTTCAAGTCTAAAACTTGAGGACCAATAGAAGTGGAGTGTAGCTCCAACTTCTCCTTTGCTAATGGCTTTATTAGAATATCCGCAGGGTTCTTGCTTGTATGAATCTTTTCCAGATTCAACTTTCCATCCTCCAATACCTGCCATATGAAGTGACACTTCAATTGAATGTGTTTCATTCTTGAATGAAATGTTGAATTCTTTACTAAATGAATTACACTTTGACTGTTACTTAACAGTTTATAATCACCTAGCTCCTTTCCCAACTCTTCCATAAACCTACTCATCCCTATCATCTCATTGCTAGCCTCTGTAATTGAAACATACTCTTCCTCTATAGTAGACAAAGCCACAACCTTCTGCAATCTTGAAATCCAGCGAACTGTCGTTCCACCTACTGTGAAAATATATCTAGTAGTGTTCCTCCTACCATCCAGATCTCTAGCCATATCTGAATAAACATAGCCACGTAATGAAATATCTAAACCTTCATAGCATAATTGCATGCTAGATGTCCCTTTCAAATACCTGAGTATCCATTGGACTGCTTTCCAATACTCTTTACTTAGATTAGTCATATATCTACTCACAACTCCCACTGCCTGTGTAATGTCTGGTCTTGTGCCAACTATAACATACATGAGACTTCCAACTGCTGAAGCATATGGCACTCACGTCATGTATTTGACCTCCTCATGTGATGAAGGACACTGATCTTTGCTCAATTTAAAGTGTCTAGCCATAGGTGTGCTAACAAGTTTTACATTCTACATGTTGAACCTTTCTAACACCTTGTAGATATAATCCTCCTGAGAAAAATACAATTTCTTGTTTTTCCTGTCTCTATGTATTTGCATGCCAAGGATTATTTTTGAAGCTCCTAAATCCTTCATAGCAAATACGTGAGCTAGCTTTTTCTTAAGCTCATCAATGTCCTATATAATAGATCCTGCAATAAGCATATCATCCACATACAGTAACAAAATAATATAGCTCCCATTTTCAAGTTTCTTGAAATAAACACAATGGTAAAATCCACATATCAAGTAACCATGTTCATGCATAAAACTATCAAACCTCATGTACCGCTTCCTTTGAGCTTGCTTAAGCCTATATAGTCTCTTTTTCAACCTGCACAGTAATTTTTCCTTACCCTTAACTGCATACCTAAGCAGCTGCTGAATATAAATCTCTTCATCCAAATCACCATGAAGAAAATCCATCTTCACATCTAGTTACTCTAAATGCAAATCTTCTACTACAACTAAACTCAATACAGTACGAATAGAAGTCATCTTAACAACAGGAGAAAATATTTCACCAAAGTCAATACTTGATTTCTGTGTAAATCCCTTTACTACAAGCCTTGCCTTGTACCTTTTCTATCCACCCTCTTCTTCCTTGATCCTGTAAACCCACTTGTTCTACAATGTTCTCTTACATGCTGACAACTTAACCAAATCCCAAGTCTGGTTCTGTTCCAAGGAGTCCATCTCCTAATCCATGCCATGCTCAAACTAGATGTGAGTCTTATCCTGCATTGCTTCTTCAAAGCTCTCTGGTTCACCATTATCAGTCAACAATAAATAAAATAGAGAAGGTGTAAATATTTCTGGAAGTTTACTTACCCTTTGTGACCTTCTCACAAGAGTTTGGGGTACCGGAGACTCAATCTGGGCCTCCTAGAAATTCCAATGCAAATCTGATAGTGACCGATGTTGATCTCCTCTAACCAACTTTGGTTCTACTAACTGATGCCAGTTTGGATCCTCTATAACTGATACTGGTTCGTATGACCGGTGTTAGTCAAGGGTCAACCGATACCGGTTACTGTGTAACCCTGTCGGTAATTCTTTTAAATTTGAGAGTTCAATTTAATTCACAAACATCTCAACCGATTCATCCTTAGGTACCGAAATTTGATCCCTGTACATTCTCTTTTCATTCTATTCAATATCATGACTCCTAATAATTTTAGAATTATCTAAATCCCAAAAACAGAAACTAAAATCACCATATCCATAACCAATGAAAGTGCACCTCTTGGATTTTACATCCAACTTTTTTCTATTTTCCTTATCAACATGCAAAAAAACTTTTGAACCAAAAAATTTAAGAAAAGAAAGATCTACCTCTTTTCTGATCCAAGATTCCTCTGGTATTCCTCCATCTAGTGAACTTGAAGGCCTGCAGTTAGTCAAATAAACCGTTGTATTAACTACTTCTACCCAAAACTACAATGGCAATCCAAAATGTATTCTCATACTTCTAGCACGTTCCATGATTATCCTGTTCATTATTTCTGCAACACCATTCTCCTGTGGTGTTCTTGGAACCACTCTTTCTCTACGTATCCCATTCACTGAACAATAATCATTGAAAGAATTGCTACAGTATTCACCACCATTGTCAAATCTAAGGCACTTTAACTTAGAATTTGATTCATTCTCAACAAGGGCTTTCCATCTTTTAAAAGTCTCAAAAACATCAGATTCACATTTAATACAATAAACCCATACCTTTCTTGTAGCATCATCAACTAAAGTAACATAATACTGGGATCCTCCATGAGAAGCTACTTGAGTTGGTCCCCACACATCTGAGTGTACAAGCTCTAATTTTTACTCCTTATTAGTTTCCCCAACTTTGAGAAATCTCACTCTCTTTTTCTTTCCAGAGATACAATGCTCACAAAAATTAATATCTAAATCTTTCAAATCTAATAACTTATCCTTAGCCTTTAAGATCTGCATTCCTTTTTGACTCATATGACCCAACCAATTATGCCACATGCATGCATTTGAATCTGAAGTACATAATGCAAAAAAGGAATCAATAATACTGGTAGATAAATATAACATTCCTATCTTCTTACCTCTTGCCACAACAAAAGCACCCTTGGTGACTTTCCAAGAGTCTCCTGTAAAAGTAGCCATGCAACCAGATTCACCTAGTTGCCTTGCAGAAATAAAATTCCTCCTGAGGCTTGGCACATGCCTCACATTTTTCAATACTCATGTATTTCCATTTTACATTTTTAGATGAACTTCCCCTTTACCAGTAATACTACAAGGTTCATCATCACCCAAATAAACATGCCCAAAATTGCCCTAGACATAATTTTTGAAATAACCCTTATTAGGGGTTACATGGAAAGAAGCTCCTGAATCTAAAACCCATGATTCAATTCTACTATCTAAAGAAAGAATAAGAGCATCTTGCATTACCTCTAATGTAGCAAGATTTGTTTCTTTACCTTTGTCTGGTTGTTGGTTCTCTTTATCCTTTGACCAACAATCTTTCTTTGCATGTCCTTTCTTTCCACATTTCCAACAAATAATTCACTTATTTCTGGATTTAGATTTGCTATCTCTTGACTTTGATTTCCCATTACTCTTATTCTTGGATCTCTCCTTTTTTCTGCCCCTGCTTTCTACATTCAAAGCATTTCCAGATGATGATTCCTCTGTACTCTTCCTGTGAATTTCTTCATTCAAGATTATACTAATCACTTCATCAAACTTCAAAATATTATTAGCAGATGTTGTATTACTAACATCCATTACCAAGTTGTTTCAACTATCAGGCAAAGAACATAAGAATAAAAGTGCTTTTACTTCATCATAAAATGGTATAGCAACCGATTTTAACTTATTTACAATAGATCGGAAATCATTCAAATGACCAGATTCAGATCCACCTTTATGCATCTTAGAACTAAATAGTTTCTTCATCAAATAAAATTTATTTGAAGCACTAGGTTTTTCATATGAATTAGCAAGAGATTTCTTTAACTCTACCATAGAAGCCACTTCTGTAATATTGGAAGCCACAGATGCTTCCAGGCTCAATCTTATAGATCCCAAAGCCTTTTTGTGAAGAATCTTCCATTCTTCATTAGTCATCTTTGTAGGTCTAGACTTCTCATCCAAAGGTAAGTACAAATCTCTTTAATATAGATAATCTTCAATCTGCATCTTTCATAATTGATAATTTCATCCATCAAATTTCTCTACCTTGTATTTATTTTCTTCTGCCATTGTTGTAGCTCCCACTCAATCAGAAAACCCTCTGTGAGTAAATCTGTCAACACACAAAACCCTCAAACAATGCTCTGATACCAGTTTTTGGGGTTAGCATACTGCTTGTATAGACAATATATCAGATCTAAGCATACATGTAAATAAAAGCATATATTCTACCATAAGAAATATACAAAACAAGATACATAAATCAACACCAGATTTAACGTGGTTCACCCAGTGTGGGCTACGTCTACCAAGAAACAAGCCAATCTATTATCTAAAGCTTTGACAAGATATACAATGAAGATTTACAATCTTCCACACCTCTCAGATTTTCAGTACTTTATTTCTTCTTACTTCTAAATGCTAGCTTTTATGCTTATATATTCGTTTATAGACTTAGGGCACTTAGTCATGCTATTAAAATGAATAGAAATACTTTAATGCTAAAAATAGATCTAATTCCTGAGAGTTAATTAAAACATCCTTGCACATGTAACCGATGCCAATTAGTCCTAAACGCTACCGGTTCCTCCCTTTCCTGACCAATGCCCGTCATACCTGACCATTGCCGGTCTTGGGTGATCGATGTCGGTTCCCCCTTAACCGATGATGGTTACTGTATTTTCCAACAAGTTTACATTGCATGCTAAACTGAAGTAATTGAGCTCCACAACTCAACATCTATTACTTCCCTAATTAATGTAGATGTGCTATTGCGAGATTTATGGAGTCTTGGATGCCTTTTGCAAGTGTTGCAAGTAAGTGTATCAATGTAGTGCCATATGATTTCTAGGTTAGCAAATGAGATAGTGTTTACTTGATTATATAGGGTTATGTAAGTGATTTAAATCAAGGAAAGAACAACCTATATGGGTTAGAATACTCGTAAAATAATATGAATTTGCAATAAAATTTGGAGAACATGTCAAACTAAGACTATACAATCCATCCAAAACTAGATATAATATTATGACCAAACTGTGTGACCCCTCTTGGGGATGAAAAACATTCACGTGATGTTTGTATATGGATTTTATGCATTGTACTCTCAAAATTTGATGATATGTCAGTGTGTAAGAATAAACAAGCTAAATAAGATACCATAGGATGTGCTAAGTGGGAGTGGGAAGGTTGTATTTATCTTAGCAAGAATGCATTGCTAAAACCAATCATGTGAAAGAGTGAATTGCCAAATTTGAGCGTGTACAATGGTGAGTCCCCCCTTCAGGAGTCTACATGCAAGAAGTGTGATGATTCCCCCTATGAAATAAACTATGAGATTAAATGTTGAATAATATTATGAATGATCTCACTAATTGTATTCATAATATAGATAGCTCCATAAATAGGCCTTTACATGATAAGTAAAAACCCTAAAATCTAGGAGGTCTCACATATTCCTTTATTGGAATAAGAAACATGAGACAATAAACATAATAATACATCCCTATTAAATATGTAACTCCTTAGTAATATCCATGAGAACATCTCTACAAAAAACTATATAGTGGAAAAACTAATGTACACTTTTTACACATGGGTAATATACATATAAGGGTGTAATGAAAACTACAAACTAAAATCTAATCATAACTACCCTAAATATTCATATTAGTTACACAATTTTTATGTTTTATTGTCATTACTCCAATCCTCATTGTCATGGAACACACATCCTCTATCTTCTATTGTCCTTAATACTAGTTATCATACAAGAAATCACGAAATACAAATACTTGGAATTTTTGAAATTTCTCTTGGTTAGTGTTAGGCCTTGAAATATTGGCTGAGTACCAAAGGGTGTACACGCGTAGGAAAAAGGGATTTAAGAAGGATTTAAGTGAAATTAGGGCACACACGGAAAGCAGAAGACGGGTCCAAGGGATTTAGATGTATTTGGCATTCTAGAGGCACTTGAGGAAAACATGAGGACCCGAATAGGCGTGATGAGTGGATAAGGTACCAGCATGGAACCTTGGAGGTCAAGATAAGGATATTCCACATAGGAAATATTCCCAAAATACATCATTACATAGAGTGGAGGGTTTGCAAAGGGATAAGCATTCACCATTAAAGGACCACATCAAAACTTGACATGCAATATGTTCAGGAGAGAAGGCATGGTGGTGGGTGTTGATCCTATAAAAAGAGATGCTCAGACTAGAGAAAGAGACAATGAAAAGATATACAAAGAGAGAGTGCATAGAGAATAAGAATTAGAATATCAAAGTGTTGCAACAATGCTAGGGTTTAGAGAACTTAGTGCTAAGGGTTGTGAGGGATGTCATAAGCCTTTGTATGGCACTAGGATCTGTAACAAGGGTTAAAATGGAAAGGTATAGTTAGGATCTCATACCAGGGAGGATTTGTAGGAGTTGAGTCTTTGTCATTTAATATGTATGGTCTGAGATGACCCTTTCTGACTACAATATGGCTACCAAAACTATTCTAAATCAATATATATGGGTTCATTTTGTATATCATGCTTAAGGGTGTAAACCCTCATGTTATATGACTATCATGGCTCATATTTGGTTTATTATGCTTATTACAATGTTATTTAGTTTTTGTAATGCATTAAGATGTGGATATGTTAATTGTTCCTTCTACCTTTTTAACTAAGTGAATGTACTTCTAATTCTGTAAATCATCCTCCATTAATGGCGGAACCTTCTCACAAAGCTCACATAAAGGAGGGGCTCGGTGCCCGTGCGTGCCTTGGGTGAGCGCCCAATGCCCGCTGGGTGATAGGTCAGCGCGATTGGGGTTAGAAAATAGTATTGAGGGTAAATAAATGACTACATCTTGGTTCCATTGCTAGGACCTCTTTTCGAAGATATTGTGAGAATGTTGCGTGATGATAGAAGCTTGACCTTTGATAGTGTCGAAGAATGGATTAAAATCACAGAGGATGAGTTTTCTAAGAAATTTAGTATTGGACCTGAGTTTGATGCATGTAAATGGGTAGAAGATCATCTATATCATGAGCTGTATGAGACCTTATTTTCTTGTTTTCTAGTGGAGTTGTATGAATGGATTTCAGCTTATGCATCTAGATCAAGTTGGTACTATAGACCTCGTGTATGGACCCAAGAGGAGTATCAGAGGCTACATGATGTTGATCTAACTTGGACACGTGTTGTTGATCATTGCTGGAGTAGATTGTTAGCAAGTTACACCTTGGAGTATGTAATTTATACATATTCCTATCCAGAGATTGTTGAGTTTGAGTTTTTGAAGGATCCAAGAGGATTGTTCTTACATGTTATCCCTTTAGCTATAAATATCCTGATCATTACATTGAGTTTGGAAGCATTTTCTATGGCCAGATAAGCTTCTTCTGAGTGTTGGGAAAGGAATCTAGGGTGGAGGAAGATGGCAGACCTTGCGGCTGAAAGGGAGAGGGAAGAGAGATGACTCAAGTATAGTGAAACTCGTGAGAGGGAGTTAGATAGACAATGCAAAGTTACATGAGTGATGGATTTATGGAGGAAGACATTGCATGAAGGAATTGAGGTTCATACAGAGGACATGGAGCTAAATCAGTCTATGCTACCCCATCTTGATAGGTGTGGGAGAGAGACCCCTTCAGCTTCTAATGAGATCTCATCACTTGGAGAAAGGAGAGCCATCGGTGCACATCTGAATCGACCTGGTGACCAAACCCTGGAGCTTAGTTTCCCAAATACAAAGATAATTATTGCTAACCCAATTGGTATTGGTGTGAGTGACTGATCAACACCTAGGAGATATAACTTTTCATTTGGCACATCTATGGCTACACAATCATTTCCTGTGTTTGGAGGTATATTATCTGGAGTGACATTTGGGAAAAGTACATGTACACAAATCTTGGGTATCATGTCTGGAAGCAGCGCGGGACACACATATGGTAGTGGTGTAATATCATTGACTGTTGATGTGGAGTTCAACATGATAGTGGGGACACAAGGTGCAACCACTTTAGGGCCTTGACCAACCATGTGAGGTGGATCTAGTGGAATAGGAACTAATGGACCTGGTGGACCTAGAGGATCTGGAGGATCTGTGGATCATGAGGAGTAGGACTGGTGGATCTAGTGGATCTAGTGGTAGAGGCAACATCGAGGGAAATCAAGGTTCTGGATCAGGCGGACAAGGGCCTCAACCACCTCAGGAAGTATTTTTTAAAATGTCTTTGCATCTACCAGATTATAAAGGTGTTGAGGATGTTACAGAGCATGTACACAAATGTGAGCTGCTATGGCACATGAAGGGGATCACTACCCCAGAATGGAAGGTAAGTCAGTTTGCAACAATGTTGCAAGGACACATGCATAGTTGGTACCAAAAGTATGACCCCCACCAGATAGTAGTAGATTACACCATGCTGCAGAATGTTGTCTTAGTTGAATTTCATATCCCTGAGTTTGAATAGAAGAGCATTAGCACACTAAAGGAGATTCAACAAGGTATGGCAGAGAGTGTGTGGGAATATGATACACATTTTAAAACTCTCTTATCAAAACTATCTTATGATATTCATCCTTCTCAACATGCTCAATGGTTTGTTGGAGGGTTAATAACACCTTTTAGGAGAGAGCTTTCTCATAAGACTTTCAGATACCCATGCAAGGCCTTGGAGGTTGTCCTATGCATTGAGGTTGTTGGAAGCATGGATACTAGTGTTATCCCTTTTCTTGAAGCTCAGATTACTGCAATGGCCAAGTAACTAGAGAAGCTATCTATGAACTCGGTGCATGAGACTCGTAGTGGCCTATGGTGCACATGAATTGTGAGGTAGAGGGGCATACAAAAGATAATTTTCCTTAGATATCGGTACATGCCATGATGATGGACTGTGATATTTTCCATGGAGATCATGATGCAAGTAGGTGTCCACTACTACAATGCGTGATCCATAAGAATGTGTCTTTCTATTGCAATATTTGTACCTCTACTACTCATGACACCAAGGATTGTAGATTGATTGACTAGATACATGATGCCATTGATATTGGTGTGTGCCATACCAACATTTCAAACAATTCCAAGGATGATGGTCATCACTATGAAGGATGTGTGGATGGAGGGGCTCATGGAAGAGGCTTTCGAGGAGGATTTCGAGGTCAAGGAAACTGTGGAGGTGGAAGAAGTGAGTTCCCACGTGGAATTTGTTACAACTGTGGGTCTACAGAGCACTATAAACATGAATGTCTAGATCTGTTACAATTCTCTTAGTGTGGAAAGAAACACAAGTATGAGGAGTGCCTAGAGTTATTTGAACACATGATCCAGCAACAACAAAAGGACAAGGGCACTGAGATGGTAAGCATAAAGAAGAAAAACTTGTAGTGGATGCCAAGGGTGGCATGTGAGTCAGAGTTAGAACCTGTACTGGTGATGATGTGAGCTAAGGTTGTGCATGCCAGGGAGATACCAAGGTAGAAACCACTGATTACAAGAGAAGAGGTGGTGTATGGGAAGTATCTGGACCCTACCCATCAAAAGGAAGTCTATCAAGAAACCATGGACGTAATCAAGAGTCTTCAAGGGGAAATTCAATGTCTAAAGGAGAAATCCATGAAGTTGGGGTAGAAGAAAAGTGTTGAGGTTCCTCAGTCAGATATAGATGATGTTAAAGAGGTGTGTAAGATGTTGCACCAAGAGAATATTATTCCTCTATTAGGAGAATGGTTGAGGAATAAGACACCAAGTGCTGGAGCAGAGCGCGAGAGGTAGGTTTTACATGCTAACCTTCCTCCCCATAGCCTCGACTATGATAAGGAGATTACCTTGAATGCAGTTTGATGGATGGCTCCTAAGAAATATTCTAATTGACATGGGTGTGGAAGTCAATGTTCTCACCCTGTATGCCTAGAATCAAATGAGAAGGCCCCCATTACATCCATCTTCAAATCTGATGTATATGGCCAATAAGACAAAGGCAATGCCCATTGGTGTTTTAAAGGATGTCTGTTATCACTATCCAAGGGGAAAATTCACTGGAGACTTTCGAAGTCTTAGCACTTGTTGAGGTGGACAAATTTCCAAGCATTACTTGGGTGCCCCTATTGTTATAAGAACAATGTTGACTTATGTTTCAATAAGGGGTATATAAGTTTTGAGAACAAAGAGGAATGGGTTATCATTCATTTGACGGATGGGAAGTTAGCACCCTATATTGAACCTTTAGGAGAAGAAGACCTAGATATGATTTATGTATGCACTATTCAAGGACCCTAAAGTGATGCAACCAACAAAGGAGGGTGTTATTTAGTGGGAATATGCTCAATCTATAAGTGATACAACTAGTGTGGCATGTGACATTTAGGTGCATGGGACATATGAGTTGGTCAGAAGGTAGTTAAGAGGCTCTGTGATGAGAGTAATAAAGGTGCACTTAGTCAAGCACCTAGGAGGAAAGAAGTTGCCAAGTTATTTTGGAGGAGCCAACCCTGATGTTTTCCTATGAGAAATGGAGACCCAGTGGAGAAGTGAGATCGAAAGGAGAAGGATGCTCAACTATACCTTTCTCGAGACTGCAGCACGTTGGTGGGTGACACATCGTGATAGCCTTCTAGAGTGACATGAAGTAAGAATCGTGTTCTCTGTTAGGTTTTCCCAGAGTAATGCACCCACTATCATACAAGACTATCATGGGAAGGAACCCACCTTGTTTCACGTCCAAGCATGTGAGAAGGCCTGGATGGAAGGCGTGGAAGCCTTGCCACCTTCTTTATGGGTGCATAAGTTGTACTCCACCTTACAAGGTTGTATGTGTGCATGGTACATTCACTCAAAGATGCACCATCATACAGGAAACTGGCAGGAGTTGACAGTTGACCTCCTTCAAGATTTTGAATATCGGAGTACCAAACCATCAGTGGATGAGGTGTTACAAGTTGTTAAGCACCTAACGATGGGAGATAGTGCCATGGTAGAGGATAGAATACTGGAATTATTGGGTGAACCTGGTTTAGAAGCACACTTTGATGAGGAAGAATCAGAGGAGATACAACTTGAGCATGCATGCATGGAGAAAGAAAAAGGAAAATTGGTCTATGTGGTCGATGGAAAAGAAATTGAAAATTTGGATGTTAACCATACTAAAGGTATGCATGAAGTTATGGATAGTGTTGATGAGCAAGCATGTGCCTACCATGAACCCCTAAAAAAAAAGAAGGTTAACATTGGTTCAGAGGCCGAACCTAAGGAGGCTACTATTGGAGACTATTGGTCAGAAAAGGAGGTTTCAAAGATCATTGATCTATTGCATGAGTTTCAGGACTTATTTCCACGTGGGTACCATGAGCTTAAAGGTGTTCACCACTCCTTGGGGGAAATGAAAATCAAGTTAAAGGAAGGTGCGTGCCCAATTCAGAAGAGACCTTATCAAATGAATCTGAATCTTCACATCAAAGTCAAGGAGGAAATTGACAAGATGATCACATCAGGCATCATTGAGGCCATTGAGGAATTAGAATGGATAAGTCTGATGGTCATCAACATTAAGAAGGATGGGAGGATAAGGATCTGTGTTGATTACAGGGATTTAAATGTGGTATGTGTTATTGACCCTTTTCCAACCCCCTTCACTGAGGAGATCCTGGAAGGAGTAGCCGGGCATGAGATCTATTCTTTCACAGATGGATTCTCAGGATATCATCAAGTTAGAATTACAAAGGAAGACCAAGAAAAGACAACTTTCACCACTGAATGGGGAAGATTTTCCTACACAGTCATGCCTTTTAGACTAAAGAATGCACCTGTTGTGTTTTCATGCATTGTGGTGCAGGCATTTCAAGACTTCATCCATAAGTTTCTTCAAGTCTACCTTGATGATTGGATGGTATATGGATTAGTAAGGGATCATTGTGACAATCTGAGGCTGATGTTTGAAAGATGTCGGTAGTTGAGGATATCCCTCAACATTAAGAAATGTGTTTTTGCTACTCCATTTGGAACCCTTTTGGGGCATATCATATGTAAGGAAGGCTTGCTGGTGGATCCTGCCAAAGTTTTTGTTATTGTGGGATTGGGGAACCTACTAGCCAGAGTGTAATCACATGGATTCCTTGGGCATATGGGTATTACTAGAAATTTATTAAGGGGTATGCCAAGATCATCATGCCATTGGAAGGATTTACTGAAACACAAAAGTGCATTTCACTGGGGAGAGGCGTAACAGATGGCATTTGATACATTGAAGAATAAGCTTATCACTGCACCCATATTACACTTTCCTTCTTGGGATAAGCCATTCCATGTACATGTTGATGCTTTGGGGATGGACGATTGGGGAAATCTTAGCACAACTTGGAGAAGGAATTGTTGACCACCCCTTGTGTTTTTCTAGTAGGAAGTTGACACCAACAGAGCAGAACTATACTGCTACTGAGTGTGAAGCATTATCCATGATCTATGCGTGCTGCAAAAATTTAGGTAGTATATGTTGGTAACACCCTTTATCTTCTACACAGACCACATGGCATTGAAGTACTTAGTAAAAAAGCTTGTTCTACAAGGGCACATATGTCTAGTGGGTCTTGTTGTTTCAAAAATTTGAGTTTATAGTTGTTGTGAAACTAGGTAAGATTAATTTGCAACTTGACCATTTATCAAGGATTAACTCAGGAGAGGAGGTGTAGAGCATTGAGGATACAATGCCAGATGTGCAACTGTTGAGATTGTGGTGTGCACACCCTCTGACTTGGAATATATTGTTGTATTTCTCAAAATGGGTGTGGCACTGGAAGAATGAATAATTTGGAAAGAAAGTAGTTAGCCATACTTGTCACACCCTACATGTTAATTAGTGGAGACTTATACAAGCTAGGCTCATGATGAGGTTTTGTGTTGGTGTGTGTTAGAGCATGAATGCGTTGCAATCATGGAGGAAGCACATGGTGGGATTGCAAGAGGACACTATGCAGGGAATGCAACCATGTGCAAGATCCTTCTAGCAAGTTTTTGGTGGGAAATGGTTTACAAGGATTGTATTGAGTTTTGCAAGGCCTGTGACCATTGCCAGTGCCTTGGAAAACTAGGAAGAAGAGATGAGATGCCCTTGAGACTGATAGCTAGCGCAGAACCATTTGAGAAGTGGGTGATTGATTTTTTAGGACCGATTTCACCTGCCGACACAAAGGAATGGTTTCACGCTATATCATTACATGCAAAAATTATCTTACGAGGTGGGAAAAAGTGGCACCTATAAGGGATTACATAGTGGCAACAACAGCTAGGTTCTTGTGGGAAAATATAATCAGCAGATATGGATGTCCACTAAGTTTAACAAGTGATAGGGGTACTCATTTCTTGAATGAGACAGTCAGAATATTGTTGGAAGAATTCATGGTAGCCCACCACAAGACTACCCCCTATCACCCACAAGCTAATGGAACTAATGAGGCATTTAATGAAATTCTGAATCACACGTTAACCAAATATTTGTGATGTGGGAAGAAAGGATTGGGATGATAAAGTTTTGTTGTGTTATGGTCATACCAGACTACTTATTAAAGATTGAAAAAAGCCACACCTTTTCAATTGGTGTTTTTCGTCGAAGTAGTATTACCTATTGAATTCATGTTACTATCACTATGTATACCGTGTGTAGGAGGATTAGCTAATGAAAAAGCACTTGAGGAGAGGATTGATAAGTTAATACAGTTAGATGAAAGGTGGGCCATTTCTCGTTGGAGTCAGAAAATAGAGAAATCTAGGCAAAAGGCATGGCATGATAAACACATAAAGAACAAAAAATTCGAGGTTGGGAAGATGGTTCTATTGTATGACTCCAAGTTTTTGTGCCATCCTAGGAAATTCAAAGTCCATTGGATGGGCCCATACATTGTATCCTATATACTTGATTTAGGCACTTTCCAGTTACAAGCGCTGGATGGAACACGGTTACCAAGCCATTTCAATGGGAGTAGGTTGAAGCCCTACTATAAATAAGTCTTCTTTGTGTTTGTAAATAAGGTAGTATTTCCAGTTAGCCTAGGATTTCCCTTAATGTATTTCCTTTCTTTTGTGTTTCCCCTTCTCATTTCTTGTTCCCTTTCTTTTTATTTTTTGTGTGTGTTTGGGAACTGGTAGCCACTTATTATTTTCAAAATTTTCTATGTGCAGAGGACCACACATCTATTTTTGTGTGGGGTGGAGTGATGCGACAAGTACTGGAAGTTGGTAGTGGAAGTTGTGTTTTGATGGCCCGGTTTGAAGGATCAAAAGTGCGTAGTTTGGAAGAGTGCATGTAGAAAAGGTGAACATAAGGAGTTTGGTGTCAGGAAGGCTTTACAAAAACCATGTACAAGGGTGAGAAGTGCAAGAACAACATGAGGTAGGTGATGTCAAAAATCAGGATAAGGATAGAAGAAGTGCCTTCGGGCACTGCAAGTGTGCGTAAGGATCTTTGGTCAGTAAGGATTTTGGCATGCCAGAAGGTTATAGAATTTTTTCACACAGGATTGGGCATGGGGTAAAAGTGCTAAAGGTTGGATTTAGAAGAAAAATCACCTTTATTACAAAGGTACATTGGTAGGTGGCATGACATTTATTGCAGAAAAAAGAAAAATCTATAAGTAGAAGGTCGGGGTACATTATTGTTTACCTTGCATTTGTGATATCGAAGAGCTCTTGTGAACTAGGGCATCCTTGAAGAAAAGTTGTGTCAAAAAAGAGTTGTGAAGATTTGAGTGCATAGCTAGTTTGATCAGTGAACTGGAGTGGAAAAAGAGTACATGGGCATGAGGGAGAAGGTTGTAGAATTTTTTGAATCCCGTAAGTGAATACACCATCTTGTGGAAAGAAGGGTTTTCCAGGTTAGGGTTTCACAGCTAGGGCACATGATTGAAGGGATTTTCATGAAGGAGTAGAGCCACATAGCTGAGAAGAGCTAGGATCAAGAGAAAGAAAGAACTTTTAGTGACCCGACAGAGAAATGGCACCAAGGAAAGTAACAAACATTTCACCAAAGAAGGGCAAGGGAAAAGGGAAACAAGTTGTTTCCACCAGTTTCAATGAAGAATGGTACACAAGAGATGCAATATCCAGATGATGTATTTCTTGGAAAAGAATGGGTGTCTCATGTTAGAAAGATGGTCGTAAGTGACTACAACCATCAAACGAGCACCACAGAGAATGAGATGGCATTGGAACTGGTTCACCCTACAGACAAAAGGACACTAGATGGAATGCCTATCTACGATGATGAGGTAAAGGTGAAGATGGAGAAGGCTGGGTTATTGCAACTCTATGAGTTTCCCTATTTGGAAAACCTGAGTGACTGTACCAGTGGTTAATGTCATGTGTACATGAAGACCATTTATAATTTGCAAGATGTAGGATGTGGAAAACTCCCCAACTGATTTCTAAATTTACTGGTCTTATCTAGGAAGGAGAATCTTTTGATGATGACTTGGATGATAAGGAGGCCATCAAGAAGACTATTGAAGCCTATGACTACAAGAAGGGGTCACGATACTTTGACATCTCTATGATTTCTGACCCTATAATGAGGATGGCCACATGCTTGGTCACAAAACTAAATGGGCAGGAGAGATGGACACAAGATCAACAAGGCTTGGTTGAACATTTTCCGTAAGATCTCAGAGGGGACCATCTATAACCTCTCAGCATTCATAGCAGAAGAAATCATCAGTGTCGCATGTGATGGAGAAAATATCATGTTTGGTAATGTCCTCCTTACCATCATCTTTTCAGAGATTGGAGTGCCTGATGGGCCAGATAAATTTGTGTGGGAGTACCCAGATGAGAACCCTTCCCCTGCCAAAATATTTGAGAAGTACACTTGTGACACCATGATGGCCGCCCACAAGGTGTGCCTAGAAAAATGGTATAAGTGGATGTGTGATGCATTCGGCGCAGAGTGGAGAATACCTGAGTAGTTACCTATTTTACTACAAGGCGAGGCTGAATTCACCATGTACCAACATTTTTGTATTGGCAAGGTTTACTCTAGCAGATGGCGCCAAGGGTCCCTGGTGCAAATTTCCATTCTCCTTCACAACACAATACTTCCAGGCCAGAGTCAATAGATTCAAAGAGGCAAAGAAACTAAGGTTTGACCTCAACATGGTAGACCAGGATTACCATGAGCTACGCAGGACATTGATATATCCAAAGAAGTGTGCCTATGTGGAGAAGTATGTCTCCCATGATGTACATATGTTGAAGCCAGTAACATTTCCTTTTGCTAGGAGAACTGCAACAAGGGTATACCTACGCATAAGGCCTAAGTATGAGAAGGGTGCTTACATTGAAAATGATGTCTCTATCCCAGAAGACCCCACCATAAGGAAGAAGTCCATGCCAAGGAAAAGGGAGAGAGAGGAGGCCCTTGAGAAAAAGGCACCAAGTACACATACATTGTAGTCTGTAGGCGTGTAGGAGTTGGGTGCAAAACCAAGCACCTATGCACAGAGGAAGAAGTCCCCCATAGAAGAGAAAGAGAAGACACCTGAGGAAGAGGCACCAGAGAAAGAGAAGCCCCCTATAAAATAAGAATCACTGGAAAGAAAGGAGTCACCTAGGGAAGAAGAAAAAGAAGAGTCTCCTATATTGGAATCACCAGTTAGGAAGAAAGTAAAGAGTAACAAAAAGGTAGACTCAGAAGAAACAGAGAGCATGGAGGCTGACAAGGGTGACAAGGATGATGAAGAGCATGATGAGGCTCAGGACCATCCTGTGTATGATGTACATGAGTCAGAGGAGGAGGGAAATGAAGAGAAGGATGAGGATGAAGGAGGTGCTCATGGAAAGGGGGGAAGTGAGGAAGTCAACATGAAGGATCAAAGGACTCCAAGCCTGACCAAGGAGCAGATAGAGGATGTTGCAGAAAGGGAGGTAGCAGGCATCATAAAAGACTTGGTGGATCAAGAGGTGGAGTGCAACGCTGAAGAAGTACTCAAGGAGATGGAGGGAAGTGAAAGTGTAGAAAAGGAGTATGGAAGCATGGGTGGAGATCCCAGCCTAGCAGTAAGCTTCCCAAAGGTAGTGTGCACAGGAGGAAAGGGTATGGTAGTGGTGCAGGAACAAGGAATGACTTACATCAATGATCCAAATAAGGTACTGTGCACACATTTCCAAAGTATCGTGCCTTCAAACCAACTCCTTGCATGGTCTTCTTTCGATGAAGAGGGTGTGTACCCATGCACAAGGAAGATGTTGTCTTGGGATTTTGAGTCCCATGTTGATGAGCCTGAATTCGAGGTCAACCATGAGGCATTGATGAAGATACCAGATACCAAGGGAGTAAACCCTCTGGTGAATTCTCAACAACTATCATATGAACAATTTTGTAATGCACTCAACAAAGTGTTCGGTGGAGGTTGAGGCGAGGCTCTTCAGGAGAAATGATAGAGTAAGGGTCTTGGAGGAAGAGCTTGAAAAGAAAAATGAAGAGATCATTGAAAAGGACAAGGAGTTAAAGCAGGAGGAGTTGATCAGTGCACAATTAAGGTGTGAATTAAGGGAGGAGAAGGAAAAGGTGTGTGAGATCCATAAGAAAATAGAGATGATTTTAGATGCCATAATCTTGAAGCACCCAGACCTGGCCCCGCCTGAGAAAAAATACATGAGTCAACCATGCAATGCTTGGAAGACTTGACCCACATCCTCACCATGGAGAGGCAGCCACTCACATTGGAATCAGTAGAAGAGGCATTGGCATGCCAGAAGGAGGAAGAAAAACTGAAGATTGGGGAGACAGTTACTCGGTATTCCGAGCTCCTTGCCACTGTAAAGACCACTGCACAAATGGCTGAGGCTGTTTATGACAATTGCGCTGACAGAGATAGGGTAGCAAGCATACTGGTTGCTATGCATGAGGTGGATCTGAAGGAGTTTCAAGAGAAGAACAAAGGAAACAGGGCGTAGTGGGATAAGATCCTAGCCAAGGTTGAGAAAAATATGGAAGCAATTGAAGTCTTGTGGGGTTCGATTAAGAATTGACTTAAGGAACTATATCCCTAGGTCACTCACAGAATGGATGCACTGGACGATCTTAGCAAGCAGCTAGAAGGAATTGTAGATACACTGAATGCTAAGAGTGATGAATTGAGTTTTGATGAGGTGAGTGCTCTAGTAGGTGACCTACTTCAGCAAGCGCAGGGTGAGGTGGATGCCTGGGAAAATATTGAAGCAACAGTAAAGAAGGAATTCCCACTCCTCCTACAGTAGTAGCAGATTCTTCCATTCTTTCATTCTTTATTCAGATTGTCCCTGTCCCACTATTCTTTATTCTTTAAAGAAGAAGGATGTTTCTGAGGATGGAGAACATGCTTAGTGTGGGGTGATGTTGGGCCCTGAAATATTGGCTAAGTACCAAAGGGCGTGCACACAAGACCAGTGAGAAGAAGGGCACTCAGGGGAAAGCACGCAGGACAAAGGGGTTTAAGAAGGGTTTAAGTGAAACCAAGGCGTGCGCAAGAGGAAGAACACGGGTTTAAAGGACTTAGCCATATTTGGCATTCTAGAGGCACTTGAGGAAAAATGTGAGGACCCGACTAGGCATGATGAGTGGATAAGGTGCCAGCCTGGAACCTTGGAGGTCAAGAAAAGGATATTCCATGCAGGGAATATTCCTAGAAGACATCATTACAGAGAGTGGAGGGTTTGCAAAGGGATAAGAATTCACCATTGGAGGACCACATCGACACTTGGCACATGATCTGTTCAGGAGAGAAGGCATGGTGGTGGGTGTTGATCCTATAAAAAGAGATGCTTGGGCTAGAGAAACACAGGATAGAGACAAGAGACGAAGAAAAGAGAATACAAGAGATGATAGAGAATGCATAGAGAATCCAAAGAAAGAGGAGTAACAAAGTGTTGTAGTAATGCTAGGGTTTAGAGCACTTAGTGCTAAGGGTTGTAAGGGATGCCATAAGCCTTTGTATGGCACTAGGATCTGTAACAAGGGTTAAAATGGGAAAGGTATAGTTAGGGTCTCATACCAGGGAGGATTTGTAGGAGTTGAGTCCCTGTCATTTAATATGTATGGTCTAAGATGACCCTTTTGACTGTAATATGGCTACCATAAACTATATTAAATATATATATATATGGGTTCATTATTTATATCTTGTTTAAGGGTGTAAACCCTCATGTTATATGACTATCATGGCTCAGATCTAGTTTATTATGCTTATTACAATGTTATTTAGTTTTTGTAATGCATTAAGATGTGGATCTGTTAGTTGCATCTTCTACCTTTTTAAATAAGTGAATGTACTTCTAATTCTGCAAATCATCCTCCATTAATGGTAGAACCTTCTCACAAAGCTCACATAAAGGAGGGGCTCAGCACCCGCGCGTGCCTCGGGTGAGTGCCCAGTGCCGCTGGGTGATAGGTCGACGCGCTTGGGGTTATAAAATAGTATTAAGGGTAAATAAATGACGGTTTCTCATTAGAAGTCTAGATGCAAAGATAAATCATGACTATTTATATTTCATAGTTTTAAGAGGGTTTTATTTCCCTAAATTACGTAAATTAGTATTAAATATAGCTACCTTCAACTAATGCCACCTAACATGTATTACATTTCAAACACATGAACAAAGACATTTATATTGAATAAAAATAAATACAATAAAAATCAATCAGACATGAAAATAAGGAGGTGGTTAAACACAACCTTTGCCAACATCCTCCCAACCTGTGCCAAACAATGATCAAATTTGAAAGACTGGTCTTAATTTCACGTTGAAGGTGTTATATTCATCCAATCCTTCCATGATAAAAAGTCTCAAGAACTAATTAGAGTTCAATTGACAAGAGAAAACAAACCACACACTTCATTTAAACATATGCTACGTAAAATATTGCTCTTCCAATTTTTATAAGCTTCAACTTTTGGGAAAGGTTTAAACCATTTGGAAGGAGTGGTAAAATAAAGTATGCTCGTAAATAATAATGTTTTTGAAATTATATTTTTGCAGCAAATAAATGAGAATTATTTTATTATTAATTATGAGACACAATGCTCCACATGTATTTTGAGGCGCACAATCCTCATTTCCTATTATTCAAAATAAGTTTAGTTAATTATTGATCAAATATTTCAAGTATTACTATTAAATAGGTGAAACATAAAAGGTAGAAGAAACCATTAAACTCTTTGAAGGTATGGTAAGTCATCTTATTTAACTCTCCATGGCTATAAGCTTGCAAGAAATTAACACCATCAATATATCCTTTCCAATTACATTTACACTATGAAGATATTGTCCTTCCCAATCATTGTAGACATCAACTACGAAATACAATTTAATATATATTTGCAGAAACATTGTTTTAACATACAAAATCACATATCTATTTCAATATCCAAATCATTGAAACAAAGTAAAAATATTTTTGCTAAACACAACATGTACAAAATACCTCTATTATATTTAATATTAGATAAACACTACAATGTAGTTGAAATACATATCAATTTTTTCGGGGCATATGATAATGTGAATACAAGAAATGCATATGACAACACCAAACCTATGATCTACAACATCTTACAATTATTGTTTTATTAGTTACAATCTTAAATTGTAGTGATGCCCTTAGATGTTTCAACCCTAGAGTAAAATTGTTTACCATTGTTTTCAACAAACAAAGAAGTTATGAGCTGATCACCTACATAGCATGTAATGAGATTGGTAGGGTTTTCATAGGAAAGTAGCAAGTTTACACGTCTAGCGATTTCTGGAAGAGCTCACATTGTGATTCTGAGGCATTGTAAAGCAAAACACGCGCTTTGCAATCTATTACATAACCATGTTTGTGCTTCACACAGAAAATGCAGAAGCTTGGGTTTGAATCATTGATGTGAGTTGCGTACGTGCATTTGACTGAGCCTGTATAGGATGACATTGTGATGGGGAGTATGTAGCCATCTATAACAACATACATGTAGAAATATTGGGTGCTGAAGGTGAAGTCAATGAACCTTTGGCACCTTTGCCTCTACAATTACATGTGACTCAAAATTCAACATGCCTATCTATAGGGAGAAACAACTATATCGAGGGAGCAATTTTGACCAGTGCAAGTCACAAGCAGGACAGAGCCAGTATGCCTCGTACATTTGTATGTTCCTTATCATTCTTTTCCAGTGCTAAATCCTCTCTGCTGTTGTATCGTAACGATGCCAACACTACAATCTTAATCATAAATACGAACGCCAATGCCATTCACTTCCAATCGCAATGTCCGTCTCAATCTCATAGCCTTATGCAGAGAAGGTCGGTTGAAAGAGGCGCTACATATTCTGCTTACTAAACACAACCCACCTGTAGACTCTAAAACGTACTTTCACCTATTGCAGACCTGCATTACCAAGAAAGCCCTCTCGCAAGGTAAGCAAATTCATTCCCACATCAATCAGAACGATTTTAAGTTCGCGACACACAAACTATTACAAAATACACTTATACGCATGTATGACATGTGCGGATGTTTAGCTGATGCCTGCCAAGTGTTTGACCAAATGACTGAACGAGACCTCTTCTCATGGAATTTCATGATTGCAGCTTACAGAAGACATGGGTATCCTCACAAAGCGTTGACACTGTTTCACCAAATGCAACCAACAGGTGTCCTGCCTGATCAGTTCACTTTTGCTAGCATACTCCCAGCCTGTGCCAAAATAGGAGCTCTGAAACAGGGTAAGGACATTCATGAAAGCATAATGGATAAGGGACTTTTCTCAGATGTTGTAGTTGCAAGTGCCCTGGTGGATATGTATGCAAAATGTGGAAGCCTCCAAAAGGCTTGTGAACTGTTCGATAAAATGCCTAAAAGAAATGTGGTATCATGGAATGCCATGATTGCAGGATATGCACAAAATGGGTTTGCTGAAAAGGCTTTTGAAGCTTTTAAGCAAATGCAATTATCAGGTGTAAATCCAGACGCCACAACCTTTGCCAGCATCCTCCCAGCCTGTGCCAAAATGGGAGCTTTGAAACAGGGTATGGACATCCATCAAAACATAATGGAAAGTGGGATTTTATCAAATGTTGTAGTTGTAAGTGCCCTGGTAGATATGTATGCAAAATGTGGAAGTATACATAAGGCATATGAACTGTTTGAAAAGATGCCTCAAAGAGATGTGGTCTCATGGAATGCCATAATTGCAGGATATGCACAGAATGGTTTTGTTGAAAAGGCTGTTGAAACTTTTAAGCAAATGCAATTGTCAGGTGTAAAGCCAAACTCTACAACCTTTGCCAGCGTCCTCCCTGCCTGTGCGAAAATGGGAGATATAGAACAGGGTAAACACATCCATCAAATCATAATGGAAAGCAGTTCTTTGTCAGATGTTGTAGTTGTAACTGCCCTAGTAGACATGTATGCAAAATGTGGAAGTATAGACAAGGCACGTGAACTGTTCGACAAGATGGATCAAAGAAATGTGGTATCATGGACTGCAATGATTCTCGGATATGCACAAAATGGGTTTGTTGAAAAGGCCTTGGAAACTTTCAAGCAAATGCAATTGTCAGGTATAAAGCCAGACTCAACAACCTTTGCCAGCATCCTCCCAGTCTGTGCCAAAATGGGAGCTTTAGAACAGGGTACAAACATCCATCAAAGCATGATGGAAAGTGGATATTTATCGAATGTTGTAGTTGCAAATGCCCAGGTAGATATGTATGCAAAATGTGGAAACATACACATGGCACGTGAACTGTTTGACAAAATGGTTCAAAGAGACGTGGTCTCATGGACTGCAATGATTACTGGATATGCACAAAATGGGTTTGTTGTAAAGGCTTTGGAAACTTTTCAGCAAATGCAAATGTCAGATGTAAAGCCTGACTCCACAACATTTGCTAGCATCCTCCCAGCCTGTGCGAAAATGGGAGCTTTAGAACAGGGTACAGACATCCATCATAACATAATGGAAAGTGGATTTATATCGAATGTTGTAGTTGCAAATGCCTTATTAGATATGTATGCAAAATGTGGAAGCATACACAAGGCACGCGAACTGTTTGACAAAATGCCTCAAAGAGATGTTGTCTCATGGACTGCAATGATTGCAGGATATGCACAAAATGGGTTTGTTGAAAAGGCCTTGGAAACTTTTAAGGAAATGCAAATGTCAAGTGTAAAGCCAGACTCCCCAACATTTGCAAGCGTCCTACCAGCCTGTGCCAAAATGGGAGCTTTGGAACAGGGTATGGACATACATCAAAGCATAATGGAACGTGGATTTTTTTCAAATGTTGTAGTTGCAAATGCCCTGGTAGACATGTATGCAAAATGTGGAAGCATAAACAAGGCACGTGAACTATTTGAGGAAATGCCTCAAAGAGATGTGGTCTCATGGAATGCCATGATTGCAGGATATGCACAAAATGGCCTTTGCAAGGATGCTCTCAAACTCTTTGAACTAATGAAGCACTCTGGAACATACCCTGACCATGTAAGCTGCACTTGTGTTTTATTAGCATGTAGTCATGCAGGTTTAGTGGATGAGGGTTGTAAATACTTCAATGGCATGAGTGCCTCTTATTGCATTACACCTACACTTGATCATTATGTGTGCATGGCTGACCTTCTTGGCCGTGCTGGCTATCTTGAGGAAACTCTAAACTTTGTCATCAAAATGCCAATTAAACCTGTGGTTATTGTGTGGAGGTGTTTGCTTGGTGCATCTAGAGCACATAAGAATGTAGGGTTAGGATTATTTACAGCAACACTTCTTTTTGAGCTGGAACCTCAAAATGCTGTAACTTATGTTCTTCTGTCAAACATCTATGCAGAAGTGGGCAGGTGGGGTGAGGCTCAAATATTAAGGAAATTGATGAATGAAAGAGGAATTAAAAAGATACCTGGATGTAGTTGGATTGAAGACCATAAAATGGTACATGCATTTTGTGTAGGAGACAGATCACACCCACAGACACAGGAGATTTATGCAAAGTTGGAGAACTTGTCTTGGGAGATGAAGGCAGCAGGATATTTTTCGAATTCAAAACATGTACTGATTGAAGTGGACAAGGAAGAAAAGGAATTATTCCTTTGCCACCATAGCGAGAAGTTGGCGATTGCATTTGGATTGTTAAATACACCTGCGGGGACAACTATTAGAGTCGTCAAGAACCTTCGAGTATGTGTTGACTGCCACACTGCAACCAAGTTTATCTCCAAGATTGTTTCAAGACAAATTATTGTGAGAGATGCAAACCGGTTCCATCATTTCAAACAAGGACAATGTTCTTGTGGAGATTATTGGTGATGCTGTGTGAAGCAAACTGTAAAACAAGGTACACAGTGTCAGACCTGCAGCAATAAAGAAGGGACCAGGTTTTATTTTCAGGTTCTAGTCAAATGGGTTTTTCTAAGTGTACGGAGATCTAGAGCATGCTGTTGAGTTCATAAAATCAGATGTAATTATGCAATGTGCATTGCCGCCTAATATATTGATGGGGTATTTGTTAAAGCCCCGTTTTATGATATAATGTCATGACATTGAACTGTATTCAGGAAACTTTACATGCTTGGGATGATAAGCTGCAGCTGGTGGAGATTAAGAAAAACAAAAAAGAGATGTACCATCAAAGGAGATGGAAAGATGCTATAACAATCAATTCAATTCTTGAAGATGGTGGGGAGAGCATCTCTCTATAGTTCTTTACATCGAGCTTTGTCAGAAGTAATTGTATAATATTGTGCCTGCATTATGTTGTCATTTAGGATTGAATCGCAGATACTAATTATGTATGCAAATTTACATATGTTCATGTGGATTCTGTTTCGTTTATGGTTTGAGATTCCTAATGTTGCTTCACATCCCTTTCTAGAGTGCTAATATGCTTGGCAACTCATCTTTTTTTAAAAATTAAATTTGATTTTGTATATATGTTTCTAATTTAGAAATAAATTATTAGAATTAATGTCTGCAGAAGTAAAAGTACAATTTTTGTTATATTGTAGTTGGCATACATGTCTAATGCCTGGAAAACTTGCATAATGAGGTTTACAGATTGATGGCAGAGTAGAGAATAATGTATATATGTAGAAATAAAATCACAATTTATATTACATTGTAATTGCATGTATAGGGTATTAAATATTAAATATTTGGCATAATAAGGTTTATCAAATAAGACTATTGAGAGGAGGTCAAATGGTGATTTGGAGGGTGTTAAATAGGCCATGGCCCTCCCTAACGAGCCTAATCCGGGTATGGATGACAAAGGAATGCAAATGATTTGTAGTCGAGGTTAATTAAGTAGCGAAATGGAATCATTTGTGGTCACTATAGGTTTGAAATAGGTGGAACACGAGAGGATGAGAACCACAAGAACTTTTGAAGAACATGATGGAAGACATCTATTGGAGATAGGGGAACATTGCAATTATACTTGATAACATGATCAAATTAATGTTTTAAAAAACCGGTCAAACCGGAACCGGAACTTTTGACCTTAAAAAATTTGACTCGGCCTGTGACTCGAATCGCCCGACCGGTTTTAGCCCAAACCGGGGCCGGTTCCGTACGGAACCGGCCGGTTCATTCTTTTTCGGCTGTACCACAGCGCCAGCGTGGAAAAAATGCGTTTTTAATTGTTTTCTTTTATTTTTTATTGCCTCTAAACCCTAATTTAGTGTGATAAATACACCCCCCCCCCTCTATCACTTCACACCTCTCTCATTGAGCATTTGTGAGCAAAAGCATTTGTGAGCATAAGATTGAAGAGTTTATTTTTTGTAGTGAGCTTGGAAGTTGGAGGCTTGGAGTTTGTTTGGCATTGCTTGTGGGCACTTTGTGGTGATATTGGCATCCATTTGTGAGCACCTCACCTCTATTTGTGAGCACCTCTCTTATTTGCAAGGATTTGGAGGATTGGGGCAGCCCTTGAATAGTGTTCATTTGGAGTTGTTTGGTATCAAGTGTGGGCTCATTTGTGGTGGCATTTAAATCTACATTTGGAGTGTGGGCTCTTTGTGGTGCTATATACAAGCTTGGAGCATTTCCTCACCTCATTTGTGTGCACATTGAAAGGTATGTTACATTTTAAACTTGCCCCTTATTTGTAAATTTTATTAAAAAAGAAATAGGAAATTTATTTATTTTTTTATTTGCATTTTCAGATTTGTTTGCATTTGCAATGGCCCCCAAATCAAAAGACCCTACATGGGCCCATGCAGACGTAATTGATGACCAAGTTTTTTGTAAATATTGTAAGAAACACATCAAGGGGGGGCAGGGGGGGGGGAGAGGGGCGATTCATAGGTTGAAACAACACTTGACTAGTCAAAGAGGCCAAGTTACCCCATGTGAGGCACCTGGTATTGATGACATTAGGTTGGAAATGAAAAACATGCTTGAAAAACATAGAGAAGAGAAGGCTAGGCAAAAAGAGATGGAAGCTGAAATAGGGAGAAGGAGGGAACATGCCTTGAGTGTTGAAGGATCTTGCTCTGACCCTTCTGTGACTGTTAGAGACCCCTTTCAGTATATGCCTCCCCCCATCCCACTCATAGTCGAGAAAATCGGCCTCAAAAAAGAAAGAACATTCAAAGCTTTTTTCCATCTTCCACACCTGCCACTGCTAGTGCCTCCATGCCAACACAAAATCAGCCTACCTTGGATAACCATTGGAAGAAGCAATACAAAGAAGCAGCTTTTGAGTACATTGCTAGATGGTGGTATGATGCAGATATCCCTTTCAATGCTGCCCGCCTCACCTTATTACCAGCCGATGTTTGATTCTATTGTTGCTGCTGGTAAGGGCTTCAAAGGCCTTAGTATGCATGACTTGAGAGGATCACTTTTGAAGAAAGAAGTTGCATCCATAGATGAATATTTGAAAGGTTGGAAAGCTTCATGGGGCCAAAACAGGATGCACTATCATGTCAGATGGGTGGAGTGATGGCAAGAACCGCACAATAATAAATTTTCTTGCCTCTTGTCCATAAGGTACCATGTTTTTTGAAATTAGTAGATGCATCTGATAGGGTAAAAGATGCAAATTTATTGTTTGAGCTTTTGGATGAGATTGTTTTAGAGGTGGGGGTAGAAAATGTTGTACAAATCATAACTAGATAATGCATCTAATTATGTTCTTGCTGGTAAAGATGTTAGAGGCTAAACACAAAACAATATTTTGGACTCCATGTGCTGCACATTGCATAGACCTCATGCTTGAGAATATAGGGAAAAAAGATTGGATCAAGAACACTGTAGAGCATGGCAAAAGCATCACCAAATACATCTATAATCACTCATGGGTATTGAACCTAATGAGGAAGAACACTGAGGGCATAGAACTTGTTAGGCCAGCCATCACGAGATTTGCTACGAACTTTCTCACGTTGCAATCTCTTATTTCCCAACAACATAACTTGAAAAGGATGTTTTCAAGTGATGAATGGAATGCATCAAAGTGGAGCCGGAAACAGGATGGGAAAGACACAAAGAAGAAACTTTTTGATAATTTATTTTGGAAAAAAACAGCAGAGATTGTGAAAGTTGCAGTCTCTTGTTAAGGTGTTGCGGTTGGTGGATGGGGAAAAATTAGCCATGGGCTATATTTATGAGGCTATGGATCAGGCAAAGGAGTAGATAAGGGCAGCATACAAAGACAGGGTAACTAAGTATGGGCCTATATGGGAGATCATAGATAATAGATGGAACAATCAACCCCATTGACCTATACATGCAGCTGGGTATTTCTTGAACCCAAAATATCATTACAGAGCTCAGTTTGGAGAAGATCAAACATGAGAAGTAAAAGATGGTTTGTACGAGTGCCTAGAGCGCCATGGTCCCTGATGAGATGCAACAACTTGAAGTTCACCGACAGATCAACTTCTTCAGCAGAGCCACAGGTACCTTTGGGAAAAACCTTGCAAAGATTGCAAGGGATGTGGACCAACTAGGTAAGAAATTCTAAGTTTTTTTGAAGTTCATTTGATTAAATTTTTTAATGAATAATCATGAATTTTTAGCATAAGACAATATTTTTCTAATTTGTTGAATTACGCTTTAACCTTTAAGTTATAAGTTTATGTTTTATTTTAATTTTTAACTGTGTTTTTAACTTTCTGTTGTCATTGTTTACTAATTAAACATTTACATTTTTTATCGCAGCACATTGGTGGGATTCATTTGGTAGTCAGTGTCCTCAATTGCAAAAGTTTGCAATTAGGATCCTGAGCCAAACTTGCAGTGCTTCGGGGTGTGAGCGCAACTGGTCTGTCTTTGAGCGGATTCACACGAAGAAGAGAAACCGTTTGGAACAACAACGGTTGAATGATCTTGTCTTCATGCAGTACAACCTTCGGTTAAGGCGTAACCAGTTGTTGAACCGAAGACCTGATACTGATCCCATTGTCTTGGATGATATAGATCCAACTTCAGAATGGGTAGAGGAGAGTCAGCTAGCAGAGTTTGATCCACGATGACTTGGGGTGGATGGCTTTGGATCAAGAATCTGATGAGCCATTAGCAGCACCGCCGCCATCGTCATGAGACACAGCAGGCACTAGTCGCACTCGTGCTACTCCCCAACCCCGTGCAGCTCCAGTTGTTGCAGATTGTACCTGAGAATTTGGATGAGTCTGAGTCAGAGCCAGAGGCCGGTGATCATATTGATGAGGATGACCTTGAGGATCCCATTTCCAGTAGCGGTGCAGAGTTTGATCATGATGATTGATCATTGATGTCATCTAGTTTATTCTAGAGTTTTGTAACTTGTAGTATTTGTAATGTATCAATGATCATATCATGTTTTTTTTTTGGAGTCTTGAACTATGGAGATTGATCATTGGAGACCATTTAGAGCCTCATTGTCTATATATTTTGTTTCGGACTCTCATCTATGATATATGTATTGTGTATTGGACTTGGAGTTCATGCCATTTTGCTATAAACACCTTTCTTGCATATATATAAGAGAAAACTTTGCATATTCTATGTGTACTTGTTGGAATTATGGTTTTTAACCTTTCAAATATATTATTTTCATTAACAATATAAAATTTTATGTATTTTTTAGTAAACCGGTTCCGGTTCCGGTCCGGACCTCGGCCGGTTTCCGAGTCTGGTTCCGATTTTTAAAACATTGGATCAAATTAAATACTTTATTTAAGTGCTACAAATCCAACAAATGCTGATAAAGATACCATTCCACATGACAAGATATGAATTAGAGATATTCTTAATTGGTTTTTGCATTCCTAGCAAATGCTAGTTAAGACTAAGTTCCATGTATATGAATAAATATATTTGCAGGGTAATATTATAATTGCAACTTCGTGGAAAAAGCTTCATTTCTTGAGGCGTGAGAGAGAAGAGAAGAAGGCTGTCTTGAGGAGAAATAAGAGAGGGAAGTTGCCATGTGAACAACTCAAAGCTATTCGTAAAAATAGAAAGAGAGATTAAAGTGAGATATATTCTTCTGGATAGTGAGGAGAAGAAAGTTGCCTTGAAAGACAACAAGAGACTGAGGTTTCTATGTGACGAGCCCAAGTCTGATTTTCAGAACAGCAAAGAGAAAGAGGCTTGTGAGCAGCCCATAAAAGGAGATCTTCATGAATGAGGATGTAGAGGTGATAGATTGTGAACCAAAAGGAGGAAACCCATTATATGATGATGGGAAATATTTTATGGAATCCCATAAGTGGAAAGAGACTGAGTTTTCATTGAAACATAAAGATAAAGAATTTCATGTTTCTCTTTTGCAGGGAAGAAGGATTGGGGACAAAAAAGAATATTTTTCAGATTTCCATGAAGGACATAATGGAGATGGCTAAAGTGCATATTAGTGCACGAGTTGAGTGTGGTTGATTAACATGCATATTAAGAGGAAGAAAACAGAAAGAAGAATGAGAAAAGAACAACCGTGGAGGTCGTTGAGAATGGGCCTCTTGGCGTCCATCATGTGAGCAGAAGTTGTGAGAAGGATGTAAGCAATGGAGAAGAGTTGGACAACATGTCTATAAGGCATGATGAAGAGCTGGAAAAAGTGTTTGCGGGAGCTCTTGATTCCCTTAATGTGTTTGTTCAATGTGAAGCTCCATCAAAGGTAATGAATGTAGACAAAAGGAAAAAGTATGTTTTAGTCCAACATACTCATATATATGAGAAGTAGATTGACGAGGTAGAACGAAAATGTCAGGTTGTAAAGCAGTTGAAGAGCTGATTGGTAAGGATGTGGCAATAAAAGCAGGTTGTCTTCAAGTCATCACGGAGACGAGAGAGTGGTAAATTGATGGTACAAGAATGTTCTCAAGAGGATATACAAGAGGAAGTTCATTTGTAGCATCTATAGTTGAGAGAGAAGACTCTAACATGGGCAAGAGGAAGAGATGGGCAAGATAAATAAATCCTCTCATGTGGTGTAGAAGAAAACAAAAAGAAAGAGATCGTGGACATGTTTCTACCGAGAATATTAAAGGGTGCAAGTAATGTTACACATGTGGGAGAAACCCACATAGGTATTGGTGAAGAAACTCTTAATATTATTCTCGTATTAACTAGGAGATCACAAGGCTCTTTACACATGGCATGAATGAGGTGAAGAAATAATATTGCAATCAACCTATAGTTGATGTAAAGAGTTTGAGCATAGAAGAATATAAGGATGAGATGGAGCAGTTGAGTTTGTTACCAACCCAAGCATGTGATGAAGAGTATAAGGCTTCCGAAGAGATACAATTTGAAGATGATGGGATGAGTGAGATGCTTCTACAAGCCTTAGAAGAACATGGTGAAGAAGATAAAGAAGATGATGAGAGGCTAGTTGGGACAACATTCCATAATGACATATTTGGTCATTTTGAAGACACATAAAAGGTTGTAAATAGTGAAGAAGATGATGTTGTAGCAGAGATATAGGAGTTGCTATTAGTGAGGGAAATGATATAAGAGAAACAGTTGGAAGCTGTGAGAAAAGAGGAGTTGCAAACTCCAACAACATGCTGGATAGTGTGTAAAAAAAACCTACAAGGCTTTATGAGGAGATTGTTGGATGGTAGTGGGTACAAGCCCACAAGAGAAAGCAAGATGTAGGAAAGAACATCTTGTTGGAAGTGTTCAGATGAATATGGGTTTCAACCCACAAGAAGATGGAAGAAAAAGAAAAGAAACATTTGGAGGAAGTGGTTAGAATATGGTCGGTCAAATTCCACAAAGTAGGAAAGGAGGAGCAAATGTCAAAAGAAGAGAGAAGATTTGAAGCCAACAAGAAGAAGGTGGAAGTGGAAGAGAAAAAGAGAAATTTAGTTGAGGTATTTGGTGTGTTGGCAAGGAACACCATGGTCATCAATCTCAGTGGCCAAAAGAGTGGTTTTACCACTTAATCCACCCATGTGTGTTGGGGTTAGCACACCGGTTGTACAGACAATATATCAGATCTAAGCATACATGCAAATAAAAGTGGATATTCTACCAGAAGAAATATACAAAATAAGAGACATAAATCAACACCAGATTTAACGTGAATCACCCAGTGTGGGCTACGTTCACCAAGAAACACGTCAATCTATTATCCAAAGCTTTGACAAGATATACAATGAAGATTTACAATCTTCTACACCTCTTAGATGTACAATACTTTCTTTCCTCAAGCTTTTGCTTCATCACCAAGAATTCTCTCTCACCAACTTTTGCAAGTTCTTTCTAATTCTTGTTAATCATTCTTCTTTCTTACTTATAAACCCTAACTTTTATGCTTATATAGTCTTTTATAGACTTAGGGCACTTAGCCATGCAATTACAATCAATAGAAATACTTTAATGCTAAAAATAGATCTAATTCCCAAGAGTTAATTAAAACATTCTCACACAGGTAACAGACGTCGGTTAGCCCTAACCGCTGCCGGTTCCTCCCTTGCCTAACCGATGTCGGTCCTTCCTGACGGATGCTGGTCCTAGGTGACCGATGCCAGTTCCCCTTTGACTGATAACGATTATTGTATTTTTCAACAAGTTTCCATTGCATGCTAAACTGAAGTAATTGAGCTCCACAACTCAACAATTTCCCACTTGGAGATTAATTACTGCGGCATACCTGTACAACGTCATTCTTGGATCCTTCCTTAGCCTTGTTTCTTCCTCTTCAAGTCTCGAACTCAAAGACTTTTCAACAGAAGTGGAGTGTAACTCCAACTTCTCTTTTGCTAATGGCTTCGTTAGCATATCTGCAGGGTTCTTGCTCATATGAATCTTTTTTAGATTCAACTGTCCATCCTCCAATACCTGTTGTATGAACTATTGATACCTCAACTGAATGTGTTTCATTCTTGAATGAAACGTTGAGTTCTTTGCAAATGAATTGCACTATGACTGTCACTGAACAGTTTACAATCACCTTGCTCCTTTCTCAACTCTTCCATGAACCTACTCATCCATATCATCTCCTTGCTAGCCTCTGTAGCTACAACATACTCTACCTCTGTAGTAGACAAAGCCACAACCTTTTGCAATCTTGAAATCCAGCTAACTGTCATTCCACCTACTGTGAAAATATATCCAGTAGTGCTCCTCCTACCATCCAGATCTCTAGCCATATCCGAATCAACATAGCCACATAATGAAATATCTAAACCTCCATAGCATAACTGCATGTTAAATGTTCCTTTCAAATACCTGAGAATCCATTGGACTACTTTTCAATGCTCTTTACCTAGATTAGAAATATATCTACTCACAACTCCCACTGCCTGTGTAATGTCTGGTCTTGTACAAACCATAACATACATGAGACTTCCAACTGCTGAAGCATATGGCACTCATGTCATGTATTTTACCTCCTCATGTGATGAAGAACACTGATCTTTGCTCAATTTGAAGTGTCCAGCCATAGGTGTGCTAATAGGTTTTGCATTCTGCATGTTGAACCTTTCTAACACCTTGTAGATATAATCCTCCTGAGACAAATACAATTTCTTGTTTTTCTTGTCTCTATGTATTTGCATGCCAAGGATTCTTTTTGCAACTCCTAAATCCTTCATAGCAAATGTGTGAGCTAGCTTTCCCTTAAGCTCACCAATATCTTGCATACTAGATCCTGCAATAAGCATATCATCCACATATAGTAACAAAATAATATAGCTCCCATTTTCAAGCTTCTTGAAATAAACACAATGGTCAGATTCACATATCAAGAAACCATGCTCATGCATAAAACTGTCAAACCTCATGTACCATTGCCTTGGAGCTTGCTTGAGCCCATATAGACTCTTTTTCAACCTGCACACTAATTTATCCTTACCCTTGACTTCATACCCAAGCGGATGCTGCATATAAATTTCTTTATCCAAATCACCATGAAGGAAAGCCGTATTCACATCTATTTTCTCTAAATGCAAATCATCTACTGCAACTATACTCACTACAGTATGAATATAAGTCATCTTAACAACAGGAGAAAATATTTCACCAAAGTCAATACTTTCTTTCTGTGTAAATCCCTTTACTAAAAGCGTTGCCTTGTATCTTTTCTATCCACCCTCTTCTTCCTTAATCCTGTAAACCCACTTATTTTGCGATGTTCTCTTACCTGCTGGAAACTTAACCAAATCCCAAGTTTGGTTTTGTTCCAAGGAGTCCATCTCCTCATCCATGTCATGCTCTCACTAGACGTGGGTCTTATCCTGCATTGCTTCTTTAAAGCTCTGTGGTTCACCATTATCAGTCAATAATAAATAAAATAGAGAAGGTGTAAATCTTTCTGGAGGTTTACTTACCCTTTGTGACCTTCTCACAGGAGTTCGGGGTACTGGAGGCTCAATCTGGACCTCCTAGACATTTCTATCCAAATTTGACAGTGACCAACGCCAGTCACCTCTAACCAACGTCAATTTTACTAACTGAGGCCCGTTTGGATCTTCTATAACTGATACCGGTTCGTCTGACTAGTGCCAATTAGGGGTCAACCGACACTGGTTATTGTGTAACCTGTCGGTAATTCTTTTAAATCCGAGAGTTCATTTTCATCCACAAACTTCTCAACCAGTTCATCCTTGGGTACCAAAATTTGATCTTTGTACATTCTCTTTTCATTCTACTCGACATCACAACTCCTAATAATTTTAGAATTCTCTAAATCCTAAAAACAGAAATTGAAATCACCAGACCTATAACCAATGAAAGTGCACCTCTTGGATTTTGCATCCAACTTATTTCTATTTTCCTTATCAACATGCACAAAATCTTTTGAACCAAAAACTTTAAGAAAATAAATATCTACCTCTTTTCTGGTTTAGGCTTCCTCTGGCATTTCTCCATCTAGTGAACTTGAAGGCCCATGGTTAATCAAATAAATCGATGTATCAACTACTTCTTCCCAAAACTACAAGGGCAATCCAGTATGTATCCTCATACTTCTAACACGTTCCATGATTGTCTTGTTCATTCTTTCTGCAACACCATTCTCTTGTGGTATTCTTGGAACTGTTCTTTCTCTATGTATCTCATTCACTGAACAATAATCATTGAAAGCCTTGCTACAGTATTCACCACCATTGTCAAATCTAAGGCACTTTAACTTAGAATTTGATTCATTCTCAACTAGGGCTTTCCATTTTTTAAAAGTTTCAAAAACATCATATTTATGTTTAATACAATAAACCCATACCTTTCTTGTAGAATCATCAATGAAAGTAACATAATATTGGGATCCTCCATGAGAAGCTACCTGAGCTAGTCCCCACACATCTGAGTGTACAAGCTCTAATTTCTGCTCCTTCTTAGTTGCCCCAACTTTGAGAAATCTCACTCTCTTTTACTTTCCAAAGATACAATGCTCACAAAAATCAAGATCTAAATCTTTCAAATATGATAACTTACCCTTAACCTTTAAGATTTGCATTCCTTTTTGACTCATATGGCCCAACCGGTTATGCCACATGCATGCATCTGAATCTGAAGTAGATAATACAGAAAAAGAATTAGTAATATATGTAGATAAATATAATGTTCCTACCTTCTTACCTCTTGCCACAAAAAAACGCCCTTGGTGACTTTCCAAGAGTCTTCTGTAAAAGTAACCATGCAACTAGATTCACCTAGTTTCCTGCAAAAATAAAATTCCTCCTGAGGCTTGGCACATGCCTCACATCTTTTAATACCCATATATTTTCATTTTGCAATTTTAGATGAACTTCCCCTTTACCAGTAATACTGCAAGATTCATCATCACCCAAATAAACATGCCCAAAATTACCATTGACATAATTTATGAAATAACCCTTATTAGGGGTTGCATAGAAAGAAACTCCTGAATCTAAAACCCATGATTCAATTCTATTATCTAGAGAAAGAATAAAATCATCTTGCATTACATCTGCTATAACAAGATTTTCTTCTTTACATTTGTCTACTTGTTGGTTTTCCTTATCCTTTGACCAACAATCTTTCTTTGCATGTTCTTTCTTTCCACATTTCCAACAAATAATTCCCTTACTTCTGGATTTAGATATAATATCTCTTGACTTTGATTTCCCATTACTCTTACTCTTGGATCTCTCCTTCTACCTGCCCCTACTTTCTACATTCAAAGCATTTCTAGATGATGATTCCTCTGTACTCTTCCTGCGAATTTCTTCATTTAAGATTATACTAACCACATCATCAAACTTCAAAACATTATTAGTAGATGTTGTATTACTAACAACCATTACCAAGTTATCCCAACTATCAGGCAAATAACATAAGAGTAAAAGTGCGTTTAATTCATCATCAAATGGTATTACAACCGATTTTAAGTGATTTATAATAGATCGGAAATCATTTAAATGACTAGATGTGTATCCACCTCCATGCATCTTAGAACTAAATAGTTTCTTCATCAAATAAAATTTATTTGAAACACTAGGTTTTTCATATAAATTAGCAAGAGATTTCATTAACTCTACCATAGAAGCCGCTTCTGTAATATTGGAAGCCACAGATGCTGCCAGGCTCAATCTTATAGATCCCAAAGCCTTTCTGTCAAGAATCTTCCATTCTTCATCAATTATCTTCGTAGGTCTAGACTTTTCATCCAACGGTAAGTATAAATCTCTTTGATACAGATAATCCTCAATCTGCATCTTCCATAATTGATCATTTTTGCCATCAAACTTCTCTACATTGTATTTGTTTTCTTCTGTCACTATTGTAGCTCCCACTCAATCAGAAAATCCTCTGTGAGTAAATATGTCAACACACAAAACACCCAAACAAATCTCTAATACCAATTGTTGGGGTTAACACACCGGTTGTACAGATAATATATCAGATCTAAGCATACAAGCAAATAAAAGTGGATATCTACTAGAAGAAATATAAAAAAAAAGACATAAATCAACACTAGATTTAATATGGTTCACTCAGTGTGGGCTACGTCCACCAAGAAACAAGCCAATCTATTATCCAAAGCTTTGACAAGATATAAAATGAATATTTACAATCTTCCACACCTCTCAGATGTACGTTACTTTCTTTCCTCAAACTTTTGCTTCATCACCAAGAATTCTCTTTCTCACCAACTTTTGCAAGTTCTTTCTAATTCTCATTAATAATTCTTCTTTCTTACTTCTAAACCATATTTTTATGCTTATATAGTCATTTATAGACTTAGGGCACTTAACCATGCAATTATAATCAATAGAAATACTTTAATGTTAAAAAAAAACTAATTCCCGATAGTTAATTAAAACATCCTCGCACAGTAACCGACGTCAGTAAGCCCCAACCGCCGTCGGTTCCTCCCTTGCCTAATCGATGCCGGTCCTTCCTGACCGATGCCGGTCCTAGGTGACCGATGTCGGTTTCCCTTTGACCGATGACAGTTACTGTATTTTCCAGCAAGTTTCCATTGCATGTTAAACTGAAGTAATTGAGCTCCACAACTCAACAATGTGAGTAGTATCTCACAATTTAATTACCTTGGGTGTCAAATGTAGGATCGTCCATGGTGAACAAGTAATATTGCATCACCAAAAAAAAGTGTTGTTTTTTCATTTTTTATTTTATTTTGATTTAACATGGTGTGATTGATCCTACAAAGCGTCCTTAAGAAGAAATATTTTCAAGAAATCCTATTTTAGAACTTTTGGTATGGGAGTTTTTCCAAGCAATAGAGAATTGTTGTCACTGGGCAAAAACACTAATGTTTTGTTGAAGACATGTGACTCGAACACTTGTAATCATTAGCAATGGTAAAGTAACACATTTTTGAGATAATCATTGATACGGGAAGCATTTATCGGGTACTTGGGGATTTGAAGAGACTTGGGATGCATCACTAAATGGGGGGAAATTAATCTTATAAAGGAAGGGGGGAGAAATAAAAAGAATACTCTTCAGACAAAAAATAGAATAGTTTTATACACTAGTCAGGCTGGATGGTGTTGTAGCTATTTCTTTCTCCATTTTTGTAATGAAATAAGCTTTTAGAAGCATATATGCGAGTATTAGATTGTATTCATGAGTGTGTGCATTAGTTGTGTAATTAATTCATTAATGATAGTAGCGTATTAAATTTTGCCAAGGTTGTGGAAGTGCTAATATGTGTCCATGGAAGAATGATAACCCTTACATCACAAAATTAGAGGTTGTCCCTAATTGGACACCCCCTCTATGTTTACACCACCATTTGAAAATGAAGCTAATAACATAGTGGATACAAAATACATAACAATAAACCCAATAATAAAATATATACCAAAAGGAACAAACAATTCCCTCCCTACATCGTAAAAAATCCTAAATACGTTGTTGAAATAGAGAAAAATGGAAAAAGGAGGCACCAAAATGATGCATGCTATAAGGAAGAATTTTGATTTTTAAGTTTCCAGCCATTCATTTTCCATCCTTGAATCCAATTAAATTTGGATGCATTGAATTTCTTGGCATCATCAACCATTTCAGACATTTAAATCTATCACCTCCAAGCTAGAGAGTTGGTGGAATGCCACACTATTGATCCTCTAACTCATTTTCCACATGATCAAGCCTTTCATCTGCCACCCCAACAAAATGGTCCCCAATGATCATGATGCAACATACATGGTATGATGGGATACCTTATGTTTTCTTTTAACTTCTTATGGGTATGTGCGTGTATACTAGAGCCAGTATAGCCAACTCCCAAATCCAAGGGCCTATCAAGTGACCTTGGCCCCCTTATGTAATTTTTAAACATATTTTTAAAAACATACAATCACATATCGTCCTCTTCAATGTGAAATTTTCCTTAATATTTGTAAGTGACCTTAAACTCCACAACGCCACCTATTCCTCGAAACTTTTTTTCATATTTCAAAACTATTTTAGTTTTTGCAAAAGTATTATGCAAGTCTTGCAATAATGCCATACATGGTTTGCATGTGAACATAAAGGTCTCTATCCTAGGATCGCGAAGGCATAATCAAGGAAATGGGAATTTTATTCCCATTAAATTAGACACACCAAATACACAATGGCGTCAAGAAATATCCAAGAATATTTTATAACATTTCTTAAAGTGAAGCTTCTAATGGTCAAAATGGAACTAGGTCAAAAAATTTGACCCTAACCCAAATCAAATCGAAAACATGGGTGACCACGAACAAAGAAGGGCCATGGTAGGGAGCTACAAATCTCTCATGAGGAGCATTTGAGCTTTGAAAATCCTGCAGAGTGGAATTTATTTGATACCAATTATAAGGACCATGAGCTCGAATGAGTTGTCAATCCTATCAAAAGATCAAGCAACACAATATGTGTGGGTCTACACAACATACGAAATGAATTCTTTGTTTAGGGTTATACACATAGGAATTTTGACCATTCTTCCCATCAAATAAATTACAAGTTTGAATGAAGAATAAGATTATGAACATTCCCACTAATTCTATTGATAATATATATGCTTTTAAATAGGCTTTTACAAAAAAAGTACACACCCTAAAATCTAGGAGGTCTCATATATCTCTTTGTTTGAAAAACAAACATGAGATGAGAAATAAAATAATACATCCTAATGAATATGGAAACTCCTAAGAACTCCCACAAGAATCTATCCACAACTAACCACTAAGTGGTAAAGTATTTGTACACTTTTTACACCTGGGTAATATACATATAGTTATCGCATCTACTTCCAATATAAGTAGTAGTAGGGGTGGTGGGAATAAGTGATTGTAATATACACATTGTTTATCTTATACTTCCATCACTTCTAATACTACTTATTATGAAGCACACATCACTTTATTATATTTCTATGACCTTTAATACTAATTGTCATGTAGGAAATCATGAAATAATGAATTTAGGGTAATTCAGAAATTTCCTTTTGGTTGGTGAGATCAATTTGTGTTTTACTTTCCATATGATCTAAAGAGTGACATTGTCGCATAAACAATGAATTTAGGGTAATACAAAAATTTCTTTTTGGTTGGCGAGATTAATTTGTGTTTTACTTTCCATGTGATCTAAAGAGTGACATTGTCGCATATGATGAAATTTCCCTTCAGAAGTTTAGAAATGTATACAAGAACATGCAAATAAGTAGTTAATAGTTTTAAGAGAGTTTGTTATTTCCTTTAGTTAGGTAATTCATTTTTAATATAGTCACGTTCCAATGCCACCTAACATATACCACATTTCAAACAATACGTTTCAAACACATGAACGTAAACATTTTTGGAGCCGTCATAATTATATTATTAGAAAAAAATGTGATGCAACCTAGAATTCACCAATAAAAGCCCAAGCGCACTGGCACATCACTCAGGCTAGACCAAGCGCTCACCTAAAGTGCACAAAGGTACCATGCATCTCTTTAGGGTTGTTATAGCAGGATGTTAGCATGATGAAGACTTAAAGATTTTAGATTCATAATTAATATAACATTCTACAGAGCATATTCAGATCTAGATCTAGAGAATAACATACTTAAATAATAACTATGATGAAATCAAGCATGCAAGAACCAATTATACTCAGGACTTGATACTCTAATTCAGCCAATCTATTCCATTGCATTAAACATGATGAACACACATAAGCTTATTACAATAGCTAATACCATAGTTTATGCGTGCATCAGATTTGGCAGCATAACCTCACAATAACTCAGTTCTCACATACTCATACTTATACCTATCTCTGCATATCTATATCATACTACACCATTCACTACATATTTGTATGGATGGGTAATTTCCCTTCATCACTTATCTATTCCCAAAATAGGTTGCATGCTATTATTAGCTACGCGTCGTTACAATAATAGCCACACATGCAAGTGCGTTAATAACAGACTTCTTCTAGTTAACTGTTAGTAGTAAATATACTCTCAGCTTTATCCATGTAAAGCATTTTGTAGTTGTTCCTCCACAAATAGCCAATGCATATCACACAAGTCTTCAACCGATTTGTGTGTTCGGCCCACTATCTCCAAAAATAGTTCATACTCATGAAAACGGTTAAGTCCTGAATCTGTCTCTCTTCTTCACATGTGATTATCTCCTGACCCTTCCGCACTTTTTAATGCACTATGCTCTTCCGCGCGAACCTTCTATATGTTTTTCACTAAGTTCCAGATTTTGACTAACCAACATTACCCCACACTAATTGCATTGCCACCCTGGCAATGGTTGTCTCCAAAATGAATCAAATAATATGAATGAAAGAATATAAATAATTTCTATGAATAAAAGAATGAATTTACCCTACAACATCTTCTACTTCAACCAGAAGAATCATTTCTGGATACTCTTCTTTTATTTCCACCTCTAAATTCTGTCAATTATTGAGTGCGGCCTCTTCCTTTTCTGGGATATCTACTACAATTGACTCTAGCTCATCTTTTTCTATCTCTCCTTTCTCATTCTGCAAGACCAAAACACTGCTAGACATTGCAGTCATTCTTCCTTCTAATAAATCCATATTTTGCACGATGAGTTTCCCAAGCTCATTTATCCTTTCCTTGTGTGGTTCTTGTGCTGATGTAAGGGCCTCACGCTTATGCTTGATAAGCACTAATCGTTCTACGTGGCCCAAGGTATCTTCCTTCATGGCTTTTAGGACTTCATTGTCTTCTGTCATGGTCCTAGTTCTTATAACAACTTCTGGGGCTGTATAAATATTCAGTGCTTGATCTGTTTTCTTTAGTTCCTCCTACAAGCTTTGGAGTAATGCCTCATATGATGTAATCTTCCTTATCACTGAATCCTTTTCTCACTCTGCTTCTTGTGTTGGATCCTTTGGCATTGGCATGCATAGAGTTCCATCTTCAAGCACTAAGTCCACCAAGGTACTTATTTAATGCATTGTCAAAAAAAAATTTTTTTGGGTACCTTAGGCTCTAATTGTGGATTTGTTTTCATGGTATTGTCCCCAATCTCCTCTACCATGTTGATGAAAACAATGTTCTTCTTCTATGCCAAGTATTTTTCTTGCTTTAGGCGGGTTATTTCAACATCCTTAGTTTTGATTTCTTCTCTTAGCATCCTAATTGTTGTAGCCTTATCCATATTTCGTCATGCCACCTCTGTCGATACTTTTACCAAAGCATTACTCACTTGTTCATCTAACATAATAGTAGACTTTACTTTTATGTGTTTGGCCTGAGGTGTCTTCTTCAACCTCCTTGATACACATGACTCTTCACATACATCAAAGTCTGGTTCATCCATGTGCATGTGCATAGACCATGACAGCTGCTTCCTTGTGCACATGGTTTTCATATCTTCATCCATCAGCTCCCACCCATGCAACTCCTTTGGTGTCACTGTGATTTGAAAATGGGTGTAAACAATTTTACCTGTGTCCTCAGCATAGCCCATGATTGGTGAAACATATTCTCCAATTGTTCTTTTCATCTTGGCCCCTTAGAAACTTGAGCTTCAATATTCGTAGCTTGTTATGTTGTACCCTGAGCAGTCTCGTGCGTTGTCTCATCTGCCTCCTTTCTCCTTCTTCTCTATCCTTCATTTCTTGGTCCTTTGGTCCTTCCACATCCTCTAGAGGTGTACGATATTTGGGTGCGCTCTCCTCATACTCTTTCGCCTCCTTGTTCAGCTTCAACTTCCTTCTTATCTTCTTAGTTTTCTCCTTCTTTGGAGAGAGTCAAGGTGATCTGTGCACTGATTATGGAGTAGCACCTTGGGTCCTTGTTCTCCTGAATACCCTTTTGAAGCAGCACTCTCCTTTTACTGCATCTGGATCCTCATCTTCTCCTTCCTTCCCCTGAGGTGGCATAGTCATGCACTTTGTTTCTACCTTGTCTGAGGGCTGCCTCCTACCTCTGTGCTCCAAACCACCACTATCTTCATGCTCCTCTTCTTCATCTTCTACTTCTATTGTCTCTATGGGCTTAGGTGCTGGAACATTTTCTATTATATGCTTACCTTTTGGCAGCCCTAGGAGTACGAACTCATTCTCCACATACTTATTGTTCTCCAGCTTGGGCTTGAGTTGAAGATACACAAGTGCTACTCCAACAAAAAAGATTATCGGCTTCATGTTTAATACATATGAGATAATCTTCTCAATGTAGACAGTCCATCCTAGATATACATATTTCTTTCTCAATGTATGGTAGTCACAATCTACCTTGTATTCATTAAAGGTTAGTCAGCGTGCATCTGAAAACCAGTAAACTGATTCCTTGAAATATTGTGTTGTGAAGGCATATGGTAATTTGCACCATGGGCTCTAAGCCCCATCTTTCATGGTGAACCATGTGATGCAAAAGTGCTGGTATACCACAGATTTCACTGCCTTCCCTAGTACCGAATGTAACTCCTTGGGTATGCACCATTCTTCTTCAAACATTGCATGGAGCCTATCATACCACATCTCCGCCCTCTACTTGAATGGTCCACCCATTGATCCTTCACACAAGTACTTTCCAAATCTTTCCACAGGTGACTTGTTCTCCATAGGGTATTCCCATATTTTCTCCTTTGGCCCATCGGGCACCCCAATTTCCATAAACTCCAGAGATAATAGAAAAGCCCCAAAATTTATTTTCTCTCCTATGCATGCTTCTTCAATAATAGTTTCCGTGATGTAACTAGAGATGTTGTAAGTCACTCCATGTGACATCTTTTTCACAATGTGTAGCCACATTGTGTTTACTTGTGACCTTATTTCTTGGTCATTCAACTTTGTCACTAAGTGTGCAACTGCTTGTATGATTGGGTACTTATTTAATTTATCAATGTTCATGTCGCACGGACCCTTGGTATACCCCAAATCCTTCATTGTCTCCAGGATTACGGCCTTATCAGTTAAATCACCATTTAGATCTACCCTTGTGCCTTTAAATCTTGTTACTATTGAGATCAACGCGATTGTGATCCTTATCTTGCATCCTGCAAAGTACAAGAAATCTTCATGTACCTTACTCATCAACCATCGATATAATGGTTCATATTTACCAAAGTAGAGGAGATCATACAACTGGTAAACTCCAATCTGCTTCAGCAACTTCTCCCCAGCATCTTCATATATTGGTATGTCTTTTTTTGTGTGCTTATTTGTCTTTGTGTTTAATAACACATCCAGATCCTTCTTATTTTCAGTTGTACAATGGTTGTACTCACTGATCTCACTCTTTCGGATATGGGAATCCCATTCCTAACCCACAATCACACCCTCTGGATACTGCATTTATGAGAAATTACTCTCAGGATTCATTTCAACCTCTACTTCCACTTTCTTCTTTCCCTTAGCTCCTGCGGTAGGTGTTTTCTTTGGTGTCATCTATAACCTGCAATCTTCTCACTTCAAATACTTGACTTTTATCTCCTACAATGTGAAAACCCAAACCCTAGCTTGATTCAACATGTCCTAGTTGAAATTACGTTCCCTAACTCTTTTGCAACGCCTTGCTTTGCTCAAACCCTTTGTAATTGGGGACACAAGCTTCCTCTATGCAAAAATCTTCTCGTCACATCTCGATTCACACTCTTCGCACCTGAATACTCTTCTCGTAACTTGATCACACTTGGATCTTTTAAATTATCATGATTGCAATGGTAAGAATGAACTCACATCCCTTCCTTATATAGATTTTCAAAAAGTTAGTGCATGTATTGCTCCTTCACCTACCAACAATCCTCTCATTAATCGACCATTTTTCGTTCTTTCTGCATGGTACATCTTCACGCCCAAGCTATAACCTTCCAACACACCTTCCTACCTTCTAGCCGTGGATTCCTTTCAGGTGTACTTATTTCCAATAGTCCTGTACCTAGATATCAATAACCACCCCACACTAAGGGTATGTGTAGTCCTATGTGCATAAAAATTCTTCAAATAGTAATTAGCTTATGGCGTGTAAACACACTTTATTAGAAAAACACACCAACTAAATTGACAAATCATTTCGACGAAGAAGGAAATACATTAAGGAAATAAAGAATTGAAAACCTAATCTAAAAGGAAATATTGCCTTATTACAAACACCAAGAAGACTTATTTATAGTAGGGCTTCAACCTACTCCCATTGAAGTATCTGGGTAACCGTATTCCATCAAGTGCCTCTAATTGACAAGAACCTATTTCAAGTATGTGAGTGACAACATACGGCCCCAACCAATGTACCTTGAGTTTTCCCTGGATGGCGCAAAAATTTAGAATCATAAAGGATCACCATCTGTCCAATCGCAAACCTTTTATCCCTAATGTGTCATTCATGCCATTCTTTCTACTTGGCCTTTTCTTGTTTTTGACTCCAACATGCAATTACTCATCACTCATCCAACTTAATCAACTTTTCACTCCATTCTTCTAATGCTTTCTCATCATTTGAACCTCCAACACGTTCAATACACAAAGATGGTAACATTAATTCCATAAGAAGAGCTACTTGTGTTCCAAACACTTACTGAAATGGTGTGGCTTTGTTCAACCTTTTATATGTTGTTTGATATGCCCAAAGTACTATAGATACTTTATCATCCCAATCTTTTATTCCAACATCATAGATTTTTGTCAATGCCTAGCTCAAAATTTGTTGAATGCCTCAGTAGTTCCATTAGCCTGAGGATGATAGGGTGTAGTCTTATGGTGTGCAATCATAAATTCATCCAATAAAATTATGATTGTCTCATTAAGAAAATGTGTTCACCTATCACTGGTCAAACTCAACAGACATCCATACCTTGTAATAATATTTTCCCATAGAAACCTGGTTGTTGTAGTCATTGTACAATCCTTTGTAGGCACTACTTCTACCCATCTTGTTAGATAATCTATGCAAGTAATGATATAGCGCGATCCAGTCTTGCGCGCGACTGGTGAAATAGGACCCACAAAATATATAGCCCATTTCTCAAATGGTTCTACACTACTAATAGTTCTTAGAGGCACTTCATCTCATTGACCTAGTTTCCCAAGACGTTGACACTGATCAAAATCCTTACAATCTTTATATAGGGTATCCCACCATAATCTAGTGAGTAGAATCTTGTGAGAAATGATGTCACCTGCATAGTGGCCACCTGCAATACCACCATGAGATTCTTCCATAATATTTGTGTGCTCATGTTCTAGTACACAATGGTGCAATACTTCATCCCATCCTAACTTGTATAGGTCACCACTAATCAACATATAGGGTGTCACACGTATAACAAGTTGTTTCTTATCTAGGGATTTAATTCCTTTTGGTGTCATGCATGTTCATAGAAAAACAAAATGTCCTCTAATTCTGATGGTGCTCATTGTAACCTATATGACTGTGCATCTGGCATGGTATATTCAATTGCATGTGCTTCTTCTCCTGACTGTATTATGGATAAATGGTCTGGTCCAAAATTACTTTTACCTGGTTTTACCATAACTGTGAAATCCAATTCTTGAAATAAGAGTACCCATTTGCATATGCGCCCTTGTAAAACAGGCTTGTTTACCAAATAATTCAATGACATGCGATCTGTATGAAAGAAAAATGGGATAGCTAGCAGGTACTATCAGAATTTATGTAGTGCATAGATCATTGACAAAGCTTCGCACTCTGTAGTTGTGTAATTCTATTTGGCAGGAGTCAACTTTCTACTAGCAAAATAGATATGATGATCTATCATACCTTCTCCAGGCTGATCCAATACCGCACTAATGGTCATGTCAAAGGCATCACATGTACATGAAATGGTTGGTCCCATGAAGGAAAGTGTAGAATAGGCACGGTAGTAAGTTTCTCCTTCAATATCTCGAATGCACATTGCTGCAGTTATCCCCGGTAGCACGTACCTTTCCCTTTTAGTAGCTCCTCCAAAGGTACAATAACCTTGGCATATCCTTTAATAAACTTCTTGTAATATCATGTATGACCCAAAAATTTGCACACCTCACTCTGACTGGTAGGCTCTTTCAGGCCTATAATGACTGCAACCTTAGCTGGACTGACCAACAAACCTTCCTTGCAGATTATGTGTCCTAACAATATTCTAAATGGTGTAGCAAATATGCAATTCTTGATGTTCAAAGAGATACTCAATTGTCTACATCTTTCAAACATTAAGCGCAGATTGTCACAATGATATTTAACTAATCAATACACCATCCAATCATCCAAATAGACCTGCAAGAAGTTGTGAATAAAGTCCTTGAACGCTTGAACAACTATGCACGAAAAGATAGCAAACACATTTTTCAGACCAAAAGGCATCACAGTATAGGAAAATCTACCCCATTCAGTAGTAAAGGTAGTATTTTCATGATCCTCCTGGGCAATCCTAACTTGATGATACCCAGAGAACCCATCTGTAAACCAATAGATTTCGTGCCCTGCAATGCCTTCTAGTATTTCCTCAGTGAATGGCGTAGGAAAGGGATCAGTCACACATGTAGCATTCAACTTGCTATAGTCCACACAGATCCTAATCCATCCATCCTTCTTGATACTGATCACCATTGGACTAACCCATTCTGACTCTTCAAGAGGCTTGATGATTCCAGATGTCAACATTTTTTCAATCTATTCTTTGACCTTTTCACGAAAGTTGGGGTTCATCCTATAGGGTCTCTTTCTAGCTTGACGCGCACCCTCTTTAAGATTTATCTTCATCTCCCCTAATGATTCATGCATGCCTTTAAGCTCATGGTACCCCCGAGGGAATAAATCCCGATAATCTCGTAGTAACTCTATGATTTTTTCCACTTCAGAGTCTGACCAATAGTCCCCAATTATGGCCTCCTTAGGCTCAACATATAATCCAATATTCACTTTCTTTATCTTCATAGGTTTATGATAGGCACGGGTGGTCTTATCTGCACTGTCCAACACCTTACACCTACATGTTGAATGGTTTACATCCATATTTTCTACTTCTTCATCATCCACTCGGGGTTTTTTTCAGTGGTAAATATTCATAATATGGCGAATATTCCATTTTTGAAATATTTGAAAAGGAAACTTTTATGGCGCGGGTTAGTGACTTGTTCGCCTAAAAATTACAGTTTAATTTTTTAGGGGTCGGCTTTGCCTACCCTTGAAAATATCCCCTATATAATCCTAGATTATTCGCCAAGTAAAACACTACTAACTCACTCATACCACCAAGGGCATATGTATTATCAACTACAGTAAACACATGATAGGAGGGCGGAGGCTACAGACGTGCGACAAGGAGAGTTTGTTGACGCGTGACAAGAGGGCAGAGGTTCTAGATGTGCGACAGAGAGTTTGTTGATGCGCGATAAGGGGATTTTGTTGACGCGTGACAGGAGGGCGGAGGCTACAGATGTGTGACAAAGAGTTTTTGATGCGTGATAGCAGGACAAAGGCTACAGACGCATGACAGAAAGTTTTTTGACGTGTAAAAAAAATATTTTGTTGACGCGCAACAAGAGAGCGAAGGCTACAGACGCATGATATAATATTTTCTGTCACACAAAAACAAATCTCTTGTCACGCATCTGCACCCATTCTATCACACCACTTGAAAATCAGGAAAAAAATGCATACAAACCCCCAAAAAATTACCTTTCCCATGAAACCGGTTCCGAGGATATTCGCCAGGGATTTTCCACCTCCGATTTCCAATAGGTCTCTTAAAATGAACCCTGCATCCACTAAGTAGACCATTTTTCCTTTTTTTTTCTCAAGGCAAGTGTGCTGAAGTAGTGTGGCATCGACCTCTGTTTCTTCAACAAAACATGCTCCTAAGTTTCCTTCATCCAATAACTCTTGAAGGAGTTCTTTAGTCTTGGCACTATCTCCCATAGTTAAGCACTTTATGAATTTTAATGCTTCCTCCACCGGAGACTTGGTAGAGAAGAAGTCAAATGTATGGGTCATTCCTGCAATTAAATCCTATCATTTTCCAATCTCTCTATGGAGTTCTACATATACATACCAAGCACACACGCAACCTTGTAAAGTGGAATAAAACTTGTGCACCTAGAGCAAAGGTGGTAAAGCTTCCTGCCCCTCTGTCCAGAGTATCTCACACTTCTGAACATGGTGCGGAATCAGTTGATTACCATGAAAAGTATAGATTTGAGTAGGTGCATTTCTCTTGAAGAACCTAGTAGCAAGAGCAATCCTAATTTCATTCCATCCTACGAGATTATCCTTGTGGACTACCCACCAGCACGTTTTTGTCCAGTGTAGGGTATATGCTAGCATATTCCTTCTCTCCAATTGGTCTATCCACCGTTCTTCCATGGTGTGCAGGAATACCATAGGATCTCCTTCTCTGATGTAACAAGGTACTAAGTTGTTACCTATTCTCCTGATATAATTTGGTTTGTTGCCCCTAGGAAATATGCTCTTCACTACGCACCCTACCAACTCATAAGTGCTATGAGACCAATTATCAAAAGCAACACTTGTAGTATCACTAATAGACTGTGCATCCTCCCACTGAAGGATTCCTTCTTTACATGGCTCAAGCACCTATGGATCCCGGATGGCGCGTACATAAATCCTATTCAGGTATTCTTCACTCAAGGGCTCTACATAGGGTGCAGATTTTCCATCTGTTAAAGGGATAATAACTCTTTCCTCCTTATTTTAAAAACGTATATAACCCTTGTTGAACTGAAGATCAACATTATTTGCATAGCACCAAGGATGCCCCAATGGAACTGGGAAGCTATCTGACTCTGCCAATGCCAAAACCTCAAAATCTCTAGTGAACTTGGCTCCTTGTATGGTAATGGATGCATCTTTTAAAACTCTAATGGGATTGGCCTTAGTCTGGTTAGCCATGAAAAATAAATTAGAGGATGGCTAAAATGGAGGTCTCACCATTTGTAACCATGCATCTAAGGTAAGAACATTGACTTCTACGCCTGTATCAATCAATATATTACTCAATAGCCACCCATCCGCAACAACATTCATATTTATTTCCTTGTCATAATATTGGCTATGAGGGGGAAGATTTTCATGCAAGATCTATCATCCAGTCTCAGTAATTACACGTGGAGTATTTCCTTTTGACCAATTCCCCAATAATGGAATCATATTCTCCTGGCGTAACAATTTACACACTTCATTCAAGTCATCCATATTAGTTTGGACCATTTTTTATGCTTTCTTTTGCTCCATCTTCCATGATTGCTCCTTTAAATACTATATTTCAACCTAAAGATTCCTGAGTACCTCCAAGGTTTCCCGGTAAACCTCCTTCTGATGGGTGAGATCTGGGTACCATAATTGTAGAACCTCCTCCTTAGTGATTATAGGCCTATGCTGTAGTGCTTCTTTAGCGCGCGCTGCTTCAGCACGGGTTGTGATCTTTACCTGTAATGCCTCAAATTCTACTTCAAACTTGGGAATCCACTAATTTTCCACAGCGCATTATATCCTAACCATCCTTGCACCTTTTTTTTTTCCTATTTATGCTGCTTGCTAAGATGCTCTTACAAGTCCAGGAACTCCTCATAACTATGATTCTTTGCACAAAAAGAACATATAATATTCTGAGGACATTCACACCTATAGTGGTCAGGAGATCTGCATGTATAACATGTTCTGCGAGGGAACTCACATCTTCCTCCGTCATGGCCTCATCCTCCGAATCCACCATGATATCTTCGACCTCTGCCATGGCCGCCTTCAAAATGCCCTTCATTCCGATCATAGCATGCCTGATTGTGATCCTGATCCTGATGCTCATTCTTTCCTTTAGAGTTATCTGAAACTCTCGTCAGTCGTACACCAATATCTATAACATCATGGATCTGACCAATCAGTTGACAGTCTTCTGTGTCATGAGTCACAGACTTGTAAATTTTACAGTAATAAGAAACATTATTCCTTATCGCTCATTGTAGTAATGGGCAACAACTAGCATTATGGTTTAAATGACATCTCACAGTCTAACAACAGTGAGTGCACTAATCTACGGGGACAACTATCCTTTGTGTGACCTTCCACTTCACAATCTATGCACCAAATCCCTGTGTGCGTCTCATGCGTTAAGTTTGCCGATAGTTTCTCAAACCGCTTTGCCATAGCTGTGATCTGTGCTTCTAAAACCGGGCTCACCCCAGTGTCTATACTTCCAATTGCCTCAGCACATAAGGATGCTTCAAGTGCTTTACATGGATCATTGTATGTTTTATGTGATAGCACCCTCCTAAAAGGTGTAATCAGACCTCCAACAAACCATTGTGCATGTTGTCTTGCATGAATATCATAAGACAACTTAGATAACAACGTTTTGAAATGGGCATCATACTCTCTGACACTCTCAGTAGTGCCTTGCTTGATATCCTTGAGCACACTTATACTCTTCTGCTCAAACTCAGGGATGTGAAACTCTTTAAGGAAATCATCTTTTAAAGTTGCATAGTCTACACAAATCTGATCAGGGTCAAACTTTTTGTACCAACTGTGTGCGCACCTTTGTAACGTATTAGCAAATTGACTTGACCTACACTCAGAAGCCATGATTCCTTTTGCGCACCACAGTATTTCACACATGTGTACATGTTCAACAACATATTCTATGCCCCTATACTCTAGGAGATGAAGAGACATTTCCATGTAAATATTCTAGGGTCGGTGCGGACCTTGCCCACCTAATCTAGAACCTCCTATGTTTCCTCTGCCTCCAGAACCACCAGATCCACCGGAGCTAGATCCACCTATAACTCTTGATCTCGAACCTATAGCTGGGGTTGGACTAGAATATGTACTTCCATGTCCCAACAATAGTACTCAACTGTACCCCAACAGTCTGTGAAGTGTTACTACTCCCAGAAGAGAGTCCAAAAATATGTGCACCTAAATTCTGTGTGGATGATACACCCAAAAAGGTACTCCCATATAACAAAGAATCCATTTGCATTGCCATCATTGTGCTTCTTATATGACTCACTCCTACTCTCTGATTGCTTTAATTAGCTTGCTAATTGTTTGTTGTACTAGATACTGGAAGACCAAGTGTAAGGGAAAATTTGCTAGGTGGATTCAAATGCGCACCCACGACCTAGGTCATTTCTGTTAGCATAATTTTATGTGAGGCTGAGGAGGGTTCCCTATCATGCTTTCCAAAATGGGGGAGTTCCTGATGCTCGCATTCCATGTATTTTACGTGAACTTCAACTCCTTCCCAAACTATCTTTCTCCAAAACATATTTTTCTCTGCAACCTCCCCTTGATTCTCTACCTCCCTCTCACGTGCCTCATTATACTCAAGTCACCTTTCCTCTCTCTGCCTCTCTACCGCTAGGTCTTCCATCTTTCACCAAGCCTGCTCCTGCCCCTACGTGTGGTGGGGTTTAGTTAGCCATCAGTTTACTCTCCAAGTTCAGTGTTACCATCAAATTTTTGACCAGTGGAATGCCTTGTAAGTAAGTTCCCCTGAGATATCATAAAAAGTGGAATTCAACTACCTATGGCCATGAATAAGTGGAAATTGAGAACTCCAAGATATAGTTGTTTAAAACACCATGGAACCACGTATCCATAACACGAGTCCAAATCAGATCAGCATCATACAGGGTCTGAAATTATTCCTCCGTCTAGACAAGTGTGCGATACCTCCAATTCCATTTAGATGTGTAAGAAACCGGCCAATCATACAATTCTACCAGAAAGATAGCGAAGAAGCTGTCATATAAATTTTCATATAGATTTTGTTCCACCCATATGCATGCGTTAAACACAGATCCGGTGCTGAACTGTACGTACCCAAAATTGTAAGGTACTGTATTGTCGGAACAGTGTAACAAGTGCCCCAATGATGATACAGGTCTCCTTGCAAGGTGTTCGGGATCTGGAAAAGCCCTCGGAGTATGCGTTAACATCCCGCATGCCCCGCTTAGCCCCCGTGCCCTTTGTTTTCCCCTTTTTCCCTCTTTCCTTGGCCTCTTGATCTTCAGTGACGAAACCGCCGCCCTGCAGGGCGGCGGTCCTGTAACTGCTACCCTGCTCAAAGCGGCGGTCCTGCGCGCGTTTTCTAGAACGTTCTTTTGAAGTGACTTGCGTGAAATATCACGATTCACCAGCTTTTCCTTGCCGACTTGAGCATGCATTTATGTTTTTGGTCCCCTGGAATAGTGTTTTTCCTTTGTTTATTGTTTAGGAGTTCAGTTTGGTTTTGATTTTTGGGTGATTGAATTCCTATAAATGCATGGTTTGTGCACAAGCAAATGGTCTGAAGTTTGGCTGGATTTTGAAGACTGATCTTTGCTCTCATCTCCTCATTTTAGTATTTTATCTTGTTATCTTGTTTAGAAGCCATAGTTTCAATTCACTTGCATCTTAAGTTAGATTGCTCAGTTGTTGGTAAGCCACATACCCATCTTGTGCAGGCAGTGCTGTCATTTCATCCAATCCGGTCTGAAGCTTGCCTCTGAATTTCTCTTTACTGTAGATTTAATTTTCATTGTTGCTTAGAGTTCTTAGTTCAGTTCATTATATGCCTGGTTAGATTTATTCATCTGTTGGTAAGCCACATATCCAGCTTGTGCAAACAGTTTCGTTATTTTATCCAATCCATTAGAACAGAATAGCTTAGGAAGCCATTAAAGTTGTAGGTTTTGCTCTTCGCATAGGATAGTTACAGGTTCTGGTCGCTTCATGTTGCATGACTCGCAGTAAAATCCCGCTAGGAATCTCATAAGCCAAGCTCTGTACTCTTGCGTTGTCCCTCTCCTACTCGCATTTTCGGTCTGCATTCTGAGCTGTCCTTGTCCCAAAATCTACTCCTATCGGTGCTAGCATTACACGATTTTCTGGATCCACGTGAACATGAAAGAACGAGGAGATCACACTGAGGGGATGAGATCACACACACCATCGGATTCGCCACTGTTATGCGGAATCCAGGTTTTAACTTTCAAAGTTCTAGTTAGAATCATATCAAATAGAGTAGATAAATTGCTTCATTTCAGTAAATTCTATTCTCGATATTGCCAAGGAAGTTGTGAGGATTGATAGTTTATGAGAAACTATGATTCACTCCTCACTTCTGAGGTAGGATCGAGAATCTTTCAGATAGATTAGACGAGCTATTTTATTTATTTAGAATAATTCTACAAATCGCACAGGCAAATAACTACACTCGGTTATCTTGTCTATTTTAAATTGTTATTTAATTATTATTTCTAGATATGCTTAAAATAGTTTGCTTTCCTTAAAATTGTTAAAGGATTTCTTAGAAGAATAAAAGTTATATATGTTAGATTTAGTCCACATAGTTAGAATTTGCTTTGTTACAGTTAGATTTACATTTCATTTTGTATGACAATCACGGGACCTCAGGAGCCCAGGGAATATATATTTGAGTCACTCGTGCCTCAACCAAACCTCGTCACAACAATAGTTGACATAGACCAAAATCTCAGAATACAAATATTCCGAACAACCACAAATTTACAACTGATCAGTTCTCAATTAAGAGGGTTAAACATAGAAGACGACCAAGCACACACGTTTTGGTCGAACCAACCAAACTGCATATTGCCCTAGGCAAAGCACTCACATGACTGTAGAAGGGTTCGAAAGAGAACAAGCCTTTGGTTGTGATCCTTTGGTCCCACCCCAGGAGACACTCTCACAGACATAGACACCAGTTTAAGGATCCAAGTCGCGTGAACACCTGTAAGATATTCTGAGAAAATCACACAGTTATTGGTCCTAAACATAGAAGCTGAGAAAGCATACAATTACTGGATACTAGGGATTAGAACTTGATTTTGCGTATGACCATAACAGGACCGCAACAACCAAGAGTCTATGGTTGTGATCCACAGATCCTACAGCCCAACAAGTCCACAAGTCAATCAGATATAGACACTAGCCTACGCACCTTGGTATTCAGATCCACTCCACTTCCACCCATCATCATCGAACAATTTTCCTTACTAGATATAGCGGCTAACGAAGCTAGAGAATTCTGGACTAGGCCAGAGAATCGTCCGTAGAGTCAATTGTATTCGCCATCCACTATATGACCTTATCAGGAGACATACACGAAACTATCCCAGGTCATTTTCCACGTATTCCACAACCCATAGATCGAATCACGCCAGAGCTCGATATTGATTGGAGCCTTCGAGCAGTCATCCTTGCCGATCGATCTATCACACCAGTCCAAGTTAGAAGGGCCTTCTTTGCCTTAGATTCACAAATTCCACTAGTGCGTGTCGAAGACATTAGACTGCCTAACTAGTTTGTCTGCATCCCACGCATATTCTACCCCCACCGGTTGTCTCGGCACGACCTCGAGAGGTCGGGTACGCGGAAGAGTTACTTGTAGATTCTCACGCTCGCCTGTCGCTTTTCCGGCGTACATGAACCTTTGTGCGTATTCTTCTTCTAGGTTGTGTATCGAATCCTCAACACTTACTAGGGTCAATCGGTATGTCTTCATCATGAACCATCCTGAAAACAACTTAAAAAGAGGTCCCAGAAACAGAACCAATAATGTAGCCTAGAATTCACCATTAAAAGCCCAAGCACGTTGGCACATCACTCAACCTAGACTGAGCGCTCAACCAAAGTGCACAAAGGTACTAGGCCCCTCTTTAGGGTCGCTATAGTAGGATGTTAGCATGATGAAGGCTTAAATATTTCAGATCCATAATTAATATAACATTCTATAGAGCATATTCAGATCTAGATCAAGAGAATAATAGACTTAAATAATAACCATGATGAAATCAAGCATGCAAGAACTAATTATACTCAGGAATTGATACTCTGATTCAGCTAATACATTCCATTGCATTAAACATGATAAACACACAGAAGATTATTACAATAGATAATACCATAGTTTATGCGCACATCAGATTTGGCAGCATAACCTCACAATAACTCAGTTCTCACATACTCATACTCATACTTATCTCTGCATATGTATATCATACTACATAGTTCACTACATATTTATATGGTGGGGACTTTCCCTTCACCACTTATCCATTCCCAAAATAGGTTGCATGCTATTATTAGCTACGCGCTATTACAATAATAGCCACACATGCAAGTGCACTAACAACAGACTTCTTCTAGTTAATTGTCAGTAGTAAATCTATTCTTAGCTTGTATCCATGTAAAGTGCTTCGTAACTGATCCTCCAAAAATAACCAATGTGTGTTGTGCAAGTCTTCAACCGGTTTGTGTGTTCAACATGCTATCTCCAAAAATATCTCATACTCATGAAAACGGCTAAGTCCCGAATATGTCTCTCTTCTTCGCACACAATTCTTTCCTAAACCTTCTGCACTTTTGAATGCGCTCTACTCTTCCACGGGAACCTTTTGTATGTTTTTCACTAAGTTCCAGATTTTGACCAACCAAAAAAATGTTACAATAAAAGGGAAGGCTAAGAAGAGTCATTGCCAAAAATAATGTGCCAAAAGGTGGAAAAAATAGCTAGCAAAATATTACATCAACAAATCTATGCACATGAAGGCACAACACTAGGTGAAGGAGGAGGGACATCATGAGGCGGAAGGGTGCCAATTGTAGATGACTCATCATCTGGCGAGTCTTGAACAAAATAGTCATCTAGAGGGTAATAAGTAGCCAATGAAACCATAATTCCTCACCCATGAGGTGGGGATCTCACGATAGGTGCTCCATCTATAGGGGAAGGCCAGCGAGATGACGTAGCAGTGAAGGGATTGGTCACATATTCCCTCTAAGGAGATGATGGACTCCACCCTTCATTGTTGAGGACAGGGTAGCCACGACCCAAGGAGAGATGAAAAATTTAAAAATGGCTCCACCGATGTTGAGAAATTAGTAGTGGTGAACCCACCTGAAGTGGATCCGATTCATTTTGCAAGGGGAACTCCCCTAATTTCTGAGGAGCTCCTGAAGATGTTGGAATTCTAGAGCCACCTTTTTGGCCTGTACTTGAATTTGAAGGTAAATAACAACAATAACATTAATTCTTTCATTATTTAAGATATCTTCATTCATTGTTTTACATAATTGAAAAATAATGACATCTATAAAAAAATTGCCACAAGAAATAAATGTAAATAGGTCATCAAGAATATTCTCTAAATAAATCCATCCTTTAGGTAAGAGGCTTAGATTGATACGGTTTGAACAATGAGTGTATCCACGTGCAGAAAGTTTGTGCATGGGGGCAGAAAAAATATATATTCTTGAAGGTATTAGGGCTACCACAAGTAGAACACTTGGGGTTGACAATGCCAAGGAGTTTGAGCCTTTCACCAAGCAGAAGGCCTTGATAAATAAGGCACCATAGGAAATGATCATTTTGGGTTTAAGCTAGGAATGTAAAGCAAAATTGAGGTAGAAAAACCAAATTTGAGGGGAGGAATTAAGGTTCCATCTAGAATTAATCTTGTAAATGTTGTGTAAGCACAAAGGGGTTGTTCAATTAAGGACATCCTCTAATTATGTGATACAAGAGTTATCACTCTTCTGTGGACACACATAACTTGGATTAACTCAATAAAATATTCTCATTGATGAATTCATTACACAGTCACAAACATGGAAGAAAACCAACTACAATATGGTCCTATATATTAAAAATAAGTGTTAGAGAAAAATGAAAACTAGATCAATTCCTAATCTAACACTCTTTATCACTACCTCTGATAGAGAAATAGATGGAAAGGAGAGAGAAGACAAATACTTGCACTTACCTACATGATTGTATATGGATGCAAATGATGGCTATTTTGGGAAATCCTCCTGTTGAGAGACCTGATTTACTCTTTCACATCCAATAAGACATTGCTTCTGATCTGAGAGAAGCTATTTGGCATAATAGACAAAGTGTCAATCAATACTTCATTTCCATAAGGATTCTAGACCTGGAAGAGGAACATGTTGTTGAATTGGAAAGGCAGAGACAAATTCTAGCACCCCAGAGAAGAGCATAAACTTTTAAGATGGATGATAGAAGATACACCCAGCAACTAAGGCAAGGAGGACAAATTGATCCCACATTTGAAGAGCTTGAAAGAGAGGCAGGAGATGAAGAAGAGATAAGGGCTCAAATTGAAGAAATAGAAAGACTCCAAATTGAAGCAGAAGAAAGAGAAATAATAGAAGTAGCCTTGGCAAGACTAGAGGATAGAAACAAGAATAGAATGAGTGATCATGAGCATGAGGAACACAGGCCTAACGTACCATGGGGAAGAAATACCGGTCCACTAGCTCTTGCTCAACCACTCCATGAACTCCCAAGAGGCTCAAGAAAGAACTTCCCAAAATTCAAAGGGAATGGTTCTCAGCTCCCCGAAGAACATGTTACAACATTCATCACTACTTGTGGAGTGTTGGGAGTTGAAGATGAAGATGTTTCAGTTAGAATATTTGTGGAGTCACTCCAAGAAAGAGCTGCTGAATTGTTATACATGTTACCCCCAAGATCTATCACATGCTTGGAAGATATAAGAAGTGCATTTGAACATAGGTTTAAGAGCACAAAATATTGTCAGGATCTACTGGTCCAATTGGTTCAGATGAAGAAGGAGAGCTTTGAATCAATGAGATATTTTGTAGCAAGATATAATAGGTTGATGAGAAGGATCCCAGAAGATGTGGTACCCCCTGAAAACAACTTGAAAAGGTTCTTGATCAATGTTGTGCCATCATAAGTTGGTTTTTTTTCTCAGAAGAGCCCAACTAATAACATTGAGGGAAGTTTAAGACTTTGGAGTTGAGACTGATGATGATCTAATTCTTTCTGGAAAAGTGAAAGGACCAAATGGGAAGCACAAAAGGTTAGAGTTCAAATTCAGTCAGTACTGATCCAATTTTCCAAAAAATGGAAAATTACCTAGTTGCTTTGAAAAAACAACTATCATAAATAACAAGGAATGCTCCAAGGAGACCAAATCCTCCTGACAAACCAAGAATTGGTCCACCTCCTTGCAGGCTTGCTCTTGAAGCACCACCGGTTAATGCCATATGTGAAACTAGGGAATCAAAAGAAGGAATAGACATTGAGGAAACTAAAGAAGAAAGCATGGATGACTATGAAAACTATCTTGAAATTAAAGAGGTTGGCATGCACAATGGTCTGATTGAATACGTTGATGATGAGGAAGAAGGTGATGATGAAGCTCCAAGTTTTTCATGTGTTGTTTTCACTCATGCACAATCCAAGGATGGTGTTTTAGCCTCAGCAGTTACAACTAAGACTAGGAAGAACAAAGAATATATCTCTTCAAAGCCTCCACTAAACAAGATCATCAGAAGAGGATCACCATTACCACCTTCCATGGAATCAACTAGAGAGAAATCAGATTCACCAATTGTCAAGGATCAAAATGTTGTGCCAAGTAAGTTATCTGATTCTTCTTCCAACTCAAAATATGTTAAGAGAAATTCTCCTCTAAATGATGGTTTTGTAAAAACATCTAAATTTCAATCAAAGGCTATACCCTCACCTCCTTCCAAGCCAATTGCTACATTTGAAAAGGAGAACCCAGCACCAAAAGTAACAAAACCCCTGTCATTTAAATCCTCTCCCACTGCTGGAACATCTTCCTCATCTACCATAACTCCATTTGACTTTGTGGAGCATGCAAGAAAAACCAAATTTCAGCTCTCTGAGATTGAATACCTACAAACACATCCTGCCCAACTTGACAGATTCATCAAGGTAGTTCATGGTAATAAATATTTTTCTTCAAGCCTAATCTCTAAAGGCCTATTACCCACACCATCCATACCACCTTCCCAAAACATGTTAGCCCTCAATGCCTCCACCACTAACAGAGTTGAGCCTTTTTACCTGTCACTTCTCATTAAAGGCTTCTAGTTGAACAATTGCATTATAGATTTTGGAACCTTAGATAATGTGATGCCAGCAGAATTTGTAAATTCTCTTGGCCTCACTTTAACCTAGGTAAATGGCACATGATAGTCAATGGAATCCAAACAAGTTCTAATGGTGGGAAGGATTAAGGATGCTCAGGTTGCACTAGTTGATTACCCTGACAAGAAGATACTCTTGACCATTTTGGTGGTAGATATCCCATCATCTTTTGGTATGTTGTTGAGTAAAATTTTTTGCAGATATCTAGGTGGAGAAATAAAAATGGATTGGTCATCTGTAACTATCCCAGTGAAAGGAGAAATTAAAAAATTGTTTCCAGTCAGGAAAATGAAATTCACAGTAAGGAAATCTAATGATCCAAGAGCTAACATCCTCTTTCAAGATTGTGGACTAGGAAACTACTTCCTTACATCACAAAAGGAAGAGAACTTTCCACTCCTCATGGAGGAATAAGAAGATCATATTTTGACAGTGGAGTTTGATGGTAGTCATTCCAGAGCAAGTTCTAGAACTAGTGTAGTATTATACTCTCCCTCCAATGAGGTATATCCTTTTTCTTACAAGCTGTAATTTGATAATACAAACAATATTGTAGAGTATGAAGCATTTCTCTTAGGAATGAATGCAGCAGAGGACATAGGAATCAAGAAGCTGAGTTGAAAAGGTGATGCTGAGATTTTGGTGAAGCAGGTCCTCCAACAATATAAGGTGAAAAATCCAAGGCTCAGGCACTATAGAAACAGAGTGTGGGACTGCATTGAATTCTTTGATGCATTCTCCATTGAAGCTATCCCTAGGGAACATAATGAAAAGGTTGATTCTCTAGCAGTGTCAGCTTCCTTAGTGATACCTCATCCTTCTTTTGGAAAGGATAAAGTGACCATTGAGATGGTGTTTAGACCCAACATACCAGACAATGCAAATCACTAGCAGGTCTTTTATGATGATAATCAGATCCTAGCCTTCTTAGAACAAAGGGATAACTTCAATAATATGTTCTTTGAAGGAAGTGAAAACTCACACTGTGAATCAATCCCCAAAGAAGAGAAGGAAGGAATTGAGGGAATTGATGAAGAGGGAGTAATCAAACTGAAAGGAAACAAAATCCCCAAAGGCCTAGTTTCTTTGGAAGACCTCTTTGACAAGCATGACAACTTTATTCAGGAGAGAAAATTAGTCTTCTCGGTGTCCATCTAATTTTGATCAAGAAAACATTGGAACTTTAGAGAATCCAAGGATGGTCAACATTGGTAAATGTTGCTCACCAAAAGAGAAGAGAAAGTTTGTTGCTCTGCTAAAAAAGTACTCAAATGTCCTGGCCTACTCCTATGATGAACTCAAATCTTTTCAGCCAAAGGAAATGCATCACTCCATCCCTTTAAAACAAGGAGCTAAGCCCTTTAGGAAAATAAAAGGCCCTATAATCCAAAGATTGTTGATGTTATCAAAGAAGAGGTGACAAAGAAGCTCAATGCTAGAATCATCTTCCCCATCCACCATTCAACATGGGTGGCTAACATTGTGTCAGTAAGGAAGAAGAACGGGCAAATAAGGATTTGTGTAGACTTCCGAAATCTGAATCAGGCATCTCTTAAGGACAACTACCCTCTTCCAATCATGGATCATATTTTACAAGCAGTAAATGGATCTAAAATGCTCTCTTTTCTTGATGGATTCTCAGGGTACAACCAAATCAAGGTGGCAGAAGAGGATTGAAACAAAACAACCTTCACAACACCTTGGGGCACTTTTTCCTATAGCAAAATGCCTTTTGGCTTGATCAATTTTGGATCCACTTTCTAGAGAGCAATGGACTTGGCCTTAAAAGATTTGAAACATTGCATTGTCATTTACCACGACGACCTCATGGCTTTTTCAAAGAGGAGGGGAGATCATATCTGTCATTTGGAGCAAGTCCTTGCGAGGTGTAGGAAACATGGCATTTCTCTAAATCCAAAGAAATGCATTTTTGGAGTCACAAAAGGTAAGTTGCTGGGACACATTGTGAACAAACATGGAGCACACATTGATCCTGAGAGGATCTGAGCTATCCAAGCACTACCCTTACCAACCAGCAAGAAGGGATTTCATTCATTCTTTGGATAGGTAAACTTCCTTCGTCGTTTTGTGCCTAAGTTTTCTGAACTGACTAAGCATATAACTCCCATGATGAAGCCTCAAGAAAGTTTCAAGTGGAATAAGGAAGGAAAAAAAACATTTGAGGAGATAAAGAAAGCCATTGCCAAAGCTCCAACTCTTGTATCTCTAGATTTCAACAAGGAGTTCATCATGTATTTCTATGCATCAGAACATATGCTCTCTGCTATCCTTGTTTAGAAAAATGATGAAGGTTTGGAAGCATCCATTACTTTCATGAGATGTCATTTGAAAAATCATGAGCTAAAGTAAAACCAATTAGAGAAACATGCCTACATAGTGGTTAAAGATATTAAAAGTTTCAGAATCTACATTCTCAATTCCCATATAGTGGTGATGGTCCCTGGAAGTGCAATCAAGTCCATTTTGACTCAACAAGATCCCGGGGCTAAGAGAGGAAGCTGGATTGCAAAAACCCAAGAGTATGACTTGGATATTAGACCCTCTAATATAGTAAGAGAAAATGGTTTGTGCAAGCTGATTACTGAAGATGAAGCTCTCAAATCTCACCAGGGAGAAAAAGATGGTGTTTGCTCAACCTGTTTAGAAGATATTCCACAGGCGCTCTTTGTCACCACTACTGATGAGTGGTATGCTGACATTGCTTACTACCTCACTTATGGAGAATTCCATCCTCATCTTGATTACAAAAAAAGAAGGAAACTCAAGCTAAAGGTAACCAAGTTTGTGATCTAGAATCATGCAATTTATAAGAGAGGCCTAGATGGTTGTTTCCTCAGGTGTGTAGATAAGGTGTAGCAAGAAAAGTTGCTCAAGGCATATCATGATCAAGCTTGTGGTGGAAATTTCTTAGCAATGGTCACCACACCTAAGATACTTAGAGGGAGATATTATTGGCCCTCCATCTTTGTAGACACTCAAGATTGTGTTTCCAAATGCAAAGCATGCCAACAATTTGTTGGAAAGCCACAACTAGCTGCACTTCCACTCAGGCCTGTGGTGATTGAAGAACCATTTCAGCAATGGGGGTTAGATTTTATTGGTGTTCTAAATACTCATTCTAGCACAGGGCATACTTATGTACTCACTACAACTGATTACTTCACTAAGTGGGTGGAGACGATCCTAACCAAGTAAGCCAGCTCTGAAACAGTCTGCAACTTCATCAAGGAGAATATCATTATTCGTTTTGGAAAAGCATAGAAAATTGTTGTAGAAAATGCCACCTATTTCTCTTCCAAGGAGCTCATAGAGTTTTTTTATGGCTTTGGAATCTCCCTATCTCACTCTTATGACTACTACCTACAGGGAAATAGGCAAGCTGAGTCAAGCAACAAGAACATTGTGACCATTTTCCGTAAGCTGGTAGATGAGAATCAAAGGAACTGGCACAAGAAGTTATATGATGCATTGTGGGCCGATAGGATCACTCCTAATCAGGCAATAGGTATGTCACCTTTCCAAATGTTGTATGGAGTTGAGGCAGAGATTCCCCTCACAATTGAGATGCCAGCTCTCAAGTTGCTGCAAGAAATAGAAAATGGTCAATATAAAGACTCCATTGACAAGAGAATCCTCTTTCTAGAGAAGCTAGAGGAAAGTAGATGCCAAGTGGTAGATAGAATTAAAGAACACAAATTTAAAGTGAAGAAGATCTTTGACAAGAGGGAAAAGGCAAGAGAACTCAAGGTTGGAGATTTTGTCCTGCTTTGGGACAAGAGAAGAGAACTAAAGGGCAGTCATGGAAATTTTGATTCATTGTGGCTGGGCCCATTTCAAATTCATGGAGCTTGTGGCGAGAATGTTTTTCTCCTCTCATACTTGGATGGAACGCCATTGGAATTGCCTCGAAGTGGGCAATACTTGAAATTGTACCATTAGTGAAAGCGGGCTATCCCCTCGCCTTGTACCATAGGTGTTTCCATGGGTGTGTTTTTCCCTTTTCTGTTGTGTGGTTTGGTTTGGTTTTATTTACTTTTTGTTGTGTGTGGTTTGGATTGTGTTTTTCCTCCTTCTTCCATTCTTTCTCAGAATTGTACATGACTCTGCAAGGCCCAATGGATAAGGTGGTGGTCAACGTAATATGTTTTGAAACTTGAGATTTTGGATCCTTATGTCGTGCCCTAGCCATGTCGTTCCCTAGCCATGCCCATTTCACGCCATGTCCCCAAGTTAGAGCCAGTTGTTGTCTCCTGAAAACTACTTTACGTTTCTATAGCCAAATTCATTTTTTTGAGCTCATGCCCTTCATTGGTGTTTAAGCCAAGTTAGAGATTCAAGAAATTAGCAAAAGTAGTGCCCTGGAGCTGTTTAAACCTCTGTTGTGCTCATTTTAAGAAATTCTCCATCTCCTGGTTTGTGCACGAAATATCCTCTTTACAATCTCCTTTGTGATCGAAATTGTTCACTTATTCTATGGCTTGGGTCGTCAAATCTTTGTTTTTCCTCCATGCCTCTGGTTCGCGAAGGAAATTCAAAAATTGGACTCAAAATGACAAAGTTCTCTTCCTCTGTGTATTTTTCTTGCAGTCGGGATGACGGGTGTCTTTTCCCCCTCAAATTTTGGCCCCAATGAATGTAGGTACGTGGTTAGATCCTTTTGGATGGGGAGGAACGGGCTTTTTGGCGAACTTAACATGTTTGGTCACTTTTGGCAAAAATGGTAAATTTTCCCCGTGGACCTGAAAAAAATGAATCACCGTTAAAAAGTATAACCTCAGTGGACAACTCCATGTGTCATAATGACACAACTCTAGGGTGGGGAAGAAAGGGTCAATTACCAAATCAGCGCCAGATCGCCACGTGGTCGAAGTCATTGGAGAGGCAAAGCCCACCGTTGAAAAGTCAAAGCGGAAGAGCGGATCATCAGAGGGATTTGAGATTTTGAGCCTCTTTGTAAAAAAGGTTAAAATGTTGAGAAAAGAGCCGCGACCCCGTCTCCAATCAGAGGGTGCAACATCTCTAAGTTGAAAAGTCAAAGTGGGGTTGTGGGCCAATTGTTTCCAAATTGCCAAATCTCTAAAAATTTACAAAATGCAAATGGCTTCCCCCGTAACCACTCCAATCCTTTTCCTGCCACGTGGATGGCCCGATTTCAGGTTAGAGAAGCAAAATCAAATGGTCTATATTTAAATTGGTAAATCAAATGTAACGGTTGCTTTGTAAGATCTATTTTTTTAACCCGCCATGAGCATTTTATTCACAACAGAGGAATTTGAAGTGACGTCGAGGATTTGTGAAGTTGTAATGGTTTCTTACAAAGAATATAATGGCTTCTCGAGCCATTCCAAAGGGCTGGCGATTGATTTCAAAAAAGACCAGAGTGCTCTGTACCTGGAAAAAGATAGAAAATGCCATTCTTCTTCTATTTTCTCTTCTTCCTTGAATTTCCTCCATTCTCAAGCTATGTACAAACTCTGCTCGAGCTCCAATAAGAAAAGAATAAATTTTTGCCTCCTTGATTGAGGAATTAATTGGTACTTTGCGACCAATGAGTTTCATTCAGTCTTGTAGCTTCTCCTGTGGATTTTTTTTCTTCTGACTATAATTGCATGTAAATGAAATTTCTAATTAATGTGTGTGGGCATCTGATATTCTACTCACAACATTAGTTTCTCCTACCTCCATTCTCACTCCCTTTTCCCTTCTTAGACAAAGTTATTCTCTAGTGAGAAATTTCTATCTTTTCCACAGGTTTAGTGGAGTGCCCCTATTGGATCTCTGGTTGAAACGCCACCATTGAAATCCACTTTTTCACGCATGCACATACGGAAGCTGCACCGTTCAAGTAGAGGGACTTAGATTCCCATAGCATTGGCTAGAAACCCACCAATTTGTCCACAAGACAAATTTTCTTGCCAACATATAATAATGAAATGAAAGGGACTAAGGATGAAATGAGAAAAATGATAAATGATTATAATAGGATAATAGCATATAATAATGAAATAAAAGGGATTAAGGATGAAATGAGATAAATGATGGTAAAATGATAAAGGGTAAAAATAGATAAAATTCCTAGAAAATATTAATAGGGATTATAATAGGATAATATGATATAATAATGAAATAAAAGGGATTAAGGATGAAATGAGATAAATGATAAATGATGATAAAATGATAAAGGGTAAAAATAGATAAAATGGATTAAATAATAATAATTAATCTTGTGATTAATTATTATATGGGTGATGTTGGGATATTTACGGGACATGTTAATCGTAACTAATCATGTCGACATTTTAGATGGCTACAGGTTCAACTAGATTGGTGCACAAACATGTTTTGATTTCATGTCTGAAGAGTTTTTTATGTCTCTTTTCTTTTCCCATTTGAGATTCGTTTTCCCCTTTATCTAGCAATATGTCATAGGTCTCTTCAGATCCACCAAGGACCTAAAAAATGCTTCTCACGTGACTAAATACATCAATAATAACTTATTCCACCTTTGTTGATGGTTAAAAATATTCTATCAACAAAAAAGTTAGTGTTACTTCCGTAAAATGTCAACACGTGACAACAACTCCATATTGTTTTAGGAAAATGCTAAAATTGAAAGTTCTAGAACATGATTTCTTGAAAATATTTCTCCTTAAGGATTCCTTATAGGACCAATTTCACCATGTCACACCAAAACCCAAAGAAAAATAAATAAAAAATAAAGTAAACATGACTCTATTGTTGGTGATGCAAGATTACTTATTCACCATGGATGCTCCAACATCAAACACTCACGATAAATAAAATGTCCATGAGCTCCTGCTCATGTGTTTGTTGTTAGTTTTTGATAGTTTTACCATGTTTGGAAACTTCAAATGCATTCATCCAAGTAGTGTATTCAGTTGCTTCATCCTTCCACTTAACCAAGTACTCATAGTACTCATCGCCTCTTGTCTTCATACCAATATGAATGTCCAGAATGGACTCCATCTCCACTCTAGCTTCCCTAGCTATCTACTCTCTCTAATCCAAAACTAAAAAAATCATGCCCTAGCTTGGTTTTCCATCCACATATGGGTACAAATCTGCAACATTGAAGATGGGAAAAATATCTACTCCATTTGGTAACTCTATCTCATAAACATTGCCTACTAAATTCAACAAGATATTACAAGGACTAATCTTCCTCCACTTCAACTTGTATTATCCCTTAGAAAACCTCTCCTTGTGTAAATGTTCCAATACCAAATCTCCAACTTCAAAATTTAGCTCTTTTTTTTTCATATATGTGTGCTTCTTGTATAATCCATCACTCTCTTCAAGTCTTCTCTTCACTTGTTGATGCACAATGTGCATAGTCTAAGCAACATCCTCACCTTTAACACTTCTCTTGCTCATCTCAGTTGTACTTCTCAACTCACAAATGCCTATTGGGCTATTCCCATACACAATTTGAAAAAGGACACATACATGTACTTCGATTGACTAAGTCATTGTAAGTGAATTTAACTTGTGCCAATAGTAGATCCCACTATTTGGGATTTTCACTAACTAGAGACCTGAGAAAATTTCCAAGACTGCGGTTCACATGAGCTCATAAGCTGGTAGATAAATCCTAGCATGCAATGTTTAAAAATAGGTGTCTAAGTTCCATCTCCAATCTTTCCACCAAGTAGGTAGTGGTTGTAGGACTAATTTATAAAGCATCACATCAGGGTGCAGCTCGTACACTTTAAGAATAAAAGGGGGGTCTAAATTATTCAAACCAAACTTGAATTTGAGCTCCGTCTAGGGAGTCCAATCTCTAAAATGCATGAGGCTTCAAATAGTGGAAACTCCCTTCCTGTAAAGACACAAATATTTGACGCCAAGAGTTTCCACCAAATGAATACAATTTCTAATCATAAGAGGACACCACCAGATGTTATGGTCATTGAAGGAGAGACCAGTCTTGAACCCATCTCCAATCCAATGTAAGTATGGCTTGATTATTTCATAAGCATGCCAAAAGCTCTTAGTAATGAAGGTGCCTTCAATTTGGATCAAGGATGAAGTGATGAAGATGTTATGGAGACCAATATTATTGCAACACTTCTTACCATAAGGAGCACCTATCGGTCGAAGAATTTTCCATGCTGCATTCCCTTCAATATCGTTAACAATCCATTTAGCACACATAACAACACTTTATTTAAAAAATCAATAATGCCCATGCCACCTTTCTCCCATGGGGTACAACACACCTCCCATATCACACGATGAAAGCCCTAGGTGTGCTTGGCATTAGCCCATAAGAAATCCTAAAGTCGTTTGGCCAGCTCGTTATAGGAAGCCTTTGAAGGCACCCACAAGGAGGAGTAATAAACATGGGTGACATCAAGAATCTTGGTGCATAGCTGAAATTTTCCAATAAGAAAAAATGGTTTGATGATCTAATAAGAGATTTTTGTTTCAAAACAATCTAGAACATATTGGAAAAGCACCTGTAGAGTGTAATCAAAATCGAAGGGAATGCCCAAAAAATTGAATTTCTCACCATGTTGGAGTCACTTCGAAAAAGTACCACTTGAGCCAATCTGGTATCGGGAGAGTACTTTGCATGTAACAAATAGTTTTTTTCCACTCCAGAGACAAACCAAAAGCCAGGAAAAACATGTCAAGGCAGTCTAACGCTTCCACGAAGGAATTTTCATTTTTGGTAACCATTAGAAAAGAGTCGTCTACAAAGTGCCCCTTAATAAGATGAGTGGAATGGTTAGGAAGAAATATTCTGTGAACTAGTCCTAGAGAGGCTCGTTGTGTAAGAAGGTATTTAAAAACATCTGCAATAAACACAAAAAAGGGTTAGAGCAAGAGGGTAGCCCTGTCAGATTGAGCGAACACATGCCAAAGTTGGAAGATTATTTGTTGTCAATGATAAGGCATGAAGAAGCATCAAAGAATAAGGTTTACATAAGTCTAAAGAAAAAAATCACAGAATCTAAGTGCTTGCAACATGGCTAATATAAATGGTCACTCTATGTGATCACAAGCTTTGTCAAAATCTAGTTTGAGAAAAATAGTTTTTTAGCAAGAGGCCTGAGACCACCTCATACCTTCCCAACCTACAATGATTTTGTTTGGAATGTATCTTTCTTTAATGAAGTTGGTATGCTTAGGTATAACAACCATTAGGCGAATGTGGCGGAGCTACAACGCTAAAGTTTTGGCAAGAATCTTATAAGTGATATTAAGTAGGGTAATTGGCGTCTGATTGGTGATAAACTCAAGGTCACCAATCTTAGGAATGAATTTAGTATTCCCTTTGTTAATTATTTCTCCCAAAGAACAATTGACTAATGCTTCTTAATAGACCTGAAACGGATTTGGGCCAACAAACTGCCAGGTTGCTTTATAAAACTGACATGGGAACCCATTATGCTTGGGGCCTTCTCGTCTGCCATGCATTGCAAGGAAGAATATAATTTGTGCAATGGAAGGGGGGAATCACATTGGATCTTGGCTTCTTAAGACAATTTTCTCGGAATATCCATGCATTTTTGGAGAGCGTCCTGACATTCTTGGGTAAAGGCATTGGCGATGTTAGGAAAGATGGTAAATCGAGCCTTAACAATTTTGATGGATTTGATTTGTTTTATGGTTTGTTTGGGGCGAAGAGATTTTATAAAAATCCTTAGTCACACGATCCCCAACTTTGACCCAATGCAGCCTAATTCAAATTTGAGCACCTCTAGCCTAATAAGCTTCAATAAGCTTGAGCTTATGTCTTAGACTGATCGCTTCAGATTACAACCGAAGATTGAAGGGATCATTTTCGAGGCAATACAAAATTCTTTGAAATTCAAGTTTAAAAGCATTGTCAGCTCGCTTACAAACTTGCACCACCTACTTCCCAAATTGACAGAGGTGCTTGGCGGTGCGTTGGATGACCTCGTTCCACCACCCAATCCTATTGGTGGCATGTAAACATTTCTTTGGATTAATAAAAAATAAATATTAATTTAAAAAAATCAAATATGATTATAAGAAGATGGTCAAAGCCAAAATAAGACAACGGTGTTTCACACAACTCTAGAGGAGATCAAATCAACTAACTTACCTCGTATAATTATTTTTAGTAAAAATAAATATAAATTCAAAACAATCAAATATGACAATTAGAAGGATACCAAAGCCCACATTACCTATCCACAAATCATGAGAGAGGTGATTCTAAAAAACCTTGATCGAAAAATTAATCCCATATTAAACCTATAAATCCTAAATGTTTACAATGCTATGCCAATAGAGGTGACTGTAAAAATCCACCCTTACTGAGGTGGTTTCTGCTGCTTTATTATTGAGGGTTTAATCTTAGCATTTATTTTGTCGCCTGTATCGTGGCTTGCTCTTGATGGATGCCAATTCCCATTCCTGCAGAGTTTTTCCATTTGAACGATGACAGAGTTTCATTGTCATTGTGATAGAAGTAAATTTCTAACAATGCACTTCTCCAACGCTGCAATTATAATCATACCATGCTAACGCCAATGCTATCCACTTCCCATCTCAATTTCAATCTCATAGCACTATGTAGAGAAGGTCATTTGGAAGCGGCGCTACACATTCTGCTTACCAAACACAAACCCCCTGTAAACTATAACACATACGTTCACCTACTGCAGACCTGCATTTCCAAGAAAGCCCTTTCACAGGGAAAGCGAATTCACTCCCACATCAACCAGAGGGAATTTAAGTTTGCCACACACAAACTATTACAAAATACCCTTATACGCATGTATGACAAGTGCGGATGTTTAGTAGATGCTCGCCAAGTGTTTGACCAAATGACGGAACGAGACCTCTTCTCGTGGAATATTATAATTGCAGCCTACAGAAGACATGTGCATCCTCATGAAGCATTGGTACTGTTCCACCAAATGCAACCAGAAGGCGTCCAACCTGATCAGTTCACCTTTGCTAGCATACTCCCAGTCTGTGCCAATTTAAGAGCTTTGAAACAGGGTATGGGCATTCACCAAAACATAATGGAGACGGGACTTATGTTAGATGCTGTAGTTGCAAGTGCCCTGGTAGATATGTATGCAAAATGTGGAAGCATATACAAAGCACGTGAAGTGTTTGATAAAATGCGTCATAGAGATGTGGTCTCATGGAATGCCATGATTGCAGGATATGTACAAAATGGGTTTGTTGAAAAGGGTGTCAAAGTTTTTAAGCAAATGCAGCTGTCAGGTGTAAAGCCAGACTCGGCAACCTTTGCCAGCATCCTCCCAGCCTATGGCAAAATGGGAGCCTTAGAACAGGGTATGGACATCCATCAAAGCATAATGAAAAGCAAATTTTTGTCAGATGTTGTAGTTGAAACTTCTCTAGTGGACATGTATGCAAAATGTGGAAACATACGCAAAGCACGTGAACTGTTTGACAAAATGCCTCAAAGAGATGTGATCTCATGGAATGCCATAATTGCAGGATATGCACAGAATGGGTTTGTTGAAAAGGCTGTTAAATATTTTAAGCAAATGAGATTGTCAGGTGTAAAGCCAAACTCCACAACCTTTGCTAGCGTCCTCCCTGCCTGTGCCAAAATGGGAGCTTTAGAACATGGTATAGACATCCATCAAAGCATAATGGAAACTGGATTTTTATCAAATGTTGTAGTTGCAAGTGCCCTGGTAGATATGTATGCAAAATGTGGAAGCATACACATGGCACGTAAATTGTTTGACAAAATGCCTCAAAGAGATGTGGTCTCATGGAATGCCATGATTGCAGGATATGCACAAAATGGATTTTGCAAGGATGCTCTCAAACTCTTTGAACTAATGAAGTGCTCTGGAACATACCCTGACCACGCAAGCTGCACTTGTGTTTTATTAGCATGCAGCCATGCAGGTTTAGTGGATGAGGGCTGTAAATACTTAAATGACATGATTGTCTCTTATAGCATTATGCCTACAATTGATCATTATGTGTGTATTGTTGACCTTATTACCCGTGCTGGCTATCTTGAGGAAACTCTGAACTTTATCATCAAAATGCCTATTAAACCTGTAGATGTTGTGTGGATGTGTTTGTTCGGTGCCTGTAGAGCATATAAGAATATAGAGTTAGGATTGTTTACAGCAACTCTTCTTTTTGAGCTGGATCCTTAAAATCCTGCAACTTATGTTCTTTCAAACATCTATGTAAAAGTGGGCAGGTGGGGTGAGATTCAAATGATGAGGAGATTGATGAATGAAAGAGTTATTTAAAAGATACCTGGATGTAGTTGGATTGAAAGCCATAAAATGGTACATGCTTTTTGTGTAGGGGACAAATTACACTCCAGGCACAGGAGATCTATGCAAAGTTGGAGAAATTGTCTTGGGAGATGGAGGCGGAGTGATAATTTCCAGATTCAGAAGATGTACTCATTGATGTGGACAAGGAGGAAAAAGAATTATTCCTTTGCCACCATGGGGAGAAGTTGGCAGTTGCGTCTGGATTGTTAAACACAAGGACAACTATTTGAGTTGTCAAAACCCTTGGAGTACGTGTTGACCACCACACTGCCACCAAGTTTATCTCCAAGATTGTTGGAAGACAAATTCAAGTGACCTCAGCTTTTTTCTAAATCCAAAGTCTCTTGTAACGCGCGGTCACGTTTAAAAAGGTATTTCTGTGATTTGCAGCTTTGACAGAGATATTTTTGTTATCGGAGTATAAAATAAAAAGACTGTTGAATTTGATTTTAAAAGACAAAGGTAGCCAGGGAACTGAAGTACTCCCTTTTCTACTGATCCAATAGACAAACAAGATCTACATTGAATATAATGAAGGCAGGCCATCTACGAGCCGCTCAGTGCTTGGTAATTAGCTCTAGTAAAGGCATGGTCTTAGTGGAAGAAATAAATGACCAGGGCTTTTGCTTTATGTTGCAGCTTGGTAGAAAGTGGAAGCTCCACAAGGATACCTTAAATTTCAGAGTATCAAACAGATATTATTAGGTCCCTGTTTCCAAAAGGAAAAACCACCTCCCCTTGTGCATTGGCAAAACAATTGAAGAATATATCTGAGGAAGGAGATGAGTTTTTCTCTATTTGAGTGCATGAGAAAGAAAAGTAGGGGTCCGGAAAAAAACTCACGGCCGAAACTTCTGAAGAAGGATAAAAATCCAGGGGATCACTTTCTTCCCCCTGGCTTTTCTGCCATTCAGATTGCTCTCTTCTCTGATGAGTAATATGTTTGTTTTAAATGGGGGAAGTGGGGGTTCAATTTTGACCCTAATTTTGTATTTGAAGTTTGCATTTGCACCGTCTCTGAAGGAAAAATGCAGACTCTGGTAGGAGGCCAAATTGTTTGCAGGAGGAAATCAGTCCCTCTATATTTGTGAGATTTTTTTTTGTAACAACTATTTACTTTTTCTAATAATTCAATAATAAAATGTCACAGTCTGTTGGCAGAAAATAGCCATGTTCACCGTGGGTATCGGTATGCATAGGATAGTCAAAAGAGTTGGTTGGCAGTGATACTGTTGCTGTCACTTTTAAATGTGGCAATGTCCTGCAAAATGAGGTGGTATCCATATTTATACCGAACCAATACTGCACCCCTCTTTCCTGGATTCTTAATCTAAAGAAATTGAACCTTAAAGAGGATTGTAGGCTTGTTTGTTGGAAATATAATCTTGATTACTGCTAAAGTTTGTTTGAGCACTAGATACAGAGAATTGTTAAAAAAAATGTTCTGTGATAATTTCATAATGATGCAACTGGCTAATATTTGTGCAAACTTCCATAACAAAAGCTTTTCAATCAGCAAAAGTTTCAATGAACAAATGTTTGCATATTTCCTTTCAACAATTATGTTCTTGTTGAAAAATACCTATTCCTTTTTAACTTTTCTTGCATGTTTGTTGGTACTGTGTTAATTTTATTAAGTGCACTCACTTTTTAATAGTGGTCATGTGTGAATCGTATGCTTTTCTTTTGTTTGAATAGAACTGCATGGTTTCTCAGGAAAGTTATGTTTTTGTTCTGGATATTCCAGTATTCAGGGATGTAAGTATCAAGAAATAAGATGATAGTATTCAGGGGTGTAAGTATTGAATTAGAGCTTGTAATGTAGCAAAAACTAGGCTTGAACCTCCGGTTCGGGAATGATAATGGTGGCGAACTCATGAAGATATTGCAGTTGACTTTGAAGCCTGCATGGGAAGAGCTTGAGAGCTCAAGTCTGCACATGACAATCCTGCACAAACAAGACAAATAGAGTCCTCTCAATGTATGAGATATGGCAAGGTGACGGCTGCATAATAGTTTAAACACAATATGGGAACAACGAAGCTTGTCCAGATGAGCATGAAAAATCAGTGAAAGACAATGAATACAGTGAATCGTAGTAATAGAAAAGAATGGTGGTGAGACTCGAACGAGTATGCAAAGCTCAAGTGGACCAAACCAATGCACAACCCGTGAGTCATGTAAACATGGCCAAAAACACCAAAAAACTTATGGAGGAACCATAAGACATCGGAGATCACTAATTACGTTGAAGGCGTGTTTTGCTCCTATGAACATGGCATAATTTATGACGTGTTTTTAGGGTTTTTAGTGAAAAAGATACAAAGGTTTGATGTTTGGGGGAACTCACGACAAAAACCATGTATAATAATTGTTATAAATAGTGAAGGAAGGAATTCATTTGTCATTTTGCTAATTTGAGATTAAGAGAAACTCAGTTCTGATATAACCCAAATTGAGCGATTTTAGTGACGATGGTGAGAGTGCAAGGCGATGGACGAGGTAACCAAGACGAGGCACACAATAATGAAAATCTTATGCTATTGAAATTTTCCCCAAATATATTTGAAACGTATATTGGGTAGAGGTCTAGGTGGGTTTATGAGCATTTTGAATTTAGAGGTCATTAGGTTAATTTTTTTAAATTAATGAAAAAAAATTTGTGTGACCCTAAAATTGAAGGGATAGGTAATGCTGGGATGACCCATTGCAATAGAATCGATGGCGTGTGATGGAGGGGGAATTTCTACCATGGCCGATGACATTTTGCTAACAAGGCCACTAGCATAGGCAGGTAGGAAAAATTGTTCAGAGGCCAATGACATCTTTCTAGCTGGGCCGATGTACTAGGGAAGTTGGGATTTTGATGTTTTTGGATGCATTTTGTTTATTTTGATGATGGATTTGTATTGAGATCTAATGGGTACTTGTTATTTTATGTTTGGAAGGTTCCATGGAGGATTCCGCTAGGGAGATTAGTAGATATGGCATGGTTATCAGAGTTAGTTAGGGGGTAGTCAACGTAGGACATTGCACAGTTATTAGGGCTCAGATTTGGCAGCATAATGCAGATGGTGCGGGTCACACTAGATGCAGACATGATTTAGATGTTCTTGATTCATTGGGAATTTAAGTCCAATACCTTCAGGTGGAGGGTCAGTGGACAAATTATAGAGAGTATAATGACACTGCAGGATGTAAATGCCCTTATAGGACTACCAATTCAAGGAGTCCACATATGTTGTGATGTTTCAATGAATACATGAGGGAGGAGAGCATTAACACGATGGGCCATGGGCCACAATGCGTATCACCTAGGAACTTTGATGATTTAATTGAGTGTCGTATATGTTGCACATATTCTGGATATTTGGAAGGTGATCATTGGTATGGTTGTCACACAAGTCTTGTGCCACAAGGTAGATGGAGTAGTACCACTTTTTGTGCTAATGACATGTAGGGATGCATTATAGGTTGGAATTTAGTTTAATTGGGGTCCAACCACAAGGGTGTAACTAGTCCATGATTTATACGGGATTTGGGTTAGGCAATAGTGGGCAATAAGGCCCATCATACTTTTTTCAACCTATATATATATATATATATATATATATATATATAGATATATATATATATATATATATATATATATATATATATATATATATATATATATATATATATATATATATATATATATATGAATGGTTCCTGATGTATATGTTTACAGGTACACCACTACAGGTAGTCGAAGTTGCCTCGAGGATTCTATAGTTGGAAAGAGGCCCAACAGTGAGGCCAGTGGTAGGTTTCAGGAGGTTTCCACATGTTAGATAGAAGCAAGTAGTGTGGGAGACTTGAAGAGGGACAATGGATCAGTGGCCCAACTAGCCAACTACAATGGTGGCAGAGAAGACTTGGAGATTATAGGTCATTATGTATGGTGGGTGGAGACACGCCTAGTGGAGAGAGTTACTTTGCATTTTGGGCATTCATCTCATGTGGTGACCCGACCTACCCCAGAGTATAGACCAAGACATGCGAGAGAGAGAGGAGGGAGATCGGGAACGATGTTAGGCGTACCACCATTGTGACCACACCAAGTGAGGCGTGCCCCAAAGACAGGTGATAGGAGGAAGCGATGGAGGGGAACAATAGGTGTAGAGGGACCTTAGATAGTATAGGTGGAGGAAAACCCCGAGAGACAAGCTTCAAGAGAGGAGGAGAGAGTAGAGAGACCTCGAGGATGACACAGTGAGTGGTGATTGCGGAGGCCCGAAGGAGGATATTTGTTGGATAGAGGCTTCGTGGAGATCATAAATGATATTGGCTCACTGAGATATGTGGGCATGGATGGTGGGATCCCGCCATCCAAGATATGAGGAGGCGAGTGTAGTTTTGGGAGGCCGAGAAAACAGAAATGACGTGGTGGAGTAGCCCAGTGAGCCATAGAGTTAAATTGTTTGATAGCGTATATTTGTGATTTGGATAGATATTTAATAGGATGTGTGGGTTGTTTGTTTTGAAAAACATAACATAGATGAGTGGCATGTGAAAATTGAGGGAGTGCACCACATGATTTTGGATGGCGTACTGGCCTGGCAGATATAACTAATATGGAAGATCCAGTGTCAGCAATATCTGGAGAATCAATGTGTACTATTAGGATCATGGGAGATGCATCTCATGAGATTCAGAGGCACATATATGCTCTAATGGTAGCGAGTGTGGGGGCTATGATATCTTTTTTGCAGAGCCTTATGCAGGCACAAACAACACTGACATGAGAGTAATCAGTGAAAAAATATGATGCACAAGGGGTGGTAACACGCCAGGCAGTAGATGCATCTCACATTGTGGTATTAGAGGTTCATGTGTCTTGACGAAAGGGAGAGGCTTCAGGGGCTTTCTAGAGCCACATCCTTGGCACGATCCCTACACGCGACTAGCCAATCACCATCAACTCAAAGCATTGGCCGACCTCCATTTGAGGGAGGGGATGCTTGAGGGATGGTTGATTTTATGATTTTTCAATATAGATGATGTTGTATAAAACAAGTCATTTTGATATATATATGAGATACCATTTGGGAATTTACAACTATAGTAGTTGAAAAATTTGCTTTCCATTATGCTTTGATGGATGTCCATACCCTATTTTAAAGCTCTTATTTTGGAGTAGTTGGGAGGATACTATAAAAGGTTATAGATTTTGGGTTTACATCCCCCAATTGCATTTTATTGAAAGTTCAAATGCCTTTTCAAAAAACCTATTTTGTGCATATCTTTCAATTAATGTAGTCCATAAGACCACGTCTCTTTGAGCCATTTTTTCCATTTCACATGCCTTGTGCATGCTTCCACATTCTGCATACAATATACCAAGGCATTTGCGACTACAACATTTGACAAAAATCACATCCAAATATTTGATAACAAACCTTTCATTATGTTTCGATGGATGTGTATACCATGTTCTACAACTAATATTTTGGCACACACAGGGAGGTTGTTAGAAAAGGTTGTGGAAATTTGTTTAACACTTGTTAATTGATTTTGTTTAAAAGTTTCCAAGGCCTTCTCAGCAAATATATTTTGTGCATATCCTATAATCGTTGCAGTCCATAAGACTTGCAAATTTCTTTCATGTATTTTGTTCAAGAATTCACATGCCTTATTAATGCTTCCATATCTACTAGGGAACTTACAACTAATACATATGACCAAAGTTCCTTCTCCTTTATGCTTTGGTGGATGTCCATACATTGTTTCAAATATCCTATTTCGACACGGGCTAGGAGTATGCTAGAAAAGGTGAGCTTATCTAGTTAGACACGTGTTGGTTGTATTTGGTGAAACGGTATCAATTCTTTGCGAGGATACTCAAGTTTTCTATAAGCAATAATTATGGAGCTTTCGTTCAGTCATGTGATCACATCTAGTAAACAAATGCAATTTTCATAGAGGGGTCTACGGGTATTTTGTAATAGTTTGTAAAAAACCTAAAATCCCTCTCATTGATGTGGGTATAAGGGAATACTCTAAAAGCGATTTATTAGAAATGTTGGTTTGCAGGCAGCAGGGGGCTATGTTTAGCAAGCAGAAAATTCGGCACCTGTTTCAAACGCCTTTACATAATGCTATGAGATTGATTTTGGAAGTGGATGGCATTGGCGTTGGCATTGTATGAGTATAATTGAAGCGCTGGAAATGTCCATTGTATGCGTTTGTTAGCAAGCATGGTGGTTTGTCATTAACATTGATGTGCCGCCTTCATCAGACCATCTCCACATAATGTTATGAGAATGAGATTGATATGCGAAGTGGACAGCAGAGCAATTGATAAAGCTAAGTACTCCCTACGATATCAATATTAGTTAGCTTACAGGCTCATTCACCCTGCAATAAATTGAGATACAAAATACTAAGAGGCTCGAATGTTGCTTTATTTTGTTCACTTTAAAGTGTTTTTAAATAGAAAATTTGTGATCTTTTTGCTTATGTTTTACTATATTTTGTTCTATTTGACATTAATTTTAATGAAAAATGTTGTCATGAATTTTTGGCCCTAGTGGAACTATCACTAAAAATGTATCGTGCTTAGATCTGTATTCTCATTGCATCTTTGGTATGCAATTTGATATGATTCGATTGTTTCTATCTTTCACAAGCACCTCATTCCAGTAGTTACAATGTCATTTCAGTTGACGTTAATTAACTCAAATGACATTCTAGTAATTAACATCAACTATCAAGTTTTCTTGAGCTGAGGTGGAATTTGTCCGTGGAAGGAGTTATAGGAGAGATCAAGAATTCTTAGGAAAGAGTGATTAGCAAGAAAGGGAGAGATGGAAGAGGCTGCTAAGGACATACCTGTGAGATTCAAGGAAACCACAAGTTGTATGTGACAAGAGCAGAAAACCCCAGTCCAATTACAGACAGTGTCGTTGTGCTTCAAGGGAGACCAATCGGAGAGAGAATTAGTAGTTGCGAGGGAATCCTTGAAGAAGAGAAGAGTGTGTTGATCGGAAGAATAAGAAGGAGAAAAATATGAGATGCAGGTAGGCCTGACGCTTCCCTCTTGTTGTAAATAAGAACAAGTGCACAATGCAAAACTTTTCTGTCTTACAATACAGACACATATGAGCCATGTGACATTTTTGTCAAGTTTACAAGGACCAAAACTACCAACTCCTAATAGGTTGGTCTCCATAAATCCACTAGTTGCCTCTACAAGTTCTTCATATGAAATTCTCATGGGTGCTATAGTGAGAGGAAGGGTTTTCTGACTAGTACATCTTTTCCTATAAGAATATAGGAACAATAATATGGAGATGATGAAGATTGAAATGTCAATCACAAGTGGTACCATTACCTTTTTAGAGTCTAAAAATTGTTTTTGTTTGGAATGAGAACATGGCAACAAATTTATCCATGTACCACACAGACCAAGATTTCCCATAACTGCAGACTCATTAAGTGTTGCAAAACCCCCTTCCTTTGGAACCACTCATCCTAACTTGTTTAAAGAGAGATTGATATGCTGAAGCATTTTCATCTCTTGGAAAGCCATTGGGATTGCATCAGACAAACTATTGTTTGAGAGATTAATGTCCTCAAGATTTTTCAGATGTGTGAGTGATGCTGGTATTGGGCCATCAAATGAATTCTAGAAATATTCAAATATTGTAATCTTGTGCAACTTGACAGCTCGACTAGAATTTCACCCGAAAATTGGTTGAGACACACTACTATAGCTTGGACCATTACCATTTTTCTCATTTATAAAAGAGAACCACGTAAAAAATTGTTGGAAATGTTTAAATAGAATTGAAGATTTGGAAGACCTACAAATTTTGAAGGTATATTTCCTTTCAGCCTGTTGTAAGATAAGTCAACTTCTTCCAAAGTTATGCATCTCCCTAAATTGGCAGGTATTTTTCCTGTCAGTTGATTGTGATGTTAAAGAAGATATCTTAGTTGTGGAAGATTGCCAAGACTGTCTGGAATTTTCCCTGGAAGCATGTTTTCACTCAGTGATAACAATCCAAGCCTTTTAGCTCGGCTGATTTTTTCTGGAATTGTTCCATGTAAATTGTTATTGTTCAAAAACTATATTTCAAGATTTGGAAGTTGACTGAGTGTGTAGTGCCCACTCCTCTTTGACATTGATTTTACTATGATTTTGCTTATTTTAATTTGGAACCATAGACATTATTATCATATTGATCTTTAGACATTGCTACATTTGATTGACTTATTTGATAGACAATATGGATGTTTTAAATTTATGACATGATGTGATTTGCAAGATAAATTATATGCATGGATTGACATATTAGTGTTTGATGATCTTGAGCTACTATTATACTGACACATGAGATGTGATATATAGATGTGCTAGATGATTTATTCAATTTTGTAATATTATTGCTAATTGATAAATTGATAAAATTGAAATATTTGAAATTGTGAACAATTGGTGAATTACTTGTTTTAGTGATGATTTAGTTATGATATTTGATGATATGAATTGATATGTATATGCTTGAGTTTTATTATCTTGATGTCGTTAATATGGCCACGAGGCCAGAAATGTATTGTTTTGATTTTTGCAGGAATTTGTAACACAACAAACAAAAGGGGGATATGAGACCAACAGTGAACAAATTTGAGGTATTGGCAACAGGTCACCTTGATAACTAATGTAGATGTATGATGTTATTGTTGTTAGATTGTTAGGAGGTCCCCATTGGGGGGTGGCCTCAAATGTTACCTTGGGTAAAATTGTGGTTTTCCCTTGTTTTTTTATTAGATTAGGTAAAAAAATGGATTTTGAAGGGAGCTTCGGAAACCATGTACTGGTTTGCACTTGTTGATTTTATTTATTTGTGAGTAATTGTATTTTGTTAGTATTTTGGAGTCACTTTTATTATTGTTGTTAAGTACTCCATGTAATTTAATTAAACTTGATTAGTTAGTGCAAATTAAGATGTGACAAAAGGGGGTAATTATTGTGAGTAGGTAGTTCTTGGTTTGTGTTGGATTTGAAAGGGATTTTATTGATTTTGAGTGGTGTGTACTCAACCTTGCATGTAAATTTCGGATTTTGACTTTCAAGGACATTTTGGAGGCTTGTGGGACAAGTTAATCTTGTCCCACACCTCTTAAAGTCACCCACCAACTATTCCTATGATGCAAGGGGCTTATTTTAGGCCTTTTTGTGTGTTTTAATGGAAAAAAAAGAGCAATTAATTGCACTTCTCTTACAAGTCTTTAATTGTGTCCTTTAAGGGTGCGGGTTTTTGTTTGAGTGTGTAGGAGGGTTTTCATTCCCTCAACCTCCAATTTATTGTACTTTGGGGTTTTAGTTTGACCTTGTAATGTGGAATGGAGGAGGAATGATGTGGCATCCTCTATGGAGCCACATCACTTTTCTCTCCTCTCTTTTCTATTTTTTCTAATTTGCTTGAGGGTTTGGGGGTTACTTGTTTTATTTTTGGTCTCTTGCATTTGGAGGTGCTTGCTTTTGGAGTGCTTGTTGGAGTTGGAGATAGCTTGTGATTGCTTGGACTTGGAAAAGTTGGAACTTGATTGTGGATTGGAAACTCTTGCAATAGCAAGGTAGGGTCTTCACCCATGTTTTATTTTACTATTTTGGTTGTGCATATGTTTGTGAATGAATATTTGTTGCATGTGTGATTTTGGGAAGTAGAATGGCCCTTAGGTTGTGTAGTAGAAAGTGGAAATGGGGATAAGTTTTGAGGGAGGCATAAGAGTTTTTATTGGGCATTTTAGGAGGGAGTTGGGTTGAGGTGTCAAACCTTGTTGATAAGTAGAACTTGTGCTTATCTTGTTTGTTTCATTGTGGGAGGCATAAAAGTGAGGGAGTCATAAGAGTTTTGTGGGTTGTGATTGAGTTCTTAGAGGTTTTAAGGTGGGTAATCAAACCCTTGGGAGGCATAAGTAGAGTCCCCATGTTCCTTTCTCTTTCTTGGCTTGAGTTTAGAGCCTTTATGTTGGGAAACTTGTGTGTGTTGATATGATTTTGTTGTTGCTCTTATTGTATTGAATGTTTGGTTTGAATGTGATTGTGGAAGCCTTGTTAAGTAGCCAATGGTTGTCTAATACCCCTCATCGCTTCTTTGTTGGGGCTCGGGGGCCAATAAGGAAGAAGACTTCTCTTCCTCATTGGATTATTGGTTGGGTGGAGAGTGTCGCCTACTACCCCATTTTGGTTGTTGTGTTTGGACTTTGGGAAGAAGGTAGAGCTCAAGTGAAGAATACTATTACTGGTATTTGGAGAGAAGAAGCAATATCCCTCTTTGTAAAATTTTTACAATGTTGTCCATTTGAACTGGAGGGCTTGTAAATCTTTAAATCCTTAAAAGTGTGTTTAAAATGGTTCATTTAAAAGTTTTCAAATGTATGTATCTGGAAAAATAGGAAAAGGAAAGTTGCTTGTTAAAATGGATTGTCATACTTAGTTAGTGTTTGAATGAAAGTAAATGGTACATGCTTAAATGTGTTATTGTGTAAGAGGAATAGTGAAAAATAAGAATTTTTACATTTGCTTTAAATGAACATTTATTAGGAAATGAAAAATTTACTAGTTTTCCCAATTTTACTCTTATTTAAATAGGTAGAAAATGTAAAGTTATCTTCCATCCAAGCTTGTATTACCCATTGCTTATATCATTGCCTTGAAGTGTGAATGTTCATTTTAAAAAAATTGGATATCTTTTTGAAAATATAATTAAAATGGATTGTCATTTAATTATTAGTGTGAATGAAAGTAAATACATTATAATTATTTTATTGAAAAGAAGACATAGTGGAAAATAGTTAAATTTAAGTTAAATTTTATGTTGAAGAAAGGAATTTAATTTTGGAATTTTATTAGAATATAAATAATCTCAAATTAAAGTTATCTTAGGTTGAATGAGCTATATTTAGTTTTATCATTTAACTTTTAAAAAAATGGCTAAAAAATTCCTTATACTTGTAATTACTAATTATTAACTATTTTATAAATTTATATAAACAAAATAAGTGTGTACCAATTTAATAGATTGTGTGTTTATATGTATAAATGTATAATTTTTATTTAATAATATTTATTTATATATATAATATAAATATATATATATAAAATAGTGATTATTTATTATATATATATATATATATGTGTTGGCTATTGATGTTATTTGGCCCGCGTAACCATATATATATATATATATATATAATTATATTGCATATGGGGGCAATGTCTTACTGCCACGACTGTGGGCATGGTATTGGGGTAAGGGGGGGAAGGTCACCGACCCCATCTCCTGCACCCCATATTAATATGGGATGGGGAGGGGTGGGGTCGGAGACCTTCCCCCCCCACTAAACAATAAAACTCCCACATTTTCATAAACCCAAAACACATTGTTTATGCGGCCATTATTGCTAAGTTCGGCCTGTGTATTCTTTGCGGTCTATGTTAAATTTAACCTGCAAGATTTTTTAACCAACCATTCCGCCTGTATTTAATGTGTGTGTGTGTGTGTGTGTGTGCATATAAATATACTTTTACACCTAAAATTTGGTGTATATATACATATTTTAAAATAGATACAAAATGGGGCAAAAAGACCATACCTAAATAGGGAAAATGCCATGAAATTGCTCAATAACAAATACAAGTTTAACCAAACCCTAGGAGATGGTAAAATGGAATAACAAACAAAAATGCAAACAAACCTCAAAAGGGTTGCAAATAGAATAAACAATGAAATAGTGAGTATCCATCCTTGAGCTCCAATATTCTTCAATGGCTTCCTTCTTCTTCTTCTCCTCCCAACCTGCAAAACAAAATGAGAAAATAAGTCAAAAGAATGAATAAAAAATTTCTAAAAAGAAGTTTAGGGTTAGTTTGAATCCCTAAGATCCAAGGGCTCAGATTTAATCCATCCAATGGCTAAGAAACATCCCTACAAAAGTTAGGTGAGAATTAGGTGGGAATATGTTTTAAATGAAATGCATGCATAGCTTTTGAATGGGGCCACTAAAGGGGGTATTAAAAAAGAAAGATTAAAATGTAACCTTGTGGTATTAGTTTAGTGATTTTTTAAGGTCTTGTTCTTTGAATTCATTTAAATTAAATCGTATCCCAAGATAACTAAACAATGTGTATATTAGGGATTAAATTTATTTGTATCTAATTAAATAGGAGGGTAAGTTTAGACTTAGCCCTAGAATAATAAATTATTAAATGACATTAGAATTATGTTACTAAATTAAATAAAGATTGTAACAAGGGGATTTTAAGGCCGAACTAGGAAATTAAATAGTATTAATTAAATGTTAATTAAAACAAATAAAATATTAATCGTGAAATAAACTAAACCTAGTTAAAGGTTGTCCCGTTGCAACCGGTTTTAACAAAAAAAACTTATTCTGTAAATTTTCCAATCTAACTATTGGGTTGTCTTGGGTTTCATGTGGGAGATTTGTGGACGTTACACTTAGTATAAGAGTTGTGGGTTCAACGCTTAGACCCTTGGGCACACTTGTAAACAAAAATAGTTAACCTAGCACAACCTACAACTAGATAACACAACATTGCATGATTTTTAAAAAATGTAGAAAACTGAAACAAATCATAGAATGTTAAACTAACTCCCATCTTGATTTGTGCAGGAGCCGCAAATTGGATGAGGGGATTTTTCGTGTGGAGTTATACATACCACCTCCAGAGCAGGTTGTCACCGCTATATTGTCATAGATATTACATACATTGCAGGATGTCAATGCAGCTGTACGAGGTGGAGTGGTAGGGGCACGTCCTAGCCAACATGATAGGGAGCCATCACATGAGGCTCAACACCCTTCGAGACACAATGATGAGCATAAGGAATAGAACTCCCACGTGGAGTCAGTTAAAGAAAATTTACCTCAAAGGGGGCATGGAGATAGGGTTACAGGACACATAGACAGATCTAGGAGCCCTAGGCTGAGGGATGAGCATGTAGAGAGACCTAGGGGTCGATAGTCATCAACTGCAGATCATATCATGGAGATCCTAAAGCTATGCCCATCTCATTATTTTGGTGATACAGGAGGTTTTCAGGTAGAGAATTGGTTAGTGAGCTTGAGTAGGTGCTTCAAGCTTTTCCCATGTACTAGCAACATGAAGGCTCATGTTGTGATTCATCTTCTGAGGGATGAAACAAGCATTTGGTGGAGGAATGAGCATCAAAAGTTCCATGTAGACTCAGAGACAATTACTTGGGATCTCTTCGAGGAGAGGTTCAAGAGAAAATACATATCTATGAGGTTTATTCAGTAGAGGATAGATGAGTTTCATGACCTACGTAAGACATCCATGAGAGTAGTAGAGTATGAGATTCAATTTCTGGATTTTCTTCAGGATGTCGACTACATGCACGATGAGTAGGTTATGATTCATAGGTTCATCACAAGCTTGAACTTGGATTTGGGAGGTGCAGTACACATTCATTATCTGCAGACCTTAGTTGAGGCCATTGAGAAGGCCTACATTGCAAAGGAGACCAGGGGGAAGACATAGCAGGCTAAAGATAGAGTGTGGAGATGTATTCAATATGTAGGATAATAGGTCGAGGTGGTCATCTCCTCCTCCTCGAAGTGGACATGGTTCATACATTCTTCATTCAAGGCCACCACAATAGCCACCTCAACAGCAACAACAACAAACTTGTCCACCATTTAGACCTCCATACAAATATTTGATACTAAGAGGGGATGGAGTATGGGGCCTCCCCCTAGGGGTCCCATCAGGACATAGGGAGCACCTAGAGCTCAGTCAGAAGGAGTTTGTCAACAACGACCACATAAGTCCATAGTAAGATCATCAAGATCCATGACATAGACCACTAGAGTACCTGCTGGAGCCACATCTCATTGGAGGGGACCAAGTAGTTACTATGGATGTGGTGCACTTAGACATCATTAGAGAGAGTGCCCACAAAACCCTAATAACAAGGGTAAGGCACCTGATTTCAGAGCCTACAGTTGGTGACATGGGACGTAGCCATCGGATCTATGCAGTAGTTGAGAACCGCAAGGTAGAGCATCACAACATGGTGATTGAGACTACAGGTAGCATTGGTGGTATCCATACCTCTATTCTGTTTGATTCTATCTTATATGAATCTTTTATTGCAGCATCTTTGGTAGAGCAATGCAAATTGGTGGTAGTTAGGTAGGGCCTTAGTTGGGATGTTGAGATGGCTTCTAGAGCCAAGATCTCAGTAGACTCCTTAGTCAAGGAGTGTGTAGTGGACCTAGGACCCTTCACCACTACCTTGGATCTTCGTATCCTTCCTTTGGGTTCTTATGGAGTGATCTTGGGCATGGATTGGTTATCTACACACAGAGCCATAGTTTACTGTTATAGTAAGGTTATATCTTGTACAGATGATTTGGGGGTTGAGTTGGTGATAGTGGGAGTTAGGAGACCCATCTCTATTCACACTATTTCCGCTATGCAGCTTAAGAAGTGTGTGCGGCATGGGTGTCAGTTGTATCTAATTACAGTTAGTGATAGGTCATCGAATGGGGTTAGTGGACCCTCACTTGATGATCACCCCATTTTTTAGAAGTTTTCAAATGTATTTCCTAGTGATCTTCTCAAGGTTTCCTCCCCCATGTGAGATAGACTTTCACATTGATTTGGTTCTGAGAGCAGAGCCTATATCACGCGCTCCATGTAGGAATACCACCCATGAGATATGTGAGCTAAAGTTGTAGCTAGAAGGCCTTCTCGAGAAATTCCTAATCCATCCTAGTGTATCTCCTTGGGGTGCACCAATGATTTTTGTGAAGAAGGATGGATCCTTTTGGTTATGTGTGGACTATAGATAGCTAAACAAAGTAACGATCAATAATCGTTACTCCCTTCCTCGCATCGATGATTTGTTTGATCACATGAAGGGGGGCCAAAGTGTTTTCTAAGATAGATCTTAAGTCTGGTTACCATCAGTTGAGGATTGTAGAGGCAGATGTCCACAAGACAACTTTTTGTACGAGATATCACCACTATGAGTTCACAATTGTGTCATTCGGTTTGATGAATTCCCCTACAGTGTTCATGAGTTTGATGAATGGGGTGTTAAGGACTTTTCTAGACTGCTTTGTAATCATGTTCCTTGAAGACATTTTGATCTACTCACGTATGTGTGAGGAGCACGAGGAGCACCTTCATTAGGTTCTGTAGTGTCTTCGTGAGCAGCAGCTTTATGGGAACCTGGAGAAGTGTGCATTCTTCTAGTCAGAGGTGCAATATTTGGGCCACATTATTTTTGGGGAAGGTATCACAGTCGATCCAACCAAGATTAGAGTTGTTATGGATTGTCCAGCACCCACTACTGTGACTGAGGTGCGCAATTTCATGGGATTGGTAGGTTACTATAGGAGGTTTGTTCAGGATTTCTCTCGTATTTTGCATCCCATCACTTCCCTTCAGCGGAAAGGGAAGAAGTTTATTTGGTCAGATAGATGTGAGTAGACCTTTAGGACACTGAAGGAATTCCTTACAATAACACCCATTCTTGCAGTGCCAGATCCACAGGGAGAGTTCTTCGTTTGCACAGATGCTTCTTTGGAAAGATTAGGAGGTGTATTGATGCAAGAGGGCCGTGTAGTAGCCTTTGAGTCTCGCAAAATCAAGGATTATGAGCTCAATTATCTAAATCATGACCTTGAGCTTGCAGCAGTTATGCATGCTTTGGTTTGATGGAGACATTTCCTTTTAGGCAAGAGATTCATTCTCAGGACTGATCACTTGAGTCTTCATCACCTCTTCACGCAGCCCAATCTCAATGCTCGTCAGTGGCATTGGATGGAGTTGATTTGTGAGTATGACATGGAGATAGAGCATGTGAAGGGGAAGGAGAATGTGGTTGCGGATGCCTTGAGTCATCAGAGACATTTGGTTATGGCTATATCAGTTGGTATAGACTTGAGGACCAAGATTTTGCAACAACTTCCACATGACAACTTCTACCTTTCAGTCAGAGCAAAGATCGAGTCTCAGAGACCCCTTGAGGGGAAGTTTGATGGATTTTAATTAGAGGAAGATGGTCTTCTTTGGCACAGAGGTCGGATCTATGTTCCCAGAGATGGAGGATTGAGGTAGGATATCCTTGTTGAGGCACACCATGCACCCTATTCATCCCATCTAGGGGTGAAGAAGATGCACACCACTTTGAGACAATTGTACCATTGGAGACAGAGAGATGTGGCTCATTTTGTGTCTCATTGCCTAGAGTGCCAGAAGGTGAAGCTGAGCATGAACATCCAACTGACCTTTTATATCCTCATGCCATACATGAGTGGAAATGTGACACTATTTCCATGGATTTCATTGTAGGGCTACCTATGTTGAGATACCACCATGATGCTATAATGGTCACGGTGGATAGATTGATGAAAGTGGCTCATTTTTCTCTAGTAAAGACCACCTATACAACTAGTGCAGTGGTGCGAGTATATCTGGATGATATTGTTAGAATACATGGGATTCCACAGAATATCATTTACGACCATGTTCCCTTGTACACATCTCACTTTTGGACCACCATGCAACATGCTCTCGGGACAAAGATCAACTTTAATACAACTTATCACTCTGAGACAGATGGGCAGACAGAGTGGGTGAACCAGATCTTGGAGGACATCCTTAGGATGTATGTCATGGACCATCAATCAAGGTGGAAGGAGTACTTGTATTTAGTGGAGTTTTCCTACAATAACAATTTTCAGAGTTTGATTGGTATGGCTCCATTTCAGGCATTGTATGGTAGGGAGTGCAGGACACCACTGAGTTGGGACAAATTGGAGGACAAAGTTTCTCTTGGGAAGGAATTATTATAGGATATGGAGCAGCAGGTTGTCATGATTCAAAAAAGATTACAGGAGGCTCAGGATAGAAAAAAGAAATATGCAGATCAACAGAGGACAGATCATAGTTTTGAGGTGGGCACGAAGGTGTTTCTTTTTGTCAGGACACATAAGAGCCCTATCCATTACAGAAACGACTCTAATCTTGCTCCAAGGTTTGAGGGTCGCTTTGAGATCTTGGAGAGTATCGGTCCTTTGGCCTATCGTCTAGCATTGCCACCCAGCTTGTCTCGCATCCACGATGTATTTCATGTTTATGTGCTTAGGAGGTACATTCCAAATCCTTCTCATGTATTGGATTGGACTACATTGCAGGTGCAGGATCAGGGGCAGGTGATGGTGGAACCCGTCCATATTTTAGAACACAAGACCCTGGGCCTTTGAGGTAGAGAGATTGATCAGGTTCATGTCTAGTGGGATCGATACGATGAGACAACAACTATATGGGAGGATGCCACACCTTTGAGAGCACAATTCCCACACTTGTTCTAGTGACTTCCAGGAGGAAGTCGAGTCTAAGGGGAGGGGGATGTAGTGCCCACTCCTCTTCGAAATTGATATTATTATGATTTTCCTTATTTTGGATTGGAATTATTGACATTATTATCATGATTTTTAGACATTGATAGATGGACATTGTTATATTTGATTAGTTTATTTGATAGAAATTATGGATTTTTAGAATTATGACATGATTTACAGGATGGATTATATGCATGGATCAACATATCAGTATTTGATGATCTTGAGCTACTACTGTACTGACACATTTGATTTGATATATAGATGTTGCTAGATGATTTAGTTGATTTTGTGATCTTATTGCTAATTGATAAATTGATAAAATTGAAATATTTGAATTGTGAACAATTGGTGAATTACTTGTTTTAGTGATGATTTAGTTATGATATTTGATAATATGAATTGATATGTATATGCGTGTGTTTTATTATCTTGATGTCGTTAATATGGCCACGAGGCCAGAAAGGTATTGTTTTGATTTTTGCAGGCATTTGCAACACAACAAACAAAAGGGGATAGGAGACCAACAGTGAAGGAATTTGGGGTATTGGCAACAGGTCACCTTGGCAACTAGTGTAAATGTATGATGTTATTGTTGTTAGTTTGTTAGGAGGTCCCCATTGGGGGTGGCCTCAAATGTGACCTTGGGTAAAATTGTGGTTTTCCCTTGTTGATTTTATTTATTTGTGAGTAATTGTATTTTGTTAGTATTTTTGAGTCACTTTTATTATTGTTGTTAAGTACTCCATGTAAGTTAATTAAAATTGATTAGTTAGTGTTAATTAGGATGTGACAAAAGGGGGTAATTAATATGAGTATGTAGTTCTTGGTTTGTGTTGGATTTGAAAGAATTTAATTGATTTTGAGTGGTGTGTACTCAACCTTGCATGTAAATTTCGGATTTTGACTTTCAAGCCAATTTTGGAGGCTTGTGGGACAAGTTAAGCTTGTCCCACACCTCTTAAAGTCACCCACCCACTATGCCTATGATGTGAGGGGCTTATTTTAGGCATTTTTGTGTGTTTTAATGGAGAAAAAGAGCAATTAATTGCACTTTTCTTACAAGAGTCTTTAATTGTGTCCTTTAGGGGTGTGGGTTTGGGTTTGAGTGTGTAAGAGGGTTGTCATTCCCTCAACCACCAATTTATTGTGCTTTGGGGTTTGGGTTTGACCTTGTGATGTGGAATGGAGGAGAAATGATGTGGCATCCTACATGGAGCCACATCACCTCTCTCTCTCTCTCTTTTCTATTTATTCTAATTTGTTTGAGGATTTGGGGGTTACTTGTTTTATTTTTGGGACTTTTACTTTTGGAGGAGCTTGCTTTGAGAGTGTTGTTGGAGTTGGAGATAGCTTGTGATTTCTTGGACTTAGAAAGGTTGGAAATTTCTTGTCACTTGGAAACTCTTGCAATGTAAAGGTAGGGTCTTCACCCATGTTTTTTTTACTATTTTTGGTTGTGCATATGTTTGTGAATGAATTTTTTTTACATGTGTGATTTTGGGAAGTAAAATGGCCCTTAGGTTGTGTAGGAGAAAATGGAAATGAGGATATTTTGGAGGGAGGCATAATTTTTTATTGGGCATTTTAGGAGGGAGTTGGGTTGGGGTGTCCCACCTTGTGATAAGTAAAATTTGTGCTTATCTTGTTGTTTATTGTGGGAGGCATAAGAGTGAGGGAGGCATAAGACTTTGTTTTCTTGAGGGAGGCATAAGAGTTGTTTTCTTGGAGGGAGGCATAAGAGTTTTTTGGGTTGTGATTGAGTTCTTGGAGGTTTTAAGGTGGGCACCCAAACCCTTGGGAGGCATAAGTAGATTCCCCATGTTCCTTTCTCTTTCTTGGCTTGAGTTTAGAGCCTTTGTGTTGGGAAACTTGTGTGTGTTGATGTGATTTTTGTTATTGTTCTTATTGTGTTGAATGTTTGGTTTGAATGTGATTGTGGAAGCCTTGTTAAGTTTCCAATGGTTGTCTAATACCCCTCATCGCTTCTTTGTTGGGGCTCGGGGGCCAATGAGGAAGAAGACTTCTCTTCCTCATTGGATTATTGGTTAGGTGGAGAGTGTTTCCTACTCCCCCATTTTGGTTGTTGTGTTTGGAATTTGGGAAGAAGGTGGAGCTCAAGTGAAAAATGATCTTAGTTGTATTTGGAGAACAAAAAACAAGATCCCTCTTTGTAAAAATTTTACCATGTTGTCTCCATTTGAATGGAGGGCTTGTAACTTGCATTTTTTTACAATTTCAATCTCTTGAAAATGTGTTGTAAAATGGTGGATTTGTATTAAGTTTTCAAATTTATGTATATGGAAAAATAAGAAAAGGAAATTTGCATTTGTTACTTGAAAATCCCTCCAACTTGTAAACCATACTAAGAGTGTTTGAATGAAAATTTGCATTTTAAATTGTGTTAGTTCTTGATAAAGAAAGCAAACTACAAAATTTTGCATTATTTAGATGAAGTAGAAAAATTGAAATGGGCTTGAAATGAAAATTAATTTCTATCAATTTAATATATTTAATTAAATCCTCTAAAGTGTGATAAGTTCATTTTAAAATGATTCATATTCTTGTTGAAATTACATTATGGTTGAAATGGTTGTCTTTTGCTTATTTAATTTGAAAGAAAGGAAATAATTATTATTCTCATTTAAAGTGAGAAACAGAAAAGAAAGATTGGGGCATCTTCAAAATGGATGAATTTATTAAAAAATTTAACCTGGGGGAAGATCTTATTTGTAGTGTAAGCAAGAAACTAGTTGTTTAGAGTTTATATATAAATATATATAATGAAAATAGGTATAAATCTTCTAAATTACTTATTGCGTTCTACTAGGCTGATGACAAAATTTATCCTAGTTTTCTCCATGTTACTCCTATAAATGAATAGGATAGAAAGCATTTATTTAATATCTTGCCTTATATAAACCCTACATCTAAATGACCTTAATGATTATTTAAACCTTTTTAAAAATAAATTGGTGAGGCTAAATGTATAACCATATATATCTATAATTATACATAATTTATTATATAGAAATTTATATATTTATACATATACATATGTTAATATTAATATTAAATATATGTGTGTGTCATGTGTGTGTGTGTGAATACACACACACACACACATGTAATATGTATATATATACATACACACACATTATATATATTAATATATATATATATTTACTAAATATATATGTTTAGTTTGAGCATTACCGCGGCCCAAATCTGTTGGGTAGTGCTTTTTTTGTATATGGGGAAATGTGGGGTGGGGGAAGGTCATTGATCCCCACCTACCACCCATATTAATATGGGATGGGGGGTGGGGTTGGAGACCTCCCCCCCACAAAACTAAACCCCAAACTATTTCTAAGCCATAAAATAAAATGCAGCTGACTGTGTAGCATTTATGGCCTATGTAAAAAAAAAGAACTCAAATCCATGATTTTATCACTATTTGCGATACGATGTGTTCTGTGTAAACAAGTTGTTATATATATGTATGTCTATATGTATGTATGTATTTATATTTATATATAAGTGTGTGTATAAAATGTTTTATTTGACAATGTATTTAGATAAAAAATAGATATGTATATAAATATGTGTGTGTGTGTGTGTACATACATACATACATACATACATATATATATATTATATAGATACATATAGCTATATATATGTATATGTATATACATATTTTAAACCTTATTAGATTAAAATGGGGCAAAATGCCCATATACCCAAATAGGGAAAATGCAATGAAATTTCTCGATAACTAATAAAATCGTAACCAAAAACTATGGAATGGTAAAATGGTATTCAATAACAAACAAAAATGCAAACAAACCCCAAAATGCAAATAGAATTAAACAATGAAATGATGAGTATCCATACTTGAGCTCAATATCTTTATATGGCATTTCCTTCTCCTTCTCCTCCTAACCTGCAAAACAAAAATGAGAAAATAAGTCAAAAGAATGAATAAGAGATTTCTAAAAAGAAGTTTAGGGTTAGTTTGAATCCCTAAGATCCAAAGGCCCAAATTTAATCCATCCAATGGTTAAGAATCATCCCTACAAAAGTTAGGTGAGAATTAGGTGGGAATATATTTTAAATAAAATGCATGTGTAAAATTGTGAATGGGGCACTTAAGGGTGTTAGTAGGTAAACTTAAATTTTGACCTTAATGTTTAGTTGGTGACTCTTAAAATAAAAGCCCTTGACTCCTTGCATTTAATTAAATCAAATTTACTCAAGGGTAACTAGAAAACATTTATATTAGGGATTAAATTTATTTGTATTTAATTTAATGGGAGGGTAAGTTTAGAATTAGACCTAGAATAATAAATTACTGAATGACATTAAAACTATGTTACTAAATTAAATAAAGATTGTAACCCTGAAAGGGGATTTTAAGCCCGAAACTATTGGAAATTGAAATAATATTAATTAATTGTTACTTAAAACGAATAAAATATTAACTGAGAAATAAACTAAACCTAGTTGAAGGTCAACACATTGAAATTGGTTTAAACAAAAATAACTTAATCCGTAAATTTATTCAATGTAACTTTTTTTTTATCATTGGGTTTTGTGCAGCCAAAAATGTGGGTGTTACACTTGGTATCAGAGCCATGAGGATTCAATGCTTGGACCCTTGGGCACACTTGGGAAACATAAACCGTTAACCTATTATAACCTACAATTAGATCACACAACTTTGCATGACATTTTTTAAAACGTAGAAAACCTAGAAAACTGAAACAAATCCTAGAATGGTAAACTAACTCCCGTATTGATCTATGTAAGTAGCCCCATGAATCAGATGAGGGGGACTTTCCATGTGGAGTTAGATATATTACCTGAAGAGTAGGAAATGGCTCGTTATACTGCCACAAATACTAGAGACATTGCATAGATTTAAATGTAGTTATACGATGTGGAGTAATTGGGGCGTGACCTGGCTTACATGATAGGGAGCTCATAACATGAGGCTCAAGCACCCTTCAAGGCACAACGATGAGCATAGGGGAAGAAAACTTGACCACATGGAATCAGCTAGAGAAAGATTCACCTCAAAGGGGGACATGGAGATAGAGTTATCAGGACACAAAGACAAACCTAGGATCCCTAGGCCTGAGGGGACGAGTATGGAGAGAGACCTAGGGGTTGAATAATCATTTTCTGCAGATCATATTAGGGATATCTTGAAGCTACGTCTGTCTCATTATTATGGCGATATAAGAGGTTTTCAAGAAGAGGTTTGGTTAGTGGGCTTCAACGGGTGCTTTAAGATTTTTCCCATGTACTAGTAACACGAAGGCTTGTTTTGCGATTCATCTTTTGAGGGATAGAGCAAGATTTTGATGGAGGAACTAAGAAGATCAGAAACTCCATTTAGACTCAGAATATAGTTACTTGAAAGCTCTTCAAGGAGTGGTTCAGGAGAAGATACATATCCAGGAGATTTTTTTAATAGAGGATAGATGAGTTCCATGACTTGTGTTAGGCATCCATGATAGTAGCAAACTACAAGAGTCAGTTTCTAGACTTGATTCAATATGTTGACTACATATAGGATGAGTAGGTCACGATTCATAGGTTCATCAAGGACATGAACTTGGATTTGGGAGGTTTTGTACACATTCATTATCCGTAAACCTTAGTTGATGCCATGGAGAAGGCCTACATTGCATAGGATACCAGGGGAAGACACCGCAAGCCAAAGATAGAGTGCGAAGCCATATTCAACAGATGCAGGATAGTAGGTCAATGGGGTCAGGTCCTCCTCCTTGTAGTGGGCATGGTTCTGTGCAGTCTTCATTTAGGCCACCACAACAACCACCTCAGTAGCAATAGGAACAAAATTTTCCACCATTTAGACCTCCGTATTGATTTGATACTCAAAGGGGAAGGAGTATGGGGCCTCCCCCTAGGGGTCCTTATACGAAAGAAAAGTTACATGCGAGCATGAGAATTGACAAGTATCCTTTCTCTGTACCTGACCTCCTGAGGTTGTGTCGAGATAGCTAGTGGAAATGAAATATATGTGGATGTGGAAAAACTAGTTGGGAAATCTTATATCCTCAACACGAAATAACGGGATCTACTAGTCTAAGGCAAAGAAATCTCTTCTAACCTGAATTGGTGTAATGGATCGTTTAGATATAATAGCTGCTCGAAGGCTCCAATCAATGTCGAGCTTTGCCGAGATCCTATCTATTTACTTTTGGATGCGTGGAAAGTGACCTGTAGGTGCTTCGTGTATATTCCAGACAAGGTCATGAAAGTGGTAGCGAGAGGTGTAGTGGATTTGCAGGAAACTATGGGCAGTTTTATGGTCCAACCCCTAAAATATTAGCTTGATTGGATTCTATGTTCAACACAGAAAATTGTGTTATAATATTTGGTGGGAGTGGTGAGGATCTAAATAACAACGTATGTAAAATGGTGGCAATGTTTAATTGATTATTAGGCCCATTGGGTTGTGGGACCTGGGGATCACAACCACGAGTTCGTGGTTGTTGTTGACCTTTTATGGTAATGTGAAGAATAAATCTCTTCTTCTGATTATCTAGTAGTCATAAGCTTTTTCATCTTCTATGTTTAATACTAGGAGTTGTACGATCTTCTCGGAATACCTTACGGGTGTTCTAGCAACCAGTATACGTAAGCCTATGTCTATGTCAATGAGCAGGTCTCCTGCGTTTGGCTATGGAAGTAATGAATCACAACCAAATGTTTTCTCTCTTTCAGGTTCTTGTATGGTCATGTGGATATCCTATCAAGGCAATCTATAGTTGGGCTGATTTGACCAGAATTCATATGCTTTTTTGTCTTCTATGTTTAATTCTCTCAATTGCTCACTAACTGCTTGTGGGTTTATTGTTGTTTAGAAGATGTGAATTCTAAGACTTTGATCTATATCTGCTAATGTTGTGAAGATATTTGGCTGAGGTATTACTAGTTTGAATATGTAATCCCTGGGCTCTCTGGGTCCTGTAATTGTCATGTAAGAGATAACCAAGCTTAACTGAATGAAATAAACTAATTATGAAAATAAATCTATGCTATGCTTTTTTTTTGTATTTTTAAAGATGTGAATTTTGAATAAAATTAAAGAGCGTCTAATCTAATAAATTCAGATAACAAGCAATTAATCTAATAACGGGATTAAAACAAGCAAGGTAGCAAGATGTAGCTATTTGTCTGTGCACTTGTGAATTGATCCTGAATATAAATGATTAACTAATTTAATTAAAAGACCTTCAATCTTACCTCAGAAGTGAGGAATAAATCACAGCTTCTCATAAGCTATTATTCCCCCCAGATTCCCTAGTAATGTTGAAAGAAAGCTTAACTGAAATAAAATTATTTGCTATTTTGTTTGATATATTATAACTATAACTTCAAAAATTCAAACCTGAAGTTTACAGAACAATGGAAAATACAGTTGTATTGTAGCTTTCCCCCTCAGTGTGATCTCTTCATTCCTATGTGTTCTCGTGAATCTAGAAAAGTGGGAATGTGACAGCGGCAACATGAGAAGATGTTAGAACAGTGATAGCTTGGACGTAAACCAAACTGAATGTAAGTAGGAGAGGGATAGCGCAAGGGAACAGAGCTTGGCTATGCGATTCCTAGTAGGATTGTTGTAGGGATATAACACAAACACACCGAAATCTCTAGGACCTATACTTCATGTGACGAAACAACAACCTATAACTCTAAGTTGAATCAAGATTCAAATGAACTTAATCTAGAACTAGAACTGTTTTATGCTAAGCCACTTGCTTGGAGAACAACAATGGAACAAGATGAAACTAGAGAGATCCAGTGATCTCTAAACCAGAACTGTGGAGCCTTGAATTGAGAAGATGAGAACTTTACAAAATCTAACCTGTTGAGACTTATTGAAGAACTTTCAAACACACTGAATAATAAACCATAGAGGGATTGGGGCCATTTGCTTGTAAACAAGCTTGGTATTTATAGCACTTTGATTTACTAGAAGGTAAGATCAAATTGAAGTCTTATATTATTAAAAAAAAGGAATTTCTATTTACCAGGTGGATAAAACTTTAATGCAAGCAAGAGTGGTTGAGAATTACAAGCGCAACTTGATTTTTTTACGTTGAAGAATGCGTCAGAAAGTTCTAGAAAACACACACAGAACCACCACCCAACGTAGGGCAGAGGTTACAGGACCACTGCCCTATCCTAAGCGGCGGTCACAGGACCTCCGCCTAGGCAGGGTGGCGGTCCTATAATTAAAGACCAAAATGCAAGGAAAAGAGAGGAAAGGGGTTAGAACAAAGCATGTGAAGGATGGATAAGGAATTTTAGGATGCAAATGTATACTCAACATGCTTTCTAGATTTTTAACACCTTGTGAAGAGATCTGAATCATCATTGGGGTTTTCGTAGCCTCTTTCTGGTAGTACAATACATAAAATTTTTGGTACGTACATATTGCCCCCTCGGAGAAGCATTTTAGCCATGAAGGGGCATAAAACGGTGGGTACGAGTATGGCAGTCCCGAAATGGGGAGTTAGAAGCTATACTTGACATGCTTGTGTGTCATAATGTCACCATCCAGATTCCAGTTATCTACAAAATGAAAAGAGGACTCAAGTGCAAATAGATAAAAGAAATCGAAAAATAAACACTAAATTAAAATGAAATGTGGACTTACCATTTGCGTGGGGATAAGAACTTACCTTGTTGGCACTCCAAATCTGTGAAAGAACATTCAAAACAAGGTTAGAATGTTATATATATATATATATATAATGAGCTCATTTTCCTATTCATTTGTGCGTATTGATTTGGTAATTTTTGAGCTTTGGGGCACACAGTAACCATTTTCGATGAAAGTGTAGTCAAAGCGTTCGTTGCGAGATCGTGATCATGCCTCCGAGAGTAGGAGATCGACCCACAAAGTCTTAGGTTAGTTTTTCTCAATTTATTGTTTTTAAACCTAAAATATAAAAATGTTGGAATCTTTGTCTTGGGGGGGTTATTTTTGAAAAGCTTAGTGTTAAATGAGTCTCTAGGGGGGGGTGCCCATAGGGTAGGCTTTTATTTTTCTTGAAATTGTGTATTTTTTATTTTTTTGAGTGTTTTAGGGCATTAGAGTTGTAAGTCGAATCTTCACAGGACCACCGCCCTACATAGAGCGGCGGTCACGCGACCACCGCCCTGTGATGGCGGTGGTCACAGGACCAGTGCCCTTAGAAGGTGGCGGTCACGGAACTGCTGATTTGTTAGGTATAGTTGCAAATGGTATGTAAAATTTTTTCACGAACAAGATGTGAGTGCAGGTTACATTTACATTGTTGACAGTGGTGAGTGCAGGATCAGGATGTACAGAGGAATATGGCAGTTGCAGTGTCATATTAGTTGTAGTTCAGGCCATTGGGTTATATTACTATTATTGGCATTTGATTATTGTAATTTTTATGGAAAAATTACCATGCTATAAACTGGGTTCTATGTTTGTATTATGTAGAGAACATGTGTACAGTTTAGCAGAGTGAATTTCTATTTTGAGGTCAAAATGGTCTTACTGGGGAGGAGTGATCCGGAGGATTTTTCACTATGAAAATTTTCCCTAAACTTCCCTAAAATTGGACCATGCTGAAGGGCTTATTAATACCTTTTTGAGGGTATGCTGAACTCCAGAAACAGAGTCTGTATACAAATTCTATCACCGGTTAAAGATGGGTCTCCAAACAGGTCAACTCTGGTCAATAGGTCAACCAATGGACCAATGACAGGGTGACACGTGGTAGTTGGTGATGAGGAAAAATTTATGGTACTGTAATGTTTCAAAATTAGTTCCATGGTATAGAGATCATCACAAGCTTTCTGACGCATTTTGAACGGACCAAATCTGAGTTCGTATGCGAAAGATATGCATAGTCAAAGTTGTGGTCAAATGATGACGTGACACACTCTAATGTGGACAAATGACATATTATGGGCGTGACACTTGGCAGGTTTGTAGTGGATTTAAATTTAAAAAAATAATTGTAAAAATCTATTTAATCCATTCCATGTGAATAAACTCAAATCCCATGGTATAAGGAGGATTTTGTGGCCAAAAAACTATTTTAAGGCTTGTCTTATCTCTTTCCCACCAAACGTGGGGTCAATGGCTAAATTGGGTGCCTAAACCTATGGAAGGGGGATTTGAACCCTTGACCTATGCCAAAATAGTTATCAGCCTTACCAAGCGGCCACTTTGTAGCAAGTGATAAAGAAAGAGATCACATCTATTTAAAGGAAGCTTTTGGTAGGTTGGAAGGGGGATAGGGAAGGACCGGTTTGCAGATATCACAATTTTCGAGGCACTTATGGTCCGAATTAGGACTTGGTGTAAAAATGAAAGTTGTTAAAAATTATGATATATTTCTAGAAAGGTAACTTTTGTTGCATTAAGTGCTATTTATTTTTCTGTGTAGGCATGTTTCCATCGCAGTTTCACAGAATAGGCACGAGGGGCAAGCAGAGATCTGTATTTTGCATCCACTTCTGATTTAAATCAGACCACGAAGTAAAAAGGGAAGTTTTTAATAATTTTCTATAGTTTCCAGAAATGTAAATTTTATTTTTATATGTCTTTTATATTTCAAGTTGTAGATGTTTTTTGAACGTATTTGCACAGGGAACAAACAAAAGAAATACTGTAGGAGCCACAGATGAACTTGGGAATGATTCTGGTAAATTGCAGAGTTCCATGAGGTTTGAATCAGCTCATTTGTAGGTATAAAGGTCTGTTAAGTCAATATTGAAGGGATATTTTACTTCATTGGATTTTTAATAGATCGATTCACTTTCTGTGAATCCGGAGATGTAGCCTTCGGGTGAACTCCGTTATCAATTTCTTGTATTGTGGATTTGTGCATTTCAGTTTTTAGAAGCTTTGTATCAGTTGAAATTCATCATTGGATTAATTTTATTAATTGATAAAATAAGTATAAAACTGGAGTAAATGGATTGAAGGAACTTTCAGTATCCATAACCCACAACAAGATTTGAATACACTTATCAGCTTAGATTCAAATGTCAGTTTGCGTGTATGATTAAAAATCAACTGTGAAGTAAAATGGATTTGTATTAGATTCAAGCTATTCACTTAAAGTTGAAAAATCAGATTAATTGGTCTTTTTGGAAGAGTTAAGGATTTGGGTTTCAAGACACCTAAAAATTGGATCAAATTAATTCAAGATCAATGTTGAGACTGTAAATTTTAAAATCTGGAAATTTTCTAAGTACTTAAAAAAAAAGAGTACCATTTATAGATCACTCTTTGTAACTCTAAGGATATGGCTTTGTGGAAACTTGTACTTCTTGTAAATCCCTTATTTTGTAATTTGTATTCTTGTAAACTTGAGTCATTATTGATCTAGCAATCTCCTTCAAATCTTGCAAGAGGCTTGTAACTTATAAATCTTCTTGAGTAGTTATGCATTTGGGTATGTTTTGTATATGTGAACTTCAATCCTTGAAAATGAAATATTGTAATGGTTGATTTATTTAAAATGAAATTTGATTTTAAACTCCATTTTGAAAAGAAATTATATAGTTTGGAAATATGCTTCTCAAAAAAAGAAAAAAATTCTTTGTTGGATATCCTTCTTAATAAAAAATTCTGAAGCACTTTTCTTAGCATTGCATTTAAAAAGGAAGTTGGTCTACTATGGAACTTTAGGTTTCCCCTTGTATTGAAAATATTATTCTTCTTGCATTGTATCTTTTTGTTGTAAATTTTAATAACATTATTGTATAAGGAATGAAATTTAATTTACGTACCTTCCATGTGAAACTTAATGTTTGTTCTTATTGGGAAATTAGATTTGAATAGGTATTTTCCCTTGCAAATTTTATTAGAAATCAGCCTCCTTTCTCATTTGAAATACTTGTACATTTATTTACCTCAAAATAGATAAATCATTTAGTGTGAATAGTTATCGATTTTTTTTTCCATATTGCATCAAGCTAACAAAAAAAATCATTTATTGGACATTATGTGTAAATTTTTTTAAAATATATTAGGAATATACCTAATATAGTTATATTTGTATCATGCAACTATATTATATTTAAATATAGTCATGAGTTAATTGTTATATTAAAATAGTTATTTATTGTAGGTTTTATACTAAAATATATTATGAAACTCTTATATATATATAATAAAAAAAATTGTTTTAAAGTTTGTTTTTGTTTAAAGAAAAAAAACTTCAAAAAAAAAATGGGGGGGGGGGGGGGGGGGCGAATTGTTGTCCCCCCTGCCGCCATTGCTGCCCCCCCTCTGACCCCTCTGCCACAACACGCCTCCCTGCCGTTGCCGCGGACCTCCCCGCGTTGCCCCCACACACCTTCCTCCCACGCGGCCACCAAACTGTTTCCCCCTTCTCCCACCTTGCCGCCTTCCTCCCTCCACTCCATACACTTCCCCCACGTGGCCTCAAACCCCTGTCCTCCCACTTTCCGCACAGCTCACTCTCTGCGCAACCCCCTTCAACGACTTCTCCCACTCCTCACTCACATACTTAACACAAAACCTGATTTCACAATGATCTACACAGATCCCCTCACCAAAATAATTGTTAAAAATTAAATACATCATACAAATGGGTAGTCTGATCATCCACGACTCCTTTCATGGCCCTTTAATCCACCTGCACAAGCTCAAACAAGAAAGATAAAGAAACAAAATGAAAACCCAATGGAGAGAAAGAGGAGATAAAGATGTTGTAAGGAAAGTTTAGGGCTAACTTAGATCAAGGGCTAAGAGATATTCTATCCTATGGCTCACAATTAACCCTACATTCTTTTGGAGCCAAGTGTAACTCAAATGTGAATAGGGAATAAAGTTAATTTGTGTGGGGGTAGTCAAATAAAATAAAAAGGGGGAAATCTAAATAAAAAAATAAAATAAAATAAAAATAAAAAGGGGGTGTAGTCTCTATTAGGATGCTCCTAGCTAAATCAGATGTAAAGTAAATAAATAAAATTGTTCAGGCTGGTGGATGAGAAAATTTGGTAAATCGATTTTGTTAAATTAATTAATATCAGACAATCGTATATATATTGTTAAGCTTTCACTTTAAAAAAAAAAATTCCTTAAATTTTTGCTATACTTTGGTCTGGTTTTTCAGTGTCTCGGGAGGGGCATTACATGTACAGGGTGGTCAGATTACAGGGGTAGTTTTTGAGTCACCCTACTCTGGTCATGAGTTGGGTGTATGAGCATATCATTCCCTATGGGAGGGGTGTGTTAGTAGAGGACCCGGGGGCTTTCAGGGAAGCCAGGTGGACAGGCATGTCAATGTTTAGGATGCCACACCAACTAATGGCTTCACTGACTTCTGTAGATATGGAGGCTACTCCTTATTAGGATATGGCAGGATTGTGGGGGAAAGAGGTGACTTACATTGGTTGATTGTTCTACCTACAGGTCAGTTGGTAGACATGATAGGGAGGGTGGAGATCCACCCATTTGATTGAGTCCCTAAGCAGTTTGGCCTCCCCTATATTGATATGCTTCCTCTTGTGGGGCCTGTGTATAGGACTATTCATGAGGCCTAAGGAGGTCCTAGAGGAGATCGAGGTTGGACCATAGTTACTCTTGGAGTACCTATCATAGTTAGGTGAGTGGTTCATGCCTGACAGGAAGCTGGTGCTCCTCGAGCACCCTTACTTCAGATCAGGGCTGCTCCTGCTTTTAGTGGGGAGGAGGATGAGCCTATTGATGTGGACTCAGACTCTAAGGAGTTCACAAGAGGGGAGACTAAGGAGGAGATGATGGGAAAGGGGGTTAGAGGTAAGGCCAGTGGGATGGCCCAAGAGGATGATAGCGATTCTGAGTGGCATGACACTTAGGATATCTTGAGGGAAGAGAGGTTGGAGGAAAGTACAGAGAAGGAGACCTTAGTCTTAGAGGAGTTACCTTCTCAGGACATTGAGGGAGATGATGAGTCCATGGTAGGATGTCATTTCATTCCAGATTTTGGGGAGGCTCCACAGTCAGTAGTAGTGTCAGTAGCAGGCACAGATCCTAGAGACCCTACCTGGATGCCTGGAGATCTGAGTGAGTTACCACTCTTCTCTCGACCCTATTAGCTAGAGATGTTAGTTGATATTTATTTTTTTGTTGTTTTACTTGTTTTTGACTTATTTTTGGTGATTTTCTAACTTTTTATTTCCCTTTTTTTATTTGCAGCGACTACACAAGGATGGATGGATCTGATTCATTGGGTTTGTGTGAACACCCTAATTCTTCCTTTGGGGAAGACTCAGACTCAGCTTATTGAAGACATTGGAGAGCATTTAGCATCTGGTAGACACACTGATGTGTTTTCCCCTATCTAGAAGGTGGCAGAGTTAGTGACCTCCCTTTGTACTCAGGTATCTGGATACAAGACTGTTGAGTGCCTGATGAGGTGGAGCCATGTTCTCATAGTGAGACCATAGCCAGTGGTCATGATCATGAGCACTCCCATCATTCAGTGCATTCAGAATTGTCATCATAGTAGGATCCCTAGACATGGTCGTGCACCCTCCGAGGGATCCCATAGGGATTGAGAGGCCATTTTCTCTTTTTCTAGTGATTTTGTCAGATGTTTATATGAGTTTTTTTTTGTATTTTTCGGGCTCATTGAGTGTTTTGACCATGCCTAGTGCATGATGGCATTGTATGTAAAACATGATTCTTATATATATATATATATATATATATATATATATATATATATATATCTTTTTGGATCTAGATCTTCTTTGTATCTAGAGTTTTGTGATTTTTTTCTCATGTGTACACTAGACACTTTAGAATCTAAATTTTTATACGCTTTTCAGAATGTATGCAATGGATGACAAGTGATAACAAGTGTTGAACAAAATGTTTCTCTTTTTGTTTGTTTTTGTAATGCTGATATGTGATGATGCAAACATACTGTAGTACTGAACTTTTGGATTCTTTGGGAAATGTTCATTGCTTCTTCTTGTTTTGGAAAAATGTGATGAATATGTAGTGATAATGAGATGAACTTGCCCCATTCCTAACTCCATGCAACTAGTAAGATGTGAGGGCTCAACACCGAGAGTTGGGAAGGGCGCAAATTGTATGAGTTTGACTGAACGGAAATGATGAGAGAAAGACAAGGTATTGACAGAAACCAAATTTAGACCTACGTACTTACCTTACTCAAAAACTACTACATAGCTCAGAATGCAACTTACTTTCTAGTTTATCTAGACTTAGATCCATAAATGGCAACTTGGTTGACAAAATCTGGTTTTGAGGATTTGATCTCTTTGGAATTTGGATGCTTAATTTCACTTAATACACTTTTCTTTGAATTTTTAAAATACTAAGATTCATTAATTTGCGTGAATGGACCCCCTACGCCCTACCCCATGCTACTAGTAAGAAGTATGGGCTTATCACCGAAGGCAGGACATAGGTGAGTAAGGGCACTTCTTTCCTTTCTCAACCTTGTACCACTAGTAAGAGATGCGGGCTCATCACTGAAGGTTGGTAGGGAAAAGAAGTGTGTAAAATAAAATATTCTATTTTGTTTAGTGTTTTTGATTCAATTTGGCTTTGACATTTCTGATCTGTGATTTTGGAGTATCCTTGTTTCAAAGAGACGTAAGAGGGATAGATGTGACACCAAGAAGCTTCTAGAACAGACCGTAGGTAAGAACAACTTAACCTAGTAGAAGAAATGAGTATGACCAAGTATGCAAGCCTTGGTATGGTTTTTGTCAAGATTTTGTCTGTCGAATTGATGAGATGATTTTGAAACCATTTGATGATATTATGAAAATTGAAGAGATATGATTTGAATGCTTTTGCCAATATTTTCAGAAGCTTGTAATAAATTGCTTAAGAATAAGTTCCTTGACCACAAAATTTATGAAATGAGTGAATAGAATGAAACAACTGAGTGACCAATGCAATGCAGATAGACATAATATACAAATGGTGATGCTGATGACCTATGCATAAAATTGTTTAAGATGCAAGGAATTGACAGTTTCATTGAATTCCTCACCTTCTAGTGTACACAAGAGATACAAACCATTTTTGTAGTCTTTCATGACTCGGTATGGGCCCAACCATTTGGGCCAAAATTTCCTTCCTTCACCGGTTTTCTTAACAATTTGGCTGTCTAGTCTCAGAACTAGATCTCCCTCATATATTTCTCATTCGTAGACCTTTTTGTTATATTGCCGGCACATCCAGTCAGCATAGGCTCTGTGTCGTTGTTCAGTGTTTAACCTAGCCTCATCAAGGCTTTCTAGTTGAGAGAGGCATGCCTCTCTATAGGCTTCTTCTCCCAAGATCCCTTGTAATGAGATGCAGAGACTGGGTATTTCGACCTCAAGCGGGAGAACTACTTCTGCCTCGAATACCAATGAGAAAGGGGTTGTCCCTATTGGTGTTCTTATTGACGTTCGATAGGCCCACAAGGCTGGGTATAATTTTAAATGCCAATCCCGTTTGTTCTCCTTAACTATTTTGAGGAGAATGGATTTTAATGTTTTGTTTGTTGCCTCAGCCTGTCCATTGGCTTGGGGGTAATAAAGAGAGGTCGTGTGATGGTTTATCTTGAATTTTCTGCATAACTCATGAACCTCATCATTCTTGAAGGATGTGCCATTATCTGAGATAATGACTTATGGGACACCATACCTGTAAATGATTTGATTCAAAATGAACTTAGCGATTACAGAACCTGGTATGGTGGTGAGAGGCATGGCCTCTACCCATTTAGTAAAATATTATGTGGCCATGATTATAAAGTTATGGCCATCTGTTGATGAGGGAGAGAATTTCCCTATCAAATCTAGGCCCCACATGGAAAAGGGCCATGGGGTTGCGATTGGTTGTAGAGCCTGTGATGGCATGTGAATCTCGTGGGAGAACTCTTAGAATTTATGACACTTGTGCACAAACTCTACTACATCATGTTCCAGAGTGGGCCAGAAATAGCCCATCCGATGTATTTTGTGAGCAGTGGCGTGGCCACTGAAGTGGCCTCCACATATCCCACTATGGGATTCATAAAGAATATTTTTGGATTCTTCCATGTCAACACATCTTAAAAGCATTTCGTCGAAGGCTTTATGATAGAGCACCTATCCTAAAATAACGTATTTAGCAGTGATAATGCGTAACCGCCTTCTTTGTTGTGATGTGGCCCTTCTGGGTATGTGTGGTCCATGATGAAATTGATGATGTCAGTGTACCAAGGACATATAGAGATGGGGGGCTTGGTTTTGACAAAATATACGCACTCATCGAGAAATTCTAGATCTACCAGATCACCCCCATCCAATGGATTGTCAGCCAACCAGTCTGTAATGATTTGTCCCTTAACGGATTTTTGGTTTACAAATGTTAGTTCAAACTCACCCATTAAGGTTATGAAACATCCAACCTTTTTAGATAAAGAACCTTGTGTGAGGAATGTCTGCAAGTGATCTGTCTTTACAATAACCCTTGTTTCTTGATTCAACATGTAATGTCTTAAACATTTTGTTGCAAAGACTATGGCAATGCATTCTCTTTCTGCCTATGTGTAATGTGTTTCATAATCAAGCAACGTCTAACTAATGAAATAGACTGCATGTTCCCATTTATCATTATCTTCCTGAGCCAACATGTAGGCTAGCGAGACATCAGTAGCCCGTGAATACAAGATCAAAGGATGATCTGGTCTAGGAGGCATTAGTGTGGGAGGAGACAACAAGAAGCATTTAACTACTTCGAAGGCCTCGTTGCATTCTTCTGTCCAATCAATGCTATAATCCTTCTTTAATAAATTGTTGATTGGATGAACAAAAAAACTTAAGTCAGGGATGAACCTTTGAATTGCACCAAGTTTCCCAAGAAATGATCTGATACAGACTTGTCTGATGGTGGAATCATTTCAAGAACAACCCAGATTTTGGCTGGGTCGACATCAATCCCTCATGACGATATAATGTAACCTAGAAGCTTGCCTCCTGTTACACTGAATACACATTTCTCTAGATTCAATGTGACACCATATTCGATCAATCATGAGAGAATGATACATGGAGCACTTCTGGGTGATCACAACGCTTCCTGGCCTTGGCCAGCAAGTCATCTATGTAGGATTCCACAATCTTATGAATAAGGTCATGGAATATGTATGTCATTTCCCGTTGGTATGTAGCGCCAGTGTTCTTAAGACCGAATGGCATGACAACGTAACAATAAGTTCCCCAAGGAGTTATAAACGTAGTCTTGGCTTGATCCTCTTCAGATATTTTGATTTGATTATATCCCGAGAACCCATCCATGAGAGACAAAATCTCAAATCTAGCTGTTGCGTCAACAATGATGTCGATGGATGGTAATGGGAAGTCATCTTTGGGGCAAGCTTTATTAATGTCCTGGAAGTCTATGCAAATGTGTATCTTCCCATTCTTTTTTAGAATAGGGATGATATTAGATACCCATTGTGAATAGTCAATTGGTTTGATGAATCCCACCTGGAGAAGTTTCATTACTTCTTCTTTCACCATGAGAGCCACTTTTGGCTTCATTGGTCTCGAATTTTTCTTAATTGGCTTTGCATCTGGTTTGGTGACAAGATTGTGTACCATGATATGTGGTGCAATTCCCATCATTTCTTTGTAATTAAATGTGAAATCCTTTTGATGTTCCTTGAGGATCTGGGTATGTATTTCTATCTCCTTTGGAGTTAATGAGGATCCCAACTTCAAAATCTTTGGTTCTTCCTCCATTCCAATATTTATATCAATCATTCCTTCAATTAAGGAAGTGTTGCCTTCTTCAAATTCAGGTAGGGCTGGAGGTAGTTCCAAACTTTCTTCATCCTCTACCTCGTAGATTTTGAGATTCTTTTACAGGGGAGATTCTATCATGGGATTTCCAAAATAGGAAGAGGAATATGGGATTAGGGAGAAATCTACCATGTGATGAGTGAGATGCAATTCTACATAGGAATTTAGATATCCAAGAGTGACCCTATCATTGTCAAAGTGATCTAGGATGGTAAACTCATTCTCAGCTTCTATATGTGTCAAGATCAGGGTTATTGGTATTTTACGCACCAATGGTTTAGTACGAAGTGATACCATGAAATTTGTATTTTCCAACTCACTTCTTGGAGTGAAACGGGAATTTGAGGTTGCTATTGAATCTGTGAGAAGGTTATGTTCTCGTGGGATTGCTTTGATTGATATGAAGTCGAATCCCTTGGTTAGATCTAATACTGCCATTTTATAGAGTTGTAAGTGCTCAGCTCTAGTCTCATATACCTCAGATACTTGGTTTGCAACTAATTACAAGTCTAACACTCTAATGTTATCAACGCCCATCCTTTTGGCTATGATGAGGCCAAGGAGGAGGACTTCGTATTCAGCCCCATTGTTTGAACATTCAAAGTTTAACTTAAAGGAAAAAGGTAGGATCTTTCCCTTGGGAGAAGTAAGGATCACACCTGCCCCAGCGCCGAAATGACATCTAGCTCCATCGAAGTGGAGAGTCCAATATTTGCTTGGAAAAATGGATGTTTGAACATTCTTCATGTCATCTTCTTTTGCCTCGGTTACTTCTACCATATAAACTTCATCCGCTGGAAGGGATCCAATTCCTATGGTACATCATATACCCATGGAATCAAATGGTAGGAGAATAGGTAGATATTTCTCTAGTAACTCGATAATTTTTGTCGTGGTTCCTAATGATATTGTCTCTATGATGTTGGTCTCATTTTTGAGTGTCGGAATGCCTTTGACCAGATTCGTGACTTCTAATTCTATTGTAGGTACCAAATTTACTTCTGGCTTTGAATTGACTAGTTTGTTAAGTTGATTCGTTGGGAGCTCAAACTCAGAGTGGACACCTGGTCTCTTTTTCAAATATGCTAAGTGTATGTCGAAAGGTTTTGGGTCACCCTATGCCACAAATATTTTTCCCAGGTGTAAAAATATTATTTCCTGGAATAACGTGGAAGGGATTTCCTTCATGCGATGTATCCATGGTCGACTGAGAATCATATTATAGTTGGTTTCCTGATCTATAATATAAAATTTGGTGAGGACTGTCTTGGGTCCTAAGGTGACTGGTAACACTATAGTCCCAATTGAAGTTGCCTTGAGGCTATCATAACCCCTTAGCATATTTCATGTTGAGGAACAATTTGTTTCTCCATATCCTAGCTTTTGAAGAAAAGTGAAGGGGACTATGTTAACTACTTCCCCATCATCAATCATTACGCGCTTAACATAATTATTATAAACCCATACCTGTAAATGCAAGGTTGGGTCACCTCTATGTGTAATTTCAGTGTCTGTTGGCATTTTTCTTATATCAAATATAAAATCATTATCCTTATCTGGCTTCCCTGGAGGGTAGATGTCAAAGTCTACATGGTTTACTTGCGTTTCAGGAGGAGTGATGTTAATCAGATGACCAAGACCCAATGCTTCTAAGAGAGCAGCCCTATGAGTGGGAGAGTTTTTCAACAAATCCAAGAAGGAAATGTGAGAGAAGGTCTTTGTTAGGTCATTAATTAGATCGTAAGCGCCTATAGGTTTTTCCAGTGTTTGTTGAATGTTGTCTAGTACTGATGGGTAGGTTGGAACTGGTTGAGAAGAATAATCTCACATTCTTGTTATGGTTTCTACGTGTAGCTCAGTGTCTAACTCTACCAGACCAACTATCTTGGTTTGTGGTCAAGTTCATAATTAGGGTGCGACTGATGGACTTGATGAAGTTGAGGCTTCATGATCATTACTTCCTGCAATAACACCCTTGTTTGTCCCATTTGGATCTAACTTGTTATTGTTAGAATGATTCAGGAGAGGATCGTTAAAAATATTGAGGGGTACATTTTGAGGGGAAACTGCTCCTGTATAGGTGTTTGGCGTGGGTAATGTAAATTTGTTAAAAACATATCTACAAAGAGTTGTCTTTGATCTTCTGGAAAACTGTTGCATGAATTTGTTGTAGTCACGGAAATTCCTAGTATCATGGCCTTGAATCTTGTGGAAACCACAATACAAGTTGGGATTATAGTTTCGAGGTTGTTGGTTTGAAACCTGTTGTGGTCCAAAATTTTGATTAGGTTGCTGGTTGTTAGAGTTGAAATTTTGAGGCTGTTGCCTTTGGCTTTGGTTTTGATATCCAGTTGGGTTTTGGATTGGACCTTGTGTCTAGATTTTCTGTTGTTTTTTTTTGTTGTCGTGATGGACGATTAAAATCCACCGCACGTTGATTGTTGGAGTAAAGTTATTATTTCGCTGATTGTTAACGAGTATTGGAGTGTTTATGACATTTTCCCTTTTAACCTGGTCTGTGACTCCATCTGTTGTAACCCCATGGTTTTTGTTAAGGATCTTGGGTCCTTGATTGGTATTCCTGACATTAGGATAAGTCGTAGTGTTTTGATTGGGAGTGATTAATTTCCCATTCGTTCCATATGTCTTACGACCGCTGTCTATTACCGCTTGATCAATTCAGAGAGCACTCTCAAGTACTTCATCATAAGTTCTTAGTGGGAACTTCTGGACTTCTTCCTTTATCTCTCTATTGAGAGAATGAAGGAATAAGTCACATAGTTCCATCTGATCCATGTTCGGAGCACTTGCTGATGAGTAGAGGACTGTACGCCATCTTTGAATGAAATGAGCAGCAGATTCATTGTGCTCTTGTTTAATATGTAAGAATTCCCTGATCCATGTTCTTAACAATTTGTTCATGTCAAAAGATTTGATAAATTCTAACACAAGTTGTTTGAACGAGTGTATCGAGGCTTCATGTATTCTATAATACCAATCAAGGGCAATACCCTCTAAGGTCTTAGGGAATATCTTAGCAACAAATGCATCCCAAGGGAGTAATTCTCGAATGGCCATGGCATAGGCCTTGATATGTGCATTTGGATCTCCCTCCCCCTTGAATTTAGGAAAATCAGGAAGAGGTCTTGGAAGCATGATGCTTCGTACGGTGAAATCTAGAGGTTCTTTTAAATATTCTGAGTAAGTCCCTACCGCATAGGTTTCAACCATCGACAGTGCTTGCTAAGGGGGTGGAGGTGGAATGGGTTGTTGATATGGCATATCATACATATTTACAGGGACATAAGGAAACCCCTGTGGTTGAGCCAACATCCCGGGAGAGGATAACATGTCTCCCTGTGGTGATTTTGAATAAATGTTTAAGTAGGGAGGAGCATTGCTCTGATATGGGTTATTTGGTACTAAACCGGGAGGTATCATACTTTCAATTGGAGCAGCATTTGAAAACATGGTTCTAGTTGGTGTTTGTTGTGGGTAGTTATATGAATGTTGAGGAGGCATGCCTAACGTGCCTCTTCCTGTGAGGAGGTCAACCTAGCTGGGATGATGCAGAGGGTTGGAAGTTCTTGCTTGCCCAGAATGTGAAGTTTTATTTTCTTGAGCAAGTTCTAGTCCTCTAACCCTCTCAACTAAAGCTGAGATGACCTCGATTGGTGATGACACAGTGTTTTTCCTTGATGGCTATTGTTGTACACCTTGAGGTTACAGAGGGGTATGGTACCCTGCTATGAATTGATCATTACTCTGCCAAACTTCACCAAGAGTATTTTCCATAGGTGGAGGAATGGGGGTGTTTTCTTGGAGCAGGGTGTCAGGTTGTGTTTGCAAACTTCCTATAGGTGGGTACATGTTTTGGAAGCATTGTTCACTTCTAGCATAGCATGCTAAGTACTCCTCATCCAAAAATGGGAGTGGATATGACTGCCTACTGATTTGTGGTCTAAACAAAACCCGAGGAGATGAAATGGATTCTCTAGTAAACATCATATTGTTAGAGCCTGAGGGCTCCAGTTGTTATGTTTGTGTGAGCTGGTCCATCTCCTCAATTTGGAACGAAGAACTAGAGCTAGTTCTTTGAGGAGGATTTTGTGATGGCAAGTAGTTGTTTGAGTAGTTTTCAGCCCATGCAGAAAGTGAGGGTGACAGTTGTCTATTTATTTGACCATGATATGCTTCGAGACCTGAGAGATTTCTGCCATATGTGTCATATCCTGACATATTCGGGGGCTATATAAATACCCACATAATAATGGGAAGGAGCGAAGATGGATGAAAGAAATGGAAATAAAAAGGGAGTAGTTATTATGTTTCACGTCAGGTTCACCAATTTTGTACGATAGAAAAGTGACAGGCGAGCATGAGAATCGACAAGTAGCCTTTCTTTGTACCCGACCTCCCGAGGTCGTGTTGAGATAGCTGGTGGAAATGAAATATATGTGGATGTGGAAAAACTAGTTGGGCAATCTTATATCCTCAACACGTAATAATGGGATCTGTGAGTCTAAGGCAAAGAAAGCTCTCCTAACCTGAATTGGTGTAATGGATCATTTAGATATAATAGCTGCTCGGAGGCTCCAATCAATGTCAAGCTCTACTGAGATCCTATCTATTGGCTATTGGACGCATGGAAAGTGACCTGTAGGTGCTTCATGTATATTTCCAGACAAGGTCATGAAAGTGGTAGTGAGAGGTGTAGTGGATTTACAGAAAATTATGGGCGGTTTTCTGGTTTAACCCAAAAAAAATTAGCTAATTAGCTTCTATATTCAACATGGAAAATTGTGTTATAATATCCAGTGGGAGTGGTGAGGATCTAAATACCAATGTATGTAAACTGGTGTCAATGTTTAACTGATTAGCAGGCCCGTTGGGTTGTGGGACCTAGGGATCACAACCATGAGTTCGTGGTTGTTGTGGACCTTTTATGGTCATGTGAAGAATCAATCTCTTCTTCTGACTATCTAGTAGTCATAATCTTTTTCAGCTTCTATGTTTAATACCAAGAGTTATGCGATCTTCTTTAGAATACCTTACGGATGTTCTAGCAACTTGTATACGTAAGCCCGTGTCTATGTCAATGAGAAGGTCTCCTGCGTTTGGCTGCGGAACTAATGAATCACAACCAAATGTTTTCTCTCTTTCAGGTTCTTGTATGGTCATGTGGATATCCTATCAAGGCAATCTATAGTTGGGTTGATTTGACCAGAATTCATATGCTTTATCATCTTCAATATTTAATTCTCTCAATTTCTCACTAACTACTTGTGGGTTTGTTGTTGTTCAGAAGACGTGAATTCTAAGACCTTGATCTATATCTACTAATGTTGTGAAGAGATTTGGCTGAGGTATTACCGGTTTGAATATGTAATCCCTGGGCTCTCTGGGTCCCGTAATTGTCATGCAAGAGATAACCAAACTTAATTGAATGAAGTAAACTAATTATGAAAATAAATCTACACTATGCTTATATTTTTTTTGTATTTTCAAAGATGTGAATTTGAATGAAATTAAAGAGCGACTATTCTAATAAATTCAGATAACGAGTGATTAATCTAATAATGGGATTAAAACAAGCAAGGTAGCCAGATGTAGCTATTTTCCTGTGCATTTGTGAATTGATCCTGAATATAAATAACTAACTAATTTAATTGAAAGACCTTCAATCTTACCTCAGAAGTGAGGAATAAATCACAGCTTCTCAGAAGCTATTATTCCCCACATCTTCCCTGGTAATGTTGAAAGCAAGCTTAACTGAAATAAAATGATTTTCTATTCTATTTTATATATTATAACTACAAATTTGAAAATTTAAACCTGAAGTTTATAGAAATAAAAAATCTAGTTGTATTGTATCTTTTCACCTAAGTGTGATCTCTTCATTCTTACGTGTTCTCATGAATCCAAAAAAAGTGGGAATGTGACAACGGAAAATAAGAGAAATGTTGAATAGTGGCAACTTGGATGTAAGACGAAACAGAATGCAAGTAGGAGAGGGATAGTGCAAGAGAACAGAGCTTGGCTATGTGATTCCTAGCAAGATTGTTGCAAGGATACAACACAAACACACTAAAATCTCTAGGACCTATACTTCCTATGATGAAACAACAACATATAACTCTAAACATAATCAAGATTTAAATGAAATTAATCTAGAACTAGAAATGTTTATGCTAAGCCAATTGTTTGGAGAACAACAATGGAACAAGATGAAACTAGAGAGATCCAGTGATCTCTAAACCAAAACTATGGAGCCTTGAACTGAGAGGCAGAGATCTTTACAAAATCTAAACCTGTTGAGACTTATTGAAGAAATTTCAAAACACACTAAATAATAAATCATAGAGGGAGAGGGGCCATTTACTTGTAAACAAGCTTGGTATTTATAGCACTTTGATTTACTAGAAGGTAAGATTGAATTGAACTCTTCTATTATTAAAAAAAAGGAATTACTATTTACTTGGAAGCTAAAAATTTAATGCAAGCAAGAGTGGTTGAGAATTACAAGCACAACTTGATTTTTTCACGTTGACGAAAGCATCAGAAAGTTATGGAAAATATGCACAGGACTGCCACCTAGCAAGGGCAGCGGTTACAGGACTGCCACCCTATCCTGGGCGGCAGTCACGGGACTACCGCCTAGGTAGGGTGGTGGTCCTGTAACTAAAGACCAAAATGCAAGGAAAAGAGACAAAAGGAGTTAGAACAAAGCATGCAAAGGCTAGGTAAGGCATTTCAGGATGCAAATGTATACTCAACGTGCTTTCTGGATTCCAAACACCTTACGAAGAGATATGAATCATCATTGGGGTTTTCGTAACCTCTTTCTGCCAGTACGGTACATACAATTTTGGGTATGTATAGTCCCATTAGGACATAGTGTGCACCTAAAGCTCAGTCAATAGGAGCTCATCAAAATCGACCACAGAAGTCCATAGTTGGATCATCAGGATCTATGACACATACCACTACCATACCTGCTGGAGCCACGTCTCATTGTAGGGGACCATGTAGTTGCTATGGATGCAGTGTACTTGGACATCATTGGAGAGAGTGCCCACAAATCCCTAATAATAAGGGTAAGTAACTGATTTCAGAGCCTACATTTGGTGACATGGGACGTATCCATCAGATATATGTAGTGGTTGATAAATGCTAGGAAGAGCACTAGAGCACAATGATTGAGACTACATGTAGCAATGGAGGTATCCTTAACTCTATTCTGTTTTATTATGGCTCATCTAATTTTTTATTGCACCATCTTTAGTATAGTGATGCAAGTTGGTGGCAATTAAGCAGGGCCTTAGTTGGGATGTTGAGATGGCTTCTTGAGCCAAGCTCTCAGTAGACTTCTTAGCTAAGGAGTGCGTAGTGGACCTAGGACCCTTCACCACTACCTTGGATCTTCGTATCCTTCCTTTGGGTTATTATGGAGTGATCTTGGCCATGGATTTGTTTTCTGAACATAGAGCTAGAGTTGAATATTACAATAAGGTTATTTCCTGTGTAGATGATTTGGGGGTTGATTCGGTGATAGTCAGAATTAGGAGACCCATCTTGATTCACACTATTTTTTGCTATGCAGCTTAAGTAGTGTGCGTGGCGTGGACATTAGTTGTATGCTATTATAGTTAGTGATAGGTCAGAGGATGGATTTAGTGGACCTTTTCTTGATGATCACCCCATTTTAAGGAGTTTTTAGATGTATTTCCTAGTGAGCTTCTAGGGTTTCCTCCCCCATGTGAGATAGACTTTCACATTGAATTTGTTCTAGGAGTGTTGGTCGTAGAAAAAGAACTTTAAGAAGAGAAACAGTCATGGGAAAAGAAGTCCCTCCTCTTTGATGGGAGAGGTTCCCTTATTTAAAGCAAGACTTATTTACAAATGTATAATAATTTATTTTGATATGGAACTTAGATATCATGAAAGCGTTGTGAAAAAATAGATTATCAATCACAAAAACATAGAGGAAGGAAGATGCAGAATAAGCAGAAAAGCGTTCTCTAGAATTATAGATAGTAAAATAATTCTTTATACGAGCCAAGATGCAATAAATTAGAATTGAACCATTTGTATTTGAATTACTAAGATGCAACTTGGAAGGACACACAGTTCCTTCAATAACATCCACAAGAATACAAAGCTTCTTAGTATAATGCAAACAAATGATCTAATAATGTTTAACAGATAACTGCGAAACAAATGAATTAGATGAACAAGGAAAGAATATCCTTTTGTATTGATTATAGTATTATTTCTTACACTTTCAGATATAAGCCAAGTTCCTCTCTCAAAAATGCCGAGGAGAGCCAATATATAGCTTACAAAAAATTTTACCTTCAGTAACTACTTCTTTTAACTAATGCCTAGTTAAAGGGCTGTTAATCGCAATACCCCAACTCATTACAATAAATCCAAGATGAAGAATGGAAGAAAGGATAAGAATCTGGAGAAGAAGACAGGTGTCTATGATTGAGAGGGGCCCACTGATTTGAGGACCCGCTATCTGAATCTTTTCAATGCCTCTGCTATGTCTCTACCTCGTGGGACCGATGTGTTGGTAGTGGACTGGGTCCAAAATCCGAGGCACTTCTCCATCTCTTTGTTGAATTCGACCTGCGTGTCATGATCTTTATTTGCTTCTTCAATAGCAGATTGGAGAGAGTAGATTTCCTTCATCTTTTCCTTAGAAATGGAATCCTCCTTGAACAAATTATCTTTGACAAAAGCTCTGAATTGAGATTTGATTTCTTGCAAGGAGAGGGGTACACTAGAGGTCTTATCATGGAGGTGGCAATGTATGTCCTTGAAAGAAGATATTACCAAAGTCTTGAAGGCCTCACCCTTCTGCCAGCTATTTTCTAATTCTCCCAAAGCCTCTTCCAGCACCTTGATTTTCCATTCCACGCTGTATGCCCATGACTTTGACAAGTTATCCTTGGCATCATTGAAGACCTTGCTTGCCATTAGAATATTCTCATCAGTCTGTCCCATGAGGTGAAGGTCTACTATACAGCTGCTCCAGAGTTTGAGCTCTTTATCTATATTTCCAATAGTGGAGGAGAGCTTTTGTTGCAGATTATTCACCTTCTCATTAAGTTTGAAGGCTTCACCAATGAAATTCAACCCTGGAATAAGCATGTCATCCACCATGGCCTCCATAGACCTTCCATAGATAGAATACCTGTGTATATCTTTGATACTCTGCACTTCATCTTGGCTGAGAATCACAGGTGGTGGAAGAGTAGTCAATGGGGTAGGATCTAAAACCTTATCCTTGGATAGTAGTGACTTGATGAAACCTGTAAGAACCTGGGCATACTCCTCCAGCTGTTCTATGGTTTGTTTCCCTTTCTCCACTCTCCCAATGACCCTGCTGACTGTTTCCTGAAGATTGTGGATCTCACCTTCAGGGGTAGACTCTCCCATGGGAATCCTTGAGAGCTCAAGGTCAGATGCTTGCAAATCATGCTCTGGCTTGTCTACTTTGGGCTTGGCTATCTCCAAGAATTTCTGGTCCTGAGCATCAGATACTATTGTGGAAGTAGTCCTGGCCTTCTTGGAGGGACTAGGAGGAGTAGTGCCTAACAAGGCCACCACAGCATCGAAGTTGGGTCCTGAGATCTGAGAAGAGGACTTTCTCTTCTTACTATCAATGAGAGGCTGCACCCATGCAAAAGAGGAGGAAGAAGAAGAAGGTGGGGCAAGAGGATCAAGAGACAGAGAACTCATAGCACCCAGGGTGTGCACGGCTATTTCTTCTAGTTTAGCTATGAGCGGGGCACTCAAGGCACTCAGGGCTTCTGGTGCAGAGGAATAAATAGTGCTTGGAACTTCAGTTCTTTGAACCTCCTTTTCTTTATCTATAGGAAATTCTGGAGCACTTGTAGAAATTAGCACTTCACTCTCCTCACTTTCATTGAGAACAATAATGTTCTCTGGTCCTGAAGGAAATTCTGAATGCTTCCTTAGGGGATCTTCCTCCACAGGTTCCTTCTTAACTTCATTGACTTTCTTCTGATACACTTGGGTGGATGAGGAAGGAGTGGAAGATGTAGGACCTTTAGTTAATGAGGCAGGAGGGGTCTGTAAAGGTACTCCTGAATCAGGTGACAATACCTCCTTTCTTGGTGTTGAGGTGTCTTTGGAGGAGGACTCACCTGAGTGCCTTCTGAGTTCGCGAACTCTCCTGTCAGACCAGATTTTGGTTCTTACCAAGACGGGAGCTAGAATTTATGCCAAATCATCCTTCTCCTTTTTGAACCAATCCAAATCCTCCAAGGGAGTGTGTTTGACCACGTTGTCATATTCATATGAGTATAGGTCAGAATTATCATCCTGAAGTCCTTCAGGAACTAGGTACATGTTAAGCTCTTGAATTAATTGAACAGAAAACCTGTCATAATGTATCCTCCTTGCTTCAAAATCATCAGCACAGTCAGCCCAATAGTCCTCTGTGTCTGCCCTATGATGATAAGTGATTTTATGTTCTTCTCAATAAATTTATTTAAGTCAAAACAAGTTCTTGGCCTGAAGAAATGGACAGTGATGGGTGCTAGGGCTCTTTCTATGTTTTGAGCATCTAGAGCTATTTTACAGGTGTAGTTTCCCAAAGTGATGGGGAAGTGCAATCCAGTAATTTTGTTATCCCTGTAAGTTATTTGCAACTTGTCCAATTGCCTGCATACCTCTATCAAGGCCATTTTATCATTGTAGAACATAGGGAGTTTAAGAGGAGTGCTCTCATAGCCTGCAAGCCTGATATAGGAGAATTTCTTGAACTAGATGAAGTAGGCACCGTATTTCAAAATTAGATTCATGGCTTCATCAGAAAATCTCCTCGCCGTGTCGCTCTCTAGAAGCCTGACAATGTATATGGTGAAAGCATCATTCACCCTTCTGAAGTTGCGATTGCTAGTTTCCAGGGTGAATTGAGGGCAGTATGCATATACAAGATCAAACTTATGAGAATCAATGTATGAGAATATAAACCATTTTCTCGATGCTGCTAGGGTATACATCAAGTATGAAGTCATGTAAAATTTCTTTGTTTTTTGTACATTGGACAGTTGCTCTGTTAGGTTCATACTGATGATCTCTGCCCAGTTGATATTCTGAGTTCCTTCACACACCATGTTGATAAGAGGGCACATCCAGAAATGGAATTCATTGGTAGAGGGTAAGCCCATGACCCGAGCTAGTAGGATTATAAAATATGACAGTTCTTTGTTGAAATCGGCATGGAACAGAACCTTGGATAGAGGAGATGCCCCCTTTTTATTATTTTTAAGCCAGGAATTTGCCACCCGCACCTTGTATTTCTCACTATCCTGATTGAAGAGGGCATGTACCTAGTTTTGAGAGATTACTATAGAGTTGTCCATCTTAGGAATCCTTAGGGTAGTGCCAATGGTGGCAACATCAAGCTTTGCAATAAGTTGTCCATACATGTTTGTCAGCTCACTCGAGTCAGGATTGAAATGAGCACCGCAGGAGAGTACTATATCTGCGCATTATACTGAGATTAGGAAACCATCGGTGAATGCCAAGCTGCTATCATGAATCATTTGTGCCATAGGAGAAGGGTTTGAGTCTATCATTCTTGTCCATAAATCCCCAAAGTCAAGGTGGCTAACTTCACTATCCCCGATATCGAGAACGACAGAATCGAGTGGTGAGATTTGTTCCTGACCTTGGAATTTAATCTTCATATTGATAGTAATTTGAAAAGAAAGGTTACAGCCTGGAATCAGGATGAAATTGCAGGGGGAATGGATACACATGTAGAAATTTTGATCACAAGGGTATGAGCAATAGATAGCAAGAAAGTAGTGTGTAAAAATGCATAGGGGGCAGTTCATTATATAGCCATTTTGGGAGAGAGAAAGACCATAAATGTGCATTAAATACACATCTACCAACTTGAAAAGTAAGATATTTGGGAAGAGTGAGAAAAATTATCTCAGGATGGCCTTTGGTTCATTTGGGACACATGGGACGCGAAAGCGTGATTCGGTCGATATGGGCGACGCGGGAAAAAGATGCACAAATGCTTCCGGGACCTTAGGGACAAAAGTATGCGGAGTATGCGAGTTGGCTGGATCGGGTGAAAAGTGAACATTGAGCCTAGGTGAACTTGTGTTACTTGGGACAAAAAGTTCCGACGGGCATGAAAGAAGTGGACTTCAGGTGAATCAGCTGATCGGTGAACAGGGAGCCCGAAATGAACTTGGGACATCTGGGACAAAAATGTCCGGTAGACCCGCAAATCACAAAAAATGACCCAAAAATGCAGATTCTTCCAAATTTTTCGACCTTTCACATTACCAGGACAAAAGAAAAAGCGTTTAACTTAAAAATTTTTAATTTTTTCGGAACATGGAAATCCTTATATGTAATGTCCTTGTGATATCCGTGCATTAATGTGTCATTGATTAGCATGCCATAGAGGATAAATCTTGAGAAATTCCTAATCCATCCTAGTGTATCTCCTTGGGGAGCACCAATGATTTTTGTGAAGAAGATGGAAGGATCCTTGTGGTTGTGTGTGGACTAAAGGAAACTAAATAAAGTAATGATCAAGAATCATTACCCCCATCCTCTCATTGATAATTTCTTTGATCAGATGAAGGGGGATACAATGTTTTTCCAAGATAGGTCTTGAGTCTGGTTACCATCAACTAAGGATTGCAGAGGCAGATGTCCACAAGATAGCTTTCCGTACGAGTTATGGCTAATATGAGTTCACAATTGTGCCATTAGGTTTGAAGAATGCCCCTGCAGTGCTCATGAGTTGATTAATGGGGTATTCAAGACTTTTCTAGACCATTTTGTACTCGTGTTTCTTGATGAAATTTATATCTACTTGTAGACACCAAAATTGGGTCATACTCCCCTCAAAAAATTGTTAATTAAATTAACCACCTCCTACCTATTCATGTCCCGTAGTGCACATGTTGATTGAATTAATTATCTTAATTAAATTAATTAATAGCCTCACTTAACCACCTCACTCAAATGACCCACTCAAACCTCATTAAGTACCTAAGACCAAGTCTAAACCTATCCTAACCAATGAGGACTTAGTCTAAACCTAGACTTAACTCCTATTATCAAACCCAAAAAGAATCCTACTTATTTTTCCATGATCCATCACTCAATACTTAGAATAAGGTTGGATATCATGCCAAAAATAAAAATAATCTCACTATTTTTTACCAACCTAGATATTCCCGCCTTAACCAACGCTAGTTATATCTTAACCGAAGTTAGTCACTTAACTGTTGCCGGTTAGGTTAAATACATTTCCAAAATACTTTACCTAGTTTGATCATTCGATTCAGGATATCATACAAGGAGAGACTTGGAGCACTCAAATTTCTGAAGCACTCAGGAAAAGGAAAACACATGGGAGCACTACCAACATCCCGTGGCATTCATCATCTTCTTCACGATCACAGATTCACATAGAGAGGCACGAAGGTTTGAACTTCTGTGGCACAAATACAATGGGTCTTCTCTCTGGATCTCTTCCATCACTATCCTCATCACATACGTTCTCCAAATCTACTGTTCAGTAAGTATCTAACACCTCTTCATTTACCTCCATTTTATTTTAGTAAGATTTATTATTCATCTCAATAATTTATCTTTCTCCACATCCGTACACTTCCTTCCTCCCACCAACCTATCACCTTACCATACTTGGCCCTTTCACCTTTTTTCACCATCTTCTAATCATCTTTGAGTCTTCAAGACCATTTTAGGATTTCACCCTTACCATTTCCAACCTCTGTGCAGTCACAGGGAGTCTGAAAAACCAACTCTAAGAACTTTCGGCTAATTGCCCCTACCGACACCAGTTAGCCAACCGATGTCGGTCATTTTTTCTAACCGACATCGGTCATCCAACCGACGTCGGTCATTCTTTCTAACCAACATCGGTCACCCAACCGATGCTGGTTACTATGTCTAGAAATATAGCTCGGACCAACAAGCTAATACCCACTTCCTAATAGCCTAGAACCATTCTTAATATTTACCAGACCTTACCCAAAGCCTGTACTAAACCTGCAACCTAACACAAACCAAATCACTTGACCCGTTTTGACCTCAATCACCTTTTACTTGAAATTTCTTATTGTTTTGTATGAGATACCTAAATCGTTTCAAGTCCAATAAGATCTTTACTTCATGTATGATTTAACTAACATTAATACTATTATATAAAAGTGGATTGATAGCCTATTCAGGAAGCTTCATGCTTCTCAGATCTAGCTTCCTCTAGGCATTTCACTCATTTTTTTGTTTAACTCTATTTGGTGGTATTGTTTTATATTTATAGGTAGTTCCTCCTAGCCAGAATGAAGCTCTCGTAATCAACTTGGATCAAGAAATCATAACGTGCACACAACCTTCAATTGACATTACAAACATGTATTCCTCCTTGGCCTACTACCCCTATTTGTTTCATTAATTTACTAAGAATCCGGTGAAACATTTTGGTAGGCCCAGTGGGACCCATCCGGGGTTCATTGCATTTATTCATTCTTAGGGAACTATTTGTATGTTTGTTTCTTTTCAAAAGAAATTTAACATTAAATTCTATCCTTGGGAATTTTCTCTCTCTTCTACTTGTGTAAGTGACATTTGTATTTCGGGACTAAAAATAATCCTTATTTCTTTTCTCGCATTTGCATTAGTGAAATTCATGCTCTTTCCTATTCACTCTTTTTTTATATCGAATATCACATTTCAATTTAAGTTTTAAAATACTTGAATTTCAAACTTCTATGTTTGCATTTTTAGCTCACATTAAAACTAAGGGCAGCCTATACGCTGGAAGTCATGCCAAGTTGATGGTTGACATAATTGAATAGTAGAGCACATTCTCTTCTCTCTTTTCCAAACTACACAAACATAAATTCACACATATTCTTAAATAACATCTTACCTGGAAGAAGATGTCAACGATCACATGATCAAAGGATTGACAGTGGGCACCTAACTAATTTCTCTTTCCAATCATTATCTCAGAGAAAGGACCACCCCCACCAAATTACTTGAACCATCCTTAGATCTTGAATTTAATAAGAAACCTTCTTTCCAATCAAAAAACTCGTTGTTGTTCACAAGCCAGTCTTAAATAACATAAGATAAAACATAAAATTCACTCAAAGGATTTCATGTTTTTCTTATCTTTTTCTTGAGTTATGTTTTGAGTTGTGAGGTCACGCATTCTCCATTTTATTATTCCTTTCACACCCCACAATTATAGTTGGTGTATTCAATTTTTTTTTTGGGTATGTTAGGGTCCATTACTATCATACTTAGGTTTCTGGGTTGATAGTTTTTTTGACCTAAGTCACAAAAATCAATTTCTTCCATCTTTTCAAATTTTCATAGTTACCAGTGTCGGTCCAACGACCGACATCGGTTTACTAATAAGACCGTCATCGGTCTACCTGACTATTGTTGGTTATCTGATTTTTTGCTCATTGCACCAAAAACAAAACTCACCACCTTTTATGTTCTTTCCGAGGTTCCTCAAAAGCATCATCATATATCTGGATCTTTGAAATCATTATTAAATCTAGATTTTATCTCATTTTCATTAGTTGTTACAACATTTATCAAAAAAATTGATTTCCTATAGTAACCGGTATTAGTTAACCTAATTGGCATTGGTCACCCTGTCACCGTCATCACTTATTCTAACCATCGTCGGTTCCTATGTTTTAAATTTTAATTAAAATAATGACCAATTTCACCTCCCAGAATCTATTTTTATCCATTTATATTATTTTTCTATGTCATTTACAAAGAAAAAATTACCAGGTTTATGCTAACTCACATGGTTTTGACTCTTAGCCAAGCCAATGACCTTTTGTTTCATGCTAGCCTTCAACCGCTTCCTCCTAGCACCTTGCTACCTTCCATCCTGTCACCTATGGATCCAACTTATCCCATTATTATTAATATTGGTTATGAGGAGTTCATAAGACTCCTTGACTAGAACCTTGTTGCCTTACAATACTATCTCGCCCATTCAGCTACTAGGGAATCATCAGGATAATTGGTATACGACATGATTGTGTTCATTCCTACTGCCCTCGCCCCCACTTCCGCATCAGCTACCACTAGCTCAGCGTTACATTCTTCCACCTTACCACATGTAGTGTCTCAACTAGACCCCACATCGTCTATACCTGCCACACCTATGGCATTTTTCGCACCATTGACATCATTTTCTCCCATGGTATCAACCATTCCTTTTTAGCCGCCTTGAACATAGCCCCATATACACCATTCATCTCATATATACATGTTACATTGCAACCACCCATGGTGTTGGAAAGTCATACTCCATTCCAAAACATCATCCTCTCCATCCTGCAATCCTTACCTCTAATTACCACAAGAGTCGTTACGCTTACCCCACCTACTTCCACATATCACCAACAACACCCAATATCCTCTATCACCTATTCAGGATATCTACCACCTACATCTATTCCCCCTTCCCAGTTCTCGTACTCTACACCACCATATACTGGGATGCCATCCACATCATACACTCATCATCAACCTTTTTATATTGCAAGGGGTTCCTAATCATCAAAACCTACCAACGACCTCATTAAAATGTTGATGGAAAAGATGTAGACATTGGAAGCATTGGTTTATGGCTCTCACAACTCCTTAACCTACGATGAAATATGAAATGAACCCATCCATCCATATATTTACATTCACGCATACCCTGCGCATTGGAAAATTTCCAAATTCAACTAGTTCAACAGTAAAGAAGACCCACAACAACACTTGCAGTTTTTCAAACATAGATGCTATCTAATTTCCCATGACGATTATTTACTCCTATGAACATTCCCAATGTCCTTGATAGGACCCGTGCTAGGTTGGTACAATAGTTTACTTAAACATTCCAATTATTCATTTTATAGTGCCCACATTCTACACACCCAAATACAACAGTAAAATACCAGGATAATTTTTTTTTTGACTTACATTGCTCACTACACACAACACCGTAAGGACTCCAAGTACAAAACACAACTCACATGTGACAATCACATAAGTCATCGACTCACATAGACACATGCAGATGACATCGACATGTTGATGCCACACCTTTCCCAAAGAACGAATACTAGTAATAACACGACCACAATAAAAGGGACTTAAGGATTGACAAACCACAACACAACATTACCATGGTTACATCTAGAGTACATTAAACATCCAATAACATTATTATGTAAGCATAACTATTCTCCCTTTTCCACCTACATGTCCTGAAAATTCATTTCACGTTTCATTTATTGTTCGACTAGTTAATTTTGCTCTTTACCCTTATGACAATCTTCATAGTTACACAAGTATTTTCCATATTTCAAATTCTACAAAAAATTCTAACTCTCTCATTCTTGTGTTAAGATTAGGCTTCCCAATACGCTTATTCAAAGTTTAGAATTTAACCTTGTTACACAAGTGAACCTAACGTGATGTCAGGATGAAATCTTGGGATTAAGGAAGACATAGCTTGAAATAGCTTTTTTCCCCAAGAACATCCATCGATCATGGAATAGTTATTTCGCTACCATTATTATTATAGTACAATAGCTTGTTAAATTCCAAATTTGATTTTTATAGGTATATCTTTTGTTTTTCCGACGTTTTGGGCACACCAAGGCAATGTATATTCTTTGTAACACATGAAGATGTTTTAAATTAAGTCATAAGGACTCCCAGTCATTATTCCTAACCTCAAATTTTGGTTTTACTCTCATATGATTTACTTTTGCGTCGCACTAGGGTCTCATGATTACTATCGTTTTAAACATAATAGTTACGATAGTACTTGTCTAACATATTAAAGAAGCACACGGTTAAGCTTAATTCCAGTTTCTCCCAAGGCTTCAATCTCTATTAAAGGTGTGATTAAGGTAAAAAGGTATTTACCCTATAATCCTTTCGTGGAAGATCAAGGCACTAATTTTTCACAAGCCCAAGACAAGACATTTATTTACGAGGGACAAAAAGGGTTCACTAATGAGAATGCAAGAAAAAGAACAACTATATCACAATCTTCATTTAGGTCGTTTGGGTCCAACAGGGATTTCATTCACTGATGAAGTTAATTTCTAGATCTAATTTCGTAAGGCCCGGAAATCCAATAGGATACAAGGGAGTAATATCTCTACCTACTCCACAGATGGGAAGGTTACACTGCTTAGTCATTCCTTCTAACAATGAATCATAAGGTGACTTCCAAGGTGATCTTAACCACTCAGCCTGGTGTCGGACCTGAAGAGAGGACATTCTTCTCGCGATTACCAAATCTAGAAGGAAACTGCCTACTCAGGATAGGTTGGACCATGACATTCCAAATATGGGTTCACGACAATGTCGCTAGACATAAAGACTATGATGGTAAACTCCAACTAGGGGTTTTATTTACCTAACCTAGGGATCTCATTGAGTGTAAAGCTTAAGTTTGTTCTACGGTCTTAAATTTCTTATATGGTAAAAATGATCACACCTGCAGGTAAGTTAAGCATGAATATTTTATTAAAGTTGAGTGTCCCCATTAAAACTCTTTATTATGTTTGCAAGGTAAGAAGATAACCCAAGAATTAATTTAATCGTTTATTGAATACTGAGAAGGTACTACAATATATTAACTTCAATTTCAAATTTACTTTATATAAATCAAACCCCCCCTTTTTTTTGCCATACACAGCTAAGAATCAAACTGAACCGGTGATGAGATGCACATTTCCTAAGTTATCCCCAAAACTAGCATATCATGAATGTTAAGAAATCTCAATTATAACTTTTCAGTAACAAGAGACTACAATACACAGTTATTCATTTTACAATGACTTATAAAAATTACAATAATAATAATTAAATTTCACATCTCCTTTTTCGTCATCATTCTTCCATCCTGCAAAACCCACGTGAGCATGATATCAGCGATAATTCGTTGGCATGGCATCCACCCTAACCAATCATAATTGTCATTTTTCAATTTCCCATTTACATAAGATAAAAAATTACAATTAGCAATTGAAACAAAAAGGTTTAGAGACATGTATTCATTACATTTCATTTTGCTTCTTTTGTAACCCAGGAGAAAGAAAGAGAAGGGAAGAGAGAGGAAACACCACTTTGGTCAAAAGTTCTAATACACACAACAAGTTTCATGATAGTGTTTTAAAACAGTTATTTACATGTGTTTAAACGTTTTCAGGGTGATTTGGAAACCCTACGAGGTCTCGCAAATTTCTATTCTTACATTTTCTCACTAGCTGCAAAACATTCAAAACGGGATTAGAGGCTAAGAAACTGCTTCCCAAGGTTATCTTCCGATGAGCACACACACCACAATTAACTTTCTGTGTGTCCCCAGATATACCAAGAATTCATAGCAACTGATGGAATTGAAAAAGAGCAAACAGTTTGTGTTTGGCGGTTAGTTTTCTAAGGCCACTGGTCGTCATTCACCCAGTTGTAAATTGACAAAAGTTAGCTCGAGGGCCCAGAAAACCACATCCAAAATGATGTTTTATGGAGGAAACACACAATGAGACATCTCCTGCTAGTTACCCTATATGAAGAGAATTCATAAGAGTCAACGGGACTGAGAACTAGAAAACCATGTTCAAACGACGACAAGTTTTCTGGAGCGACAAGATGAAATTGGACCAGTTTGACCTCGTCAAACTACGACCGAAGGCCTACAAAATGACTTTTCCAAACTATCCTGAAAGGTGCTCTTTCCTATACTGAATGTTCCATGCATTTGTCTAGTATAAACGCTAGAGGTTTACGAAGACGGAACATGATTTCTCTTTCCAGGTTTCAAATGGTGGTCCCAAACGAAAGCCAACTTTCTAGTTTTAACAACTCTCTATTGTTATAAACTGGTGTAACAAGGATCCTATAAGAGCATCAAAAGGATGTCATATGATCATTTTGGGTCAAACCAAAAATCAAGGCGACTCCTTGTATACCAAGGTACACGAATGAAACTTCACATCTCGTTTCCAGAGTTATGAAGAGCACTTGGTCAGTCTCCGAAAATTACAAAATTTAACTATTTAAAACAAGGAGAAGGTCAACTTTATCAATGGGGAGTCAAATTCGTTTGGTCGATAGAACGATATTGGAGCGATCAAGAAGGGTAAGAGTTTTCTAAATCATCTCGAAGTGAGGGTACTATTTCATGGTTTAAAGTAGACATGTTATAATGACGTCGTGAGTTACGACACGGAAATTTATTGTTTTGCAACGAGTTGAAGGGACATTTAACTGTATTAAAAAAAATCCTACTAATTTAAAATTCTATTTAGTTGCAAAAGAGAACCAAAACACGAGAATTATGAGAGGTAAGGAAAGAAAAACCATGCCTGGAGAACGAAGTCGGTCGAAGCCGCATGCTTTGGTTCAGCATCTTGCTCGGGCACTTCGCCAACTGGTTCACGAGCCTGGATCTAACCTCCACCACGTCACACCCACTTCCCGATCACCTGAAGTTTTCCAACAGAGTAAGCAGTTTCTTGTGCGTTTCTAAAACCTTCTAAACAGATCCATTATGTGCACATCCTTGCATGAAATTTTAGCTATCCACGTGGGCTAATCTCTGTTTATTTCTTGGAGGAACTTTGTCAAATGCTTCATGTGCTTTGTCTCTAAGTCCAAGCTTTGCATTCATGTCTAACAAAGAATTTACGACTACTTGCAATGGCCATATCCATAAGACTTGATTCAAAGTGCCCATTTTAACAAAGTTTGGGATATACTAGCAATGGCAAATATGTCCATGAAGACACTAGGTGTTTGCATTTGAAGGAACAACCACAAAGCTTCAAGGTGATTATGTGGTCTTTTGAACTATCATGGACGTCCATAACCTGTTCCTATGTTGCCATTTTGGCACAAACACTAAGGATGTTGGAAATTGCCACACCTAATTGAGGCATTTTGTCAAACAGTTTTGTGCCTTTTCTATGCTTCCATTTTGTGCATATGTTGCCATCATGGCACTCCATGAGATAACATTTCTTTGAAGCATTCTATCAAACAGTTCATAGCCCCCCCCCCCCTTTTTTACAATCCATTTGTGTATATGCTTTTGAAATTTGCATCCTTGTCTACTAGCGCACTTGCAACTAAAACATACAAAATCCCTTCTCCAAAATGCTTTGATGGGCGTCTGCAGTAGTTTCAAAGATCTTATTTTGGTGCAAGATGGGAGGTACGCTACCACAGTAAATTGATTGCGCTGGAGACCTGTTTGTTGCATGGTGAAATGGTGTGTCTGCCTTATGAGGAAACAAAAAAAACCCCCACGTTTTTCAATACATGGCCGTGACCATGTCCATGAGAAGTTGTCTTGTTCTTTCATTGGATCAAACACTAAAACAATGTCCATGTGTGAGATACCACGTAGGTTTTTAGAGCTCTTTTTTTTTACAGCAGTTGGGAGGATGTTGCAAAGTCTAGTTTTCAGAAACTGCCGCCCCCTTCATGCCTTCTCCTACTGCAGATGGGTGCATAGCACTAGCTTGAAGCTTTCTCTAATGGCGACGGCGGCGGAAACACTCCCTCTCTCCACGCAAAACCCAAAATGATGGAAACATAGTCCCACTTTTTCCCTAATCCTCCCTTTCACGGGCTTTCCTCTATTTTTGTGTTAAAGTTTTGATTTGACTCCATTTATTAAATTTTAGCTTAATTTATATATATACATATATATTTCTTAAAAAAAAAATGAAGGCATTAAATTCTCCTCCCCTTAAGAAGCATCATCCTCGATGCGACATACGATGAAGATAGAAAGAAAAAGTATGCAACAAGGGACGAATGTGGCGAAGGTACGCTCTAAAGTTAAGATTTCAGACACAAAATCACGACCACGGGGTGGCCCTAGGAATATCAGGTAGAAATTTTTATTTTCAAGGTTCTGTGAAGATTGGCAGTTCCTTCTTATTTGTTATTTCATTAGTCTCTCTCTATTAAGTTTATTCTTAATTCAATTCCTTTAAATTTTCATTTGTGAAGAATTTTAGTTTATTCATTCCTGTGGGTTCCCATCATGAACTACAGTCACAACACCCTACTAGGGTTATACACAACACCTAATTTTCACAAGCATAATTTTACATACTTACACGACCATATCACATCACAAAGGTTTCACCAAACAATGGAATGAAAACAAGTAGACCACATAACAATTAATTTCCAACAATTACGTCCTAGACATAGATCTAGTACACACATATGACCGAAAACAAAATCAACATGCTGATTCATATACGACGGGTATCACAAGCCCCCCAAAAAAAAATCCATGATTATAACCACATAGTTCCAATCCAATATCCAATAGTCCATACCAACCAGAAGAAGAGTCAAACCTCAAACATAACAAGTTGTCAAAAAGACTCACATAGGGTACACATAACTCACTATACCAACTCTACACATAACAAGACATCATGAAACAAACCCCAGATATCTCCAAAAGTACAAGGTAAAACTCCATATATCTCCTAGAGCATCATAAAACACCTCCATACACCTCAAACAACTCCATATACCTTCCAAGAGGAAGAAACATAGTGCCAAAACCAAGTTGGGTCACTCAACCATAGAGCCCCATCAAAAATCTCAGGTCACTCAACCATAGAGTGTCATAAAGAATAACAGGTCACTCAACCATAGAGGCCTGTCTCCTTTCTCCTTTTAATGAGTCCGGGTCACCCTATTGCCCTAGGCACATAGAGCCCCGTCACCCCCAAACCCAAGTGACATAATAACTCGTGGTTCAACAACCTACTAGTTATCTATAACTCCTTGGGGCGTACCCCCATACAATGAAGCGGGTCCATAGGTTCAACCTCTCCATGGTTAACCCCATGACCCTAATCAAACACTTTACGACATTAGAACCAACATAACAATCCAATCAAATGCCAAGTGGCAAAATCAAAAGCTTTGGGCTAGGCTACAAAAATCTCGAATATGAAAAGAAAATTTTAAAACCAAGAAAACAAATGGCTAATTAGCCTTGGTTAGTGTGAAATCCAAATGTTAATGCAACAATCAAATAAATGCCCAAAATATGAGAACATGTCAATCAAGAAAACAACTAGTTCTAGCGAAAAGAGAAAGATTAATTTACGAATAAAATACGTAATGAGAAAAAATAGCACATCACATTCACTATGTGGCCTCATACTGCCACCAAAGGGGTACTCATTGAGTTGCTGGCACTCGGACATCAAGCCTCAGCTCGAATTTTTTTTACATGTAACCAGAAATGAGTATATCAAATAATGTAACTATCTTCATCTCTCCCTGAATCATAACTCCAAACTCCCACAAGGATCAACATAGTTAAAATCACATAGGATTATTCAATGAACAATCCAATAGGAAAGAGAAGGGGACACAAATTGCATAAGTTGAGCCTAAGGTGGTACACACCCATAGTATACTGAGCAAGCTCGAGGTATACTAAACAGATAAAAGTGGGTTTTCAGTCTATATAAGACTCCACTTTCTCACTTGTCCTCAGCTCAAGATTATGACAACTTGGTCCACACCTCGTCTCTCAACACATACACTCTTGACAATCTATTCCCCTTAAGGTCGTCTAGTGTAAGGTCCACAACATACACATAGCTACATCACAAACAAAATGGTAATTCACACACAACAACCATAATGTCTTGCGCATGGTATAAATATACAGGGTACAACACAATCATTACCTTCACGGGTTACGATACATCACATTACCACATCCTGCACCCAAAGTGCAACTAGGGATCATACTCACCATATAACCCTAAATCATGACATGAACCATCACATATTACATGAATTATACGTATGAGGAACACATTGTCTAACATTACGACATATAGTCAATTGCAAAACAACACGACGATGTTCACAACTAATCGCAATACGGTGACTACATCATAATAAACTTCCATTCACTTTACATAAATTTTGTCATGCAACACATCACTACATCTTCACATCACATAAGGTCAAAATGTTCCAACACTCTGCAATTCACAAAATTATTCCATTCACACAAAACAAGGCGGTATGTCACAAACGGATTCCTCATTGGATCCACGAAAAGGAGAGTCAATACTCTCATCACAAGCAGTAATTCATACGTGAATTCTTCATAGAATGCTCACGAAGGAGAGAGAATACTCCCATCCCCAACACATTAACATGATAACAAATGTGCACTAAGTGACATACACATCATGTGCGTTCACATTATCACAATTACGACATAGATCACATCACTCCTAAAACAAATTACTCTTCCAATATTTATCACCATCATGAAACACCATCGCCATCATGTAGAATCATCACAACTCCAATCCATCCCAGAGGTTTGAGAGCATGAACCTCGCTCTGATACCATATGTAGTGCCCACATTCTACACACCCAAATACAACAGTAAAATACCAGGGTAATTTTTTTTTGACTTACATTACTCACTACACACAACACCGTAAAGAATCCAAGTACAGAACTCGACCTACATGTGACAATCACATGAGTCATCGAATCACATAGACACATGCAGATGACATCGGCATGTCGATGCCACACCTTTCCCAACAAACGAATACTAGCAATAACACGACCGCAATAAAAGGGACTTAAGGATTGACAAACCACAACACAACATTACCATGGTTACATCTAGAGTACATTAAACATCCAATAACATTATTATGTAAGCATAACTATTCTCCCTTTTCCACCTACATGTCCTGAAAATTCATTTCACGTTTCATTTATTGTTCGACTAGTTAATTTTGCTCTTTACCCTTATGACAATCTTCATAGTTACACAAGTATTTTCCATATTTCAAATTCTATAAAAAATTCTAACTCTCTCATTCTTGTGTTAAGATTAGGCTTCCCAATACGCTTATTCAAAGTTCAGAATTTAACCTTGTTACAAAAGTGAACCTAACGTGATGTTAGGATGAAATCTTGGGATTAAGGAAGACATAGATTGAAATAGCTTTTTCCCCCAAGAACATCCATCGATCATGGAATAGTTAGTTCGCTACCATTATTATTATAGTACAATAGCTTGTTAAATTCCAAATTTGATTTTTATAGGTATATATTTTGTTTTTCCGACGTTTTGGGCACACCAAGGCAATGATATTCTTTGTAACACATGAGGATGTTTTAAATTAAGTCATAAGGACTCCCAGTCATTATTCCTAACCTCAAATTTTGGTTTTACTCTCATATGATTTACTTTTGCGTCGTACTAGGGTCTCATGATTACTATCATTTTAAACATAAGAGTTACGATAGTACTTGTCTGACATATTAAAGAAGCACATGGTTAAGCTTAATTCCAGTTTCTCCCAAGGCTTCAATCTCTATTAAAGGTGTGATTAAGGTAAAAAGGTATTTACCCTATAATCCTTTCGTGGAAGATCAAGGCACTAAATTTTCACAAGCCCAAGACAAGACATTTATTTACGAGGGACAAAAAGGGTTCACTAATGAGAATGCAAGGCAAAGAACAACTATATCACAATCTTCATTTAGGTCGTTTGGGTCCAACAGGGATTTCATTCACTGATGAAGTTAATTTCTAGATCTAATTTCGTAAGGCCCGAAAATCCAATAGGATACAAGGGAGTAATATCTCTACCTACTCCACAGATGGGAAGGTTACACCGCTTAGTCATTTCTTCTAACAAGGAATCATAAGGTGACTTCCAAGGTGATCTTCACCACTCAGCCTGGTCTTGGACCCGAAGAGAGGACATTCTTCTCATGATTGCCAAATCTAGAAGGAAACCACATACTCAGGATAGGTTGGACCATGACATTCCAAATATGGGTTCACGACAATGTCGCTAGACATAAAGACTATGATGGTAAACTCCAACTAGGGGTTTTATTTACCTAACCTAGGGATCTCATCGAGTGCAAAGCTTAAGTTTGTTCTACGGTCTTAAATTTCTTATATGGTAAAAAGGATCACACCTGCAGGCAAGTTAAGCATGAATATTTTATTAAAGTTGAGTGTCCCCATTAAAACTCTTTATTATGTTTGCAAGGTAAGAAGATAACCCAAGAATTAATTTAATCGTTTATTGAATACTGAGATGGTACTACAATATATTAACTTCAATTTCAAATTTACTTTATATAAATCAACCCCCTTTTTTTTTTGCCATACACAGCTAAGAATCAAACTGAACCGGTGATGAGATGCACATTTCCTAAGTTATCCCTAAAAATAGCATATCATGCATGTTAACAAATCTCAATTATAACTTTTCGGTAACAAGAGACTATAATACACAGTTATTCATTTTACAATGACCTATAAAAATTACAATAATAATAATTAAATTTCAGATCGCCTTTTTCATTGTCATTCTTCCATCCTGCAAAACCCACGTGAGCATGATATCAACAATAATTCGCTGGCATGGCATCCACCCTAACCAATCATAATTTTCATTTTTCAATTTCCCATTTTTTTAATTAAGGGAAAATAGTTTTGAAGGGACTATACCCTATATACAAAAGGGCTCAAAAGCCAGATAGAAAAAAAGAGAGAAGTAGCCCAGAGAGGGGAAAAACAGTCAACCAAGAAGGCTCAATAGCCAGATATTACAATATAGGTGAAAAGTGGATCAAAACGTACAGAGATCAATATCTAAGAAGAAAAGATCAAAAATAAACCAAAAGAGAAACAAAATAATGAGCTCCACCAAAAAACAGCTCTAGAACCACCCGAGGACAGCCAGAAGCAGCCAAAAAATAGCAGCACAACAGCCCGTTACTTGATGGCCCTGTCAATCTTGGTCTTGATGGCCTGCAGTGACATGAAAAAGGCAAAGGCAGTGGATTGAGAGGGGTCCTTCATGTCTACTTGGGAGATTGCAGTGTCCCTATTCTCTTTAGGGCCCCATATGTCTTCATTGATTCCACTTAAACTGCAAACACTGTGGACATGTTGTTCAATGAAGTTATAAATGATTTTGAGGGCAGATAAAATGCATTCATTGCGGCTTTTGGCATTCCCCAATCTGCCATCAAGGGACTGCAATTTCTTGAAGACTTCATCGATGACCCCCTCTTCCTCCTCACTTTGAAGGATCCTTTTACCCTTGGCTCTCTCCATGTTTTTAAGAGCCCCTTAGAGCTCTTGAATCTCCTTCTCCAATTTGTCAACCCTCTCCAGCAAATCCTCCTCTTTGGGCTTCTCCACATGCATGCTAATATGCAGGAGGTTTTCAGCTAGTTCTAAATCCTTGTGGCTCCTAAGGACTCGTTGGGAAGCAGGGATTTTAGCTTTCTTTCTTTTCTTGTTGGAGCCAACATCATCATTCTTTCTTTTTAGCAGGGGTGGAGTGGGAGCAGTATGGGAAGGTGGGGGTATGAAGGAGGGAGGTGGGATAGGGTTCATGGGAGGGCAGTTGGAAAAGTGGCAGTGAATCAGGAGGATAAGGCCTTGGTGCAGAGGGACAGCCATAGAGTGATTTTGAACTTCCCTTATAGATTTCTCTAAGGAGTTGATCAGATAATGAGGAAAGCTAATAATGTTATTTCTACGAAAATGATTCAGAAAAATCAGATGCTTGTGAGGAATAGTCACATATCTTCCTTCAAGGGTAACATACCTTACCACCATTTTGGCAAGTTCATCAAAAGGTACAGGGATCGACTCCATCTTGAGGCCAGTAGTTACGAACTCAAGATTCTCTCCCTCTTCTAGAAATTTCTTGGTTTCCACCTCCCTGTCGACCTTCTTATTGAAGAATTTTTTGCCTTCCAGGTTGAGACCCGTGATCTGAGCTATGAGCTCTTCTGTAATTTCCATTTTCATGTTACTATACTTGACAATTCTGTTCTTCCAACCCTTGGCGAATTTGATGGAGATGTCTTGGTCGAAGGCTTGAATCCTCTCAATGAAATTTGACAGGCCCCCGATTTGCAGGTACTCCCAAAGCTTCGTGTTCTCTTTCCACTCAGGATTGTGGGTCGGTTCGGTTTTGCATGGCGGACCCCCCATGTTTCCTCTGTTCCTATTCCTGTTTTCAATGGTAAAAAAGCTTGCAATGTGCGGGACAGGCCGAGCGGTCTTTTTGGTATTTGAATCTGTTCTTCCCATGAAATATGGCTTAATTATAATGCTACATTTGTTATTATTACCCCGCTCCCCAGCTTTCCTCCCATGCCAAGAAATGATGGCAATCTAGCCCACACAAATCGCAACAATCATCCAAATCTTTTGTGATGTCATCATCATGTACTTGGGGATCCGCACATTAGCATCTAAAATATAGCCGTTAGTCATGATTTTCACTGCCATGAAGATCAATGATGATGGCTTTATTGACATGAGCGGGTAGAACGTCCCCGCCAATCCAAGTTTGAAAGGAATTATTAACACCTAAGTTAGCCAAACTGTCGGCAACTCTGTTTCCTTCCCGATAAGTATGGGTGATGTGGACATTAGCAAAGCTTTTGCATATATCTATAGCTTCCTCAATATAATCCCTGATAGACCAGCTGGGGTGTTTCTTTTTGTTCAGAAGATTTATAATATTTAGAGAATCACCTTCAATTATGATATTTTGAATATTACAATCTCTGGCAAGTCTAATACCCCAAAGAGCCGCCATGGCTTCGGAATAATGATTAGTCTGTCTTCCCATTCTTCTAGAAAAAGTAGCAACATAGCAGCCTCTTTGATCCCTGATGATGCCCCCACCACTAGAGTCACCCAGATTTCCTTTTGAGGCCCCATCAAAATTTAACTTGTGCCAATCAGTGGGGGGTTTAATCCATAGGACTGTGTTTCTGTGAGTACCATTTTTATTTCTGTTGATAGTGGCTATATTCCATTCAGTCAGAATGCATTCTTCATTCTCCGGGTAGAGTCTGTTTTTAGGGGGTTTAAATCTAGCAATATTATCTTGCACATCAATGATTATTTCCTTATAAACTTTGTTAAAAGCCTGTCTATTGCTTCTGAAAATACTATCATTACGAGCCTTCCAGATTCTCCATATAGTGTGTGGCAGAACAAGTTGCCATAGTCTTTTCACCATGCAATGTTTAAATGGAGAGCTCCATTGCTCCCAAGTCTGAAGGCAGGTAAGGGGAAAAATCCATCTCAGATTGAATTTTGCAAAAATAAGCTGCCAAATTCCATTTCCCATTTACATAAGATAAAAAATTACAATTAGCAATCGAAACAAAAAGGTTTAGAGACATGTATTCATTACATTTCATTTTGCTTCTTTTGTAACCCAGGAGAAAGAAAGAGAAGGGAAGAGAGAGAAAACACCACTTTGGTAAAAAGTTCTAATACACACAACAAGTTTCATGATAGTGTTTTAAAACAGTTATTTACATGTGTTTAAACATTTTCAGGGTGATTTGGCAAACCTACGAGGTCCCGCAGATTTCTATTCTTACATTTTCTCACTAGTTGTAAAACATTCAAAATGGGCTCAGAGGCTAAGAAACTGCTTCCCAAGGATATCTTTTGATGAGCACGCACACCACAATTAACTTTCTGTGTGTCCCTAGATATACCAAGAATTCATAGCAACTGACGGAATTGAAAAAGAGCAAATGGTTTGTGTTTGGCAGTTAGTTTTCCAGGACCACTGGTCGTCATTCAGCCAGTTGTAAACTGACAAAAGTTAGCTCGAGGGCCCAGAAAACTGCATCCAAAATGACATTTGATGGAGGAAACACGCAACGAGACATCTCCTGATAGTTCCCCTATATGAAGAGAATTCATAAGAGTCAACGGGATTGAGAACTAGAAAACCATGTTCAAACGGCGACAAGTTTTCTGGAGCGACAAGACGAAATTGGACCAGTTTGACCTCGTCAAACTTTGACCGAAGGCCTACAAAACGACTTCGCTAAACTATCCTGAAAGGTTCTCTTTCCTATGCTGAATGTTCCATGCATTTGTCTAGTATAAACGCTAGAGATTTGTGAAGACGGAACATGATTTCTCTTTCCAGGTTTCAAATGTTGGTCCCAAACAAAAGCCAACTTTCTAGTTTTAACAACTCTCTACTGTTGTAAACCGGTGTAACAGGGCTCCTATAAGAGCATCAAAAGGATGCCATATGATCATTTCGGGTCAAACCAAAACTCAAGGTGACTCCTCGTATACCAAGGTACACGAATGAAACTTCACATCTCGTTTCCAGAGTTGCGAAGAGTACTTGGTCAGTCTCCGAAAATTACAAAATTTAACTATTTAAAACAAGGAGAAGGTCAACTTTATCAATGGGGAGTCAAATTAATTTGGTTGATAGAACGATATTGGAGCGATCAAGAAGGGTAAGAGTTTTCTAAATCATATCAAAGTGAGGGTACTAGTTCATGGTTTAAAGTAGACGTGTTATAATGACGTCGTGAGTTACGACACGGCAATTTATTGTTTTGCAACGAGTTGAAGGGACATTTAACTGTATTAAAAAAAATCCTACTAATTTAAAATTCTATTTAGTTGCAAAAGAGAACCAAAACACGAGAATTATGAGAGGTAAGGAAAGAAAAACCATGCCTCGAGAACGAAGTCGGTCGAAGCCGCATTCTTTGGTTCAGCATCTTTCTCGGGCACTTCGCCAACTGGTTCACGAGTCTGGATCTAACCTCCACCACATCACATCCACTTCCCGATCACCTGAAGTTTTCCAACAGAGTAAGCAGTTTCTTGTGCGTTTCCAAAACCTTCTAAACAAATCCATTATGTGCACATCCTTGCATGAAATTTTAGCTATCCACGTAGACTAATCTCTGTTTATTTCTTGGAGGAACTTTTTCAAACGCTTCATGTGCTTTGTCTCTAAGTCCAGGCTTTGCATTCATGTCTAACAAAGCATTTACGACTACTTGCAATGGCCATACATAAGACTTGATTCAAAGTGCCCATTTTAACAAAGTTTGGGATATACTAGCAATGGCAAATATTGCCATGAAGACACTAGGTGTTTGCATTTGAAGGAACAACCACAGAGATTCAAGGTGATTATGTGGTCTTTTGAACTATCATGGATGTCCATAACCTATTCCTACGTTGCCATTTTGGCACAAAAACTAAGGATGTTGGAAATTGCCACACCTAATTGAGGCATTTTGTCAAACAGTTTTGTGCCTTTTCTATGCTTCCATTTTGTGCATATGTTGCCATCATGACATTCCATGAGATAACATTTCTTTGAAGCATTCTATCAAACAGTTCACAGGCCCCCCCCCCCCTTTTTTTTACAATCCATTTGTGCATATGCTTCTGAAATTTGCATCCTTTTCTACTAGCGCACTTGCAACTAAAACATACAAAATCCCTTCTCCAAAATGCTTTGATGGGCGTCTGCAGTAGTTTCAAAGCTCTTATTTTCGTGCAGGATGGGAGGTACGCTACCACAGTAAATTGATTGGGCTGGAGACCTGTTTGTTGCATGGTGAAATGGCGTGTCGGCCTTATGAGGAAAAAAAAAAACCCCCACGTTTTTCAATACACGGTCGTGACCACGTTCATGAGAAGTTGTCTTGTTCTTTCATTGGATCAAACACTAAAACAACATCCAAGTGTGAGATACCACATAGGTTTTTGGAGCTCTTTTTTTTTACAGCAGCTGGGAGGATGTTGCAAAGACTAGTTTTCACAAACTGCCGCCCCCTTCATGCCTTCTCCTACTGTAGATGGGTGTGTAGCACTAGCCTGAAGCTTCCTCCCATGGCGGCGGCGGCAGCACTCCCTCTCTCCACGCAAAACCCAAAACGATGGAAACATAGTCCCACTTTTGCCCTAATCCTCCCTTTCACGGGCTTTCCTCTATTTTTGTGTTAAAGTTTTGATTTGTCTCCATTTATTAAATTTTAGTTTAATTTATATATATACATATACATATACATATACACACACACACACACACACACACACACACACACACACACACACACACACACACACACACACACACATACACACACACACACACACACACACAGATATATATTTCTTTCTTTAAAAAAAAAATGGAGGCATTACACATTTAATCAAGTGGTCAAGCCTTCCTGGACCATTTCTTGATCAATATCGTCAAGAAGGTCACCATGACCGACTTGTACTCAACACGAAAATGTGACAATGTGTCTATCAAATATTTTGTCGCTTGTTGGTGAAGCCTCATCAACCAACTAACATTCTAGTTGCCTCAAACCAAGCTTATAGAGTTGTTCACTAGAGCTTGTGCCAGGCACATATCACCAACTCTCTAAGTACAAACCTTCCATACCTTTGACTAAGTATTTACCATGGCACAAAAATTGGAAATTTGTGCCATTAAAGAGAAGAAAATTTGTCAAAGTAATGATAGGACAAATGGTTTTACCCTATGTTGTTGGCACCCTTGCGTATCAAAAATTAAATGGAAACTTGATGTGAACACGTAATCACAATATCATGAATAAGCTAAGGATGATCTCCTTAGATGAGAACCTTGCTAATCCGGGGCCTATCTTATTGATGAACTATTTTCACTAAGGTGACATTACATCATTTGTAATGTTGTATGTCATAAAATCCTTGGTGTAAATTTAAGCCTCGAAAGTGATTTGCGATGTTGTTGCTTATCTCTATTAAATTGTTAACATTATAGTTTTTTTTATAACTAAGTTATGTTGAGGCTTTGACAATTTTGATAGTTCACTTAACGAACTTAATTTGGAATGCAATCAATACTTCCTGTTGGTTTATAATAGGTCTTAAACTGATCATCTAATAGTCTACCCCATTTGATGACTAATGCTATCATGATCATATTTCCAAGGATAAAGGGGCTATAGTTGTCAGTCAAGGACTTAATTATTAAGAATTAAGGGCATCAACTCCTATGAGTATACATGAGCAACTTTCTTGATCAACACTAACATTATAACATCTATATATGTATATATGGGTAATATACATACATACATACATATCTACATATACTCTTTGTGTGTACATATATATAGATTTTGAAAAGGGAATTTTCAAAGATTAAAGTAGTTAAGTAACTACTATTGTAGATTTATTAGCTAATGTAAAAAAAAATAGGACAATCTAATCCTAGTGGCATAGTTCTAAACTTAACATATGAACCTATCATTGAGAAGATTGACTTGGGCATTACTTTAGCTATTTGAAAGGATGTATATGCATATGAAAATTTATGAAGCCTTAAGTTATGCGAAGAAAGGACATCCAAATTTCTATTTGTATAAAATATTGGTTGGTCATTTAAAAATGATATAATGTTGCTCAAATTCAAACGGTTGATGAGGTGGCACCCACCACCTAATAGTTGTACTCAAAGTTCCTTAATTATTTATTAACTATCTCTACCAACTGATTTTGAGATGAAGTATTTTAGTTTATCTAAATCACCTTGCATGGCATGAAGTATGACTTTGCTAAATTTAAAGGAGAGCTAAGAATAGTTGGTTTGTAAATTGGCGGCAAGCTCCATTAACTCTGCATTTAATGTCTTTTATTGCCCACCTTCCTTAGGAAGTGCATGGATGGATTGGAACAAAGGGGAAGTTTTTGGTATCGATTCATTTCATGGATAGAAACTTGTAGTAGCTCGGCATGCAAGGAGGAAGTTTAGCTGTGTGTTGATGTGAGTTTGCATGAAGAAAACATCAATTGAGTAGATGGAACAACAAGTTCCTAGACTCATTAAAATATGACATAAACTTTGTGATCTGTTGGATGAAGGAATTCGTTTCAAAGGTTTGGGGATTTTCCTGAGTAATCGTGAAAGTTTTGCAAGGAAAGAAAACACCGGCGTAACAGGCATGATACGCTCTGAACTTTTCATAATTTCTTTCTCTATTTAGTAATTTCACAGAAATAACCTTGCCTTGAATGAAATTTGTGTTTATAATTTCATAGATGTAGAGTCGTTTAATAATTTCTCTGTAGAGTACGAATTGCTATGGCTTTGTGATGTATGTTGTTAAAAGTGATTAACTAAGTACAGGCTCTAATAAGGTTTATTATCATTAAGAAAAGAATATACTCTTGATATGTTTGAGGACTACTGCTATAATGATTAATGGGTTTGTTCTGATATGCTAGCATTGTTGAAATCTTCTTACAACTGTGAATTGATATCTACCCATACTGTAGAAAACTTTGTTTAATTTGTTACCCATCTCTTCAAGGATATGAATAAATATAGCAAGATATTGTGGAATTCTGGAAATTGTTCTGTGTGAGTTTTTGTTATAGATGTTTTTCCTTGACCTAGTGTTTGTTGGATTTATGCAACTGGGTTCGATTCCTTAAAGAAATGTATGCCTATGAAGTCATGTTGGTCTTGTAGGAGGCATCGTCGGTACTTATAATCAACCTAGTTTTATTTAAAATAAGTATTTGCACTGAAGAAAAACAACTGAATTTAATATTATCATCGAGTTACAGATAATAAGGATAGATGTAATGATTACAAGGTCTGCCTCTTCGGCCCTTGAATAGGTAGTTTAGAATGGTGTTTATGGTCTACTCCAGAGCCACTTTTATGGCTCGACTAAATCACTGAGTCTCCTAATAGTTAACTGTTGTATCTTGTTTGCATCCTAAAATTGTATAAGATCCAAATACTTCATTCTATTATTTCATGTTGATCTCCTTATTGCTTCTTAATAACTCTGGAACTATTCCAACTCCTTTGGGGTTTAAAGCCAGTTTCGGAAAGGTTATATTGAGATTTGATTACTGTGATGGTTAAGTCCAACTTGTTAAAATCTCATCACTTATGTTCCATCTTAGCCTCTATAACAGAGGATGGAAATTCTCCTATAAAACCTCGTATGATACTTAGTGGGATAATTTATTAACTATTATTACTGAAGCTTGGTTCTTCTTACAATTCTTTGTTGAGTTTGAAAGTGATGTCGACTTCGATTAAGAATCTCCTTCCTCTTATAAGAGATGCAGTTCATTGTTGTCCATTAGGAAACCATCCTAAAAAGTGAGTTGATCTTCTAGAAGTTTATGCATTAGATTTTATGGTTGAAAAGGTGTTGAACAGTTCCTTTTATTGGGTACACCTTATCTCAACGTATGAGCTGGTAATGATAGTAGAGTTTGATTTCTTGGACCCTTACACTCTTATCTGTGCTTGTTGGGTTTATTGATTACCTTTTTCAAAGATCAAAAACCTGTAATAAAGGTTTGATGATTAATTATCATTAGTATGATCTACCATTTAATCAGCTGATAGAAGGTTTAAGGGAAAGACCTTGAACTATCCCTTGAGTTTTGATGATCCCTTTTTATGGGCTGACCATTTTATCGGAAGCTGGGTTTATGTTCTAAATGTTGGAATTTGAGTCATTAAGTAGGGCTGGGGATTAAAGTTGTCCCAAAATAGGAAGTCTCTTGGCTTCAGGGTTGTAAAGTTTGGTGGTATTACCCCTCTATAGTAATTAACATGGTTCAAGTTTTTTGATCACATTGTCATACTATGTGTTCTATTAAGAAACTGGAGGCATTGATTTTGTACGGTAACCCATTATGGGACCAAACGGTTAAGCTATATACTCCTACTCTTATAATAGATGATAACTGGATTCGTCATTTAACTGAGTCCATAAGATGTGATAGATCCTCGAAGGGTGTAATGTTTCTGATTTGAATTATGTGGTATCTCAGCAAACCCGGAAGTGACTCTTTCTCTTATAGCAAACTATACTGGTTTCATTTATTAAATATAGGGTTTCCTTGACATTTTGAAAGTTCCTTATTGACCTTTCCTAGTTGTGTCATGAATTTAGTTTAGTATGATCTAACCTTGTTCAGTAGAATGGGTTAGGAGATCATTCTTATATTCATGTGAAGTCTTGACTTACCGGGAAAAAGTGGGTTGCTAGAAGTTGAAATTTGTGTTGAGAAAACTCATGGGATATTAAATGTTCAGATGAACTTTTTGGGTTAAGTAACAATTATTTTATCTCGTCAACACATGGTACCTACTCTCTTCCATAATTTTAAAGACTTTAGTGTTTATTAGGTCTTGATATGTTGAAACATATCTGAAGAAGGGAATTGTGTACTCTTTTCTAGTCTTAGAATGTTCAATAAGTGCTTAAGTTGAGGTAAGTATTAAATATGTAGCATGTTACTCAAGTTATACCTGATTGCTATATGGCAGGATGCCATGAATGTTCTCTCCCTCTTATCCTTGAGGTTAAAATGCTCTAATATCGTATTTTGTTAGCCAAATACTCTTGATGTTTTGGTATTATTTCCTGAACCTTAGCAGTCCTTATGGGTGTATGAAATCCTCGTTAGATCTATTGTGAAGATTTGAGAGATTGCTTGAATGTGTTCTTGATATTTATATGGTTACTTAATTATTGAGTAAAATGATTTCAGGCATGCAAGTATGGGATTGCATGAGTGAAATCTTGATACTCTTATACGGTAGTCTTTGAATACTTATAATTCTCATGTATCTTATGAATTGTATGACTGTTTCTGAGCGACTGAAGTAGTTGTATGGAAAAGTAAGTCTGAAATTGATTTCTTCCATGGTTCATTAAATTGCTTGCTTCTGTCATGTTATTGAGAGAATTGTTTATCTACTTAAGCTTTGCAATATTGATTCATAAAAATAATATGGGTTACTTTTATGAAATAATTAAGTAGAGTATGTTGTTATGTTGAGTTAAGGCTTATCATGCTCAGTTCATGTGAACTGACTCATGCTAACAATTTTGCAGACAAACGTTGAGAAAGAAGGTGGAAGTATTTAGTCTTGTATATTATCTTGTACGAGGAAGGTTTGAAGATATGACTGACTTGAATGTTCTTAAGATGAAATACTTCTCCTTGAAAATGGAAAAAGGGATTACTACTTAATGTAAATGGTTTATTCATTAAAATGAAATATTTTGGTCATGCTTATAGGCATGAGTTGTATTTATCTCATAAATGTAATTAAGACAGATTTCCTGCTACTATATATTGTTTTATAAGTGGTTGATTGTCGATTGATGAGTTATGAGTCGTAAATCTATCAAGTTAAGAAATCAGCATCTACAATACTATTGTATTAATCATTAGTATCAATCATGTAGTAAGTGCTATACACATCTTATGTGTGAGATTCTAGGGATCATATAAGGGACTATTGGAGAAATGTTGCTTAAAAATATCTTGTTCTAATTAATCATACATTAAGCATACTTGGAATTAGATAAGGTTACTAATGGGAAACTACCTCTTTATTAAATGCAAAATAACAATCTAATTGTATAATTGTGTTAAGTTCTCTGAAGGTTTTGTATAGGGTGTATTCAGATAGTCAAAGATATAGGAATGTAATATTGATTTCTAAGTGAAATCAACATTAAGTCCTATACTAGGATGATACACATAAGCTACAAGAGGACGGGCTTATGGTAATCTAACATGACTATATATTGATTATGGTTTCACTTTTCGGGAATTGCATAATTGTGATAAATTGTGTTATGAAATATTTTTCTCAAGGAGATGAAATGTTTTTAATTAGGGTTGTTCCATGATGCATCATTATGAGCACATAAGCATGTCGGACACAATGGAAGTAATATGGGAACATGCGTACTAAGTTAAAAAGAACATAGCATTTGAATCTCATCCCTAGTCTATATAGTAATTATCTCTAAAAGAGAATTAGAGATATTTTAAAAAGAAAAGAAAAGGAAGATATATGGGTAAGTGGTTCATAAAATCTATCATATCGGATACCCCAGATATATCTTACTTGTTGGAGATAGTAAAATAAATGAACGCTCTTTACTAAGTTGCAATTAAGAAAAGTGATGTGCTTAAACTGAAAAGAGGGTTGGAATTGATAGCCCATGGCACTTAATAAAAAGGAATGAATCATACATGAATACTTAGCTTTATAAAAGTATATATCCCTAGAGTATGAAATAAGGAACATGAGCCTAAATGTTAAAGCTGGGACAGTTTTTATTGAAACTGCAATAATGATCATAGACCTTGATAGTATCATTTCTATCAATGGTTAACTTGGGTATGGGACATTGGAAGGTAATTAAGTGTTATAGAGACTGGGCATCCTGGGATCAACTTAATCTGGCCCTTAGGAATGACCATTCGTGGGGAAAGTGTCATAAAACCTAACTATTCATTAAGGATAATATTTACCTTGAACACATCAAACACTATACACCAATGCAAGATTCTAGGTGGGAGAACTCGTTGCATATGCTACACGGTCATATCCCTGTGATGACGATTATCACCATTTGGATACTATTGTATAACAGCTGTAATGAATTGTCTCATCAAGAGACTAGATTGTAGTATGGTGTTGTACTAAGTACAAACCTTGATAGAGTTAGAGGATGGATTGGACCTCCTAGGAACGCACCCTTTTATCTTCCTATGATGGCTATGGGAGGATATGTGGGTGAGTAACAAGGTGAATTGTTATACGAGAACACTTTCTTTCCCATAGGCATCACAGGATGACATAGAGGTACATCTTTTGTAGGTTAAACTAGTTTGTACCTCATTCAAGGCTTGTAACTGTTTGCCGTATATTAAGTTGTGAATCCATACAACTGGATAAGTGATTAAGGTGAAATAAAAATTTCCTTATGATGAGTGTGTTGTCATGGAATTGAGCATGGAATTCATGACTCAGAAACTTTGCGCAAAGTGGTGTAAGTTGCTGATTACACTGTCGAGATTTCCCTAAATCTATGTTGTCGGATGCCTATGGATTTCATAGGTGGAACCCAGGTAGACACTTAGGAGCATTCAATTATATATCACACCTTGACAAAGGAGAACCATAGGATACATTTCAGGTAAGGGCTTATACAGAGCATTGAGGGAGAATGAGTAGGTTTAACATTCTCTCATACAGCTGCACATGGTTCATGACAGTTATCAAAAATGGATGGCATTAAGGTTTATGTAGATTTAAATATATGGGTATTTAAATCAGCTGCATAAAGTTAAAATAAATTAAAAAATTCTAGAGACGAAGTGACAAATTGGGATGTCATTTCTCCCATTCTAGCTTTTCAGTTCAAACGGGAGCAACAAAAATGCACTCCAATTGGGGAGCCTTATTCTTTAGTATTAGAAAAAATTCTTAAGGCCAGAGCCATTGCTCTTCCACCCATAAAAACACATATTGGTTTTGACCCCGCTCATCCTATGCCTGCATGGTAAAAGGAACATGACTATTGTAACTATCATCGTGTCAAAGGCCATAACGATGGTAATTGTATAACCTTTAATAAAATTGTCAAGGAAATGTTAGATAATGGAGATCTTGTCCTGGAAAACCTGAACGCATTAGAAAATCAAAACTTGCATATCTTCAAGAATCCATTCCCTAATCATACCCTGTCATCTAACCAAAGTGGTGAACCTTCAACTAATGACAGTAATGTCCGTGAAGTCCACACTATTTTTGAAGTCATACCAACCATTCCTCAATTTATTCCTATCCCCTCTATCGAGAAAATTATAGTATGAGCTCCTTTACCCATAGAGGAGCCTATCACATCTACTCCTTCACCCACATAGGAGTCCCCTTCAGTTCCCTTTTCACCCACGAAGGAGTCCATAATTTCTTCCAATAGCGTTTCACCACCTACCTTGTAACCTAATGAACAACCAATGATATTAACTCTCCTACCCACAGAAGAATCATCCTCACTTTCCTCTTCATCGAAATAGGAAATTATATCATTCCAACTGTCATCTCCCCTACCCATAGTGGATATTTTAGATGCACCACTGCTTGTTGGTGACAATTCCCCATTAGCATTCTAGGATCCCGTTGATCTGCTCTCAGATATCTTACCCAAAAAATATGAAGCCAACCAGTTTTGTGTCTCATAGAAATATTTTACAGGGATTGCCACTAAACGAATGTCATCTCCTCTTACAACAGTTCCTTTTTCATGCCTGGCCAACTGCTTGGATTATGTTGATAATTCCATGCTTTGGGAACGCCTTCAGTTACCTTTTCAACCCAAATGCAAATTTCACTTACTGATACCTCCACGATTTATCCAAATGTATTTCAAATGATAAAATCAACCTTAACCATGCCTGTTGAAATGGCTTCTTCTTCATCACCCTCACCTACACCTAAACCTTTACCAATAACAAAACCCATTCATATGCCTAAGAACCTATCGATACCCACATCTTCCCCCACATCTAGACCCACCACTACCTTGGGTGTCATGCCGACATCAAGCCTAGTTCGTCTGCCCGTCAAATTGGATTTAGCCACATCTTCCCAAACCCGCGGAAAAACCATTCCTCCACCTAAAAGGAAAATTTAACCTTCTAGGCCACATACACCAGTTTCACCTACTACACCTCTATCACCTTCACCCCTTCCATCTATCCTTGGACCTCACTCATCTACCTTAGTCAAACAACCTCTTACCCAAGGCAAATAAAAAGCAAAATAACCCTGCCTCTTCATCATAATCCTTTATTACACCTAACATACTTGCACAACATACACCTTCATCATCACCCACATATTTCTTACCACCTATACTCCCACCACCAACAATAGCCTCATCACTACCTATGAGATTTCCTTCTTCTCAACCTATACCTTCCACCTTACCTCCACCAGCAACCTTCACCCCTCCTCCTTTACCACCTTGGATAACTCACCCTCTTCCATCATCTGCTTTCCCTTATACATCATGTACTCCTTCTTCACCTTTACCTAGGAAGGTTCAACCAAAATTTAAAAACCCACTACCCCCCAAAGAGGTAGTTAAGCCTACAACACCTTCCATTACCAGTTCATATACTACACCTTTACCAAAGAAGGTACAACCCAAACCTAAAACAATACCACCTACCAAACCAATGGTCAAACCTGCCCCACCTTCAATTCCACCTCCTATAGCACCTCACATACCACAATCACCTACACTTCAATTCAAACCCACACTCACTTCACATTGTGATCCATTAGTAGGATCTTACGCTAAAATTTTAGCCAACCTTTTAGAGACCTCTATCATCACATTACCACCACTTAGTCCTTATGACCCACTCAAACCCAAACCAAAAGGGTTTGACGAGACCAAAATTTATTCCTACCATCATGTGCCAGGACATGATGTAGAAAAATGTAAGGCTCTGAAAACTATCCTTCTCCAATTATGTCCTCCTGAAGAACACTTTGATGAAGATGATCTTTTAGACAAGGACCCAGTTTCACCCACACTAATCACCACATACCCTCATCCCTTACCTATTCAGTGACAAGCATTTCCACTTCCACAACCTTTTTATCTTCCTCCAAAATTTGATATCAACATGATCCGCATAAGAGAGCTAGACAAAACCCCATCAAAATGTCAATGTGTCCAAATTTTTTCACAAACACATTTTTCATCCTTCTATTTTCCATCATATTGCTACACATATCACGACTTACTTACTCCTTCACCCCATATCAATATGGTTAACATTACTACTCAAGCCCAAAAAGAGAAAGGAAAAGAGAAAGTAACCAACCCATCTGCCAATCTGTGCCCCTTAAACCATCTGCACCCACACCAAAAATCTCCATTTGGGGACCCAAATATCCTATTTTTGATAGGGTCACCCATCGTACAATGATAAAACAAATGCACTAATCCCCTTTAAAATTTCCTTGTATAATCTCTTCCAAACCTCTTAATCTCATCGATAGGCCCTCATGGAGGTTCTATAATCCATGAGGTTTTACCTAACGACCTGATGCCTGTGGCCTCTCTTACCAATTCGTACCCTTCCTCTACACTTGCCGCTACTCACCAAGTAGCCACTCTTAGTTTCTATGATGAGGAGATTGTACCTATCCAATTAGATGATTTTGATCCCGCTCTTTTCATCTCCGTCTATATTGATAATATACGTGTTCGACGCATTATGATCGATGACAATGCCAACATTAACATCATATCCTCCCACATGTACAAATAAATGCACATCCCTTCAAATTACATGCATAATAACCCAGTTATGTTGCATTCATTCAATGATGCCATCACTTCTACCCTTAGCACCATTATCCTCCACATTCGTGTGGGCCCCCATACCATTCCGAAATTGTTCTATGTATTAGAGGGGGAGTTCTAGTAAAACCTGTTGCTTAGATGACCTTGGATCCACGTCATGGGTTGTGTTACTTTAACCTTGCATCGCTGTGTAAAATTTGAACATGAAGGACATAACTATACCATCCCAGATGACCCTTTTCCATTCTAAACTTGTAACATGCTATACCGACCTAATATTATCCTTATACCAGTTAAGGCATCTACTAATACTGCCACTTTTCCTTCACCCATGGCCCCATCCACCAATGTTGCCGCTACCTCTCCCACACCTAATCCTTTTATACCCATTGCTATCACAACCTCTGCAGCTGACTCATCCACTAACCCATCTACTTTTCAACCGATCAATGCTTCTTCTTCTCAATCACCTGATGATTCATCTATTCCCCCTACCCACATATACACAACCGATCCCTTAGAAGGTTTTTTTCAACACCTCACTCTGAGGGAGTACTGTCTGTACAACATCAACACATTCCTTAATCATCAAGAGTATGGTAACCTATGCCAACATCCTTGTTATGATCACTGTATATGCGAGGTCTTCCCTTATGGACCTTCCCATCTTCACACCAACTTAACATATGGGGGAATTAATACTTCTACCTACTTTCCTGAGCCACCTTACCAAACGCGACCATTTTCATCTGACCTCCAATCTCTCACCAACTGCCACTTTACCCACACTTTCCTCCATCATTGTGCATGGAAGGGTTTTAGCTTTGTCTTCTACAAACAGGGCCACCATACTGTCATTTTGTGTACCACTCATAAACACAATGACCACAGTGGTATTGTATTTTTTGAACCATCTTCCAAGAAAGCCCGTGTCGAACTCATTAAGGATGATAAACATTCCTCACCCCGTTCACCAACTTCACCACCTTCACCTATAGAGTCTATAGAGCCAGAATCCATTCCTCCTAATTTTTTTCATGAACACCATTTCCCTGGGACCTCTAACTTATCAGCATGATGGTGAGGTTCCCTCTTCTCTTCCATTCATGTATCTTGACATGATCGATGACGATACACCTTTTATTAGCATCATTCAATGTCAGGAAGATGAGTCTATTCTCACCTACCTTGGTGTGGAGGATTATTATATTCATTGGTCATTACCTTTTGAGATGGAAACCATGCTAAATGAATCGACAATCAAAATCAATATTAACACTTAGGATGACCCGCACAATCTAAAGATAGGCCAATATTCAGATGCTACTGAACATGAAGATTTTACTTCTTTCCTCTGGGATCATAGCAACATTTTTTCTTGGTCCTACACTGATATGCCTCGTATTGACCCAAACATTGTGGTCCAAAATATCATCTCTATTCCTGATGCTAAACTCGTAAAATATAAGCTGTGAAAAAAGCATCCTCGCATTTCCCTTCTTGTCAAAGAAGAAATTCAATGCCTTCTTTTGGTTTCTTTCATATTACCCATTGATTATCCCCAATATAACTCTAACATCGTTCCTATCACAAAAGAGACAGGGGGAATTTGTATATGCATGGATTTTTGTGACCTTAACTTAGCTTTCCCCAAAGATGAATTTCCTCTACCTAGTATAGATCAATTAGTTGATCTTACTGCCAGCCATGAGATGCTATCACTCATGGATGATTTCTCGAGTTATAACCAAATATTACTTGCCCTGGTAGATCAACACAACATTTTCCTGCATCACTCTTTGGGGGACCTTTTTCTATCGATTCATGCCCTTTGGTGTTAAAAACGTTAGTGCTACATATCAGCGGGCTATGACTTATATCTTTCATGACATCATGCATCACATATTGGAAGATTGACTAGACAACCTTCTTTCCAAATCCAAACTTCGGGATGAACACCTTATAGTCCTTAAGGTCATATTTGACCATCTCATCAAGTATTGTGTTTGCCTTCAACCTAAGAAGTGTGTCTTCGTTGTTCTCTCAGGAAAGCTCCTTGGTTTTATCATTTCTTTGTGTGGCATAGAATTTGATCTTGCTAAAATCAAGGATATTCTTGAAATTCCTCCACCTACTAACCTTCGCCAACTACATAGTTTACAAGGAAAGTTGTAATCTATCCATCATTTCATTTCGTAGCTTTCTAACCGCTGCTACCCATTTCATCATCTCCTCAAAAATTATGTCTTCTTAAAATGGGATGATGAATGTCTCAAAGCCTCTGAGGCCTTAAAATAGTACCTCCTGTAACCACATGTACTCGTTCCTCCTAAGGATGACCAAGAATTTTACCAATACATTTCTACTACTGATCATTCCTTGGGTTCCATGCTCGCTCATCACAACGAGAAACACTAGGAGAAAGCGGTTTATTACATAAGCCATACCCTTTTGGAATACAAAAATAGATACACCCACGCCAAAAAACTCTTCTTAGCCTTAGTTTTTGTTTCCACTAAACTTCACCATTACTTACTTAACCATAAAACCTTTGTTGTCACCAATACTGACACTTTACATTACATGTACGCAAAACCTTACCAACATCAATGTGCTGCACGTTGGCTCATGCTTCCTGCAAACTTAGACCTTGAATTCACTCATCAAAAATCTATAAAAGGCCAAACTATCGCTAACCAACTTGTAGATGCACCTCTCTCTCAGAGATCAGCCCTCTAACTTTGATTTCCCAAATGAAACCATCGTTACCCTCTATTTGGATGATACCATTTACCAGATGACCTTATTCTTCAACAGTTCCAAATGTCGGCATGGAGGTGGTGCCAGATTATCCTCATACCTCTTAACAAGTGAACCTATGTCATTATCTTTCAAACTAGATTTTGATTGTATTAACAATATTGTCGAATATGAAGCACTTGTATTAGGACTTCAAGACTCCAGTGCCTTAGATGTTAAATCTATTAATATCTTCGGTGACTCTCAACTGATTGTAAATCAAGTCAATGGTATATACCACTGTCATAACAAAATACTTTAAAAGTACAAACATCATGTTGACATACTTTTGACCACCTTTGACCATTATGAACTTCAAACCACCCCACGTTCCACTAATAAATTTGTGAATACCATAGCCTTCTTTGCTTCTCAGATACCTTCTTTGCATTCCAACTCAAAAATATTTGTCACAATACAAAGGTCACAATCACCTTCTTATTTATTTTGAAATTTCAACCTCGTCTGAACAATTGAACCTAACCCACGTGACCATTTGTATAAGCTATTTATGGACTACCTTTCCCTTTCAATTCTACCTCCAGACCTTACTCGTAATGGGCAATACGTCTTTCTTAAAGGTGTCCCTCATTATGTCATTATTAGAGGCCTTCTTTATAAACATGGCTTTGATGGTATTCTATTACGATGCCTTATAAGTTCTGAAATTCTTTACACCATTAAGGAAGTTCACGATGGAATTTTGGGAGGTCACTTCAGTGGTTTAGCTGTTGCTTAACACATTCTTTTCCTGGGATATTATTGTTCAACCCTAAACCGTGACTGTTGTGACTATGTCAAACATTGTGTGAAGTTATAGCAACATGCTAATCTTCATCACACACATATTCACACCTTATATTTCACACGATACCTTTGGCCTTTTTATCAATGGGGTTTAGATCTTGTTGGAGAAATCAATCCTCATTCTTCATAGTGCCATCAATGGATTATTACTTGCTACCAAATACTACGCTAAATGGGTAGAAGCCATACCTCTTATTTCTACAAAATCTGAGAAAATATGTTAATTCATCAATCATCACATCATCTTTCACTTTGGTGTTCCTCACCGTCTCATCACTGATAATGGAAAAAAGTTCAAAAACAAAACCTTATGGAAACTATGTGATGCTTTTGTTATTCAACTCAATTTTTCTTCACCTTACTACCCACAAACAAATGGCCAAACAGAATCAACCAACAGAACCTTAAACAAAATTCTTATGAAATTAGTTGGTGATACTAGAAAGGATTGGGCTTTTTCCTTATGGGCTTATCACACTAGTATTCATACCTCAACTATGGCCAGACATTTTTATTTGGTCTACATTACATAGGTTGTCTTGCCTCTTGAATTCCAAATTCCATCGCTTTGTGTCTCACTCAAATATATGCTCAATGATGAATTTCGCTAGAACCATTTGGCACAACTCAAGTTATTAGACAAATGTCATCTCAATGCTCTTAACCACCTAAAAATCTACTAAAAATGTATCAAACATGCTTACGATAAACAAGTCCATGAATGAAACTTCCAAGTTGGTGACCTCATCCTGAAGGAAAATCAACATGTAAAAAAAGAGGAAAAAATTAAACAGGAAAATTTTCTCCTAATTGGCTTGGACCCTATATAGTTACTCATACCTATGGATCATGTGTTTATCATCAGTCTTCACTCAAAGGTGAACTCGAACCCGAGCCCCTCAATGCCTTGCATATTTTACCATTCTATTGTTGAGTCAAGTCCTATATCACCTTTTTTCTATTTAAATCTTGTCCCTTGAGCACCATTCACCTTCCATTTTACCAAATTTAAGGATAAATGACTAAACCAAAATCATGTGATTATCTGTCACCTTTAAACCTTGTCTTCAATATGAGTATCATGTCTCTAGTCATGACATGATTCTCATGGATAATTTTTCATCTTTTTAAAGATGGAATCCCATGGTCATTCATCATTAAACCCTCTCTTTCATAGTTAACCTTTTTGTGCTATATTTTGTCTTCAAAATAAGAGCCTATTTTTCTCTATAGTTTTGTCCATGACTTAAAAGTCCAAAAGAAAAACAATTTCAAAAGAAAAATAGGATTCAACTCCTTAAGTAAAACTTCCAGCAAAAAGATGGCTCCCTCAAAAAGGACACCTTTCTCTCTATCTCGCTGTTAAATAGATTTCTCCCTCAAAGGACAACTATACAAAGCCATCCATATTGTACTTAGTCTATCATCAAAAGAATACTATTCTTGTAAAAAAAAAATTCAGAAGCTTCCCACATCGATCAACTTCACGAAGACCTCAAGGAGATAATATACTCATCCCACATAGAATTCCTGCATCGATCAGTCTATCAAAATAAAAGAAAAAAGAAGAAAATGATTATTGTTTTGTCATGGAATTACCTATTTTGATCTTGGGTCTCTTTCTAAGTAGGCATGTTGTCTCACACCAGGTTATGCTAAAACCAACCATTTTCACCTCATCACCTTTTTCACCCTAATTTCCTACCCACTTAAGGGATGTGCCGCAAATGCAAATTTTCGTGATCATGTGACTTTCTTCAACCTTAGAATAGTCCATCATGTAACGTCTTTAGGGTCTTATGTTCATAATCCCATATTTAGTCGGGTAAACTTGTTATGGTCTTGTCAATTAGGTGTCTCATTTTTTTCGTCATCTCTTACCAATCACCTTCTTCATTACTTGTTGATTATCCTAGATAGGACCAAGCCTTCAAAACCTCATTGTAGCCATACCTAAATGACCTCAATTTACCCATACCTTCATGACCTAGACTCAACCATACCTAAGTGTCCTAAACTCAACCATACCTAACTAACCTAAACTCAATCATGTGTAAAACCTACCAACCCATTCCTCTACCTCACATATTCTTCCCTATTTTATGGGAGAACTACATCAATCTTGAGGCCCCTTTTTTTGGTGGGGCTATGCAAATAACACTCTGAGGGTATGGGGCCCTTGGAGGTTAGCTCAGAAACTCTTTACCCTAACCCATTTCCCCCCATTTTTCTATTCACATTCTACCTTAGTTAGTTTCCATATTATACACCACTTGGAAATTAAACAAACATACAAGTATATAAACATGCATACCTACCATTTTATCACATCATCAAAACATACAATCAATCATTTCACATTTCCATGTTATCAAATATTTGGAAATTTACACCATAACATACATATACATCATAATTTATTTTCCATGCTACCAATAACTTAGAAATTAAATCAAACCCAAAAACATGACCAAACCATGCTTATACCTAACTCCATCATGTCTACATGACCTCGACTACCTAAATCACCCAGACTCTACCATGCCTAACTCACCTAGACTCCACCATGCCTAATTGACCTAGAATCCATCATGCCTACATGACCTAAACTCAACCATTCCTAATTGACCTTGACTCAATCATGCCTAATTCACCTAGTTTCCATCAATATACAAATCATAAGTGCATCATCCATACCTTAAATATCATCATCTATAACAATACGATTTTTTTTGTATCCATACATATGTACATAGATACAAATAAATACAAGTATCTAAATCACTCAGATACATCCTCACTATCTTTGGTACGCAGGCCATTATAATAAAAGTATCTTAAAACTCTCATACACATCCTAACTATCATTGGCATGTAGGCCAGTATATACCAAAAATCAATACAGTGATCATATCTGGTGACTAATCGTCACACCACTTGATATCCATACTTGTCTCATCTGTCTCCTCCTCCTCTCCTCCTGTATGGAATCGTACCGACATCTATCCACCTAGCATAGGTCTCGGTCTAATCTCTTCCTAGCCCTCACCTGGTACTGGCCTTTTTGAACTCATAGCCTTACCCTGACCCTGTCTCTAGGATTTCCACTCCCCTTTTCTCTCAGAGCTATGAGTGCAGGATATAGTCCTCTCACTCATGGCCTAATGTTCCATGTACTCCACATAGGACGGGACATCTATCCTAACATTTTTCAGGTGATCCTAATAGTACCGGGCCTTTTTCAGGGAATCCTTGAATCTCACCATCGGCACCATTTACGGTGGTGCCATAGGTCTCACAAAAACTTGCGAGCCCTGCCCTGCTAACATTGACTCTGGTCCCTGTCCCTGTGAGCCCTTTCCTCCTCCTCCCTGTACCATGGGACCTTGTCCCACTACTACATGTAGTATGGGACCCTTTCCCTAAGCATGTAGAGGAACTTGTACTATAACATAGGCCTGTAGGGCCACAACTTGAGCCTTTGTAGTGGTCAGCTGGCCATGTAACCCTACTACCTGGGCTTGTAAGGAAGCCACCTATCCTCCATCTCCATCTCCACCCTACACGGGAACCTATCTCTGTGCTACTTGGGCCTATAGGGCCACCATATGAGCCTATAAAAGGGAAACCTATGCCTCTGACTCGGTAAGCTACCCCTGTAAAACTCTAATCTATGTTTGGAGGGAAGCCACCTAACCCTATAAGGTATCCCTCTACATTATGATGGTGGCTAAGTCTGGATGCCCTGGTCTTAGTGGTGTTGTTCATAGTTGTGCTACCCATCACTGCCTATATCCATCAGTGACCCCAACATCATCAATCTGTCTATCTAGTGGTTTCTCCTCTTGCCCTATCGGCACACTCGAATGTGGTGGAGACATAGGTCTCTCCTCGTAATCTCTCTTATACTGTGGGAAGGGTGGAGGCACATCCTGTGGCATCCCAAATTTTCTGACCCTATCTACAAGTATCATCTCGTGCTCTCCAGCATGATGCCCCTGTATCCACCTCAACAATTGTAGCTCCTCTAACTCCTCTACCATGTCCTTGTATGAGGGATAGCCAATATATGACCTCTAGACAATATCAATTCTTGAGAGTCCCTCCAACAACTTCTTGTAATATAAAACATCATTTATGGCCCTAGCCACCATGTGTTTCCCACCAACTAGTACCCACTGTCTATAGCCAACTCTAACCAATCATGTCAGGGAAAACCAACTAGATGCACACATACAATGTGCTCGTATGCCCAACAGTATAAAATAAAGGTACAACACAAACTAAACCACCGCAATCTCCCATAGGTCCACATCTCCTTCTATAGATGCACTATGAATTTTGGTGCTAAGGTAAATTAGATCTGATCCTCCATCATATCTTAGAGCACTCCCATCAGTTCCCATGGGAATCTCCCACCCTCAGCATCTGGTAAGGAAAAACAACATACCACCTACATCATCCATACAACCAACCTTGTCTCCTGAGGATGGGTTGCATACATGTCTCCATAGCTAAGTTTCACACTATGGCACCTCAGCTCGCCCATCACCTCTCCAAACACTATCAACTCCACTGATGCCTCTGAATAAATAGAATACACTGGATCCCCAACGATCGGTAGCCACAGGATCCTATACACATCCTCTAGGGTGACATTCATCTCACCCGTCAGTAAATGAAACATGTTAGTCATTGAATCCCATCTATTTATGAGTGCAACCATCAAGCTAGGATCTCATGCTATGCAACTATAGCATTGGATCCCAATTAGTCCAACATCTGTCATATTCTCCCACTCCTCCACAGTCACACTGGACTATATTTGTACTAATAGAGGTGGTACTTTGTCCCACATCCTAAGCTGGTCCCTATCCTATAACATCAAACATACCATTGTCAAGACTTGACTACCTTAAAATCACATATTACCCACTAAACCATACCCAACCACATCAATCATGCCTACCCCATTTACCTAATTCACTTATAAGCCTACTACCCTTTACACTCATAACCCATCATCTTAACATTATTTAACCTACTTACCTATCTTATCCTACCAAACTAACCCTTCTTACCTCTATTTTTCTTTAAACCTAACATGCGTTGGTCACCTTGATTGTCACCGGTTTTCCATTACTATCATTGGTTCCATTTAACAAGTGTTGGTCACCTAAGGCCTGACTGATGTTGATCAAAGCCGACCGATGTCAGCCAAATCTTGACCGACATCAGTCTTTGTCGCAGTAACTCAAAAAACTAAAACCCATCCCCCATAACCCATTTCACCTTAAATTTATCAAAATCTAACCTTACACCTACCCCAATCCACCCCAATTTACCTTATATTCATTTATCATCACATTTATCCGACATTTTCCCTTCCCCATATTGATTTTACCCACTTTTTACCCACATTTCAAAATGAAACCCCCACCCCAATTTCTTCATTTTCAACCAAATTTTTAGCAAATAAAAAATTAGTGAATGCCCCCTACCTCATTACAACATTGCCTACATGGTGGCACATTTGACCATTGTACCAGTCATCCACCGGATCCCTCTCCCACCTCTGTCATGCCAAAATCTACTTTGAATCTCTCTAGCAATCACACGTCTCCAACCAATCTCATGGACCTACCTACCTAGCTCCTCTCAACACTTAGAAACCTCCACCTCAACCAGGTACATTGCCTTGTCCTTTTCTCCAAGAAAAATGCACAAGTCAATAGGCTATGTCATTTTCTTAAAGTCAAAAGACAATAATGATTCCGTTAAATATAGAATTTCTACCTTATAACCCCAACCTGACATGACTGACATCGGTCATGTCGTGCCCTAGATAACCAACATCGGTAAGACCTTAACTGACATTGGTTACTTGTCATTACAATTTAAACCCCATTTTTCCTATTTTGAACAAAACTCATTACTATCGAATACCTTTTGACATTACCAACACCCATTACACCCTACCTATAAGCCTAAATTACCCATACATTTCCTTAATTACATTTAGGGACTTGTTATTTTACCTATACCTTTACCTTACTTGTGCCATGACCTATCTGCCTTGACCTGAACCACTTTTGTGACCTTTGAACTTGTGTAGTCACTATACCTTGTGATGTTGTTAACCGTGTTGTTTAGCCTAATTACCGTACCTTTCCTATTATCGTGCCATTTATCCTGGCTAAAACTTTGGTGTACTGGATCATACCTAAAAGTTCTTGCACCTAACCTACATTTTGTATTTCAAACCATATCCTGAACACTGGATACCTGAATCACTTCAACCTTGTTTAGATAAATTTATCAACCTTGGATGATGTAGAGTTTGCAATCTCTTCAACCTAGTACCGTGTCATAGTCTATACGTGTGCATGCATTTGATTGCCATTACCCATTACCTAATTTGACCTTTTCCCATTACCTATTACCCGATTTGACCATTACCCATTACCCAATATGTCCATACCCTTACCCATAACCCACCTACAGTAACTTTCATCACCTACACATTTATCAAACAACTCACTGACTCTGTCTAACACCTCATCAGCTCTTGGTTTGAGGGGTATCCCCTACACCCATACTTGGGGCAACACCACTCTCACTTATATTTAGGGAAACACTTCCTATTTTTTTTCAGCGTCACTTATCAATAGAAGCTACACGATAAAAAGGGGTAAATGTAGACACAAAAATTGTGTCATACTCCCCTTAAAACCCCATTAATCAAATTAACCATCTCCTACCTATTCATGTCCCCTAGTGCACATGTTAATTGAATTGATTATATTAATTAAATTAATTAATATCCTCACTTAACCACCTCACCCAACCAACTCACCTAGCAACCTCACTCAAATGACCCACTCAAACCTCATTAATGACCTAAGACCAAGTCTAAACCTATTCTAACCAACTAGGAATTATTCTAAACCTAGAATTAACTCCTATTAACAAACCTAAAAAGACTCCTACTTATCTTTCCGTGATCCATCATTCAAGACTCCGAAGAAGGTTGGAGATCGTGCCAAAAATAGCAACAATCTGGCTATTTTTGGCCAACCTAGATATTCTCCCCTTAACGGATGCCAATTATATCTCAATCGAAGTCAGTCACCTAGCCATTCCTAGTTAGGTTAAATACATTTCTAAAACCCTTTTCCTAGGTAGGTCATTCGATTCAGGATCTCATATGAGTAGAGACTTGGAGAACTTGAATTTCTGATGCACTCAAGCGAAGGAAAACACATGGGAGCACTACCAATAGCCATTGGAATTCATCATATTCTTCACAATCACATATTCACACAGAGAGGCATGAAGGTTTGAACTACCGTGGCATGAATACAATGGCTCTTCTCTTTGGATCTCTGCCATCACCATCCTTATCACAAATGTTCTCCAAATCTACTAATCAGTAAGTACTTGACACCTCTTCATTTACCTCTATTTTCTTTCAGTAATATTTATTATTCATCTCAGTAGTTTATGTTTCTCCACATCCATACACTTCCTTCCTCCCACAAACCTATCACCTTACCATACCTGACCCTTTCACCTACTTTCACCCTCTTCTAATCATCTCTGAGTCTTCAAGATCATTTTAAGACCTCACCCTCACCATTTCCAACCTTTGTGTAATCAGAGGGAGTTTGAAAAACCAAATCTAAGAACTTTCTACTAATTTCCCCTACCAACGTTGGTTCACTAACCAACATCAGTCATTTTGTCTAACTGGTATCGATAATCCAACAGACACTAGTTAGTGTATCTGGTAATATAGCTCAGACCAGCGAGCTAATACCCACTTCACAATAGCCCAGAACCATTCTGAATCTTTACCAGACCTTACCCAGAGCCTATACCAAACCTGTAACCCAACACCAACCAAATTACCTAACCCATTTTGACCTCAACCACCTTTTACCTGACCTTTCTTATTGTTTTATATGAGATACCTAAATCGTTTCAATTCCAATAGGACCTTTACTTCATGTATGATTTAACTAGAATTAATATCATTATATAAAATTGGATTGACAACCTATTCAGGAAACATCACGCTTCCCGGATCTAGCTTCCACTAGGCATTCCACTCATTTTTCATTTAACTCTATCTGGTGGTATTATTTTGAATTTACAGGTAGTTCCTCGTAGCCAAAAGGAAGCTCTCACAATCAAATTGGATCAGGAAATTAGAAGGTGCACACAACCTTCAACTAACATTACAAACAAGTATTCCTCCTTGGCTTAATAACCATATATGTTTCATTAATTTACTATGAATACAGTGAAACACTATTCATGTATGTGTGAGGAGCATGAGGATTACCTTCGCCAGGTTTTGTACTGTCTTCGTGAGCAGAAGTTTTTTGAGAACCTGGAGAAGTGTGCATTCTTCTAGTCAAAGGTTCAGTATTTGGACCACATTATTTCTCAGGAAGGTATCACAGTTGATCCTTCCAAGGTTAGAGTTATTATGGATTGGCCAGCACCTACTAGTGTGACCAAGGTGTGCAGTTTCATGGGATTGATAGGTTACTACAGGAGGTTTTTTCAGGAATTCTCTTTTGTTGCGCATCCCATCACTTCCCTTCAATGGAAAGGGAATAATTTCATTTGGTCATATAGATGCGAGAAGGCCCTCAGAACACTGAAGGAATGCCTTGAGATAACACCCATTCTTATAGTGATAGATCCATAGGGAGAGTCATTCATATGTACTGATACTTATTTGGCAGGATTAGGATGTGTATTGATGTAGGAGGTCTGTGTAGTAGCCTTTGAGTCTCACAAATTCAAGGATTATGAGCTCAATTATTTGACTCATGACCTTAAGCTTGCAGTAGTTTTGCATGATTTGGTTTAATGGAGACATTTCCTTTTAGGTAGGATATTTATTCTCAGGATTGATCACTTGATTATTCGTCACCTCTTCACGTATCCCATTCTCAATGCTCATAAGTGGCATTGGATGGAGTTGCTTTGTGAGTATGACATGGAGATAGAGCATGTCAAGGGGAAGGATATTTTTTTTGTGGGTGTCTTGAGTTTTTGGAGACATTTTATTATGGCTACAAAGTTGGTACAAACTTGAGGACCAATATTTTGGAGCAACTTTCACATGACATCTTTTAACTTTCAGTTAGATCAGAGATCAAGTCTCAGAGACCCCTTGAAGGGAAGTTTGATGGATTTTATTTAGAGAAATATGTTCTTCTTCGGCACAGAGGTTAGATGTATGTTCCCAGAGATGGAGGATTCAGGCATGATATCCTTGTTGAGGCATATTGTGCACCCTATTCAGCCCATCTAGGGGTGAAGAAGATGCATGCCACTTTGAGATAGTTTTACCATTGGAGAGGGCTATGGAGATACGTGGTTCATTTTGTGTCTCATTGTTTAGAGTACCATAAGGTGAAGGCTGATAATCAACATCCAGTTGGCCTTCTATATCCTTATGCCATATCAGAGTGGAAATGGAACACCATTTCCATGGATTTCATTGTAGGGATACCTACATCAAGATACCACCATGATGCCATCATGGCCACGATGGATAGATTGACAAAAGTGGCTCATTTTTCTCTGGTAAAGACCACCTATATAGCTAATGAAATATCGCGAGTAGATTCGAATGATATTTTTAGATTATATGAGATTTTGTGGAAGATAATTTATGACCACGATCCCTTGTACACCTCTCACTTTTGGACCACCATGCAACATGCTCTTGCAATGAAGATCAACTTCATTATAACTTATCACCGTGAGACAGATGGGAAGACAGAGTGGGTGAATCAGATATTAGAGGACATGATTAGGATGTACATCATGGACCATCAGTCAAGGTGTGAGGAGTACTTGTATTTAGTGGATTTTTCCTATAAAAATAGTTTTCAGAGTTTGATTGGTATGACTCCATTTCAGAAAATGTATGGTAGGGAGTGCAGGACACCGCTAAGTTGGGACAGATTGGAGGACAAGGTTTCTCTTGGGCTGAAATTGTTACAGGATATCGAGCAACATGTTGTCAGTATTCGACAGAGATTATAGGAGGCTTAGGATAGAAAAAATAAATATGCATATCAATGGAGGAAAGATCATAGTTTTAAGGTGGGCATGAAGGTGTTTCTTTGTGTTAGGACTCATATGATCCCTATCCGTTATGGAAAAAGGCTCTATGCTTACTCCAAGGTTTAAGGGTCCATTTGAGATCTTGGAGTGTATCAGTCCTTTGGTCTATATTCGAGCATTTCCACCCAGATTTTCACAGATCCATGATGTATTTCATGTTTATGTGCTTAGGAGGTAAATGTTGTACATGAAACTTGATTCTCGAGTGGGGTGAACACCGATACTAGGAGCCACCAGCAAATTTGAATGATGGAGGGCTGAGGACCTCAGATGTAGATGCAGATCTACAGGTGCAATGAAGATGGATGTATGATATCAAGAAGCTAGATCTGCAAAACTGAAATAGATAAGATTAGATCACAATATGCAGGGGTTTTAAGGATAGTTCCAGTTCCAAGAGGATTTTAACTCCCTTGGAGGATGTCAACCCTCGTGTCAAATAAGATAATAATAGATCATGCACATTAGTAATGGAACATAAAATGAAAACTAAAGTGATGAGGGAACTTAGCTTGTTTTTTGCTATGGAGATGAACTGGGAATCAAGATGGCAGGATAATGAATAATGGTAAAGATTTCATCCTCAAACTGGTATAACTTATTTAAGCTCTTTCTTCTCTTCTCTAGGCCTAGGTATCTCTAGGTCTTCTTGAAACATGTCCATCCTTGAAAAATATATCCTTTAGCCTTTAGGTCTTTAGTTCATTTTTGAAAAATGGGGGAAAAACCCATATTTATAGCTTAGATGTGAGGTTAGACTGCAGGTTAAACGATACTCAGGGTTGAGTAAAGTAACCTGAGTTAAGAGATATGATGTGATCATGTGGGGACCATGACTTGATTTTTTAGATGGAGTGGGGAGCATGATTGACATGGTGGGTGAGATAAAAAGATTCCATTTAGAAAGGGGTGTGGGATGGGTGCATTAATACCCATGGATTTAAATATTTATGAGAGATGGGGGGTAATGCCAAAAGTTGAATTATCAAATGGGTTTACATGGAGCCCATTTGATAATTAATTAAATAAGGTGAGAAAATGGATGGTATTTCATTTAATTTAAGGAAAAGAGAAGTGAGAATGGAAATTGCATGAATGTGAGATGACATAGGATTGCTATAACCAAAAATAGGTGTCTACATTTGCCCCTTTTTTTTTTTTGAGTGGTTTGTGATAGCAAGCCATGAGATAAAAAAAAAAGGGTTAGATGAGATATGTGTCTGAGGATGGATGAAGACATGACCAAAGGCAAGATGCCTCAAGGATAAAAGGATTGTAATAACAATAAAAAAAATTATGGCGGTGACTCTAATATCACATCGGTAGAGGAAAATTGCGGTCTCAACAGAGATAGATGACAATGTTCTATAGACCAGTGAGTGGGTGAAGACCAATGCAATATGGATGTAAACCAAGATGACCAATGGGTCATATGGAAAACATCAAAATATGTGTGACTGAAAGTGAAAATATGTGTGAAATCCTTTTTTTGTGAGGAATCGTACGAAAAATCATTCATCCGCAAAAGGGACGTGGATGTAGATAATGATGCCCCAGAATAGGGCACGAGAAGGACACAAAGTGAGTTATATGTGTTGACATGTACAAGGATGAAAAGGTGCCCCAACATAAGACATAGATGGATGTTGAAATAAGATATCCCAGGGGAATAATCATAAATGTGGACATGATGAGCATATAAGATAGAAAGGTGAGATAAAATGCTCTAAAAGGGTAATAAATATGATGGTAATCATGTTTCATAGGAAAGATGCATAGGTGTTATCAAATTAGAAGATAAAATTAGTCCTACTTGTTCGGTAAGTAGGATAAGAAGTCAAGATACTTTTGTGACAAAACAAAAGCAGAGCAAATATGCATGGAAGAGAAAAAGATCAGATAGGTGATGGCTGTTATGGTATCTTCCAAGACAAAAATGTCAAAGGAAGATGGGAAGAGATTCTTAGAAATGGATATGATGGTGTCCTTACAAGAGGACTGATGAAGATAGAAGATTTGAAAGGGTCTCAAAAAGAGAAGAGGTCAATGTTGCAAAGAGAAGAACAAGAATGGTAATGAAAGGGATAGATGGTGATACATAAATGGAGAAACATTGACATTGATTGTGAATGCCAGATGTGAGGGATGTTGAGAAAGAGAAAAGGGAATAGACAGGAGGATTGGTTGATTATGAGAAGATGAAGAAAAATTGAATGTCAAGGCGATAGGGGTATGGAATAGGGGGACGGAGACAGAGGAGGAGAAAAGAAGGAATGAAAGGGGAGGAAGAAGATAAAAAATAAGGATTATAAAGAAAGGGGGAAATGAAGAAGGAAAAACAAAGAGAAGACAACAAAAGAACATATCAGAGGATGAAATATGAAAGAGAGAGAGAGTTATTCAAGATGAAAGGTGTGAAGGAGGATGAAGCAGAGGAAAATAGAGAGGTAATAGAAAATGAAAGAGATGATAGAGAAAAGAAAATTGAAGGAAACAGATCATAGTGAGGAAATCCAAGGGAAAGAATATGAAATTGACCGCATGGAAATGCATGTGGATGATGAGATGATAAAGGAGATGGGATAACGCTGAAGATTTAGGTTATCGATGGGGAAGTAAGGAGGAAGTTTGAGGTAAAACAAGGAGGAGGATGATAAAGAGGAAGTGAAATAAGACAAGGACAAGAAAGAAGGAGAAGAAAACGAAGAAAATTATGTAGTAGGAAGGGAACCAAAAACAAAGATATTTGATAAAGAGTAAGAAACACAAGGAATGTAAAGAGAAGCTTGAGGGGAGGAATGAAATCGATTGGAAAAGAAGTGGAGATGCATGAGATGAGGATATGCTGATGATGAGAAAATAGAGAGAGGGTGTATGATGAAGACAGTGAAGAAATTGGCAAAGGAAAATGGAAGATGGAGAAGTAGCGAGGAAAAAGAAAGGAAGGGATAGGAGAGGCAATGCCATTAAATGGATGTTAGGAGAAATCCATCGATAATTATCAATAGGAAAAGATGATACGAGGCAGAAATTAAATGAAGAATGGGAGGGGGAATGCCAATGAAGGGACGTTACGAGAAGTCCTCTGATAATGATCAAAGGACACAGAGGAAGGAATGAAAATGAAATGGAGGAGGTCAAAGAAAAGGATTCAGGATGTGCAGAATGGGGATGAGTGATTTTTAGGAGAAGTCCACTGATAATTACTAGTGTAGAAATAAAAGATGATGATGAAATAATGTTAGGGGAAGATCAATGGCAATTACGGGTAAGTATGGGGGTAGATATGCAGGAGAACTCCAAAAGATGGAGTGGAAAAAGTAAAGAAAGGAGGGATAACGATGTGTAGGAATATGAAGGCAAGGAGAGGATGCAGTGGATGAGAATGAATGAGAGAAAAATGAAGAAATAAGACACGAAATGAATGGAGAAGAAAAAGCAAGTAAGATTACCCAACGACGGATGATGGAGATGAAAAAGGGACCAATAGGAAGTGGTATTTGCATGAATGGAAGAGGAGGTGAGAGGATGTGATGATGGGGAATGACAAGAACATTTAGATGGAGAGAATGTGGGGTAGTGGGAGAGTGCAGGATGACTGATCATGCTTAAGAGGGACTATTAAGTAATATCTCCATGCCGCAGGAGAATTTAAGTAAGATCATCAAACCGGCAGTGACGATATGGAAGGAGAAAGACAACATTGTATTGGATTCAGGTGTGAAAGGGTTAGTTGGAGTGGAAAATTACAACAAGAGGCAAGAGATAGAAGACGAGGAAGATATGATGGGAGATGAAAGGGTCAGATGGAAAACCATTCTTAAGAGGAAGTCTTAAGTAAGATTTCCCTGCAACAAGGATGGTTAAGTAGGATCGTCAAACCATAAAAGAAGAAGAATGATGAAAAGATTGAGCAACGTATATCAAAATGGAACAAGAGATGAAAGGAGGTGATATCAAAGTGATAAAAAGGAAAAAAAGGAGTGTGACATGAGTGGATGGAGGAACAAATGCAGTGTAGATGGAGAGTGTAAGGGAAATCCTTAATTGTGATGCCCATGTAGCGGGAGTTATGATGTAAGAGTATTAAGCGGGAAAGGAGGAGCGGAAAGACATTTTTGGTGGTGATTGTCATCTGTTGAAAGAGGAAATGGTGAAGAAGCTTCTACAGCGGGAGGATCCAAGGAATAAGATATACCTTAACTAATATTCTCTGGCTATATGGATGGCTAAGTAAGATTGTTAAACTAAAAAAAGAAGAGTAAAAGAGAAACTGAAGAGGAAAGACAAGTAAGATATTCGGCATTGTGCAAGGGGACATAAAGGTGAGAAGGATGATATGGAGACAAATGGTGATGAGTAGAAATGGAGAGTGAGGAGAAATGGATCAAACATGTTGAGAGATAAGGAGTTACAGGATAACAAAATTACCTTGAGAAAGACCCTCAAGTAGGATTCACAAAATGCAACGGCGATCAAGTAGAATTCACAAACTGAAAAGTATATTTGCAAACACATTCATGGAGATTGTGGATAGATATAAAATTCATAGTATGAAATTTGATGTGATTTTTATAAAAGATGATCTAGATGAGATGAACATAACATAGTTGTAGCAAGGGCATAAAAGGAAACTATGTTTCGAATTGGATTGGATATAAACAAGAAAAGGTTACCACTCAAGGCATTGCACTTGTAGCCAATAGCAAGCGTTAATACATAACCAAAGATAGTTAGTTATACCAAAAGATCATGAGTGAAATATGGATGAAAGATGCTCATAATCCTAATAGTGACATGACAAAGGGATCGAAGATGTGACTTGTACGCAGGAAGAGGAATCTCTGAAGGTGGTGTTCCTTAAGTCTATGCCCCAGCTCTGGGAAAGGGAAAGAACAATAGCATAAAGCCTTCTGATCAATGCGGGAAGCTTTTGGAAAATGTTGATAAAGGAAGGATAATCAATGTGGAAAACCTTCCAGATGTGATAATAACAGAGTAACCATCCTTCGAGGGTGGTATGGTCTACTTTATACATAATATGAATGAAAAGAATAATAATGATAGTCATCCTTCAAGGGATCAGTCTATCTCTTTTGATTTTTCTTTTATTTGGATTTGTATGTTTTTTTTTGTTTTTTTTTTGCTTGAACAGCTGTCCTTCAAGGAATTAGTCTAATTTTTTTATAACTTCGATTTTTCCTTTTACATGCGTGAATTTGAGCTTCACATGGGGGAGAGATGGGAATAGCTAATTAAACCACTTAGAATGGGATAAGGAATGTATAAGAGACACCATGTACCCTCTGCATGGCTGCAATAGGAGAATGAGAAGGTGATGGATGTAATGGTTACGTGGTCACATCGAAGTAGCGAAGGCAGACCATATAATTTAGATCATTACATTGACAAATGGAAGGGGCTAAGGATGGTGGAATGATTTAATAATATAACTAAGTGATCATTGGTAAATATGCTAACAATAGACTAGTCACAAGTGCAATGCATTAAGATGTTACATCTCTAGTTTACCACCACAAGAGGGAAGATTGTGAAGTTGCAATAAGATGAGATGATAGAAAAGCAAGAAATAAAACTATGTCTTGAAGGAAACAAACATATGACCACAACGGTGGATTTTGATGAAAATAAATGATTCCCTAAGAGAGACAAACATAAAAGAAAAATCATGGCCTCAAAGGAGGGCTTGATGAAATAAACAGTGTCCCAAAAGAGACACAAATAGAGCCATAAAGGTGGACTTAGAGAAAAAGGTCCCTCAACGGATAGACAAGCATGGCCTCAAAGGAGGACTTCAATGAAAAATATGATGCCCCAAAAGAGGCATAAATATAGCCATAATGATGGACTTCGGTAAAAAGGTCCCTTAACAGAAAGAGTTAAAGGATGTTGAAAAATTTTAGATGAGATTGGTTTGGATTTGGATGGGATAAATGAAACAATGTCAAAAAGAGAAGTCCCCTAGTAACAAGGGAGTTATACGGATGAGATGCTCAAGGGCGAGGGAAGGTTGTTCCCCCAATGAGTTAAATGTGAAGGAGTTAAAGGATGTCGAAAGAGTTTAGATGAGATTGTTTTAGATTTGGACGGGCTAAACAATCAGAGACCACAAGTGTGCTTAGTAAGATAAGCGGTATTGATGAACAATGGACGGAATTCCTTAGGATAAATGACATGGCCTAGAGGAATATTAAGGGATGATGTGGATGAAAGAATCATGGGAGATATGATAGATGGGATATGAATTGGATTCAAGGTATATGGAGAAGGACCTTTCCCCTAAATTAGGAAATCATCTTTCTCAATAAGATTGTGGACGATTGACTGAAAGGCCTTACAATGTTCGATGTCATTGCCTGGGGTATGATGATAAGTGAAACTGTAATTAGGATTGAACCATGATGGCTTGGGACTATATGGATTAAAGGATTTAATGGGAGGAAGTGTGATGGTAGATATTCAAGTTAAATGTTGAAGGATATCTGCATAAGACCCTATTGAAGTTTCATGGGGAAGGTAACTCTTGTGAGTTTTGATAGGATATCTCATCTTGGATGTAGATTGGATGGGTGAATTTTGTGTTTTGGAGGACAAATCAAATTTGGTTGAAGGATTGTATTGTTTGGATGTGGATTGATTGTTGCAAGATATCGTAGATGGAGAAACTAATCCTGAAATAGATATTGTGGCATTGGATTGTTGAGAAGAGGGAAAACCTGAATGTTTCTGAGGATGCGCAAGGGACTTTCAGTGGTGTTTTCCCCGAGCCTTATAATTCAATCGTGAATATTTACCTCTAGCAGAAATGACGATAATTTCAACCGGACGATCTGATAGTGGTGGTGTCGTTATTAATGGAGAAAATGTCCTAAAACAAGATGAGGATGTTAATGGAGAGATAGGTGTTTTTATGATACGATTAATGATATCTATGTGAGATGTAGATTGTTTCAATTTTGGCATGGGAAGAGTTGATTTTGTAGAGGGAGAAGGTAAACCATCTTTCTTTGATTTAGGTGGATGTGTTGGTTCATTAGATGATCCAAAGGGTATCTTTGATAGGGTTACAGGTCGAGAGGATTTAGTTGGTGTGATAGACAAATTAGGCAAAGAGCATTGGGATAAATTAGGTGATGTGACCATGGGTAAAGATATAGATAAAGATGTCAAGCTAGAGATAGGTGTATTTTTTGGTATGATAGATATAGGGGTAGCTGGGATAGATAGGGATGTAGGAATATTTGGAATATGTGGGGATGTGAGTGACGTGATGACCGATGGAGTAGATCTTATGGGTAAGGGTAATGTAGCAAATGTAGGAGCATTTTTAGATGTAGAAGTAGAAGGGACTGGTTGTTTCATATATGTTTTTAGGGGTAAGAATGCTATGTTTGCTAAGGGGGTTGACGTCAGAGGTAGGGCTGTAATGGTGCATGTAGTAGAACAAAGTTTAGTTGGGATGGTTTAGTAGGGATATGTGGGGACATGAGTGGGGCTGAAATAAGTGCTAAGGATGAATCGAATGTGGTAGATTGGGGTATGTTTAAAGAGTCAGAAGTGGATGGTATAGTTAAATTTGATGTGGATGTGACAACGATAGGAGAAGGCACAGGTTCAAGATAGGTAGTGCAAGTTGATGTAGGTGTGACAAGTTCTGAATAAGAGGTGGGAATGGTGTCCACTGTGGGAACATGTGGAGTTAGTGAAAAGATAAGAGCTTGACTGACAATGTCAATCATATAAGCATTTGATAGTTGAGATGTAAAGGGGGTGGCTTAATTTGTTGGTGGTTGATTAGTTTTCGTAGTTAAACTATCAATTTGGATATCCCCTTGATTTATGAGTTGTTGGACATGATATTTGAAGGAACAAAATCTCTCAGTGTTGTGACCTTTGACTCGATGATATTTACAATAGTGGGCTTCGTGATACCAAATAGGCTTGGAATGCGAGTTGTCCATGGGTCATATGAGAGGAAGTTGGATGGAGTTTATGCTCATCAACTTATCAAATACAAAACTGTATGATTCTTCTAAAAGAGTGTAGTTGGATGTTGATTGAGGAGATTGTTATTGAGACCATGTACTTGATGTAGATGGGGATGAGGGTTCAATGACCACAGTGTTGGCCGCACCCTTAAATTTGTCATTATGTGTGAATGCTTTGGTGGATTCAATTTTAGGTTTAGTTCAACTTAGTTTAAGATGACCCTACTCAATGGTATGGGTTTCAAGCTTGCGAGCCATTGTGAAAGCTTCATCAAAGGTTTAGAATGATTGGATCTGTAAAGTAGATGATATATGTTTTACACACAAATGCGAGAATAATTTGATTAGCTCATTCAACGGCATAGTGAAGGATAGTTGGTTTCTAACATCATGCCATCGTGTGACGAAGTTAATGATGGGCTCATTTTCAAACTGTCGAATGGTGTATAGATCAACGATAGTGGTTTTGCATACAATATTAATAGAAAAGTGTTCTAAGAACAACTGTGTAATTTGGAAGAAAGAGAATATGGAATGTCATGGGATACTGTTGTACCAGTCCAACCCAAGACCAGACAAAGACATAGGGAAAGTGTGAAGAAGTAGATCATGATCATGTGGAATAAGACAACATGCGTGTTTAAATGCGAGGACATGTTGTTGGGGATCTTTATTGTTGTTGAACTTAGAAATGCAGGAAGTTTCCAATGAGGGGGATAGGGTTTGATTGGAACCGAAGGATGAATCGGTTCATTACATATGTGCTCATAGCATAAGGTGTTTTTGGGTGCTATGGTAAGGGTTTCTAAATTGGCCAATTGATTCATAAAAGCGTGAATTAAATCACTCGAGGTGTTGTAAGGTTGAGATTGGATTGAATGTGTGGTTTGAAAAGTAGTTTGATAAGGCGAATGATGTATTTGTGGGTGTGTGGGTGTTTGGTGAAGCGTCTGATAAGGTGGTTGCTAAGTTTTTGGATAGGATGTTTGCGGAATGGTTTGATAAGATAGTTGATTAATTTGCGGATATGTGGGTGTTTGGAGAGCTACTTGGCAAGGACTAACATGTGTCATAGGTTGGGATTACTGCATAGGATGACTTTGGACAATACGATGGACATGACGATAAGTGGGGATATGTGTGTTAAGAGTTTGAGATGGTTAGAGCATACGATGGACAAGAATGTAAGTGTGAAGAGGTTGAGATGGTTGGACATGCCTATTGATGGTGGTAAAATAGAATTTTCAAAATGGGAGGTGGGTGGAATGCGATCCACCAATTTTGGATACTGGGAGGATTGAGAGATTATAGGAGATTTTTGGAGCAAGAAGTCATATATGGGGTTAGGAGGAGATTCGAGTGTATCTAAAGGAGAAAGAGATGGTGGTGTGATCGGTTTTGGAAGACTGGATTAACGAGGGATATGAGGGTTGGTGTCAAGGTTGGGACAATTTTGGATGACATGGTTCTCATGAGGTGAAACCATGGAGACTAGAGGTTGGGTGACTGACAACATGGTTTTGAGTTTAGAATCCTGTCAGGCAAGATCATCAGAAGAAGTAATATCATTGGATAAAGTAGATTTTTTTTTGTCTTGATTCGAAAGAGAGCAACAATAGGTGTGAAATAGAGAAACATCTGTTTATGTAAGTTGTTGACAAACAAATCAAGCAGAATATTTTTTGGCATCATGATTAATTTAGAGGATGTGAAGATGCCTAAAGGATTCTAAGGATGGTTTCAGGTAGTTATGGATTGGGAGATGTTTGAGACGGTTTCCTGTTGGGTGTTTATGTCCTAATCAGTTAGCCAAGCGAGAGGAACGTTTTGATGTGTTAATTATGTTTGTACAATCTCAGCCAGTGTGTGATAAGTGACATGTAGAGATTTAAATACTTTACTTAAGCTATGTGATCAGGGAGGATGCAGAAGATTCATTTTAGACCAAAATGAAATGTGATATTCGATGCAGACACACACTCAGGAAACGGAAAATTCAATGTAGAAAAGATAACATAAAGAAAAATGAGGAATACCTAGAGAATCACTTTTCCTGGTTATTTAAGTACATGGTATAGTTATTTATTTTGAAAGCGCAATTAGTGTCTAGGAACGTTCGGGTACCTTGAAATGGCACTGTTTAGAGTTACAGATGAGGCCAGTGAAAATGATGTTTATTTTAATCTTTTGCAAAATGGTCTTTGACAATGTGATTTAATGGTTGTAAGGTCGTTAAATTCACCTACAAAATCAAATAAGAAAATTAGTGGACATGGGTTAAAAGGTACAAGAAAGACAATAAAACACGTTCTAATATTTGTATGCAAAAGAAATCCCTACGCATAGAAAATTAATTTTATGAAAATTAGTTTGACCTTCATATGTACTTATAATGTACAAGATATGAAAACTAATTAACTAGAAGATAAAATAAAATATGAAATAACGATGAAAAAAACTATTAAATAGGAATCAGGAACTATGAATTAAAATATAGATAAACTATGATATGAACTATAAAATGACAAAACAAAATAAAAACTATAAAAATAATCTATAAAAGGATAAACTATTGATTGGAAATCAAAACGAAAGAAATGATCGTTGATAACAAAAATGATGAATATCAAGACGTGCATTGTGTTAATTTATTTAGTTAACTATAAATAAGAATAAAATATAAACCATATAGCTTATACTATAAAATGTTCTAGGTTATTTGAAATAATAAGTTTGTTTGTGTTTTGAATTAAGATGCCTAAATTTTTTTTAGGTGAAATGATATAAAGTGGAGGGTGACCCCACATCCCATGTGGGGTGGTGGTGATTGGAGATAGCTTGACCGAAAGGGGCGGGTCAAGAAGGAAAAAAATTTGGTAAGATGGATCAGGAAATTGCAAAGTCAAGAGAAAGGGAGAGGTGAGGCAGTTGGATAGTTGTGAATGGAGGGGCGTGGTTGAGCATGGATGTGGAGTCGGGGATAAGAGAGTCAAGGGAGAGGTGAGTATTTATGTAGGAAGGAAGATGGACAGGAACTTAGGTAGAGGAGGATGGAGATCAGGGTTCGGATGAGGGGAGTGTGGGTGGCTCGATGGGAAGGAAGGGAGAATGGAGCGGATAAGGGAGAGATGACTCAGTCGAATGGTGTGGTAGCTCGGTGTGGGATTAAGCCGAATGGGAGCTCAGGCAGGGTGCAGTGGAGAAATAATTAGTTGAGCAAGTGATAGGAGTCGGTGAGGTTGGAGACAACGATTGGAAGGTGAAGGGAAGAAGGATCGGTGAAGAAAAGCTTGAGGCGGGGAGGGATTTATAGGCTAAGTGGCCGAGGAGAAGAAAAAGGGGGTTGTTAATTCGGTAGGAGAGAGTCAGGTTGGATAGGGAGATAGGGAGCTTGGATGGAGTGAGAAGGGTGATATGGAAGCTCAGGAAGATGGGGATATGGTGGAGCGAGGTGGATGTGGGGAGTAGTGAGTTTGAGGTGGGTAGAGAGTGGGACAAGATGTGAGGTGGAAGAGTAGGAGATGGGGAGAGCTGAGTGAGGATGGGGGAACTCAGGTAAGGGAGAGGTGGTGAGTTGAGTGGGAAGGAGGGACATGAGATCGGAAGGGAAATAGGGAGTTGGTTAGGGTGAAATGTGGTGATAGGTAGGGGAGGGGTAATTTAGGATAGTTATTTTTTAATAATTTTTTTATATTTCTTTTATTATTATATATTTTAAGTATAAATTACATTTATTTATTTATTTATATATTATTATTAATTAATTTTTTTTATTGCAACAATAATAAAACTATCAACCAATTATAAACCACCAAATAAAACTACATTCTAAATAGTAAAATCACGTATTTCGTGACGGAGAAAGACGATAACGTGTAAGTAACATGTGAAACAAACAAAGATAATACTCAATCTCGTGAACAGGTGAGTCAGAAAACAAAAGATACAAAATATAAGATGTGACGAAAACTAGAAGAACAAGGTTAATTTCCAAATTTATATTCCATGCGGGTAGATGTCAACAGAAAAAAAGCAGAGCACGTACCTTCTAGTGATGTCAGCGCGTGACCGTACTTAAATGAAATCAACAAATACTAAGATGTTGCAAACAAACAAGTTAGGAAAGATGAATAAAATAACAAACAAAATGACCAAATCTAGGATTTGGTCCCACCAGGCATGCCAAAATGTTATACAGGAAACTTCTTTCTCAAGCGGGGTGAAGGCCGATACTGGGACCCACCAAGAACTTTGAATGATGAAGGGATTAGGACCTCATATACAAATGTGGATCTATGGGAAAAATGAATATGGATGTATGATATCAAGAAGCTAGATCTGTAAAACTTAAACATATAAGATTAGATTACAATATGCGGGGGTTTCCCAGACAGTGCCAGTTCTAAGAGGATTTTAAATCCCTTGGAGGATGTCAACCCCCATGTCAGACAAGATAATAATAGATCATGAACAGTAGTAATGGAACATAAAATGACAAGTAACTAAAATGATGAGGAAACTTAGCTTGTGCTCTGCTATGGAGATGAACCGGGCATCAAGATGGTAGGATAATGAACAATGGCAAAGATTTCTTCCTCAAACTGGCAGAACTTAACTAAGCTCTTTCTTCTCTTCTCTAGGCCTAGGTCTCTCTAGGTCTTCTTGAAACATATCCATCCTTGAAAAATATATCCTTCAGCCTCTAGGTCTTTGGTATCTTTTTGAAATATGGGGGAAAAACCCATATTTATAACTTAGATGTGAGGTTAGACTATAGGTTAAACGATACTCAAGGTTGAGTAAAGTAACCTGAGTTAAGAGATATGATGTGATCATATGGGGACCATGGCTTGAATTATTATATGGAGTGGGGAGCATGATTGACATGGTGGGTGAGATAAAAGATTCCATTTAGAAAGGGGTGTCGGATGGGTGTACTAATACCCATGGATTTAAATATTTGTGAGAGATGGGGGGTAATGCCAAAAGTTGAATTATCAAATGGGTCTACATGGAGCCCATTTGATAATTAATTAAATAAGGTGAGAAAATGGATGGGATTTCATTTAATTTAAGAAAAAGATAAGCGAGAATGGAAATCGCATGAATGTGAGATGATGGAGGGTGCTATAAACAAAAATAGGTGTCTACAGTACATTCCAGATCCTTCTCATATAATGGATTGTACTGCATTGCAGATGCAGGATTAGGGGTAGGTGATGGTGGAACCCATCCATATTTTAGAGTGCAAGACCTTAAGCCTTCAAGGTAGAGAGATTGATCATGTTTGCATCTAGTGGGATTGATACAATAAGACAACAGCTACATGGGAGGATGCCACACCCTTGAGAGCACAGTTCCCACACTTGTTACAGTGACATCTAGGAGGAAGTCAAGTCTAAGGGGAGGGAGATGTAGTGCCCAATCCTCTTTGACATTTATATTACTATGTTTTTTCTTATTTTAGATTGGAGCCATAGACATTATTATCATATTGATGTTTAGACATTGATAGATGGACATTGCTACATTTGATTAGCTTATTTGATAGATAGTATAGATGTTTTAGATTTATGACATGATGTGATTTACAGGATGGATTATATGCATGGATTGACATATCAATATTTGATGGTCTTGAGCTACTACTGTACTGACACATGGGATGTGATATATAGATGTGCTAGATGATTTAGTCGATTTTGTAATCTTATTGCTAATTGATAAATTGATAAAAATTGAAATATTTGAAATTGTGAACAATTGGTGAATTACTTGTTTTAGTTATGATATTTGATGATATTAATTGATATGTATATGCATGAGTTTTATTATCTCTATGTCATTAATATGGACATGAGGCCAAAAAGGTATTGTTTTAATTTTTGCAGGTAATTATTTCAAAACAATATAACAAATGGGGGGTAGGAGACCAACAATCGAAGGAATGTGGGATATTGGCATACTGGTCACCATGGCAACTAGTGTAGATGTATGTATGTGTATTGTCTTGTATATTGTTTGGGGGGTCCCCATTAGGGGTGGCATTACCTCCAATTGTGACCAAGGGGTAAAATTGTGTGTTTTTTTTCCTTTTTATATCTCCTTTATTTGATTTTATTATGTGAATTGTAATTGATGTTAATATTCCTTGTATTAACTATTTAGATTATTGGTGTTATATTACTCCTTTTATCTTTAATGAGCTTAGTTGTCTTATTTGAGTTAATTTAATCTATGTTCTAAAATAATTATGAATGGGTCAAAAGTTTTCATTTATTAGACTAGATAGTCTCTTGGATTTTGTGTTGTAAGTTGAAAGTGATTTTATTGATCTTGAGTGGTGTGTACACTCTACCCCTTGCATGGAAATTTCAGAATTTGGCCTTCAGTGGCCAATTTTGAAGGTTTGTCGGACAAGTTAAACTTTTCCCACACCTCTTAAAGTTACCTATGCCAACTATGACCTATGGATGTGGGGGGTCTTAAAATAGACCCCATTATGTGTGTTTGTAAGTGGAGAAAAGTGACAATTTATTACACTTTTCTTACATGGGTCTTTAAGTTGTTTCCTTTAGGGGGTGTGGGTTTGGGTTTTTGTGTGTAAGTAATTTTTCATTTCACTCACCTACCAATTTATTGTTACATTGGTGTTTGAGGTTTGACTCTTATGATGTGGAGTTGAGAATGATTGATGTGGCATCCTACATGGAGCCACCTCACACACCTCTCTCTCTCTTTTTCCTTTATATTTATGTTTAATTGTTGTTTGAGGCGTTACTTGCTCATTTGTCTTGTGGTCTGCTTATAATTTTGGAGGTGCTTTCTTTTAGAGTCATTTTTGAGAGTTAGAGATGGATGGTGATCACTTAGGATTTTGGACAGGCTTGGAGACTTTCTTTTGTTTTATAAACTCTTCCATTTGTGCAAGGTAGGGTCTCCACCTTTTTTTTAGCTTGTACTATTTTGGTTGTGCATCTGTATGTGTAGAGGAATGATTGTTACATTGGTTATGCTTGTTGGGAAATAGACTTGATTCTTAGGTTGTGTAGCGAGAAAGTGGAAATCGGGGTATAAAATTGGAGGGAGGCATAAGAGAAATGTTCTTGGGCAAATTTAGGAGGGATTTGGGTTAAGATGTCCCACCTTGTTAATAAATATGAAGTTGTATTTATCTTGTTATGTATCATTGAGGAAGGCATCAGAGTGGGTTGATTTCTTGAGGGAGGTATAAGAGTTGTGTATTTTCCTGGAGGAAGGCATAAGATTGTTGTGTGTATTTTGATATGAATTTTTAGAGGCTATATAGGTGGACACCCAAGCCCTTGGAAGGCATAAGTAGAACCCCCATGTTCCTGAAAGAGGGATTCGCTTGAGTTTAGAGCCTTGATGTTGGGAAACTTGTGTGTGTTGATGTGACAAAAAAGTTGCTCACATCGATGGTGAGTGTCAAGCCAACACAATACACAAGATTCGAATCAATGGAAAGTTAAGATTTCTAATGGTAAGAATAATACCCCTCAGGTACTGCTCATGCTCATGGGGATCAAAAAAAAATGAAGTACAAACAGGGGTGTCTGTGTAACCCCCATTGCCTAAACAAGGAAACCGAATGGAGAGTGTTGCGCTAATGACACATATGACGTGACTGATGCATATGGAATTTGGCCACTAGAAGGAGGAGTTAAAATTACAAATAAAGAATCTAACTCCTATTTGACGCACTGACGCAAATGACAATGAAAGATCCCTCTATGATAAGAATTTGTACCATGTTGTCTCCATTTGACTTCCTAGGGACCTATGTAACTCTCGCATTTTTTTTAGATGATTTCAATCTCAGGTGATGTGGATGATGTTGTAGACATGGTGGACACACACCAACACCCCCCTTCATCAAATCCAAGGAAGAGGTCATGGTAATCCAGAATAGGCAAAAGAAGAGTTTCCCTTAGACAACTAAGAAAGATCCCTCCAAATGGGGTTGAACCCAACTAAGAGCCCTGTTTGAATGGTGCCCATTTGTATCAAACAACATGTTAGTTCTAGAAATAAGAAGAGGACCAAGGAGGACTTGCATATAGCTACTGAAGTATATTCTGGGCATTTTACAAAAAACATCACCCCAAGAATGTATGGACCGAAAATTTGTATTTTAGAATACTGTAACCTCAATGTAAAAGGAAAGTCTTGTGTTATGAAGTTTTCTTCACCCAAGTTTTTATTCAACTTAAATCTTTGCCTGTAAATGTAGATGATGTATTCCATGTATCAGCTCCCACGATTGAAGATGCATGTTAAAAATCTACTTATGTGCTTAAAATCCGCTGATTGCTGAACTAGATTAGTCTACAAATGAAGAGTACTACTCATTTCTTGCTTTTAGTAGATAATGGTAGGCTGCCACAATTGGATGCCAAACTCTGTCAAGATTACCATGTAACCAAACAAATTAGGTGGCAGTGAGAAAATTAACTAGTTTTCCTCTATATTCTACTCTTATGTCAATAGATATGGCAATGTAAAGTTCTGCTTAATTTGTATGGACCAACTGACAAGACCTGATACCAAGAGTGAAACGTATAGCTTGAGGTCATTTACTTCCAATGATCTAGAAAGGGCGGTCGAATCTGAGTCTGTAAATCCAACCAATTCAATATCAATCCCTCCTATAGTATATGAATACCATCATTTATGTGAGTGCCACGAACATAAGTATAATTAAGATCCTTACTAGATTTCTACTTTTAAGTATCAGTATAAATCTAAATCCTGACATATATATGGACACGATCCCGATGGCATAGGATAGATCTAGTCATAGTGTGATATATAGGTAGATCAATGCTTCCCACTAATTTGTTAAAAAAATAATGAAAAGGGTAGCCACTCAACCAAGGTCTCATCGAGTGAATAAGAAACAAACTTAATCCCAAAAAAAAAAGGAGTAGGCGCAGGACTTAGAGTTTGCTACATGTGAAATTGTGTAAGCAAATCAAGACTGTAATTAGACCACGAGATCCTAATTCTTGAGCTCATATTGTGAATTTATTTCTATAGTATTTCATAGGGTTTCTTGCCCTCTGAAGTGTCCCCTATAGTCATGACATGGAGAAATCTTTTGGCCAAGGTTGTCTTCAACCGCAGAATCAATGATAGAGGAGCGAGCTACCTGTGATCAACAATTCATCGACGATAGCAGAACAAGAAGTTCGTCATGGAGGCATCCTACCACGAGGTAATATCTCACATTCGGATGTCAGATTCTACCAATTCCTAAAGTGAACCCTGCATGTCAATGGTTAGAAAGGATTTTTCCATTATTGGGCATTTTGTGGGCGGAATCCCCTCTGAAGGGGCTTGCTTTAATCCCTGGCCATAGAGAGACTTTTTTAACTTATAAACGAGGTCCGCCTGGATATGTTCAAAACATAACCCAGAGGTTATTCCATATAGATCTCTTCCTCTAGGTCTTCATGAAGGAAGGAACTCTTAACGTCCATCTAGTGGACTTCCCATCTGTTAGCTAAGCAAGTGACTGGGAAAGGATCAATCGTAACTGTAATGCATCTGTCATACACCCTGACAGCAAAGAGGTTCCGAGTAATCAACCTAAGCTACCTGGGAGAAACCTTTAGCTACAAGTCCCGCTATTATGGACTTCTCAACTTATCCATTGGATCCATACTTTGTCATGATATATCCACCTTTTGCCGTAATGATATCCGCTTCGCTTTCGGAAGAGGGGTAAGATCCCAAGTGTCATTCTTTGGAAGTCGAGAAATACTCCTCATCCATAGCTAGAATCCCACTTAGGAAGTCCCAGAATGCTTCTTGGAAAGATGGTGGATCAGAAGCAGACCTTAAAGGATTTGTGGGTCCAATGAAACTCGAGTGAGTACGTGCTACTCATCTGAAGGATCATCCATACTAAATCTACCCAATACTTTGATTCCTTTTTCCAGGCATCTGATCAAGAGGTCTCGATAGATTTTCAAGCTTTAGAGTCCCCCAGAAGATTCTTCACTTGAGTGAGAAGGTACATAATCCTCGAGCCATTCACTACTGTCAGACATCAGGAAGACTCAGAATTTTGTAAGATCAGGAGGCCTGCAGGGAGAGGAGGAACAAAGCTCAACAATCCATCAGCATCTGGCTCCCATGGCCATCAGGAATCTGAACTAGTGGGAAGTAACATAACTCTCAGTGGAAGTCTGAAGTCAAGGATGACTCATCAAATTGTCTGACTAAGGAACTCAACTGTTGTTATTAAGGAACCAGTTGTTGCTGCCATGGGTCAGCTAGCCCATTACCAATGTACTCGAGTACACCCTTCACGCCATCAGGTTCTCATGGACCCAAAAAAATACAAGGTTCTGGATTGTGGATTCAATGCCTTGCATTTCTTCTTGGGAATCTGAGCCATAGCCTTGGATCCGAAAACTCAAAAGTGCTCAACATCAGGCTTGTGTCCAAACTAGGCTTGAAAGGGTGTTGTAGACACCTATAATTATGCACCAAGCAATTTAAATACTTAAATTGTGCTAATTATCCCCTTTCTCGCAAATCAACGACATATCGTCAAAAGCACTCATTTTCCCTCATATCATCATTAATTAATTACACTAAGCTAATTAATTAAGTTGTTTATCCAACAAATACCCTAATTAACGACCTTCCGTTAATAAATCACCCCTTCTACCTAAACTAATTAATTATTATTAATTAATTAGATTTCCCTTCCATTTAACCAATAAATCAATATTTAATTGATTTAATCCCCTTATAATAGCCTAAATCACACTAATATTCCTCTAATTGGCTTCTATAAGCTTACACCTACCTATTAATTAATCACCTTTGATTAATTAAAATACCCCCAACTCCCATGACTTGCTAAACATGTATTAAACCCTTCTAAAGTAAGGTTACCTTTAATAAAGCAACCTTATCCATTCCTAATCATGTTTTACCTTTATCCCATATTCATGAGAATGACGTTGAATCCTTTATCCTTTGGGCTATATAAAGAGCCCTCCACCTACCTTTTTACTTACACTTAAACTTCTAAGAGAGCAAATGCAAAGCATATAGCAAAGAGACTAAGAGCTTGCACCTTGCCCTTTTGAGAGTTCATCATCTTGAAGAGTTAAGCCTCTTTCTTAAAGTGCTTGGGTCATATGGGAGGTGTCAAAAGGGTCTTGTAGCCCAACTTTGATTAGGCCCCCATTCCTAGGTTCTTGGAACATTAAGGACAACTATTTTGATAGCCATGGAGATTACTTAGGTCCATTCATTTATTTGTTGTTAGAGAATAGAGGAGTTTAGATATTTAGCATTGTTAGTTTCAAAGTTTGTATTGATGAATTGCTAGCATCTAACCCTTGTTTAATTCTTATCATGATGGTGTTTATGCTTTGTTTTAGCTAAATTGTAGAACTATTTTAGGTGGTAGTTCTTGTTTCATTTGATTTAGCATTAAAAAAGTACACATGCACACATTTGGCACGCCCGGTGGGACATACTCCATTGTCCTTTGCACTTAATTTCAAGTTTTTGTAGTTAAGTTTTATTTTTGGTTACTAACCCTCTTTTACACATGTTGATCTAACTTGTTTTTCTTAACATGTTTTGTTGAGTTTGCATGTGTTGGGTCTTCCTTGTAGGTATGAAGGAGGTGAAGTGCTATCAAAATTGGAATTGAGGGGAAAATTTCAAGATTTCTCCATGTTTTCATTTTTAGAGCTTACTTTTTTCAACATTTTACATGCTAGTTTTGTCAATTTCTTGAAAATTTTCAATTCTTGAGCATGTAGGTTAGTGTTTGATAGTGCTGAGTCTTCTATTTACATATTAATGTGGTGGGTTGCTGTCAAAATTTAATCTTGGTGAGAAAATTTCAATATTTCATCATTTTTTCATTTTTAGCTTACTTTTTCATCATTCTATTTGCTAGTTCTGTCAATTTCTTGAAAATTTTCAATTCTTGAGCATGTATGTTAATATTTGATAGTGTTGACTCTTCTATTTATATATTGATGTGGTAGTTTGTTGTCAAAATTTAATCTTTGTTGAGAAAAATTTCAAATTTCATCATGTTTATCAGATTTAGAGATTACGTTTTTCATCATTCTACATGCTAATTTTGTCAATTTCTTGAAAATCTTAAATTCTTGAGCATGTATGTTAATGTTTGATAGCATCGAGTCTTCTATTCATATATTAATGTGATGGGTTGTTGTCAAAATTGAATGAAATTGGTTGGAAAAATAAATTTCCCATTTTGTAGATTAAGGGACGTTTTTTTTGACATTTTTTTGAGTGCATGTCAAGTGCATACCCATGAGCATAAGAGCATATGCGTAGCCCATCTTCCGAAGGCCATAACTTTTACTCCCGAGCTCAAAATGACTCCATATTTTTTGTGTTGGAAAGGTATTGAAGTTAAATATGCAATAAAAATATAAATTTGAGATTTATACTTACAAAAATTTATTATTTCTGTTATTTTAAAACTGGTCAACCTTTTCTAACATGTCTAATGTTTTGATGAATGTTGTATTTCCATGCTTACTCGATTTAGACCAAAGCATGTGTATGCTCTTCTCTTGCACCTTTTGGTGATCTTGAGAATCAAAAACAACTTTGATCTCTATCTTGTTAACATTTGGATTAAACTTGGAAACTTGATTATTCACTTTGGCTTAAGGGAATGAACCTTTTACAAAGCATTTTTCAATGGTCCTTTGATTTGAAGTTTTCCATTTCTATATAGTTGGGATAAAGTTTGTGTATGCTCTTCTCTTGCACCTTAGGGTGATCTTGAGAATCAAAAGAAACTTTATTCTTCATTTTATAACATTTGGTAAATTGGAAACTTCATCTTTCACTTTTGGTTTAAAGGAATGAACATTTATCAAGAATTTTGTATGGTTCATTGATTGAAAAGATTTTCTTTACTTTTTAGTTGGATTATTTGTTGTGTATGCTCTTCTCTTGCATCCTTGGATGATCTTGAGAATCAAAAGAAACTCTTAATCCTCTTTTAAATAATATGATTTTCTTGGAGAACTACTAACGCTTAAGTGCAGGACCTAAAAACGCTTGTCAAAGAAAGGAGGAATCAAAATGAAATCAAAAACTACTAATACAGTTGTTATACAGGTTGCCAAAAGGTGTTCAATCAAACCACACCTAATTAAACAAGATAAAAAGAACAACATATTCAAAACATTGTATTGCAGGTTTCAGAAAAGGGTACGTCCCTCTCCGCTCAACTGGAACATAACCCCTTTGGCATAACACCTTAAGCTACAACAATGGGGGTGGTTCCAGGAACCCCAAAGTAGTCCATGCAAGAGGGAACCTTGTGGATGAAACGGGAAGTGCTCCGCACTACCTACTTGACTAGTGTTTCCTTTGTGAGATAGTGTTACAAGTTGTCCGTTGTGGTGACCCCAGTGATAGTACACGTAGACGCACTAGTTGCCTACTGTTCTTAAAGGGGTAAAGTAAAGCTAAGATACTCCCAAACTAGTCAGTGTGACTTTTTGGGTAAATCACGCTCGCTCATGGCAACTTTGTAACACCTAGGGCGAGAGAACCACCTAGGAGAATATACTTTGGCCAGGAGCCCACTTTGACCACTTTAAAATAGTGTTGAGTTGTGAACCTTCTTTTTGAGAAACGTGTGACGTATTACTTTCACCTAGTTTTTACTTGCCTTAGGGCGAGGCGAAACTCTGCCGAAGTGAGACTAGCATTTTTTTTCATTTTTTCTTGATTTATTTCCTTCATATTCTTTTGACACTTTGTTGATCAAAAGAGGTGTGATTACCTTTGTGTTGCCATTCGACTGTTTCCCTCACTTTTATGTCCGTTTACGCCCATCCATGTTTGCGGCTAGGTTAGTTAAACATCTAAAGTGAGTGGAGGCATTTTCACGTCATTTGGTAGCCATTGTGATCTTGATACCCATGTCAAGATCATCATTGTAGTTAGGCGTGGTTCATCACTACGGACTTCCATAGAGGAGTTAGCTTGTTTGTCTCGTATCATTACAATTTCGATATTTACGTCTTGTTTCTTGTAAACTCGACATAAATACCTATATTGTACGGTTACACTGCACACATTCTTAACTATTCCTAGCTATACTTTGAGCATTTTTTTGTTCGGTTTTATTATTACCTTGATTTCAAAATGTGCTAGGCACTACCATTTGTGCATGTTATATCAATAACAACTCGATATCAATACTTCACTTTCTTGCAAAGTGGGTTAACATATCTTGGTGATATTGTTGTGTCATTCATAAATCGTAATTGGCACTTTTTGAGATATAGGTCTTAATCAGACTTGAGCTTGCTCATCGTATATCTTGATTGGGAGATCGCATTTAACTTCATGTATTTACTTACGTCTTGTTCATTCCTTTGAACTTGGCATAAGTGGAGACATCTTGTTAATCATCTGCATCACAAATTACTTTGAAACGTAGTCTAGGAAGTACTTCATTTGATTAAGTTTTGGTACCAAACGATTGTTTCATTGGTGACTTTATCATTCTATCACATTGATATTCTCACTGTTAATTTACTCTTAACACGTACATCTTGTGTTTCACTTAGGGGTAGTCATTGAATTTTGAACAAATATACAACTTACCTTAGTGAAACTTATCACGAAAACATGGCTCCCAAGACACGTCTAGGTTTAAAGAAACAAACATATGAGGAACAACAAGCGCAAGCTTGGGAAACCTCTAACAAACAAGGGTCAAACCCATTTATCGGACACGATCTAGGACCACTATTTTCTGCAGAAAAGGAAATAGAAGAAATGGTTGACCATAGTGGAAACGAATTAGAATCACCACACGCAAACTTTGATTTTGACCCCACTCTACTAGATGAGTTTCTCCTTAAAAATAAAGATAGAGTTTTGGCACGTGTCATGGAATTAGGGGCCAAATTTCCCACCGAGAATGAACCAATATTACCTACAAATGACACTACTAAGGAAGAACGCCCCCTTATCAATATGGAAGATATTTTAACAGGTGGGCATGCTTCCACTTCTTACGCAAAAAATGATAAAGTGGTAGGGCATAGAATACCCCTCATCAAAGTGCCACGAAGAAACAAGATAGAACATGAGACAGGGGAAGAACCTCCACAATACGAAGAGGAAGAACCTTTAGAAGAAGAAGACACAAACCAAGTCACAATCCAACAACAACTCAGTAACCTAAGCTGACAACTAGCTTTGCTTACTTTCCAGGTACAGAAAGACACAAACAAGAATGTTCAAAATTCAAAGCCTAAGTTTAGGATCCACGAAATCCATCGAGAAAACCAAGGAGAAGAAGACACAGGGTATCATCATGTACACATCCTCACTTCTCCCACTAAAGAACAATTATTCACACAAGAAGTGCAATTTATGAAAGCAACACTTGTTAGCATACAAGAAAGCAATATAGGGAGTATTAGGAAATACTAATACGAAGAACTATGCCCCTATCCTTTTGACAAGACAATGACCCTTCAACCCTTTCCAAAGAAATTTGATATGCCAAAGTTTGAAAAATACAAAGGAAAGGGAGACCCAAGGGATCATGTTAAATATTTCTACATGGCATGTCAAGAGGTGTCTTATAGTGATAATTACCTCATCAGACTTTTTCCTAAGAGTCTCAGAGGTCAAGCATTGGAATGGTTTACGCGCTTACCACAAGGATCAATTTTCACCTGGCTAGAATTGGCAGAAAGATTCATGCGTCATTTCTTGTATAACATAAAGAGTGACATCACCATGGCAGACTTGTGCAGCACAAAACAACGCCCAAATGAGACCTTCACTAGCTTCCTCCAATGATGGAGAGGGATAGCTAGTCGCTTCCCTTGTGCTTTCCCTGAGAAGTAAGCTGGTCAGTATTTTCGTCCCTAATCTCAACCCAGATATAGCTTTCCACCTCCAAATGCATTGTGTCCAAACCTTTGAAGAAGTTATTGAGAAAGGGATTCAAATAGAAAAGGCTCTCATTGCCAAAGGCACCCTCAAAACCCAATCTAAAGACAACCAAAAGTGTCAAACCCACTGACAAGCTGAATATCTTTAACAAAAACAAAAACATGGTGGGAGACAGAATCACTGATTTAAACGTGTTCAAACAGTCCAAACTAGTCAACCTTTTAAACTAACCAAGGGCCCAATTCAACCACCACCAAAGCGACGAAAATTCACCTCCCTCAATGAGCCGTTATCCATCATACTAAAATAGTTGGATGCGGCCCACATGATGACCTATCCTACAACGCAACCATTTGATGACAACGCTCCTAAACCTTCATGGTATAAGGAGCATGAATACTGCGAAATGCATCACGTTAAAGGTCATAAAACAGACAAATGTTTGTGACTTCACCATTATTCAAGACCTCATTGAAAACGGGGAGATAGAGGTGGATAACCCTAACCACATGCAAACACCTAACGAGAAAATGGGGATTTATAAGGAACCATTCCCCAAGCATGATAAGTTGGAAAAGGCAAAACCAGATCAGGGAGAGTCATCCCAAACCTATAAAGTTGCAAATTACTTGTATACCAAAAGAGATAACAATCATTACGATTCACTTATTGGATGTATTCACTCCCCTGCTGACCGTGTCAATACCATCCGGATCAAAGGAAAGGACTGCACTGCGGTAACAAGGCGTGCACGTCTCGTGATTCTAGAACCCTCTCTTTTGACCCCGCAAACTGGTAAATATAACCTTTTAGAATAACTTGAGAGGACACCTGCTAAGATCTCAATCTTAGATCTTCTCAAGATATCCAATGTGCATAAGGACATTTTGTATCAAACTCTTTAGGGGTCAGGAGTGCCTTTAGAAGTCGATCCTGCGTACCTTCAAGCCGCAGTGGCAAATATTGCACCAAGTGAGAATCTCACTTTCAACCATAGGGAGGTCCCTACCGAGAATCCTACACATAATCTTCCCTTATACATTGAGGTAGTTGTTACCCGCAGGAAAATCAAACGGGTGCTTGTGGATAACGGATCTGGATTGAACATCTACACGCTTAAATTAGTCAAACAATTGGGACGTACGGAAGAATATCTTGAGTCCCATATCATCACTATCACCACATACGACAACGCGGAAAGAGAGTCAGCAGGCACCATTACGCTGCCAATGGAGGTGGGCCCCACTTGCCATCAGACAAAGTTTCATGTCTTAGACTTGGAACTTCCATATAATATGCTTCTAGGCCGACCATGGATCCATGCCATGCAAGCAGTACCATCAACATTTCATCAATGCATCAAGATAAAGCATGAGGGACATACAATAACAATACCAGGAGACTCAGAGCCCTTTACTCATTGTAGAGATCTTAATAGCTTTGCACGAAAGGGTACATATGCATGTCCCTCCATAGATATAGTTGTCCCTCTTCATTCTGAGGCCATGGAATCTTGAGTAGATTCAAATTCTCTTAGTTCTTGCACTCATGGGGCATCTACTTCAACATCTCCATTTAATTCATGGGAGATGAAAATTCTGGAATATGGCTGTGGGGAGTATAATGTACAACAAGCGCTCTTGGTTTCTGACCTCTCCTTGTCGCCCAAGACTAGAGGTCGACCCAACTACTGCTTCAGGAGACCTAGAGAGGAACACATTATTGGGTCATTCCTACCTGGAGGCTTGTTAGCTGAGGAAAAATTACTTGATCCACCTACTACTTGGGTCCCTGAGGACACTCAGACATCTTGTTATCAAACCCCAGAATATAAAAAATCTATCAGAATGATGTACTCCATGGGCTACAAAGGCCTAGGATGTGGGAGGAATGAACAAGGACAAAGAGAACCAGTCCCTCTTCCACATTTCAAAATAGAAAGATATGGCATTGGGATTCACCCTTATGGAGCACACCCCAACGATCAAGATGTGACTTGTTCTGAGCATGAGGATAGCTCTGATTATCTAGACAGCAATACGGATTCCTGTTGTAGCCAATATGAGGATCTGGCCTCCACGAATCTTTTCATGAATAACGCTGTCCTAACCATCACCCCCACTGAACCAACCCTTGAACTTGTATACCCCTCCCTTATTGAATGGGACCAACAACGTCACGTGCCACTAGATTTATTCAAGAATGATGAGGCTATTGTAGAGTTCTTGGGCATAAGGGATACAATTCCCATTGGAGATCACAAGAAGGGTTTCTTTATCGACTTAGACACTTGTGCCTACTTCGGCGAGGAGGCTGAACTTCGTGGTCAGCAAAATTTAAAGCAAAGTGAGGGCAAGAGTTCTAAAGAAAAGCCTCAGCAAAAATTGAAGTCCAAGTCACACAGTGAAAACCTCTTTGAGGCATTGGCTGACAAAAAAATAAGAAAATAAAAGGAAAAACAAAGTGACCACGCCAAGGATGAAAATCTCGTAGAGACATCCTTGGATGAAGATCTCAACCTACCTCCTGATCCTACGCATATGGAGGATTTATCAAAATTGTTAGTTAAAGAAACCATTGATGTCAATATTGGTACCGAAGAAGATCCCAAGATAGTAAAATTGGGAGCATCACTCTCAGCCAGAGAACAAAATACGTTCACTATGCTACTGTGAGAGTTTATTGATGTGTTCACATGGTCTTACAAAGACATGCCTGGCTTAGATCCAACTTTGGTCGTCCATAACCTGGTTGTGCACACAGACGCTAAGCCTATTAAACAAAAGCTTCGAAATATGCACCCAAGAGTGGCCTTGTTAGTTAAAGAAGAATTGGAAAGGTTGCTTGCAGCAGGATTCATCAGGCCAATTGATTATTCTGAATGGATATCAAACATTTTTCCTGTCCAGAAGAAACCTATTGGTATCTGAATTTGCACAGATTTTAGGGACATCAATAAAGCTTGCCCTAAAGATGACTTTCCATTGCCCAACATTGACATGATTGTTGACTCGACCGCAAGGTACGAAATGCTATCACTTATGGATGGCTTTTCAGGTTATAATCAAATTAAGATCGCTGAGGAAGACCAACACAAAACAGCTTTCACAAATCCTTGGGGCACCTTCTATTATCAGGTGATGCCATTTGGCCTTAAGAATGTGGGAGCAACTTATCAGCGGGCCATGACAGTAATATTTCACGATATGATTCATGACATCATGGAAGACTACGTAGATGACATCCTGGGAAAGTCCAAAACAAGAGAGGATCATCCTATCATTTTGCAGCGTATCTTTGAACGCCTGCGTGAATACAAAGTCAGGCTAAATCCAAAGAAGTGTGTCTTTGGTTTGCTATCTGGGAAACTATTAGGCTTCATCGTGTCAAGACAAGGTATTGAGGTAGACCCTGCTAAAGTGTCTGCCATCACAGAAATGCCTCCACCTAAGAATATCAAGCAACTTCGTAGCTTGCAAGGGAAAATTCAATCCATTCGCCGCTTTATCTCCCAGCTTGCAAATAAATGTCACTCATTCACTCATTTGCTTAAGAAGGACATCGCTTTCATCTGGGGACCTGAGCAACAACAAGCCTTTGCTTTGCTTAAATAGTACCTGGCTAATCCACCTGTCCTCATGCCTCCCACTTCGGGAGAACCACTTTTTCTCTATATTTCCGCTACACAATACGCTATTGGTGCACTGCTCGCCCAATATGACCTTAGCCATAAAGAGAAAGTAGTGTACTATCTGAGGCGCACCCTCATCGCCTATGAACGTAATTATCCTCATATTGAAAAGGCTTGCTTGGCCGTTGTTTTTACCTTTCAGAAACTTCGCCATTACGTGCTAAATACTAAGACCAAGCTCATATCCAAGGTCGACCCACTCAAGTATTTGTTGTCCAAACCCACCCTCATAGGTAGAATGGCTAATTGGATCATTCTACTCAGTGAGTTTGATATAGAATTTGTCCATCAAAAATCAATTAAAGGACAAGTACTTGCTGACCAGCTAGTGGAAGCACCTTTGCAAAGCACAGAACCTTTGAGTCTGGATCTGCCAGATGCATCTTTGCTCTACATTGAAGAATCTGTCGTATGGAAGATACATTTTGATGGATCTTTTACGTTTCATGGTTTAGGTGCAGGAGTGGTCCTTATTACTCCTTCGAGTGATCCTATACCATAGGATTCTTCCTGGCCTTCCTTGCACAAACAACATTGCGTAATATGAAGCACTCATTGCAGGGATGAAGCTAGCCATCAAGTGGTATATTCAACATGTTAAGGTTGTAGGTGATTCACAGCTAATCATCAAACAGGTTAATGACGAGTATAAAGTTAAGGATGAAAAGCTCATACCTTACAAGAAGTTGGTGGAAACTTTGAAGAAGTATTTTGTGTGCATTACCTTTGAGTAGATCCCAAGAGTGTAGAATAGATCGGCAGATGCTATGGCAATGGTGGGATCTGTGCTTCGTATTCCGCCAGGGAACAATGATATGCCATTTTTCGTAGAAAATATACACTAGCCCGCATATGACATACTGGAATATTGCCTGGCTTGTGAGGTTGTTGGTCCCTATTCCCCACGGTACGAACCCATTTTCACCTATCTTAAGGACAATACTTTCCCTCCCAATATCTCCTGTTTTGAAAAGCAAAGCCTGATTCGCCAGATAGGCCCATTACACCCTTTTACGAGGTGCACTTTATCATCGTGGCTACGATGGGAATCTGTTACGTTGTCTGGATGTGACGGAGTCAATCTAGGAAATCAAGGAAGTACACGAAGGAGTATGCGAAGCACATACAAAATGGAATGGTCTTGGCTAAGAAACTGCTGAGAGTAGGTTACTATTGGCCTACCATGGAAACTGATTGTTGTACTTATGTTAGAAAATGTGTGCTTTTTCAAAAGTATGGAAATTTCATCCATGCTCCATCGCAACCATTACAACCAATCACTACCCTGTGGCCATTCTCCAAGTGGGTACTTGATCTAATAGGGAAGCTTACTCCTACCTCATCTGATGGTCATACACATATCATCACAGCTACAAAATACTTTACAAAATAGGTGGAGGATATCCTTTTAACCTATGTTATAGGAGCACAAATTTCTAAATTCATCATGAATCACATTATTTACCGATATGGTATCCCTGCAGCCATTGTCACAGATAATGGGAAGTCATTTAAGAACAAAAATATGAAAGGTCTTTGCCAACGGTTCCAAATCAGATTGAAATGGTCCACGCCATATTACCCTTAGGGTAATGGAAAAGCTGAGGCAACAAACAAGAATTTGGTGGAGGATAATGGAGAAGATGGTTAGCAAAACCGGTCGAAACTGGCACCTACAAATCCACCCAACTCTCTGTGCCTACCAAACATCAATTCTCACTGCTATGGGTGCCACGCCATATTCCCTAGTGTTCGAGACAGAATCTATCATCCCTTTAGAGATTGAACTCCCATCCCTACAAATTTCTCTTCGGGACTATTTGGATAAGGATGAAGATTATTGAGTGGCAAGATTGGCTTGAGTTAGAGCTCCTAGATGAGAGGCACATTCATGCTCTTAATCACTTGAAGGTATATCACCATAAAATCTCTTGTAACTACAATTAGAGAATCATCCCTTGTCAGTTTGAGGTTGGTGATTTAGTTATGAAGGAGAACCAGTTAAACACTAGAGCAGAGTGAGAAAAGAAAGGGAAGTTCAAACCACATTGGTTAGGACCTTATGTCATAGTTGCCAAGTACAACACAGGAGCATACAAACTAGCTCACCCCAATGGTGATGAGCTCCGAGAGCCAATGAATTCCATGTATCTTAAGAAGTTATATGCTTGAACGTGGCACAATAAAGTTATAAAAATCACAAAAAAATATAAAAACATCAAAAAAAAATAAGAAACAGAAAAAGAGAAAACAGGTCGTCCATTAGTGAAAACCACGTAATTGTGGAACTTTGGACAATTCCTTGGGTGAAAACCGGTTTTCCGACGCCTCAGGAGGATTCGTTGTTCACAAGTATTCTATATTAGAAGGGTTAGTTGTCTTTATCCTGGACCTGGTTCTGCCTTTGAGTTTCCTTGTGCACACCATCTAGTCCAGCCTTGATTCGGCTTTGCCTTCTTCTATTCATCTGTGAGGTATGTGGTCTTTCATTATTTCCCATCTTACGCTGGGGGCAACTCAACGACTTCACCTTCTTGTTCATAAGCGCGTGGCTTCTGCATTTGTATAATCCCCACCTAACGCTGGGGGCATCCATGCTTTCTTGGTTACCTGCACATAGCTTTGGAAAACTGTTAAAAACACAAACACAATAGAAAATTGTTTCACAAAGCACAAAAACAATAGAAACATTGTTTTGAGAAAACACAAAACAATAGAAAATTTGTTTCACAAAACACAAAAACAATAGAAACATTGTTTTGAGAAAACAAAAAAACAATAGAAAATTGTTTCACAAAACACAAAAACAATAGAAACATTGTTTGAGAAAACAAAAAAACAATAGAAAATTGTTTCACAAAACACAAAAACAATAGAACATTGTTTCGAGAAAACACAAAAACAATAGAACATTGTTTTGAGAAAACACAAAAACAATAGAAAATTGTTTCACTGAAACAAACACAAAAACAATAGAAAATTGTTTAGGAGAAAACACAAAAACAATAGAACATTGTTTTGAGAAAACACAAAAACAATAGAAAATTGTTTCACAAAACACAAAAACAATAGAAAATTATTTCAGACAACACAAAAACAATAGAAATTATTTCGAGAAAAAAAAAAAACAATAGAACATTGTTTCGAGAAAACAACAAAAACAATATATATATATCAAAAAAATCTAAAAACAACGAAATTTTTTTTCAAAAAATTCCTAAAAAGTAAAACACCCTACAAAATGGTAACTTGCTTCTTACGGGCTGAAACTTGTGTCTTGCGCATGGTATTTTCTCCATATCCTATTGGTTTATATCACATCTTCCCCGATTTAATATGACTCACAGATCACTAGATTCACAACCATTCACAAAAGCTAGCTGCTTGCTTCGTCTGTACTCTGGGGCACTTTTGGTTGCCTCGTGTTATTTCGTTGCGCACAAATGCTTTTCATGGACCCTGTGTCCATTTTCATTTCCCCTTGCATGTATCCTTGCTTGGGGCATCATTTTTAACCCTTTTCATCAATCAAAAACTTGTGGATCTCTTCAGCATTGATAACAAAACATTTATACAACTGTCTTGACCGTTATTGGGTTAGATATGTGCATTCGTACTTGCTTTCCCTGTTTATATGAGCTTGTTTCCTTCTTGTATTGCATTGCATTATTGTATGTTGCATGGATTTGGTACTTTCAACAATGGACAATTGTTCGTAGTATGGCTTTTCATGTCATTCTACCTTTTTTGTATGCTTATATTTTTCATAAGGACCGATGATGTAGTTCCTATGGCAATATGATGACATCAAATTTGTTCCAAACAAATAAGCGGCTAGAGGTTAAGATCTTCTCTCCCCTCATCCATATTTCTTTTACACGACTTCCCATTCACCCCTAATTCTCCCTCTCCTCGGGGCATCCTGCCTCATCCCCATTCTTCTGCCTACTTCTCATATTTTTCGATCGTCGATCGACTTCCTTCATCACCCCATCGACACTCGAGGGGTAATCTCTCCCTCCTACTAATTTTTCTTCTATCCCTTCAAAATCTCTTCTGTCTACTATCTTTGAAGTGGCATCACTTACGCCACCCCAAAGAGAGGCAAATGTAGACACCTATAATTACGCCCAAGCAATTTAAATACTTAAATTGTACGAATTATCCCCTTTCTCGCAAATCAACGACATATCGTCAAAAGCGCTCATTTTCCCTCATATCATCATTAATTAATTACACTAAGCTAATTAATTAAGTTGCCTATCCAACAAATACCCTAATTAACGACCTTCCGTTAATAAATCACCCCTTCTACCTAGACTAATTAATTATTATTAAGTAATTAGCTTTCCCTTCTATTTAACCAATAAATCAATATTTAATTCATTTAATCCCCTTATAATAGCCTAAATCGCACTAATATTCCTCTAATTGGCTTCTATAAGCTTACACCTACCTATTAGTTAATCACCTTTGATTAATTAAAACACCCCCAACTCCCATGACTTGCTAAACATGTATTAAACCCTTCTAAAGTAAGGTTACCTTTAATAAAGCAACCTTATCCATTCCTAATCATGTTTTAACTTTATCCCACATTCATGAGAATGTATTGAATCCTTTATCCTTTGGGCTATATAAAGAGCCCTCCACCTACCTTTTTATTTACACCTAAACTTTCTAAGAGAGAAAATGCAAAGCATATAGCAAAGAGACTAAGAGCTTGCACCTTGCCCTTTTGAGAGTTCATCATATTGAAGAGTTAAGCCTCTTTCTTAAAGTGCTTGGGTCATATGGGAGGTGTCAAAAGGGTCTTGTAGCCCAAATTTGATTAGCCCTCATTCTTAGGTTACTTGGCATACTAAGGACAACTATTTTGATAGCCATGGAGCTTACTTAGGTCCATTCATTTATTTGTTGTTAGAGAATAGAGGAGTTTAGATATTTAGCATTGTTAGTTTTAAAGTTTGTATTTATGAATGCTAGCATCTAACCCTTGCTTAATTCTTATCATGATGGTGTTTATGCTTTGTTTTAGCTAAATTGTAGAACTATTTTAGGTGGTTGTTCTTGCTTCATTTGATTTAGCATTAAGCAAAGTATACATGCACACATGCATCCTCACACATCTTTAATATTTCACCCCCATTTTCACTCTTGAAGTTGCGTTGATTGGACACTTGGCATCGTCCGCGGCCCTGCTACAGGTTTCCTTTGTGTTTTGGCATAACGTCCCTCATTGTCTTGGTACAATCAACTACGATTAAACCCTAGACACGTGGAAATCTTGTACGCTCATTAGGGACATGCCTTTTGACCAATCTTACCTCATGAAGTTATACTGAGCTGACATGTGGCACTGTTCCATGGGCCTTATACTTTTCAACGGCCTATCCTCCCTTTTCTTCCCATTTATGTGAGCAACTTGTTGGACCTTCATAGACGATGTGCAGGGCCTAGCACTCGTTTTGTTTCTACACTGAAGTTGGACTTACACCTTTGAAGGTGCAATGATGTAGGCACGTGGAGGCTTCTAGATAGTCAACTTTGAATACTATAGCAATCATGATTCAGGGCGTCGAGTGATTACACTTCTCTTCTATATGGAAGATGGAAAATGGAAGGCCCTTATTAATTGATGCGAAGGAATTGACCCCACAAGAAGGCGTCACAAGGGTGCGCTTTTTAATATTAAGGTGACAAGGAAGTTTTTGGTGCGCGGGAAGATTTATAAGTGCGAGATGATGAAAACAGAGAGGGATGCACGCTCATAGTGGTACAAAGTGGATAGAAAAGAAGACGCGCATTCGCAGGAGGAAGAGAAGAAATTGAGCGCACAGGAGGAAGATACGAATAGGGTCGAAATCCCCAAGGGGATGTAGAATGTGGAAAGGAGAGTATGGAAGCGGGGCGTGAATACCCAACTAAGTGAAAGGGCATGCGAAGTACAGAAAGTGAAATAAATTTGGCGTGTAACTTTATGACTTAGACGCTTAGCTCAATTTGGAAGGCATTTGCAGAGGTGGTGCGCGGAAGAATCCAATGACACGTAGGAGTGCATGGACAAGACTACGTCCTATAAAAATGGTGCCAAATGAAAAATCCATGCGGGTCAGCGCAAAAATTTTTAAAGTGTGATAACATTCATTCCATGCTAGAGTGAAAGTTATGACTAATTTTTTCCAAATAGTCAGGACCACTTACTTGGATACATAGTTCATATATGTAGGGATGACCTGTGAGCCCATGTGTATGTAATTATAGGTGCAATTCTTAATCTTAGATATTACGTATGATGCAAAATGGTTATACTATATATATATATATGTAAAATGAATTTGGAATTTAATATCCTTGACCCAATGCACTTTCAGCGATGTCATCCAATTGATGATTAAATAATTTGTGTGTACAATGGTGGTTTCTTACCCTGAAATCGAAATACCAAAGATCTAAACGAAACAACGAACCCTCAACTGACAAAATTTCTTGCACCACTCATACTACTGCTTCCTATGTGATTTCTCATTCGGGTGATAGTGGCGCTTCAAGGAAATCCCTAGGATGACGCTATTATAACTTATCAAGTGATAACACCTTTTGGCATTAAATCCAAATTACAGATCACAAGTATGACGCCAGAGGTGCTTCAGATCCGGGCTTGTATGCATTAGCGACAAGGTTCGTCATCAGGAACTCGAGGAATATGCACAACATGGTCCAACATTAGCCAGAGGATGTGGTTCCCTTCCAGGATTGGAAATCATGTGTGTAGTAAGGAGAATCTTGAATTATTGACCCACAAGGTATGTTGCAAGCTCTTTGTGTGACATTACAAGCTCGTCTAAACATAGATTAGCCACCCTCTGTAGACTGACACACATGGAGCTATTCTGAACCATAGTTTGGGGGTCCTGTGCCACTTACAACTCTTGTTAATTATCTCTTTAGGTGACCCATCGCAGATGAATGGGTTCACCATTGAAGTTACCTCCATGACAGACATTATGAACATTGGTCTAATCATGAAGGTGCGTTTAGGCATGAATATGTTCTCTCACCTTATGAACTCATATATAACTCTCTGGGATTCTGTTGGGAAAGACGTTATTCAGGTGCATATCTGGAAGGGTTTCAAAACCACTCCCTTGGCTGATTAAGGGGTTAACTTACGGGTGGAACATTGTTCATAACTCTTATCCCAAATGCAATTATATCCCGAGAAAATCACTTGTTGACGGTAAGATTAAGTTATTGAATGTCTCCTACAAAATCATATGGTCCAAAGCAATACCCCTACGACTATGTAATAGTCTACCTGTTTTTACCCTAGCCAGTGACCAAACATGCTTCATAAAAAGGTAGTAGGTGATCATTCCTATGATTGATCATCATGGTGGGATTTAAGTGACAGGCAAGTGGATGTATGGGTTGCATCATGTGTCTCAATAATGCCACCATGTGTATCAGGATTGACAAAGAGAATGGCTTATGTCTCAGATGGTATGGCTTTACACTCCTTGCCATGCTTGAGATCCATTAGTGAAAATTATGCGACCCATTTTGTATTACAATTATTATAAGACAATGCTCAATAATGTAGATGCATAGTGCGATGTAAGAGTAAAGCATATAAGAGTAAAATGATAGCTTGGAGCACTTAGGAATAATGTCTAGTCTATCAGACATCCTTGTAACTCAATTATGCCTACATTTTCATGTACTAGTTACCGAATGATATGATATATCCCTTGGTGAGATCAAACTTCGAGAAAACAAAAGATATATATTCGTCGAAATCTCGCTACTTGATGTGCCCAATGTCTGAACTCCTTCAATGGGAATTATGCGAACTGATATCCTAACTTATGCTTATAGAGGAAATGAGAACATACCATGATCGAAAAATGTTTATGGGAACATGTATCTTAGATCTAATCTCCCTTAAGTCCTAAGGTTCCTTTCTCGGCATCATGTCAAATTCATTTGTGCGGCAAGGGTAATATTTCCTTCAAACATTAGACTGGCTTGCCACATTTGATTGGAAACATAATCTGTAACATAAGAACAAGAGATTTTCAGGAACTTCTAGGTATGCAATTTGAAATTTGGAAGCCTCTCTGACTGTAAGCTATGTCATGATTGTCATTCAATGGGTGGATGAAAGAGCCAACTGGGATACTGGCTTGAACTATAAGCCTTGAATGTCTAAATGGATTTAAGAATTTCGTATTTTGGAAAAAGTTCTAGAACATACTATCCATTGCTATTAATAATATTGATGGGTTCCTTCCAAGGCCTCCATCCAAAAGCTAGAATCGCTAACTCAAAGATGTAATCCTATGGGCTAATGATGTGTTGTAGAAAATGTAATCCTTGGGTAGCTTGGGATATATGTTGTCTTGCGTCGCAATGCTAACATTCGTTCATTAGGGCTTAGTGTGGCATTCAAAATGTATGTGGAAATCTTTCATGTGTCTATGCGGATTATCAGATGCATCACTGTGCCAAGAAGTCTTGGATGTGGTGTCTAAGTTTATCTATTGGCAGCCCATGAAGGCTGTTGTATAATGACTGCCATTGCAAAGAAAAAAATATTCCCGTATTTTTACTATTGTATTTGTGTGTCCAAATTGTGGGTGTTACAATAAGAGAAGTCAAAGTCAATTAATATATAGAAAAGGGTTAATAGGAGACTGACTTGGACCAATGACGCATATAGACTAGCACCCAACAATCAATCTAATTGGTCGTCGATTTATCAATCCCATAGATCAATGGCCCTTAGTAGAGGTCTCGTTGAATCCCCACGCTCAAATTCTTCAATAGTTTTTTTTTTAGCACCACATATCTATTTGATTTTTTAAAATCTCTTTTACACCTATACAAATCTTACCATCCACAAAATTTTTAAAACGATAGCTAAGTTATGTGGCCAATCTAGTTTACAGAATCACGATACTTTACCAAAAATACTTTTTTCTAATTCGGCACCTGATCACATGCTACATTTGAGTTTTGTAACCATAAACATCTCACCCTAGGTAGGTCACCATCTTAGGAAGTTGTAGAACTAAAATGCAAGCAGGTCCAAGACCATATAGAAGGGTCAAGACCATATGGTACAGTCTTGATATAAGTATACGGTCATACACTAGGTTAGTTTCTAATCAGAGTTCGAGAAAATAAGCATCATCTGTAATGCCCGAAGTTTCACGACACTCTATCTACCCACGGTAGAACGGTTTCAGACTAATTGGACTATCATGTGTGGAGCCCAATATATGTAATGTTTCTTCTAAAAAAGGTGTAAGGCATTACACCAAGGCCTTCCAATCGGGTCCAATCCTGATTCAAATTGGGAATCTAGCTCACAATATGCACGACTTCTGTCGGGTATCTAGATTAATCACTTTTGCATGTCTAATGGTTCTGTCCCAAAGCTCCAATTGCCTAGAACTGGATCCATTACTGTTTTAATTTCCTTTATTAAGTACCAATTTTTTACTTGGTAGGATATTGCTCATCTTGGGAGACAATCCCAAAATTATTGCCTATGTTCACCCAGATTTGGCATCTCTTCAGAGGGGAGATTTTATTTTGGATATGGAAAGAATGAACTCCTAATTTCTTTTCAAAATTAATGTACCCCTTGATGTAAATCTTAATTCGATAAGACTAATAAATCATATAGCTAAAACTCCAATGCATACTTAAAGTTGCATTTATTCAATTCCAAGAAAGTACAAGGGTGGCACAACATTTTCTAACCAAACTCCAGGCCCTACTGCGACCCCATAGGGGAAGTCCCATGCATATGTAGTCCCAAGTACCTACATGTCCACAGTAGGCATTCCCCACCTTCATCCCATGTAGGCCGACGCAACATCTGGGCAACATTGTGTGTTTAATCTTACCTAGCCCTCTAGATTTGGGTTGCCCCGAATCATCAGCTTATAGTCATTCGCCTATGTTCCGTCGTGGTCAGGGCATCTACCACTACATCTCCTCATTCATTTTCAACAAGGCTGGGGCTCACCAGGTTCAGCAAGATGGATGGAGAAGGTGAAGCACATTCATAAGACTCACTAGAAAGGGTTGGAGAGCTTCTTCTGCCGCCCTGTTCACATTTTGCCACTTGGCAACCACAAGGATCCACCCATTACCATCATGTGGAAAATTGACTCTCCTCAACTTCCGCCATTTGTTACGCACAATGGTATTTTACTTGCATGTTAAAAGTATAGAACAATGTTGCTATATAGGTAGGTAAGAAGATACCCTGGAACAGATCTTCCTAGTTCACGGTGTCTACGATGATCAGGATCTACCCGCATCGAGCATGTATATATATTTATATAAATAAATATTTACTTAGTTTCATTTCAGAACAAAGACGCAAATTTTTTTGGGTGTAAATATATCCTAGGCTATATCCTAGTATATGGCTATATATATATATATATATGCAAAACAGCGTAGTATAAAGTTCACGGGTTTCTGGGGCGTGCTCTACATACCACCCACTTTGTGGTTGAAACATTAGATTGGCCTCAGTTTTGATAAAATTCCCAAGCCCCATAACAGTCGGTCGCTTGTATTAATATAAGGTATGGTTTTATTGTAGTGGGGATTTTTTTTATTAAATGTGGGGGGCAGTGGGGGGGGGAGGGGAGTTCGTTGACCCCACCCCCCATCCCATATAATATGGGATGGGGGTGCGGTAATATGGGATGGGGGTGGGGTTGGCGAACTTCCCTCCCTTACCTCCCTCCCCTCCCCGGCTCCCCGATTAAACAATAACACTAAACAATAAAACCCCCACGTTTTCATAAACCCCAAACACATTATTTATACAACCATTATTGTTAAGTCTGGCTTGTGCATTCTTTGCAGTTTGTGTTAAATTTAACCCGCGGCCAGCCATTCTGCCTTATTTAATACACACACACACACACACACACACACCCAGATTTTGGATTGCATTGATATATGCTTTTCAACAAAAAAATAAATGTATATTCACACACACACACACATGTATATGTATATGTATATGTATATGTATATATAAATATACTTATACTCCTAAAATTTGGTGTGTGTATATACATATTTGAAAATAGATACAAAATGGGGCAAAATGCCCATACCTAAATAGGATAAATGCCATGAAATTTCTCAATAACAAATAAAATTTTACCCAAACCCTAGGAGAGGGTAAAATGGAATAACAAACCAAAATGAAAACAAACCCCAAAAGGGTTGCAAATAGAATAAACAATGAAATAGTGAGTATCCATCCTTGAGCTCCAATATTCTTCCATGGCTTCCTTCTTCTTCTCCTCCCAACCTCCAAAACAAAAATGAGAAAATAAGTCAAAAGAATGAATAAAAGATTTCTAAAAAGAATTTTAGGGTTAGTTTTAATCCCTAAGATCCAAGGGCCCATATTTAATCCATCCAATGGCTAAGAAACATCCCTACAAAAGTTAGGTGAGAATTAGGTGGGAGTATGTTTTAAATGAAATGCATGCATAGCTTGTGAATGGGGCCTCTCAAGGGGGTATTAAAAAATAAAGATTAAAATGTAACCTTGTGGTGTTAGTTTAGTGATTTTTTAAGGCCTTGTTTTTTGACTTCATTTAAATTAAATTGTATCCCACGATAACTAAACAATGTGTATATTAGGGATTAAATTTATTTGTATTTAATTAAATGGGAGGGTAAGTTTAGACTTAGCCTTACAATAATAAATTATTAAATGACATTAGAATTATGTTACTAAATTAAATACAGATCGTAACAAGGGGATTTTAAGCCTGAACTAGGGAATTAAATAATTTTAATTCAATGTTAATTAAAACGAATAAAATATTAATCGTCGAATAAACTAAACCTAGTTGAAGGTTGTTTCATTGCAACCGGTTTTAACAAAAAAAATTATTCAGTAAATTTTCCAATCTAACTATTGAGTTGTCTTGGGTTTCGTGCAAGAAATTTGTGGGCGTTATAGACTACGGATGGTATGCCCTTGTTGAAACAATTATGTGCTCAGGTTATGAATGTCAACCCTGTGACGTTGCCAATGCCACTTGGTATGTTTCCCTCGATTTTATTCTTGGCCAAGGACAAAGAGGAAAGTACTTTTGACAACTGGTTAACTGAAGAGGGAAATATGTCGGTGAGATAGTTACTATACAAATTTAAGTCTTCTAAATAGGAGAAATTAGTCAAGGCTATTAGATTACACAAATTGTTGCTTCTACTCACTAGATGATTGCCCCATAAATTAAGCCACTGAAGATGTAACATTTTATCAAACTCCAAGGGCACTATACTACTCAGTTTGTTAATTTATAATTCAAGCACTTATAGGAGAGTACAATTAGAGAGGGAGCTTGGAATTTCTTCAGTGAATTGGTTTTGCCATAAATAGAGCCCTTGAAACTTGGATAGTTTTCCAAACTGCGAGGGAATGTGGTCGGTTAAATGTTTGTAAACTAAAACAACTGATTGGAGATGAGTGTAGTTGGAAAGATCATTGGGGATCAGTCCTGTCAAGTAGTTGAAGCCAAGATCAAGCGATTTGAGTTGAATAAGCATACCCAATTCAATAGGAACAACACCATGGAGTTCATTTTCACTTAAATCCAAGATAGTTAAAAAGGACAGGTTTCATAAAAGGGAGGGTTATTTACTTCTAATCCAAGCTTCTCTAAATTTAGGAGAAGGCTGAGGGGGGAGGGGATGATGCCGCTTAGATAATTCGCAGTCAATCAAAGAACTCGTAGGCGAAAAAGGATTCCGAGCTGAGGTGGAATTTGTCTGTGGAAGGAGTTATAGAAGGGATCAAAAATTCTTAGGAAAGAGAGATTAACAAGAAAGGGAGAGATGGAAAAGGTTGCTAAGGACATACCTGTGAGATTCAAGGAAACCACAAGTTTTCCGCGACGAGAGCAAGAAACCCTGGTTCAATTGCAAGCAGTGTCATTGTGATTCATGGGAGACCAATCAGAGAGAGAATTATCAGCTGCAAGGGAATGCTTGAAGGAGAGAAGAGCCTATTGAACAGAAGAATAAGAAGGAGAAGAATGTGAGATGCGGGCAAGCTTGACACCCTCCTCTTGTAATAAATAAGAGCAAGTGCACAATGCAAAACTCTTCTTTCTTACAATAGAAACGCATATGAGCCAAGTGACATTTTTATCAATTGTTTGAAGGAGAAAGGGGATGTGCTACAAATATCGTCGAGGCAACATACTTTAGAGATATCTAAGATAACACAACCTTGTCAATCAATACCTGCAATGTCAATAGTTGCTTTTTGCAACGTCAACCCTTGTGTTTTGTGGGTGGTTAGAACGATAGGTAATTTTAGGAGGATTCACTTGCACATATAGCAAGATAATTTAGAGATAGTTACTTGTGGAGGGGATTTGGAAACCCATGTCGAGCCAATGTAATAATTGAATTGATAATCACAAAACATGGTAGGTCATGTGGTTTTACACCATATTTGTAAACCATTGTCTTAGGCCATTCTCCACACTTGTCCAAACAACAACAAATAACATCCACAAGAGTTTTCCTTGAGGATTCGTAGTTAACACCGCCTCCTTAGGGCTCTACTCCTCATTGTTGATGAGGACTTTGCAATGGTTAGCGTCAAGACCCATATCAATGCTCGATCAAGTGAATGTTGTTATGGTCACTACGTGGTATTGTAGAATGGCCCAACCCATGAAATTGTAAAACATAGGACTCTTCCCACATGTCAAGTCTCTATGAAATTTTCTCGAGGGTGAACATATCTTCATTTGAGGGTGGAAATATTTGACAGTTGGGGATTTTGAAAATAGTTCAGTTTTGGTTTGGTTTGGAAAAGTATTAAATATTAAAAAAATAAAAAACAATTGAAATTTGTAAAACAATTAAAAATGGTTTTTGTGATAAAAAAGGAGGAAATCATAGGAATTGAAACGAAGCAATATTTATTGATCCATGTGTTGACTCCAAATCTATCACTGGTGCTACCTGTTGTCCAAAATAGCACCCATGTTATTTTGAAAACTTCATTTAAGTTTACAGAGTTAGCAACTCTTGTTTGAAAAGTAACGGAACAAAGGAACTTAGTATTATGTAGAAATTAGAATATGTAGTGTTCCGTGAAACTCATGATCTTAGTGTTCCTTGGAAATAAGAAGTATAGTGTTCTACAGGTTTGCCTAACCCGTGTAACAAAGGAGCATTACCGCGGGTAAATGTGTCACAGAAAATAGGCTTAAGACTTTTCGACATTGCGGGAGAAGAAAGGTGGAGCAAAGGAATGGAAAACTTAGTGTTCCACAAAGTGGGCATAGCCTATGGGACAAAGGAGTAGAAGTCATGGAACAAGTAAACTCAAAATCCCATGGAACAAAGAGTCTGCAATACAAAGGAAATGACACGTAAGTTGGTGGGTTCTACAAAATGAAGAAAAATCACATTTCACAGAAATCGTGGTGGAATGAAGGAATGGTCACCCGCAAAACAAGGAAAATACAAAATCATGTAACAAAGAACCCACAATACAAAGGAAATGTTGCAGAACATAGAATATTTCATGGAATGAAGCATAATCCGTGGAAGGAGGAAAGATCGGGCTACAAGTGGTGAAAATAATTGAAGAGTCAACGATTGTTCATGGATCCATGTAGAAGTCGGAAATGGAGTCGTGGTTCACTAAAGGTTCACCAAACAAAACAAAAAACCACAGTAGACATCATCAAGGTGGCGAAACATCAAAATTCTATGAAGAACAAAAAATTCGTGCCTAATTTGAATTAGGCGCTCAACCACTCCAACAACCAAAATTTAGTTTTGAACAACGTTGTCCTCATGCACTGGCGATTTGATGGTGTGTAAGTGGAGTAATGTCAGGCTCCCACACCTAGCCTACACAATCAATGGCAATTGGTCCTTGGTGTTGACATAGCGGTTGACTTCATTCATCGTTGGACATAATGGTTTCCCTCTTCTATCTCGTAAAGTTTCTATAAATGTACGTGCAAAAGCATATGTAAAAGGTTCACTTTTGTACTAAGTCCGAGAGATCTTCCCTTTTGAGCTCGAAGCTTTTTCTTGCAGACCTATGTGACGTGCTTGTGAAGTCTTCACGCGTCTCAACTCGATTATATTGTAAATTGATAAGTTCTTGATATTGAATGCAAGTGTGATTTCTTTCCTTTGAATGCTCACCTTCAGTCTTATTATGTTTAGTTCTTCATATGTTATGTGTGCATTCCTTGGATCTTTGCATATAATTTTATATATGTGTCATTGGAGCCAGAATCGAACCTTATTATAGTTTGGTACATCACCTCTCTTTAATTCAACATTTATCTCTCTCAACCCTTGTCCCTTGGAATTATTAGGATAAAATTAGATAGTAGTAGTGTAGTGTTGGTTGGTTAGTCTCAGTGAGCCAGGATAGAAGGAAACAAACTTCTTTGGCAATTGACCTTTAACGGTGTCATCGTCCCACACTTTGGAGGTCTTTCCATGTTTCACTAAGCTGTTGAATCTACTAGATTCAACAAAGGTGCAATCTTAGGTGACACCACTACCACCGACCCAATGGTCTACAATAACACTAAATTGAGTTATCAAGTTTGTGGTACCATGGAATTTCATTGTCTATATACCAAGATGTCTCATGTTCGATCCAATAGAAGGTTGATAAAGAAGGTTTGGGTGACTAGAAAAGTTTTGGTATTGTGCATGATCAACCAACATGCGAAAATGCACCATGATATACATTTATCTATCGAAAATCTAGACGAGTAAATCATCTATTTTTGCATTAATGCCAACAATTATATTCCCAAACGTCAAAGGAATTTTCCCAATGTTGCCATATTTTGTGCTTCCTTTTATGTCTGGTGCCACATAACATGCCCACTGTTGTTTGCATCTCTTTTTAGTGTCCCCATCACTAATTTTGGTGCATTTTCTAGTACATAGTCTATGGGAATAAACCAGAATACTAGTCTACATATGCTTAGCAACTTTAAGGAGTATCCAAATGTGGATTTTTTTCTTGCGTGTTGTGCATGACATCATTGCAATATCTTGTCCTACTTGTTATGGCTAGTGTCACACAACATTCTAACCATTGTTTGCATCTAACTTGAGTGTCAATTTCGATGCATTTTCTAGTACCTAGTATATGGGAATAATAGATAACACTAGTCTACATATGCATAGCAACTTTAAGGAGTATCCGAACGCGGATTTTTTCTTCTTGTGAGTTGTGCATAACATCATTGCAATTTCTTGTGCTACTTGTTATGGCGAGTGCCACACAACATTCAAACCATTGTTTGCATCTCTCTTCACTGTCCCCATTAGAAATTTTGGTGCATTTGTTAGTAACTAGTCTATGGGAATAAAGGATAACACTAGTCTACATATGCTTAGTAACTTTCAGAAGTATCCAAATGTGATTTTTTTCTTCTTGTGAGTTGTGCATGACACAATTGTTGAATGTGGGCCTTCAACCCCCTACTTATTGTCACCATAGGGGGTCCAGGACCTTATGTTGGGGGACAACCCTATGTTTAGAGATAGAGAGTGTGTTATAGTTGATTTACAAAATCTATTTGGTGTTAGATTCTATATGGCATTAACAGATGAGTATGTTACATATTTATACAATAGCTACAACAAAGTAGGTAGGTACAACTAACACTGGTTACAAAGAGGAATGCTTGCAAATCATTTCATCTTCTGAGTTAAGTGACATTTGAACTTCTTCTAGGTGTAGTGGTTGAACTTCTTGTCTCACGATTATTTTAGGAGATCCCCTGATGTTCCGCATAACTGAAGGGTGCAACTTGGCAAGCCATGTGGCAGGGAGATTGGTTGTTACGTACATTGCGATTCCTGTGCAAAAGTGTGTTGTAAATGTGGTGCATGGTTATTGAGCAAGGAAAGCTATATGCAAGGCATGTGATGCAGTGAAGGTTTCTATGAGGCTTAAGATGTTCTATGCAAAAGGAAAGTGTTGTGCAGTATGTTTTGAGGTATTGCGTCGGTGCACAAAATTAACACAACACTTGTGTGCACATTGTGAGGTGCCAAGATGCAAATGCACTCCAAGTTTGTGTGGAGAGGTGTTCATGTTGCACAAGTGTGGAAAGGGAATGTATATTGTGAGGTGTCACGGTGTAGATATACTCCAAGTATGTGTGGAGAGGTGCATAGGTGCACAAAGGTGGTGTACGCAGCTGCACACAAATCACTCATTGACTTTAATTTGTGCATATTTTCATTCAAGAAATTTGTCTCCTTTCATGTGTTTGGTTGCAATCTTGATAAAATGTACTATGTGGTAGGAGGCATTGGAAGGTGGCTATACTACAAATGAATTATCAAAGTAAAGGCATAAAATGCCCTTTTAAAACTACTAATTATTGATAGTCATTTTCTTGTTAATCCATGCAAACTTCTAATGAACAATTAATTCACCTTATATGACAACATTAATTTTTAGATTCTTATGTGGCAAGTAAAATATAAGAGTTTGAAGATTGTTGATGCTTTTCAATGATAGCTAAAATAGTAAAATCGTGGTTAATGGTTTGAAAATATCTATGAAATTTTGCCCACCCCCCTTGCTTTGAAGCTCCAACATTCCAACTACTTGAAAATTAGTGCACCCAAAACTATGACAACGTTTTCCAACTTCTTCCTAATAATGATAATCTTGTAGTTATTTGTGTCAAAGTTGCCTAATTTATGAAAAAGGTGAATTATTTGCAATGTGTTGGAAAATCTTGAGGGAAGGAGTAATGAAGCTGAGGAATATACAAAGAGTGAGGACAAAAAAAGCTCGATCAGCAAGAGGGAACTTGTGAAAGATAAAAACCCTAAATGTGAGGAATCACCTAACTATTGACAAGGACATATTCAACCGCACTAGCATCTCAATTACTAGGGAAACAAGTGAGTTTTCTAGAATGGGAGAATTAGGGAACTCGCCGAGTTAAAGAATGTGCCTCGTATAACATAAAGTATTACAAAATACAATAAAGGGCCATAAACATTCTTTATTCTAGCCTCTTTCCATTTTGAACCTATAATTTGGACTTCTGCATGTTTTGAGACAACTAATTACCCTACATATATATCAACTTCAATCTTCATTCATACATGGAATTTGATTTTCACTAGCATTTGCTAGGGAGGCAACAACCAATTAAAAACATCTTTGAGTCATATCTTGTCATATGAATGGAATCTTTACTAGCGCTTATTGGATTTGCAGCACATTAAGAAAGTATTCAATTTGATCATGTTATAAAATATAATTGCAATGTTCCTCTCGCTCCTATGGAAGTCGTCCATCGCATTCCTCAAAATTTCTTGTGGTTCTCGTCCTCTTGCATTCAACCTCTTCCAAATCTATAATGACTACAAATACTTTCATTTCATTATAAAGTCAACCTTAACTATAAATCATTTGTGTCCTTTTGTTGTCCATAGCTAGATTACACTGATTAGGTAGGGCCATGGCCTATTTAGTGCTTTCACTGTCTGACCTCCCCTCAGTATTATGAATTTATATACCTTATTATGCCAAGTATTTAATACCATACAAATGCAATTTCGATACACTATATATTGTGATTTTACTTCTACATATATAGAATATTCTCCTCTCGAACATCAATTTGTAAACCTCGTCATGCAAGATTTTCAGGCACCATACATATATACCAATTATAATTTAATGAAACTTTTAGTTTTGCTTCATATATCAATTATAATAGTTTATTTCTAAATTAAAAACATACAAAATCAAATTAAATTTTACAAAAAGCAAACATACTAACACTCCCAAAAAGGGATGTGAAGCAACATTACAAATCTCTAACCATAAATGAGACACAATCCACATGAACATAGGTAAATTTGAGTACATGATCTGAAATCTGTAATTCCGTACCATACATTCGATTTTATGAATTCAACAGCATGCTCTAGATCTCCATACACTTAGAAAAAACCATTTTGTAGAAACTGGAAATAGAACCTGGTCCCTTGTTTATATCTGCAGGTCTGACAGTGTGCAGCTTGTTCTGCAGATTGTGTTTTACAGATTGCTTCACATAGCATCACCAATAATCTCCACAAGAACATTGTCCTTGTTTGAAATGATGGAACCGGTTTGCATCTCTTACAACAATTTGTCTTGCAACAATCTTGGAGATAAACTTGGTTGCAGTGTGGCAGTCAACACACACACGAAGGTTTTTGACTACTCTAATAGTTGTCCCTGAGGGCGTGTTTAACAATCCAAATGCAATTGCCAACTTTTCGCTATGGTGGCAAAGGAATAAATCTTTTTCCTCCTTGTCCACATCAATCACTACATGTTTTGAATCTGGAAAATATCCTGCTGCCTTCATCTCCCAAGACAACTTCTCCAACATTGCATAGATCTCCTGTGTCTGTGGGTGTGATCTGTCTCCTACACAGAATGCATGTACCATTTTATGGTCTTCAATCCAACTACATCCGGGTATCTTTTTAACTCCTCTTTCATTCATCAATCTCCTTATCATTTGAGCCTCCCCCCACCTGCCCACTTCTGCATAGATGTTTGACAGAAGAACATAAATTGCAGCATTTTGAGGATCCAGCTCTAAAAGAAGAGTTGCTGTAAATAATCCTAACACCATATTTTTATGTATCCTACAGACACCAAGTAAACACCTCCACACAATGACTACAGGTTTAATTGGCATTTTGATGATGAAGTTTAGAGTTTCATCAAGATAGCCAGCGCGGCCAAGAAGGTCAACGATGCACACATAATGATCAATTGTAGGTGTAATGCAATAAGAGGCCATGCCATTGAAGTGTTTACAACCCTCGTTCACTAAACCTGCATGGCTGCATGCCAATAAAACACAGGTGCAGCTTACATGGTCAGGGTATGTTCCAGAGTGCTTCATTAGTTCAAGGAGTTTGAGAGCATCATTGCAAAGGCCATTTTGTGCATATCCCGCAATCATGACATTCCATGAGACCACATCTCTTTGAGGCATTTTTTCGAACAGTTCACGTGCCTTGTTTATGCTTCCACACTTTGCATACATATCTACCAGGGCACTTGCAACTACAACATTTGACAGACACTGACTTTCCATTACGCTTTGATGGATGTCCATACCCTGTTCTAAAGCTCCCATTTTGGCACAGGCAGGGAGGACACTGGTAAAGGTTGTGGAGTCTGGCTTTACACCTGACAATCGCATTTGCTTAAAAGCTTCAACAGCCTTTTCAACAAACCCATTTTGCGCATATCCTGCAATCATTGCAGTCCATGACACCACATCTCTTCGATGTATTTTATCAAACAGTTCATGTGCCTTATGTATGCTTCCACATTTTGCATACATGTCTACTAGGGCAGTTGCTAGTACATCATCTAACAATATTTTGCTTTCTATTATGCTTTGGTGGATGTCCATACCAAGTTCTAAAGCTCCCATTTTGGCACAGGCTGGGAGGATGCTGGCAACGGTTGTGGAGTTTGGCTTCACACCTGACAATTGCATTTGCTTAAAAGCTTCAACAGCCTTTTCAAAAAGCCCATTTTGTGCATATGCTGCAATCATTGTAGACCATGACACCACATCTCTTTGAGGGATTTTATCAAACAATTGACGTGCTTTGTGTATGCTTCCACATTTTGCATACATGTCTACTAGGGCAGTCGCAACTACAACATCTGACAAAGAATTGCATTGGATTATGCTTAGGTGGATGTACATACCCTGTTCTAAAGCTCCTATCTTGGCACAGGCTGGGAGGATGCTGGCAAAGGTTGTGGAGTCTGGCTTAGCACCTGACAATTTCATTTTCTTATAAGCTTCAATGGCCTTCTCAACAAACCCATTTTGTGCATATCCTACAATCATGGAATTCCATGAAACGGCAGTTCTTTTAGGCATTTTGTCGAACAGTTCGCATGCATTTTGTATGCTTCCACATTTTGCATACATATCTACCAGGGCATTTGCAACTACAACATTTGACAAAAATCCCTTCTCCATTAGGTTTTGATGTATGTCCATACCCTGTTTCAAAGCTCCTATTTTGGCACAGGCTGGGAGTATGCTAGCAAAGGTGAACTGATCAGGTTGGACACCTGCTGGTTGCATTTGGTGAAACAGTGTCAATGCTTCGCCAGGATGGCCATGACTTCTGTGAGCTGCAATGACGATGTTCCATGAGAAGAGGTCTCGTTCAGTCATTTGGTCAAACACTTGGCGAGCATCTGCTAAACAGCCGCACTTGTCATACATGCGTATAAGGGTATCTTGCAGTAATTTGTGCGTGGCAAGCTTAAATTCCCTCTGATTGATGTGGGAGTGAATTTGCTTACCCTCTGAAAGAGTTTTCTTGGAAATGCAGGTCTGCAGTAGGTGAAAGTATGTGTGATAGTTTACAGGGGGGTTGTGTTTAGTAAGCAGAATGTGTAGCGCCTCTTTCAACCGACCTTCTCTACATAGTGTCGTGAGATTGAGATTGAGATTAGAAGTAGATGGCATTAGCGTTGGCATAGTATGATTATAATTACAGTGTTGGAGGCGTGCATTTTTAGATATTTACATCGTAGTAATGAAACACTATCATCGTAGAAATGAAAAACGTTGCAAAATGGACATTGGCGTCCTTCAGCAGCAAGTCACAATCCACATGACAAGGAAATGCAGCAGACAGCAACAATTCAGATGAGGAGAGATACTTAATTTCTCCTCCTCCATGAGGGTTGTTTTGAGTTATATATATATATATATCGAGATATGCTTACTCAGCAAGCTGACATTAGTTAAATGTAATCTCTAGATCCTAATTTTCGGCAGATGTCCCTATCTATGTAAAATTGTTGGTTTCCCATCAAAATAAAAAAATCAATCTAGTTGGATTTGACTTTTTGAGGTTTGATTTGAAAATTTGTCATATAAGTCTCATCAATATTTTTGGCGCCATCCATGTGTTTGAAGTGTTTGATTTAGTGGGGATCCAGTGCCAACTTCCTTGACGAGGACATCTCGGTCCTAAAATAGAGGGTTCTATTTTAACAAGTGGAAGCATGTACAAAATAGTTGCAAGAAACTTTGCAGGTATTAATTGTTTTGTGGAGTTTAAGGTCATTTGCAAATATTAAGGAAAAATGTAAATTGAAGAAGATGATGGGGTATTGTATGTTTTTAAAATCAAATGTAAAAAAAATACATGGTGGAGGTCAAGGCCACTGGCCTTGTTACAATCTTGGTGATTCTTCCAATACTTAGCCATCCCTATGTGCAGACTACATCACACCAATGAATGTCATACATTGCTTGTCATTATTGTACTGCAATCATTCCTACCACTATGTTGGTAGTTGCTGGTACATCGAGTTAAAACCTTATTTGTTTGTTCCCTCCACGCAAAATTTGCTATTGTTCAATCCACATTCTACCATTGATATTTTTTTCGTGCACCAAATCCAACATATATTTCTACAAAACCTGCCATGAGTGCCAAAAACCCTCCACGTACATCCTTACTACATATACAAAATCCTCATTGACAATAGAACCTATGCACTATTAACTGACACCCTCAAGGGAAAACATCCACATGAATTTCATCCTCACGAGTCTCGTTGCCAACCAATATCTCAACTCATGCATCCGACAAGAAACATACATTGAGCGACATGTCTTGTCTCAATAAGACTTTCTACTTAAGATACCCTATGACACACCTTATTTGTAAGACATTATTGATGCATGTCGTGGTTAGGGATCCCAATGAAAGGATGCCTTAGACAACATCGCCCTAAAAGTTAATTCGTTACAGACTATCCTATACATATCCTAGTCATGCTTTTTATAACCTCCTACAACACCACCTTACTACCCTCTTACAATCACATATTTATTCACTTACAAAAATCTTATATATTTGTCTAATCACTTTTGAATCATCTCTAAAGTCCTTCATCTACCTCATAAGCCTTCCTCTAGGACCCCATTATATTTCATTAATTGGAACTTGAGGTATTGACCATGATTGATACCATTTGAATATTATTCTTCATCGTCAATTAAATCTAACATTGTCGATGCATAAAACTATAGGGAACTAATGACGAATATGTTCCCTATTTATCAATGGCCTTTAAGAGCAATTACCATCATCACATCATCTTTCAGTTGGAGTGATTGTTGTTTCCAATCTATTGTTGAAGGTCCTAAAGGTTTAGGAGTTAGTCTTACTTATCTTTGGAGGTAATAGTTTGAGCAATGGGTCTATGAAAGTTAGGAATTGGACCTACACTAATAAGGTATATCAAGTATTTGGAGTCCCCAATTGCGACATGCTTATGTCTTCTTTTTATCCATCTTGTGGTACCCCACATCAACTCTCTCATAAGGTGTTGATAACTCTGGGGAAATTCAATGTGAATATGGTGTTTGCATGAAGGTTATGAGTATCATTTTGCTTTATGTCATTTCTAATTTGATTGATTAATTGATGTATCATGCACATAGATTAGAATATTTATCTATTACATTATTCTATATCACCCTTTACCTTACAATCCACATTTTGGGCACTACAACCTATCAATCTTTACAATCCTTGTGTGTGTGTGTTCCTTACACTTTATTTATCTATTTATAATTAGGATACTATTAATATGTCATCCCATATCCTAGATCTCGACTTTGAAACCCTACACCATTGATAGAGAGTGGATTTCCATCTTCTAGATCCACAACTCTAACACCGTACAACCCTCTTGTGTGTTTTCCTTATAATGCACCTCTTTATATCCTAATCTGTATTTTTTATAATAAAAAGAGGCTAATCTATAAACCATCTTATCCCATATAGAGTTTCATGAGCCTGATGTGAATCTTACTCCATTGATCGTGTCATCTTCTTGTTTCCTCTTTATAATCCATAGAGATCATCTTCACCATCACTAGAATCTAATGAACCTAACATGAATCTTATTCCACTACTAATTGATTCATCTGGTGATCTAGGTGTGAATCTTATTCCACTATTGATCGAGTCGTATTCATGCACAATTATTGTCTTCACCATTCTAGTGATCTAGGTGTGAATCTTATTCCACCGTTGATTGAGTCATATTCACGCATAGTTATTGTCTTCACCATTCTAGTGATCTAGTTTTGAATCTTATTCCAGAGTTGATTGAGTCATATTCATGTTCATTTTTTATACCTCTTTCATATCTTATCTCTCATGATCATGCCTTCTCATAAAATTATTTTTCTAATGATCCACAATCCATTTAAATTATATATGGGTTACTTTGTTCGTATTTCTTTCCACACTATTGAGGGGATGTTATCAACTAATTTTGACTTCACAAAATTACAACATGAAAATTAATTTTTTTGTAAAGTGTCTTTTTTCATGGTTAATTGCCCTCATCACGATCGTTTTGGATTTCGTTTCATCCATTTTGAATAAGTCCTTCTCCCACTATATTGTAAACTATGTTTTAATTAATTAATTAATTAATATTTACCTTATTATTTAATCAAATTAAATTTATTAAATATTAGGGTTTTTAATTAATAAAAATTAATTTAATACTCATGAAATTTATTCGACAAACTTGGAAGAACTTTTCTTATTTTCCCCAATTGTCGTGAGCATTTAACTACCATGAGAAATTGTCATGGGAAATTATTATTCTGCTTCCAATTACCATGGATAATTACAATTTTGCTTCCATCATACAAAATTGGGAAGGAGACGATTATAAGAAGTTGCAGAAGCGGGAGAAATTTGGAAGAAGAAGAAACAAGGAAAATATTACAGACACCCAGAGCCAGAAGAAGGAAAAGCTCATTCTATAGGAACTCCTCAGCTTTCATATGGAAACCTGGCATGGGCATTAGCTAGAGCCAGGAAACCTTGAAAGCTCCAGGTGGTTTTCTCCATCAAATCATTATTTTCTATTGAGTCCATGCCATAACCCGATTCAAGCTCTCTATATTGTTGTATGTGTTGGAGTTCAGGAAGTTCATTTTTGGTAGGACGTGGATCTTGGATGGGTGCTCGGCCGATCCTTACACTTACAAAGTCAAGCTTTAAATCAACTCTCATATGTTCTTGCACCAATCTTTGATAGTTCATGCTTGACCCATATAACATGTATGAGATCATTTCCTGCCAAATTCAGCTTGGAATAATACGAGGAAGTTTAAATTATTTCCTTTTATATGCCATTTTTCTTTTGTATTAAAATTTTGTTTTCTTTATTGTACTCTAATCAAGCCAAAAAACTACGTAGGGGTACAAACAAAGATCATAATTTTGTTTCTACGCAGTCCCCACACGCATTCAAAGGAAATATCTGTCCAAAATGCTTTCATGGAAAACAGGGAGTTGTCCATGCAAAGGAGGTAGAAAACCAGTCAAATAAGATCCACCACGTACTGGCCAAAGGAATATACAACCCACATGTATTCACAATTAGAAAAATATCGTGCATTGGTCAAAAGAAGAGATCAAGGTCACGATTCACGTTTGCAAGAAAACCAGTCAATGTTGGAATGTGAGAAGGAGAATTTGTAAAACCTAGCTGCACACGCCAAGGAAAGATGAAACACCTAGCTGTTTGATGAAAGGAGGTAGAGGCCATGCATTGGTTAAGGCAATATAGATCCATGTTGTCAAAGAAGAAGATGAAGGAAGCCACACATGTAAAGGAATAGATGCACATGTATCAGTGAAAACCACACATTTCTAGAATGAGAGCCCACATTTGTTGCATGTAATCCCATTCACACATGATACAAAGGAAGATTGCCCATGCAAGACACTATTGACCATGCCTTTTTTTAGGATAATTCATTGTCAAAACACATTGTCAAAATGCAAATCCATAGGTAATAAAGTCCATGTATGAGAAGAAAGAATAAGCTAGCTCAAGTTTTTGTTTTTCAAAGTTAAGTTTCAGGGTAGTTCTGTTTTCAAATATGAATTCATGTATTATGGCTCGATCTGTAACTTGACCTAAGTATCAATATTTTGTTGTATAGCTCAAGCTCGTAGCTGAGCTCGAGCTCATATTGCCACATTAAAAAATATATAAATGGCTCGGTTTTATTTTAAAAGGGGTAAAATAATAGAAAAAAGAGCTTATTTTTCTTGCGGCGAAGGTGTTCCGAAGACTGAGACCCGACACCTTCCCAGTGTATGCTTCTTTTTGCTTTCCGCTTTAAAAATTCATAATGGGTGAACGCTCTAACAAATCGACACTCATGTATGTATATCAAGGATTAATTCCAGCATCGTCCCTAAGTTTGGCATACGATAATATTTTAGATACTAATATGGGTCATGTGGATATGGTCTAATTTTGTGACAAGGTAAGGAGGGAAGGAAAATCTATTTTCTCAAAGAGGCTCTATCGTTGCGGCTTACCTCAAGCAACAACATTTCTAGTGGCAATATAATGTCCCGAGTTTGTTCTGGCTTGTGCTAAACACTACGACCCTGAGTGTCAGGGAATATTTAATGAAAGAAATGAACCCCTTCTACTCAACTCTCCTGAGCATATGGAAGATATGTTAAAAGTGTCACTTTATGAAGAAAATGTTGACATAACGCAAGAATCGACACAATAATTCTGGGATGAAGATCCCTTGAGATGGTAAAAAATGGTTGATAAAAATTGGTTAGTCAAACCAAAAACTCACACTCCAAGGATCCCCAAAGAATGGTTTTGTGTGGAGTTTCATGAAGAAATAGGAGATATGATCACTCTCCTTAGCAGGTTTTTTTGTCTTCTTTCCGCTAGGAATTTTCATCCTTGGATGTACAAATTCATTGGTATCATTCTTGATGCAAAGATGTTCATTGATTGGGCAAGTATCATCAATGACACTCTCCATAAGCAGTTGATTGAGGTAAAAATGACGGGTCATTTTTACCTGACCTCATATTTGATATATGTTGTACCAAGAAGCAGGATATTTTCAGGGCTGACAACTAGAGGTGCAATGGGTCTTGGTAAAAATAGTGCTTTTCACTTTTACCCACAACTTGAGTTCAAGAATGGTTCTCACCATTTTCGGAGGGTCAACGATGCATTCCTTTTCTATATAATCTGGTCACTAGGGAGAAATCTAGAAGAAATATTTTCAAAGGATGCTAAGACCGTGATAAAACAATGGGGAACTTGGTATATCCAATTTCCTTCTTACTCCTATATACAGGTTAGTGGATTTGTGGGAGATCCTTATAAACGTACTAAATATGTCATTGAAAAATTGGTGTCGATGAATCTTTCACGTCAAATTTTCAAAGTCAATCGCCTACTTGTGGATAAACATAAAGGAGGCATTCATTTCCTGATTCAGATAGGGAATACAAATGTCCAAGTTCTCGCAGTGTAGAACTAATGGAAAAGAAATTTGCCCATTGTTAGTGTAGGTTATTATTTATCCTTCTATTTATTTATTAGGATAATTCTTACACTTGTGTTAACCTTACACTTGTTGCTTTAGCTTGCTTAGGTGTACTAGTTGTGTGGAGGTAGCTTACTAGTTATGTTGAGTTAGCTTCTCGGTTATGTGGAGTTAGCTTACTAGTCTTGTGGAGTTAACTTAAATATCAGTATCAGTTAGTGGAAGTTCTTCACCACTGATCTAGGTAGTAGTTGCAATTCCCTCCTCCTATGTGTACATCCTTCTTATTGAGAAATGTAATGTATTGAGCACTATGGATTATGATGGATTTCCATATATGATATTTTAGCTCTTTTGTTTTGCAAATCTAATGTGGTGTGCTATTATCATCTGAGATCACGGCTTGGAACAATATTTTTATCATTCCTTTCATGGTATTAGAGCGGTATATGATGTAGATATTCATCTGTAAGTTTTTTATAAGCAAGAGTTTATTTGTTTTCATATATTTTGGAATTTGTTAGTAGGGTCCATTTTTACGCAAAACAGAGGGCTTTGTGGGCTTTGAAAGGCGGAAAAACCCCATAAACAATTGTATACTTGGCCATTGAAGGAGCCATCTTGTTTTTAGTGTGGTTTGGTTTTACAGAGGTAGACATTGATATGTACAGATCCGCTTGGAAATTTGTGCTAAGGGAATACAAATTTGTTGGGGAAGTAGAAAATCCATAAAAAAATGATTTCTAGGTTTTTGTGGGTTTTTTGCATTTGGTACTAGGTTTTTTCTTCTACTTTGCAGCATTCCTATTTGATAAGAATATGGTCATCTTCCAATTTTTTTCCTAGGGAAATCCTTACCGGGGAAGTAGAAAATCCAGAAAAATGGTTTTTGGGGTTTTTTTGCATTTGGTAATGGGTTTTTTTCTTCTACTTCTTAGAGTTTCTATTTGGCAGGGAAGAGGAAATATTCAATATTTGTGACATGGGGAAATCTGTGCAGAGGAGGAAGAAAGTCCAGAGAAACGCTTTCTAGATTTTTCTAGGTTTTTTGCATTCGGTAATGGTTTTTTTTCTTTGGCTTTGCTGAATTCCTGTGTGCGAAGGATTTGAGGGTTTTTTAGATCTATGCTACCCTTGAGAATTTTAAAATTTGTGCCGACGAAGCAGAAAATTTGGGAAAACCATTTATCGGTTTATCTGGGTTTTTCACGATCATTATTGGATTTTATTCTTTTTCTTCCGTTTTGTAGATATATAATTGAATTTTTTTTCCAGAAAATAAATCGAAGACTGGAGAGCATTTTATTTATTTTTATTAAAGCACAAACTTGATAAATTTGTATCTTTTGATTGGTAACTCAGATTTGAGTGTCGTTTGTTTCAAAAGTGTTTATTTTTTCATGCTTGTTCCACTGAAACTATTTATTTTGAGAAATAAAATAAAATTTTAAAATTTCATATTTGTAACATGCACTGAATTATAAAGTGCCACCATTTATATCTCTCTTGTTTGTTGAGATATTTTAGATACGTATTTTTGACACTTTTTTGACATGTTGACAATCTCTCTTGTGGGGGAGCTATTCTAGTGAATCTAGTGTTAGTTTGTTAGTGTTCGAGTAGTTGATTTTGGGCAACTCATACAAATTTATGGTTTCACTCTACCCATTCAACATTATGGGAGGGTGTGGTGTTGATGGTTTATCTGGGTTTTACACGTTCATTATTGGATTTTATTCTTTTTCTTCCGTTTTGTAGATATATAATTGAATTTTTTTTCCAGAAAATAAATCGAAGACTGGAGGGCATTTTATTTATTTTTATTAAAGCGCAAACTTGATAAATTTGTATCTTTTGATTGGTAACTCAGATTTGAGTGTCGTTTGTTTCAAAAGTGTTTTATTTTTTCATGCTTGTTCCACTGAAACTGCTTATTTTGAGAAATAAAATAAAATTTTAAAATTTCATATTTGTAACATGCACTGAATTATAAAGTGCCACCATTTATATCTCTCTTGTTTGTTGAGATATTTTAGATACGTATTTTTGACACTTTTTTGACATGTTGACAATCTCTCTTGTGGGGGAGCTATTCTAGTGAATCTAGTGTTAGTTTGTTAGTGTTCGAGTAGTTGATTTTGGGCAACTCATATAGATCTATGGTTTCACTCTACCCTTTCAACATTATGGGAGGGTGTGGTGTTGATACTGCTTCTTCAGGTTTCATGTCCTTGCCTTGTTACCTTTAGCTTTTCTTGGATCGTGACAATCTTATTTAGTTGGATCTCGTGTTCTTGCCTTGTCGCCTTGGTTATTGTTTTTATATCGTGGCACACCTATTTGTAGCATTTAATATTGCTTCTTCAGGTTTTGTGTCCTTGACTTATTACCTTGGCTTTTCTTGGATCATGGCACTCCAATTTATTTCGATCTCGTGTCCTTGCCTTGTTGTCTTGGTTGTTCTTGGATCGTGGCACACATATTTGTAGTAGTTGATAAAATTATGTTTGGTGTTTTTTTTACACTTTAAACATCACTCCATTGACAGTCTCCTTGCATGGAGCTATTTTGGTGAAGCCCAATGTTAGTTATTTTTGAGTTCTATGATTGAGAAGTGGATACAATCCATAGTGTGCACTAAAATTCTACAATATTGTATGATTTTTTGGAGCCAAGCTTCTTGGGATATCTTGCAGTGGGATTTTTCTCTCTCTATTTTGTTATTACTGGTTTTGGGTACCTTGTGGTGTCCAATTTTACCAGTTATTATACGTGGGTACCTCATCAGGCCTTGTTGTTAGGACCCACCTTCTTTTCCACCCACCTAAGTTATGCTTACAGGAGGGTGTTAGTGTAGGTTATTATTTATCCTTTTATTTATTTATCATGATAATTCTTACACTTTTGTTAGCCATTAGCTTGCTTAGGCATACTAGTTGTGTGGAGTTAGCTTACTAGTTGTGTTGAGTTAACTTCTCAGTTATGTGGAGTTAGGTTACTACTCTTGTGGATTCAACTTAAATACCAGTATATTAGCTAGTGAGAGTTTTTTACCATTGATTTAGGTAGTAGTTGTACTTCCCTCCTCCTATATGTACATCCTTCTTATTGAGCAATGTAAGTAATTGTATTGTAATGTATTGAGCATTATGGATTATGATGGATTTCCATATATGGTATTTTAGCTCTTATGTTCTTGCAAATCTAATGTGGTGTACTATTATCATTTGAGAACGCAGCTTGTAAATCCATATATTAATTCTGAAGAAGTAGTATCAACACCACACCCTCTCATACTACTGAATGGGTAGAGTGACACCATAAATTTATATGAGTTGCCCAAAATCAAGTACTCGAACAATGACAAACTAACACTGGGATTCACTAGAATAGCTCCCCGATAAGAGATAATATTTCAGATACTAATATGGGTCATGTGGATATGGTCCAATTTTGTGACAGGGTAAGGAGGGAAGGAAAAACATTTTTCTCAAAAATGCTCTATCATTGCGGCTTACCTCAAGTGGAAGCATTTCCAGTGGCAATATAATGTCTCGAGTTTGTTCTGACCTATTCCGATCACTACAACCCTGAGTGTCTGGGAATATTTAATGACAGAAATGAAACCCTTCTACCCAACTCTCCTGAGCATATGGAAGATATGTTAAAAATGCCACTTTATGAAGAAAATGTTGACATAATGTAAAAATCGACACAACAATTCTAGGATGAAGATCCCTTGAGATGGTAAAAAATGGTTGATAAAAATTGGTTAGTCAAACCAAAAAGTCACACTTCAAGGATGCCCAAAGAATGGTTTCATGTGGATTTTCATGAAAAAATAGGAGATATGATCACTCTCCTTAGCAGAGTTTTTGGTCTTCCTTCCATTAGGAATTTCCATCCTTTGATGTACAAATTCATTTGTATCATTCTTGATGCAAAAATGTTCATTGATTGGGAAAGTATCATTAGTGTAACTCTCCATAAGCAGTTAATTGAGGTAAAAATGACAAGTCATTTTTACATGACCTCATATTTGATCTATGTTGTAGCAAGGAGGATATTTTCAGGGCTGATAACTAGAGGTGCAATGGGTCCTGGTAAAAATAATTTTTTTCACTTTTACCCACAGCTTGAGTTCAAGACTGGTTCTCGCCATTTTTGGAGGGTTAACAATGCCTTCTTTTTCTATATAATTCAGTCACTAGGGAGAAATCCAAAATAAATGTTTTTAGAGGATATCAAGGCCATGATAAAATAGTGGGGTACTTGGTATATCTAGTTTCCTTCTTACTCCTATATATGGGTTAGTGGATTTGTGGGATCTCCTTACAAACTCCCTAAATATGTTAGTGAAAAATTGGCGTTGATGGAGCTTTCACATCAAATTTTCAAAGTCCATTACCTACTTGTGGATAAACATAAATGAGGCATTCATTTCTTGATCCAGATAGGGGAATACAAATGTCCAAGTTCTCGCACTGCAGAATTAATGGAAAAGGAATTTTCCCACATCATCATACATTCTTTCACAAGTAGGGCTTAGTTTGATATTACAGGGTTCATGGAAAAATCCCTAGGAGAAAAACACAGGAACAAAGAAAGCATAGAAGACTATTGGGTAGAATGTGTAGATGATAGTGAGCTTAGACGATGACAATTTTCTCGTATCACACTGGCTTAAATAGAAAATTACATATTGAGGGACCCTCCTTTGGCCCTTTCCAATAATGGAATTGATCTTATGGTTCCTACCTATGATTAGATAGTTTTCACTCCACTCCCTGGTATTGATTAGAGTAAAGGAGATGAAACTTCTCTAGATACCATAAATCAACCTGTGTTAAAAATAACTATGATGTGGTACGAGAACCAGATGGCCAATCCTATCCCATTTTAGGCACATATTTTTGAAATAAAGAAACTGCTAATGAGGGAAGGACTCACATAGAAAAAGGTGGTGTAAAATTCTTCACAAAATTCTCCACCAACATCATCACACGTATCTCAGAGGCAAAGTTGGTGGTTACCCAAATCTATCTCCAACAAATAAGTGATACTTGTTAGTGCAAATCTATAGCACCCCCTAAATGACCTTCAGATCTGTAGTCTAGAATTGGGTCATTTAGTGTGATTGCACAACATTGAGTTTTCTCCAAGGTGTGGGACCTTACAAGATGAGAAAACTCTCCAAAGAAAGTTGGTTCTTACCCCTCTTTTTAGGTGTATGAATGCAATTTTCTAGAGGTTCAATGCTAAATCCTACTCTAAATTCCAAGGAGACAGAGATAAAGGATGCAAAAGAAAACAAAACTAAGTAAAAATGGTGATACACCAAAGGAGTGATGAACTTATTGTTTGCAAAAATAGACACAAATCATGAGGATGCAGCATCAAAACATGCACAAATTTTCCAAAATACATTGAAAGATCAGAAGGAAACAAACCAATGCAAGAGAGGATTGAAAATCAATCACAGAGCATGTATTGTCAGTTCCAGAATTGATACAATACGTTGCAATAGAAAAAATGGGAAAAACGAGCTACAATTTCCATGGAAGGTCTAAAACTCCTCAAATTCATGTGCCAAAGGGAAGAGGGGAGTCTGCAAGAACAAAAACATCCAACCCTTTACAAATGAGCCAAAAAACTAGCTTTTAATGGTGAAGTAGAACGAAGGAAAAGCAAAAAATTTGGGCAAATTGATTTATGAGCTCAACCACAAATAAAATCACTTCAATCTCACCTCAAAAGTGATGGGCTTCATGGACAAACCCATACACCAAAGTACATTGCTCTGTAGATCCAAAAAACATCCCATACTTCATTAATTTTGGTGGTTGAATGTCAGTTCTGTATTTTTTGTGTGCCAGAGATGCTTTCTCATTTTCTCCCACCAAAATCCACCAAAAAACAAAATTGAATAGTCCATCGGGTGGAGAATTTCAAAATATTTCCAATGATATAAAAAATGCAAAAATATGAGCTCTGGATCAAAAGATATGGCCCTCTGAAGATTTAGGGCAAAATTAGGGTTCGCGGGCCGAGATTCAAATTTTTTTCCTCATTTTCAAATTGGGAAAAAATTCCCAAAAATTCTCCACTGGCCCGACCTGTGTAGCCACGTGGCACCATCTCATTGATCCACGAGTTCAAATGATCGTTCTGCCCCTTTTGTGAATTTGGAACATTTTTTAAAATTACTTCGTGCCTCCGCCACTCCGGGACATGTGTCACCATCTGGTTACTTGGCGGGGATGCAGTCCACTTTTTGTTAGAGTAGGTATTTACCTTAGCTCATGTTCACCTAGGTACTTTATTTACCTTTATTGTATTTATCCTCACCCACTTATGTGTGTGGATATTTCTTTTATCTTATTTAGATATTAGGAGATATTATCTAGTTGTTAGGTATAGTTCTTTCCTTGATCTATGGTATTGACTAGATCCTTGATGTCTAGTTCTCTCATAAATCTATGGTCTTGACTAGTTCTTTGATGACTAGTTATTTCTTTAATTTATGGCTTGATCTATGACCTTGACTAGTTCTTAGATTGTTATTCCTTGTTTATTTAAGCAAGACCCATTCTCAATGTATTGCATTGAGTTCCATAATAATATATGATATTGCTGCTCATTTGTTTGCAAAGGTTTTATGTAAAGTTATTTTGGTGAATTGCTTTCATCTTATAAATCATGGTGTTTGATTAGCATATGTGTTCTTGGCTTGGTACGATTTGGTTATCGTTCCTTTCATGGTATCAAAGCAGGAGATTGTTGTTGACATTCGTCTGTAAGTTTTATTTTGCAAATAAAATATTTGTATATTCATATATTTGGGATTTGGTTGTATTTTGTTGCTGCATGCATTTTTATGTAAAACAGAGGCTTCCATTGGATTCGAAAGGCATGAAAACCCTAAGATCGACTGTAAACTTGGCCGTTTCTGCAGACATTCTATTTTTTCATTTTTTTTGTTGTTACAGAGAAGCACACTGGTTCACCTCGAGATTCATGCCCACCAGAAAAAAAATCGTGGGATTATTTTTTTGGGTCTATTGGATTTTTCGAGATCTGCATAGAGAAATTTTTTTGTTGCGGCGTATTTGTCTTGGTTTACGTGCAGGAAGGTTTTTGGCAGGGGTCCACGGATGTTGTGCATTTTTTTTTGCTATTTCAGGCAAATCCGCATGTTGCTATTTTCGGCAGCAAAGGTCACTGTATACATAGTCCAGAAATAGTACCAGGCCCCCCTATTTCTATCTGGGGTCCGGCCCCTATCCATGGATATGAGAGGCCTATCTATATATGGGGGCGGCCCCTCCCTAGATATCTTATCTATCTGGGCGGCCTTATATATGGATTCTCTATTTGGCTAGCGGCCCCCTCACTAGATATCTTATCTATCTAGGAGGCTCTAGAATGGAAGACCATTATATAGATAGGGCATGGTTGGGAGAGTGTTTGGTCGAGTGGTACCTAGACAACTATCCAGTCCATATATATATAGAGAGAGGGGCCGGGGGAGGCCCAAATCTAGATATAGGGGCGAGCCCCCATCTAGATAGGAGTCGGATCGTGCCACACCCCAGAATAGTAAGTTGTGTAAATACCCATTAAAATCCTTAGCCCTTGGTCATATGGCATGGTCATATGAGGGCTTAAAGATTGTGATTCCTACTAGTAGGTGCTTAACTTCAGCCCCCTTTAATTTTATTTGTGTGGGAAGGCAACAACATTTTATTTTGTTTTAGTGGCATCTAAAATAAATAACAGAGAAAAATATTAAAAAGCTTGTAACTTTTGATCAGTAACTCGGTTTTGAGTGTCATTTTTTAAAAATTACTTATTTTTTCATGCTCTTTCCATTGGAAATATTTATTTTAAGACTTGCACTATAATTATAAAGTACCAAATATGGAGATTCTGAGAATGATATGCTTTTCTCTGAAGTATGTGGACTTCAAGAGGATATTGTAAAATTTGTGGAAGAAAATAGATCACTCAAGAAGTGAAATTCTCTTCTAAAATCACTCATTCACGATAAGGATACAATAATACACTCCCTGTAGAACAAACTTGTTAGCCTACAACATCACCATCATATTGTGGACAACCATATCCATGCTCCTAGTCCACTTGTAGATGTTTCTCTTGTACCCATTGACATTGATTTGCCAGTCTTTGAGCCTGAACCTGCTTTTGATGCTTCTAAACCCATGAGGCTTGTTACTACATGCTCTTTCACATCTGTGCCTATTATAGTACCACATGTTGCGTATCCTACTTCTACTCAGCTGCATGGATTTTTTGAGAAGCATACCACTACATTCTGTTCTCGCACGCTCCATTCTATGGGTCTCACTAGCGGAGTCATTGGTAGACATCACAGGGTATTGTTTCCTCTATTACACATGTTAAATTAAATTCTTGTCATGACATTGGTTTTCGAGTAGATACTTCATTAGGATCACACATTGACAGAGATCCTTTTTTTGTTCGCTCGACTCTTTTTGAGGATCCTGAGCAACACATGAGTTCTACATATTCACTCAGGCTTGAGAAACCTAAGATTTCAATTGTCAGACATGATCAACCTGACACACATTCTAATGTTCTTTTGCATGCACCCATTATGCATTTTACACCAAGTCATATGCAGGCATCTTCTTCATCCATCCGTGTTGATTTGGGGTGGATATTTGATCACTCGTGGAGGTGACATAGGCATTTGTTGAGAGGACTCTACAGGTGTGGCTCCTCCACCATTCGGCCTCTTGCTCCACTTTTTATACCTTATGCATTGTGATACTTCTTGTTTTGAGCATTTTTTATTTAGCAGGTGTAGTGTATCTCTCTTGTTTGTTGAGAGATTTTGTATCTATATTTTTGACACTTTTGGCATGTTGACAGTCTCTCTTGTGGGGGAGCTATTATGGTGGAGCCCAATGTTATTTTTTCAGTGTTCGAGTAGTTGTTTTGACAACTCATACAGATTTATAGCACCACTCCACCCATTCAGCAGTATGGGAGGGTGTGGTGTTGATCTTGCTTCTTCGGGTTTTGTGTCCTTGGCTTTTCTTGGATCGTGACACTCTAGATTTTGTGTCCTTACCTTGTTACTTTGGTTATTGTTATTAGATCGTGGCACACCTATTTGCAGCACTTGATCGAATTATGTTTGGTTTTTTATTTGCACTTTCGACATCACTCCATTGACAGTCTCCTTGCATGGAGCCATTGTAATGGAGCCCAGTGTCAGTTGTTTTTGAGTTTTGTGATCGAGCAGTGGATTCAGACCACAGTGCACACCAAAATTCTTTAGCATTGTATAAGTTTTTTTAGTTGAGATTCTTGGGATGCCTTGGAGCGGGTCATTACTCTCTTTACTTTGTTGTTACTGATTTTAGGTACCTTGCGGTGTCCCTTTTTTCCCAGTTATTGTACATGAGTACCTCATCAGGCCTAGTTACCGGGGCTCATACTGTGGACATGCCACATCTATTTTGGCCCCTAGCTTCACTTGAGGGGGGTGTTAGAGTAGGTATTTACCTTAGTTCATGTTCACCTAAGTACTTTATTTACCTTTATTGTATTTATCCTCACCCACTTATGTGTGTGGATATTTCTTTTATCTTATTTAGATATTAGGAGATATTATCTAGTTGTTAGGTATAGTTCTTTCCTTGATCTATGGTATTGACTAGTTCTTTCCTTGATCTATGGTATTGACTAGATCTTTGATGTCTAGTTCTCTCCTAAATATATGGTCTTGACTAGTTCTTTGATGACTAGTTATTTCCTTAATTTATGTCTTGATCTACGACCTTGATTGGTTCTTAGATTGTTATTCCTTGTCTATTTAAGCAAGACACATTCTCAATGTATTACATTGAGTTCCATAATAATATATTATATTGCTTCTCATTTATTTGCAAAGGTTTTATGTAAAGTTATTCTGGTGAATTGCTTTCATCTTATAGATCGTGGTGTTTGATTAGCATCTGTGTTCTTGGCTTGGTACGATTTGGTTATCATTCCTTCCACTTTTTACCTTTGAGCCACTAGCCATTTTGGAAAATTTTCCAAAGTCTTTCCGCCGCCCTGACCTCCGCTGCTGACAGGACGCATGACATCTTCTCATTGCTCGGTGGGATTTCACTTGGATTTTCCCCTTTGACCCCCTTTGACCCCAAAAGGCCAAGTGCCAAAAATTTTCACGCGGGCCCGCCTTGGGAAAATTTACCCTCCAAACAACACCAAGCCATATCTTACAAAATACAAGGAGTTAGGAAGACTTATTTACCTTTCTGGAAAGGGGAGAAAATTCTCTATTTGATGAGGCAATACCCAGAAAATTTTGAGTCCCTGAAATGTGTAAAAATCTTACTGAGGCACAAGGAAGGAAGGAATGAAGACAAGCTAGCCAAAATAAGCAGGGGCTTATTTTGCATAACAATTTTGGCGACTCAGAGGGGTCATCTACCTACTAGATGAAGTGACCAACTACTTGAAACAATCCATTGGGCAATGGAGTCATCAACTTAACTACTTGTTACTCTCAATTCATTAGAAAATATCTAAAATGGAGATTGTAAGAGTGGAACATTACTTTGATCTAGAACATGGCCTGCAAAAAAAAAGTATCCTTGGGGCAACAAAACTTGTGCCAAAGCACTTATGGAAATGAAAATCTAAGCTACAACAAAACAATGTGCATAAGCACTTGGAGGTATGAAAAATCTAAGCTAATATGTACAAGGTGAGAAGTTTCCCTTATAGTAGCAATGTTTTAGATGGATTCCATTAACTGGAATCTGTAGTTCCTCACCATCCAATGTAGACAATTGGAAGGCATTGTTGTTTTTACATTTTGTGACTATGTAGGGACCACTCCAAATGGCATCAAATTTTTAATGCCTTCCTGGCTTTTCTTGGTCTGCATCCCATTTCAACACTAAATCTCCAACTTAGAAGGTTTTAGCCTTAGCTTTCCTATCAAAGCTTCTCTTGATCAAAGCTTGGTCCTTCTCTATTTTTTGGGCTACATGCTCTTTAATTTCTTGAAGTTCCATCAATTATAAATATCTAACCTCCATGGGCTCAAACTCTAACAATTCCAATTGCTTCATGAGTTTTAATGTTGGAAATTCAAGTGACATAGGAAAGATTACCTCTCTCCCATAAACAAGTCTGAATGGAGAGTTACCTGTGGATCTATTAGGAGTTATCCTATCAGCCTATAGGGCTGATTTGAGCTTAGTGTGCCATGTCTTCTGATTTTCATCAAGATTCCTCCTGATGATCCTTAATATATTTTTGTTTGTGGATTCAACTTGGCCATTCCCTTGAGGGTAATAATTTGATGAAGTGCTTAAATAGATCCCATTTATAACAGCCCATTCAGTTACCTTTGATCTTATGAATTCCAATGCATTATCTAATATTATAGTGGTAGGTATACCAAATCTAGTTGATATCCCCTCAAAGAAGTCTAGAATGCTAGATTCATTTGTCTCTTTAAGTGCCACCGTCTCAGTCAATTTGGTGAAGTAGTCTATTGTTGTTAGAATCCATTTGTACCCTTGGCTTGAGTTTGGATTAATGACTCCAATGAAATCCAAACCCCATTGTGTGAATGGTTGGTCAACTAAGATTGGGCACAATGGAAGTGCTGCTAGTCTCTCCTTGCCTGTGAAGAATGCACAATTCTTGCACCTCTTGATCCATGCATAACAATCACTAAACATTTTGGGCTAATAATAACCAGCCTTCATGATCTTGAGAGCTGTCACTCTTGGAGAAAAATGACCCCTAATTGATCCACCATGGAACTCTTCTAACATTTTCTCAATCTGATTTGTCCCAATACATCTAAGCAACACTCCATTGATATCCTTTTTGAATAAGACACCATCAACAAGTGCATACGAAATAGCTTGCAATCTGAAGTGTCTTATTTTGGCTTTGTTCATCTCTGGAGGGCATAGGCCTATTTGTAAGAAGTGAATTATATCTTGGGTCCAGTAAGGAGTGAACATGCCACCATTTTCTTCTTGAATATCTCTTTATTCTTGGTTGGCCTGCAGCACCAAAACAACATTCTTATCTTTGTTTGTTTCAATTGATTGGTTCAAGGCCAATTGCTCACACAATCCCTTTCCTTAGACCATCTTGGTGACTTTGATCTCAATGTCATACTCCAAGACACGAGTAATCCACCATGCACGTTTTTCATTTAGATCTTTGTTGAGGAGGAAGTATTTAACTCCCACATGAGAAACCAACAGTTGAACCTTGTTGTTTGAAACTAGATGCTTAAATTTCTTCAAGCTCCTAATCACTGCAAGAACATGATTCTCAATGAACGAATACCTTACTTCATAGTCCTCCTAGTTTTGGATAAATAAGGCGATTGGATGCTTTGAATTTTCTTCGTTCTGCTGTACTAAAATTGTAGAAATTGTATCATCACCTTCAAATGCATAAAGGATGAATCCTTTGGAGAAATCTGGGTTAATGAGAGTTAGATCCTATGAGATAGCTTCTTGATGTTTTCAAAACTCTCTTTGCCTTCCACTATCCATTTGAATGCCAGATTCTTCTTCAACATCATTGTTAAAGGATTTACAAGAAGTGGAAAAATTGATGGTCACAAATCTGCGGACAAAGTTTATCCTTTCCAAGAAGCTTTGAAGAGATTTCTTGTGGTGTGGCATTGGAAGTGCCTCACAATGGCTTCAACCCTTTCAGGCTGCATTTTATCTCTTTTGATACTCTCACAAAATAAAAGGTTGCTCCAACTGCTGCAAGCCAATCAACAACTTGGTTCTCTTTCCTAGGAATGAAGTTGATGCCAAATCCCTCAAAATCCTCAATGAGGCCCCACACTCTATTCTTATAACTCCTGAGAAGGTCATTCTTGGCAGCATGTTGTCCTTTAACTTGATTAACAATCAGCTCACTATCACCAAAGACTTGTAAGTTATTAATGCTTCTCTTTCTTACCCAATACAATCCATGTATCAATTCTTCATATTCAGCAGTGTTGTTAGAGCATGTAAATTGAAACCTAAAAGCTGAGTAATACTTAATGCCTTGAGGTGAAACAAGCATAGCCCCTCCTCCTCCATGTTGTTTACTTCTTGATCCATCAAAGAACAATTGCCATACCTCATTGTCATCTTTATGGTTTGGCTTGGTGATGCTAGGAAGAGGCTGATTTTCTTCATGCATGTAATAGAATCCTAGTTCAGATTCCTCTATTTCCTTGTAGGGATCAAAAGCATGTACCTTGCTTGCCCATTCATCAAGATTCAAATATGGAATGCTTCCAACTTTGGTGTCAGCTTCATGTATGCTTGGATAATCCTCTTGATCAAACGTTGAACAGTTGGCATTGATTGAGCTTGGAGTATGAGGCTCAATGTGAAATTTTGCAATAGGTTCAGACCTGATTATGGCCTTAGCTCCATACCTTATCCTAAACAACATGTGTGACCAATCAACGAATAGGTAGCCTCCAATTCGAGCTGTGAAATTCCTTAACAAACATATGGCAAAAAGTGGTGGCAAATCTATCATCGACACATCTTGCAAATCAATGACATTGGGGCATGAATGCAAATTACAATTCAAACCTTTAATTACCCCAACTGTGGCTACTACTGTCCCATCTAATTGCACCACTCCCTTGGATATGAATTCATATTGAAGGCCTAGCTAATCAGCTATTTTCTTGGGCATCACAGAACTACTTGCTCCAGAATCAATAATACAATTATGTACTAATTTATCCCCAATGATCAATGAAACATAGAATGGAGGGGCCTTTAAAATTTTACCTTTCTATCCTCCATGATTCCCCTCAGGCTGAGTAGAATTTGTGAGTGCCTTATCTTACATATGAGCTTGCTGATTTGAGGTTGACCAATTCTTCATGGCAACTTGTAGTAGATCCCTTTGTCCTGGGATGGATAGTGACTCCCACATAGATATGTTCATATTGGTCTTCTTCATTTGTTCAATGATGTTAAATGGGGATGAACCATCTCTTTGCTGCCCTTTAGTCTGCACATTCTTTTCTTGTATACGGGTTGCAACCGCTGGCACTTGAGCTGGTCTAGAAGGTGGTTTGGGTTGTCCTTAAACATTTGAAACTATATTTTGCTTGCCAACACCTTGAGGAGTGATGGAAGGTTGTGAATCACTTGGATATAATGACTGTCCATTCACCAATATTCCTCATCTTTGACCGTGTGTTAGCTGCTACACTCTGAGAAGGTGTTTGATTCATACCACAAAAATCTTCAGCCTGCCAATTCACAAGTGTAGTCTCATTTAGAGTTGTATTTTGCTGAGATGTTCCTTGTTGTTGGTTTGTTTCTTGACTTGCCTCACTATCTACACCAATTATTGTCACCATTAAAGCACATAGATTGGTTGTGAGGTTCATTGCATGGGAAACACTAGTCATACTCTTGAGCTATATTATTTTTCACTGGCACTAAGGCTTTAGAGGCAGATGCAACATGGGGGTTATAGGGCTGAAATGGTCTATTGGCAGGAGGCCTTACTTGATTTTGATTTTCAGCTGGGTTGGGTGGCCTATTAGGCTAAGTTTGAGGTTGATAAAAAGGTCTAAAACTTTGAGCTTGCTACCTCTTGAGCGTAACTAGCTCATTGCCCAAATTTTGTAATTGTTTCATAACCTCTTGAAGCTCATTTGAGGCACTAGAGGATGAAGTAGAAGTTTCATTTGAACTTTGATTTCTAGGAGTGGGAATAGGAGCTAAAGTAGGTGCTTGACTAGTGCTTGGGATTTCCAAGTTTGGATATAAGGGCATAAGAGGCCTAGGTGTGAGTTTACCAGCTTTGATCAAACAATTCTCAGCCCTATAGGCAATGTTGAAAGCTGCAAGTATAGTTGCACCTCCCATGGATTGGATCAACATAGAAATGCCAGAATTTAAAGCCTTGAGAAAGTATAAGAAAGCACCTTGAGCTGTTGGTCTCACTACCAATGGGATTCTATCCCATGTTCTTTGAAATCTGAAATTGAAGTCTATTAGCTGCTCATTGGGAGCTCTCTTGATAGTTGTCAGTTGCTCCAATAGACTCAAGTTGTCCCCCTTTTCTCCAAACTGGTTATAGAGAGCTATGCACAACTGGTTCCAATTTTGGATAGAGCCTACCTCAAGGCTCCTGAACCATTGCAAGGCTTTCCCTTTGAATGAAGATGCCAGTAATTTGACAGCAATTTACATCTCAACAATCTCATGGATTGCATAAACATTAGCAATGTCTTTGACATGATCACCAGGGGTGGTCATATTTTCTCTAGTAAAGTATGGGATGTTCTTCAATGTTGTAATTGGAACTGGGTTTTGTGAATTGAGAGCAAGTGGGCTGCTACCAGTAAAGTTGACATAAGTATTGGGTTGTGCCATTCTGATTGGCTTGAGAACCCTTGTTGATTAGATGAAAGGTCTACCAAGTGGAGGAGTTGATAGAGTTCTATTTGGTGGAAATGGAGACCTTTGAATCTTTCTTCCTCTTCCTCCTATTTCTAGGGGTAATTGCAGATAGTTTAAACAATCCCTCCTCTCTAGTCCTTGACCTTGTTTGGATCCTTTTCATGAATCTTCAAGCTTGGACTGTTGAAACTAGTTGATTATATCCCCTTGGAGTCGCTAGATGTGCAAATCAAGGCTCTTTCAAGAAAGAAACTTACAAAAAATGCACATCAACTTTTTGTAATGAATATGAAGACCTCTAAGGTCCCACCGGGTGTGCCAAAACTATTAGTGTAAATTTACAGCATCCCCTAAATAACCTTCAGATATGCAGTCCAGAATTGGGTCATTTAGTGTGATTGCACAACATTGAGTTTTCTCCAAGGTGTGGGACCCTGCAAGATGAGAAAACTCTCTAGAGAAAGTTGGTTCTTACCCCTCTTTTTAGGTGTATGAATGCAATTTTGCAGAGGTTCAATGCTAAATCCTACTCTAAATTCCAAGGATTCAGAGATAAAGGATGCAAAATGAAACAAAACTAAGTAAAAATGGTGATACACCAAAGGAGTGTTAAACTTCTTGTTTGCAAAAATAGACACAGATCATGAGGATGCAACATTAAAACATGCACAAATTTTCCAAAATGAAATGAAAGATCAGAAGGAAAGAAACCAATGCAAGAGAGGATTGAAAATCAATCACAGAGCATGTATTGTCAGTTCCAGAATTAATACAATATGTTGCAATAGAAAAAATGGGAAAAACAAGTTACAATTTCCATGGAAGGTCTAAAAATCCTCAAATTCATGTGCCAAAGGGAAGAGGGGAGTCTGTAAGAACAAAAACCTCCAACCCTTTACAAATGAGCCAAAAAAATGGCTTTTAATGGTGAAGCAGAACGAAGGAAAAGCAAAAAACACGGGCAAATTGATTTATGAGCTCAAGCACCAATAAAATCACTTTAATCTTGCCTAAAAAGTGATGGGCTTCATGGAAAAACCCATACGCCAAAGTACATTTCTCTGCAGATCCAAAAAATGGCCCTTACTTCATTAATTTTGGTGGTTGAATGTCAGTTCTGTATTTTTTGCATGCCAGAGATGTTTTCTCATTTTTCTCCCACCAAACTCCACCAAAAAACAAAATTGAATAGTTCATCATGTGGATAATTTCAACATCTTTCCAATGATATAAAAAACACAAAAATCTAAGCTCTGGATCAAAAGATATGGCCCTCTGAAGATTTAGGGCAAAATTAGGGTTTGCGGGCCAAGATTCAAAAAATTTTCCTCATTGAATTGGGAAAAAATTCCCAAAAATTCTCTGCCGGCCGGACCTGTGCTTCCATAAGGCACCATCTCATTGATCCATGGGTTCAAATGATCATTCTACCCCTTTTGCAAATTTGGAACATTTTCCAAAATTACTCTATGCCTCCGCCACTCCAGGACACGTGTCACCATCTGGTTGCTTAGTGGGGATGCGGTCCACTTTTTACTTTTGAGCCGCTAGCCACTTTGAAAAAGTTTCCAAAGTCCATCCACCGCCCCAACCTTTGCCACTGACAAGACACGTGGCATCTTCTCATTGCTCGGTGGGCTTTCGCTTGGATTTTCCCCTTTGACCCCCTTTTACCCCAAAAGGCCAAGTGCCAAAAATTTTCCTGCAGGCCCGCCTTGGGAAAATTTCCCCTCCAAACTTCGCTGAGCCATATCTTACAAAATACAAGGAGTTAGGAAGACTTCTTTACCTTTCTGGAAAGGGAAGAAAATTCTCTATCTAACGAGGCAATACCTAGAAAATTTTGAGAACCTGAAATGTGTAAAAATCTGATTGAGGCACAAGGAAGGAAGGAATGAAGACAAGTTAGCCAAAATAAGCAGGGGCTTATTTTGGATAATAGTACCTCAATGGTTGGTAAAGAGTGTGCATCTTGGGGAAAGAAGAGAACATTTTTTTGGTATTTCTGCCCCAAACTCATCTATTCACATCAATGAGAGTTCCAATATGCCCATTAAAGATCTAAGTCATCAATGTTAGACACCTAAGTCCAAACAAATTCCAGTGGTACAAATATCCAATTCTTCTGAGTATTAAGGTGATAGGAATATTTCACAAGAACATGAGGATAATCAAGAATGTGTTGCAGATGTTACTTTGCCAAGGATTGAGGCCGTAGAGCAATTTCCTACTGGTTTTAATCATGAGGAGAGTAAGGAGGTTTTCCCTTCCAGTTCTTGACTCTAATATGTCAAAATAATGAATGAAACACCTTCCTGGGTTGATTTCAAAATAAAAAAGAGAAAGAGATTAGTCAAAGTGGCCAACATTGATTTGGAAGATCTTTCTTCCCTTTCCAATGAAGTTGTGCCAAAAAATCATAAGGTCTTCTCTAGGGTAGTGATTGATGACAATGGATATGAATTTGCAGAAATTGCAATTCCAACTACTGAAAAGGATTGTGGGGACATGATAATCATTGACTATGAAGTATCCAAAATACCCTTGGAAAGACCACTTTTGAAAGTGATGTTATTATGGCAAGAGATTCAATGAACAATGTGCTTAAAAGTTTAGAGATACACAAAAATCAAAATTTTCAACTCAAAAAAGAGAAGAATAAATTGATCTCATACATTCAACATTTGATCATCCCAATTACATCTTCTTTTCCTATTCCAGAAATGGTGGCCATCCCAGATCAAGAAATTCTTATTCAATCAAAGGATGTGATCACTTTAGGCAATCCTCTAAGGTCTTGGGTTTCTGAGATAGAAAATGGTGGGTTGAGAATAATTGATGAGGTGATAAAAATATCTGAGAATATTTATGCCTACCTTGATCCAATGTTTCCATTCAAGGAATGCCTCATTGCAGAATTAAATAGCTATAGATTAGATCTTTCCAAGTTTTCAAGATCTTTTCCGCATGGAATCTACATTCTTAGCCTTGAAGGAAATATTTGATTTTGATGATCGCATGACACGAAATCTATTGCTAAATCATTCTAAGTCCAGATAAATGATTCTGGAAGACTTAGTAATTCAATTTGACAGTTTGTGCGATGAAGCTTATACTACGCTCTCTTCCATTCAATCCTTCATCGAAGATATTCCTTTTACCTTCATCAATAAACACAACCAAAAGAATTTAGTACAACATCTAGTGGAGCAATTCAGGAAATTGATAGATGAAATGTACAATCCTATTGATAATTTTTCCACTTATTATATGGATCAATGTTTCAGGATCAAACACCTTTATGAAGAGATCCAATCTAAAGTTACAAACTTGCATACCATACCAGGTAAGATTCTTGAACTGCAAGTACTTTTTTAGGATGTTCTTCTTCCAATTTTTTTTCCAGAGGAAGAAAAGATGCACCATGTTAGGAAATAAGATATAAAATATGCGGAATAATCCCTTACAGAATCGTAACAGTAGAAACTAATATGCATAAAATATTACAGATCTCAAATAAAAGTGCAGAATAAATAACACAACACAGAGAGACAAGATTTAACGTGGTTCACCCAATTTGGGCTACGTCCACCAAGAATCACTTTCTCATATTTTATTACAAGCCTCCACTCTCTCAATACAATACCCAGATCCATTTGGAGTTATGCTCAACAAACTCTACAGAATTCACACCCGAATTCAAAACACATCTGCAATACATTTGCTTGTCTTTCTATCATATGCATAAGACCATATAAATAGACAATTGCTTAATCAATTTGATTCAAAATCATGGGTATCAAAACAATGGGAAAAAAACCAAAACCGTCCCATAAACCTATGGGTAGCTGAAGAGGCAGTTTTACAAAACAATGGGTACCAAAAAAAAAAAAAAAACCATGGGCCCAAAAACAGCCCATAACGGTTACCCATTACCCATGGGTTAATAAACCACCCATGAAAATTTGCTTCCGAGGCTTTGCTCCTGAACCCCCTTCGATCGGGGGGGCTTCACCCCCCCAAACCCCCTGACCCGCTCATCGGCAAGTGGGACCACTGTAAAAATACCCGAGTGTAACACATGGAAGGTGTACCACACTCTAACATGAAAATAGGCTCCACAAACATAACACACCAGACATTGCAGAGGCTCAAATATTTTGAATTCACAATTAATTAAGATCCTTGTTTCACCAACAAAATGATGGGATAATTCCCTATGTTATATAATGGGTGGGAGAGTCCATTTCTCATATGGTTGAGATAGGTGGACCCCACTTTAATGGATAAGGCATTGGGTCTTGTTATATGTTTTAAAATGGTATTTTAAATTGATGTTATTGTTGAACTCACTTTTGGAAGACTTTTGATAACGTAAGTGGTTTCTAATTTTAAGTTACTTTTTAATTGTTGGTTGAAAAATTCAAAGTCACTTAAAGTATCCTCATTTAATGTTCATGTAAACCCTAACTACTTTGTAACCAAATTTTGGGTTATAAAAGTAAGTTAGGGGCTCATTTGTAAGGTGACTTTGAGAGAGGAGAAGAAAATAATTTTGTGTGCAAGATTTGTTTCAGGAAAGAAACTTTGTGTTCTTTTGTGAAGACGTTTTTAGAGTTAATGAAATATGAACTTTGTGTCCCATTCATTTCCTCTTGTAGCATTTTATGTTCTTATGCTCATTAGATGTTAGTGTTTAAATCTTGCATGTGAATATTGTCTTTGATCTTATTGTCAACTCTATTAATTTTTTATTGTTCACAGTGATCAAGCTCTGATATTTACTTGCTCATGTGTCTTCCCTTCCAATTATTCTTGTTTAGCTGATTTAAACTCTGTTTCATTTAAGTTAGTTGTTCATTGTTTTACTTCTTCTACATGCAATATTAGGCTCTGTTTTTACCTAACTATTGTATGCTCCTTCCATCCATTCCTTTCAATTTCTTTCCTTAATTTCATTCCATTTCCCTCATTCAAACTTATTTCCATTTGATGTCCCAAAACATCCCCACATACAATTTTGAATGTATAAATGTAAATATAGTTTTGGTTTTCAATAAAGGAAACCTCACCTTCATTGAGGAGGGACTTTTTCCCCTGACTGTTGCATGTCATTTGTGTGCATGCAAATCCATTTGCTAATAGGGGATCAATTCATTTTAGATTTTTCTTAGCCTAAACTGACCATTTGATAAAACATGAATGAAGATCCATAAAAGGGTCTTCCCATATGTAACCATTATCCAAATGAAGATGGAAAAATTGATCTCCCTATTCTATCCATCATGAGTGAATATCCAAAAGAGAAATGTTCCCTTCTTTATCACTCTATCATGGATGGAGATACACAAGATAATCTTTCCATATCTTCTCTGTTGGTGTAGGATTTTTCCCAATATGTGGTTTTATGTATACCATCTGATTAGCTTGCTTAGGTTAATAATAGGTTATTATGGCAATGTTATTTAAGTCATTTTCTAATGGTGAGTTGATTTAGTTATCTTTCTGGGTGACCTAATTTATCACCATATAATGTAACCTCATATGCATATTTTTGTGAATGGGTTTATGCATGAATGAATGGAGAATTTTTCCTTCCCTTGAGTGGTTTTGGAACTTTCTACTCCAAACAAATTTTTTCTTTGTGCATTCAATCCTATTCAGTCCCACTACTTGATTGTGGACTACTTTGACATGGTATTAGAACTGGTCTAGTAGCCAAATGTTAATGCCTCTATTATAATATATAGCATTCTAGCTTATTCAATGTTAATTATTTATTGATTTTAGTTTTCAAGGGTTTGGTGGGGTTTCTAGAAAATCCATGCAAATATCTTCTCTTAATTATATATATATGAGAAAAATGAATAGCGTCATTGAATTCGGAAGGGATTAAAACCTTAGGTTCTGTTGTAAACTTGAACTAGTTGTTTGACATGTGATTTTGGCCATTTTTGGAGGTTATTTGAAGGTTTTGTTTGAAATCTACAAAAATTTGCATTGTCTCAGGCTTGGAAATAAAAAAAAAATCATTTATGGGTTTGTTAAAGCATTTGGTGTGTATTCAACACTTTGTGTGGAAGATGTACATATTTTTCAAGATCTAGGGTTTTTCTTGCCATCTATGTATTTCAAGTTTAACAGGTTACTTAAAAGGTCAACAATATCGTCCTAGTTTATTTCGAAGTTTTCAGGGGGCTTAGCAAGTCAAAAATCCTTCCCCAGTGCATTTTAGGATTTATAGGTTATTCTTTAAGTAAAAAACCTCACCTTAGTGCATTTCATGATTTTTCAAGGTGTTCAACATGTTAAAAAGTCTAAATGTTTCAGTTTTTCAAGACTTTGGAACATTTCTACATTTTGACACGAACATGCAATTTGTGGTTGAGCCTCCGAACCCCGGTCAATGCCCAATGTTTCATGTTTTTCAGGACTTTGGAACATCTAATTATTTCGACATAACTTACATATTGCGGTCAAACATCTGAACCTTGGTCAACACTTAGTGTTTTGGTTTTTTCAACCTGTTTGTCAAGTGTCAGGTTCTAACACCTACTTGACATGCATCATGTTATGTAATCTGCTCAACACACTTTGGGTTACATGGTCTTCTTAGCATAGTTTGGGTTATACCACTTAATATGTTTTGGGTTTCACCCCTTGTTTGACATGGTTTGGGTTCCCACATCTTTTGGGTTCTCACCCTTGTTGAATGTGTTTCGGGTCTCGAACCTTGTTTGTTAGGTTTTTAAAGGTGTCAAGTGAGGTAATAACTCTGACACAATTTTTTGGATTTTGGGAGGTGTTTGAAAATTTGAAAAACCCTGAAAACCTATTTCAGGTATTTAAAGGTGCTCGACAAGTGCAAAATCCCAACTTTGTTTGTTAGGAATTTTGGAGGTGTTTGACAAACACCCAACCCTGATAGTGTTTTTTGGGATTTTGAAGGTGTTCGACAAGTCAAAGACTTCGACCACTATTTTAGTATTCCTAGCCCTTAGCCCCTAGTCACATGGGAGTCAAGCCCTTGGTCATGCCCTACCCAAGGGGGTTTAACTTTTATTCATAAAGTTTGAGAAAACTTTAACAACCCAATTTTTTCAAGGAAAGTAGAGATTATTTTTCACAAGCAAGAAACTTCAAACTTCCATAACTTTTAGCTGACAACTCCATTTTAGGTTCTGATTTTTTTAAAGTGCGAGTTTCTTCAATCTATACACATTGGTAATATTCTTTTTCCTTGTAAATTTTTACTTCTATACTTTAAGGGGGATTTCATATCCCAATATTTCTAGCACACACATATTGACATACAACTTCTTGTTTCAGTGGATCTATCTCATGTTCTGCTTCTCACACTGATCAACTATCACAAATGGAAAGTCAAAATATAAATCATATTGAGGAGTAAAGGCTTACACCGGATCAATATGGGTACATAAATAAAATAGACACCAGATGCATATAAGGTGAAGTGGCACAACAAAAGTGACGAAGCCTATGATCAATTATGTCTGTCAATGTCTCAAAACTTGCTCTTTCATATTGAATATGTCACTACTCCTAAAAAATATGGACCATATTGGAAGGAATATTTGGGAAGAAGGGCATAATGATATATCATGAGTTGGAGAATGAGCTCATTAGCTTAACCACATGAAGCTTTGACACGATACATGACTTCTTCACCAAATTCAAATTACTCAAGTTACAGTTGAAACTATGCAGCATAGACAAAATGGATGAACAATTTGTTCTTTATATCCTTTCCAAATTGTTTTTTTTTTTTTTCTACCTTTCATGCCACCAAGATTGCTATGGGAGATACATGGACCATGCCATCCTTAGACAATTTAGTTTTTGACTTAATTCGGGAGCAAGATAAGCTTATTCAAATGGATGCATTGAAGTACTTTAAACCCCATGCTCTACTTGTTGTACATGAGAAACAAAAAGATTTAAACAAAGATAAATAACATAATAAAAAGGATTATGAGAAAAATAATGATCATATTGATCCCACCTCCAAATCAAGCCCTAGAAATTCCTCTTCCAGTGTTAAGTCCAAGAAAGAGAGGATCAAATGTGGGTATTGCACACATAAACATGATGAAAGCAAATGAATGAAGAATCATATTGACCGCCTCATGAGTCTTCTTGAGAAGAAAAGCATAGGTTTCCTTGAGTCTATGAAAACCTCTTCATCAACCCGTGAATTATCTAACTTAAATGACCATGGAAAAGAGAAAGAGAAATAACCAAGAAAGGGGAAAACAAAGGGGAGAGCCCCAGTTACAATTGTACTTCCAACTCCTGTATGGGTTATTTACTTTGGTTCATCTCATCATATGGTCTCTTCACATGTGGATTTCACTTCCTTGGAGCCATGTGACATGTCCACTATATGATTGGGTGACAACTCTTTTATACTGGTTTTTAGGAGAGCGTATGTTGAAGTGATTGGAGGAACATTCAATAATGTTCATAATATTCCCTCATTTTCAACTAGTCTCCTATCATTCTACCAAATTACTCACCTTAGTTAGGGCATGCATGTTATGTTTACCCCAAATTCACTGTATATAAGAGAGTACAAACAAAGTGACACTATCGTTGCAGTGGGTGTAGTCGATCATTAGACTTGGATATATTCCTTCTCTCAATGTGTCCCTCCTTCAGATTCTTCATCGGATTCACCTACACTTGATGTCATTTCTAATCCTAAGAACATTTTTTATGATAAGGAATTATATTCTAGTACAAATGACTATAGTAGTGATAGGGACCCAAATCCACCATCTCCTTGTCACCTTTCTAATCTTGAGGAGTTATTTATTGATTTACCTACTTCAATTCCACCATTAACTTTTTTAGGGAGCAGACACATTGATTAAAGATTAATCAGACATTAGGAAATATAGTACATAGTTGTAAGGCCTTCCATGTTCCTTTTTTTTATTACTTTGGATTCACCATCCTTTCATGGAAAAGATAGCTCTTCTAGTTTGCATGGGGTGCATAGTTCCTTATATAGGAACCTCACCTTGGCTAGAGATCCATTAGCCACTTGGAGGACTCATTCACTTTTCCATGGCGATCCACTCTTCGTTGTATCTAATTCTTATCCTTATACCTCTCAAAAAATATATCAATGTTGTCCCGAAATTCCTTGTGATTTAGAAAGAAGTGTTGTTATGTCTTGGAACATAATTCCAAGATTTGGAAAATATGAAATACTCTTCACTTATCCTCCTTCTGATCCAAAGTTACTTTGGAAGGCTCATTTTCTAGATACAGGTTGGATGTAGGTAATTATAGCTTCAATTGGAGCTTTCTAGTCCTACCTTATTTTTCTCTCTCTTTTGGGGGGGAGTTTTTCCCACTAGGTTTTCTCCTTTTATCCTCTTTATGAGATATTTGCATTACATGTGGGTAATTGATCAGACCTTGTTGTTGGGAACCAAATTTTCTAACCACCTAAGTTACACTTTGTTTTTTTGGATTGAGGGTAAATTTGAGGGTGTTTGAAAGGACCCACATCCTTGTACACATGAGGATTTTTTAGAGGATCCACAACTTGGTTAAAATGAAGGGGACCACTCATTAGGAACCCAATTGAAGCAACCATGAAACTGAAGTGAAGATGCAGTGACCTTCGACAATGACCATAGTGAGTGGGACAAATTAGAGAAGCTACCAGCGTCGGCAGCGAGAGGAGCAGCCACCAGGATCAGCAGCAAGCGGAGCATCCATAAGTGTCGGTAGCGAGAGGAGCAGCCACAAGTGTTAGCAGCGAGAGGAGCAGCCACAGTGAGCGGAGCAGCCACCAACGTCAGCAGTGAGAGGAGAAGGAGCCACCAACATTGACAATGAGAGGAGTAGACACCAGCGTTAGCAATGAGGAGTAATCACCAGTGTCAACACGAGCAGAGATGCCGCCTCTAGCGGCGAAACCACCTCCGAGGAGGATCGTGCCTCAGGGGGATTTGAAACCAGGTGGGCAAGCACAAAACCAAGTGTCTTGACCACACCACTCCCACCCCATCGGCACCTAAGTTACACTTAAGGTGGGTGTTAGTGTAGGATTTTTTCCACTATGTGGTTTTACCTACATGGTTTACTTATCTTTTCTAGGTTAATCATAGGTTATTAGGGAAATGTACTTTAAGTAATTTTATAATTGTGAGCTAAGTTAGTTACCTTTTTGGGTGACCTAATTTCTCACTATATAATGTAACCTCATATGCATATTTTTTCTAATGGGCTTATACATGAATGCATGAAGAACTTTTTCTTCCCTTGAGTGTTTCTAGATCTCTCTACTCTACACATATTTTTGCTTTGTGCATTCGATCCTATCCAATCCCAATCCATGGTCAAAGATAAAAATAATGATATTACCATCTACTATCCATTCAAATATGAATATAATATATTTCAATTTATATTAACGATGAAATATCATATTTTGAACCTCCCACCCGCTCCTTATTGGCAAACACTTAAAGGGTTCTTTAATAACATAATTTTTTTTTATCTCAATCCACAAAATTATATGTCCTTGATTACATCAATCTTTTTCCTAGAAACCTTATGTAGTTAAGAAATAACTTACTCTTATATATTGCATTGGTTAGGTTCCTAAGCATCTTTTGCAGTTTTATTTCATCACGTCACAAATAACCACATAAGCTTCCATGATTACTACATCATGGCCGTGTTCAAAGAAAAGTTGTAAAAGCCATGGATTTGCGGTAAGAATATCTAAAGAAACCCCAAAGGCTTTTAACAATCTGATCAATGGACCATGTGATAAGAAATGAGCAAGGTTTCCTTCTTTGCATACATTAATTTGAAACAAACATGCAAACTAAGCAAATGAAGTTAATCTCTATTCTTTGAAAGCTTGAAATAATGAACCTAAGAGGATCTTAAGCATTCAGTTTATGTGTTAAGAGAAAGAGATCTCCCCATTAATGGCTTCAAGGCCAATGGATCTTCCCTTTTACTCTATGTTAATGCTATGAAATACAAGATTAAATGCTTTTAGCTCAAATGAAAGAAGATGAAATACAAACTAAAGCCTAATCAAATTGCTATAATTTGTGCTAGGAAGAAGAGAGGATTCTTAAGAAATGAGGGAGGGGGTATAGCCCTATTTATAGTTTTTGGTTTGGAAGAAAAGGGAGATTTGGGTGCATGTGGGACAAAGGCTAAAGTCCAAAAAGCACTTTAGCAAGTCAAAGTGTGATTTGACTATGTTAGAGGGTAATTAACCTAGGTTAGACTAATTAATCTCTCTTAGAGAGTAATTAGGGTTCTGAGGGTTCTGAAGGGCTTAATCAATCCAACGAAGTGGATTGATCTTCCGGGGAGCTAATAGAAGAAAGCTAGAAGAGAATAAGAAGCTAATGTAGTTAGAATGAGGCTATAATTGCCTGTTTAAATGGTTTATAAGAGGAAAAATGACCAAAAGGGTGTTGTAGGAAGGGAGTTAGATAGGCCTAACTGGCAGTGTGCCATCAATTTGCAAAAGGAAGAAGTGTTAGTGCACCATTAGAAATAATAGTGTATTGAGCAAACTACATGTGTCTACATTTTCCCCTCTTTGAGGTGACGTAAGTGATGTCACTTCAAAGAAAGTAGACAAACACAAGCAAGTAGAATTTTTTTGAAGGGGTAGAAGAAAAATTAATAGGGTGAAGGATGACGAATGCCCCCTCGAGTGTCGATGGGGTGACAAAGAAACTCGATCGATGATCGAAAAAGAAACAAATAGAGAGAAAAGTGTTCAGAGAAGACGAGAGACTAGAAGAAAAGGGATTGTGAGCTATCCGTAAATCAATTGCTAACAATATTTTAATCATCATAATGCTTAGAATCCTCCTCATGGGTCCTTATTAAAATGTGAGCATGCGACAGAAGCGTAAAATGACATTAAAATCCAAGATACAAACAACCGTCCTTTGCCAAAACAACCAACTCCATGCAACATACACGAATGTAATGCAATACGAGAAATAAACTGAATCACCTGACAGGGAAATAAGTACAATCACACACACTTAAACCAACAATGTTCAAGATAGTTGCACAAATATTTTGTTATCGAGATGAAGTCCCAAATGTTCTGATAAACGACTAGGGTGAAGAATGATTCCCTGAGCAAGGTGTATTATGCAAGGGGGAAGATGGAGGACACTTCCGTCCTATGAAAAAGCAATGTGCACGATGAAAATAGTACCAGGAAATTGATAGTGCCCCAGTGTACAGATGAAGTAAGCAACATAGCTTGTTTAGGTGATTGAAGATTTTGGTGATGCGCGAGTCATTGTTTCAAACGATTTGGAGAATGTCAACAAGATCTGGGATGAGTGCCATGCAATAGACACAGATTTCAGCCGTAGATGATTGGTTTAATCAATTTTAAGCCATTTTTCTATTTTCCAATGTTTTTACAGGTTTTTTAAAATATTTTTTTGGATTTTTTTCATTTTCTAGGTTTTTGATCGGTCAAAAGAATGTTAAAAGATCAAAGATCTTTCAAAAATACATGCGCGGGTGGTAGTGGGAAGGAAAAGTTGTTAAAAGGCTCAGAATATGTGCCCATAAGAAGAAAGACAAGTCGAAAATAAATTAGTAAATAATCATCACGACGGGGGAAGAATAGATGAAAAATAGAGGAAAAAGGTAGGAAAAGGTGCCTGAAAGGTTCGTAAATTATCTCAGTGCGACGAAGAAGGGACCGTTGGACGGCACGAAGTGCCCCAATGTGTGAAAATTAGTAAAAATAATTATTTTAATATAAAAATAATTATCACAGCGGATAGAAGAAGGTTAGAATGATCACGGCGGAGAAAACATGCCCCAGGGGCATCACGATGGGTTAATATACTCACCCGGGGTCGGTAAAACAATCACGACTAATTCATTTCAACCAGAGCCTCTGTAAATTTTTACCATGAGCAAAATGAGAGCCCTGGAGTGAGATGGCGAGGATACCAAGGAGGACGAGGTGCGCAGATCGCATCCGAGAGTACATGCGGGACCCGGCGGATGGACCATTCGTGAGTGCCCTAACCCCCCATTAATTATGCATTAATTACACTTTTTAGGGTTTCTTAGGGTAGGTAGGAGGAATTTTGATGCATGCGCGTAGGCGTATGCATCAGATTGATGGGTATGCGCACGTGCATGCGTCAAAACTGACACAGACGCACACGTGCATCCGTTTGTGGGGGACAGGGATGTGTATGCGTACCTATTCGATAGAAGTGGGTACACGCACACGTATCCATTGGGAAAGATAGGTGCGCACATGCGTACCCATAGAAAAGACAAAAGGGGGGTGCATAAGCGTCGGTTGGGGTCAGGATGGACACACGCATGCGTGTGCGTCAAAACAAGTGTGTAGGCGTCATGGATGGTGCGTATGCATCCTGTATGGCCAGCGCCAAAAAAGGAGGAGAAAGTTAGTGCACTGTATGCGTCCCCAGGGGTGTGTATGCGTTGGTTAGGGTGCACAGGTGCTAAAAGAGGTGCATACGCGCTAGAAGCATTTGAGAAAAAGACAATTGGCTAGAAAATAGCCAAGTTATAGAAGAAAAAGGTGAGATTACTTAGAAGAAAAGAATAGTTAGTAAATTAGATGTGTTAAAAGCTTTATTTTTCCTTAGAAAAATATTATAGAAATGTTAGACGTCTAACACTTGCGTTGATTTTGTAGCGTATGTTACCTGTTCTCCAGACTCGCGAGCGCTACGGCCGCTTGGTTGTGATAGAGGCACAGTTTGATGATGAGGATAGAGCGACCCTGGCGAGCCTTTTACACGTGACAGGACTATCCTATGTGGCCGAGATGCCCCAGATCACTTTAGATCACGGCCTCTTGACGGCTATAACAGAGCGGTGGCACAGCGAGAGCCAGTGCTTTCACCTCCCGACTGGGGAGATGACTATTACATTAGAGGATGTATGGCGCATCCTGCGGGTCCCGATCTAGGATAACTTATTGAGATGACGAGCCACTGGAGTGACATTCAGTGTCACATCACACATTTGTTTGGTGTTCCCACCATACCACAGCGTGGGATGTCTATCAGACTATCCAGATGCATAAAGGATCCAGAGCTAGACTGCGTAGTGGTCTATATGATGGCTCTTGTCAGTGGAGTTCTACTCCCTGACAAGACTGGTGCTTCATTTCCACTGGGACTCCTAGGAGTGATTCTAGGCTTGGTGGAGGGACAGACTTACTACTGGGGTCAGTGCATTTTAGCACATTTGTACTGGGATCTCCATCTGATCACCTACTACCATCAGAAGATGGTAGGACCTGCTCATTTATTACAGATTTGGGCATGGGACCACATTGCTATTGGTCACCCCCTAGGTGTGCTGAGAGGTCGGGCTCCCAACGAGCCTTCTACTATGGGTTGGGTCCCGACAGGGGACGATGTGTGACCCTTCATGGGGGTTACATACCATTATAGGCGTGAGCTAGATGAGTTGCTCCAGGCTTCCATTGCCTGGAGACCTTACAGACATTTTTAGTGGCCAGAGGATGGTCTAGAGCTTAGCACTGCCATAGTTGAGCATTTTATTTTGGGTAGCCGCAGCTATATGCGGGAGTTATACAGAGTGGATCGATGTCAGCGGCAGTTCGGCCTTACCCAGGATGTTCTTGGGCCAGATAGATGGTATGCTCGTAGAGCCAGAGAGCACTTTGATATGGGTCCGCAGATTGCTCCCAATAGAGCACTGGCTAGCTTTCGATAGGTGGCACCTACTATTTGGGTGCCACTTAGACATATCCAGGTACTACATTAGAGTATGGGCCATGGTACCATGGTGTGCTCCCGTGCCGTTTGAGCATTCCCAGAGCGGCATATGATGTTGGCTTGAGGCCTCCTGTAGTGGGGCCTCCTAGCGGTGGTGAGGGTGGAGATGATAGTGATGATGATGATGATGAGGGTGGGCCCGCCACACCCTAGCATGTCAGAGGTAGGGGACAGGGTCCCCTTCCATAGCAGCCATAGGGACAGGGCCCCAGGCTGAGATAGATATACAGGGCCGTGGACATAGAGTTGCCCCCAGTGGGCATTCCAGTGGGGATCTATACCCCTCTTCAACAGGTACTACCAGCACAGGGGCCACCTTTTGATACCCCAGAGAGTAGCAGCGCAGGTGGACAGCGAGCTTCTCTTTAGCAGCAGTTACAGGCAGCTATCACTGTTCAGTTACAGGTGGCTGGTGAGAGAGATACAGCGAGGACCTAGGTACATGCCCTCACATTAGAGTGAGACCAGGCTTGGGCATAGATATAGATTTTGACAGCAGAGAGAGATCAGGCCCAGGCACAGGCCACTCAGGGTAGCGATAGTGTTGCATGGCAGAGTCAGGTGTGAGAGATGGCCACATAGGGGGCTCAGATATTGAGCCTCCTACACCAGTCCCAAACTCAGGTACAGATGGTTGTGGCCCAGAGGGACCATGTATATAGATGGTCACAGGCTCTCCTAGCACATAGGGATGAGGCCCAGGAAGAGGTACAGACTGTTACTGTAGAGAGGGATCGAGAGGCTACCTCTTTGAGATAGGCCGAGGCTGATTTAGGTAGAGTTACAGGTGAGCGAGATGTTTCCCTTCAGGTATCCCTCACTTTAGGAGATACCAACTTGATCTGTGATGCCACGAGGCTCGGTGGTGAGGCATTATTCTACAGGACTTCCTACTTCAGGGTAGTTCCCCCAGAGCAGCGAGTGGTACTCCCTCGATAGTCAGGGATGAGCACGATAGGATCTAGGTCACATAGATCAGGCCACTCATCAAGATCAGTTAGGCAGCCCATGCCAGAGCAGCCGGCTAGATAGGGACCATCTAGTCAGCCTGGTGGTCCATCTAGTGCAGGTCCTCCCCAGCCACCATTGTTTCGTCGACCAGGTGATAGACCTAGGAGCCCTGACGAGGGAGAGAGCTATGGTTGAGCTCCACCTTCTTCTTTTGTACAGACATTCTTTATTCATGCCTCTGATGAAGGTTGATTCTTGTTGTTTAGCTTTGTATATTTATTCATTGTGATGATGCCTTCGTGATGAAGGCCCGATTCTTTTTTATGCATGCCCGTTTTTTATGGCATGTTGTATCGATGATGTATTATTTTGATCACTGACTGGACATTTTATACTTGTATAGATATGTGGAAATTTTTGATGTATCATCTTTGTACACCTCAACTAAAGGCATTTTTGATATAGAGTACCAATGTATATCCATTTTTGTTGACATAGATGTATATGGCACACATGTATATAGAGGATTACTTTTTGGGCTCAGATACACGTGTTTATGAGATATGTACTTTATTGTTTTGTTTCTTGATGCATGTGACACGAGTGGGCATAATTCTATGACGTAAAATACCCTTTATCAGAAATTACTCTATGTTGAATCTTATCACATGTTGCTTGTTTTGATTCAGCACTTATGAATGTGTTATGATGTTGTTTGATTTTGTACTTGCATGTATGTTATCTTGATGTTTGATGTATACATGTGCTGTGGATGTTAGATGATAGATCCTTAGATGATATCAGATGCATTTCTCATGTGTTACCATAGATGTATATGGACAGGATGATACTAGATGATATTGGTGTGGGGGGGGATAGATTAGTGATTATGTGCAACCCCTCTTGCCCCCATTGATGATACGATATTTGATGATTAGCTTAGCACACATGCATGATGTAATACTTAGCATTTTTGTATATATATGATGTAGTGGATGATGTTATAAATGTGATGAGATGATAGATGATAGATGTGATAACAAACAACTATGTAAAAATACACAAGCAAAAGTTAACAAAACTAAACAAATATACACATACTACTACTAAACAAACACATGCACAAACCTCTAACAAGAGATAAAATGAGATCTAATCTAAGAAAGCAAAAATGAACCCTAAAATGAGGCACACTAACAAACAAATAAACCTATAACAATTTTTTACAAACATGATAGTTTTCAAATGTATGTAATGCAATGCTCAACTTAAATCAAACAAGATTCAATTTTTGATAAGCAAATGATCCATTTTAAAGAACTAACAATTTAACGGATTAAGTACACCAAAACTATACAAACCAACAACTAAAAGTAATTAAAGCACTACTTTGTTTTTGCGGGACAACATTGACATATTTTCTAATGTTTTTGGGTTTATCTAAGGAGATAAGTTTTTGCGGCTACGTTTGTCACTATTTTGTCTAGGTTTCCCAAAGATAGCGCTTGTTAAACGAAAGTAGCCCTATCCCTGGAAAGGGGGGTTTTCCAAATGTTTAGATTTTTTGTGTATTGTTTTATACATGGTTTTGTATTTTCCAAGGTCATGTTTTGAAAGCAATGTACAAGAACAATGAAGCGTGGATGCCCCCAACGTGATGTGGGAATATACAAAGGGTAGAATGCCACGTGCGTATGTGTAGGAAGATGGCAACGGGATTTTCATGCTCAGTGTTAGATAGGCATATACAAAGGTAATGTCCTTCATGCAGATATAAGAGCAAACAAACTAGATCATGGCAAGGCAAAGGTGATCCTAGTAGGGTTCCTAGACCTAGCAGAGAAAGCCATATCTAAAAAGTGGTATCGATTACCCGTCCTTCCGTAAGAGTAACTTGTGTCTGGTGAATACTCCTTGAGTGCCAAAAACTAGTTTTCACTCAAAGACCTGCCCCCTGCACCATAATTGCATGGTTTTCACATGAGGACGACCTGCTTTTTCTTTACTATTTTCTCATTTTTTCCATTTTTTTGCTTGTTTTTTCTTTGTTTTCCAATTTTTAGTTCTTATTTGATATTCTCACCATGCCTAAGCATAGAACCACTTTAAGTGCATGGCATTCATGGGTTCTGGAAGCTCTTCACCATCTGAATATGCAAGTTTGTAGGCCCCTGATCCATATTTTGCAATTACAACATAAGGACCTAACCAGTTAGCCTCGAACTTTCCTTTCTTTTCTCTATCTTTAATAGTGTTCTTCTGATTTTCTTTGAGAACTAGATCCCCCACATCAAATTCCTGATGAATGATGCATTTATTATATCCTCTGGACACTCTGTTCTGATAAAATTTTAGGTGATTGAACGCTCTGATACGCCTTTCATCTAATAGTTCTAACTCTGCTAGGTGAGCAACTCTGTAGTCTTCATCTTTATCAAGATAGTCTCTGAGAGATATTCTCAGGGAGGGAAGCTCCACTTCTAAAGGTATGATGGCTTCAGTTCCATAGACAAGTGAATAAGGGGTCACACCAGTAGGAGTGTGGATGGAAGTACGATAGGCCTAGAGGGTGGGATGTATCTGCAGATGCCAATTACGGCCGGTTTTACTGACCATTTTCTCCATAATCCGCACAAGGGTTTTATTGGTGGCTTCTGCCTGTCCATTACCTTGAGGGTAATAAGGGGTAGACCACTTAAGTTGGATATGGAAGCATTGACACAATGTTTTAACCATTTTATTTTTGAAATATTTACCATTATCAGTGACAATGGCGGAGGGGATCCCGTAACGGCATATGAGATGGTTCATGATGAATTTTGAGATCTGTGCGCACTGGTGACATAGGTAAGAGGGACAACCTCTACCCATTTGGTAAAGTATTCGGTGGCGGTGATGATATGAGTATGACCATCTGATGAATAAGGATGGAGCTTCCCTATGAGATCCAGGCCCCATTTAGAGAATGGCCAAGGCGTTGCAATAGGCTGTAAGGCTTACATCGGTGCATGTATTAAATTCCCATACTTCTGGCATAGTTCACACTTCTTTACAAAGTTGCAACAATCAGATTCCATGGTAGGCCAATAATAGCCTACTCTCAATAGCTTCTTAGCTAAGACCATACCACTAGTATGTGCTCCATAAATACCACCATGTACTTCCTTAATTGCATGGATAGAATCAGTGACATCCAAACAACGAAGTGGATTCCCTTCATAGCCATGATGATAAAGGGTGCCTCCTAGGAGGGTATAACAGGCTATGTGGTGAATAAGGGCTTTCTTTTCAGAATGGGTGATGTCAGGGGGAAGGGTGCCATCTTGTAGGTATTGGAAGATAGGGTCATACCAAGGGGATAAAGGACCAACAACTTCACATGCCAAACATGACTCTGGCATATCATATGCAGGTACCTGTAGATGTTCCATGAAGAAAGGCATTTTGCTTTCTTCAGGCGCTATGCGCAAGAGAGACCCAATAGTAGCCATAGCATCCGCGGATCTATTATGCGACCTTGGTTTTTGTTCAAATATGACTTGTGTGAAATATTCCTTCAAAGTTTCAACCATCTTCTTATATGGAATAAGCTTCTCATCTTTAACCTTATACTCATCATTAACCTGTTTTATGATAAGTTGAGAGTCCCCAATGACTCGTAGTTATCTGATATTCCATGTAATAGCTAGCCTGAGGCCGAAGCGATGAGTGCTTCATACTCTGCAATGTTATTTGTACATGGGAATCCCAACCGGAATGCTCATGGTATGACATCACCATTTGGAGTAATGAGGACCACTCCTACTCCAGACCCATGGAAGGTAAAAGATCCATCAAAATGAACCTGCCATTCTACGGACTCTTCAATATACATGATGGATGCATCTGGTAAATCTAAACACAAAGGTTCCATTCCTGGGAGAGGAGCTTCTACCAACTGATCGGCCAGTACCTGTCCTTTTAAAGACTTCTGATTTACAAACTCAATGTCAAACTCACTCAAGAGGATGATCCAATTAGCCATTCGGCCTGTGAGGGCGGGTTTGGATAAAAGGTATTTGAGAGGGTCGACTTTGGATATGAGCTTGGTCTTATTATTCAGGAGATAATGGCAAAGCTTTTGAAATGTGAACACAACCGCCAAGCAGGCCTTTTCTATTTGGGGATAATTCAGCTCGTATGTGATCAAGGTGTGGCTAAGATAGTAAACTGCTCTCTCTTTATGGGCTAAGTCATATTGGGCAAGTAATGCACCAATGGCGAACTGGGTAGTGGAAATGTATAAGAGGAGAGGTTCATCAGGGGTAGGCAACATTAGTACAGGTGGGTTGGACAAGTATTGTTTGAGTAGCGCAAAGGCCTTTTGACAATCAGGTCCCCAATTGAATGTGACATCTTTCTTGAGAAAATGAGTAAAGGGGTGGCACTTATCCACAAGTTGTGAGATAAAGCAACGGATTGCCTGAATCTTTCCTTGTAGACTCCTTAGCTGCTTGAGAGTGGTAGGTGGTGGCATTTCTATGATAGCCGTAACCTTTGTAGGATCCACTTCAATCCCTCTTTGTGAGACAATGAACCCTAGGAGTTTTCCTGATAAGACACCGAAGACACATTTCTTAGGGTTTAAGTGAACCTTATAGTCTCTTAGACGCTGAAAGATACGCCTCAACACTTTAGGGTGTTCTTTTCTACTCTTAGATTTTGCTAGGATATCATCGACATAATCCTCCATGATTTCACTTATCATGTCATGGAAGATAACCGTCATGGCCTGCTAATAAGTAGCCCCAGCATTTTTAAGCCCGAAGGGCATGAATTTGTAGCAGAATGTTCCCCAAGGGGTGATGAATGTTGTCTTATGCTGATCTTCCTCCATAATTTGTATCTGGTTATAACCTAAAAAACCATCCATCAAGGACAACATTTCATAGCCAGCTGTTGAATCGACTATCATGTTGATGTTAGGTAGGGGAAAATCATCTTTAGGACATGCTTTGTTGATGTCATGGAAATCCATGTAGATCCTTATTCCAACAGGTTTCTTTTGTACTGGGACTATGTTAGAGATCCATTCTGAATAGTCAATAGGTTTTATGAAATCAACAGCTAACAACTTTTCTAATTCTTCTTTGACCAAGAGTGCCACTTTAGGATGCATCTTTCTTAACTTTTGTTTGATTGGTTTGGCATCTGGGTGCACAATGAGGTTATGCACAACTAGCTCAGGGTCTAAACCTGGCATATCTACATATGTCCACGTGAATATGTCCATGTATTCTTTTAAGAGTTCTACAAAGGTCTTTTTATTCCTGAGTTGAGAGCGAAGCTCCTAACTTGACTATTCTAGGTTTCCCCTCTGAGTCAATGTTGATGCTAATTGTTTCCTCAATAAGCATTTTAGAAGCGTCTTCCATCCATGTAGGATAAGGGGGAAGAGTAAGATTGACCTCTTGTGGTAGTTCATGATCATCTTTGAATGGATAAATCACTTCATCTTTAGACTCTTCATTTTGTTTTTCTATGAGCTCACCAAAGAGTTTGTCACTATGGGATTTCCATTGAGCCTTCTTTCTCAGTTTCTCAGAGGTAGGTATACCTTTAGTTACAACCTTTTTATTCAACCATCTGCACATTTATGCTTCCTCCCCAAAATAGGCACAAGTGTCTAGTTGAATCTTAAATCCTTTCTTGTGGTCTCCAGCTGGGAATAAAGTCCCTGAGTCCCATGAACTCTGTGAATGCCTCATCATTTTCAAAGAAATCCAATGGCACATGAAGTTGTTGATCCCAATCTATAAGTTTCAGGATATATAAGGGCTATGGGATACTTATCTAGGGGGATGGATTTGGATAAGGTAAGGACTACCGAATCTGGGAATAGGTTCGTGGAGGCAAGATCTTTGTAAAGGCTACATTGGGAATCTGCGTCACTATCAGAATGAGGTGAAACATCCTCACTTTCAGAAGAAGTAGCGTTGTTCTCAGAAGGTAGAGCATCATGGGGCTTTATTCCAAGGCCATGTTTATCCATTTTGAAATGAGGGATAGGGATAGGCTCCAACCAGCCTTGTGCATTAACGCCACATCCAAACCCATCATAGCCCATGACAAACATCATGTGAGGACCTTTGACGTACTGAGGCACTTGATTGCATGAAGCCATGGTGCCTTCTGGTACTCTGCTGGTAGGGTCTTCTAACATTTTCTCCTCAGACAAGAGGCCACTATGGAAAAATTTCTCCAAAGGCTGAGGACATTGCTTTTTGGTGCTCTTGAACTGAAAATAAGGCTTACCTCTTGTCCTGGGGGATACCGATAGGTCTGATATCAACAGATCCTGCTCAAGAGTGAATGGCCTACTTGGGCCATATTTTGCTGATGTGGCCTCCCATGAAGCAAATGGATTGACCAGTGAGGGAAAATCTTGATTGAAAGGCGTGAGAGATTTTGAATCTACCTGGTTCTTCATGGCCTCTATTTGTAAAGGGACAACAACATCCGCAGAAGGACATTCATAAGCTACACGAGAAAAACTGTGCAAAGCCCTACAATGTGTGAAAGGTTCTGGGTCACCCAAAATGGTAAACCTGCCCTTGATGATATAACTTGATGCACTAATGAAACGTTGATGGAATGACTCACATGGCATGGATCCATGGGCGTCCCAAGAGCATGTTGTATGGAAGGTCCAAGTCAAGGACATGGAACGTTGTGTCGTGACATGTTGGTCCTACCTCCATGGGGACCACTATAGTCCCTGCTGACTCTATTTCTTCATTTTCATATGCTGTGATTGTGATAGTTTTAGCACCCAGCTCTATTTCTGACTGGCCCAACTACTTTACCATCTTCAAGGTGCAAATATTCAGACCAGATCCCCCATCTACAAGTACTCTTTTGATCTTGCGATGGGTAACCACCACTTCGAGATATAATGGCAAGTTATGCTCTGGGTTATTACGCGGGATTACAGTATGATCAAAATTAATCTGATCATTGGTGTCTAAGCGTGCAATCATGGCTTGAAGGTTTGCAGGATCTATTTATGTGGAAACCCCTAAATTTTGCAAAGTTTTGAACAATATGTTTTTATGAGCATTGGATATCTTTAGGAAATCGAGGATAGATATCTTAGCAGACATTTTTTCTAATTGTTCTTCAAGTTATACTGACTTTATTTAGGGGTAGGTATACGATTTGGTATGATTAAGCGGGCGCATCTTGTCTCGACTGCGTAGCTCTTTCTAAGATCTGAATGGTGTTAATCTGTTCGTTAAATGAGTTAATACATCCAATGAGGGAATCATAAGGACTATCATTTGTAGGGTACACATAGGCAGTAGTCCTATAGTCATTAGAAGTTTTCCCTTGATCTGTTTTCTTTTACTTTTTATCCACATGGTCAGGAAAAGGTTCCTTGTAAATACCCATCTTTTCATTTGAACTTCTACCGGCCTCTGGGGGAGACTCTACAACAATATTCCCTTCCTCTATGAGGTCTTGGATATAATGGCGTAATCTCAAACATCTATTCATTTTGTGTCCTTTGACTTGGTGGAAGTCGCAATATTCATTGTCTTTGAACCAAATTAGTTTTGGAGCATCTTCTGGGTAGGGCATTGTTGCAGTTGGATATTCTACCATATTTGCACCATCTAACTACTTTAGGATGGTAGATAAGGATTCTGTCAAAGATGTGAACGTACGTTTTGTAGGCGCTTTGGGACGAGGCCCTTGTGAAAGTTTCAAGAGTGGACTTGTCTGTACGGCTTGGACTCTCTTGGAGTCTGTAATGCCATCACCAACATGTTTATTCTTATTAAAGAATTTAGGTTTGTCTGTGGATTTGGCTTTGTGTTTGTTTTTAATAACCGGTTTAAGTGTGCCCTTGGAAATGAGCTTTCTCAATTTGACTACCTTTCTCTATGACTTCTTCAAAGTTCGAGCCACAATGCATTTGCAAGTGAAAGGCTATTTCTAGGTTCAAGTTAGGAACGAATATACTCACTAATGTTTTTTGAGTAAGGCACAAGGAAAAGCGACTAGCTAACCCGTGCCATCATTGTAAAAATCTAGCAAATGTCTCATTGGGTTTTTGTTTTGTCTTACATAGATCGTTCATCATGATGTCACTCTCCATATTATAGGAGTAATGTCTTACAAATTTCTTTGCTAGCATGGGCCATGTTGTAATGGAGCCCTTAGGTATGCTATAAAACCATTCCAATCCCACGGCTCCTAGGCTATGGGGAAAAAGTCATATCAAGAAATTATCGCTATACGCGACCTCTTGGCAAGCCATGTAAAAATATTTTATATGATTGCGAGGATCACTTTTACACTTATACTTATCAAACTTGGGGACAGTGAAATGTTTTGGGAAAGGCTGTTGTAGCATGTCCTTATCGAAGGGGTAAGGACATAATTCTTCATATGAATATTTTCTGTTTTGGCCTACATTTCCTTGTTGTAATGTTGTGAGCGTATCTTTCATAGATTTCAATTCATCCTGAATGAGTTGCTCCTTGGTAGGTGATATTGACCTTTGAGCCTGAGTTGCTTTAAAGGTATAGTATTTATGTGGATTGAATTGAAACTCGTTAAGTTTGTTTTGTCTCTGTATTTACCTATGTTTCTTTTTGAAGCGCCTAGGTTCGCTAATTTCTGAGTCAACTTCAAGATCTATTTTTGGAGGATTTCTTCCTCAACCAAGGATCCTCTTCTTCATCAAATTTAAGAGGAGGGGAGGCCTTCTGCTTAGTTTTTACCTTACGCTAAACCTTAAAAGTGAGGTTTACGTGATGTTTCACCTTCGACAATAGCCTTATGTTACCCAGAAGTGGATGCATATCCCACATAGAAAAGATTATCTATGTCTAAGACAAATCTTCATTCTCTTAAGTTAGGGTCAATGACCTTTGTTTCTTCTTCACACTCATGTGGAAGTTTAGCTCCTAACACTAAGACTCTCGCGAGTACTTGATCTTTGTTATAATATAAGAGCTCGTCAAATCTGTTTAGGTCTAACCTTTGTTGTTCTCCAGAAGATTCCAACTCTTCTCCACTATGATCGATTAACGTCTTTGTATCTTTGACTTACGAGAAGAGCGGTCCTAAATTATGACCACTGAATGGGAATGTGTCGAAAGGGTTTTCTCCCATGTGTTGCTCACTTGATTTGGCTGCCATTTTTATGATTTTAGGCATCACTAGCAAATGTCTTTATGTAGCTAGCATCACCCCTAAGTGTATGGTTTTCTGCAATTCGTTTAAGGGGATGTTGGAATTATATCACAATGTATCGTGGATGTAATTTTATGCAGTCATTTTTACCAAGAAACATTCATATGCACATCCTATGTTATGATTCACTCAATTTTGTATTGCCAAACCTATACCCTAAGATAGCGACAAAGATGTACCAACGTGTAAGCCAAGTTATAACCCCAACAAGGTCTAAGCACTGACATGATGCTATCACAGTCCCTTGACAAGATATACTTAAAACTAGTTTGAATACCGATGAAAGCCAAACCTTCTGAAAAATGGAAGTCACAAATAGATATAGCATAATAACGTCACCGTGATACATTAACCAAGCAAGCAAGGTGTTAGCACCATGGTAACTTTATTATGATATATGTAAAGCGTTATCAACACTCTTCAAGAAGACTAAGATGACGTCGAGAGTGAAACCAAGTAATAAGTATAACAAGGAGTTTTTTAATCATGTGAGTAGCGTAACCACACAAAAAGGGGACTTATACCGTTTCCTCACAAAAAAATGAGAATACAATGTAAGTACCAAGATTGTATGTCTAAGATGCAAACAAGACTATTAACTCAAGAAGAGACAAAATATGAACCGAATATACAGTGGTGAAGATGATCTTGAAATCAAGATGGAAGGAATTTTATCAAAGATGCGAAAAGCACACCCACACACTTTAGATGTTTAACAACCCAGCCGCAAACATGGATGGGCGTAAACGGACAAAAAAGTGATGAGCACTATCTCTGATAAAAAACACGCAATGTATGCACCCTTCTCACCTCGAATAATGGGCGATGAGAATGCAAGGGTACTGATCAAAAGATAGACATAAGCTAAGCAACCACTTAGGCAGAGCTTCACCTCGTCTGAAGACAAGAACAAAACTAAGCAAAAAGTGGGACGTAGCTTAGGTCCATGATGAAAAGACACTCAATTCAAACTCACAAGGGTTCTTTGCCTTGTCTTAACAAACAAGGTTTAGATTCCAGATGAGCCGTCACTTTGTGATGGCTTGACGTAACAAGGACTAGTAAAGTGGGCTCCTTGAAAAAAATGTTTTCCTAACAAGTTCTCTCAACTAGGTGTTACAATATTGTCTAAGAGCGAGGCGTGATTTACCCAAAAAGTCACAATGACTAGTTTGGGAGTATCTCAGCTTTATCCCCTTTCAAGTACAGTGGGCAATGAATGCATCCATCGTGTACTTCTACTAAGGTCGCGATACAGACAACTTGTAACTCTAACTCACAAGGCATACTAGTCAAGTGGGTAAGCAGAGCGCTTCCTGTTTCATCCACGAGGTTACACAATGGTGGACTACTTTAGGGTTCCTGGTACCACCCCCATTGTTGTATCTTAAGGTGTTATGCCAAAGGGGTTATGTTCCAGTTGAGTGGATAGGGACATACCCTTTTCTGAAAACCTACAATATAGTGTTTTGAATATGGTGTGTTTTTTATCTTGTTTAGCTTAATGTGGTTTTAAGTAGTACAATGTTTGGCAACCTGCAAGAACACGTGTATTAGAAGGTTTTGTGTTTTGTCTTAGCTCCTCCCTTTGACAATCGTTAGGTCCTATAGACAACAAGTTTTAGTAATTTCTGATTTGTAGGTTGATGTTTTTAAGAAAGAGAGTTTTTCACTTTGCTTTTGATTCCTAAGATTGCCAAAAGGCGCGAAGGAAGAGCATACACAACGTGAAAAATTCCACTGAAATCACATGAAATTTTTACTCCCACCTTTATAAAACAAGTGTTTTTTGAATAATTTATATGCGTTTTGTATTAGTGTTTTTGATCTCCAAGATCATCTTGGAAGACGCGAGGAGAGAGCATACACACTTCTACAAAAACTACCTCTAAGTAAAAAACAAAGAACACTTTAATCTATGCAAACTGAAACGTTTTAAGAAAGAACCCTGTTTTCAATTGTTAGTCCTAAAAACCTGCAATGATGGATTAGAAATTTTTTTTTACAGACTGTAAAAATTTTCAATTTTTTAACACAGACACCTACGTGCCTATACTGACACCAGCGCTCCCCAACTGATGGATACGTGCCTCACCTAACGGGTACGCCTGCAGTCAAAAAAATAATAAAACTCAAAGAAGTAAACACAGACACTCACAATATGACAGAGACGTGCCTATATTGACATGGACGCTTAGGTTATGACGTGTATGCGCCTAAGCCTAAACAGAGGACTGTAAATTTTTTTTACACAGTCAGATCTTTTACACCTGCGCGTCCAGAGAGACGTATACGCGCCCCATATGACAGAGACGCGTGCGCGTCTGTGTATGGGTTATTTCTGATTTTTTACTCGGTCAGGGCCTTTACGCCTATGCATCCAGAGAGGTGAATATGCACCCCATATGACGGAGACACATGCACGTCTGTGTATGGGTTTTAGTTTGCAAATGATGGGGACCTTCCGACAGGTATGTGCCTGATATGACGGGTACGCTGGGGTTCTGACGTGTACGTGCCCCTTGTTTGACACCTACACGCACCCTGTGAAAAACTTGCAAAAAACATGGATTTTCAAATTTTCAAGAGCAAACAGGTTAGTTGTTAGTCAAAGTATCCTATTTCTATATCAAACCCACAAAATGCATATAAATGAAGGTCATTTACCTAGGGTTAGAAACAAAAATGAGGAAATAACAAGTGATTTAAGAAAAAAACTTGAAAATAAACTTTGAAAAACCTAAAAGACCTCCATTAATGGAGGGTGGACATAAGTGTCCCACTGGGCATGCCAAATGTGTTCAATGAAAAGTTGTAAAAGCCATGGATTTGGGGTAAGAATCTCTAAAGAAACCCCAAAGGATTTTAACAATCTGATCAATGGACCATGTGATAAGAAATGAGCAAGGTTTCCTTCTTTGCATACATTAATTTGAAACAAACATGCAAACTAAGCAAATGAAGTTAATCTCTATTCTTTGAAAGCTTGAAATAATGAACCTAAGAGGATCTAAGCATTCATTTTATGTGTTAAGAGAAAGAGATCTCCCCATTAATGGCTTCAAGGCCAATGGATCTTCCCTTTTACTCTATGTTAATGCTATGAAATACAAGATTAAATTCTTTTAGCTCAAATGAAAGAAGATGAAATACAAACTAAAGCCTAATCAAATTGCTATAATTTGTGCTAGGAAGAAGAGAGGATTCTTAGGAAATGAGGGAGGGGGTATAGCCCTACTTATAGTTTTTGGTTTGGAAGAAAAGGGAGATTTGGGTGCATGTGGGACAAAGGCTAAAGTCCAAAAAGCACTTTAGCAAGTCAAAGTGTGATTTGACTATGTTAGAGGGTAATTAACCTAGGTTAGACTAATTAATCTCTCTTAGAGAGTAATTAGGGTTCTGAAAGGGTTTTGAAGGGCTTAATCAATCCAGTGAAGTGGATTGATCTTCCGGGGAGCTAATAAGAAGTGAGCTAGAAGTGAATAAGAAGCTAATGTAGTTAGAACAAGGCTATAACTACCCGTTTAAATGGTTTATAAGAGGAAAAATGACCAAAAGGGTGTAGTAGGAAGGGAGTTAGATAGGCCTAACTGGCGGTGTGTCATCAATTTGCAGAAGGAAGAAGCATTAGTGCACCATTAGAAATAATAGTGTATTGAGAAAACTACCTGTGTCTATAATGGATAATGTTGTTATTTTTGTTTCTGACTCAATGCCATCATACATCATCCTTGATTCTATAAACTGTTATTTTATCTACATTCCTACACTAAATCATCTTATTGATCAACAATGCATGAGTCTCAAACTTTACATTTACAATGGTCCATAACCTAACATTTTATAAAAAAATGGGCAATCTTCCTATGCATATTCCTCTTAACTCATAATTTGAGGCACCTACCAATGCCCATCCTTATCAAAATTCATATTTTGTGGCATTTATCAATGCCTTCCCTTTCCTCATTTCACCCTTGGTGGCATATTTTTATGTTTACATTTTATTTCCCTAATATTAACAATTTCCTACATTTATTATCCTTTTATCTTTTGGGGCATCTTACTATCTTGGGGGAATTTTATGATTTCTTTCATGTTTTAACATCTTCTAATATAAACAAAAACCTTTTAACCATTTAATAAAAAAAATCAACTCTAATAAATATTCAAAGAATAAAACCTTTTCTTTAAGAAAATACCCCATTATTTACACCATTTCTAAGATTAAGTTAATATTGTTATGAAGTGAAAAAAAACTAAAAGGAATGTAAGTTTTGATACTAAGATCTATTTTGATTAATTAACTTCCAACATAACTATATAATATCATAATAATGCATTTTACTTACAAATAATGTTTACAATATGTTACAATGTCAATAACATAATAGGAAAGATGTATATAGTTACACAAAGTGGTATATGAGATATCTATATGCATAAAATAAAAAAATTGAGAGTAATGAATCTATAGATGCTTCGTTCTGTGAACACTAACTAGAAATTACCCAGGTATGGAACCATATAGGCTTGACATGACCATTTTTATGCTCCTAGACCTGTTTTATGGTCTTGGACCTACTTAGAATGAGGTTTAAAAAAAAATTGTGGCATTCAAATTTCTATAAATATGTTTCATTTTCAAACTCTAAGTGTCGCATAATCCCAAAATTAGATGAATGGATCTCAAACCCTAACCATGGGTGGAATACCCTATATAAAGATTAATGTTTAGGTTAAAGTGTAATTTGTACACCACCTACATCATCACTACTTTTAAGAGGCATTAAACCATATGTAGTTCTCTTCCTAGCATGTGATATATAGATGAATACAACTAGTCGACAACATTAATCACTTTGAACATGTTTAAGATGGTTGTGATCTTGTTAATACATTGAGTATGGATATTTGAGTTCTTAGAAATGAGGGACACTAAACTCCTTGACCTATTTGAGTGCTTCAAAACTATAGTAGTGGATGTACATCAACTTTAGGAATATTTAGGGAGCTTTACATGTCATTAGTATTTATTTTCAATGTGTGTGCCAAGTGATTTCTAGGTGTTTGAATGAGGTGATATAAAATTTATTATATAGGGATTTGAAGGTATTTTTTCATGTAAAGGTCAACCCAGGAAGATGAAAAGACCCAAAAAATATAATTTATTTTAAAGTAGAGTTGGAAGATGTATTGGTCCAACACCGTACATGTCGGTGAAGACCAGATTCTACATCCTGAATCTACTATATGGTTTTGGAAAATGAGATGGTGAATGAAATATGTGATTTAAATCATGAAAATAAGGGATTAAGTATTGATTTAATGAATTTATGTTTAGGAAGTGTGTTGGTGAAATATTTTGTCACTAGGAAAAATTAGTTTATTTTCACCAACGCTCTGGGACAATGCCCCTCCTTCTTGAAAGGGGAGGATACCTTATTGTATGTGAATAAAAAAACTATGTGGTTGACCAATAGACTAGGGATCCAACAAGCACACTCCAGTGCACCTACAACAAATGCTTGTAATTTTGTGCAAGGGAGGAATTTTCTAATAAGGTGGGATATTGGGAGTGGAAATTTAGAGAGAGAATTAATATTGCAAGTAGGCTAAATCAAATTCTTAAAAGTATTAACCAAAGTTATATAAACACACTATTATAAAGAATAAATCTATAATTATATCAATACAAAATAAACTATGAGTATAAAATATCATTCATTCATTCATCCAGCAAAGCTGAAACACCCTTTTTGATTGACATGTTTACAAAGTTGTAAAATGAGAGAGAGAGAGAGGAAACATATGGGAAGGGAAATAAAATAAGTGATGTCTTTTCTTAGTTCTTTGTATATATATACTCATGAACTCAAAGAATTGACAACCCCTTGGAATGAGGAAGTCATTACAATATATAGTTTTAAAAAAGACTCTCCACCTATCCCCCATATGTCTTTTCACCTGTCTTTTACAACTTGTGACCGTTTGCATTCCTAGGAAATAAATTAAGTCCCATTTTATTACTTGAGGGAAACTTATTAAAATTTTCAACTATAGTCACGTTGTAATGAATAAAATGAAAGTGAATACGACAAAAATGAAAATTACAACCCCTTCATGAAGAAATATAACATGAAAGAAGAGAGGAAGGAGGTGGGGAAGAGAGAAAAGAGAGAAGATGACTACTCAGATGAAGATGATGTTACATCTGTTGATGGAGATTCACTAGCCAATAGACTCTTGGAGAGTATTTCAGGAGATATCTCTATCAATTTTAATTACTTATTGTATCATGTTGCTACATGCACTGAAAGAAACGATAAGAATATTGTTCCAAGCTGCGATCTCAGATGATAATAGCACACCACATTAGCTTTACAAAACATAAGAGCTAAAATACCATATATGGAAATTCATCATAATCCATAATGATCGATACATTACAATACAATGACTTGAATTACTCAATAAGAAATATGTAGATATATGAGGAGTGAAGTGAAACTACTACATAAATTAGTGGTGAAGAACTCCCACTAACTAATACTGATATCTAAGTTAACTCCACAAGACTAGTAAGCTAACTCCACATAACTAGTACACCTAAGCAAATTAACCCAACAAGTGTAGGGTTAACACAAGTATAAAAATTATCCTAATAAATAAATAAAAAAGATAAATAGTAACCTACACTAACACCCCCCATAAGCATAGCTTAGGTGGGTAGAAAATAAGGTGTTTCTTGACAATAATTCCTGATGAGGTACCCATGTACAATAACTAGGAAAAATGAACATCACAAGGTACCCAAAACTAGTAATAACAAAAGTAAAGAGATAAAAATCTCGCTGCAAGATATCCAAAGAAGCTCAAATCCAAAAACTCGTACAATGCTGAAGAAGTTTGGTGTGCACTATTGTCTAAATCCACTGCTCAATCATAGAACTAAAAAATAACTGACACTCGACTTCAATAAAATAGCTCCATCCAAGGAGACTGTCAATGGAGTGATGTCGAAAGTGAAAAAAAACACCAAAAATAATTTGATCAACTGCTACAAATATATGTGCCACGATCTAAGAAAAACCAATACAATAAGGCAATGACACAAGATCCAAATAAATTTGAGTTCCACGATCCAAGAAAAGACAAGGTAACAAGGCAAGGACATAAAACCCAAAGAATCAAGATCAACTGCTGTAAATAGGTGTGCCACGTTCCAAGAACAATAACCAAGGCAACAAGACAAAGGCATGAGATCCAAATAAATAGGAGTGTCACGATCCAAGAAAAGCCAAGTTAACAAAGCAAGGACATGAAACATGAAGAAGCAATATCAACACGTACCAATGCAAGGTCACGAAACCTAAAGAAGTAGTATCAACACCACACCCTCCCATACTGTTGAATGGGTAGAGTGACACCAAAAATCTATATGAGTTGCCCAAAATCAACAATGACAAACTAACACTAGACTTCACCATAATAGATCCCCCATAAGAGAGATTGACAACATGCCAAAAAAGTGTCAAAAATACATATCTAAAATATCTCAACAAACAAGAGAGATATAAATGGTGGCACTTTACAATTGAGTGTGTGTTACAAATATGACATTTTAAATGTTTAGTTTATTTCTCAAAATAAATAGTTCCATTAGAAAAAGTATGAAAAAACAAGCACTTTTGAAACAAACGACACTCAAATCTGAGTTACCGATTAAAAGATACAAATTTATCAAGTTTGTGCTTTAATATATAAAAATGCCCTGCAGTCTTCAATTTATTTTCTAGAAAATAAACTTTCCAATTTTATATCTGTAAAATGTAAGAAGAGAAAAAAACCTAGAACCGAACGTGAAAAATCATGAAATGGTTTTTCTAGATTCTCTACCTCTCTAGCACGAATATTGAAGATCTCCAAAAGTAACACAAAATCCTCTAATCCTCGGCACACAGGAACTCTGCAAAGCCGAAGAACAAAACTCATTACCGAATGCAAAAAACCTAAAAATCATTTCTCTAGAATTTTTTTGCCTCCCCACACTGATTTCCCCATGGCATGGATATCGAAGATGTCCTCTTCCCCGTTAAATAGAAACTCTAAGAAGCGGGAAAAAAAATTTACCGAATGCAAAAAACCCAGAAACCATTTTTCTAGATTTTCTACTTCCTAGGTAAGGATTTCCCAGGGATAAAATTTGGAAGATATCCATATTCTCATGAAATAGGAATGTTTCAAATCATAAGAAAAAAACCCAGTACTGAACGCAAAAAACCCAGAAACCATTTTTCAGGATTTTTTACTTCTCCGCAAAGATTTCTTTCCCTGACACGAATTTTCAAGCGGATTTGTACATATCAATGTCCGCCTCTGTAAAACTAAAAGAACTCAAAAATAAAATGTCTCCTTCAATGACCAAGTTTACACTTGTTTTTGGGGTTTTGGTGCCTTCTGAAGCTAACAGAGCCCTAATTTTGAGTAAAAAATGGACACTGCAACAAAGTGCTAACAAAATTAAAAAAATATGAATATAAAAAACCTTTTACTTGCAAAAAAATTATAGATGAATTTCTGCATCATCTACCACTATGATACCATGAAAGAAATGATAAGATGATTGTTCCAAGCCATGATTTCAAATGATAATAGCACACCACATATGATTTGCAAAACAAAAGAGCTAAATTACCATACATAAAAATGCATCATAATCCATAATGTTCAATACATTATAATACAATGGCTTGAATTACTAAATTAGAAAGATCTACAAATAAGAAGAGACAAGTGCAACTACTACCTAAATCAGTAGTGAATAACTCCCACTAACTGATACTAGTAGTTAAGTTAACTCCACAAGACTAGTAAGTTAACTCCACATAACTGAGAAGCTAACTCAACACAACTAGTAAGATAACTCCACACAACTAGTACACCTTAAAAAACTAACCCAACAAGTGTAGGGCTAACAAAAGTTTAAGAATTATCCTAATAAATAAATAAAAGGATAAATAATAACCTACACTAACAAGCGTAACCTTCTCAGCCTGAGGTATGTGTACAAATCTCAAAGACTTGACCCAATTTTCAGAGATAACATTTATGTTATTGCATTCCATGAACCAAGACCGATTATCCTTTGTGATGTTTTATATGATGGCCCTTATCTCAGAAAGATACTTGAGTATGTCTTCGTTGAAGAAAAATGGATCTACGACCTTCTTCTTGAAAACATTTTCAAATGGCTTTAACAGATCATCCACCGAAGCATTTTTATCCGCCGTTTACACTCCAAGTTTATGTATCTCAGTTTTGAAATCATCTTGGATTTTTGAAATATGTTCCTTGTATGAATCTTATCCACCAAGAGGATGGTTTAACATTTCACAGTGAGAAAGAAGACTTTTATCCCAAACTTGAGACTTATATTAATGTGAAATCAACCATTTACATTTGTATGAGCTGCAATACTTATAGGCATTGTACAACTGAATACATACACGGAGATATGTTGCACAGGTGCAACAATAAACTATTTCACACAAGCTTCCAAAAAAGTAATCCGGGAAGCATAACTAATATAAAATACAACCAAACAATTATATTGTTAAAACAATATAACAACACCCGTATTGTTTGAATACAAACAATAAGATGGTTATAATTAATTATAACCATATAAATAATAAATACTCTAATTATTATGCAATGCATAATTAATATAATAATTAACCTAACATTCCCCCCTTAATTGTGCATTGTCTCAAGGGATGAGGAGAGGAATTCTCTGAACAACTTGAACTTGTCACGTGGAAGTGACTTTGTGAAGATATCTGCCGTTGTTCAGCTGTTGGACAAAATTGAAGCTGGATGTTGTGCTTCAACACATGCTCGTGTATGAAATGAACCTGTACCTCAATGTGCTTTGTTCTTTCATGAAACACTGGATTGCGAAAAATTTTGAGAACACCTTCATTGTCAACATACATGGTGGTCAGTTTGTCCTGTGGTATTCCAAGTCCTTCTAGTATGCGACGTAGCCAAATCGCTTCACAGATAGCTTCTCCTGTAGAACGATACTCAGCTTCTGTGGAATATCGAGAAACAAAGTGTTGTTTCTTGCTTCCCCATGATATTGGTCTAGATCCCATAAAGAATACAAATCCTGAAGAAGATTTTCTATCATCAGTATTACTTGCGTGATCTGAATCCGAATATCCAGTCAAGAAGAAGTTTTCGTTCTTCTTGTATTCTAGACCAATATCCATTGATCCTTTGAGATATGTCAAGATGCAACTTGCTACTTCCAATGAAAAAATTTGGGTTCCTGCATGAACCTGGATAGATAGCTTACTGCAAAGTTGATATCTGGTCTAGTGTAGGTTAGGTAAATGAGACTCCCAATCAACTGCCGATAGAGAGTGGCACTTACCTTAGGAGATGGATCTGAATGAGATAACTGCAATCTGTTCTCCATAGGTGTAGCAATTGGTGTGTAATCCATCATCCTGAATTTCTCAAGCATTGTCTTGGTATATTTCATCTGAGAAACAAAAATGTGATTCTCTTTCTGTCATACTTCCAATCCAAGACAATAATGCATCATCCTGAGATCAGTCATGTTGAATGATCGATTAAAATATTTCTTCATTGCATCGATCATCTTCACTGAACTTCTAGTGATGACTAGATTGTCGACATAGACAATGAAAATCACAATCTCCCCCCTTGCTTTTTGAGGTAGAGATTGGGGTCGTATGGATTTCTAACAAATCCATGTTGTACGAGATGCTCATCAATTTTGATGTACCATGCCCGAGGTGCCTGTTTGAGACCATACAAAGATTTCTTGAGTCTGCATACCTTTGCTTCTTGACCAGGTACAACATATCCCTCAGATTGAGTCATATAGACTTCTTCTTGTAAATATCCATTCAGGAAGGAACTTTTTAGGTCCATCTGATGGACTTTCCAGCCAAACTGTGCAGCTAGAGAAAAGATCATCTTGATCATCTTGATCTTAGCTGTGGGAGAAAATGTCTCCTTGTAGTCAATGCCTTCTTTTTGTGCATACCCCTTTGCTACTAGTCTTGCTTTATACTTGTCCATTGTCCCATCTGCTTTGTACTTCATTTTGAATATCCATCTGCATCCAATGGGTTTCTTCCCTGGTGGAAGATCGACAAGCTGCCAAGTGTTATTTTTCATCACTGATTGATATTCAGAGTCCATGGCATCTTTCCAAGATTTTGACTGTAGGGCTTCCTGGACTATAGAGGGCTCATTAGACTCAATAACTCTACTCATCAAAGAAAAGTTAACTTCTTCTCTTGCTTTACTGCAAGTCTGTGGTCTAGGGGTGGATGTATTCGGTGGAGCATCCATTCTTGCATCTCGTAGTGTGCTAGTACACCACTTGGGCATACAATGAACTGTTCCTATGGGTCATGGTTCTATCATATCAACACCATCATCCCCATCATCACTGTCATCATCTATGGGAACATCAACTTCAATTTTTACAACTGGTGAAGAATCTACATCAGGTGAGTCTGGAGGAGGAGACTCTACTTCCTTCTTCTCAAAAAACTCAACATCTCTGCTGGTGTAGACTTTTCTGGTCTTTGGATCCATCAATCTATACCCAAGAGTCTCTTCACTATACCCAATGAAGATGAGTTTCTGTGACTTCATGTCCAATTTCTTTCTATTCTGCTTGGGTATGTGCATACTTGCTTTGCACTCGAATACTCTGAGATGTGCAATAGATGGTTTCCATTTTGACCATGCTTCTTATGGCATTACTCTGTCAAGAGCACCTGTGGGAACTCTGTTCAAAAAATACACTGCAGTCTTTACTGTTTGCACCCAGAATGCCTTTGCAAGTCCTGAGTCATTGATCATGCATCACACCATTTCCATGATAGTATGATTTCTTCTCTCAACAACACCATTCTGTTGCGGTGTGTGTGGAGGAGGAATTTTTCAATAAATCCCATGAGTTTGTAGGTATTCTTTGAACTCGTTACTGGTGAATTCCCCCCCTCGATCTGAGTGGAGAGTTCTGATGTGATGACTAGTTTCATTCTCAACTGCTACTTTGAACTTCTTGAAAGTTTCAAAAGCTTCACTTTTCTTGCGAAGACAAAAAATCCACATTTTCCTTGAATAGTTGTCAACACATAGCATGAAGTACTGAAATCCAGAATGACTTGGTTGCATCGGACCACAAATATCGGTATGAACCAGATCAAGCTGACCATGAGCTCGATATGTACTCTTCTAGAATGAAGCTCTGTGTTGTTTTCCTACTAGGTAGTGAGGACACTTGTCTGTATCCTTCTGAAGAGATGGCAGCCCATGTACCATATTTCACTAGCAGCGAAGTGTCTCGAGATACTTGAAACTTACATGACCAAGTCTCTGATGCCACAACTGAGTTGAGGTAGAGTTCTCAGCCATAAGTGCTTGATCATCTCTATGAACAAAATCAAGTTGGAACATGCATCCCACATTGGAGGCTTTTGCAACTATTTTCGAGCCTCATGATTTATCTTGAATCAAACATGTTTTCTTGCTAGAATGACTATCAAAGTCAATTTTCAAGTTATGATCTAGGAGTTGACTGACTGAAAGTAGATTCTTTGTCAACCCAGGGACATATAAGACATCAGATAGTCTGCAGTTGCGTGAACCAAGGGGTAGAGAGATGTTCCCAATCCCCTAAACTGTATATGAAGAATCATCTCCCAACGAAACATGATTTTTCGATGATGTGTCCCTCATTGAAGTAAACCAGTCTCTGTGGTCAGTCATGTGTCGAGTGGCTCCTGAATCAACATACCAGACATCACTAGATGACGTGGATGGTTCACTTGATCGAGCAGTGTACAAGAAGTCTTCATTATCTGAATGTTCTTCTTGCTCAACAATATTTCCTTGCTGATGGGGTCTTCTTTTCCAGTTCCCCTTTTTCTACCCTTGATTGTAGTTAGAATGTCCCTTATGAGATTTTTGTGGAGGTCTAGAGTTGCTTGATGAACCTTTCTTGTAAGTATTGTACCAAAAATATTTTAGGTCATGTCCTCTTTTACAGATTGGACATTGCTTCTTCTATTGTCTGTCCCCTTGATACTGATTTTGACTTTGGGACTTTTGATAGGAATTAGGTTTTCCTTTACCTTTTCCTTTCCATTTTTGATGTGAAGAAAGTTCCTGCTCCTCTTCATCATCCTTATTGTGCATTGCTTCCTCTTGTTGCAATAGGTTTACCAATTTTTCAAAACTAACTGTCGTATCTGACAAGTTTAGTGTTGTTACAAAAATACGGTATGAAGAAGGGAGTGCTCTCAGAACAATGGGAACGAGAGCATCATCTTTGACCACTTCTCCTAGGGCTAGAAGTGAAGCCCTCAATTTTGCAACTCTTCTTAAGAAAGCTTCGATTTTCTCATTCTGTTTGAACTTCAATGTGTGTAACTGACTCTACAAATTTAGAATGACATTCTTATTTTTGGCCTCATACACCATGCTCAACTTATCCCATGCTTTTTTGGTTGTTGTGGCATCATGAATGTGGGGTTGCACATCATTGAACACTCCAAACAAGATGATGAGTTTGGATTTTTGATATGCTCTATCAAACTGTCGTTGTTGTGTTGTATCAGTAGTTGATCTGGTCATAGTACTAGTCACAACAGGCCAAATCTCTTCAAACTCAAGATGTGTCTTGATTTTTGTCTTCCATGCAACATAGTTGTTTCCTCTGAGTAGTTGTGAATCCAGAAGAAAAAATTTGGGGGCATTGGTGCCCATTTTGTAGAAAACACTGACAGGGTTTGGCTCTTATCACTCCAGGTATAAGGTCTCCCAATCTATATACCGTCAATCCGATATACCAAACCTTTCTATATACGTGCCCTTCCGATATACCTGGCGGTACATGGAAGAAGCTCGCCCTTTCTATATACCCGGTGGTATGTGAAAGAGGCGTTAACGTATGTGAAATAATTCAATACGTGGTACCAAGACAATACTAAAAGGGTTCTATGTGATTATTGACACTGGCTCAAAGAAATATCCTCATACGCATGCGTAACTTTGCTATATACTTGGATAATTTCTCAGTCTGGATTTATGTCATGTAATCATTCATAGATGGATGGGATGGCTCATAGTGTGTGCATTGTGACCTTATTACTCCCCGTCGATTTAAAGGGTCGATGCCCAGATGACATTGTTGCAACTATATTAGGTGTTAAGTGCAGTAGTAGTCATGATGAATTTACTCGTAAGTGCTTCCCAGAGGCATTGTATATACCGAATGCTGCGAATGAGATCTAGGATCTCGTGAGTGTTACAGAACCAATTTTTATTGTTTAATTACAATTTTCTTCCAGTTTCTAAGCAGTTACAATATTTTTGGTTGACTATGGACAACCTGTAAATTAGTACAATATGATGAAGCATGCAATTACATTCAAAAATTTAGAAAAAATTGAATGGAAGGCAATTGTTTTTTGTTTTGCAGGCCCTGGTGGCCTTCGGAGCCCAAAATGACCCACTACACCAAACAATTGCAAAAATATAGCTGAAAATGCAATTTCTGGATAGGCCTCCTTTTGTAAAAATTTCTCAGAATGCAAAAATATGCAGAGTGGAGGAAAATTTTTTTGCCCTAAAATAGGGTTTTTCTCGCTAAATTTAGTTAGTTATAACTAAATTTGAATTTTCCGCTAATGTTAGCGGTTCCACTAAATTTCCCTTCCAAATTTGGTAGTGGGTGAGGGAGGGGGATTTGACCCCTTGACCTCTCTTGATGGGAAGTGTCTTACAAAAGTTATGTTACCCACTTGGGTGACTAAGCTAAACAAGTATACATAAAGAGCAAATTGTAATTAAACACTTCCAAACTGTAAAACCATACCTCTTTAAAAAACCACGGTTTGGGAAATGTGGTTTTGAGTGAAAATTCCGGCAAAGAGAAAAAATAAAATTCGGTTTTGGCGAGAATGAAATAGAGTTTGAGGAGAATTGGAGAAGCTTGTGCAAGCAAAGGAGAGTCAGAGTTGCCTCTGCAACTTCCCAGCCCCATCCCCTACAATACCGCCATCAAATTCCTCTAAACCGCTATCAAATTCATCAAACCACCTTTATTCATTGCAATTAAGATTGAGGAGGATAGAATACACCAAGGAAGAGATTACAAGCTCAAAGGAAGGAAGAAAAATTGATCTAAGGCGCCATACAAACTTAAAACCGCCTTCATTCTCGCCAAAATCACCTGCCATTTTTTCTCTTTGCTGGAATTTTCGTTCAAAACCACCTTTCCCAAACTGTGGTTTTTTAAAGAGGTATGGTTTTATAGTTTGGAAGCGTTTAATTAAAATTTGATCTTTATATATTCTTATTTAGCTTAGCCGCCCAAGTGGTTAGCATAACTTTTGTAAGACACTTCCAATCAAGAGAGGTCAAGGGGTCATATCCCCCCTCCCTCACCCACTACCAAATTTGGCAGGAAATTTAGTGGAACTGCTAACTTTAGCAGAAAATTCAAATTTAGTTATAACTAACTAAATTTAGAGAGAAAAACCCTATTTTAGGGGAAAATAAAAAAAAAATCTTCCACTATGAATATTTTTGTATTCCGGACAACATTTTCCAAAGGAGGACTACCTAAAAACTTCATTTTGAGATAGTTTTTAACATTTTTTTGCTCAACAAGTCGTATTCGGCTCCGAAGGCCACCAAGGCCCTAAAAAAATAATTTATTACCATTTTTCCAAATGTTTGAATGTAATTGTATACTTCAGTGTATTTTACTAATTTACAGGTTGCCCTAGTCAATTGAAAACATTGTAACTGCTCAAAAAATGGCAGAGAATTGTAATAAAAAACAATGAAATTTGGTTCTAAAACACTCACAAGATCCTAGATCTCATTCGCAGTGTTCGGTATATATAGTGCCTCTAGAAAGTGCTTACGGGTAAAGGCATCATGAATACTACTACACTTAACACCTAATATAGCTATAACAACGTCGTCTAGACATCGACCCTTTAAATCGACTAGGAGTAATAAGGACACGGTGCACACACTATGAGCCATCCCATTCGTCTGTGAATGATTGCACAACATAAATCTGGACTAAGAAATTATCCAAGTATATAGCAAAGTTACGTGCACGTATGAGGATATTTCTTTGAGTCAGTGTCAATAATCACACAGACCCCTTTCAGTATTGTCTTAGTACCACGTATCGAATTCTTTCATGTACGTTAACGCCTCTTTCATGTACCACCGATTATATAGAAAGGGCGAGATTTTTCCATGTACCGATGAGTATATCGGAAGGGTGTGTATATAGAAATGTTCGGTATATCGGACTGACGGTATATATATTGAGAGACCTTATACCTAGAGTGATAAGAGCCTAATGTTGTTAGTGGATTCTAAAAAATGGGCATCAATGCCCCCAAATTATTTCTTCTAGATTCACAACTACGCAGAGGAAACAACTATGCTACATGGAAGACTAAAATCAAGACACAGCTTGAGTTTGAAGAGATCTAACTTGTTGTGAATGGTACAACATTATGTTTTGCAAATGGATAATGTGTGATAAGTTGAGCACAATATACTAAGGCCAAGCTATGTTTAAACATGACATGATTCTAGCCAGATCAACAACTGATACAACACAACAACAACAGTTTGATAGATCGGATCAGAAGGCCAAGTTAATCATCTTGTTTGGAGTTTTTGATGATGTGCAACCCCATATTCGAGATGCCAAAACAACTAAAGAAGATTACGTCTATGGGATAAGTATGAGTGGTTGATAAAGGTGTCCGGCTTGGGAGGAAAGTAATTAACTCTAGGAACCTCCATATCGGTATATGAGGCCAAAAACAATAATTTCATTCTGAATTTGCAAAGTCAGTTACACACAATAAAGTTAAGGAAAAATGAAAAAATCGAAGCTTTCTCGAGAAGAGTTGCAGAGTTGAGGGCTTCACTTCTAGCCTTGGGAGAAGCAGTCACTGATGAAGCTCTCATTCTCATTATTCTGAGATTTCTCCCTTCTTCTTACCACATTTTTGTAACAACACTAAAATTATCAGATACGACAGTTATTTTTGACAAGCTACTAAACCTACTGCAACAATAGGAAGCCATGCATAATAAGGATGATGAAGAAGAGCAGGCACTTTCTTCTCATCGAAAATGGAAAGGAAAAGGAAAAGGAAAACCTGATTCCTATCAAAAGTATCAACATGAGAATCAGTATCAACATCAAGGGGAAAAACAACAGAAGAAGCAATGTCCAATCTATAAAAGAGGACACGAGTTAAAAGATTGTTGGTATAATACATACAAAAAAGGTTCATAAAGTAATTCTGGACCTTAACACCAATAATATCACAAGGGACATGAACTACAATCAAAGTTATAAAAAGAGAAACTGGAAAAGAAAACCCTATCAACAAGGAAATATTGTTGAGCAAGAAGAACATTCAGATAATGAAGACTACTTGTACACTACTTGATCAAGTGAACCTTCCACGTCATCTAGTGAGATCTGGTAGGTTGACTCAAGAGCCACTCGACACATGACTGGCGATAGAGACTATTTTATCTCAATGAGGGACACACATTTGAAAAACCATGTTTCTTTGGGTGATGATTCTTGATGAGGCCATAAATTGGCCATAAATTACCACTATTTTGTCCTTCCAGGTTACCTTTGAAAGTAGATTTAAATGTAATCTAGGAACTTATAGTTTTCTTAAGATATAATATAGGATATATATCTTGTTCATTCTTTAGAAATATTTTGTAATCTATTTTTTTGACTAATCCTATTGATTATTTTGGAAAAGATGCAAAATCTTGTGTATGCAGGCCATAAAGGAAAGATAATGCTAGTATTGGGAAAAATGGAACTAATCATGAATAGTACATCTAAACTCAAATATGATTTCATATTCAGATTCCTCTTGGAAAATTATGCAAGTTCAAAAAAAATTTATCTCAATCCAAGATTGCATGCAAAAGTTATAGTTGTTTTAGTTAGCTTCGGAACCATTGGGGTTAGCTCTGGAACCTGCAAAGTTAGCTCCGGAACCTGCAACGTTAGCTCCAGAACCATTGGATTTAGCTCCAGAACCTATAAAATTAGCTTTAGAACAATTGGATTTAGCTTTGGAACCTACATCAACAAAGTAATGTTAGCTCTGGAACCATTGGAATTAGCTCTGGAACCTGCATCAATAGAGTAACGTTAGCTCTGAAACCTACATCAACGGAATGAAAATTTTTGAGGAATTGTGAAAAATAAGAGAATCCAATGGGAAATATGAGAAAGGTTTTTATTCATAGAAATGTGTTTAACAAAAATCTCATTCATATTTTCTACAGGTTTTACCAATGAAGAGAAATCTAACTTTCAATGAGTTGCAGTCCAAGGAAATGTGTATTAGACGAGCACTAAAAGTTCCATAAACAGAAACAAAAAATTCAAATGGAAAATATGAGAGATATTTTTGTTCATAGAAATGTTTTTAACAAAAACCTCATTCATATTTGCTACAAGTTTTACTAATGAAGAGAGATCTAACTTTTAGTGAGCTGTAGTCTGAGGAAAAGTGTATCAAATGAGCACTAAAAGTTCCATAAATAGAAATAGAAAAGTCAAACAGAAAATATGAGAGAGGTTTTTTTTCATAGCAATGTGTTTAAAAAAAATATCACTCATATTTTCTATAGGTTTTACCAATGAAGAGAAATCTAACTTTTAGTGAATTGCAGTTCATGGAAAAAGAGTATCAAACAAGCATTAAAAGTTTCACAATAAAAAATAGCAAAGTCAAATGGAAAATCCAGGAAAGGTATTTGGTAAAAATCATCTTTTGAGGAAAAACCTCCTTTCAATAATGTAGGAGAATAAAATCATTGTGATTCTTGTTACCAAAACGCAAGGAGAAGATTTGGGAGCAAATCTTCCTAAAATAAGCAAGATAAGATTTGACTCTAATATTATATCTCTCTCCATATTTTGTGGAGATGGAGATTTTAGTTGTTAGGATTGAAATGAATATAAGATTAGATTATATTTCCTAAAATAAGGAGTTGGTTGGATGCATAAATTATAAATGCAACCTTCCACACTGAGATATGTAATTCCTTCTCCAAATAAATAAAGATATGTTCTTTCCTCTCAAATATTATGTAGTTTTAAAATCTCGGAAGTATAATTTAAATCCTCTTCCAAGAAATGAGTTGACCACTCATTTCAAGGAAGATAGATCTGTGTATTTGTGTTTATGTTTATTCATTTCTCTATAATTCATTTTGTTGTATTGTTTTTATCTTTGCATTGTGAAAATTCAGTCTGTTGTGAACCTGCAAGTGTTTCGTTTAATTATTTTTATTTTTAATTCAGAAATTTCAATTCATGCAAGTGTATTTTTATTCCTAAAAGTGTGATTTCCTTCATGCAAGTGTGATTTATTTCTACAAGTGTGCCTTTATTTCTGCAAGTGTGATTTATTTTATGTAATTTTGGTTTGTGTTTAAAGGAGCTTATGTCCAAGATCTTCTTCTCTTAATGCATACAACCTTCAGACACCAACCTAGATTGACATTATTAATGGTGAGGATTGACGACCCTCATCAATTCATCATATACAGTTCATGGGATTGGAAACATTTCTCTACCCCTTGGTTCATGCAACTGTAGATTATCAGATGTCTTATATGTCCCTGGGTTGACAAAGAATCTATTTTCAGTCAGTTAACTCCTAGATCACAAATTAAAATTAAATTTGATAGTCATTTCGGCAAGAAAACATGTTTAATTCGAGACAAATCATGAGGCTTGAAAATAGTTACAAAATCCTCCAATGTGGGACGCATGTTCCAGCTTGATTTTTTCCACATAGATGATTAGGCACTTGTGGCTAAGAACTCTACCTCAGCACAATTGTGGCATCAGAGACTTAGTCATGTTAGTGTCAAGTATCTTGAGACACTTCACTAGCACAATCTGGTACATGGGTTAACATCTCTTCATAAGGATACAGATAAGTGTCCTAACTGCCTAGCAGAAAAACAACACAGAGCTTCATTCCAGAAGAGTTCTTTTTGAGCTCATGGAAATCTTGACCTAGTTCATACCTATCTTTACGGTCCAATGCAACTGAGTCATTCTGGATTTCATTATTTCATGCTTTGTGTTTATGACTATTCAAGAAAAATGTGGATTTTTTGTCTTCACAAGAAAAGTGAAGCTTTTGAAACCTTCAAGAAGTTCAAAGTAGCTATTGAGAACAAAATTGGTCATCACATCAGAACTCTCCACTCAGATCGAGGGGGGGAATTCACCAGTGATGAGTTTAAATATTACCTATAAGCTCATGGGATTCGTTGACAAATTCCTCCACACACACCGCAACAGAATGGTGTTGTTGAGAGAAGAAATTGTACTATCATGGAAATGGTGTGATGCATGATCGATGACTCAGGAATTGCAAAGACATTTTGGGTAGAAGTAGCAAATACTACAGTGTATTTATTGAACATAGTGCCCACAGTTGCTCTTGATGGAGTAACGCCACAAGAAGCATGGTCGAAATGGAAACCATCTATTGCACATCTCAGAGTATTCGGGTGCAAAGCAAGTATGCACATACCCAATTAGAACATAAAGAAATTGGACATGAAGTCACAAAAACTTGTCTTCATTGGGTACAGTGAAGAGACTCTTGGGTACAGATTGATAGATCCAAAGACTAGAAAATTCTACACCAGCAAAGATGTTGAGTTTTTCGAGAAGAAGGAAGAAGAGGCTCCTCCTCCAAACTCACCTGATGTATATTCTTCACCAATTGTAAAAACTAAAGCTGATGTTCCCACAAATGATGAAAGTGATGATGTTGATGATCTAATAGAACCATGACCCATGGGAACACTTTAGTGTATTCCAAAGTGGTATACTAACACGTTATGAGATGCAAGAATGGATGCTCCACCAGATACATCCACCCTTGGACCACAGACTTGTAGTAAAGCAAGAGAATAAGTTAACTTTACTTTAATGAGTAGAGTTATTGAATCTTATGAGCCATCTACATTCTAGGAAGCCCTACAGTCAAAAGCTTGGAAAGATGCCATGGACTCTGAATATCAGTTAGTAATGAAAAATAACACTTGGTATCCTGTCAATCTTCCACCAGGGAAAAAAACCATTGGAAGCAAATGGATATTCAAAACAAAGTACAAAGTAGATGGGACAGTGGACAAGTATAAAGCGAGACTAGTAGAAAAGGGGTATGCACATAAAGAAGGCATTGACTATGAGGAGACATTTGCTTCCACAGCTAAAATCAAAATGATCAGGATGATCTTTGAGATGGATGTTAAAAGTGCCTTCTTGAATGGATATTTACAAGAAGAAGTCTATATGACTCAACTTGAGGGATATATTATACTTGGTCAAGAAGCAAAGGTATGTAGACTCAGGAAATCTCTTTATGGCCTTAAATAGGCACCCCAGGCATGATACATCAAAATTGATGAGCATCTCGTAGAACATGGATTTGTTATAAATCCATACGATCCCAATATTTACCTTAAAAAGTAAGGGGGGAATATTTTGATTGTTGTTTTTTATGTCGACGATCTATTCATCACTGGAAGTTTAGTGAGGATGATTGATGCAGCGAAGAAATATCTTAATCGATCATTCAACATGATAGATCTCGGGCTAATGCACGTTTGTCTTGGATTAGAAGTGTTACAGAAAGAGAATCACATATTTGTTTCTCAGATAAAATATACCAAGACAAAACTCGAGAAATTCAAGATGATGGATTACACGTCGATTGCTACACCTATGGAGAATAGATTGTAGTTATCTCGTTTAGATCCATATCTTGAGGTAAATGCCACTCTTTATCAATAATTAATTGGAAGTCTCATTTACCTAACCTACACTAGAACATATATCAACTTTGCAGTGAGCTATCTATCCAAGTTCATGTAGGAAACCAAATTTTTTCATTGGAAAGTAGCAAGGCACATCTTGAAAGGATCAGTGGATCGTGGTCTAGAATATAAGAAGAATGACAACTTCTTCTTGTCATGATATTCGGATTCAGATCATGCAAGAAATATTGATGACAGAAAATCCACTTTAGGATTTGTATTCTTTATGGGATCTAGACCAATATCATGGGGAAGCAAGAAACAACACTTTATTTCTCTCTCTTCCACAGAAGCTGAGTATCATTCTACATGAGAAGTTGTATGTGAAGTGATATGGCTACATCGCATACTAGGACTTGGAATAACATATGACAAATTGACCACCTTGTATGTTGAAAATGAAGGTGTTCTCAAACTTGTTCACAATCCATTTTTTCATGAAAGAAAAAAGCACATTGAGGTACAAGTACATTTCATATGTGAGCATGTCTTGAAGCATAGTATACAGCTCCAGTTTTGTCCAACAACTCAACAATGAGCAGATATCTTCAAAAAGTCACTTGCACATGACAAGTTTGAGTTGTTCAGAGAGTTCCTCTCCTCATCCCTTGAGGAAATGCAAAATTAAGGGGGGGGGGGAATGCTAGGTTAATTTACGCATTATATTACCTTAATTAATAAATTATTATATAAGGTAATTAGTTTATATATTTTTATAAAAATTTATAACAATATTTGACATATTATTGCATAGGTTATATTATTACGTAGTTGTAACAATTATTATATTGTTTGTATTTAATTATTGTTGCTTCCCGGATGTATCTTGGAAGATGTTGTGATTTTGGTTGTAATTGTGCAACCCATTTTTTTTTTTGTATATTGTTGTCTAATATGTATAAATATTGCAGCACATCTATTATAAATTGATTTTGATGATTAATAAAATAATACAGGCTTCTGCCCCTGTTTCACATTTTGCACCCTTGAGAATGTTTCATTTATCTCAGGCTCAATTTTGGGCATGATGGTAGTTTTTTGCTCCAGTTGAGATGGTACATCCTGGGCCGCTTAAATATGTGTAGCTGCAGAAGAAGAAATTCTTTGAGATATTTAAAGGATCAATGGTTGAGGTGGATTAATCTTACCTTGTTTAGTACCTTCTAAAATATATTGATTTTCTCGTGCCTTCTCGTGTATCTTCCTGCAGTAAGTTGGCTATGATTCCATTGACTTTATCTTTGTGAGCCTCTCACAGTGACTAGAACTTGAGGCTTTCTCAATCACCTCAGAAGCAGAGAGAGATATTTGTTTCTTGAGGGCTTGGATACCTCTTGACTCAATACATATATCTCTATTATTTTTGACCAATTCTTAGGGTTAACCATATAACAATGTTGCATAGATCTAAAATTAGATAAAGCATAAAAGCATTGAATGCGGAAAAAAAACAGAAGATAAAATAAACAATAGAAAGATAGCACCAGATTTAACATGGTTCACCCATTGTTGGCTACATCCACCAAGAAAGGGACAATATTATTATTTAGTGCTTTATGGAGGAAATAAAATGAAGATCTATTGTCTTCCAACACCTCATAGGATGTTTAATGCTTTTACCTCACTCAGCTACTCTTTCCTGCTTACTAAGAAAACTAACATACAAACAATTTTTATTTTCTTCTCTCATACCCTCATACAATGCATACATGCATATATATCTATTATGGGAGACTAACTATGATTTTGCAATCAAGAAATCATCTTTAAAGCAAAATATTTATTCTAATTCTCTTCTCAAAAATATAAAACACCATCACATAGGTTGACCAATGTCAGTTACTCCCTGACTGATGTCAGTCACTACCTTACCGATGCCGATCACTTCCTGACCCATGTTGGTTGATAATTGGTTGATTTTGGTCACTGGTTGACCAATGCCGGTCACTGTCAAATCCACAAACATGTAAAAAACAAGATTTTTGTGAAGCAATTAAGCTCCGAACTCAACAATCTCCCACTTGGAGATCAATTGATGCACTGTATTATGCATCATCATCCTTAGTTCTTTTTCCTTAGCTCGTTTCTTCCTCTTCAAGTCTCACACTCGAAGACCAAAAAAAGTGGGGTGAAGCTCCAACTTCTCCCTTACCAATGGCTTTATTAGTATGTCCGCAGGGTTCTCATCTGTATGGATTTTCTCTAACTTCAACTGCCCATCCTCCAACACCTTTCGTATGAAGTGATACTATCATCACCAATTCGGCACTATGATAATTCTTCACCGGGAACTCCTCGTGCTATGATTATTTACTAATGCACAGCCTTTAGTTTGGTGGATGTAATCTAGAACAAAACAACAACATAACACAAGAATACCATCGACTACGATAAGACAGAATGATGACAAATCTGAAATATCAAAGTAAATTATAATATTAACATGAAATTGTTACAATCTCACCCATGATGTACTTCAAGTGTTATTGAATTCACTTGCCTTTCACCAAGACTATGGGAGAAACTTTACAATTACACCTCTTAATGGCTTCTTCAACACACCTTTAAACTGATGGCTTCCTTTGCACACTTCCTACAATATTTCTCACTACTTCCTTCTATGCTAAATGAGGGGGGTGGCCTCTCTATTTATAGAACTTCCAGGCTTATCCATCTTATCTCTAAGATAAGATAAGAAATCCACTCTGACGAATCATATTCCATACCTTAACTCTTATCTGTACATGTAAGCTTATCTTTTAAGATAAGATAAACCTTATCATTTTACATGGGTTCCACATTTTTAGACTTTTTACAAATAAAATACATAAAATATTTATGACCTCACTCCTTGTCCTTATTACCAATATAATATTTCTAATTCCTAATCATGTAGACCCTACTTCTCTAATTACCCAAACTTTGAAATTTTAACATTACCGGACCACTTACGACAAATATTTACTTTTTACAACATTCCTATTGTACTTTGACTGTTACCGTACTCCACATTATTGGCGGCACCGTACTGACAGCGCCGTTATCTTCTATTAGACGTTACTACTAACTATACTTAACAACATCCTATTCCTAATACATACATTAATGAAATAGAAATTATGGAGGAAAACTTCAGTGTCGACATCTTCCCCCTTCCTAGCTTCTACTCCGTCCTCAGAGTAGACTATTCTGGTTCTTGGAAAATATTCAACTTGTCGTGGTTGACCCATTTCGTAATGGGAGTGCCATCCAATTCCTCCAGTCGGTACGTACCATTTTCATGCACAGCTGCTATTTTGTAGGGCCCCATCCATTTTGGAAGAAATTTTCTCTGTCTTCTTTTTTTGTATCTAGAATCATATAATAGAACCAAGTCATTCACATGAAATGGAGACCAACAGATATTTTGATCAAAGTATTCCTTCTGCTTCATTTTCTTCTTATGGCTTGTATCCTTAGCTATTTCCCTCATTTCCTCTAGCAAATGAAGATGTACCAACCTTTCTTTTACTGAATCACTTTCATCCATTCTTTCATTTTCCATTACTCTAACCGTGGGAATATCAAACTCAATAGGAAGAACTGGATCAATGCTATAAGCCAACTGAAATGGAGAGTATCCTGTTGCTGACTTTGATGTTTCCCTATATGCCCACAATGCTGCATGAATCCTTTTATCCCACTTATGTACCTGCAAGGCTGCATCTTTTGCTAGAATTTGACACAACACAAAATTTGTTCGTTCCACCTGTCCATTTGTACTTGGCTTGTATGTTGTTGCCTTCCTGTGCTTGATAGAAAATTTATTGACTAGGGCTTCTACTACCTCATTAATGAAGTGGCTTCCTTGATCTGTTACAATTTCTAATGGACAACCAAATCTGGTAACAATGCGTTCATATATGAACCTTGCCACCTCATCCATGGAAGCTATTTTCAATGGCCTAGCTTCAACCCACTTGGTTAAATAATTTGTGGTAACTACAATATACTTATTTTGGCACGAGGTAGTTGGAAGTGGACCTACAATGTCTATTCCCCACTTTTCAAAGGGACCAAGTGGAAGAATAGGGCATAATGGAGCTGATGAAGTCTTACGGTTACCATGTGTTTGAAAAATATCACATGTCTTACAATAATTATAACAATCTTTAAAAAGAGTGGGCCAGTGATAACCTGCATCCAAGATCCTTCTTGTTGTAAGTTGTCCAGAGAAGTGCCCTCCACATGTACCATTGTGAAATTCTTCTAGCAGTTCCTTCCCTTGATCACGTCCAACTGCCCTCTTGTACTGTCCATCAGGTCCTATTCAAAATAATACTCCATGCAGAATAGAATATGGACGACTGGCTTGAGTAATATTTCTCTTAGTCTTTGCATTGGCACCATCAGGAAACTTGAATTCATTCAGATAATTCTAAATATCTATGTATTCACTAGGGATTGTGTCAATGGATAACAATGTTGCATCGGGGAAATCATCATCATCACAAGATGATCCTAAACCATCATAGGCTCGAGAGAGTGCATCTGCATTGACATGCTTCTTTCTTGGCCTATCTATAATATCAAATTCAAATTCTTGTAGCAAAATTATCCATCTTGCTATCCTCCCTGATGGGTTAGGCTTATTTACAATATATTTTAGAGCTTGATGATCTGTTACAACTAGAAATTTTTACCCTAGCAAGTCATTTCTAAACTTCTTTATAACAAAAATGATAGCCAGAGCCTCTTTTTCAGTTACAGTATAATTTACCTCAGCACTGCTCATTTGTCTGCTCCCAAAGTAAATTGGATGTTCATTCCCATTTTCATCCTTTTGGCTCAAAGTACTTCCTAGTGCTGCATCTGAGGCATCAGTGTACACAATGAATGGCTTGCTCCAATCTGGATTCTTCAAAACAGGTGAAGACACTAGGGCTTCCTTCAGTTGTCCAAAAGCTTCATGCGCCTTATTTCCTTTGAAATGTTGTCTCCATCTGGTGCAGGTGGTCCAACTTGCTCCCATAGATGCAAAAATCATCTAGAAATACTCTGATGAAGGTCCCAATGTAGGGTTCGAACACCCTATTCATCAGACGCTGGAATGTTGCTGGAGCATTACACAACCCAAAAGGCATAACTCTATAAGCAAACGTTCCCCAAGGAGTGGTGAACGTGGTCTTCAGCTGATCTTTCTCTACTATACGAACTTGGTTTTAGCCACTATATCCATCAGCAAAACTATAGCACTCCTGGCCAGCTACTTTGTCCAAGATCTGATCTGAAAATGGAAGAGGGTAATGATCCTTCTTTGTTGCCTTATTGAGCTTCCTGTAATCAACACAAATGCGTAGCTTCCCATTCTTTTTTATTGAGATCACAATGGGAGAAACCCTTTCTGAATTCTCCATGGCAAATATGAATCCTGCATCAAGCAACTTATCTATTTCTTATTTTACAGTCTTGGAAAAATTAGGATTCATTCTATATGGCATTTGCTTTATGGGCTTAGCACCATCTACCAGCTCAATAGAATGTTCTACCCAACTTACTTGACGGAGTTCCTTGTAATCAAAAGTGAATATGTGTATGTACCTTCGAAAGAGCTGGAGGTAGGATTCCTTCTCACTCTCCATCACAGCATCACCAATCTTTATTTGTTGGAGACGATCATCAACTTCTTCTTCAGATAATTTTATGGGGTCATGAGTTGGTGTGACTAGAAGGATAACCATGACTGAAACATCAACCTCACTTTCTTCATCTTCAGTGTCCACTTCACTGGTACTAGAGTAATAAGAGGATGTCCAATCATCAGTTTCATCACTTGAATCCACAGGTTCTACCTTATGATGTCGAGGGATCACGTTTATCTTCACCCTCTCTCTACCACATCTAAGTGTCATGAAACCTTCATTCCAGTAATTTCTTGCATGAACTATCCTTAGCCATGGTCTTCCCAGTAGCATTGGGTACGCAATAGTACCATTTTTCATCACCTGAAAGTATACCACACATATAACACCCATAACAAATATTGCCACATTTGAAACTACACCTTCTGGTTTAGTTTTTCCTTTATTTAATGACCTTAACATAAGTGTTGAAGGGAGATCAATTTTTAAACCCAACATATTCATTACAGACTCAGTCATTACATTAACTACAGCACCTCCATCAACTAAGACATCATGAATTGAAATACCATTACATAATACCTCAGCTTGTGGAGCATAGGGATCCGCCTCTGCCTCCAAAATAGGGACCTCAACCTCCTTTCTTCGTCGAGCATTGAGTCCACTTCGCAGCTCCCGCCTCTTCTCAGAAGACATAGCCAAGAGTTGACCATATGTAATATTTGCAGGTCTTTTGGACAGATCTTCCAGGATGGAGTATGGTCCTTGCCCCTGTGAAATCAGAAAATCCTGCACACCCAGCTTTCTTCTCCTATGTTTCTTATTAGTTTCTCCTTTCATCTTCTTAGGATCATTTCCATCTTGATTATCTTTTTCTTTCTTTCTTTTTGTTACAAACACATCTACTTCATTATTTCTACTCTTATCTACTACATCAAAAGAATTCACAGGTGCTTTTCCTTTATCATTATCTCCTTTACCAGATGTAGAAGCTCTATCTGGACAATTATATTTATAATGACCCTTTTTATAAAAACCATAACATACAACTTCAGAAATATTTATTTTTGGACCTCTATCTCCTCCCTGAGAACTAAATCATTTTCCTTGAAGAAGATTAATAGTTAACTGACCCGTCTTTTTGAGAAAATCTTCATACTCAGTAGATGTACTAGGAGAAATATGTGTGCTCACCGGGAGTGGTTGTGGATTCTGGACCAAAGGTGTTGGTGTAGGCTCTACTTTAGCAACAATTTCTTTGGGCTCCTCTTCCGTGCTTTCTTCTTGCCTTCTTGCAATCTCCTTTGCTTTTTCAATGGTAGCTGGGCGGTCATACTTCACTCGTTGTCTAATCTTTGGCTTCATCCCAATAATGAAGTGCTTACATAGGAGATTATCCATGCCATTCATCAACCCATCCGCTAATCCTTCCTTCCGGATCTGGGCATCGAGCTTCCTCCTTAGCTTTAGAACACGAGCATGATAATCCCTTATCTTCTCCTTCTCTCCTTTGGATAGCTTTGTGATCTCGATCATGAGATCTGCATATTTCTATTGTTCACCAAATTCTTCAAGAAAACTTTCAGTTAATAAATCCCATGAATTTTTCACATTATCACCTAGTGTTTCAAACCACCTAAGTGCTGAACCATCCAAAAATGTAGGAAAAAATTCAGTCCATTGTTCCCTTCTTATAAGGCCATTACAAATACAAGATCGTTTAAACTCTTGAATGAAAGAAGAATCATCTTCATTAGATTGAGCTGAAAAAATAGGAATCTTTCCCATTTTCAAAAGTAACCACCATGAAATACCAACCCACAAGTACAATCAACAAGACTTATGTGCACAAATAATTGGAATCACTATACTAGAAAGTGACTTTACACCTTTCTACAGTATAATAGAAATGACCACGGTAAACTATGGTAAAACTTGACTTACTGCGGTAAAAACTGACTTTACTGTGGTAAACACTATTCACGGTAAAAAGTGAAGTTACTGCGGTAAATACTATTCATGGTAAAAAGTGACTTTACTATGGAAAATACTATTCACAACAAAAATGACTTTACCATGGTAACTACTATTCATGGTAAAAATGACTTTACCATGGTAACTACTATGCACAGTAAAATAAGGTTACCCTCCAATTGATTTTTGACTAAGTGGGAATATCTCTCCAGAAAATCCACCAATGAGGAATGGTCTCGGCAACGGAACCAAAATGTCATCACCAATCCGGCACTATGATAATTCTTCACCGGGAACTCCTCGTGCTATGATTATTTACTAATGCACAGCCTTTAGTTTGGTGAATGTAATCTGGAACAAAACAACAACATAACACAAGAATACCATCGACTACGATAAGACAGAATGATGACAAATCTGAAATATCAAAGTAAATTATAATATTAACATGAAATTGTTACAATCTCACCCATGATGTACTTCAAGTGTTATTGACTTCACTTGCCTTTCACCAAGACTATGGGAGAAACTTTACAATTACACCTCTTAATGGCTTCTTCAACACACCTTTAAACTAATGGCTTCCTTTGCACACTTCCTACAATATTTCTCACTACTTCCTTCTATGCTAAATGAGGGGGGTGGCCTCTCTATTTATAGAACTTCCAGGCTTATCCATCTTATCTCTAAGATAGGATAAGAAATCCACTCTGACGAATCATATTCCATACCTTAACTCTTATCTGTACATGTAAGCTTATCTTTTAAGATAAGATAAACCTTATCATTTTACATGGGTTCCACATTTTTAGACTTTTTACAAATAAAATACACAAAATATTTATGACCTCACTCCTTGCCCTTATTACCAATATAATATTTCTAATTCCTAATCATGTAGACCCTACTTCTCTAATTACCCAAACTTTGACATTTTAACATTACCGAACCACTTACGACAAATATTTACTTTTTACAACATTCCTATTGTACTTTGACTGTTACCGTACTCCACATTATTGGCGGCACCGTACTGACAGCGCTGTTATCTTCTATCAGACATTACTACTAACTATACTTAACAACATCCTATTCCTAATACATACATTAATGAAATAGAAATTATGGAGGAAAATTTTAGTGTCGACAATACCTCAACTGAATATGTTTCGTTCTTGAATGAAATGTTGAGTTATTTTCCATGTGGATTGCGCTCTAACTATCACTGTATAATCTGCAATCCTCTTGCTCCTTACCAAACTCTACCACAAATATACCCATCCATATCATCTCCTTGAATGCTTCTGTAGCTACAACATACTATGCCTCTGTAGTAGACAAAGCCACAACCTTCTGCAATCTCAAAATCTAGCTAACTTTCGTTCCACCTACTGTGAAAACATATCCAGTGATGCTCCTCCTACCATCCAAATCTCCAGCCATATCTAAATTAACATAGCCGCGTAAAGAAGTATTTGACCCTCCATAGCATAACAACATGTCGTATGTCCCTCTCAAATACCTTAGAATCCATTAGAATACTTTCCAACGTTCTTTACCTGGATTAGACATAAACCTTCTCACAACTCCCACTACTTGTGCAACATCTGGTCTAGTATAAACCATGGCTTACATAAGACTTCATATTGTTGAAGCATAGGGAACACATTCCATGTAATCAACCTTCTCATGTGATGAAGGACACTGATATTTGATCAATTTGAAGTGTCCAGCCATATGTGTACTAACAGGTTTTGAATATTGCATGTTAAACCTTTCCAACTCCTTATAGATATAAGCCTCCTGAGACAAATACAACTTCTTTTTTTTATTATCTGGTGAATTTGCATGCCAAGGATTTTCTTTGAATCTCCCAAATCCTTCATTGCAAATGTGTGAGCTAGCCTTTATTTAAGTTTACCAATTTCCTGCATACTAGATCCTGTAATCAACATATCATCCACATACAATAACAAAATAACATAACTCCCATTTGCAAGATTCTTAAAATAAACACAATGATCATATCCACATCTCATATAACCATGCTCATGCATAACACTATCAAATCTCAAATACCATCTCCTTGGAGCTTGTTTGATCCCATATAGGGTATTTTTCAATCTACACACATGTTTCTCATTACCCTTGACTTCATAACTAAGCAACTGCTACATATAAATATCTTCCTCCAAATCACCATGAAGAAAATTCATCTTAACATCAAGTTGTTCTAAATGAAAATATTCTGTTGTAACCATACTTAAAACATTACGACTAGAAGTCACCTTAAATATAGGATAAACAATATCATCAAAGTTGATACCTTCTTTTTGTGCAAATCCCTTTACCACAAGCCTCGCCTTGTACCTTTTCAGTCCACCCTCTTCTTCCTTGATCCTGTAAACCCATTTTTTTGTAGTTTTTTCTTACCTTCTGGAAACTTAACCAAATCCCATGTCTAATTTTGTTTTGATTCCATCTCCTCATCCATGCCATGCTCCCACTGTACGTGGGTATCTACCTGCATTGCTTCTTCAAATATTTATGGTTCACCACTTTCAGTCAATAATAAATAAGAAAAGGAAGGTGAAAATATCTCTAGAGGTCTACTTACTCTTTGTGACCTTCTCACTGAGATCTGGGGTTCCTGGGGCTCATTTTGTGTTTGTTCCACGTTTGTGTCAATCTATATCAGTGACTGACGCTAGTCTCATGATACCAACCATGGTTCCTCTATCTACCGATCTACTGTGGTTGCCTCACTACCATCGGTTCAAGAAGTACCGACACCGGTTCTAGTAGTTTTCTATTCTAAACCCGATTATGTCTGCTAATACCGATTAGCCTGACCAACATCGGTTTCTATAGAACCGACGTCGGTGTTTGTTTTATATCTGAAATTTGATTTTCCTTCAAACTCTCATCAACCTGTTCATGTTTAGGCACCAAAACATGATCCCTGTAAATTCTTTTTTCATTCCAATCAACGTCATGACTTCTAACAATCTTAGAATATTCTAAATCCTAAAAACAATATCTGAAATCACGAGATCCATAACTAATGAAAGTACATCTCTTAGATTTAGTATAAAAGTTATTCCTATTTTCCCTATCAACATGCACAAAATATTCTAAGCCAAAAAATCTAAGAAAAGAAAAATCTACCTCTTTTCTAAACCAAACATTTTATAGTATTCCACCATCCAATGTTGTTGAAGGCCCATGGTTGATCAAGTACATTATTATATCCACTGCTTTTACCCACAACTTCAAAGGTAAACATGCATGTAGTCTCATGCTTCTAGCACATTCCATGATTTTTATGTTCATTCTTTCTATAACTCTATTATCCTTTGGAATTATAGGAACCGTTATTTCTCTTCATATTCCATTCACTGAACATTAATCATTGAAATCCTTGTTGTAGTACACACCACCATTATCAGATCTAAGGAATTTTAATTTTAAGTTTATTTCATTTTCCACAAGGGATTTCCACCATTTATAAGTCTCAAAAACATCATATTTACTCTTAGTACAATAAATTCATACCTTCCTTGTGGCATCATCAATGAAAGTCACATAATATTGGGATCCTCTAATATAAGCTACCTAAGCTAGTCCCCACACATCTGAATGTACACGCTCCAATTTATGCTCCTTCTTTATTGACCCAACCTTGAGAAATATCACTCTCTTTTGCTTTCTAAATATGCAATGCTCACAAAATTCAAGATCTAATTGTTTCAAATATGATAACTTCCCCTTAGCCTTTAAGATTTGCATTCCTTTTTCACTCATATGGCCTAGCCGATGATGCCACATGGTTGCATCTGAATCTATAGTAGATAACATAGAAAAGGAATTAGTAACACAGGTAGATAGATATAAATTTCTTACTTTCTTACCCCTTGCCACAACAAGATATCCCTTGGTAACTTTCAAAGAATCAGCTATGAATGTAACCACGCATCTAAATTCACCTAGTTGCATTGTAGATATTGGATTTCTCTTGAGGCTTGGAACATGCCTCACATCTTTCAATACCCATGAATTTTCATTATACTTTAGATAACATCACCTTTACCAGTAATATTGCATGGCTCATCATCTCCTAAATAAACTTGTCCAAAATCACCATGAACATAATTTCTGAAATAACCCTTATTAGGGGTAGCATGGAAAGAAGCTCCAGAATCTAAAACCCAAGATTCTAATTTATTATCCAAAGAGAGAATAAGGGAATCTTGTTTTACCTCACTTGCAACATTTGCCTCTTTACCTTTGTATGATGTATTCTCTTTGTTTTCCTTGGACCAACACTCCTTTATGTGTCCTCTCTTTCCATAATTCCAGCAAAGTAAATCTTTGTACTTGAATCTAGATATGCCATTTCTTGACTTTGATATCCCATTCTTCTTGCTCTATAATGATCTTTCCTTAGATATTCCCCTTTTTTCTACATTTAAAACATTTCCAGATGATGCTTCTCTTGATTTATTCCTACGTATTTCCTCATTAAGGATTACACTAACCACATCATCAAATTTCAAACCTTTAGAAGCAGACGTTGTATTACTAACAACCATTACTAAGTTATCCCACATATCTAAAAAAGAGCATAAGAATAAAATTTATTTTACTTCATCATCAAACGGAATTTCTACTAATTTTAATTGATTTACAATAGACCCAAAATCATTCAAATGATTAGATACAAATCTACCTTCTTGCATCTTAGAATTAAACAATTTTTCATCAAATAAAACTTATTTGAAGCACTGGGATTTTCATACAAATTTTCTAAAGATTTCATCAACTCTACCGTGGTTTTTACATCTGTAAAATTCAAAGCCACCAATTTTGTTAGGATCAATCTTATAGATCCCAGAGTCTTTCTGTCAAGAACCTTCCATTCTTCATCTTTCATCGTAACCGGATGTGCATGCTCATCTGATGGTAAGTATAGATCCTTCTGATACAAATAATCATCCACCTGCATCTTCCATAGTTGATAATTACGACTGTAAAATTTCTCTACTCGGTATTTATTATCTTCTGTCATTGCTATGCTCCCACTCAATCAGAAAACCCTCTATGAGTAAATCCTGTAAACACACAAAACCTCCAAAAAAATATCTGATACCAGTTGTTGGGGTTAACCATATAATAGTGTTGCACAGATCTAAATTCAGATAAATCATACAACCAATGAATGTTGAATGCTTTCGAGTTGAATCTTCCACCCTACCTTGGTCTGCACCCCATCTTCAATGTGGACCTCCTCAAGCCATACCATCCACCTTTGTTGGATACTTCAGTCACAGCAGAACAATTAGACATCTCTGAGCTCAATCCAGCAAGTCTTTCCCCAGCTGAAGAAGATCAGATTGTGGACAATTTGACTAAGACCACCAGAGGACAACCTATTCAACTCTATCGTGTGATAAAGAAAGGAAATCTCAGTCACCAAGGTGAATGGCTCACTGCATACCAGGTAAAGAAGCAGTTTCCACAGCTGATGGGGCATCTTAATGCAATGGAGACCATTGCTTCTGAAGGAGGGAGGAATGATCCAGGCAGCAATTCTAGTGGCGCAACTTCCAGAGACCATAACTTTTGCACCGTAGCTCTGATTGACTCCGTTCAAAAGGCAATGGAAAGCTTGGAATGTGTAGAATGTGATGAGAAGGTGTGAACTTTTTTTGGCAATGTTTGACCCCCGAAATCCACGTTTAAGGGGCCCAAATTGTGATTTTTGTACTGCTGTCTAAAAATAGTAAATTCTAAAAATAGTATGTTTCGCAAAATTAGTGCACATGTAAGTCTTGGAAGATGAAACACCTCGTCTCCCTCGAGACTGGTGACCTTCCACATCTTTCTAGGTGTCCTTTCATATTTATAAAATTATTATAAATACATATGTAACCGGGAAGAAGAGATAGACATCTCTTGGCAGAGATAATTGATGTATTTCGAAGTCTTTGAGTAATTTACATCTCTTTTCAGAGATAGTTGTTTTGCAATTCATTTGGCACATTTGTTAATCTGTTCCTTAAGTCCAAAACCCCTCGGTTTTGGATCAGTGGTATTAGAGCTAAGTCGTCTTGAGAGTGTATGATCCCCAGAACGAGGTCGGAATACAAAAAGCTTGGGTGGTCCACACACAATCCTTCAGAATACTTACCTGTTCGCTGCAGGTGACCTCCAATGGCGGACAACACCAGGATGGATGATCCTCTCAAAAATATGGTGAATGAAGCTCTTAGGGAGCAAAAGGATCAGATGCTACAACAATTCACCCAAATTCTGCAACAACTACAAGTAGGAAATCATGCCTCCTCATCTGTAAATCAGTCCTTTGGTGCCCCGAATCCATTCAAGGTGCAAGTAAATTTTGACATTCCTATTTTTGAAGGTAAGATCAATTCTGATGTAGTAGAGAACTGGTTGGACCAATTGACCTCATATTTTTCTATCAATCAATTTACTGATAAGGAAAAGATAACATTTTCTCTATTGAAATCATCTCTTGCTGTCAAAAATTGGTGGGGTGTGTATAAGAATGGGCTCGAAAGGGATGAGCTAGGAATCACAGAGGAACCCACATGGAATGATTTCGTGGATGCCATAAAGGAAGAATATTACCCTGTTGGGGCCTATGATGATCTGTACATACAGTGGCAGCAACTTCGTCAAGGTAAGGACCAGTCGGTTCAAGATTATATTGACAAGTTTCATTCTTTATCTGCAAGATTGGGCATTCAAGACACAGAACAACATAGGATTCTAAAATATTGCAGTGGCCTACAATGGAGCATCCGAGAGGACTTGGAATTCTTTCAGTTTCAAACCCTCGGCGAGGCATACAAGTTTTCAGTCAAGATTGAACAAAAGCACAAAAGGAGGACTGCTAGGAACCAACCCATGAGGGGGAAGAATGATAAAGAAGGCCAGACCCGAGGTCAAGGTTGGAAACAGAAGGAGTCGCAAGGAAATAAGATGCAGAAGGAGAAGACAGGGAAGTGGTGCGACCTCCACAAAACAAATCGCCACTCCAAGGAAGAATGTCGAGCCATCAAGTCCTTACTCGCCGAATCATCTTCTTCAACACTCTCTGCACCAGCAGTTACAGACCCTGAGGTCAAGGATGAAGACGATGAAATTATAGATGCTGATCCAGATGTGATCATTGCCACCTCAAAAGTCAAGAATATGGATGAGAAGGAAAGGCTCTTCCACTCCAAGCTCTGGGTAAAAGGTAAGCCACTGCATTTTATCCTTGATAGTGGAAGTCAGAAGAATTTAATTTCTGTTGATGTTGTAAAAAGCCTAAACCTCCCTGTAAAGCCACATCCCCAGCCATATAGTATTGGGTGGTTAAACCCAGGAAGAGACCTCCAAGTCACACAACAATGCCTCCTTCCATATGCCATCAAGCCCTTCCATGATGAAGTCATGTGTGATGTTGCTCCATTAGATGTTTGTGATGTGCTCCTAGGCCAACCATTTATGTGGGATAGACATGGCATCTATGAGTCACGACCTAGAAGGGTCACCATTACCATTGGGAGTTGACGTTATCGGATACCTGAGGTCATTCCCCCAAAATCTGTCTCCCTCATCAGTGCCAAACAATGTAAGAAGTTAGTGGAGAAAACCAAACAGTTTGTTGTCTTGATGATCAGGCCAAAACCTACAAACAAAATTGTTGCAGCCTCCATGAACATGCACTCAATACAGCAACAGAAGCAGCTCAACCAAATCATAACTGAGTATGATGATCTATTCCAGACACCTAAAGGAGTGCCATTTCAGTGTCAGGTAAAACATGTTATTGATTTGGTCCCGGGGTCTCCTTTACCCAATAGCCCTGTGTACCGCAGGTCAGTCCTTGAAAATGAGGAGATAAAGAGGCAGCTCTAGGAATTGATTCAAAAGGGACATATTAGGCCAAGCTCTTCACCTTGTGGAAGTCCTATTATCTTGGTGCCAAAGAAGGATGGAACATGGAGACTTTGCATAGACTATCGGGCTTTGAACAAAATCACTGTGAAGAATCGCTACCCCCCTCCCAAGGATTGATGATTTGCTGGACCAGCTCCGCGGTGCAAAATTTTTTACCAAAATTGATCTCAAATCTGGCTATCACCAGATCCCTGTCGAGCCCACTGATGTTTGGAAAACTACATTTAAGTCTCGTGAAGGCCTATTCGAATGGTTGGTCATGCCTTTCGGACTAACTAATGCACCTGCAACATTCATGCGGATGATGGACAACATCTTGCGGCCCTACACCAATTCCTTCGTAGTGGTCTACCTAGATGATATACTCATTTATAGCCCGACCTGGGAGAGGCATCTACAACATGTTCAAGAAGTACTTCAGACCCTCAGGAAGCACAAACTGTATGCAAATCTGGATAAGTGCACATTTGGGATGACAAAGGTCCAGTACTTGGGTTACGTCGTGGATGAGGAAGGAGTCCATGTCGACCCAGAGAAAATTCAGGTTATTCAGAGGTGGCCTAACCCAAAGAATCTTACAGAGCTTTGTAGCTTCCTGGGCCTTGCCAATTTCTATCGCCGGTTTGTCTTGGGTTTCTCACATATTTCCTGGGCACTCAATCAGGTGACTAAAGGAGGGAACAAGGCTAAATTTCAATGGGGGGAAGCGCAACAGAAAGCATTTGAAGGGCTGAAAGAAAGGTTATGCTCAGCCCCTGTCCTTTCCCTTCCTGATCTACATCATCCATTCGAGCTGATGACAGACGCATCTGAGTATGCCTTGGGAGCTATTATCATGCAACATGGCCACCCTGTTGCATACCATAGTGAAACATTCAATGACACGGTCAGGAAGTACCCAATATATGATAAGGAGCTTTATGCCATTGTCCAGGCATGTAAGTAGTGGAAACACTACATTCTGGGGAAGGAGACAGTAATCCACACTGACCATAGGCCTTTGGAGTTCCTTCAGACACAAAGCAAGTTGAGAAATGAGAGACACCAGAAATGGGCCACATACCTACAACAGTTTCACCTGATAATAAAGCATAAGAAGGGAAGTGCCAATTCAGCAGCAGATTGCCTAAGCCGCCCTCCAATTGCAGCCCTCACAACTATTCTTGATCTCTGTGGACATGAGACTTCAAGTTGGTGCAGTTTGTATGAGAAGGATCCTGAGTTTTCAGACACATATCAGGCCCTCCGTAAAGGAAAACATGTCTCTGATTTCCATCTACAGGATAATCTCCTCTGCCATATGGGACACATCTGTGTTCCAGCAAGTGAACAACAGAAGATGATCTGGGAAGCACACTTCAACAGGACCGCAGGGCACTTTGGCGTGGACAAGACATTGGCAGTACTTCAGAAGCATTTCTACTGGCCTAATCTAAGGACTGATGTGGTGAAGTATATTAAGTCCTGCACTCCTTGTGTAATTGCTAAGCCAACTAACAAGAAACAGGGATTGTACACACCATTGCCAGAACCAACCAAGCCTTGGGAATCTGTCTCGATGGACTTCCTCTCAGGTTTGCCAACTTCGAAACATGGGAATGATGGTGTTTTTGTTGTAGTTGATCGATTTTCTAAAATGGCTGTAATGGTTTCCTGTAAGAAAAATATTTCTGCTGAAGATACTGCTAAAATTTATTTCAGTCATGTATGGATCAACTTTGGGCTCCCCAAGTCTATTGTTTCTGATAGGGATAGCAGGTTCCTGAGCATCTTCTGGTCCACCTTATGGGGAATGCTAGATACAAAGTTGATGAAGTCCACATCCTTTCACCCACAGACTGATGGGCAAACAGAAGTCGTGAATCGCCTAATTGTTCACATGCTTCGTATGTATCACTCCAAGCACTCCCGCACATGGGACGAGGCCCTGCCATACATACAACATGGATACAATCGAGCCCTGCACAGCTCCACTAAACATAGTCCTTTTCAAGCTTGTTATGGATTCCAACCTATGGCTCCCATTGATGTATGCATCCCAATTCCTGCCATGGAATTCACACTTCATGGAAAAAGGGAAGCAGAAAAGGCGACAAGGTTTGTTGAGCAGATCCAGCACATTCAGCACCAAGTCCATGACATTTTACAGAAAATGAATAAAAAATATAAGAATCGCCATGATAAACACAGGATTCCGCATCATTTCCAGGTTGGTGATAAGGTTTGGTTGTGGCTTCAGAAGGAACGGCTTGCAGGTCCACATAGAAAGATTCGACCTCTCTGGTATGGTCCTTACACTCTCACTAAGCAAGTAGGGGAAAATGCTTTCGAGTTGAATCTTCCACCCTACCTTGGTCTGCACCCCATCTTCAATGTGGACCTCCTCAAGCCATACCATCCACCTTTTTTGGATACTTCAGTCACAGCAAAACAATTAGACATCTCTGAGCTCAATCCAGCAAGTCTTTCCCCAGCTGAAGAAGATCAGATTGTGGACAATTTGACTAAGACCACCAGAGGAAAACCTATTCAACTCTATCGTGTGATAAAGAAAGGAAATCTCAGTCACCAAGGTGAATGGCTCACTGCATACCAGGTAAAGAAGCAGTTTCCACAGCTGATGGGGCATCTTAATGCAATGGAGACCATTGCTTCTGAAGGAGGGAGGAATGATCCAGGCAGCAATTCTAGTGGCGCAACTTCCAGAGACCATAAATTTTGCACCGTAGCTCCGATTGACTCCATTCAAAGGGCAACGGAAAGCTTGGAATGTGTAGAATGTGATGAGAAGGTGTGAACTTTGTTCGGCAATGTTTGACCCCCGAAATCCACATTTAAGGGGCCCAAATTGTGATTTTTGTACTGCTGTCTAAAAATAGTATGTTTCGCAAAATTAGTGCACATGTAAGTCTTGGAAGATGAAACACCTCGTCTCCCTCGAGACTGGTGACCTTCCACATCTTTCTAGGTGTCCTTTCGTATTTATAAAATTATTATAAATACATATGTAACCGGGAAGAAGAGATAGACATCTCTTGGCAAAGATAATTGATGTATTTCGAAGTCTTTGAGTAATTTACATCTCTTTTCAGAGATAGTTGTTTTGCAATTCATTTGGCACATTTGTTAATCTGTTCCTTAAGTCCAAAACCCCTCGGTTTTGGATCAATAGATCCTTCTGATACAAATAATCCTCCACCTGCATCTTCCATAGTTGATAATTACGACCGTAAAATTTCTCTACTCGGTATTTATTATCTTCTGTCATTGCTATGCTCCCACTCAATCAGAAAACCCTCTATGAGTAAATCCTGTCAACACACAAAACCTCCAAAAAAATATCTGATACCAGTTGTTGGGGTTAACCATATAATAGTGTTGCACAGATCTAAATTCAGATAAATCATACAACCAATGAATGTAGAAATAAACCAGGAGATAAAATAAACAAGAGAAAGATAACACTAGATTTAACGTGGTTCACCCAATGTGTGCTACGTCCACCAAGAAATGGCTAATATTATTATTCAATGCATTACAAAGGAAATATAATGAAGATATTGTCTTCCAACACCTCACAAGATGTTCAATGTTTTTCCCTCACTCATCTACTCTTTATTTCTCACCAAGAAAACCAACATGCAAAGAATTGCTATTTCTTCTCTCATACCCTCATATAATTCATACATACATATATATCTATTATAGGAAACTAACTATGATTTTACAATCAATAAATCATCTTTAAAGAAAAATATTTATTCCAATTCTTAGCCAAAAAATAAAACAACATCACACAGGTTGACCGATGTCGGTAACTGCCTGACTGATGTTGGTCACTACTTGACCAATGTCGGTCACTTCTTGACCCATGCCAGTTGATAACTAACCGATGTCGGTCACTGCCTAACTGATTCCGATCATTTTCTGATCGATTCTAGTCACTTCTTGACCAATGTCAGTCATTGTCAAATCTAGTAACAAGTAAAAACAAGATTCTTGTGAAGTAATTAAGCTCCATACTCAACACCACTCTCTGTATCTCTGAATCATTGCATCCATATGTTCATTGATATCCCCCAATTCCTGGATGCTACAAGATATTTTCGGGAGAGTGAATCTTTCACAGTTTGATACTCAGGGTTATATAACGCAGTTCCATCATCATCAATTCCCTCTTTAAAACAATCAAACCCAAACTTCCCCATTTTCCCAAATTTCATCCTTATATGATTCCTTTCCCTAACCTCAAGATCATTAGAACAATTCACCCAAAAATCCTCAATTTGTGGAACATGGTGCAAGTTAGGGATATGGAACATACCAAGAGTGCTACAAATATCAAAGTTAGCTCTTATAGTGTAGGAGTAGATATTCAGCTGTGAGAAAGAGGCTTCCAAATTTGATGTATTAACAAGATAATTGCATGGGAAAATTCCCAAAGAGATAGGGAAAGAGACACCTTTCTTTTTTCAAATCTTGAGTTTTCCATTACTATGAGAAAGTTGTTTGCAAAGATTGAACATGACGATCTTTTCACTAAGGTACCTTGAAATGTTTCGAGGAGAGAGGTAAAATCTAGATACCCTGATGTATGAGAAAGTTGAGATCTGTTTGAAGAAGGACCCATATCTTTGAATCAAAAAGGAAGCTTGGGAAGACAGTCTTAATTTAGGAATTTCCTCAAGAAATCTTATGAAAAACATGGTGAATGCATCATTCACCCTTGAAAAATGGTGACTACTCTCCTTCAATGTCAATTATATATATATATATATATATATATATATATATATATATATATATGCTTTCATAAGTACGAGATCATTCAGGGGTCTAATTATCACACAAAGCATCTCCCATAAGGCATCCTATGATATATATATATATATATATATATATATATATCATAGGATGCCTTATGGGAGATGCTTTGTGTGATAATTAGACCCCTGAATGATCTCGTACTTATGAAAGCATATACTAAGTATGATGTCATTGAAAATTTCCTAGTGAGTGGAAACTGAGCAACTAAAAGTGGATAATGTCACTGATAATAAATCATTTGTTTTCCCTCAATAATGGTAAGAATGAACATCACCATCGAATACTGAAAATACTTAGTGCTTTCCTCTCCCATCACCCTGTTAAATAAGATGATTGCATCTGAAAAACATTCATGAAACTCGCGCCTAGACCAAGCCTTTGGTACACAAGAGGGTTTCCTTACTTTTTTCAGCCATGATCCCAATGTAAGGACTTAGATGTATGAATCCATATTCGACCATTCTCCTAATGTAAATTCTTATAGGATGATTACCATGTTGTTCCTATTGGTGTAGTAGCTATTTAACATGATGAGATCCCTCTCCACCACCAGTTCAAGCTTTTGGTGTGACGGCAAGTCATGTAGCTCTTATACCAAATGATTTTCCGTCACACCAAAAGCTCGAACTGGTGGTGGAGAGGGATCTCATCATGTTATTCAGCTGCTACACTACCATGTCGGGATCTACATACATTGTGATATTCCTTTGGGAGTGAGTACTTCCAAAATTAAATTATCATCTGCCCTTATGATTCTTGTATCTAGTTCATAGTATTGATCATAATCCATCACCAATTATGTGCTCTAGATGGATAATGGTTGGCAACCCATAGCATACAAACCACTGGTGTATACTTTGTCTTCAATATGTCCTTGGGACCACCAAGCATTCAGTTTTTTAGATCCTCCAAGTCCATATGAGTGACATTGTTGTCACCCACCTCCAGATACTCTGATTCAAGGGTCAAAATGAGATCCAAAATAGAAAATTTGAAATTAATTGTTTTAAAAAGCTACTAGGTGAGAGAAAATTAGCAAGGCAACAACCTTCTGCACCTAAAACAAACATTTTCTATTTTGAGTAAGTAGGACCTAGGGGTTACGTTTTTGGTGTTTTTTGGTTTTTTCAATCTCTTGAAGCTCCGAACATAATACATACTCTTTTTTTTATGTATCTTTGATGATTTTGGATAGTTACTATTTTAAAAAAATACTTTTTACCTTTTTATGTTTTTTTGCTTTTTTGGTCAAAATTGCCTAGTTTGTCTTCTCTACTATTATTTGAGTGCACTAATTTGAGAGGGTTTGATTTTTTCAAAAGATTTATATTTATAGTAATTCAAAAGATTAGATACTTAATATATTTAGAAATGACACTTCCACTTTTCAGATTGCAACGAAAACAACTCCACTGGAATAGGTTCGCTTTGGGGACTCCATGCTCAAAATTTCATCTCAATCTGCCTGCCAAAATTCTCAGAAACTGAAAAAGCATGATCTAGGGCACAAAACTAGGGTTTTTTGCCATTAAAAGATCAGAATATCACAACGTCTATTTTTATTTTATTCTTGAAGGTTCTTGGATTGTAGAACAACTGTTAAAATTTCATTTGAATTTGTTCACCGGTTCGGAAGATCTGATTTTTTCTTAGTTTCGGTGATCATGGTTGTCATGGATGAATTTGCAGGTATGTCTGATAAATTTTCACATTTTTATAGCTTTGTGATGTCAAAAATGGCTTCCTGGGTTGAGATGGTGAAGGAATGAGGTAAAACAATCTTGCACAAGTCTTTAAAATCTCATAACAGTTTATTTTAAGTTACAAAGATGCTTTAAAACCTAACTTGTAAAGCATAGGGGTTTGGGTGCATTTTTTTTTCTGAACTATCCCCATTGTCCATAGAATAATTGGGATATTTGGGGAAGTAAAATGCGCCTCCTACTCGTAGCACGACAAGTGGCAAAGTAAAAGCAGAGAGATGGGGAGATGAGAGGAAAAGCACTTAAGCGCTTGGGAAGATAAATTTTTGGTTACATTGTGAACCTAGGAAGGGGCTAAGGGTGAGTAGAATTTCTCTTTCCCCACTATCCCATGGATAGTTGGGATAGTTAAGATGATAAAATTCACCCATGGATTGAGGATGCAACTTATCCAATTTGCAAGTAAAATCACTTAGCACCCGCTAGGAAAATAGAAGGTTATATGGATAACCAAGAGCAATAATTGAAGGTTGGGGTGCATTTTGGTGTCCCTATTATCCCCAATTTCCTTACTTTCCCTTGGATACTCGAGACAATCGATATGGTTAGGAAAGTTGGGATAGTAAAATACGCCACTAATCCAACTATGAAAAAGGCTAAGTCCCATAATCTTGAAATCAATTTTTCTGAAGCTCCAGGAACTCTTTTCATGCAAAATTGTAGATCATTTTGAATCCCAAGATCAATGGTATGGTTTTCAAGACTTGATTCTTCTTCCTTCGCAAAAAAATCCACTTTTTCATTCAGGACAACAAGGTGAGTCTACACAAACTGATCTTCCATGAGAAGAAACCATGTCTTGAGAGGAATTTTATGATTCCATCATGAAGATGAGTATTCAAGATTTCTGATTGTATCTTGTTTTCCTCTTGACTCATTATAGAGCTCCTAGAATCCTTCATTGAAGTTTAGGTATTGTTTTCAACTGCAAGGTCCTTAACCCTCTGAAACCTGCTTTCTTCGTTCTTGTTCCTACACCTTCCTAAATTTCCTAAACCCAATCCATTGCATTTAAAAATATTAAGTAACATCTCTAGATGGTTTTAGGCCTTAAATAGTATACAAAAGATTGATCAAAGAAAAATACGAGTTATATTCAATAATCTCCATTATTTTAAATGTACAATAGATAGGCTATTATATAGCCAAGGATATAGAAAAACAACTTCCTAGTTAATAGGAACGTATACCACATAATAGTCACGGGTAACATAATAAAAAACTATATTGTTATAACCATGTAACAATTACGTGAGTAGTATAATAATTTTTTAGCATTCCCCCCTAAGTGCAAATATGGGGAAAACCTGCCTTGTACTGAAACATGTTGCTATGTAGCCTGCTCATGATATGGATGGTTTCAAGGACAATACCAACAACCTCTGGATGGTTTTCCAATTGGTTAACCAACAACCACACAACTGATGGTTTTTTAGGACAGTACCAAAAACCTCTGGATAGTTTTTCCAATGGATAACTAACAACCACGATATCATGATGTTACAGTAGTATCATCGGCTCTCATCATTATCTCACTGCAGGAAATAACATAGGAAAATATGTTGAAATTTTTTGCTCATACACACAAACTGAAAACTAGAAATGGAACATTGGATAATGTTCCCCCCTCAATGTGAAATTTCCACTTATTGAACCAGGAACACTGCAAACTGAAGCACATTGAAAAGCATATACTCACACCACATCTGCTATGTGGACTCGTCATTGGTGACTGACGAGAGGTCACTGATTGACATATAACCTCTGATGCCTCCCACCTCCGGTTTTATGTTGCTAGTTTAGCTGAATGTCGTCATGGGGCTCAATTACAACTCGTACATTAGATTCCACCAAAAATGTGTTTGTGAGGAATTTTTATTTTTTACAGTTTTTGACTCTTGAGACTTGACTAGACAAGGATGACATTTTTTTTAAATGACTAAGATATTTTGACAAATTCTTCTAATAATAACTATTGACTATAGTCATCTCTATTAAAAGGACTTTATATTTGACTCAAGATGACCATAATCTATTTGCCCAAACCATTAAAACACAAAGACTTGTTTATTTAAACAAATAATAACATTACATGTTTTGTGGACTTATGACTATGAATCCACAATTATTTGACAATACGATGAATTTTAACAAAAGAAAATAACTCTAGACTCTAATATCAATTTTGAAAATATCAATTCTAATGTCATGACCAATAAAATAATTTTGACTATTCTTTTCTCATATGAAACAACATATAGACTTTGTTAAATTGAACACATGAACTGATCAAAGAAAAAAAATACTCAAGACTCTAAAAAATCATTAAATTACACATAGACATGTTTTTATGTGTGCATAGACTCTTTTATAAGACTGCATAGAAGGTGCAGATGTTGACGGTGACATAGGAGTTAAGCGGACTATTCTTTGAAAGAATCATATTTGCTGAAGGTAACTTTGACTGATATTTTGTAGATCTTCAAAATAATTACTCGCTAAAACCAATAGGTGGTAGCATTGAAATATCTGATGTCAAGTCCCGCGAGGAATGTGGAGTCTGAAAGTGAGTGTATAATGTGAAACTGTTTGTTGCATGGATATCATATCTATTGGATCTATGTATTTTACATCTGCGGGCATTCCAATGCCTTAAAGTGCTCCTTGATTTGTTGGTGAAGATATACACATACATCTGAAAGTACATGATTCCCCGATACATCAGTAGCATTGATTTTATCAAACAAATCTTACTCAACACCTTCTACCATACAAATCACATTTGATTTGGCTGTGAACCTGGCAATATCTTAATACATACGATGAAGATGCAATGTGACTTGATCCAAATGATACACTACTGCACAAGGTGAGTAGATGGATGTAATATTATTTAATGCATAGTCAAGGAAGATATGAAGATTGGAAAACAAACCCAATGTATGCAATGAGTGATCAATAAATTTGATATACATTTAGAATGACATGCTTTTAGAAGTAGAACTCTAGGTCTATAGTGTATACAATAATGAATACACATAAGGTGTTGCACAAATAAATCAATGGTACATGAAATTAACCTTTTATCTGATCTCACATCGCTCTGGTACCAAATAAAGAGTATACAACTGGTTGATCAAAGTAAAATATGAATGATATTAAATAATCTCCATTATTTTAAACGTACAATAGATAAGCTATTATATAGGCAAGGATATATCAAAACAACTTCCTAGTTAATAGGAATGTATACCCCGGAATAGTCACTGGTAACATAATAACAAACTATATTGTTGTAACCATGTAACAATTACGTGAGCACTATAATAATTTCCTAATAGGCCTATTGATAAATCTAGGAGGATGCACACCTATGCTGGAAAGACGAAAGAATAACCTTTCTAGGCTAACTAGAGATTTCATCTTTTGACAACATTCAACTGAATGGACTGAATGACGTCATGATTACATTTCAGACACTTTGAAAGGTTTTTCATAAAATTATGAAGTTTTTCAAGGATGGGATGGTCATGACACAAAAGGTATAATGATCTAAAGGATGCTTCAGGAGGGGCTTCAAACAAATGTTTTGACACTAGGGTAAAGTTGTCACATTTTCAACTTGAATTTCAACCTTGGAAAAACACATGACAAAAAAGTGTCAACACATCAATGTGTATGAATAATAAAGTTGGAGGAGAATTAGCAAGATGTATTAAGTGGGAATAAGATGTCTTAGACAAGAAAAATAGTTATAAATAACAATGTCAAAATAATAAATTTCTAAATTTGACTATCTAAATTTTCCCTCTTTTAAGTCTAAAATGAAAATTACATGCTTAAATCAAAATCATACCTAAGTATGTAGACACTCTTTCTCTTTTGTCAAATATTTTTTGTCGCCCAATTTTTTTTGTGTCCATATGATCCATGATGAAACCTAAAACAAAAAGTGTAGTCAATGTCCATAGTAGAAATTGAATTGTGACTCAAATGTAAATATAAAAGCTGCACTTTGTATAAGGTGACATATACATATGTAAAACATAGAAGGAATACACCTATTTTTATTGCAGAGGGAAGAGTTCCCATTCATTTCTTGTAGTTGAAGATTTAAATTCTATTGTTGAATTTTCTGAAGGATTTGGGTTTATCAATCCTCAATTGTGCTAAAGGAGAAATGGGAGTATTGGTTTCATGCAACTCAACACAAAATAAGAGGTAGAGAGAGAAGAAGAGAGAGGTACCAATGCACCTCATGAAAGAAGAATACTGTGTATCAAAGTTTTAGTAACCTTGATATCTTCCCCTTTGAAATGAGGATATTAAATACTAGTTAAAAATAACTTAATTGCTTCGATAACTTTAATAACCCCACATACCACATTGTTGTAAATAGATTCAAACCCAACTTTATATACATTGACACAAGGTATAAAAGATAATGTGTGCCCCATGTCCTTCTTGTGTGTTGTATTATTGAGTAAAAACATGTAGGATGTTGAATTTATGATGGAGAAGGAGAATCATGACCCCAAAACCATGTATGTTGTAACCAAAACTAGGTAATGTAGTGGAGGAGTGAAATATTTCATGTCACCTGTAAACTACTCTAAATTGTGTCAAATGAGTTTGAGATTATGATAAAAAAAAATTGTCTGTAAGTGGACATATGAAATTGCATAAAAATCCAATGTAACTAACCCTGGGGAAGAAATGTATGGTAGGTTTAGGAACATCTATATGGTCCTAACCTTTCTATATGGTCTTGCATTTGTGTAATTTTTGCAAAATTTTGGTTTCTAGGAATATTTTTAAGGGATTGATCCCTGTGAACACCTATTTTTAAACTCATAAGTATGCTTATATGTCTATAATATAACCCAATGAATGCTCCCTCTTTTTAGGCATTTTTGATAAATAAATTTAGCACACATCTCAAAATAATAGATGTACACCCATGTATTATATGTCTGAGAAGCTATAGGAGGATGTGGAATGCTGAAGCGATGGCTACCTTTGAAAACCTATGCTTGTAGAAATTATTGTGCATGGTGGATATCATGTCACGTAAAGAGACAAACAACCATAGAAACAACAATAATAGTGATATAAAAAAGAGCACATGTAACTGTATTAATGAAAATGTAATAGAACTAGTATAGAGATATAAAAAAATTTAAGTGAGCCAAAGGAAGAAATAAAATGTAAAAAATATTCACATCAAGGCATGGAGCCAAAAACATGGGACACCCACAGTTTCACAAGAAAACCAAGTAACTTAGGCCACATGCAAGATAATAAACATCATGTAAGAAAGGCATAGAGCCACAAACATGGGACACCCACAATGTCACGAGACAAGTAAGGAACTCATGTTGCATGCAATGAAATAGACAAGTAACAACACAAGAAAGTAGAAACCATGTAGATGAAACAATGATGTCATATAGTGATAAAAGCAATATGGAAAGTAATAGGAAAACACTAGAAGTAAGATATATTAGTGATGCACAAGACACATGTGTTAGTGTTGTTAGTTCAATAGGTAGCATGTACACAATATATGTAATAAAGCATAATGAGGAAGTATAAAGGAACTATAATGAAACAATAACACATATATAGTGTGGAGGAATGCCCTGAAGAGAAGAATGTAAGGAACTAAGATAGCTCCTATTATCATGTAATGATTTGTGTGTCTTACATAAAACTTAATATACATCATGAATTAATGTGCGTGAAGAGTATAAAATATATGTTATCAATCAAACCATACTGACAAAAAACATATGCAATGTATAATTCTAATAATACAAGTCATGTGTATAGGTCCTAGTTTTGTATTTTTGCAAATATATGTGATTTTTTTGTATTTCTAAGTTTATATTTGTACAGGGAAAGGGGTATCACAAGATCTACCCAATAAGTGCCTCATGAGGAGGAAAAAAAGATCTAGAAGAAATGGGAGGCTTGGTCCTCAATTATGCCAAAGAAATATGCTCATGTACAAGTGGTAAAATGGCTTGAATATGTGTCATAGAATTCTTGAGAGGAGAAATGGGTGGACTAGATCCATGAGAAGTAGTGTGTGTTAGGACAAACCTATAAGGATGATCAGAAAAGTTAGAGCCAATAGATATAATGTGTGCACTAGAGTACTAATGAGGAATCCTATGAGGACAATTACCTCTAGAGGTATATTGTGAAGAAAAAGGCCTATATGGAGACATACAGGGGTGAGAGACATCAGATAAACCATGTGAAGTAGAAATCCTATATAGAGACCTAAGAAGGAAAAATCTATTAGATATATCATGTAAAGTAGGAACTATAGAAGTATGACGAGGAAACATAGGAAAAGGATCCTCAAGAGGTATACTGCAAATGGTGACAACTTATTTTTGATGAATAAACTTTACATATTTGTGTATGATAAAAGGGACAACCCTAATAGCACGTAATTGAGGAATGCCTAAACTCATGTCACCTGAGCTAAGAGTAGACCCATGTTACTTGCAGTTTACAACAAAATTTGACACATATTAATAATTGAAATTTAGTTCCACTTATGGAAAGATAAAAATAATGCCATATTTAATAATGTTCCTCTTGATTATGATTTATCTATTACTAATAAAGTGGTTATGATTTATACTACTATGCTCCATATTCAAAACCAAGCTGAAAAAGTGCACTTAGAGGTGGAGCATCTCCATCGCCTCTTTCACCATTGGCATTCTGATCCCTGTGTCATCAGTTAGGTGCCCCTATATGCACCTCTGTTTCGTCACTCTCCACCTCGACGCCACTATTCGTCACCTCCTATTTGAGGTCGGGGGGTCCTTTCCAACGGCCGTGGAGCCCTCCTTAATGGAAGTCCCCTCATTAGAGGACACCTTTGCCTCTGTCTACTATGCTTGGTGATTTTGGTTGGATTGGTTTATCTCAATGTAAATTCCCTAAGCTGGATTTAACAATTTATCCCCGCGAGAATGATGAAGATCTTGGTGAATAGACAAAGTAGGAAACTAACTAGGATGGGTGGGAGTTTTTCACACCCCTCTAGTTTTGGCTGGGGTGATAATCCCGATAGTCCGCCTCCTCCTCCACCGTCTACCTCCATGTTTGTAATTTTTTCTTGATGTTGATTCTCTCTTTTTTGTTTGAAGTTCGTACTATGTGGTTTTTAATGTAAGTTCTTTGAGGTGACTTGGCCTCTCTTGAGGCCTTTTTGGCTTGGTTTGATTGGACCATTCACATTTTGGGGTGTGAATTTTTCCACCCACACTTTTTTTATGATTAGTGTTGTACATATTTGTTATCAATATAAAAGTGCACTTTTCAATAAAAATAGTGTTATTTATACACTACTAATAGAATATATAAAAGATTAATATCTACTTATTAATTTTTTTGAATGTCTATATATATATATGTATGTATGTATGTATGTATTAAAATGTTTGAATATCTATTTATATGTATGTTTTTATAAAATAAGGACTATCATATCTTAAAACTCCATGTCATAAGTGACAGTTATTTCAAAAACTTACAAGATTTAATAACTACCTAATATCATGAAAAACATGTACATGTCCATCAAATTAAACTATTGTAGAACACATTAGGGGAAACGTGGTGGGAGATATAAAAGGCCTATGTTGGTGTATAAAAATGCCAGGATAACCACAACATGCATAAATATTTTTGAGTAGATAATGAGTTCAAACAGTTAATCCTTGAGCAATGGAAAAATTTAAAAAAAATGCATGTTTCCAATAATACAATTCCATATCAACCTTGCTAACTTTCCAAGTTTCCCTTGCCGAGAGGACTTTTGAAATTTTTCTTGCAAACTTTTGCCTTATACCAAGTTTTATTTTTTCCCAAAAATTGTCAAAATTTACCTAAGAGTTAAAACTTCATTGGATTTCAGATTTTGGAAGTCAACATGAGGTTTGTATGAAAATTGCATGTTGATTTCTGAAACCCAAAATCTGCCCCATCTAGTAAATATGTGAAAACCAGAATTCGGAACTCAGACTACAGTTTCCATGCAAACTGCGTGTTGAGTTTAGAAATCTGATTCTACACTTGCATTTCAGAATTCAGAATCCGAAGTGCATTTTGCATGCAAAATGCTCATGGACTTCTGACTTCCACTCCCCGACCATTTCAAAGGAAACTTGAAACTTGAAACCCAAAGTACAGTTTGTATAAAAAAACATGCAAAACTTTTGAGACCCGAAAGTAGGTTGAAATTTAATGCTAATTACCCACATGTATCAACTCTGTGGTAATTAATTTTTACTTTTCTATTTAAGGGAAAGTTTTACTTGTCATTTTCACTTGAAAATTTGGTACACCGACCTACTAATGTCCCTCTGAACTCTGACCATACTTCTTAGGTGGATTTTTGAACAATTTGTCATGATTTCCTTATCTAGTATTTAGGTAAGTTTTTAAGATATCTTTTACAAGTTCTTTTGGTTTAATTTTTAGGATTTTACTGTCATTTTTTATCTGGCTTCATGGTTTCCCTTCGTATTTTCTCTTTTGTGTCATTTTTTGGGGTTTTATCTTTGAAACATAGACATGATTGTCTTATGTCTCTCTTACTTTCGTGGGTTCAATTTTTTTCTGAAGCTTAGGCTTCAAAACCTTATTTTCAAAAGGAAAAGGATAACTTAGCATGGAGGAATAATTTCAGAGGATTTAAGGCTACAAAATAGGACTCAAATTCTATCGTGTCGGAAGTCAAAGATACACAAGCATGGTGCATTTCGGAAATCTGGGATAGGAAGTGCAGTAGGAGAATGCAGTCAGTTCGGAGGTTAGTGGAAGGAGCTACAAGGCATGAAAGTGTAGTTCGGAACTATAGGAATGTATTGCAAGGTCTAACTCTGTCATCAGAACTAAGTGGTAGTAACTACATGGTGGAAGTGTAGAGGTGCATTGCAAGGGTGAAATTCGCACCCCAAGCTTCTGATTTTTCATTTCATAGTAGAAATCTTTAGGGATTTCTCCAAGGACATATATCTGGATCATCTTCAAAGGGGTAAGAAAAGATGAAGTATAGTTTTCAAGGGGTGGCTCCCCTTCAAGCATCACGTTAGATGTCAAAAACATTGGAGATACAAAATATTGGGAATATTGAATTTCCTAAGTTTTGGGAAAGGGTTAGAGATCTAAGAAAAAATGGATGGATTGAAAGGAATTTTTGATAGTGGAATTACTTTGGCTACTACTTTCCCTTCGTCAATGCAATGCCCAAAGTTTGTGCTTAATGCTGCCACACACTTTGATAAAGATTCTTGAATAATGTGGGAGATGATGATGAAATGGTTTTGATTAAATTGGATAGTGACTATTTTGAATACTTGTTGAATTTTCTTGATGTTGAAGCATATGCCAAAATTTCCCCAGAATCCACTCTTCAGCACAGGGATGTACAAATTGATACTTATAAGAGGGTTATCATTAAAATCTACCTGGAAAAAATTAAATCTTCATTATCTAGGGTCCCTAAGACTATTCCATGATCATATTTTATCCAGGATGTTAATCAAACCATCACACTACTAAGAAAATTTACTAGAATACCTTATTCCAGGGATTCCCAAGAGTGGATATATTTATACATTACCACTATCCAAAAAATGTTGATCTTATCAGATGGGAAGAACATATCAGTGATGTCATTTATTTCAAGTTATCAACATGTTCTAACCTCTAAAAATTTCTTCATGACTTCCTATCTGGTATGCATGGCTGCAAGTATGAGGAATTACCCAGGTTCATCACTAATGGAATCAAGGAACTCAGCTCAAATTTATGACTTCTACCCTCAAGTTACAATGAAGGATGTGGTGATACATTTAAGAAGAGTTAGTGATGCATTCTTCATTGTTATCTTGCACTTATTTGATAAGGAGCTATACAATTGAATAATTTCAGGATAATGCCTTGAAAGTGGTCAAAGAATGGGGAGGCATATATTTGCAAATCCAAAGATTCACATACCTTAGGGTGGCTGGATTCTTAAGGTTCTCCCTAACAAGTTACCTAGGTGCCTCACAAATAAATGGGTCTTGATGGATTTGGTTCAGTAAACTACTACAATACAAGATCCAACATGATGGACACAAGATAGCTCAATTTCCCATAGTCCAAGGAAGGTATATGTGTGCTTCCACATATAAGGAAAATAATGTTGAAGGGGGGATGCAATAAATGAATTTGAGGACTTTTCATCCCCGTGTTAGTTTCGATTATTAGGATAAACCTGGAGGATATGGGCTCTACCGGTCCTTACACACCTCAATTAGAAGATATCTAGATTAATTGCAGAGATGAAGTCACAGTTCGGGAAAGGGACTTCAAGAGGTAGAATCTTCAATAAGTAGCCTAGTATGGAATTACGGATGTCCCAGAGGGTCTTCATGATGATGAAAATTTTTTGGATCCCATTTAACAATTAGAAAAATATAAAAAATCAACCATTTTCCATGGATTGACTAGTCATTTGAGGAATGAAACAATTCAAAATAAAGAGTGGGTCCTATTCTCAATCGGACCTACCAATGGATGACATAATTGGGAATCATGCAAAAATTGTAAGATCATATTTTTGTTGATGATAGTTCAAGTACAAAACCACTTGGTGGATCATCCAACCTCTTCAAAAGAAAGGAGGTCCACTCCCAAACCTGCTCCAAAACCTCTTAGAATTATTGTTGTCTATAGGGTCCATGATCTTCCTCTAGAGTTCCCTTAACAAAATTTTCCCCTTCCAAAGTGATATCCACAAATATTATTGATATCAGTGCCTCACTAACTCATAACTCGAAAATTTTTGTCACCATCTTCTCCACCTCTTTCTTCTTCACCATTACCAGTTCCTCCTTCCCCTTCACCTATCACTCTCCCTTTGGCCACATCTTCCATTTATTCTATTCTCATTTCGACTACACTTCTCACTTCATCCCCTTCCATGGAACAAGTGTTTTCCTCTCTTCCTTCTCTTTCATCTAGAGATGTTATAGCTTTAGGATCTCCTTTTGGGATTCCTCTCCCCTAATAATCTCCCTCCATTTCCACTCCCATTACATCCATGCTTGTGGACCATCCTTTCCACTCCACCTTCAATTGTCACCGCATCATTTCCACTCACTGTGTGTGTAACGAGTTCCCTAGTAACACCTACCCAATCTACTACCATGATGAATGTGCTTATGTCATCAATTGAATAGTAAATTTTTCTTCTATCCTTGCATGGTTGAATAGGTATACCCCCAAGAAGAAGAAAAATGTTCTAATTAGAGATTTTTTTGACCTAAGTGTCCTAGATCTAACTCCTAGAGACAAGAAAACAAAGGCCAAAGTTCATTTCTAACCTATCAGTTGATCAATATGGGGAGAGATTTGTTGAAATAACAACCCCACCTGTCTACTAGTAAAACAAGGGAAACCACCACCTCATCAGATTACCAGATTTCAAGTTTTTCCCTTAGATAGGATACTCATAAAGGAGCCAAGTAGGATGTCTAGGTTTCTCTAGGTAATCTTTTGGATAATTTTTACAAGGACAAGGTGACCAAGGATGAACTCAAGAAAAAGGTCAAACAGTTGACTGCCATTCTAAATAAGAGCACACAACCTATTAATATAACTTCCCTCACCATACCTCCAAGTTTTTATGACACCTACTTCTTCATAGTTGAGAAAATTGGGATAGCAAGATCGGGCATTAGGAGCATGGATCAAAAGTTTAATTCAGGAAGGAGGGTAGGTGATTAAGGATGTTGTTAGTATTTATAATGAACTATATTCATAAAAGGACATCATTTCCAAGATGGATGGATTCCTCACAGTGGAAATTGATAATTTGGAGCTCACGCTCGAATCCTAGAAAGAGGTACAAAACATGGAATTTCATCTACTTCTAAAAGAAGGTATCATTATTGATTCTTCAAAATTGTCTGAGTATAGTGAAGCCATGGAGTTTCAGGTCTAAATGTTACAAGAGGAAATGTCCAAGTTGGATGAGAATATAATTGAGGTAGTTGATGTCCTCAATGAAATCAAAGATGAATTTTATTTCATCCACTACAGGTTTCTTGATGAGAATGTTGATGCACTCACATTTGAATAAATTGACACTTAGTTCAAGATCCTAGTAAATGAAGATAAGGAGGTGACCAAATCTTTTGGTTTCGAATCTATTCACAAGTTGGTATTGTGCCAAAATTTCTTGAGCCAGCTTAATAAAGTCATAAATTAGACCAAGAAATTACCTGGGAAACTAGTTAGAGAAGATGAATTAGCCGAGGTCCTTAACTACTATAAGTGTGGACTAAACGACAAATAAGTTCAAGGAATCATCAAATGATTTCTTGATTACAGACACAAAATAGTTGGTGAATAGGAAGGGGAAGAATAAAATAAAGGAAAGTGTGGTGCCAATCCTAGCTAAACTTGGCTTCCATTTTTCCACAGTCTCCAAGCTACAACACCATTCAAGTTGTAGGTTTGACCCAATCAAACCTACACAACCACTTCACTATTTTTGTGGGAGTATGTTTCTTAGGTCTAATTTCATTCTATTTTTGGCATATAATGTTTAAGAGGAGTATTTAGAATTTCTCAACCATTCTAATCTATAAATACAAGAATGCATTATGTATTGAGGGAATTTTGGATCTTATTATAAGGAGGCTCTATCATTTTAGGATTTTTCATATACAAGATTTATCCTCAGTAATATATAGAACAATATTTTTCCTTCGATTATTTGATGTTTGTGCATTTAAATAACTTATCCAATACTTGTGAGTGATTTTAATTCCTTGTATGAGATGATTTATTTTTCCTTTGTGTTAGCCATATTTCTTTAGTCAAATCAAGATTTGTGATTTATAAACTTGTTTATCTCAGTTGTGGAACAAACATGTCCCTTTTGCTATCTATAATTTTTATATTCATAATACCTTTTATTAGAGAAATAAATAAGAAGTTGTGCATGTTAGATATTTTTCTATAAAATGCTCTCTGCTTGTGAAGAAAGTCTACTTGTTTGTCAAACCATTGGTGCATCACCTTATTTTATAAATTTACAGTTATCCTTCTAACTTCCCCCCCCCCCAAAAAAACTGGATAATCTATTTTGTTTATGTTACTGTAGTTTTTCCAGCCTAATCTTATGTTGGATGCACTTAGTTTAGAGGAATACGACCTTCTCTAGAGGTTTACCCCAAGGAGCTAAGGCCCTACACCTTGGGGATGTTCCCATGTTACATGGGATCATCTGACAATTCTGTGGGTGCGCGATCCACATGACAACAAACCCCAATCAATTTGGTCTCACAGTGGAATCCTCAATGAAATAATCATAACATGTATATTACAGGTATCTTATATAGTGTTAGATCCAATTTAAGGAAACTTGTGGAGGAAAAACCAAAAACCTACGATGAGAAGTCAGGATACCATTGATTTCAAAGTATTTTCAATCACTGATACCATCACTCTGTTACCATCGTTGATGATTGGTCATATCCTGGTGACTGGTGCTGACGTGGAATATATAGTAATATTTACACATCACACAAAAAAACAAATGGCCTAGATCTTTCTAATCAAAGAATAGTGTTTTAGTACATAGTTGGGGTGGTGGGGATAGTATCCATTGCTCATAAGCTACTAAGAAAAAACCATGGCTTTAAACACGTCCCATATAGCACCATTTGTTGGTTGTGAATCTCTAGGAAGCAAAAACATCCAAAATTATTCCTCAAAACAAACTTTCCTAGTAGGGAGAGCTAAGTAAGGGAAAGACTAAAATAACATGCATAGGTAAAATCTATGCAAACAAAATAAAAGTGTATAAATCTAGCATAAGTGCTAACCCTAAAAATTTAGTGTTGTACCAAGAAAACATAACACAATGACATGTAAAAAAATAGGGTTTCCATCATGAAAACAAGTATTGCCACCATGAAAATAAGTAGTGTCGCCATCATGAAAACACAAGGGTGATCATCAACATATAGAGTAGATGTGAATTGGATCTTGACCATAATCAAAGATTAGATACAAGGTCATGTTTCTAAAACAAGAATATACACAATATGGAGACAATAACAAAATGAAACAAATATTATCATCGTGGGAAAGAGACCCCCACAACCCAACAACATAGAGTTGAGGGATATATAAAGATCATAAGATATTGATAAGAGAAAACACCAACCACAACTGAAGTAGGGGGTCATGCACCTAACAATGTGACAACCACATTCTTTTGAACACATCAAACCGGATAATACAATGTGTCAGACGCACCAAGGACTCCTAACTATCCTCTACTAGCTATTAGTGACCTTTAAGCCTAACCCATGTGGATAAAACCCTAGGTCTTACAGTTTCAAGTAGAGGAGAAAGGATACCAAGGAGTGATTCTTTTCACTCCATAATACACCATAAACATGAATATTTAGCTCTATCCATTTGACAAAATTTTAAAACCATATTCACAAAGTTTAAGTTCATAAAAATGTATATGTATTAAAAATTTTATGTTTTTTCTTTGAGTTCACCTAGTACGCATATATTTCCTATTTTTTCATTTGGAAAATATTTATATGTGATAAAACACATTTAATAATGAAATAAAAAACACCCATAAAAATAATCACAAAGACAAATACTTTATAAATATTTTTAGTGTGTACTCTCCTAAGGTTATTAGCGTACAATTATTGAAAGTATATCTTAGAAGAAATTTTATTTGGATGGAAAAATAATCATTTTTACATAGTTTTGTATAAATGTCTTGGAAACTTATCTCCTTCTATGAATCCTAAAAGTGGAGAAAAACTTTACAAAAACATAGAATAATGAATGGGGTTGCTTTTAAGGGGTGTATTGTTTCACACACACACACACACACACACACACACACACACACACACACACACACACACACACACACACACACACACACACACACACACACACACACACACACACACAGTGGAGAAAAAATTTACAACGAATGGGGTTTGCTTTTAAGGGTTGTATTGTTCACACACACGCACACGCACACACACACGCGCGCACGCACACGCACACGCACACGCACACGCACACGCACACGCACACGCACGCGCACAGCGCACACACACACGCACGCACACACACATGCACGCGCACGCGCACACACACACGCACACGCACACGCACACGCACGCGCACGCACGCACGCGCGCACGCACGCACACACGCACGCACACACGCACGCACACACACACACACACAATAATTATGTTAGTAATTTCCATGGGAATTCATCATCATCCGAAATAAATTCATTTATATCCTTAGTGGATTGCCTATCAATAGATGGTAAAGGATTAGGAAAGGTAGGAATCTTAGTTGGAATCTTGAATCTAGGAGCTTCATCCTCACTAATCCATTCATTGTCAATATAAGCATATAAAAACTAAAGTCATTATTAGAAGATGGATCCACTACATTAGTATGGTTGACCCAACTAAATAGGTCCTTCATACGTAAGCGTGTATCTAAGATAGGAAGAGAGCTAGCTAAGGGTATGCAAGTGGAAGGTACATGAACATGACACACTAGGAGTGGAAACTTAGGTGGATTTTGAAGCCTAGGAATGAGATCATACGATGATTTTTCATACCCATAATCCCTATTAGCATAAACATATTCCACATTACAAGTGAAAGCAAACAAATTAGTGTATGGCTCAGAGGGCACCTAATTTTGAAACCAATAAGTGTTTTGAAATTGATTAAAGGGATATGAACCCTTGTGGTTTTTCAAAGCATTATAAAAAGATATATCGAATGTCAAGAAGAAACCCTAAAGGCCATAGAGTTTGAATATCACATGGCCTAACTATGGGATAGACAAGCTAAACCTTAAGTTGAGTAAAGGGTTCAAAAATTCATGTCAGGAACACAAAAATGTATCAACCCTATATTAATTTCATATGATTATTTCACTTTATATAATTAGGATTGAATACAATATGTTATAGGATATAGAATTCTACAATCATTTACAAAATTGTAATGGGGTATAAGTTATTTGCAAGCATGCCAAATTGATAGATCAGATGGGATATAGAATTCTAAAATTGTATACAAACTTGTAATGAGGTCTAATAATCTATTTTCAAGCATGCCAAACTGATAGATCAATTGAAAACACAAGAGGGGTTTGAAGAATGACTTGGCTAATCTCATACGGTTTTTATATTGTGTTACCAGTAGAATTGGGAACTATGTATTATTTTGGATGAACCTAGATTGAGTTTTCCTCACAAAAAAAATTAAAGTTAGGACCATAAAGAAAGTCAGGAATGGATCCCACAAATTGCCCCTTTCCTTCCATCTTGGACTATTGTCTATCCAAAGCCTATTTTTTTGGGGTTCCTTCATTGTCACATATTTCACACTTTTATATGTTTAGATCCACATGTAACCATAGACTTCACATCTACACTTAAAAAACAAACCTAAATTCATATAATAAACTCAATAACTCATTAGATATAAAAATAAAAGATGCAAATGCTTAATTTAGACTGACCTCGATGGTCAACCTTTTGTGAGTCGAGTGTTGCACTACATTTTAAAATCAATGTAGTTATCTTAGATAATTGTGCCAATGTGCATGTAAATTATAACCCTTTCCAGAGTGTTTCCACAACGATAATGGGCTATGCTACTTTTCTCCCATGAAAACCTTGTGTGTAGATGTCAAGAACATATTTATGCCCTCTTATATTGTGATATTTAGTACGAATAATGTACTCTTGAATTCTTATCCTTTTATTTTGTAGATAGATAAGTGCCTACTATATGATAAATTATTAACGTTAAATTGTATATATATAAGTCTACCAATTTAAAATTTGAATCTTTGTAGCATGAAAATTTGACCATAAACATAAATTATGAAAGGAAAAAAATTGTAAAAGAGAGCCAATGGGAAGAAAGGACACAAAACACAAAAGGTAATGCAAGAACATCATAAAAGATTCAATTTTTGATGTTTTAAAAGTTTTAGTAGGTGTAGGAGAGTGTTTGGAATTTTTTAGAAGGTGTGTGCAGTCATATAGTTCAAATTTATGCTTGTAATGGTGTATACATTTCCTTCCAAATCCAAGTGGAAGGTCTTCAACTAGGTCCATCTATGAAACTGCTCATGAATTGCCCCAAAACTACCTTATGACCAGTCTTCATAAATAGGGAAACAAAATTCCCTCTATAAGCTCGACCATGATTTGAAACCATCATAGACATAGAGTGCAACTACCGGGCTAAAAACATTGTCAATTTATTTCATACCTCCCTTGGATAACTTTGTCCCAAACTAAAAATTTTCAAAAATATGCCTATTGAGTGGGTTCCACTCATCACCACATGTTTCATCTTACCTTTCTATAAATTTTGAGGAGTCCTATACAACCTTTAATCATCATACTATGCAAACTAATCAATTCTAGGAACCTACCATGAATTTATTCTCCATCGCTATTGACCTAGGGTTTCAATGCCATAACAAGCAGTTTACCTTCTTAGCATTCATTCATAAATTTTTGGGCCTCATTTGACCTCATTCCAACTCTGGGATATTCTTAAATTCATGCCCCAACATCCCTGAAAGGTCAAGATACCCATGCAGACATTACATGTTCCAACCATGAGTATTTCTCTCACTTCGAGATGGAAATAACACCCTTGTAGACATAAAATTATGCACTTTAGAGAATATTTAGCCTGGTCTTATACTACTATTTAGAATTTTATCAAGTGTAAAAAGTACCAATTAATCCCACCTTGTTTCCATCTTTATTTTAAATTTTATTTCATCTTTCCCACGTATTTCCTATTACCTATATACCCATTTCGTAACTTCCCCGAAATTATAGCCCTAATTCTAGGTGCCCCACCCTATACTGGGGAGCCCCAATGTGCCCTGGTCCCACGATGGGTGCCCCAATCTATGATTATCCTCTTTTGCTTATTTTTGGGTCACTTCTAGTTGTTGTTCATCTTTATCTTTTCCTAGGTCGGCATTATCCAGATTAATTGTGAAATTAAACTTGAAAGCCCTATAAATATAAAGCTTATAATACCATAATGAGGGTCCTAGGTCTTTGCATCCTATCACTACTATCACTCCATCTAGGGATGCATATGTTGCATCACTTGCATCCACTTAGTACCATACATTCAAGCTAGGAAGTCTGCATCACACATATTCTTAGAGGAGGATGGATTCTATTCATTTTATTCTACTATCTACATATTCTTTAGCTACTATAGCTTGTTATTTCACAAAGTGCGACTGACACAAGAGCACCTAGGGGAGGACACACACACACTCACTAAAAATACATCAGGGTCAGTAATGTAGTGTATCACTCAGTTATAATTCCACTGGTTTTGAGGTTGAGGTTAGTTCAAACCCTTCTTCTTCTTCATGTGTAGGGTGTCATACAAATCATCCAGCAAATCCAATACGACATATAAGTAGGGTTACATGTATTATTGTGACACTAATGAACACATATCCTGACCATTTCCATGGTTCACAGCACCTAAAATCCAAACCAGGGCACCCCAGTACATTCTCAAGTGCCTGTGTCACTTCAAAAAATCTAAATATTCCCTCTACAGGGCCTGTGAGTGTTTGTCTACACTACCGAGTTCCAGTTCTAGATATGCGACAACTACCGTCAATCAGGTAAGTCATTTCCCTTTTCTCTCTTATACATTAAGGTTTTAATTTCACTTAGAATATTTTATTTGTATTTATTACATATTTTCTTTACTTTATTTACTGCGTATATACAATTTTTTAGTCCTCGTACTTAGATTAATTAGTGTTACTATTTCCTAGCCCATTGTTCTATTTTAGTTAATCATTTTGGTGAACCCGACGTCTTTCATGCTTAAGATATTTCTTTTTCTTCTATGATGGGTTGCATTTCTTTATCTAATTTACTTAAGAGACATTCCATTTGTAAGGATGTTTTTCAAAAATCCCTAGACACCACATATTTTGATGATAATACACCACCACACGAATTAAGTTATGTACTTCATAGTTTCTTTATCAATCCTAGTCTTGATGAGCCCATATCTAATCAACCACTATTAGAATCAATTCAAGCCTTACATACATTATTTCAAGATAAGTTTCAATCCTTGCATACATTAGTTCATGATAAATCTGTAGCCTTCAAATCCACCATCACATCCCTTAGATCTAAAATTAAACAGCTTAAGGATGCTTCACAATCGAATGTTTGTTCTCCTTTGCTATCTCCTATTCAATCTATGTCCACTACATGTCAATTAGTTGAATCTCAAGATGCCTCATTTCCCGAAACTCTCATATTCAAGCATATTACTAAGTAACATGATATTTTTTTAGAGCTTTTTCATCATCAATTGATCACTCTACCACCTACTCATTATTTTTCACCTTGCTGATCAGAAAAATATCCAGGTCGTACATATTATAATTATCATCTAATAAATGGACATAATGTAAATGATTTCCACACTTTGCGTTTCCTAATCCATAGTCTTATGTGTCAAGTTCTTATTTCATTCCGTGTACAACATCCCTTTCTAAAGGTAGCACCAACATGGACTCCTAAGTCTCTTTGTCCTTCGATTAGTCCATATCCATCTACACAAGCTCCTATGGTTACTAGTGACCTTCCTTCTAATCTTTCTAAGGAAGACCTCGATTCTATTATTCGTTACATAAGTTATGTTGACAACCTCACCCCTATGCATAGTGATACTTCTCCTAGTTCAACAAGCACTTATACTATTTATAATATTGTTTCTCCTCCACTTACTACACATTATGATACCACTCCTCATAAAAATTCTTTGGTTAATCAAGTGCCTCCTAATCCATCACCCATAATTTCCCCAAGTCAAAAATGTCCACCACCTATCAAAATTAGTTCACACTCCACTCCTGCTAGGTCATTTACTGCATTATCAAACAATACAAAGAAATCTCCCTTGAGACTCAGTACAACATGGCCTCTTCCAAAATCTACACTTCAACCCATTAATTTTGTCAAATAAATTGATTCTCCTCATGGTTTTCATGATAAATTTTCACTTTCACTGCCATCACACAATTCTACTACAAACTTTGTCCAACAAGGTCACACCATGCGTAAACTTGGATTTTGGTAGACGACTCTTATTACTCTAACCTCCTGATGACACACTCATATTCTTGGGGTTCATATATGACTATTGAGGGGTATTTTACCATGAATAACCTCGTTTCATCTTACATTTCTCCATTACATCACCACCTCTACATACACGCATCTATAATACTTTAGCACTTCTTGCACATTATCAATTACATGAAATCCATCATGTTTAATCACCCCTTTACATAATTTATTACATAGTAAGTGTGTTATCATACACTTGGGGGGAATAAAAATTACACATCCCCCCTCCTATTTTACCCTAGTTACATAGTCTTACATCACACATTTCATATCTATTTATGTATTCTTTCCTATTGGCATATCACATCACATCTTAGATTACCCTCATTACCTGATGATACACTCTTGTGTTTCAGTTCACACTGGACTGTTGAGGGATTACCATTACACTGAAACCCACACACCACACATCATACTTTATCCTATCCACCATCTATTACTCCTTCCTATATCATCTATCTCATAAACGTTAGACTAGCCATCATCATACATGAGTCTAGTTTTATATTTTCATCCATACATTCTATATCTACGCTAGGTCACATTACCCATGTGTCTAGCTTTACCTATCACCACTGTATATTATATCTACACCTATCACCACACTTTCTACATTCTACCAAGCATCTACACATCCTATTCACCATTTGGTCACCTACCCTACATTATTCTACACACTGCACTCACTACCCTATGACGCACTCTAGTTCCTCGGTCCATACTCGACTGACGAGGGTTTACCAATCAAATGGACCTTACCTACATATGATGTGGCATCATATAGCATAAATTAGACTAGTTGCCCATGCTCTAAGCTATATTTTCACCCACACCCATCATCACATAGTGGTATGCACCTTTAGGTTAAATCACCACTCCTTTTTCCATTTCCAATTCTTCTATCATCTCCTTAACCATCTACTCTATCTCATTTTTTTATCACTTATCATAGTGGTATACACCTTAGGTTAAATCACCACTCCTTTCATCATTTCCATTTCTTCTATCATTCACTCAGCCTCACATTCTGTTTCATCCTATCCTCACATAGTGGTATACACCTTAGGTTAAATTACCACTCTCCTCATCACTTTTCCATTATCCTTTTATCTCCTCTCATCACATATCCTATTATCTCATCTTAGGTCACCTTATTTTTCATCATACTCACCTCGTAGTGGTATACACCTTAGGTTAAATTAACACTCCTTTCATCATCCCCCTTTATTCTACCATCCACTTCATTCAATCACCATGTACTTGTATACACCCTAGGTTAAATCACCACTCCATTCATCCATTTCATATTCTCATCTTACATCCTATCATAACATATTTTATTATCCTATTTTAATTCATAATATTATTCATATTACTCATCACTTAGTGGTATACGATTTAGGCTAAATCACCACCGACCACATGCTCATATCTACCTCATAAACCATTATCACCCATCTCGTAGTGACATACACTATAGGATAAATCATCACCTTCTTCTAACATCATGTAGTGATATATGCTTAAGGATAAATCATCACTCCTCCATTTATCACGTCACGTACATTTGTTATACAATCACCTACTTCATCACTTACTCCCGCTCATCCCATAGTGATATACGCTTAGGGATAAATCACCACTCATCTATTCAACAAAGTAGTGGTATACACTTGTGCTATAGGGTCCATGCACATCCCCCCATGTCACATTTCCTCACCCTTACATATACATATTCATTGCAGTGTGCTAGATACAATCTACGCCACACAACCATTTCCCGATGATGCATTATTGTTTACGGTTCATTCTCGAATACTGAGGGGGAAAACAAAATGAACATCACTACATACACTTCCATCCACTTGTGGGGCACGTTGCTCCTATCATTCCATCTTGCATTCCATTCCATCCATCCATAACATACTGTATTGTCTTGGTAGCATTTACTTTTGCTTACTAGTGTTTTGCATGATCACTTTACTACACATGTTAGCTTGCTTTCCTATATGTCATTATCATGTGCACATGCGCATTCATTCCTTTGTTTAGTGTGATCGCAGATATAGGACTCTACACGCGGCATCATTGTTCGCCTTCTACCCTTCCTATAATGGTCACTAGGGGCATCCACATTTGACTTATACAGGTGTTATTGTTTCATTTTGTACTTATCATATTTTACTACTTGCTCATACATGTTTTTGACATATTGGTTATAATCCTAACATGCTAATGGGTGTCTCATGTGCAAAACTTGTTTTACAGGATTCTATGTTTCCATGACTACTTCTATTTCTATTTGTTTGCTATTGTATGTGGGCTTTGCCCTTTGTTTGTGTGCGCACTTTTTTGATATTTGCAGACATGATGGCCTTGAGTGTCTTACAACATCACGAGTGATGTCCCTTGTTTGTAACTTGCTTTGTGTAGTCTTCTTGTTGTTTTTTGTGTGTTTACACTAATGTGCTTAGTATGTTTTCTACATTGTTTGCATTTTTACATTGGGAGCTGAAGTTATCATCGTCGCAAGTTGTCCTCTTGGAGCAAGTTTAAGACTTAGCCAAATTTTGGGAGGACACGTGTCAGCTCCAAGATCCCCAAAAAACTAGCGTGTCAGCTCCAAGAGCCTGGTAGGATTTTATGGCCTTGACGTCACTAAGGGTTAGGTACATAAACCTTAAAAAAATTCACCCAGCCCCCATATGACCATCTACATTGCCATTACAGCCCTTGGGTGCAACCCCACAGAGTGGAGTAGAAGAGCCATTAACAAATTGGAGCTTAAATTCCCTGTCGTCGGATCAATGCCACATGTCAAATCTAGGACCGCTGTGGAATTTGATGTCCCTCATGTCCCTCAGAGGTTAGGGACATAAGAGTTGTCCTCTTGGAGCAAGTTCGGGACTTAGCCAAATTTTGGGAGGACATATGTCAACTCCAAAATCCTGGTGGGATTTTATCTGAGGAGGATGACCTCTAGAACCCCATATGACCATCAACATTGTCAGTTACAGCCCCCTGGGTGCAGTTTGGAGCTTAAATTCCCTGTCGGATCAACGCCACATGTCAAATCTTCTGTGGAATTTGATGTCCTTCACCCCTCAATCAGGGACATTTGAAAAATTCATCCAACCTTCTAGGAGATAGTTTTTGTCGTCCATGTGAATGCTTTAAAGCTTATTTTTTGAGCACTCTCTGCCGTCAGATCAACGCCACGTGTCAGCTTCTTACTTACCATGAAAATTGGTGTCCCTCACATACCTTTAAGGTGAGGGACATCAGGGAAAATAAAATGCACCTAGCCCTCTCTTATTATGTTTTTTAAAATTAAAATATTTACCCGCTTCCCTGCTTATAACTGCTTCCACTGCAGTGCATAGCCATATCTCCATTCTTCCTCTGCAACCTCATTGCCATCAATCCACCATTGTTGAGCCTCAAACCAGACCTTCCATAGAAATACTATCCTTCACTCCATGAAAGTATACAGGTCACAGAAGGAAGTTTGAGAAAATGAATAAGGAGAAACGAAGAACAACGAAGAGAACAGTAGAAAATCTCCATAGCCAAAAAACGGAGATTCACAAAAATCTTGCAAACCAGTGCACGAATCAACGAACCATTTTTTGTTGTTTTTTCCTCTATCTAATACCATAAAAACATACTTCAAACTCTCCTCTCATGTAACAGAGCATTCACAATGAATAAATCTCATTTTTGTCTCAACGAAGAAAGAAGTGGGATTTCCCATCAAACTAGTTGTCGGATTGAATTAAAATTTCACGTGAAGAACCAAAAGAAAAAACCCACATCAGAAATATAATTTTTTTTGCAAATGGAGGAGAAAACCAGACCTGCAATTTTGAGTTCCATTAATGGTTGCCACATTCAGAAGCACTGTCAGGTCCAAAATTTGAAAGTTTAAAATCTCCTGGACTATTAAGCGAATAGTTCTAAAATTTTAGAGGGGCGATATTGGGAAAAAACCCATATCAAAAAATATTGTTCCACATCAATCTGACCTCCTGAAGCCCACTTTCTAAAAATAGTAGGTCTTCTACATAAGGGACTGTTATTTTGGGAAAGTCATCAACAGAAGAAAGTGCAAGGAGACGAAGACATTAGAGATGCACTACAGCTGAGAATTCATCAAAATGGGTATTTTTGGCACTTACCAAAAATAGTAAGTGGTCCCACGGACATTTTCTAAAAATATAAATTTGATCCAGAAAGAGCGAGGAATGCAGGGAGAGGGGGAAATCAAGGTCGCAACATCCATTTGAGGTCCAAAAAAGTTGCTTTTTCATACTTACTAAAAATAGTAAGTTGTTATTCTAGGAAAAAACATGAAGCAGAAGTGGATGGGATAGAAGATGGCACATCCCTTCACCTATGAGTATGAGATAGAAGACAATGATGTCTTGTACATGGACCTGAATGACCTAAGAACTCACATGAAAGCCAGAGACCGAAAGAAGATTGAAGATCAAATATTAACCAGTGGCTTGTTCACTACTGCAAGGAACTTGCTAAAATAAAAAGTTGATCCAGAAAGAGTGAGGAATGTAGGGAGAGGGGGAAATCAAGGTCGCAACATCTAGTTGAGGTCTGAAAAAGTTTATTTTTCATACTTACTACGAATAGTAAGTTGTTATTCTAGGGAAAAACATGAAGCAGAAGTGGACGAGATAGAAGATGGCACATCCCTTCACCTGCGAGTACGAGATAGAAGACAACGATGTCTTGTACATGGACCTGAATGACCTAAGAACTCACATGACAGCCAGAGACTGAAAGAATATTAAAGATCAAATATTCACCAGTGGCTTGTTCACTGCCACAGGACACCCGTTGTCTATCCAAATTCATGATTTGGTCCTAGTCTACTCTCACCACAATGAGCATGAAACACAAACCATATGAGTTGAAAATGGTACAAAAATGGAGGTCATCAACCCTAGAACCATCTATCTTTCTCTATAAATACTGACATCACCCAGCATGGTCGTCATCTCAAAAGACAGGTCCTTACACAATTGGGAAATGATAGATGCATACGTGCAAGGGGTTGCACTGGGGTCGTGGTTGAAAACATGGAGTAAACCCTCAAGGATGCCTAAGAATCTTCCAAGGTGTGAGTTCTGAGAAGGATATTCAGATGTCATCACTCTCCTCAGTAGAGTAATGGGTGAACCAATCACAAGAGACTTCCAAAACTAGATGGGGCTTTTCATCTTGATATTGACAGAAGGAAAGAAGAGAATTGACTGGGGGCAGATCATCAGCAACAATCACCATCTGCAACTACTCCAAGTACCCATGAAACATAAGTTCTACATGAATTCTTACTTGGTCTACCTCCTCGATAGCTCAAGATCATTCAAGGGATTGGCTCTCATGTAAAACATTGCCAACAAGGTGTGTGCATTCAAGAAAATTCCACAAGTGGTGATAGAGGAAGTCATAGACATTTCACTTGAGTGAATGATGCATTCATGATGTACGTATTCTAAAACTTGGAAGGAGACCTAGAATCTAGGATGTCATCACAAGTAGCATCCTTGAACAAGAAGTATGGATCTTATTTCATACAATTCTTGATATTCTCCCACCTACAAGTTGATGGCTTCGATTAAGCGCAACTAAGGCTGCCCAAGTATTTTAGTGACCAAATTGTATTGTTCAAGCTCTGTAGACATATCATTCAAGTGAATAACAGGCTTAAAAGAAGGAGGAAGAAATTGACTCCATTTCTTATCTCTCTTAGGGTATTCACGTGCAAGAGCTCAAATGACACATCTCATCTGGAGTTTGCTTTCACTCATTTGACTCTATATTTCTACATTGCTAGACCTAATTTTGACATCTAAGAAGATCTTGACTCTTTCCATGTCTTGGAACTGCAACATGAACCACAAATTGAGGATTACTGGGATAATTGCACGGATGAATTTGAAGTGCGTAAAAAAGATCATATGAGGATGACAATCGGTGAAATGAAGAAATTCAAGTTCTCCTGATATGAAGATATTATGCAAGATGATGGGATGGAGATGTATGATCCTAAGTATGTAGCATTCAAGATGTCCCCTGTACCTCCAATCAACTGGTATGTTCGTGAATCAGGGGATATATTAGAGCATACTGAGAAGGTGGTGAGGAGAATGAGAAATTGGTTTTAGAAGAAGAGAACCATGACCATCTAGTCATGAGGAATTCCTCTGAGTCAGAAGAAAGCCTCACATCAGTCATCTTCAAAATTCATAGAGGTGACTTCTAGTTCTATAAACTCTATAGAGAGTTCAAAAAGGAAGGCCAAAAAATTGGAAGCTTCTCCTCATGAGAAGACACCAAAGAAACTCATAGTAGAAGAAGGCTCATTTGCATGACTGCTAGAGGAATATTTGATCACAAAAATGTAGAAAGTGTACCCCATGAAAAAGGCTCAAGTGGATGAGGAACACATTGTTCAAGATTCAGTCTTCAAGCTACCATAGGAGGTTTCCCCTCCTGATGACACTCATGCCTCTCTCATTTATGGTTTTCCTCCTCCTTCAGAATAGGGTACCATTGGTGCACTTATCATTGAGCCCTATTTTGATGAGATGTTTCCTTGGATGCAAGAAACAATTGTCCCTGACACCCACACTATGTAGCAAGTGGTAGCTCTTGATCTATCAACAATTATCTCATTGGCCAAAGAAAAAAGATCAAGAAATATCACACATACAGCCTCATGTTTCTACAGTGGGGAAATGGGTAATCAATACATCAAACTAGCTCAGCCCAAAGTAATCAAGCTCGTGGATGAGATGACACCAGCTGACTATGAAATAAACACAATTCAACTAGGACCGAAAACTCACGAAGGGAATTTGCACATGTATCATCAATCTTCTTCCCACATGGTGGCGAGGAATAAATAGTATAAGAAGAATATTGATGAACTAAAAGAGTAGGTGTGAACCCTATCATTATATGTGCAACATCTAGTTGATTCTAATGCCATGAAAATTCCTACTCAGGAATTTGTTCCCATCAGTAGCTTCAATCTAGAATCCATCAAGAGGACACACAAGTTCACCTTGCAAGGGCGAGCAAATAATGAATGGATCAACTCAACTTCTGAAAAAGGAAAGTCAGTGCTCCAAGAAGTGGTCAAACTCTTTGCCTATATGTGTGCAAAAAAAAATAATACATAAAAAATCAGGGAGGGCTTGGAAAAAGGAAGTGACTATTGGGAACCTTTGGGCCCAGTAGTAGATTAAATGAGCAACACTCATCGCCAAGAGTTAATCGACAGGAAGATTTTTTAAAATCCCTCAAAAGACTTTTCATAATGTATGGGCTAGGGCCTTGGTAATCAGGTTTGAGGAAATCAATCAGGCCATCACAGAGCTAGAGCTAAAAGAGGAACAAGCATACAAATTACAGGATAGTATAAATCGGAAAACGTGAAAGCTCAGAGTTCCTGCAATGGTTGAAGATACAATTTTTGATGATTTGATCACTCCATTTAAAAAGTATGTCAAGAAAGAGGTAGACAACCCATCGTCCTTCACTAAGGATACCCTCAACTTCCTCTTAGAGATTCAGGCCTCTACTACACTTATTGCAGAGAAACATTCATCATAGTTCAGAAAATGTACAAACATCAACAGTTTTGCTGATGGATGGACATAAACCTTGAGTTGTGTTCACATTCCTCATGCCGACAAGGTGGAATCTATAGCTACTTATTTCAGCAAAGAGATTGGAGGAACAAAGGCCTTCTTAGGAGTTCGAAGTAAAATCCAGTTAGGGAGCGTGATCAAATCCACTGCAGCAGCTCATACTTCTACATAATTATTCTTCTTTATTCTTCTTCCTCTTCTTTCTCTCTCTTCTCTTTTCACCCAACGCTCTCTCTCTCTCTCTTCAATGTTATACTTTTGCGTTGTGGTTTGCACTTTTTAATATAACTTTAAGTGACTTTATAAACATAATGTAAAATTCAAGTCACCTTGTTTTATAAAAGGGACTTAAATATTTAAGTGGAATATGAACAGTCTAAAGTGACATTAAAGTATTTGAAAATTCACCGGGAAGATGAAGATTTTCCTCCTCTTCTATAAATTGTAATAAGCTCCTCATTTGAGCTTCTTCTAAAAACTTCCTATTCTTCTTAGAAAAATTTCTGCAACTTCTTAGATGTTGGAGTTGTTTTTTCTGAACTCATGAGAGAGATATCCTTGTAAAGAGAACAAGAGATAGCAAATCTCTTCCATTTCCCCTACTCAAAAAATGTCTTCTACTTCTATGTTATGTACAATTTCTGCCTGAGCTTCAATAAAGGAAGAAGGAATTTTAGCCTTCTTTGATTAAGGAGTTTAGTGGTACTTTGTTCTCATTAAATGCTATTTAGTCTTGTAGTTATTAGGCATATTTGTTTTCTTCTATATTTGTGAACTCATGAGAGAGATATCCTTGTAAAGAGAACAAGAGATAGCAAATTTCTTCCATTTCCCCTACTAAAAAAATGTCTTCTACTTCTTTTCTTGGTTGTGCAAGATCACTGTATGTTATGTATAATTTCTGCCTGAGCTTCAATAAAGGAAGAATGAATTTTAGCCTTTTTTGATTAAGGAGTTTAGTGGTACTTTGTTCTCATTAAACGCTATTAGTCTTGTAATTATTAGGCAGATTTGAAAACTGGCAGATTTGTTTTCTTCTATATTCAAGTGCATGAAATAAAATTTCTAGCTGGTGTATGCAAGTCTCTGATTTTCTACTTGCAACATTAGTTTTCTCTTTTCTAAATTTCTCACTCCCTTTCCCGCTTTCCTATTAAATTCCTCTCTTGCCGATATATGCAAGATTTTTCCGCAAGGTCAATGGAGTGCCCCTGTTGGATCCCCGGCCAAAAGGCCACTAGGATAAAACTCACATTTTACTCGTGCATGTACATACAGAAGCAACATTAGTTTTCTCTTTTCTAAATTTCTCACTCCCTTTCCCGCTTTCACCGGTTAAGTAAAGGGACTTAGACTCCCATAGTGTTAGCAAGATAACCACCAATTTGTCCCCGAAAAATTTTCTCACCAACACTAGTGTAATTTACATTTCACGTATTTTAAGCATTTCCATTCATACATGCATTTTCACATACATACATATTTGACTACTTGAGCATTTTCTCATTGCAGTTCTACCATATGAGAAACAAGGAGTTAAATTGGGGACAACAACAACAACGACGATGACAACAACAATGCTACACACGCATTCCACCCTAGGTTCTGTCATCACCAATCTGGCACGATGACAATGACAACGAAAATGATAACACACTACTATAAACATTTTCTTTTACACTACAATAGCTACACACGCATTCCACCCTAGGTTCACTCTCATCACATTTTACATATTTTTCATCTTTAAAATCCACATATTCCATGCCTAACCTCTTGCCTCCTCCAAATTTTTATTTTTGTCATTCCATGCTTCTAGTCCATCAACACACTTTTTTCTACACTCTACACAGACATCAGGTACACTTCTCTATCTACTTTATGTTACCGAGATGTTTGTTCTAGTCCATCAACACACTTTTTTCTACACTCTACACAGACACCAAAATAAAGTGGGGGAAAAATGTAGACATAAAATCATGCACTTTAGAGAATATCTAGTCTGTTTTTATACTACTATTTAGAAGGTTCTCAAGTGTACAAAGTACCAATTAATCCCAAATTTTTTCCATCTTTACTTTACATTTCATTTTGTCTTTCCCGCATATTTCCTATTACCTATCTACTTATTTCGCAACTTCCCTAAAATTATAGCCCTAAATTTGGGTTCCCCACCCTTTATTGGGGCGCCTCGAGGCACCCTGGTCCCACCTTGGGTGCCCCGATCTATGCTTAGCCTCTTTCTCTCCTTTTTGGGTCATTTCTAGTTGTTGGTCATCTTCATCTTTTCCTAAGTCAGCATTTTCAGGATTAATTGTGAAATTAAACTTGAGATCCCTATAAATATAAAGCTTATAAGACCATAATGAGGTTCCTAGGTCTTTGCATCCTATCACTACTATCACTCCATATAGGGCTACATCTATTGCATCACTTGCATCCACTTAGTAAAATACATTCAAGCTAGGAAGTTTGCATCACACATATTATTAGAAAAGGATGGATTATATTCATTCTATTTTACTATCTACATCCTCTATAGCTATTATAGCTTGTTATTTCACAAAGTGTGACTGACACGAGAGCACCTAGGGCATGACACACACACACTCACCAAAACTACATCAGGGTCAACAATGTAGTGTAGCACTCAGCGATAAGTCCATTGGTTTTGAGGCTAAGGTCAGCTTGACCCCTTCTTCTTCATGTGTAAGGAATCATACAAATCATCTAACAAATCCAGTATGATAGATAGGCAGGGTTATAGGTCTTGTTGTGACACTACCGAACACAGATCTTGACCATTTCCAGAGTTCACAGCACCCAAAATCCAAACCAGGGCACCCCAAGGCACTCCAGTACACTCCCAGGAGCCTTTATCACTTCATATAACCTAAATATGCCCTTTGCAAGGCCTTTGAGTGTTCACTTGCACTGTTGAGTTCCAATTTTAGATCTGCAACAACCTGCGACAACCTACGTCAATCAGCTAAGTCATTTCCCTTTTCCCTCTTGTACACTAGGGTTTTAATTTCACTTAGAATAGTTTGTTTATATTTATTACATATTTGCTTTACTTTATTTACTGCGTATATACATGTTTTTAGTCCTCCTACTTAGATTAATTAGGATTACTATTTCTTAGCCCATAGTTCTATTTTAGTTAATCAACTCTTAAGAACCTTGTTTTGGTCTAAACTCAATATCTTGCAAAGTGTTCATCATGAAAACCTAAAAATTTGAACATACCATCATGAAACCCTCTACTAACATCTCCAGTCATCATCTTAGCTCAAATATCTTTTTACCTTCACCATCATTAGGACTTGCATGACAAGGCCTTGGGGTTTTACATGTTCTAGACCATAACACACTGAAATAACACTGAAAACTAGCATGAAACATATGAAAACCCCCTCTACATAATAAAAAAAAACATTAAATACCTCCATGATTGATATCAAGAGCTCATACATACCTAGAAGTGACCAGGGAAAATTTTAGCAATGAATATTCGTAGTTTAGTGAATAGTAGAATTCCAGGAGTTTGATTTTCGTGAATACTATAGCAACGATAGTTCTCAGGTTTCACCCAAAAATCCCATAAACAGTAATTTGTTCCATCTGAATTACCAAGGAATTTCCAATCCCAATGTATATTTTTATATTAAATTGTCGCATGATCGTTGTGTCAGGATTTGAAAACATTAATGTATCGCCAAGAAATCGATGCATAGGGATTTGAAAACATTAATGTTTTGCCAAGAAATCGACACACATGGATTTGAAAAAATTAATGTTTTGCCAATAAATCAACATGTCAGGATTTGAAAAAATTAATGTTTTTCCAAGAAAGAGACATGTCAGGATTTGAAAACATTAAAGTTTTGCCAAGAAATGTACGGAATCTTATTTGGCCAAGAAAACATTCCCAAAAGTTTCCTGATATATACACAGAGGTGATGTTCTCCCGTGATTTTTAAAATCATGTATTTGTGAAGTAGTAGAAAGGGATTTAGTGAATCAACATATTGCAATTTTATTACAAAATTTCAAATAAATACAGGTCTTTCCAGGGCCCAGCTAGTGTGTTGCAGTTTACATCCTAGAAGAACACTGCAGGTGAATCCTCAGTCTATTTGAGACTTGTTTTATGTCATGTCACATTGCTTTATCTATGATTCCGCCTTTGTAAGTTATTACAAATCCAGAACATCCTCATCCTCATAACCACTATGATTTTTTATGTCATCTAGAATAGTCCTCCACTTGCAGAGAATCATAACTAGTACTCTTATCTTAGATACATCTAGATTCTACGTAATATATATATTTTAAAATCACTTCATACAACTCCATGAGCTGATGCTCTGTATATTCCTTTCTTTATCAGTGTATCTTCTTTGAATCTTTTTGTTAATGTTCTCTCTTCTTCAGTATATATATATATATATATATATATAATCACTTCATACATATCCATGAGCTGCTACTCTGTATATTCCTTGCTTTTAGTGTATCTTCTTTGAATCTTTTTGTTAATGTTCTCTCTTCTGTAGTATATGAGATAACATTAACAAAAATATTCAAAGAAGATACACTGATAAAGAAAGGAATATACAGAGCAGCAGCTCATAAAGATGTATAAAGTGATTACACACACACACACACACACACACACACACACCAGTTTCAATTTCCATTTATTCCAAGACCAATACCATGACCATTTATCATTGTCCATTAACACTAGCTCGTCCCATAGCGGACCTGAAGGATATATAAAATGTGGTATATTTTGTAGGTTTCACATTCACCAGGGGAATTTCCTTGGGAGACAAACAGAATGGTGATGTGTGGCATAAATAATATTTTTATCAAATAATGTCTTGGACAATACATTTACATTGATAATATTTTGAGCAACAAAACTCGCTAGGACTTGAATTTACTTGTTTCTTGTACGAATTTTCACTCATGCATAAGGTTGTATCAAGGTTTTTTTTAGTGGTGAATATTTGTAATATGGCGAATATTCCATTTTTGAAAAATTTGAAAAGGTGAATTTTCTGGCGCGGGTCAGTGACCTGTTCACCTAAAAATTATAGTTTAATTTTTTTAGGGGTCAGCTTCGCCTACCCTTGAAACTATCCCCTATATAATCCTAGATTATTTGCCAAGTAGAACACTACTAGCTCACTCATACCACCTGGGGGCATATGTATTATCAAGTACAATAAACACGTGACAGGAGGGCATAGGCTATAGACATGCGACAGAGAGTTTGTTGACATGTGACAGGAGGACGGACACTACAGACGCGTGAAAAAGATTTTGTTGACATGTGACATGGAGAGTTTTTTGATGCGCAACAGGAGTGCGGAGACTGTAGACACGCGACAGAGAGTTTGTTAACGTGCGACATGAGGGCAGAGGCTGCAAACCTTGTTGACACGTGACATGAGGTTTTTTTTCACAAGACAAAAAATATCCCATCGTATGTTTGTAGCCTTTCTATCACACCATTTGAAAATAGGAAGAAAATTTGCATACAACCCCCAAAAAATTTTCCTTCCAACGAAATCAGGTTCTAGGGATATCTGCCAGGTATTTTCCACCTTCGATTTCCAAGAGGTCTCTTAAAATGAACCCTGGGTTGTGTATTTGGTAATCAAACATTTATAAAAACAAGTAATATTTAAATGGCTAATTTATAAAATAAATAAGGGTATTAAGGAAACACTACCAAATTCAAAACATGATTTACAAGCAAGAAAAAGCTAAAAGAGAATATCACTCTTTTGAAAATAGAAAGAGTAAGGTAGTTTCGATGAAGTTTATGTCATTGGCTTCTAGAGATTTATTCTTTTTCCTACTGATTTTTTGCATAATTTGTGTGAAGTGAAGGCAATTTATTTTAATATAGAAAATAGAAAGCTTGCAAGCATGCATTTTTTTGCTTTAATTATTATTTATTATTTATTTATTAAAATAAATTTAACAAAATATAAAAGTTAAATTAGTAGTCAACATACTATTTACATGACAAGTGATTTTTTTAGTTAGCCCTTCTAATGAAATTTTATAATATTTTAATGTCTTTTAGTATTGAATTGTAATTTTAAATTTCAACATTTTTTTTTAAGAGTAAATTTTAAATTTCAACATGTCTATAATATTTAATCTAAAGGAAAAATATCAACATCTAGGGACATTTTTAATTCCTACATCCTTCAATTTTCTTGAACTCATTTTCCAAGTAGGAACATGACATTATACAAAGAATACCCTTATCATGATTGTATCATATGTGAAACATCGTATCAAAGCATTCAATTTTCTCTCAGTTCAGATCTAAAAACCTCTTGGCGGTGTCACCCTCGAGCAATCGGACCACGTACATATGCATCATTAACCCTTTAGTTGCCTTTGACACATTGACATTTCATTGTCAAGCCAAAGATCCCCGTATACATTCTCAACCTTGAATTCACAGTTCCATACCACAATGAGTCATAGATGGAAGACCATATATTCTGTCTCAGCGCCTTTGAAATGATGAACACTCTTGGTAATTGGATTATGACAGAACTCATACCTCTGATGAATCAATAATTTCTTCATGAGAAAATGCACACCTTATTTGGCTTGATGACAACATTTAGAACCTTTATATAACAGGACAAACCTCTATGCATTATGACAGAGCTCTGTCATCAAGACTCCTTCATTAATCAACTAAAGATAGATCATACCTTAGATGAATCAATGAACTCAGAGTCCTTCATGAGAAAATACATACTATACTTTAATTTCAAACTGAGTAAAGACCCTGAGATCACCTATTTCATGTTTGATTAGCTATAACAGAGACTTCTTATCACTAGAGTGTCTTACCATTAGAATTTCTTTGGCTGCTCAACAAATATTTTAAAGTTTGAAATTTCTTGTTCTCTTCTCAAACCTCTTATACATCTTCAGTTTGCTTTATGTATGCTCTAATTCTTATTATACTAATGTAATACACTTGTGAAAAGTAGTACATGTTAAGTGACACAACATTATTTTCCTTTATACATAATTCTCATGTTGAGATGTCTATGCACATATCAATATCATTTAGTCTAACATGTTGTATCTTTTTTTTCTTTCAATTCTATTGGATTCATTGATTAAAAAAAAAGGCACCTAAAAAGGGAAGCTCAGCCTCAGGCAAAAATGTTATTCCAACCCCTCTTGGTAGTGGTATTGGCCTTTGAAAAATAGCATCTTATTTTGAGAAACCATATAAGGAAACCCATCCTTCTCCAGCAGGATCATCACAATCAAGGGATAATGATTACAATCAAAATGAAACTCAAAATGAGAATGTGGTCATTTTTTATTTTCCTGATGGTGTCAATGACAACAACAATGAAATTCCTCCCCTTGAAGACATTCCATTGAATGATGTTGTGTTTGACACTGTACCACCTTCCTAATTGAATGAAGATGACATTGCATCACCTATCAGTGCTCAAGTGAATGTTGAAGGTGAAAATTCTGGCAGTGGTAGTCAACAAAGTATAAATTCCACCAAGGAAAATACTCAACAAATACCTATTTCTAGAAGAAAGAGAAAGGAAAGAAAATGGGACTTGGGAAGGAGTTTCAAGTTAGAGTGGGTTTCTAAGTTTCCATTTATTCAACCTATTGAAAATGAGAATAAATTTGAACCTCCCAAATAACACAAATGTACAATATGTAGCTAGTAGATTGGGCAGGGACAAGACAATGCAACTTAAGTTACATACTATTGAGAAGCATGTAGGAAAGATATATGAAAAGATAATTGTAGATGGCATTGAGAAGAATGTTGTCAGATGGAAAAATACAGATGATTGTTTACATATTAGGTATGAAAATTTATTTGAAGATCACAAGAGAAATGAAAGAATAGTTGCAGCAAATGGAGGGATAATTACCTCTCAATTCAACAAGATCGTTCAAAACAATCTTTTGGGTAAAACAGTTTAGCTAGCTACCATTTTTCACATTTTGAAAAGAAGTCTTCCTATTAAATATTTTCTTGAACAAAATAAGATGTTGTCTTTCCTTGGTTTCCCACACTTTCCTCATTCTCACTGGTCAAAAAGTAGTGGTTGGGATCGGGAAAAATAACTAGCTATGATTGAGAAATAAGTCTTGAAAGAGAAACTAAAGTCTGCACGATACATATCTTTTTCTATTGATGAGGTTACAACAGTAGATAATAGTTCTTGGGTCTATATGCATGTGTATACTATCAAGAATTCTGTGAGACAACCTCACTTACTTTCCATTCACAAGATGAGAGAGAACACCAATGTTGAAAACCTTTGTGAGTTGATGATAAATAGTTTAAAGGAGATTAGTGACATGGATGATGTTGCAATTGCATCAAAGTTGGTATGTGTCGGGGAATATGGAGCATATGAAATGTAATATCATCATAATTTCCTGTGTGTAAAAATACAAACATCTCATTACCCTTATATGATTGACATTCATTGTGTTTCTCATAGAATGAACCTAGCTTACAGAATAGTTGGTAAATTTAAACCTGTAGCAAAATTTAAAGACCTTGTTCAAGAGGTGCATGCTTATTTCTTCTGTAGTCCTAAAAGTTTCATATAATTCCAAATATTTGCAAAAGGACTACCAAATGGGAATAAACTGTTAAAATATGTCAACACCAATTGGATCTCATTGTACCAACCGGTTTGTAGGGTGTACGAAGAGTATCAATCTTTATTAGGAGTGATGTGGCATAATTGCATGGAAGTGGACAAGGCCCAGGATTTGATACATCATTTGACTGATATAGATTCATTACTGATTTTTTTTTGTCTCCTTCCCATGTTGGAAGAAATGCATCATTTAATTAAACAAACATAGTAAAGAACTATCTATATTGTTGATTTTTCTAGTTTGAGGAAACGAGTTTGTATGACAATAGAATATTTGTATCTCAATGAAACTACTTTTATAGGTCTAACGTTTGATGGTTGGAATGATTTTATAAATATTGGAAATTCAAGTAGATTTATGAAGATCAACTTTTTTGGGGAAGTATGTGCTTCTGTATGTGGATATGAGATACCGATGTACATGTTTAAAGTAGTATCCGATAAGGTTAAGGAGGTAAAAGTCATAGGGATGTTGTTTGATAACATTGTATCATCAAAAAGGTCGAGGTTAAGAGAAATTACAGTGTACCTACTAAACAAATAAGGGAGTGATTTAGAATGGATGCTTTACTTGAAGCAATGGCTATAATAAATCTGACCTTTTAGAATCCTATCCAAAATGAAAGACATATGCAGGAAGACTACTTCAAGAGGTTGACTACATTGATTCAAAAAATTTGTAAGCCCGTTGATATCAATGGAATGAATATTGTAGGTATTTTAATCAAGGACAATTTGAATGCTCAATCTCATGAATTTTCCACTACAATTATTCAAAAATTCAAATATTTGGAAAATCCCTTACATTATGGAGCAATAACCCGACTATGGAAAAAATTTGGGGTGAGTACTATTTTACAGAAAACCATGTCCGAGTTTTTCTTATTGGTTGATCTATGTCAAACAATGATTTTGGGTTCAGTTGAAGACGAGAGAATTTTTAGTGCCTTGGCCTTTATAAAGTCAAAATTTTGAAACAAGCTTGAAAAAAATTTGGATTTTTTTTTGAGAATTTATACATCACAATACGAAGTGGATAACTTTCCCTACGACATGGCTCTGGCAGTATGGAATCCAATTACTGAAAGAGAGATCCAATCTTAGATATTTGGTGAATTTAATGATAGAGATGATCCAGGTTCATCAAGTTGGAAGCTTCCATTGATGGATATCCCATGATATAGATTTTCATATAATAATTAATATATTCAAATATTCAATACATTGTTCTGAATATCAAATAAGAATTAGCACTCACCCCAAACATGTGCCTAAAGGTAATCATATTCATTTCATTTCCATTTTGATTGCAAAAACATTACAAAGTCATGTTTTAATGAGTATTTAATATATTTCACATACAATGTTGTTAATCTCTTTTTATAGAAAGCATACACCGTAGCTGGTTGGCTATTAAATCACAATGCATTTACATTATTATATACTTTAGGCATATAAGAGTTGTGGTGCTTAATTATGAGATAGAATAAGTGGATTTTCTTGAATCATTATTGAAATGAAAATCTAAAAATAACACTATTCCTCATTCAACTTGCTTGAGACATACCTTGTATGAAAAAATTAAAGATTGTCATTGAAAAAAATGGGAAAAAATTCAAAATGGATCTAAATACACTAAAGGGTAAATCCATGCACATATATGTTTAACTTTTTCACCTCTTTGTAAAAGTTTTCTTCAACCACAATTAACGTAAATATCACATGTTTATTAATACAATAAACATAAAGATAACTTTAGTCTATTAATACGACAATTTACTATTTTTATCCATGACCATAATTTCCTCCCAAATAATAGAAACAACAAATCCAAATTGCCACTTCAACTTGGAATCAGGCCCCACAACTGTAACAAATTATATTTTCTATAACGTGCTCCACTCTTCATCTATTGGAATTACAATTTGTTGTAAATCAGAGTGACTGACATGTAACTTTGTTAGCAATTCATAACTGATAGTGAAGCTTTCTTTTAATGTTGAATGCAAACTTACTGACAAGGTTATCAATGGTTTAATAGAGCCAACAAAAAATTTCTCATCTAGCTTCTCAAGAATTCGATCTTTCTCTTGAGTCATTTTTTCTTTCATCTTATTATGGAATGCATCCTTCTTAATGAATTGGCGTGTATTGTCAAAAGGCATTGGAAAACCAAGCTTTGTGAACTCATGTACCTTTCCATGTAGATCATGTAACATTCTTTGACACTTATTCAACAATTATTGTGCTCCGCCCAACATCACACACTTTCAAATGATAGATGATACTTTATTAAGGCTTCAAACCGGTTCTAAATTCCTCTGGATGACAGTTCTGTGCCACTGAATTTGTAGATAGCTTCTAAAATTTTATTTTTTGTATCCTCTCTTAAAGCCATCACTTTCCTACTACATGTTACATATTTGCGGAGATTATCAAATATTTTTTGTGGATCAATCATGAATTCAAACAATCTAATCAAATCATCAATTTTTTGGTTTATTTGCCCCCAAACATTATCCGTCATATTAATCAATGACTTTTTATGAAATCCAAATAGTTTGATATTGGAAGACTCTATTTCCTTTTTTCTTTCACCAATTCCTATTGTAATATTTCATTTTTTTCTCAACATCTAGGCTCTGTTGAAATCCAAATAGTTTGATGTTGGAAGACTCTATTTCCTTTTTTTCTTTCACCAATTCCTGTTACAATATTTCATTTTGTTTTTTCTCAGCATCTAGGCTCTGTTCCCATTTTTTGACCTTTTATTTCTCTTCCTTCACAGTCTCTTTTAATTCTCCCAATGTTTTTTTTGTAATCTATTACTCTTACTCGTTGTTTCTTGTAACCTTTTCTTTGCATCTTCTAGTTATACATGTGCATGTTCATTCAAAGCAATAGCAATCATAGAGGTAGATGATTTTATCTTCCTCTCCAACTCACGCCTTATTAACTGTTGATTTTCCTTTTACTTTCTCAATTTCTAGGTCTGCCTCTAACTTTTGAATCTCATTATCCATCTTATTGTTCTCCCTCTCTACCTTTAGTAATGTTGTGTAATCCTGTTCCTTTTTTATACATTAATTTTTTCATAAGGTTTCATTACCTTAAGATCCATTTGAATGGAGGTCACATCATAGTCAGTGGGAAGCATTTCATTCTCTAGTTTTACAACTTTGGGAACAACATACATGTATTCCAAGGTATCTGTGTTTGGGTTATATATAGGCAATACCCTCATTGTGGTTGGATCTGAATTTCCAGTAGCCTATAGAATTTACTTCTTGTTTATTTTATCTCTTTCTGATTTATTGGAAAAATCAGCTCAGTAATAAAAACCTGACGTGTTCGTATGAATGAAATATTCCACCTTGAATGGAGGAGTAATTTAAGTTTGGGAATAATTTCCCTATGGAATGATAGTTTTTTTAGGGGTGACAATGGCACTGTCTTCTATAAATAGTTGCCTTGAGCTAAGAGTAATTGTACCTATGTTTACCTTTGTCTTCTACCTCTTCTCGCTTCCTTTTTGGACAATAGACCTAGCAACTTCAACTATCTCTATTTCCCTATTTAAGTTTCCAACACTCTATTGACTACTACTATCATCAATAGAACCACCAACCTTATCAATAGTAACAAATTCATGACCAACTTCTCTAGGATTTTCAACATGTGGCTAAACTATTTGATGAGGATTTGACTCCGGAGTAAATTTCACTGGATTAGCACTTATAGATGTTGTAGTATGTAATGTCCTTGCTCTGAAAGTGAAGCTCCAAGGCATGACCTGTCGAAAAAATTTCTAGACTATACATCTGGTGGAAGCCAAATGCCCTGTCCTCTTGAACCCAAATCACCACCAGTAAAACCCAACTTTTAAACAATAATTGCCCTTGCAGTATATATTTATTTCAAACCTTCATCAAGACTCGGTTTACATGTGTTACTGCTAAGGGGACTATGTAATTCCTTAGAGGTAATGTCATCATCACTACTTTCCTCTCAAGGATTCTCTTTATTCCATAATTTGTTGAAATCTACATCGTTTATAATAGAATCATAGTCTTCTACAAATTTTGGATGGCCTAGGTCCTACCTCATAGACCAAAAGGCAGTAATTTTTGACCTTGTCTAATTTCTATCTTTTAATTCTTATTTTAATGTCTTTGACATGATTTTAGAGGAATTTTTATTAGGTTTTGCAGATTGAAAATCCTCTGCCTTTTTTTTATGGAGGCTCAGGAAATCCAAAAATTTGTTTTGACAACTCTTGAGAATTAATTCCTTGCTCAAAAATCAATTTCATTCATTGTTATTTGTACTTCATCCCAAGAGTTCTTGTTTTTCAATTTTTATAGCAAAGTTTTTGCTTTTGTGTTGACTTCCAAGTGGTAGAGTTCATGTTCGCCACTACCCTTGCATTAATCACCTCACATGGGTCATACATCCAATGAGATTCAACATCAAACTTAAAAATCTATAAGATTTCATGTGCCACATAAAATGATTTTATTTCAAATGTGAACCCTCCACATGAGAATGGTAAGGATGGAAATATGCTCTTATATTATTGAGAATCAAAATAGAGATTATCTGTGCATTCCATCTGTCGTATATATTCTAAGGAAAAAACTCTCTATGTCGCATGTATTAGCAATTTGTAAGGTTGTAATCATAATCCATAAAACCTTAGCACAATATAATCCTCCGTAATGTACTAATCTACTAACTATATTTCTGATCCCAGTCAAATGAAATCTCTACATTTCACAAGGAATCTAGCCATTATACTATTTGTAAATGCTACATACATTTGAGCCCAAAAATAATCCACAAATTGATTATAGTACCCTCTATTATCATGCATCCTTGTCTTGGGGTCCCACTCAGTTAATGGACGCACGGCTTCTGACTGGATCTCAATTACAAGTTTTTTTTAAACTATTCAGCAAATTGCCATAGAATTAAATAGCACAAGTAGGTAGTGAACCTAAATGTCTTAGTGTCGGAGTCTTTTTTGATTGTTAATAATTGTTTATGCATAGATTCTGTAATGTACCCAAAATATCTGTATTAACAAGGTGGATTAACAAAATAGATATTGTATACCATTTCGAGGAGGTTTTCATCCACTATCTCATCACTATTGAAGCCAAGGCAAAATACTAGCATAGAAATGGTTTTCCTGACCCATGGTTTAAATATGTTAATTGCATATGGAGCCTTCCCTTTTGGTACCTCTTCAGACTGGATCTCAATTGCAAGTTTGTTTTTTCAAACTATTCAGCAAACCGCCATAAGATCAAATAGCATAAGTAGGTAGTGAACCTAAATGTCTTAGTGTCAGAGCCTTTTTTTATTTTTAATAATTGCTTATGCATAGATTTTGTAATGTACCCAAAAAATTTGTATTGACAAGGTGGATTAACGAAATGGATATTGTATACCATTTCCAGGAGGGTTTCATCCACTATCTCGTCACTATCGAAGCCAAGGTAAAATACTAGCATAGAAATGGTATCCCTGAGCCATGGTTTAAATATGTTAATTGTGTACGGAGCCTTCTGTTTTGGTACCTCTGCATCAAATGTTAATTTTCGTAAAAACACATCTCTGTCTTTTTATTTGTGGCATGATAATCATTAGCAATGTTTTCTAGGTTTATGTGGATGGTTCCTAAATATTTACTTTCAAACCCCAACGCATTGCCAAGATTTACCTCCGTAATGTACAAAAATTCTTGTCCATTTCCCTTTGCAACAATTGCTTTTTTGGTCTTATTATAATTTTAGACACATATATTGACAAATTCAGGGCAGGGGAAAACCTCGTGGAACATCATGCGTCCCAATCCAGATGCCCATGTTATCCAATCAAAAGCTTTATGTATACCTGATTGGTCTGAACATCTACTTTCCCTCATCTTCGTCTTAGGCATGTATCTAAGCTGTGAAGCTCTTGTGCCAATTACAGGATCATAAATATCATGATATTCACCAATAAAACCAGGGATTTTAATTTTAAGAAGTTTAGCATATGGGATTTGGGTTTTAATTTTAATTTCGGATCTTGTGGAATTAAACATGCTTGGAAGTTTGGATTCTATAAACCCTAAACCCTAATTTCTCAACCCTTATACTGAAATATTTGAAAGTGAATGCTTATACAGTGTCAATTATAAAAAAGATAATATTTAAAGAATCAAGACTGAAATGTAGGATGACACATACTCAGAAATATGAAAATTTTGAGTCTTACACAGTCCGCAAATTCTATGAATCTATTCTAACTTCCATTGCAGTATACCTTCCGGAAACAGAATTTTAATTGTCAACATCACTACCTATAAATGATTAGGTCTTTCACTGTACTTTGTAGATGTCAAATCTAATCATTAATCAAATTTAGTGGATGATAGTTGTCACTTATTAGATGGCCACTTGGTAGGATTATGGGCCTCCGCAAGGCAAAGGATTTCCCTAGACTCCAATCTTGCAGAATGAACCGATTCAATAATAAAGTTTCAGGTCCGCTGTGATAGGTGTTTGCATTTAATGACTTGGCCATTGAAAATTTTGGGGGCTGTTGAAACATTTCAAATAATAAATCCTCATTTTTTCCCATGTCATGTGGAATAATTCGATGGATTTCTTTTTTTCATGCACCAACGGACATGAATCTCTTGGATTTAGGTGGGATGAATTATAATTTTGGGTTTGGGATTGATTATTCATTGTTAATTTGTTGGTCATGGACATTGGAATTAGACCGATCATCTAGATAACAAGGAAATTGATGCCCTGGGAGTTGAATTAATTTCTAATAATATAGAAGATTGGCACGACTTGGAAGATATTATCATTTATGATGGGTGGCAGATACAAATCTCAAATAATTAATGGTGGCACATGCCAAACTTTGGGCCTTTATTATTGGTGGTTGTTTACATTTCTTCCTTCAAAATGGACTCCCCGATTGCCTACACTTTTTATGTTCTGCCTATCCCTAAGCCTTCCCGCGCATCTGCACTCTCAATTTTCATAAGAAAATCTCAAAATGGAGTTTCTGAGAGTAGAAAATTGTATTGACCTGTGGCTTTCATTTGTCCCTAAATGGACTGAATTAAAAACCATCTTTTGTTTGCTCTGCATTTGTTTCATTTTTTGGAACTAGCAACTGCTACAGACAACTAGGGATGGTTCTACCATGAATACTGAAGAGCCTAGCCTTGGTCTATCCTGAGAATGGACTATTACAATGTTTACCTGGGGAACGTTGAACTTCACAATGACATGACCTTGGATCAAAGAAACACAACAACAATGCTATGTACAAAGAATCAAATCATACATTCCTTAAATGAGACATGTGAAGTGTGCACAAGCACTTCTTTTGCTGAAAAAAAAAATCTACTCCTACTCCTATACTAACCAGAAAGAAAGAAAAGCTTAAACAAAGCCCGCTACAGGTAGGGAAAAATAGCTTCCCTTTCTCAAAAGGGGCAGTCATGCAAATGGTTTGACACTGAATATGGCTGCCTGGATAAACTGACTTTAATCATGTCCTCACCCAAATCATCAAGGTATCTATATTAACCAAAAACACCTCCTCAAGCTGATTGGCATGAGACTCCTGGAGGTTTTGATCATGACCCTTGGTACTGTCGACACTAAAATTTTCCTCCGTAATTTCTATTTCATTAATGTATGTATTAGGAATAGGATGTTGTTAAGTATAATTAGTAGTAGCGTCTGATAGAAGATAACGGCGCCGTCAGTACGGTGCCACCAATAATGTGGAGTATGGTAACAGTCAAAGTACAATAGGAATGTTGTAAAAAGTAAATATTTGTCGTAAGTGGTCCGGTAATGTTAAAATGTCAAATTTTGGGTAATTAGAGAAGTAGGGTCTACATGATTAGGAATTAGAAATATTATATTGGTAATAAGGACAAGGAGTGAGGTCATAAATATTTTGTGTATTTTATTTGTAAAAAGTCTAAAATGTGGAACCCATGTAAAATGATAAGGTTTATCTTATCTTAAAAGATAAGCTTACATGTACAGATAAGAGTTAAGGTATGGAATATGATTCGTCAGAGTGGATTTCTTATCCTATCTTAGAGATAGGATGGATAAGCCTAGAAGTTCTATAAATAGAGAGGCCACCCCCCTCATTTAGCATTGAAGGAAGTAGTGAGAAATATTGTAGGAAGTGTGCAAAGGAAGCCATCAGTTTAAAGGTCTGTTGAAGAAGCCATTAAGAGGTGTAATTGTAAAGTTTCTCCCATAGTCTTGGTGAAAGATTACATCCACCAAACTAAAGCGGGGCATTAGAAATAATCATAGCACGAGGGTTCCTGGGGAAGAATTATCATCGTGCGGATGGTGATGACATTTGGTCCGTGCCGGGGGACCATTCACGTTGGTGGATTCTGGAGAGAATTCCCACTTATGTCCAAAATCATTGTGAGGGTAACCTTACTTCTGTACTGTGCATAGTAGTTACCATGGGTAAGTCATTTTACCATGAATAGGTAGTTACCATGATAAAAGTAATTTTGCTGTGAATAGTATTATCACAGTTAAAGTACTTTTTACCGTAACTAGTATTACTGCAGTAACTTCACTTGTATTGTAATAGTGTTTACCACAGAGCAAGTTTTACCTAGTAAGTCAAGTTTTACCATGAGTTTACCGTGGTCATTCTATTTACTGGTAGAATAGAAAGGTGTTAAAGTCAATTTTAGTATAGTGATTTTTCCAAATATTTGTGCACATATAATTTGTTGATTGTACTGTGGGTTAGCATTGCACGGTGTGGTTACTTTGAAAATGGGAAAAGATTCTTGTTTTTTTCAGCTTCATCTAATGAAGGATGCTGTCTCCCCCTTTCATTCAGAGTTTTAAACGATCTTGTATTGTATGCCCCCTTCCTTATAAGAAGGGGGGACCCAATGGACTGACTGTTTCCTACCTTTTTGGATGGTCAGCACTTAGTGTGGTTTTTGAACACTAGGTGATAATGTTGAAAAAAAAAAAAATTCATGGGATTTATTAACTGAAAGTCTTGAAGAATTTGGTGGTGAAAACAGCAATATGCAGATCTCATGAATGAGATCACAAAGCCTATCCCAGGAGGAAGAAGAAGATAAGGGATTATCATGCTCGTGTTCTAGAGCTAAGGGAGGAAGCTCGATGCCCAGATCCAGAAGGCATAGGATTAATAGATGGTTGATAAAGGCACATGGATAGTCATCACTATGTAAGCAACTCATTCTTGGGATTGAAGCCAGAAGAAATTAGACAACGAGTGAAGTATGACCGCCCAGCTACCATGAACAAGCAAGGAGAATTACAGAGAAGGCCCAAGAAGAAGAAAGCATGGAAGAGGAGCCCAAGAAATTGTTGCTTTAAAGTGAGCCTACACCAGAAACTTTGGTCCAGACAGAATCCAACAACCACCCGGGGGAGCCACAAATATTTCTCCTAGACATCTACTGAGTATGAAGATTTAATCAAAAAGAGGGTCAGGTAACTATTATCTTCTTCAAGGAAAAGAAATTTAGTTATCAGGGAGGATGGATAGAGGTGTGTGGCGATAGGTTGGGAGGAGGCTAGGGGGTTGTGCAAACTGCGTGTGGGGGTGGAGCGGTTGATGGTAAGGTGTGTTGGGAGGGCCTGGGGGCTGGGGGTGGGGAGTAGGTGGTGGGGGGGTGGAGTTTAGTAGTTGAGGGGTGGGGTTAGGGGCTCAGTGGGTTCGGGCGTTAGTCTTCCTCTTCCTGGTGTTTTACTCGAGATGACATCCAAGGCTAGGCTGTTGCATTAGTAAATAATCATAGCACGAGGAGTTTCCTGGTGAAGAATTATCATAGTGCCGGATTGGTGATGACATTTTGGTTCCGTTGCCGGGACCATTCCTCGTTGGTGGATTTTCTGGAGAGATATTCCCACTTAGTCAAAAATCAATTGGAGGGTAACCTTATTTTTACTGTGCCTAAGTAGTTACCATGGTAAAGTCATTTTTACCATGAATAGTAGTTACCATGATAAAGTCATTTTTGCTGTGAATAGTATTTATCACAGTAAAGTCACTTTTTACCGTAAATAGTATTTACTGCAGTAACTTCACTTTTTATTGTGAATAGTGTTTACCACAGTAAAGTCAGTTTTTACCATAGTAAGTCAAGTTTTACCATAGTTTACCGTGGGTCATTTCTATTTTACTGTAGAAAGGTGTAAAGTCACTTTCTAGTATAGTGATTCCAATTATTTGTGCACATAAGTCTTGTTGATTGTACTTGTGGGTTAGCATTTCACGGTGGTTACTTTTGAAAATGGGAAAGATTCTTGTTTTTTCAGCTCAATCTAATGAAGATGCTTCTTCTTTCATTCAAGAGTTTAAACGATCTTGTATTTGTAATGGCCTTATAAGAAGGGAACAATGGACTGAATTTTTTCCTACCTTTTTGGATGGTTCAGCACTTAGGTGGTTTGAAACACTAGGTGATAATGTGAAAAATTCATGGGATTTATTAACTGAAAGTTTTCTTGAAGAATTTGGTGAACAACAGAAATATGCAGATCTCATGAATGAGATCACAAAGCTATCCCAAGGAGAGAAGAAGAAGATAAGGGATTATCATGCTCGTGTTCTAGAGCTAAGGAGGAAGCTCGATGCCCAGATCCAGAAGGAAGGATTAATAGATGGGTTGATAAATGGCATGGATAATCTCCTATGTAAGCACTTCATTCTTGGGATGAAGCCAGAAATTAGACAACGAGTGAAGTATGACCGCCCAGCTACCATTGAACAAGCAAAGGAGATTACAAGAAGGCAAGAAGAAAGCATGGAAGAGGAGCCCAAAGAAATTGTTGCTAAAGTAGAGCCTACACCAGCACCTTTGGTCCAGAATCCACAACCACTCCCGGTGAGCACAAATATTTCTCCTAGTACATCTACTGAGTATGAAGATCTAATCAAAAGATGGGTCAGTTAACTATTAATCTTCTTCAAGGAAAAGAATTTAGTTCTCAGGGAGGAGATAGAGGTCCAAAAAGAAATATTTCTGAAGTTGTATGTTATGGTTGTTATAAAAAGGGTCATTATAAGTATAATTTTCCAGATAGAGCTTCTACATCTGGTAAAGGAGATAATGATAAAGGAAAAGCACCTGTGAATTCTTTTGATGTAGTAGATAAGAGCAGAAATAATGAAGTAGATGTGTTTGTAACAAAAAGAAAGAAAGAAAAAGATAATCAAGATGGAAATGATCCTAAGAAGATGAAAGGAGAAACTAGTAAGAAACATAGGATAAGAAAGTTGGGTGTGCAGGATTTTCTGATTTCACAGGGGCAAGGACCATACTCCATCTTGGAAGATCTGTCCAAAAGGCTTGCAAATATTACATATGGTCAACTCTTGGCTATGTCTTCTGAGAAGAGGCGGGAGTTGCGAAGTGGACTCAATGCTCGACGAAGGAAGGAGGTTGAGGTCCCTGTTTTGGAGGCAGAGGCGGATCCCTATGCTCCACAAGCTAAGGTATTATGTAATGGTATTTCAATTCATGATGTCTTAGTTGATGGAGGTGCTGCAGTTAATGTAATGACCAAGTCTGTAATGAATATTTTGGGTTTAAAAATTGATCGCCTTTCAACACTTATGTTAAGGTCATTAAATAAAGGAAAAACTAAACCAGAAGGTGTAGTTTTAAATGTGGCAATATCTGTTATGGGTGTTGTATGTGTGGTAGACTTTCAGGTGATGAAAATGGTACTGTTGCGTACCCAATGTTGTTGGGAAGACCATGGCTAAGGAGAGTTCATGCAAGAAACTACTGGAATGAAGGCTTCATGACACTTGGACATGGTAGAGAGAGGGTGAAAATAAACGTGATCCCTCGGCATCATAAGGCAGAACCTGTCGATTCAAGTGATGAAACTGATGATTGGACATCCTCTGATTACTCTAGTACCATTGAAGTGGACACTGAAGATGAAGAAAGTGAGGTTGATGTTTCAGTCATGGATATCCTTCCAGTCACACCAACTCATGACCCCATAAAATTATCTGAAGAAGAAGTTGATGATTGTCTCCAACAAATAAAGATTGGTGATGTTGTGATGGAGAGTGAGAAGGAATCCTACCTCCAGCTCTTTCAAAGGTACATACACATATTCACTTTTGATTACAAGGAACTCCGTCAAGTAAGTTGGGAAGAACATTCTATTGAGCTGGTAGATGGTGCTAAGCCCATAAAGCAAATGCCATATAGAATGAATCTTAATTTTTCCAAGACTGTAAAAGAAGAAATAGATAAGTTGCTTGATGTAGGATTCATATTTGTTGTGGAGAATTCAGATTGGGTTTCTCTCATTGTGATCTCAATAAAAAAGAATGGGAAGCTACGCATTTGTGTTGATTACAGGAAGCTCAATAAGGCAACAAAGAAGGATCATTACCCTCTTCCATTTTCAGATCAGATCTTGGATGAAGTAGCTGGCCAAGAGTGCTATAGTTTAGCTAATGGATATAGCGGCTACAACCAAGTTCGTATAGCAGAGAAAGATCAGCTGAAGACCACGTTCACCACTCCTTGGGGAATGTTTGCTTATAGAGTTATGCCTTTTGGGTTGTGTAATACTCCAACAACATTCCAGAGTTTAATGAATAGGGTGTTTGAACCCTACATTGGGACCTTCATCAGAGTATTTATGGATGATTTTTTCATCTATGGGAGCAAGTTGGACCACCTGCACCAGATGGAGATAGCATTTCAAAGGTTAGATGAAGCACAAGCCTTACTAAACCCTACAAAGTGTGTCTTTGGATGTTCTAAAGGTGTTTTGTTAGGGCATGCTGTGTCTTTGGATTTTCTAAAGGTGTTTTGTTGGATGTTCTAAAGGTGTTTTGTTAGGGCATGTTCTAAAGGTGTTTTGTTAGGGCATGTTGGATGTTCTAAAGGTGTTTTGTTAGGGCATGTTCTATTAGTACTGATCCTGATAAAGTTTCAAAAATCAAAGATTTACCATTTCCTATGAATAGAAGTAAGTTGAGATCATTTTTAGGCCATGTGGGTTACTATAGAAGGTTCATCAAGAATTTCTCAAAGATTGCACAGCCACTAACCCAGTTCTTGAAGAAGGATGTTACTTATGAACCAGGAAATAAGGCGCATGAAGCTTTTAGACAATTAAAGGAAGCCCTGGTTTCTTCACCTGTTTTGAAGAATCCAGATTGGAGCAACCATTCATTGTGTACACTGATGCCTCAAATGCAGCACTAGGAAGTGCTTTGAGCCAAAAGGATGAAAATGGGAATGAACATCCAATTTACTTTGGGAGCAGACAAATGAGCAGTGCTGAGGTAAATTATACTGTAACTGAAAAAGAGGCTCTGGCTATCATTTTTGTTGTAAAGAACTTTAGAAATTACTTGCTAGGGCAAAAATTTCTAGTTGTAACAGATCATCAGGCTCTAAAATATATTGTAAATAAGCCTAACCCATCAGGGAGGATAGCAAGATGGATAATTTTGCTACAAGAATTTGAATTTGATATTATAGATAGGCCAAGAAAGAAGCATGTCAATGCAGATGCACTCTCTCGAGCCTATGATGGTTTAGGATCATCTTGTGATGATGATGATTTCCCCGATGCAGCATTGTTATCCCTTGACACAATCCCTAGTGAATACATAGATATTTGGAATTATCTGAATGAATTCAAGTTTCCTGATGGTGCCAATGTAAAGACTAAGAGAAAGATTACTCAAGCCAGTTGTCCATATTCTATTCTGCATGGAGTATTATTTCGAATAGGACCTGATGGACAGTACAAGAGCACAGTTGGACGTGATCAAGGGAAGGAACTGCTAGAAGAAGTCCACAATGGTACATGTGGAGGGCACTTCTCTAGACAGCTTACAGCAAGAAGGATCTTGGATGCAGGTTATCACTGGCCCACTCTTTTTAAAGATTGTTATAATTATTGTAAGACATGTGATATTTTTCAAACACATGGTAACCGTAAGACTTCATTAGCTCCATTATGCCCTATTCTTCCACGTGCTCCCTTTGAAAAGTGGGGAATAGACATTGTAGGTCCACTTCCAACTACCTCACGCCAAAATAAGTATATTGTAGTTGCCACAAATTATTTAACTAAGTGGGTTGAAGCTAGGCCATTGAAAACAGCTTCCATGGATGAGGTGGCAAGGTTCATATATGAACGCATTGTCACCAGATTTGGTTTTCCATTAAAAATTGTAACAGATCAAGGAAGCCACTTCATTAATGAGGTAGTAGAAGCCCTAGTCAATAAATTTTCTATTAAGCACAGGAAGGCAACAACATACAAGCCAAGTACAAATGGACAGGTGGAACGAAAAAATTTTGTGTTGTGTCAAATTCTAGCAAAAGATGCAGCCTTGCAGGTACATAAGTGGGATAAAAGGATTCATGCAGCATTGTGGGCATATAGGGCAACATCAAAGTCAGCAACAGGATACTCCCCATTTTAGTTGGCCTATGGCATTGATCCAGTTCTTCCTATTGAGTTTGATATTCCCATTGTGAGAGTTATGAAAAATGAAAGGATGGATGAAAGTGATTCAGTACAAGAAAGGTTGGTACATCTTCATTTGCTAGAGGAAATGAGGGAAATAGCAAAGGATACAAGCCATAAGAAGAAAATGAAGTAGAAGGAATACTTTGATCAAAAGATTTGTTGGTCTCCATTTCATGTGAATGACTTGGTTCTAGTATATGATTCCAGATACAAAAAAAGAAGACAGAGAAAATTTCTTCCAAAATGGATGGGGCCCTACAAAATAGCAGTTGTGCATGAAAATGGTATGTACCGACTGGAGGAATTGGATGGCACTCCCATTACGAAATGGGTCAACCACGACAAGTTGAAGATTTTCCAAGCACCAGAATAGTCTACTCCGAGGACGGAGTAGAAGCTAGGGAGGGGGAAGATGTCGACACTAAAATTTTCCTCCGTAATTTCTATTTCATTAATGTATGTATTAGGAATAGGATGTTGTTAAGTATAATTAGTAGTAGCGTCTGATAGAAGATAACGGCGCCGTCAATACGGTGCCGCCAATAATGTGGAGTATGGTAACAGTCAAAGTACAATAGGAATGTTGTAAAAAGTAAATATTTGTCGTAAGTGGTCCGATAATGTTAAAATGTCAAATTTTGGGTAATTAGAGAAGTAGGGTCTACATGATTAGGAATTAGAAATATTATATTGGTAATAAGGACAAGGAGTGAGGTCATAAATATTTTGTGTATTTTATTTGTAAAAAGTCTAAAAATGTGGAACCCATGTAAAAAGATAAGGTTTATCTTATCTTAAAAGATAAGCTTACATGTACAGATAAGAGTTAAGGTATGGAATATGATTCGTCAGAGTGGATTTCTTATCCTATCTTAGAGATAGGATGGATAAGCCTGGAAGTTCTATAAATAGAGAGGCCACCCCCCTCATTTAGCATAGAAGGAAGTAGTGAGAAATATTGTAGGAAGTGTGCAAAGGAAGCCATCAGTTTAAAGGTGTGTTGAAGAAGCCATTACGAGGCGTAATTGTAAAGTTTCTCCCATAGTCTTGGTGAAATATTACATCCACCAAACTAAAGGCTGTGCATTAGTAAATAATCATAGCATGAGGAGTTCCCAGTGAAGAATTATCATTTACTTTGATATTTCAGACTTTGATGCATCATTCCATCTTATGCCATAAAGTCGATGGTATGACTTGTGTTATGTTGCTTCTGTTTTGTTTCTAGATTACATCCACCAATACTTGACGCTGTGCAAGGTATAGTCTTTTGAATCATAGCACGAGGAGTTCCCGGTGAAGAATCTAACGCCATAGAATGCCAGCCTTGGTGATGACTAACCCTAATGGATGGATGGTATGGGAGGAATGATAGCCTCATACTCCTTCTCTTCCTCTGTAGTAGGTGTGACTTTTGGAAGATCAAAATCTTCCAACTTTGATTTAGGAAGCATGTTACAAACCACAGGTTGTGTTTGCATGCTCTCTTCCATGGCAACAAGGCTCTTATGATTGAAGAATGAATGATGGGGGGGAAAATATTACAATTTCAACTAGCTCCCTCTACTCAAAACATTCTTTTAAATCCAGAAGGAAATCAAATTCTTTACTATTCTGCTGTAACAAGGTCTCTCCCATTTGCATGGTGATCTTAAAATCTTCATTATCTTCACCATATGAAGCTTCATCTTCAAACATCAAGCTAATGAGTTTAGGGTCCTCCAAAAGATCAAAATTTTGGAGAGGGTTGAATGGGAGAGGGGGATGTATTTTATCTTTAGTAACTGGATCATGATTTAATACCTCTGAATTTTTCTTGCTCACCCCCAGATGCTCCTTTTTAACTAGGCTTGGAGCTGGCCGTTCTTGTTCCTTTTCTTGTGAATAACATGGAAGACTCATATCTTCCAACCTTGGTTCCAGTGATGCATGTTATGAGACATAGGATACTGCTCTTGAATGACCTCCTTCATGGCAGTAGAATCATATGCTTGGAAGATGGATGATGGAAGAGAAAATGATGTGATGTCCATGGGCTTTTCTCCATCAAAGAAATCCTCCAAGTTAGACAGATAATCTGCCTCGTTGTTGTCCTATTGCATGTGCTCAACCTCCTCCATGGTGTCCTCCTAATCTAAATTTTTTTTTACCATGGTTTCCCTCTTCCTCAAACATGAAGTTTGAAAGATCAAACTCTTCTTCAACATCGGAGCTCGAAGGGGATGAAGTGGGAGGAAGAACTGGAGGTTCTTCTGTAGCTCTGCTCCACACTTGAGGCCTCTGAAACTTTATGGTCCTCCTCCTCTGCTCAAATTCAACCTCAGCCACCACTGGCTCTTCAACCTTAACCTCCTCTATTGGCTTGACCATCAAGGGGATCTTTGTAAACCCAAATTTAGCAGCCCAACTCATCAGATTGTTTGTTATTTATTTTTTGTTGGGCTCCTCTTCTTGTTGTCCTTGACTGGATTCTTGAGTATCTTCCCAACATGGAATTGGGAAAGCAAGAGGAGTGGCAGGTTGGGGTTCAACCAGCTTTGCAATTTTTTGTGGTGGGGAGGGAGGTGGAACTTCTTGTTTGTTTGGAGGGGATGACTGTTTGGAAGGGAAAAGGGCAGAAGAATTGAAATGGGGTGGAAGACTAGGGAATGGAGAAATGGAATCAACACTTGGGAAGCTTGGAAATTAGAGCTTGGGTTGAGATGGTACTACTTGAGAAAGATAAAAAGAAAAGCTATGAGATGGTGGACTTACCCATTGACAAGGTTGTCTTGAATCCAACTCATAAGCCTCGATCTCCTCAGTCCATTATGCAAGTTGGGGAAGCATTTCAACCATGAAGTTTAGCTTCTCCTAAGGGATGTAATGTCTTGTAAAAGGGCCTCACCATGGACAAGGTGCCCTGCAACCAATCTTGAATGCCTTCATTTGTGTTATGGCCTTGGATTGCACCATGTTAGCCTCCATTTTTTGAATCTTCACCAGTAGACCAACATCCTCTGTGTAGTTGTTACCATTGTATGTGCCCCTTTGTTCTTGATAATCTCTATGGCCAAACTGATTTTGACCCTACTCATATGGGTAAGATTTGATCATAATGTTAATTTGGAGGAGTTGGGAAATGTATTGGAGGTGAACTGCATTGCTGCTGTAAGTGTGAGTTCCATGAAGGGAATGAATTCATGATTGCACAACTTCATGGAATGGGATAAAATGAAAGATATGGAAGAAGAAAATGGATGAAAATGAGTGGAAATGGATGGAAAAAGGTATGTAACTTAGAGAATGGGTTTTTGACCAAATGGAGTTTCCAGATGTGCTTGCATATGCCTCAAAAGGATGAATCCCACCAAGAACACACCAACTTGATGAAATAAAGTGGTAAAGACCTCTTGTCCCACCAGGCATGCCAAAAATGTTAGTGTAAAATCACAGCACCCCCGAATGTCCAAATATGTGAAGTGGTTAAAATGGGGCATTCGGTGTGATTACATAACATTGGATCATCTCTCAAGCTGTGGGACTTGTAAACATGAGATGATCCTCTAGAGAAAGCTAGTTCTTGGTCCTAAATTACTTGCCATAATCTACTCTAATGTGGGGAAAAAACTAAACTATCCTAATCTAACCATTCCAAGGAACCAGAGAGAAAGAGACGGCTGAAAGAAAAGCCTGCACTAAAGCGGTGATACACCAAAGAAGGAAAGGGATGAGATGCTCTGTTGAGGGAGGATGAAACAGGGGAGAAAGGAATATGAGAAGGTCAAAAAAAAGCGACACAATTTCCCATATCCCAACCCATGATCAAAACTCCATGAAACACAATGCTCCTGTACCTAACAAAATGTGAAATACATGCACAGAAAATAGATTTGGAAGGGAGAGGCACAGGAGAGACAACAAAACAATGCAAAGGGTTGAAGAAACACCACAAAAAACATGTTTTATTGCTGTATATGGGTACACAGACCATTACATTTCTACTTAGAGGCACAAAAATTATTTCCAAGCATAGGAGAAGGTTTTCAACTCAAAGTGGAGTTGAGAAATAAATTTTGACAGAGTTTCCCTAGGCCCAGAATAATCTCTCCTTCTCAAATGAGAAGTGTTACAATATATAGAAAGATTAAGAGAGAGAAGATGGAAAAGTCGAATCTTGTTTCAACTACCATAGCATATGAATTGAATTATGCCTTGAAGACTCAACCACTATCAATCAATTCCCCTTTCAAATCTGCCCCAAATCTGTCAATTCTATCTCCCTCTATCTATCCGGTGTATTGAAGAAGAATGGTGGATCGAATCGAATCAGATCTGGTAGTTGGAGAAATTGGGCTCTACTTTAATGGCCTAATAAACATTTCCCCATTTTTCACCTTCCAACGACTACAAAAAATGATATTTTTCATTCCCATGGCATAGAGGGCGTCAAAACGTTTCCAAAAAATCTTCTCCCGCCCAAATCTGAGTTTTCAGTCAAAAGATATGGCCATTTGAATTTTTGGGTCATGGGCACATAATATTTAAATGAGTCTGTCTGTACTAAGGTCCACGTGGCATCTCTGTACTCATTTGAGATTTGAATCCTTACTTCACTCTTGGAATAGCACCCATGCAAAATGTGGCGGTGTCTGCAGGTTCCTCAAGATCCTCTGTATTCTTCCTGAGTCTTTTCCATGGGCCGGAGGCACTGTATGCAACCCAAGACACCTGGAGGCTTTACACATGTTTAGAAACTACACCCCCCAGAATTCACCTTTGGAGTAGCGCAGATACGACACATGGAGGCCTCCACTAGCCTTTGGAATTTTCAACGAATTCGCCCCTCACCTTTACGGGCTCTAGGACACATGGAAGGCCCGCGCTCATTTGACAACCTGCTCAGGGTCCTGCTTTTGAATGTGCATTGTTTGGACACTTGGCACCTTCCACCTACATTCATTACTTAGTTGTTTTGGGCCCATTCTCCTTTTGACCTCTATTGACCATTTTCTACGTGGAGGTCTGGCACAAGTTTGAGTCTCCAGCCTTGGGCTCCCATTTTCGAATTGCATTAAGCTGACGCTTGGCACCTTCCACAAAGTTGAAGACTTTTCAACGGCTGGTGTAACTTTTGGAGCTCTAGACATGTGGAGGCTTGGCACTTGTTTGAGCCTACCCCTTAGCCTTTAACTTTTGGAGGTTCGTCGTTTGAACATGTGGAGACTTCCATTGGATCTCTATACTTAGTCATTTTTGGGTCTGTTCTGAACAATTTTCGAAGCCCGAAGACTTCGAATCTTTGTCATTTCTTTTCCTTCTTGCTTCTGGCCCCTTTAACACCGCTCGGCCTTCCCTGACCCTGCTATTCCATTTCTGAGCCTTCTTGTAGTCTATTTAATGGATTTAAAGCATAGATTCACTCAACAAAGCCATTTTTTGAAATTCTCCTACGTATGGTCATTTGATGTTTTGCAGGCCCTGTCACTTCCATTGTAGAGTCTCCCTACAACCTGTTTGCAGGACTCAAATGTGATTTCCTTGGTTCTTTCTGTGTGGGGTCGTGGCTGATCTAATATTTTTTCGGGGGGGATATGGATAACAGGACTCTCACAGGGCCAGAGTCAACTCTGAACTCGTTGCGGTATTCGTTTCTAATTACCTCTTGCTCCATCTAGTCAAGGTGGATATCGTGGCTTCTGTGGAGTTATTTATTTACCCTATCCATCGATTCAGTTTGTGAAAATAAATTGATAGGTGCCACGTCCTAGACCCTCTGCTCTAGGTGGAGGAGGCGGACGCTCAATCGAATGACACCAATCATAGGGAAGATTGGCTCAGCAAGCGGTATAGGGAGTTGCTACTCTACGCAAAGGTTCACATTCTATTCTAGCATGGTGGTCCAGACCCTAGTAGATCACCTCCTTTGGATCTCACAAATGCTCGGTTACCTATCAATTCAGCCATTGACCACCTCAATGAGTTTTGGGATAATGTTAGTGAGGTCATTTTTCTTCTGTTAGGTAAGGCCAAACAGTTGGAAGCTGGCATTTCCGGCGGCGGCGATCGGGGCATTTTAAGAGCTGGTAGTTATTTTAGATGAGGATTAATACTCTTTTCTAACTTATTTTTTTGGTTTTGTGGCCATGTGTATTCGTTGTATTGAATCCACTTTTGTTTGTTCAAATGGTGTTTCCTTCTTTGTGCGGTCCATTTAGTGGGGCCTTGTGTTGTTGGTTTATGTTCGGAGTATAGTTGTAAGGGTGGGGTTCCATAACCCTTCGGTTCATAGCTATGGTAAAAAAGCATTTAAACATTATATATATATATATATAGTGTTTTCACATTTATATAGTGTTTACATTATTAATTTCTTAAATTAATTTAAAGTTTTCAATAAATTAAAAAGCTATCCCTCCCGCTTTTTTGCATGCCACGCGGATGAATTAAAATAATTTAAATACATTATATATATTATTATTATTTATATTGCCGAAGGTAGTAATATAGTCTTCACACCAACAAATAATCACTTTCAAAAAAACCAATCAAATAATGCCATGTGTATTTAGATACCATTTAAGTAAGATTCAAGCTTAAATAAAAAAATTTGTTTCAATTCTATTAGTTGGGCCCTTTATTCCTCACTGTGCAAAAAAATAAACTTTTGTGGCTTATTTTTTCCTCAGGGGGCTACTTTCACGGGGCTCAAGATTAGATGCATGTATCCTCTCTCCCCAGCATTGAGTCGCCAAATTTACTGCAGGTGTGGGATAATTTATTTCTTTTTCTTAATTGGAGCACCTAGTTCTTTAATCCGCTTTAGAGGAAATATCTAGGCCGATGCCCTACATTTGGAGTGAAGCGGTTTTCTGCAGGGGAAGCTTCTATTTGACAACAATGGGAGGCAGTCGAAGTTATGGATTTTAATTTAGAGCAGTTCGAATGGAGAAGCATGGACGCTCCAATGGCATTTGGCTATTAACATTCTGTTCACACAGTACTTCAACTGTAATATGCAATTTACTAAAGATTGGGGATTAATTATCTGATACCAATAAATATTACACAATTTTTTAAAAATAATTTTTAGAAAAGTTCTCTTCTATTTTTAGAGTGCATCATAACATATTTCTCATTTTTATTTCTAATTTTGTAGGCTCAATAAATCTTTGTTTCCTATCAATTTAGTATCAATAGTAGGATAAAAAGGAAAATGAAATGGGATTTTGGAGGCATCGACAATTTTACTAATTTCACCAATTTTACAAACTAATTTAAGCAATTTTACTAAACATGTTTTGGGGAATTTGTAAGCAAAACTGTAATTACATCAGTGTAACTCCTTAACATATACAATATTTTTGTCCCATAACTTCCACTCAAATACCTAAAACTTTGAAAATATTAGCCATGTCATGGCCTTGTTTTTTTATTGTTAAAGTGGGTTGAAGGGTCTCGTTCCCTTTACAAAAGAGAGAGGGTGAACCTCAGATACAACATGAAGATGTAAAAAACTTCATCAATCATGACTATTGGGTATATCGAGAAAAATCCAGCTAGAATGAAGGAAGACTATAGCTATACTATACTAGAGACATTACAACATATATTTAGATTAATCCCCTGAATCAGAAGACACAGGAAAAAATACAATTAGAGATCCTTGCCTCTCAACCACACCCTCCTTAGAGTCTTGAGTAGTAACTTCATTGGCCCAACCGTGCCAAAGATGATTATAAGATTCCCCTCCAGTTTCATGAATTTCCATCCACCAAAGTGGCAATAAATTGATGGAGAATTGAGGGTAGCCAAATTAGGGAGTTTTAAGTGCATCCTTCCAGCATTCTTATAATGGCTAAACACCGCCAGCTTCTCTGTGAAGGCCATCAACTCCCCATGGTGACATTCCAGTTCCCTGATGATGCTCAAATCCATGCCACCCCAAATCTTTTCCTCTTCCCCCGCTACGCAGAAAGCAACATTACACTTTTGCACTTTTGTAATCAAATTTCCGCATAAAGTTGACTGAACCCAGTGGAGAGCAATGTTAACTGCATCAAGCTTCGATGGCTCAATTATTATTATATTTTCCACAAAAACCAAGGCCACACTAGTGTTATCCCTACACCATCCATCCTCAAACAGATATTTTCCCCCAAAACCAATTTAATTTCCTCCAAATTGCTACCATTACCAATTTTGAAGATCTGTCGCAAATGATTATCGGATATAGACAACCTGAAATCCATTTCCCTTTTATCACAAAATAAAGACAGTATGGGAACTCAAGGGGAATCCATATGCTCACTGACAAAAAGGATGAAAATGAAAAAAAATCGACCCATAATAAATAGGCAAAAAATAAGGCCCTTCACACGCTTGAAAAGATTGGCGACAACATATATTTAAGGCCCTTCCATAGTTTAATTATTTCAAGACCCATCCCAAATTCCAATATATATATTATGATATAAATATATTATATATTACGTATTATAATATTATATATATATTATTATTTATATATATGATATATATATATATATGATATATATAATATATATATATATATATTATACATATATAAATAATTTACACAAGTTCAATTTTCAAAATACAAAACCAAATATCCATAGATTTAAGATGAGAATAGATCAAAGAAAGTCTTTCTAAAAAAAATGAAATTTGAATATGAATAAAATCAAATGTTGCTTAATATTATTTACTATTTGAATTGAAATAATTAATGAAAATGTTGTTTTTAAATAGAATTCAGAATTAATGATGTCATTACTAATGAAATATAGTATTTTCACATTTATATAGTGTTTTCAAAATTATTATTAGACGTTATATATTTCATAATTTTGACCTTTTTCATATTTATTTTAATCAAATTAATCAGATATATATTAAAAGAAAATTAACATTTTCATTTTTTCTATTGAAGGGTAATGTGTTTTCTAATATCTCATTTACGACGAGTAAAGCCTAACCTAGCTAGTCAAATTAACGTATGGGGAACCCTTCAAATTTGATCACTAAATGCAATGATGGTCATTTCAATATATTTTGTAGGCAAGTGCCCTTTTCATAAAGCTTAGTAACTTTTGAATATACATATTTATTAAATATGTCGCTTTTATGAAATAAGTTTTTTCCATATTTATTAAATATGCCACTTTTATGAAATAAGTCTTTTCCATATGTATTAAATATCTCGTTTCCTGGACCTTCATGCCAGAAAAATATAATGTCACCAAGAATTAAAATTGATAAGACATTTATTAATTGTGAGGGTACCAATTAAATCTCTGGCAAAAAACTTTACATTTGCATGAATAGGTAAATTGTAATTAATTAAAACTCAGGTTGAGGGCCGAGGCTATTGATAATTGCTCACCGACGTCACTATCTCGATATGTTAAATGTTTATTACAAAGGAAGTTAAGTATTATTGATCTAATGTATAACATTCTATCCTTATCATATCCATCATGATAAAAGGATGTTTAAAAGGCAGACATAGGCATGTGGGATAGTGACGCAGGTTTTAATGCAATTTTTTTGCCACGATTTGCATTTAATATTAACCGTCAATTCATACCCAAGTTTGGTTAACATGTGTAAGGTTCCATTCGAAGAACTTTCTCAGCAATTTATAAATTCAAGGCCCATGGTCTTTTTCTGACACTTGTTTTCTTTTAAAAAATCACGGGGACTAAATTGAGTGCATCAAACTAGTATCAAGCCTTAAATATGTTGTGGTTTCTTCTAGTTCTATACATATGGACTCACACGAGGTCACTATTGGGAAATCCTTTTCCCTCTCTGCTTCTAGTTCTCATCCTGATGGTGCTTCCATGCCCCCCTCTCTTAGCTAGTCGATTGCTACCATTGTTACCCTTTATTCTCTTGGAATTTTTTTTGTAGAGCTCCAAATGGATTCCCTATCTGAGCAACTGATTCCTTGTCTGAGCAACCGATTCCCAAAGTATTACTAGAACTCTCTGTTATTTATCTAGAATCCTTAGACCCAGAACCTATGAATTCTACACATGCTGCTATAAACAATGTGGATATGGAAATTTATGGAAATCAATCCCCAACAGCAACCCCTCAAATGGATAGTCAAGTTGAAATGGTGTCTTCCATCCTTGTAAGTCTACAATGATATTTTGAGGTGATTAAAACATGACAAGACTTAACAGACACTTGCAGATCTATCGTTGATAAAGAATGTGTCTTGATACTAACCCTAGCCAAAACTCTGGTGGATAATATCGATACCGATGCAGTTAGAAAAGTGGCACAAGAAATGAGAAATATAATATGATATGTAATATTTATGTTATAATATAGTTATAGGCTAAGGGCTTATAGCTTTTTTGGTATGCCTATGTTATGATATGTAATGTTTATGCAATGTAATGTTTATGTTTCAACAAATATATGAGATACTCTTGTTTCTGGATCTCAACAAATATATGATATACTCTTGTGGATACTCTTGTTTAACTTTCAACAAATATATTTTTCCTTGTTAGCATCTATTCTTATGGATACTATTGCATTTCTACAATGTTGCACCTTTTGATTTATCTTCTCCTTATTGAAACACTGGAATTTGTTCTTCATTCTAGGTTATTTCCAATGTAAGTGCTAAAACCCTACTTGGCCATTTAACTTACAACCCCTGAACCCCCTACTTGTATCATGTGCTTGCTGCGTTCTGCCCTTTAGCATCATCAATTATCGCTAATTTGTTTTTACTTTTTATTTTTATCTGTCACTGAGAAAAGGAAAAATAGAAATCCTAGAAATGGATGATGATTTAATATCAAAGAATGAGGAGCAACATGGAAATCATGTTTTGTGGGATCATTCAATGCCTCAAGATGTTTGGGAAAACATATTGCTTTGGCTTCCATTAGAATCCATATGTAGGTTCTCTCTAGTTTCTGGAAAGGAATGGAAAACACTCATGTCTTCCACCACATTCTTTATGCATTACAACGAAACAAGGAAAAAACATCCATGGATACTTGTAAATCATGATAATGGTCATCATTGGCTGAGATATGACTATTAGAGTAGGACATGGAAAATTCTCAACTTTTTGTGGTTATCATGCTTTGATGGGGTATGGTTTGAAGATTCACATCGAGGGATAATCTTATTTTGTTCGAGTGAATCGAGTCACGTTTCAAGGGTATGTAATCCACTGAAGGATGGAAGATTCCTTCAAGCTTCCTTGAATGTTATCAGCTAATGAATGGCACTTTTATATTTATGCGCAGGGAATTCTAGTTGTGAATGACAATAAGGCCTACAAAGTTGTTCAAGCAGGTGCTAATAGATCTGGAGTTAATGCAAGTAATGGTACTATAGAAATTTATGATTCTTCTATGGGGACTTGGAGGATTATGGCACGATTGAGAGATAATTTATTTTATGGACATGTTGTCTTCAGCAACAAGTTTTTTTTCTTAATGTCATATGAACCTATGTTGGGTGTGAGAATTTATAACACTCAAGATTATGATACTATGCATTTTGTGTTGTTACCTGTAAGATATAGTAGAGACCATTTCCATCATTATAGACCAAGGTTGGTTGTATTTGAAGAAAGGGTGCTACTTGTAGCACCAATTGTAGATGGGGACCATTTGAAGGACATAATTTTGTTTGAGCTCAAGCTTGAGTTTGGAAGGAGGAGAGGCAATGTTTTTTCTTGGAAAGAAATTGCAAGGATGCCCCACGCAATGTGCCAATGTATTTCTGCAAGGAAAAGGATATTCTTATTTCATTGCACTGTGGTGGGAGAGTTCTCATGTTTCAGAAAGGTGTTTTCTAGAAATATCCTAATCCTTTGTTTTCATTTAAAGTAGGGGTCTTATTCGTGGCTTCCAGAATATATAAACACAACTGGTATCTGTTATAATAGTGGCATCACCTTTTAGCCCAGGATGATTGAAGAAAACTACATTTTTGTAGCAACTTTTCTGATTTTTATTGTTATGGCCTATCTTCTAAAATCCAAGCATCCAAAAAATGGAAAGTTCTATATTTAAGGCATGATTATTCTCTATTGGAAACTAATTTTTCTCTTTTAGTGAAATGATTTTCGGTTCGTGTGTTTTTTGGCATGTTTTTAGAATTTTGAAATCTATTTCTTTCCATAGTTGCATGCAAATGAATACTTGGAACTCATCTTTATCCCTATTCCCATGCATGTAGGGCTAACTATGTATTCAAATATGACCATTTGGCATCTTTATTCTGATTCGATCATCGATTATTGAATGATCTGTTGTTGATTAACGATGCTTGTTGATGATCACAAGACCCTGTAAAAAATTTGATTCGTAGATTTTAGACATAGTAATTAGGCCCCCCATGTTATATATCAGTATTTATCAAAAGAAAATATCTTCGGTAGGATTTATCATATCATGGCCTTATTAAATAAACACATTGAACTGCATCTGAATGCTAGATACCTAAATTAAAAAAATTAATAGCAACCAACCACAATGACGATCCTTCATTATTAAATATAATTTATTTTTGCCTTATTATTAAAGTTAATTAAAATTCCCTACCGATAATGTGGCATTTATTTTGGAACTCCCGTTGTCAAAAATTGATTAAACCCTTGGCATGACATTCCACTCATATGTTTTCCATGTGGATAAATTCTGGTATTAAAATCAGAATAATACCACCTTTCTTCTCTGAGTGAGTAAGCATCTCACTTCAAAGGTCAAGGCTGGAATACATTGTTTTACATAATATTTCAAAGGTCGATGATTTATTATATATAGTTTACCATGGATTTTTCATATTGGGCCCAATATTTTTTAATATTTATACCATCACTGATCAATAATATTTATGGTATAAAGTTTTCCAATAGAGCTAGAATTCACCATTAGACCAATTTCACTATAAACTGATGGTTTTAAATATTTTTGCAAGTACCTAATTTTTTCGCCGAAAGAATGAAACCTGGTTAAAGAGATCTTCGCCAAAACCATAAAACTGGTTACAGGTATGACCTTCACCAAAACCATCGAAACTTAGTTACATGCTTCCAGGTATATTTGCTACAATTTCTATAGCTCCATTTCAACTTTAGGGGGGTTCACTTAAAATATTTCCCTGGACTACTTTACCTTGTCTTACCTTATCCCATCTCTTGACCTATTCTTATTCTGAGCTCATCATGTAGATGAGAGATATATCTACTTCATCTTACTCATATAGGCCCTGGAAACCTATAACTATTTTAGGGTTAGGGTTACTATCCTCTATAATTACCATTAAAAAACTTGTTCTCCTTGAGCACCTTTGGTATATAATTCTTGTGTTTAGGCTCATGTATATTGTTGGGGTTAGACCATACAAGTTGTATATATATAAATCATATCTAAGCATAGAAGTAATGAAAATGGAAATAAAACCAAAAGAAACAATAAACAATACATAACATGGTTCACCCAGTGTGGGCTACGTCCATAAAGAAAAGAAACAACCAATATATTATTCTAGAGGATATATAATTGAATATCTATAATCTTCCACACCTCACATGGATGTACAATACTTTTTCCTCTTATAAGCTTATCTGAGCTCTCTCCAAGAATTATTTCTTACAATTCATTCAATTTTCTATAAATCTATCTTCTAACCCTAGTTTTTTAGCTTATATAAGCATATACAAACTTAGGGAACTTTAGCTATGGAATTACAAGGTTAGATCTAATTCTTACGTTTTAAATAAAAAAATTTCACACACAGGTAACTGATGCTCGGTTACCCCAACTGATGTCAGTTTATCCCAAATGATGCCTTGGTTGGTCTGCTAGGTGACCGATGCTAGTAAGCCAACTAAGGCCGGTTACTGTGTAAACTTACAAGGTATAAATAAGCTATTTGTGAAACAATTCAGCTCCGCATCTCAAAACTATCCCACTTGGAGATAAATTTCTACACTGTAACGTATAACTCCATCCTTAGATCCTCTGCCTTGGATTTGTTTCTCTCTCTTCAAGTCTCAAACTTGAAGACCAACAGAATTGGAGTGTAGCTCCAACTTATCCTTTTCCAATGAATTTGTTCGCATATCCACATGGCTTCTCATTTGTATGATTTTTTTCCAACTTCAGCTGCCCATCCTCCAACACCTTCCATATTAAGTGATATCTCAACCGAATGTGTTTCATTCTTTAATGAAATGCTAAGTTATTTTCCAGATGAATCACACTTTGACTATCATTGTAAAATTTTCAATCCTCTTGCTCCTTCCCCAACTCTTCCATGAACGTACTCATCCATATTGTATCTTTGCTAGCTTCTATAGCTGTAACATACTTAGCCTTTTTAGTAGACAAGGTCACAACATTATGCAATCTCAAAATCTAGCTAACTGCCATCCCACCTACTGTGAATACATATCTATTGGTGATTCTCCTACCATCTAAATCTCCAGCCATATCTGAATCAACATATGCACATAAATAAATATCTGACCCTCCATAGCATAACTGCATGCTCGGAATGCCCCTCTCAAATATCTGAGTATCCATTGGACTAATTTCCAATGCTCTTTACCCAGATTGGCCATAAATATACCCACAAATCCCACTGCATGTGCAATGTATGGTCTAGTATAAACCATAACATACACAAGAATTTCAACTGTCTAAGCATATGGAACCTGTGTTATGTACTCAACCTCCTCATGTGATGTGGGACAATGATCTTTACTCAATTTAAAGTGTCCAGCCATAGGTGTACTTACATGTTTTACATCTTGCATTTTAAATCTTTTCAACACCTTATTGATATAATCTTCTTGAGATAAATACAATTTCTTATTCTTCATGTATCTGTTAATTTGCATGTCACATATTTTATTTGCAGCTCCTAAATCTTTCATTACAAATGTGTGAGATAAATTTTCTGTGAGCTCACCAATGTCATGTATAATAGATCCCGTAATAAGCATATCATCCACATATAATAACACAATAATATAGCACCAATTTTCAAGCTTCTTGAAATAAACACAATGGTCAAATTCACATTTCATATAATCATGCTCATGCATAAAACTATAAAACCTCATATACCATTTCCTTGGAGCTTAGTTGAGCCCATATAAGCTCTTTTTCAACCTGCACACAAATTTCTCCTTACCCCTGACTTCATACCCGAATGGATGTTGCATATAAATCTCTTCCTCCAAATCACCATGAAGGAAAGCTATCTTAACATCAAGCTGTTATAAATGCAAATATTCTACTACAACTAAACTTAGAACAATACGAATGGAAGTCATCTTAACTATAGGAGAAAATATCTCACCAAAATCAATACATGTGTTCTATGTACAAATCCTTTTACTACAAGACTTGCTTTGTATATTTTCTATCCACCCTCTTCCTCCTTGATCTTGTAAACCCATTTGTTCTTCAATGATATCTTACTTACCTAATTGAAACTTGACTAAATCCCATGTCTGATTCTTTTCTAAGGAGTCCATCTCCTCATTCATGCCATGCTCCTACTCCACATGGTTACCCTGCTACATTTCTTCTTGAAAACTCCTAGGTTCACCACTATTAGTTAATAATAAATAAAATAATGAAGGACTAAATCTTTCTAGAGGTTTACTTAACCTTTAGGACCTTCTCACAGAAATCTGAGGTGCTTGGGGCTCAATTTGTGCATTGTTGCACATTCATATTAATTTCTGACAGTGACCAATGCTAGTCACCTGTAGCCAACGTTAGTTACCCTATAGATGATGTCAGGGGTTCACCCAATCGATGCCAGTCCTGCTCTTGCTGATACCGATTACCCTGATTGGCACCAGTTCATGTAGTACTGATGCCAATACCTGTGTGTGAATTTTTTAAATCTAAAAATGCATTTTCTTCAACAAAATTTTCACTCTGGTTCATTGTTGAGTATCAAAACTTGATCCCTGTACATTATCTTTTCATTCCAATCAATGTTACAACTCCTAAAATTCTTAGCATCCTCTAAATCCCTAAAAATGGATTCCGAAATCATCATAACCATAACCAATGAAAGTACATCTCTTAGATTTAGCATCTAATTTCTTTCCTATTTTCTTTATCAACATGCACAAAAGCTTCTGAACCAAATACTGTAAGAAAATAAAGATCTACCTATTTTACAGTCCAAGCTTCTTTTGGCATTCCACCATCCAGTGCAATTGAAGGCCCACGATTAATTAAATATACCACCGTATCTACTGCTTCTACCCAAAATTGCAAGGGTAAACCAACATGTATCCTCATGCTTCTTAACATGTTCCATGATTATTTCTATCCATTCTTTCAACCACTCCATTCTCCTAGTGGATTTCTAGGAACCATTCTTTCCCTACGTATTCCATTCACTGAACAATAATCTTTGAAAATCCTTTTTGCAATACTCACCACCATTTTCATATCTAAGGGACTTTAACTATAAATTTTTTTCATTTTCCAAAAGGTATTTACATATTTTAAAAGTCTTAAAAACATCATACTTTATCTTAATACAATAAAACCATACCCTTCTTGTGGCATTATCAATGAAAGTCACATAATATTGACATCCTCCATGAGAAGCTACCCGGAGTTGGTTTCCGCACATCTGAGTGCACAAGCTCCAATTTATTCTCCTTCTTTGTTGACCCAACTTTAAGAAACCTCCCTTTATTTTTCTTTCCAAGTATGACAATTCTCATAGAAATCAAGATCTATATCTTTCAAATATGATAACTTACCCTTAGCCTTTAAGATCTGCATTCCCTTTTTACTCATATGGCCTAGCCGATTATGCCACATGCTTGCATCTGAATCTGAAGTAGATAAAACAGAAAAGAAATTAGTAATACAAGTAGAAAAATATAATGTTCCTTTCTTCTTGCCTCTTGCTAACAACACTTTCTCCCTTGGAAACTTTCCAAGAATTGACTGTGAATGTAACCATGCAACCATCTTCACCTAGTTGTCTTACAAAAATTAGATTTCTCCTGAGGCTTGGCACATGCCTCACATATTTTAATATACATGTATTTCCATTTTGAAATTTAAGATGAAATTTACCTTTACCAGTAATCATGAATGGTTCATCATCTCCTAAATAAACATCCCCAAAATTACCCTGAACATAATTTCTGAAATAATCCTTATTTGGGGAAGTATGGAAAGAAAGTCGTGATTCTATTTTATTATCCAAGGAGAGAATAAGGGAATCTTTCATTACCTCATAAGATGCAACATTTGACTCTTTACCTTAGTGTGGTACATTCTCTTTGTTTTCCTTGAAACAACAATCCTTCTTTGCATGTCCTTTCTTTCCACAATTCCAGCAGGTTATTGCTCTACCTATGGATTTAGATATGCCATTATTTGAATTTGATGTCCCATTATTATTTCTCTTGGATTTCTCCTTTTTTCTCCCCCTGCTTTCTACATTCAAAGCATTTCCAGATGATGACTCTCCTGTAATTTTCCTACGTATTTCTTCATTCAATATTATACCAATCACATCACCAAAATTCAAAATATTAGTAACAGATATTGTATTACTAGTAGCCTTTACCAAATTTTCCCAACTATCTGGAAAAGAACACAAGAATAACAATGATTTCACTTCATCCTCAAAAGGAATATTAACCGATTTTAATTGATTTACAATAGAACAGGAAATCATTCAAATGATTAGACACAAACCCACCTTCTAAAATTTTAGAATTAAATAATTTCTTCATCAAATAAACCTTATTTGAAGCACTAGGTTTTTCATATAAATTAGCTAAATCATTTCATCAAATCTACCATGGTTTCTGCTTTGGTAATATTCAGAAGCCACAAATGTTTTCAGGCTCAATCTTATAGATCCTAGAGCCTTTCTGTAAAGAATTTTCCATGCTTCATCAGTCATATTTATAGGTCTTGCCTTCTCATCCAACAATAAGTATAGATATCTCTCTGATATATATAATCCTCAACCTGCATCTTCCATAATTGATAATTACAGTCATCAAATTTATCTACTTTGTATTTACTTTCTTATGCCATTACTAAGCTCCCACTCAATCATAAAAACCCTCTAAGAGTAAATCTTGTCAACACAAAAAACCTCCAAAACAAATCTCTAATACTAGTTGTTGGGGTTAAACCATAAACCAGTGTTGTTTAGATCTATAATCAATTAAAGTATACAAGAAATAAACATGGAATTCAACCAGAAGATAAATAAACAAGAGAGAAAGATAACACTAGATATAATGTGGTTCGCCCAGTGTGGGCTATGTCCACCAAGAAATGACCAATTTTATTATTCAATTCTTTACAGAGTAATTACAATGACGATCTATAGTCTTCCACACCTCTTAGGATGTATAATGTTTTCTCCTCACCAATTACTCTTTCTTGCTCTCTAAGGAAACTCACATTCAACAAATGCAATACACCACCTTCTAAAACCTAATTCTCATGTTTTTATACATATACAAACTTAGGGCACCTTAGCTATGCATTTACAACCATTAGATCAACTTTACAACAAAGATTAGATCTAATTCCCATGACTTAAATATAAAGTTCCACACATAGGGAACCAATGTCGGTTAGCCCTAACCGATGGCGGTTAGCCTTAATCGATGTTGGTTCCTCCTTGCCTGACCAATACTGGTCCCTGAGTGATTGACGGAGGTCAATCGACCGATACCGGTTACTGTGTAATCCAGTAAGCTAGTAAACCATGCTAATGGGAAGCAATTAAGATCCACAACTCAACAAGGACTTCACCAAACTAGACAGTACCAATCAACCTTCAGACTTAACACTAAAAGACACCTCATGGAGAATGATATGACATATACACACCCTTTTCCATCAATGGACTTGACATCAATGACAACACTAATACACAATGGCCAACACATTCAAATTTCTAATTGATTAATTTGAACTTTATAAACTTGTCAATGCTTTGTATTGAATTGACCTTACTTAACTTGGATTTAGGGCCCTTTGAGGGTCTGTATATGAATACTCTTGTATATATAACATAGTTTGACTACTTTAGATATGTGTAGGGGTTTCTTTAATAAATGTGAAACAAATTTAGAAGAGCTTTAAGTGCATTTCAGAAGATGTTTTAAATAGGAGTGGTTTATAATGTCAAGTGATTATTTGAGTGCAATAAATTCTTGTATAGGATTCCATGCATATAATTTCATGATGAGGTGAACCCATGAGGTAATATCTGACCCATAGAAAGATATCAAATTGAAAAAGTGATCGTTGGATATGAGAGGATGAAACCGTTACCTAGGGTTGGAACCATTTGGCGATTTTGACCCTTTCTAGCAATTTCATCTAGGAAGGGGAAATAAAGTAATGAAGGCCATGTCTAGACTAGTTGAGAGTGATAAAGTATTATGATATTTTATGTTAGGTATGAGAGTATTAAATTTGATGTGATAAAGAGATTAGGTTGTGTGTAGATGTATAAATATAACAATTTGGGCTCAAAGATGGTGCACAAATTAAATTAAGGGATAAAGCCAATTTTAAACATTGCCAAATGACTAAATTGTAAATCTAGGAGTTTATAGATTGATTTGTTACATGATGAGTATGTTTGTTTGTTTGGTCTTCCCCCTCCCCATTTATGGATTCAAAGTATATTTGAATTATATCTATGACTCTAACATTTTTGTTCATGTATAAAATTAATTCCACATTGGTCACTAGGCTTGGTCTGTAGTAACATATACTGAAATATGTCTTTATCCTTATGCCAATGGGGTGACAACATGATCAAAATTGGTCCTTCTACTATCATAATGGTTGATTTTTGGTTAATAGGCATGGTTCCTAGTAACATATAAACCCCAATCTACTGCAATTATTATGCCAATAGGGTGACAACATAATGGAGTGGCCCACCTACTAATATAATGGTTGGTTGAGTGTGATTATGTTTGCTTTCTCATTATTTCCTTCTCCTCCTCTTTGGATGAACATAATCTACAAAATTGTTATATTGCCTCTAATATATGACTTACTACCCCAAATTTCATGACGCCACAATGGATGTGTCCCTCCTAATAACGTAATGGTTGATTGATAGCAAGATGAGCATGTTTACTTGTTTGACCTTACCCTCTCCTCCTTTATGGTTTCATAATTCCTATAAAAAATAAGTAAATTGTCTCTAATACATGTGTTACTAAGCCAAGTTGAATATACCTCTTCAATGCATTTTGGAATTGCTTATATGAATTAAAAAATTCCTCATTTACACCCCACGTAGTGATCAAATTTGAAGGGCTAGTCTTAATTTAGTGGAATGGTTTATATTCATCTAACCGTTTCTTGAAGAATACACTTCGTTATTTTTTTATCTTAAGTAAATGATCCCTTTTCCAGATGTTTAAGAATTCAATGTATAAGATAGGTTTGAACCTTAGAAGGATTAATTAAAGTATACTTTAAAAAAGCAATTCATATTTTTTTCAATAAATAAGTGAGAATGTTTTTACATATTTTTGAGACATGATGGGTGACATATATTTGGAGGTACACAGTCCTCATTTCTCACCTTGTTCAAAATAAGTTTGGACTATTATTGTGATTATATCTTTCCATTCAAACAATTAAATATTTAAGGTATGACAATTAATTAGATTAAACATTAAAAATGATAAGATAAAATTGAACTCTTTTAATTCCTATTAATTCTTCACCTTCGCAATTGCAATCATTTACTACAAAAACTTGCACAAACACTACCATGTAAAATCATACATCTAACATAAAACAAAAATATTGATACTAGAACTAGTGAAACAAAATAACATTCATGTTGAACATATCCTAAAAAATACATTCGTTCACATTAATAAATAGCTATGATGTTATGCAAATGAAACACACATAAAAGGTTATTGTGCATCAATATTTATGACTAAAAGTAATGCTGACATAGAATCAATTATCTACAACTTACAACTACACTCTCATCATTTGATATATAATCTTAAATTTAATAAGAGTGTAACACCTAAAGGTATTTAAAACATGAATGTTTACAATAAAATAACTCTTCATTGTTGTCAATATAGGTAGATGTCGATGTGATGGTCATATTTAGATACTCTAATGATGTAGCTAAGATCGTCATATGATTAAATGTAAGATTTAAGATGGACATTCTGATAGAGGCAAGACAAATTAGTGGATTTGTACATTTAACAATTTTCATAAGACGTTGCGCAACAATATTGAGGCAATACTTTAAAGGTAAAGAATGCGATCTCATACGCATAACCATGTTTGTTTTTCACATTAACATAAGGTGTGCTTCTCAAGTTCATTTCTTAGAAGCAATCAATGTATATTGAGTGAGCCTCTATAAGGAGATATGGTGATGAAAAGATTGTAATCATACATGAGGGTGAACATGTAGAAATATAAGTGCCAAGGGTGAGCTAAGAGAGCAAGGTGGTTGACATGCCTTTTATACCATAAAAGAGAGTTGACCTTTGTACTCATTTATGGCCTCAAATTTGATCATACTATTTACATGGAGTAATAACTAAAAAAATAGCAACCATTTAGACCCCATATTTGATGTGACCATTTTGAAGGAGTTAGGATCGAGACAACTTGTAAAGGTATTATATGAAATTTACCATTAGTGAGTAGTCGCTTATTGATGCTAGGTTGAATGTTGGACCATAATGAATTCTTGCCTTTGTTCAACATAATCATTATAGTAGAAACACAACTTCCTTTCTCCACAAACAAAAATAGTAAGTTATGAGACTCTCAAAATTCTAATTAACTCAAAATAGTAGGTACTAAGATATATTAAAATTGTCAATGAAATATTTTTTTTTCATTGTTTCCCTCAATAAAAAATAAAGACGAGGAGGATGGAAACGAGATTACCTGAGAATGTCTCTTAGGCGAAATCATAAAAGGTGATTGAATGAAAAAATCCATCTTTTAAACTTGAAATCACAAATGAATTCAAAATATATATATATATATAAAGGTACACATATTATATTTGAAGTTTAACGAACGATTTTTCGACTGTAATTAAACGACGGGTTTGGGTTCTTGGAAAAATCTGGGATGGGGTAAATTTTTATCCCTGAATTTCCCAGGTATAATGGCGATTTAAAAATAAATAAATAAATTTTATGGTGTACTACAGGGATTTGTTTGCTGCATCTCTTTGTCAAAATTTACTTTGTATGAGAAAACCACGTTTGAAGACGAAGACGAAGGCGATAAGACTGTTTCAGAGTCAGTATGGTAGAAGTAAATTGCCTTACAATCATACAATGCCAATGTTTGATTTTAATCAAACAATGCCAACGCCAATGCCATCCACCTCCAATCTCAATCTCACAGCATTATGTAGAGAAGGTTTGTTGAAAGAGGCGCTACACATTCTGCTTACTAAACACAACCCCCCTATAAACTATTGCACGTACTTTCACCTAATGCAGACCTGCATTTCCAAGAAAGCCCTTTCGGAGGGTAAGAAAATTCACTCCCAAATCAATGAGAGGGAATTTAAGTTTGCCACACACAAACTATTACAAGACACCCTTATACGCATGTATGACAAATGCGGCTGTTTAGTGAATGCTCGCCAAATGTTTGATCAAATGACTGAACGAAACTCCATCTCATGGAATATCATAATTGCAGCTTACAGAAGACATGGGTTTGCTCACGAAGCATTGACACTGTTTCATCAAATGCAACCAACAGGTGTGCAACCTGATCAGATCACCTTTGCTACCATACTCCCTGCCTGTGTCAAACTAGGAGCTTTGAAACTGGGTATGGACATTCACCAAAGCATAATGGAGAAGGGCTTTTTGTCAAATGTTGTAGTTGCAAATGCCCTGGTAGATATGTATGCAAAATGTGGAAGCATACACAAGGCACGTGAACTGTTTGACAAAATGCCTGAAAGAAATGAGGTCTCATGGAATGCTATGATTGCAGGATATGCACAAAATGGGTTTGTTGAAAAGGCTGTTAAAACATTTAAGCAAATGCAATTATCAGGTGTAAAGCCAGACTCTTCAACCTTTGCCAGTGTCCTTCCAGCATGTGCTAAAATGGGAGCTTTAGAACAGGGTACTAACATCCATCAAAGCATAGTGGAAAGTGGATTTTTTTGACTGATGTAGTTGCAAGTGTCCTAATAGACATGTATGCAAAATGTGGAAGCATACACAAGGCATGTCAACTGTTTGACAAAATGCCTCAAGGAGATGTGGTCTCATGGAATGCCATAATTGCAGGATCTGCACAAAATGTTTATGTGGAACCATGGGTTATAATCCACTTAGAAACATTCCATGCAATTGCAATTGGTACGATGTAAAGGGAAATTCCACAACCTTTATTAAAGCATCCTCCCTGACCTTTTCTACAAGGAGGACAGTATTAAGGATGGTGGAAAGCATGGGGTATGTCTCTGTATTAGGACACTGCTTTCCCTCTCATATGTCAGTGATTGTAATGGCCAATGCGATTAGCTTTGTGCATTACGATGGATAGCATAGATTATAGGCACGTGAAATGTTTGTTAAAATGCCTCAAATGAAATCTGGGCCTCATGCCAGTTACCATGATTGCAGGATGAAATTTGTCAACAGAACCAGGATTAGCAAAACCTGAGATCAACAATGGAAGGTTTTTCATTGTAAAGCCAGACTCCACAACGTTTGCCAGCTTCCTCCCAGCCTGTGCCAAAATGGAAGCTTTAGAACAGGGTAAAGACATCCATCAAAGCATAATGGAAAGTGGATTTTTATCAAATGTTGTAGTTGCAAGTGCACTTGTAGATATGTATGCAAAATGTGGAAGTATACACAAGGCACGTGAACTGTTCGACAAATTGCCTCAAAGAAGTGTGATCTCATGGAATGCAATGATTGCAGGATATGTACAAACTGGTTTTGTTGAAAAGGCCTTGCAAACTTTTAAGAAAATGCAATTGGCAGGTGTAATGCCGGACCCCACAACCTTTTCCAGCATCCTCCCAGCCTGTGCCAAAATGGGAGCTTTAGAACAGGGTATGGACATTCATCAAAGCATAATGGAAAGTGGTTTTCTATCAAATATTGTAGTTGCGAATGCCCTGGTAGATATGTATGCAAAATGTGGAAGTGTACACAAGGCACATGAACTGTTCAACAAAATGCCTATGAAAAATGTAGTCTCATGGAATGCAATGATTGCAGGATATGCACAAAATGGGTTTTTTGAGAAAGCCTTGGAAACTTTCAAGCAGATGCAATTGGTAGGTGTAATGCCAGATCCCACAACCTTAGCCAGCATCCTCCCAGCATGTGCCAAAATGGGAGCTTTAAAACAGGGTATGGACATCCATCATACCATAATGGAAACTGGATTTTTAACAAATATTTTAGTTGCAAATGCTCTGGTAGATATGTATGCAAAATGTGGAAGTGTACACAAGGCACATGAACTGTTTGAAAAAATGCCTCAGAAAAATGTAGTCTCATGGAATGCCATGATAGCAGGATATGCACAAAATGGCTTGTGCAAGGATGCTCTCAAACTCTTTGAACTAATGAAACACTCCAGGACATACCCTGACCATGTAAGCTTCACTTGTGTTTTACTAGCATGCAGCCACGCAGGTTTAGTGGATGAGGGCTGTAAATACTTCAATGGTGTGAGTGGCTCTTCTGAGATTACACCTACAATTGAACTTTATGTCTGCATGGTAGACCTTCTTAGCCGTGCTGGCTATCTTGAGGAAACTCTAAACTTTATCATCAAAATGCCAACTAAACCTGTGGTCATCGTCTGGATATGCTTGCTAGTTGCCTGTAGAGCACATAAGAGTGTAGAGCTAGGATTATTTACAGCAACTCTTCTTTTTGAGCTGGATCCTCAAAATACTGCAACTTATGTTCTTCTGTCAAACATCTATGCAGAAGGGGGCAGGTGGGGTGAGGTTCAAATGTTAAGGAGATTGATGAAAGATAGAGGAATTAAAAAGATACCTGGATGTAGTTGGATTGAAGTCAATAAAATGGTACATGTCTTTTGTGTTGGAGATAGATCAAACCCACAGACATAGGAGTTCTCTGCAAAAAAAATTGTTTTGGGAGATGAAGACAACAGGATATTTTCCCGATTCAAAACATGTGCTGATTGATGTGGTTGAGGTAAAATAATTATTCCTTTGCCACCACAATGAGAAGTTGGCAATTGTGTTTGGATTGTTAAACGCCTTCGGGGACAGCTATTAGAGTTCTCAAGAACCTTCGAGTATGTGCCACACTGCAACCAAGTTCATGTCCAAGATTATTGCAAGACAAAATGTTGTGAGAGATACAAATCTGTTGCATCATTTCAAACAAAGGCAATGTTCTTGTGGAGATTATTGGTAATGCTATGTATAGCAATCTGTAAAACAAAGTGCATTGTGTCAGACCTGCAGCAATAAAGAAGGAACCTTGTGTGGGGGGGAAACCCTATGGTTAGAGATTAGTTGTGAAGGTTATAGAGAGTTCACTGTAGTTGATATACAAAAGCTATCTGGTGTTAGGCTCTAAATGTCATTAACCTACATTGCCAAGATACGGATACTAGTATTGGTTTGGATACGGATACGATACGCGGATACGTCAATTTTAAAAAACCCTTGGATACGTACGTCTTGGATACGTCCGTACATATATATTAAAAATATATATATTTTTATGTACATCTACTCATTTTACTCATTTTTTAGTCCATAAAAAACTGAAACAATAATACAAATCTTGAATCAATGTTCAAAACATTGAATATACTTAAGACTTTACATTTTTATTGATCATGTGGGTGCCATACAAAGGATATACGAATATCATGTTAACATGAAATGATGAATATACTGCTGGATACATTAAAAAAAAACGAAATAGAACTTTAAAAGAACGTATATACTGTTGGATACGTTCCTGATAGGTACGGGGTATGTCACGGATATGTCTGTACGTATCCTTGACGTATCCTGACATACCCCGTACGTACCAGGAACATATCCGTATTGTATCCATAACGTATCCGTATCCGATACGTTTCCAAGGGGATTCGGGGGGGGTTTGGTATATCCATGCAACGTAGTCATTAACAAATGATTATGTTACATATCTATACAACAATTACAAGAAAGTAGGTACAACTAATAATGGTTACAAAGAGGAATGATTACAAATTGTTTCTTCTTCTGAGTTGAGTAACAGTTGAATATTTTCTGGGTGTGTTGGTTGAACTTCTTGTCTCACAGTTATTCAAGGAGATCCCCCTAATGTGTGACAGAATTGAAGGCTGCAACTTGGAAAGCCACATGGCATGAGATTGGCATGTCATGGTTGTGCAAAAGCTATTGCACGCACTGTGGTTCTTGTGCTTAAGTCTGTCATAAAAGTGTCACACAGTTGTTGAGCAAGGAAAGCTTTTTGCAAGGCTTGCGATGCCGTAAAGGTATCAATGACGCTCAAGAAGATTCACGAAAAAGGAGAGTGTTGCACATTATGTTGTTAGGTGATGTAGTGGCACACAAAATGACCACAACACTTGTGTGCACATTGTGAGTAGCCAAGATGCAAATGTACTCCAAGTTTGTGTGGAATTTTGTGCAAGTTGTGCAAAGGGAGTGTATATTGCAAAGTGTCGTGGCGTAGATATAATCCAAGTATGCGTGGAGAGGTACATAGGTGCACAAAGGGGGTGTATGCGGTTGTGCAAAAATCATTGATTGATTTAAATTTGTGCACATTTTCATTCAAGAAATTTTTCTTCTTTTATGTGTTTGGTTGCAATATTGATAAAACATACTATGTTCCACATTACAAGGTGGATATACTACAAATGAATTTATCAAAGTAAGGCATAAAATACCCTCTTAAAACTAGTAATTATTGATGGTCATGTTCTTGTCAATGCATGTTAACTTTTAATGAGCAATTAATTCATCTCATACGACAACATCACTTTTTAGATTCATATGTGGCAAGTAAAATATAAAAATATTTTTGAAGATTGTTGATGCTTTTCAATGATAGCTCAAAGAAGAAAATCATGGTTAATAGTTTGAAAATATCCTTAGAAGCTTACCCACCCCTTGCTTTGAAGCACAAACATTCCAATTACTTGAAAATTAGTGCATCCAAAACTATGACAATATTTTTCAACTTCTGCCTAATAATGATAATTTTGTAGTTGTTTGTGCAAGAGTTTCCTAATTTATGAACAAGGTGAATCATTTGCAATGTGTTGGAGAATTGTGAGGGAAGGAATAAGGAATGTGAGGAAGATGCAACACTCTCCTAAATGTGAAGAATTATCTTGCTATTGGCATGGGTATAATCAACCACACTAGCATCTCAATCACTAGGGAAACAAGTGAATTTTCTAGAATTGAAGAATCAGGGAGTTGTACACGCCCAAAGATTACACAGTGTAATACTTAACGAAATACATCCTCGATGATGATAGAGTTGTTTCCGAGATAAGAACAAGGTCCAGATCCCTCCCATTTTCTCCTGGACATCTACCTAGACCTAGCCAAACCTTCATACCCCATTTTCAACTTTGAAAACGTACCCGAATTTTTGTGACACAACCCCATGTTCTTGAGGGGTGGTTGTGCAACCATCCCTAAAGATAGACTAACAGGTTCAAAACTACTGGTTTGGCAATAGTGGTGGGTTTGTTACCATAAAAAGAAAAAGAAAAATATTTTTTTTTGAATGCTTGTTTTGATAGTGATTCATTTTTCTCCGAGTTTAGTAAGTCAAATTTTCCAAGAATAGGCTTGTTAGAACCGTCTTAGCTTTCTCATCCCTTCTTGCTAATAATAGCCCAATTGATTTGTTCTCCGTTGGTTGAGACATCTCTTCCCAATTGATATGTGTATTCTGACTCCTTCCCCAACAACTTAGAAATACTCTTCATTAATTTGTTTCATGGGTTGGTGATTTTGAAGTTTAAGAGGTGTTATGTTGCTGAAATTTTGAGAGGTTATTGAATAGGCAACCAGTTCTCTATCTTTGTTTCCTATTGCTTATATTATAGCAACCACTGACACACCAAACCAACCAACTTGCTTTTCTTAATTCTTTGCTTTCATTTATTGCTTTGCTCACTCAGATCATTTGGATTTTCTAGAAGCTTGAAGTCGAGGAGATGAAGAAAGCACCACTAAAGGCACTGAGATAAGCTACGACAACACTATAGTGACTAGGTTGGGGATGTATTTCAATTTATTTTGAGTTTTAATACAAGCATTGGTTAGAGTTTGGAAAAACTAGCTATATTGTTATTTAGAAAAGAAGATCTTATTACTTCCCGCACACATATGTTATATTTTGTATTCATTTTATCATATTTCTTTTGAAATCCTGTATCACATACGATTACTTCCCAACCTGTCCTTGTGGATTTGTTGAGGAAAGAATTGGAGATGAAATAGAAGAAATCTTTAAATACTCCTGCAACCTATTATATTTTAGTTTTAAACAGAAGTTGCATTCCTAGGGAAAGTTAGTTCTAGAGAAGGGAAACAACTTTTGAGAAGCTTTCCTTCCCGACGAGCCTGAGAAAAGCATTCTTCTAAAGGAAGCTTTATTGTCATTTAATTGTTAAACACTAGGGGAAAAGACCCTATAGTTGTGCATGCACCAAAACATGTACATTTGTTTTCATCGTAGGTTGTTGAAAAAATGACCAATAGTTGTTCACTTTTTGATTAATGACACTTTTTAAGAGCCAATGACAATGTGACACATAGGGTACTTGGTCATTGGTCCCCTTTTTCAAATGCTTTATATTAATTTTCTTCATTTTAAATCAATTCAAAAATACTTTTCCCTCCAAATAAACACGCGAAACGAAAAATATTGATGTGGCACGATGGTACGCTACATGATGATATAATTTTTTTTACACAAGCGAGACCCCTACATATATTGATCCAAGTGGATCCCCATTAAGGAACAACCGATTTATGATCTCCTAGCAATGGCGACAAGTGACAGAGTTAAGAGGATTGGTGGACGCCACTTGTATACGTGAGCAAAAACTTGAAGCAAAAGGAGAAGTTTGTGTCATGGAGCGCCGATCTTCGACGGTTGATAAAAAAATTTGGTGGACCCCTCTTTTTACTGGTCAGGGGCCCTCGGTTAGGTTCGACACACTTGATTTTGGAGGGGTGCCTTGGCTTCCATTATTTACAACATCATGCTTTGTATATGTTTATATGATGCATATTCATATTAATCACATTGTAATGGCATTTGAGCCAGCCTGGTGGATAGCCCGACTCGACAAGCTGAGTCGACCTATCCACCGAGCTCACCCTCCTTATTTCTCCATTTTCCTACCCATTTTCCATCTAATTCGGCATATCTGCCGTCTCCACCATATTTCCTAACAACTCATCACGTTATATTTCTTTCTCACCACATGTACCTCTTATCTCCTTGCCACTCCCTGACCATTCTCGATTTAGCTCGACCGTTATACATTTAACCACTGCCTCAAGCCATGCTACGGGCTCATAACAACTCGCCACAGTTATGCATCAATTCCCACACATTTCCTAAGTGCTAACGCAGACCCTTTACTATTTTACAACTATCCATTCTTAGAAACTCTATGCCACATGTCATTGAATTTTCAACAGTTACATCAATAAGCAAAACCGGCCCTTAAGACCAATGCAATACACCCAACCACTTTGTATTTAAAACCCATGTCAACCGTCGCCGCCCACATGTGGGATAATACCAAAAATACGCATAGGGAATACTACATGGGCAGTGGGGGTCTACCCATGTACCTCCGCATGGCAAAAACAAAGGCCCAGTTGTTACACCCAGCAGGTAGCAAACAATATAAAAGGAGGTCGCTGGCATTTGAACAGGGACAAAGGTAGGTCTATGAGCTAAATTGGGGCATTGTGGAAGATAGAAGGAGTTCCATCTAAAAGTTCCAAAGGAGACTAATATTATTTTTGTAGGGAGAATACTATACTATTGTTGGAAGGTCTATAAGTCCATTTTGTAATCATTTTTGGGCTTATTTTTAATAGATTGGTCTTTTAAATGGACCCGGAGACGTAGGTGTTATCACCGAACTCCATTATCAATTGTGTGAGTTGTGTTTCTCTGTTTCAGTCTTCTTTTTCTTTGATTTTATGCAGAAACTCGTAGATTTTTAATTCTTATTAAGAATGGAGAAATGGAAAAATTATTAAATTCATCCATAAATCATTTTATCAAGCAATTTAATGAATTGTATATCTAATTGCTCATGATTTCAGATCAAGTTGGTATCATAGCTGATCTATGATTAGTTTGACGGATTTTTGGATTGCATGTGTGTTTGAATGTTGACAGGGTCCCGTTCCAAGGAAGGTGAAGGAGAATTAGCAGCAATTGATTTAGAAATTGGATCGAGGCATTCCTGAAGGACAACTATGACAAAAGAAGGTTCACATAGTCCAACAAGGGTTAAGGAAGAAGTATTCCGTAGATCCTTCATGTGGATGAGCAAGATGATGGAAGAATTATACCGAGATTGGTTAAAGGAAATGGAGAGAGAAGTGAATTTCAAAATGGAAAAAGAAGAGCCATCCACTTCACCTAGACATGGTTCTTCCCCCACGAAGGATGGTAACAAGAATTATAATTCTTTTCCTTCATTGAAACTGGATTTAAGTTTGAATTTCCTATGTGCCATGGAGAGTTTAATGCAGAGAAACTGGATAACTGGATCAAGCAGATTGAAGTATACTGCAGTGTTCAAAGTATTGTTGATGACGAGGTAAAATTCCACTTGGCTACTCTTAGAATGGGTGGTACTGCACTCATCTGGTGGGAGAGTAAGCTTCAGGAGGCTGATGCAAACAAAGGTAAAGCAACTTCCTCTTGGAATGATTTTTTCTCTCTTTTAAGACAACAATTTTGTCCTTTGGGTTATATGCAACAAGCTATGATGGATTGGCAAAATTTAGGTCAAACTAAGGGACATAGTGTTCAAGAGTACACACAAGAGTTTAGAAAGAGGGCTCTTATTCTTGGTATTTCCCTGTATACACAAGAAACACTACTAAAGTATATTTGTGGGTTAAATAGCTATTTGAGACATATGATTCTTGTGCTTAATCCTTCTAACCTTGATACGGTATGTGTACAAGCTACTCATTTGGAAGCAAAAGGGAAAATGACCAACTAGTATTCTTTTCCAAAACACAAGGACAAACAATCTGACAACAAAGGAAAAGGTTCGAAAGAACAAGATAAAGGAAAGGGTAAGCAGAAAAATAGTTCTACTGTTAAGAAAGAAGGTGAAAAAATATATTGCAATCATTGTAAAAATAACCATGGTGAGTCTTAAGTGTTGAGAATTACATCCAGAAAAGAGACCTAAATGGGTAAAAAATGGAAAGGGAAGAAAACTAATTTTGTGGTGCAGGACCTTGGATCTAATTCTGGTGATGAAACGAAGATCACAACTATGGGTCTAAATGGCTGTAGTTCTTCCTCTCCTCCTAACACTAGTTCATCTATTGTTGCATCTTCTTCTAACACACAATCTATGCATGATGAAAAGAAAAGAAATGAGTTTTTCCACATTAGAGTTGTTTCTAAGCATACAAAAATTGATACTCTCTTTGATAGTGGATCTCAAGCTAATTTGATTTCAGAAGAAGTTGTAACGAAATTAGGACTTGAGACCAAACCACATCCAAAACCTTATCCTCTTGGTTAAGTTTGTGATAATGCAAAGTTACAGGTTACAAAAACTTGTAGGCTCATATCTTCTATTACTGACAAGTTTGTAGATGAGGTTGATTTGGATGTTGTACCTTTGAACATTTGTGGTATTGTCTTGGGAAGTCCTTATCTTTATGATCGTAAAGCAGTCTTCTATAGGGAAGAGGATAAATACTTGCTTGTTAAAGATGGATTTGAATATAAATCATCTTCAATTATTCAGGTGGAAAAGAAAAAAGTATCGGGAACTTTTTTTCCCGCCTGCCGCTTCTGCCTGCTGCTTCTGCCTGCGATCTCTGGTCCCCTCTCTAATGCCGGACCCTCCTGGTCCGGATCGGGGGGCCCCTCTGTCAGGGCCTCTCTCTCCCTCACAGCCTCTCGCTTGGTCAAAAGTCGTGGAGGTTTCCACATCAGCTCACAGCGCGGAAAAGCTTTCCCCTTCGCTGTCAGAAGGGTCCTTTTCCCTGCGCATCCCCTCTCATATCACGGAGGCTGCTGCTGCTTCTCGTGACCTGTCCTTGGTGGGTACGCTGATGGGCTCGAGGCCCCCACTGGAGGATATAAAAAAATGGGCTCATCTAAAATGGCAACCATGTGGAGCACTTGAAATAGCGGCTATGCCAAATGGATTCATCTTATTCTCTTTCAGCTTGAAAGAAGATTTCGCTAGAGCGCTTCTGGGTGGTCCGTGGTTCTTTGGCAGGCGGGGGTTTTATCTCAGGAAATGGTCTCCTGGTTTCAACCCACACACGGAATCCATGACCCAAGCCTCAATCTGGGTCTGCCTTCCGGGGCTTCCTTTGGAATTTTGGCATCCGGCGGTCATAGAAGGTATTACTCTTTCTATAGGTTCTTTGATTGCTATAGATCAAGCCACGAAAGCAAAAACTAGATTTATTCATGCTCGATTCTGTGTTAATGCTGACATTAGTTGCCCCTTGCCAAAAGACATAGAGCTTATCTCGGACTTTGGGAACTGGAAACAGCCTATTGACTATGAATACATTCCTCAAGCTTGTTCTTTCTGCAAAAAACTAGGCCATAGGGCCTCTAGCTGCCCCTCTAAACCCCAACCGAAACCACTGTCCCAAACCCTCTCCCCAAAATTCAAGAAAAAATTTGTTCCTAAATCGTCCTCCATTGAGATCCCGATCATCCCCACTTCTAATTCCTTTGCTCTCCTGGAGGATGGAGAAATCAACCCGTCCACTGATCCTGATGCTGAGATCCTTCCCCCCTCCTCTATCCCCCTTTCTCTCTCCCCACCCCTGGCTCCTTCGGTTCCAGGCTCTTCATCTCTTGGTGTGGACCTTTTGGCTGCCTCCTCCCCCCCCTTTCGCCGCTTCCTGCTCCCCTTCCCATCCCCCCCTTCCCTCGATCCCCTCCTCCCTCGATCCTCCTACCCTTCCTCCACTTTGCCCGCCTGTTTCTGATTCTGCCCCCTCTCCCTCGGATCTCTGCACCGATGATTGTTTTAATCACCGTTTCACTAGAAGCAGCAACAAGAAACCTGATATAGGCTTGGAAAAAGTTAGAGGCAGAATTCCAAGCAGTGTTAAGCTTCAGATTGAAGCAGCTACAAATGTGGCGCAAGGAACCCAAAGTACTATCCCCATGGTGGTGGGGAGTAAACCCAAACAAAAGAAATGAAGATCATTTCTTGGAATATAAGAGGGCTCAACTCTCTGCAAAAGAAAAGAATCATCAAAGACATCAAGTTTCAGAACTCACCTGATATCATCATGTTACAGGAAACCAAGCTAAAAACTGAGGTTCGGCTTCATAAAATCTGGCCTGCGGCTGCTTTTGAATCTCAACCTTCAACTGGAAACTCCGGGGGGCTTTGTACCTTGTGGAATCCCAGAATTCTCAAAGGGGATTGCCTGTTCAAGCACCCCAATTTTCTTTGTATCCTTTTTCAAGAAATTGGTGCTGACTCCTCCTGGATCGCTATCAATGTGTATGCTCCAAACTTGGAGAATCATCGAGGAAAACTTTGGAGGGATATCACCAACTTCATCGTTACTTGTGGTAAAATTCCCATTCTCATAATGGGTGATCTAAATTGTCCTCTTTATCCCTCAAATAAACAAGGGGGAATGCCTGCTATGCCGGCTAGCATGGAAGCTTTGGCTGACTTCATTAGAGAAAATTCACTTCTGGATATGGATCTCCACGGCTCTTCTTACACTTGGTCAAACCGTAGATTGGGCAGAAATCACATTCAATGCAGATTAGATAGAGCTCTTGGCTCGCTGGATTGGATTTCTCTTTTTCCGGACTTTTATCTCAGCTCCCTCCCAAGGGTTGGCTCCGATCACAGCCCCCTCCTGTTGTGCGCCAACCATATGGTGAATGTCAAGAATCCTCCCTTCAGATTCGAGCTGGCTTGGCTTGAAAATAACCATCTGACCCCCCTGGTTGCAAGCTGGTGGAATATCGAGATTGAGGGAACCAATATGTTTAGATTTTCCAGCAAACTCAAAGAAATCAAAAAACAGCTCAAAATATGGAAGTCTAAGGTCTTCGGTAACATCAAGGTTCGCAAGAAGGAGCTTTCTCAGAGCTTGATCAAAATTTCTGAGCAAATCGAGAATGAGGGAAGGTTGGACAATCTTCACCAACAGGAAATCTCCCTCCTCAGTGATTATCACAACACTCTCAAAGAAGAAGAAACCTACTGGAGGCAGCGTTCTAGGGCCCTTTGGCTTGACCAAGGTGATCGTAATACCAAATTCTTCCATATTACTGCCTGTAAACATAAAGCTAGGGACAAGATTCGTGAGTTGGTGTCGCCTTCAGGTACTCTTCTTACTGCTGACTCTGATATATCCAATGAGCTTATATCCTTCTACTCAAATCTTCTCCATGCTGATCTGGCTCCTTCGGAACAATCTATGAATGAAATGCTTCAGCACATTCCACATCTGGTCTCTCTTGAGATGAACAACAATCTTACCAAGCCTTTTGCGATGGAGGAAATTCATAAAGCTGTCTTTACTATGAAGCGAGACAAAGCCCCGGGTCCGGATGGCTTTCCGGCTGCTTTCTTTCAAGTTTTTTGGGAAATCATCAAGCAGGACCTTTTCCTCGCAGTCAATGAATTTCAGATGAATGATAAACTGCTAAAGGAATGGAACACCACTTTCATGGCCCTGGCCCCAAAAGTGCATAATTCCAAGGATGTGTCCAATTTTCGGCCCATAAGTTTATGCAACACGTCTTACAAGATCATCACTAAGATGCTGGCTTCCAGGCTAAAACCTCTTATGCCGAACCTCATCTCCCACAATCAAAATGGATTCATAAAAGGCCGGCTTATTCAAGGTGGTATAATTACTGTCCATGAGGCCATCCACTCGGCCCTCCTTGCAAAGTCTCCTGGTATGATCTTAAAATTGGATATGCAAAAAGCCTTTGACAGAGTCAGCTGGCCCTTCTTAATCAAGACCCTGGAAAAATTTGGGTTCGACAAAAAATGGTGTAGCTGGATTTATTCATGTGTTTCGACCCCTTGTTTCTCCATTCTGATCAATGGCATCCCTGCGGGTTTCTTCAAAAGTAGCAGAGGTATCAGGCAAGGCGATCCTCTATCACCCTTCCTCTTTGTTCTTATGGCAGATTCCCTCAGCAGAACTCTGGATGCGGCAAAAAATCAATCCATCATCTCTGGCATGAAAATCACCTCTAACTGTCCCTCGGCCACTCATAGCCAGTTCGTTGATGACACCTTATTGCTGAGTCTGGCTTCTGTTATCGAAGCTAGAGCTATTATGGATATCCTATCTCTGTATCAATCAACCTCGCAGCAAACGGTTAACTTCATCAAGAGCAGCATCTCCTTTATCAACACGCCCCCCAGAGTTCAGAGGAAGATTGCAGATATCTTTGGTTGCTCGATTGTGGATCTCCCAACCTCTTATCTGGGCATCCCCCTCTTCCATGGTAGACAATCAAAAATTATGTGGAATCCGGTTATTGAAAGATATCAAAAAAAAACTCGCTGCTTGGAAAGGTGCTCTCCTCAGCCAGGCTGGCAAGCTCCAGCTGGTGAAAGCCACTCTTCAGAATCTTCCTTCTTACTTTCTGTCCATGCTCAAGATTCCCAACTCGGTTAGGGAGGCTGTGGAAAAAATTCAAAGGAACTTTCTATGGTCTGGAACTGAAGAAAAGAAAAGGATCCACCTTGTGGCCTGGAAAGAGGTTTGTAAACCAACTGCTCACGGTGGTCTTGGTCTTCGGAAAATAAAGGAGATGAACGGGGCCCTCCTGGCAAAACTCGCTTGGGAGGTGGCTAAAGGTGATTCTTGTTGGGCCCACTTGCTCCATGCTAAATATTTAGCAAACAATGAAGACTTTCTCACATCCATCCCCACTAGAGGCTCCACCATATGGAATTCCATTTGTAGCTCGCTCCCCATCATTCGTGCTGGCACTAAATGGAGATTCGGGAATGGGCGTCTCATTGATTTCTGGAGGGACACTTGGATTGGTGATGATCCCCTTGACCTCAACCCCTCTTGGGACCCTATCAAGAGAAGTATCATCAATATTCATGGTAGATTAGCTTCTGGTTATTGGCAGAGGGTTAATTCCATCCCCTCATGGGATATCAAGGATTGGGAGGATATCAGCGACCTGCAAAGAGACCTGTTGTCCTCCCTTAGAGAGCAGCTCTCCACCATTTACATCCCGTATTCCCATAATGAAGATGAGATTATCTGGACTCCCTCCGCATCGGGCTCCTTTTCAGTTAGGGCTGCTTACCTCTCGATGCATTGTGCTGACGCGGGCCCCCCTCTTACAAAATTCTGGCCTAAGGAGATCACCCCAAAAATTGGTTTTTTCTCTTGGCTCTCCTCTAAAAATGCCTTCCTTTCTGGGGAGAACCTGAAGAGAAGGGGTTTTTCCCTTCCCACCAAATGTGTTCTATGTGCAAATGAAGAGGAATCCTCATCACATCTCCTGGTCCATTGCTCTTTCTCGCATGATATTTGGCAGTGGCTCCTATCGAGATTCGGAGTCTTTTGGATCTTTCCGGATTCCATTCAGGACACCCTTTCTCAATGGTACTCCCCCTTCACTCATCCGATTCTAAAATTGGCTTGGAAACTCCTCCTCCCGCATGGTTTATGGGGCATATGGAAAGAAAGAAACAGAAGAATCTTCAAAGATAAGTGTCTCAATCCTAGACAGGTGGCTACTCAGATTGGCATGGCTCTCTAAGAAAATATCAACCTGACCACTTGGTCCAATTATCAGCAAAAACTGCAGTTCTATCACACCCTGGAGTGGCAGCAGTATTTATCCATTCCTTGCAAAAAAACCCATACTGATAGGAATTTGATTTGCTGGCTTCCCCCTCCAAGGGGATGGAGAAAACTCAACACGGATGGCGCTTCGAAAGGGAATCCAGGTATGTCCGGAGGAGGGGCCATTCTCCGTTGCTATTCGGGTTTAATTGTTGCTGCTTCTGCCCATAATTTCAACTTTGGCTCCAACAACCGTGCGGAGGCCTTAGCCATCCTCAAGGGTCTTGAGATGGCCATCAAGTTGGGCAATGATCCCCTTCAAGTGGAAAGTGACTCCCTCAACATCATAAACCTCCTCTGCTCCAATGACCCTGGACATTGGTCGATTAAAAACATCATTGCTGATATTAGAAGTATTCAAAGATCTTTTCTTCAAGTCCAATTCCAGCACGTCCTCCGGGAAGGTAATAGAGCGGCGGATCTTCTTGCTAATATGGGTGTCCTCATCGAAAATCAGCAAATTTGGACTGAGAATTTCCCGAATGAACTTTGTCAGATTGCCCAAAATGACACACTCCACTGCTGACTGGTGGTTTCTGAAGCTGACTTGGGTTTCGGCTTGCCCGCCTTGGCCCTTTCAAATGGCGGCGGTAAATACGGCAAATTTAATTGACATGACTCTTGACACGGGGTACTTGATTAAGGCGCCTAGTAATGATGCAGCAAATCCCCGCACGAACGAGCTCTATGCACACATTAATCATCCGAGGAGGTGGCGTCAGGGTTTTAATTTAATTGTTGGTTTCCTGTTCAGGCTGGCTCTCGTCCGCTCCTATCTCCGACTCTGTAACTGTTCTAATATTCTTCTCATGGGGGGGCAATTGAAGCGCCTTGAGCCCGACAATTGCGAGTCGCTTAGGAATGATGGCGAGGTCTGGAATATCTTAGTGGAAAATGGGATTTCTACTTTTCTGGAAAGAATGTATGGTTACTCGGCCTTGGTTTCTTATGTTGTTACGGCTTCGTGGTCGAGAGGACGTGTTCAAATTGGCAGCACTAGGTTCACCATCTCAACGAACGCCATCGCTGATGCCACCGGGCTCCCTGCTGCAGGCGATATTTACTACAGGCGTTCCCTTCACGCAGAGATTCAAGACTTCAACGCCCCGGGTGACAGGCCAAGGAAATATATGTCGGGCTATACCCGCGACTCTCTGCCCTCGCCCTGGGACAGAGTGGCGGAAGCCATTATGAGATACTTCACCATCGACGGAAGGTACCGTCTGGTTTTCGGCCCCCATCTGTTTATTCTCTCCCACCTCCGTTGGGGGGAGAAAGATCAATTTAGCTGCCTTTCTTTTTCAATCGTTGGAACACTCTGTTATGCTGGCTCGGGAAGGTGAGGGAGTCATCCTCCACTAGGGTCTTCTCTACCTTCTTTTCTCCGTCGCCGCTTCCCACACTGACTTGCTCCGTTTCCCACCCAAAATGGGTCGCCGCCGCCGCTCCCCCTCCCCTCCTTCTCGCCCCTCTTCCTCTTCCCACCGTTCCTCTCGGCGCCGTCGCCGCCTGCTCCTTTCCTCTGGCTCGGATTCCGACGTGGCCATCATGAGCCCCCCCCCCCCCCCCCCCCCCCCCCCGCGATGCCTCCATTCCCGCTGATATCCCCCCTTTTCCTACACCCATCTCATGCCTTTTCTTGGAGGATACCAATGCCAGTGGACGCGCTCCTTCTCCTGTCTCCAGCCCGAGTCTCTCTGGTGCGGCTGATTTGTTGGGACTTGCTCAACTGTACCCTGACTCCTCGGAAGAGGAGCAGGGTGACATCAATCAATTTGTGGCGGATCCCCCCTCTCATTCTGCTGGCTCTAAGGAACCCTCGGGTGTTAAAGATTCCACTGCTGACACTCCTCTCTCTACTCCTGTTATGGATTGTGACACTGCTGATATTGATGCTGATGACAAAAAGGACCATAGCAGAGCTGATATCATCTCCTCCATTCTGAGTAAACTGCAGCGTGCCTTCAAAGCTCTCAAAGCTTGGGAGGACTTCACGAATTCTACCAGAGTGGCCTTAGCAAACGACTGTTCGGAGCTTCTCAAGTTGGCGGATCTCCTTGCAAACGATTCTGGCTCCCCTAGAGCTAAAGATGTTGTTTCTGAGCTGAAGAAGCTCATTTAGTTCCTTTTTCGACTTGTCTCTTCTTCGTTCTCCTTTTTGGAATCCTCTTGGGTTTTTTGTTTTGAAAATGCTATTGCTTGATCTGGCCTAATGGGCTTTTTGTATCAAGGTTGTGGGACCTTCTAAAACCCTCACTTTACCCAATATATTCCAAAAAAAGATGGATTTGAATACATTGTTAGAGCTCATTGGGAGAAAACAAGTCTTTCTTTGGTAAATGCAGAGTAGATGAAAAGGCTTGTCAATTCAAGGAAGAATTTTGTACTTATGGTGATAAAAACTAAAGAGAAAGACCATGATAAAACTTTCAAAGATTGTGATCCTAAACATCGTGATGATTTGGTTAAACTTTTTTCTAACTATGATGATGTGTTTTAGGATCCATAGGGTCTTCCTCCTAAAAGAGGAGTTCAACATGAGATTCATTTGTTTTAGGATGCACATCTTCCCAATATCGACATGTATAGATTATCCATGTAGTTGAAAATGAGGAGATCAAGAAGCAGGTGATGGAATTTTTGGAAAAAAAGATTCATCTATCCAAGTCCATCTTCCGTGTGGGTCACCTATCATTTTGGTGCCTAAGAAGGATGGAACATGGCGAATGTGTTTTGATTATCGGGATCTTATAAAAAATCACGGTGAAAAATTGCTACCCTCTTCCTCAAATAGATGATTTATTGGATCAGTTGAAAAATGTTATTTATTTCACTAAGTTAGACTTGATAAGTGGTTATCACTATGTTAGGATCAGTGAAGGTGATATTTGGAAAACTACTTTTAAAACTAAACATGGTTTGTTTTATTGTCTTGTTACACCTTTTAGTTTGTGTAATGCACCAGACTACATTCATGACGTGTGATGAATGATGTTTTTAGGCCATTCATTAATAACTTTTTAATAGTCTACTTAGATGATATTTTTATCTTCAGTAAATCATGGAATGAACATGTTATTCACATTAAAAAAAGTTTTTGATTTTTTGCTAAAGGAAAAATTGTATTTGAAGATGTCTAATTGTGAATTTGGAAAAACATATTTAATTTATTTGGGTTATGTTGTGGGACATGGTACATTGAAAATTGATCCTGCAAAAAGGTAGAGGTCATTGTTAAATGGCCTAAAACCAATAATGTGATGGAGGTTAGAAGATTTCTAGGTGTAGTTCAGTATTGGAGAAAGTTTATTTCTAACTTCTCATTTATTGCATCTCCTTTGCATTCTGTGAAAAGCATCAAATAGGTATTTCAGTGGGGAGGAAAATATCAGAAAGATTTTGACACACTGAAAGATAATATTAGTACTGCTCTAGTCTTGGCACTTCCAGATTTGCAGCATTCATTTGAGATTGAGATGGATGCTAATGATTATGCAATGTGGGGTGTGTTGATGCAAAATAGAATACATGTTTGTTACCATTCTGAGACCTTCACAACCACGGTAAGAATTTATCCAAACTAATGGTAAAGAGTTTTATTCTTTGGTTCAAAGTGTTAAAAAATGGAAACATTACTTGATGGGAAAAGAAACAGTGATTCATACTAATCAACATCCTCTTTAATACCTTCAATCACAAACCAAGCTACAATAATCTAGACACTTCTGTTGGATGGTTTTTCTACAGCAGTTTCATCTTGTGATCGGGTATAAGAAAGGTACACAAAATAAGGTTGCAAATATGTTATCTATACCTCTAGTTGTTGCATCTGTTATTTTACAACATAGTTCTTTGGTTCATAATAGCTATACGGAACAATATGCTAATGATGCTGATTTTAAAGAAGTTTATGAAGATTTGATGAGTGGTAAACAGGTAGGAGAATTGGATTATCATGTACATGAAAGACTCTTGTATCATTCCGGTAAACTTTTTATTCTGTAAGATGAAAGGGTTCATATGGTTAGGGAAGCTCATACTTATCTTATATCAGGACATTTTGGTGTTGGTAAAATTGTTGCACATTTATAGATGTATTGTTATTGGCCTCATATGCAGGAATATGTAACCAGGTATATCAAGGGTTGTGTTCTTTGTGCCACGAGCAAGCCTAGCAACAGGAAGTTAGGACTTTAAACTTCTCTTCCTGTCCCTACTCATCCTTGGGAAAGTATTTCCATGGACTTTTGTAGGAGGCTTTCCCATGTCACACAAAAAACATGATTATCTATATGTGGTTGTGGATAGATTTAGCAAAATGTGTGTGTTGATTCCTTGTACTAAGCAAATCACTGGCAAAGGGACTGCCCACTTATTCTTTTAGTATGTGTGGGTTCATTTTGGTTTGCCCACTTCTATTGTTTCTGATCGAGATTCTAGGTTTCTTGGGGAGTTTTGGTCAACTTTGTGGGACTTGATGGACACTAGACTAAAGAAGAGTATTGCATTTCATCCAAAAACTGATGGCCAAACGGAGGTCGTAAACCGCATTATGGTACATCTTCTTAGAGGTTATTGTGGAAAACATTCTAAGTTGTGGGATGAACATTTGTATTATGTGCAACATGCTTATAACTGTGCCATTCATTCTTCTACTGTGAAGTCTCCTTTTGAGACTTGTTTTGGTTATCTGCCTAAATCTCCATTATATTTCGTTTTTGGACAAGAAATTGTTGTTAATGGACATAGTGATATTGACAAAGCTAAGAAGTTTGTGCATTGGATACAACAGGCCCATTAGTTTGTCTGCGAACAGTTGCAGAAAAGTCAAGAAAAGTACAAGGCTAGGCATGATAAACACATGACTGATCACAAGTTCCAAGTGGGTGATTCAGTTTGGCTTCACATTAGCAAGGAAAGACTGATAGGTGAAGGTACAAAGTTGAAACCAATTCGGTATGGTCCATTCCAGATTTTGGAAAAAGTTGGTAATAATGCTTTTTCGGTTAGATTTTCCTCCTTACATGCAGATTTATTCAGTTGTGAATGTGGAAAATATGAAATTGTATGAACCACCTATGATTATTGATCATGATGCTAATGTCTTGGTGCCTTCTGTTGATGATTTTGCTCCTAAGTGTATGGATGAGTTGCAAGAAGATGTCATTTTAAACAAGAAGGTGAGAACCTCGCAGAGGGGTGATGTGGGGTACCTTCGTGTGGGATTGGAAGGCGTGCATCCAAGAAAGGTAAAATGGATGGAAACTGGAAAGGTGAGGGAACAATACCTTCACCTAATCACCAACTAAAAATACTTTTGGAGGTCCAAAAGTTTCTCAGTGGGGAGGAATGACCCAGGTGGATCCCCATTGAGGAACGACCGATCTATGATCTTTCAACAATGGCGACAAGTGACAGAGTTAAGAGGATTGGTGGACAACACGTGTATACGTGGGCAAAAAATTGAAGCAAAAGGAGAAGTTTGTGTCATGGAACGATGGTCTTCGACGATCAATAAAAACAATTGGTGGACCCCATTTTTTACTGGTCGGGGGCCCTCGGCTAGGTTCAACACACTTGATTTTGGAGGGGTGCCTTGGCCTCCATTATTTATAACATCATGCTTTGTATATGTTTATATGGTGACTATTCCTATTAATCATATTGTAATGGCATTTGAGCCAGCCCGACTCGACAAGCTGAGTCGACCTATCCACCGAGCTCACCGTCCTTATTTTTCCATTTGTCTACCCATTTTCCATCTAACTCGACCTATCCACCGTCTCCACCATATTTCCTATCAACTTGTCACGTTATATTTCTAACTCGCCACATGTACCTCTTATCTCCTTGCCACTCGCCGATCATTCTCGATTTAGCTTGATTGTTATACATTTAACCACTGCCTCGAGCCATGCTACGGGCTTGTAAGAACTCGCCACGGTTATGCATCAATTCCCACACATGTCCTAAGTGCTAACACAGACCCTTTACTATTTTACAACTATCCACTCTTAGAAACTCTATGCCACATGTCATTGAATTGTCAACGGTTACATCAGTGAGCAAAATCCGCCCTTAAGACCAATGCAATACACTCAACTGCTTTGTATTTAAAACCCATGCCAACCGTCGTCGCCCACATGTGGGATAATACCAAAAATACGCATAGGGAATACTACATGGGCAGTGGGGGTCGACCCATGTACCTCCGTGTGGCAAAAACAAATGCCCAACCGTTACACCTAGCGGGTAGCAAATAACATAAAAGGAGGTCGTTGGCATTTGAATAGGGATAGAGGCAGGTCTCTGAGCTAAATTGGGGCATTGTGGAAGATAGAAGGAGTTCCATCTAAAAGTTCCAAAGGAGACTGATATTATTTTTGTAGGGAGAATACCATACTATTGTTGGAAGGTCTATAAGTCCCTTTTGTAATCATTTTTGGGCTTATTTTTAATAGATCGATCTTTTAAATGGACCCGGAGACGTAGGTGTTATCACCGAACTCCATTATCAATTGTGTGAATTGTGTTTCTCTGTTTCAGTCTTCTTTTTCTTTGATTTTATGTAGAAACTCGCAGATTTTTAATTCTTATTAAGAATGGAGAAATGGCATAATGTTTAAATTCATTCCTAAATCATTTTATTAAGCAATTTAAGGAATTGTATATGTAATTGCTCATGATTTCGGGTCATATATCTACGTGCCCCTAAAGTTAGGGTGCACGGCTAAAGTGTCCTCTCCCCGATATAGATCTTGTTAAGAGATTCCTTATTACAATTAGATAATTAAAATCTTTGCAACAAAGGAATAACTATACCTATTATTCCCTGCTTAGTTTATTTCCCATTAAAGGAGGCAATTAGTTAATTTTAGTCTAGATATTCATTTCTTCAAGTTTTGTGTTTTCTAATCTTTCTGAATAATCCAAAAACATTAGTAATTAATTAGTTTCATTTCATTTCTTTCAAGGTTTAAATCTATGAAAATACCAATAAAAGAAGAGAAAAAAGTTTAAATAGTTTATTTTCTTTCGTTGAATGATTATAAAAGAGGATTTGATAAGTCAAAGTCATTTGCCTTCATTTTGGTTTGATTAAGTCCCTTTTTAATTATTTACGCATGGTTAGAATTTAAAATAATTTAGGAATCAAGATCAACACAACAAACATAGCTACTAGGAATTCACGCTACCCATACTTAGCCTCTAACTTTCCTTTAGCTCTTCTCAGTTTCCGTTCTTCCTCGTGAGTTGACATCCATATATGACCATTCCTAGTCTGACTCAACCTTGTAGGAGAATCTTTGAGCTTGTCATGAACCCACTGGGTATTGATCAATATTAAGGAGACATACTAAGGACTACACATGTTAGTTTTCCGCTCTACTTCCTTGCCCCTACAGATTATCAATCAACGAGCAATTATTTGTAGTTGAACAATTATGCACTAACCAAGAAAACCACATCACACATCCAAATCCTTAGTTTGCGTTCACTCCATACCGTTTTTATGCTTGCATGACTCTTTTTAGAGAGAGGTACTTAGAGACAAATAGACATTTCTCAAGGGTTCATCAACCCGACCGAAGCATTTTTGGTCTAACCGACATAGATCGGGAGTTGCATGTAGATTTCATCCTTAATCATAGCATCTCATGTGCAGAGATATGGAGAGCTTTCGATGTCCTTAACGAGCAAGTTTCATACTTGCAAGTTGATCGTTTAGGAGCCACTCTCCCACTGAATTTTGATCCTTAGTCATCTCTATCTTTGTCGTATTTATCATTTTCTACTATTCCACCATCACGTTATATTCCCCATCTTCATATCATTTCCCACATTTTGGACGTCTCGACCTGACCTCGGGAAGTCGAATGCATATGAATACCCGTGTCATTTTTCCTGTGTACAAGAACTCACCCAATTAGAGAATGTACCTCGTGTAACATACAATATCACAAAATATAATAAAGGGCCATAAACATTCTTTATTCTAGCCTCTTTCCATCTTGAACATATAAATTGGACTTTTGCATGCTTTGAGACAGCTAATTATCCTACGTGTATGCCGAATTCAGCCTTCTTCCATAAATGGAATTCAATCCTCACTGACATTTGCTAAGAATGCAACAACCAATCAAAAACATCTCCAATTCATATCTTGTCACATGAATGGAATCTTTACTAGCGCTCTTAGCAATCAAAATTTCTAAACCTTGTCATACAAGATTTTCAGGCACCATAGATATATGCCAATGAAAATTTTGATTTTGCTTCATATATTAATTCTAATAGTTTATTTCTAAATTAAAAACATAAAAACAAAATCAAATTAAATTTAAAAAAACAAACAAACATATTAATACTCCCAAAAAGGGATGTGAAGCAACATTACAAATCTCTAATCATAAATGAGACAAAATCCACAAAACCTGTGTAAATTTGCATACATAATCTGAAATTTGTAATTAAATCCCAAATGACGAATCTAATGTGAGCACAATATTATACAGTTACTGCCGACAAAAAGCCCATACAAAATGACAAACGTTGTTGTAAAAACTATCAAGAGATGCACGCCCCACCATCTCCAAGCATTGGATTGATTGTAATGCTTGAACCCTTCTCTCACATTTCCTTTTGGCCAAAACATCTGTTCATCTCCTTCAAATGCACCTCTCCTTTTAATTTTTCCTATTTTCCACCTCCTCAGCTTATCAACCCAGGCATGCACAAGTTTCCTGATAACAGTGCAATGCCACTACAACTCTGTGATATCATAAAACGGGGATTTAAAAAATACCCTATCAATATATTAGAAGGCAATGCACATTACATACCATACGTCTAATTTTATGAAGCCAACAGCACCCTCTAGATCTCCGCACACTTAGAAAAAACCTTTTTTCTAGAAACTGGAAATAAAACCTGGTCCCTTATTTATATCTGCAGGTCTGACAGTGTGCACCTTGTTTTACAGATTGCTTCACATAACATCACCAATAATCTCCACAAGAACATTGTCCTTGTTTGAAATGATGGAACCGATTTGCATCTCTCACAATAATTCGTATTGCAACAATCTTGGAGATAAACTTGGTTGCAGTGTGGCAGTCAACACATATGCGAAGGTTTTTGACGACTCTCATAGTTGTCCCTGAGGGCATGTTTAACAATCCAAATGCATTCGCCAACTTCTCACTATGGTCGCAAGGATAAATCTTTTTCCTCCTTATCCACATCAATCAACACATGTTTTAAATCTGGAATATATCCTGCTGCCTTCATCACCTAAGACAAATTTTCCAACTTTGCATAGATCTCCTGTGTCTGAGGATGTGATCTGTCTCCTACACACAGAATGAGTGTACCAATTTATGGTCTTCAATCCAACTACATCCAGGAATCTTTTTAATTCCTCTTTCATTCATCAATCTCCTTACAATTTGAGCCTCTTCCCACCTGCCCACTTCTGCATAGATGTTTGACAGAAGAACATACGTTGCAGCATTTTGAGGATTCAGCTCAAAAAGAAGAGTTGCTGTAAATAATCCTAACCCTACATTCTTATGTATCCTACAGGCACCGAGCAAACACCTCCACACAATGACCACGGGTTTAATTGGCATTTTGATGATAAAGTTTAGAGTTTCCTCAAGATAGCCAGTACGGCCAAGAAGGTCAACCATGCACACATAATCATCAATTGTAGGCATAATGCAATAAGAGGCACTCATGCCATTAAAGTGTTTACAACCCTCATCCACTAAACCTGCATGGCTGCATGCTAATAAAACACAAGTGCAGCTTACATGGTCAGGGTATTTTCCAGAGTGCTTCATTAGTTCAAAGAGTTTGAGAGCATCATTGCAAAGGCCATTTTGTGCATATCCTGCAATCATGACATTCCATGAGACCACATCTCTTTCAGGCATTTTGTCGAACAGTTCACGTGCCTTCTTTATGTTTCCACATTTTGCATACATATCTACCAGGGCACTTGCAACTACAACATCTGATAGACATTGACTTTCCAGTATGCTTTGATGGATGTCTGAACCCTGCTCTAAAGCTCCCATTTTGGCACAGGCAGGAAGGATGCTGGTAAAGGTTGTGGAGTCTGGCTTTACACCTGAAAATTGCATTTGCATAAAAAATTCAACAGCCTTTTCAACAAATCCATTTTGCACATATCCTGCAATCATCGCAGTCCATGACACCACATCTCTTTGAGGCATTTTGTCGAACAGTTCACGTGCTTTGTATATGCTTCCACATTTTGCATACATGTCTACCAGGGCATTTGCAACTACAATATTTGACAAAAATCCCTTATCCATTATGTTTTGGTGGATGTCCATTCCCTGTTTCAAAGCTCCCACTTTGGCACAGGCTGGGAGTATGCTAGCAAAGGTGAACTGATCAGGTTGGACACCTACTGGTTGCATTTGGCGGAACAGTGTCAATGCTTCGGCAGGATGGCCATTTCTTCCGTAAGCTGTAATGACGATGTTCCATGAGAAGAGGTCTCGTTCAGTCATTTGGTCAAACACTTGGCGGGCATCAGCTAAACAGCCGCACTTGTCATACATACGTATAAGAGTATCTTGTAATAGTTTGTGTGTAGCAAGCTTAAATTCCCTCTGACTGATGTGGGAGTGAATTCGCTTACCCTCTGAAAGGGCTTTCTTGGAAATGCAGGTCTGCAGTAGGTGAAAGTATGTGTGATAGTTTACAGGGGGGTAGTGTTTAGTAAGCAGAATGTGTAGCGCCTCTTTCAACCGACCTTCTCTACATAATGCCGTGAGATTGAAGTTGAGATTGGAAGTGGATGGCATTACCAATGGCATTGTATGATTACAATTGCAGCGTTGGGAATGTGCATTTTTAGGAATTTACTTCTGAGAATGTAATCCTGTCATCATACAAATGAAAAACGTTGCAAAATGGGATATTGACGTCCTTCAACAGCAAGTCACAATCCATATGACAAAGTAATGCAACAACCCAAGCCTTTATAATACAGGAGCAGAGAGCAAAACTCCAAATGTATGAGGTGAGATACTTGATTTCTCCTCCTGTGTTGGGGATAGGCAAATTTATGAAGAACCTAAATGCCTTGTTCCAAGATTTCCTTCACGACGAGTAGTATTAAAGATGATGGCAAGAGAAGATAAACGATGTGTGCTCCAAAGCAACTTGTGTCTGTTGGAGGTGTTGGTGATAGAAAACAAACAATACATATGACACATATGGATGTTTGGGGTGTTTAAGATATTGTTTTAGAGTAAAGATTTCATTTCACATTATATGTATACTAGCAATCGCACCCAAGGGGTGTGATTAGGGAGACACGGAAGAAGTTAAAGTTAAAAAAGTAAAGGTGAAACATTGCAAGAGGAAGAGGTGTGATATGGAGAGGAGAATTTCAGGGGTGGGAAAACTGTTGGAGGGAGCATAAGGGGTCCTTTTCTTTTTTCTGACAAGGAAAATATGGGCCACATGGCATTTTTTTACAAACCGTGCGAAGGAGAAAGGGAGTGTGACAGACGTCTTTGAAGCAATGTATTCTAGAGATAGCTATGAAAGTAAGCCCTTCTCATTCAACACTCTGAATGTCAAATGTTGCTTCATGTGATGTTAATTGTTGAGTTTTGTGGATAGTTAAAGCCCAGGGCATTCTAAGGTGAATTAGTTTGCGCTTACTACATGAACTTGTATAGAAAGGGGTGTGTCAGGGGGTTCATCATCCCATATCAAGTCATTGTAGTTGTTGAATTTGCTAACCACAAAACATGGTAGTCCATGTGGTTTTACGCTAACTCTATATACAATGTATTATCTTGAGAGTACCTCTACCATTAAAATCTTGACCTATATGCCAACTCAACCTCTCGGGACGTGGAAAATTCTGAGAAAGTGATTAAAACCTTAAGAATCCCAATCATTGATACATGAATACACGTGATGAATGGTCAGCATCAGTAACTCCTCAAACATGTCTATATTAAAGAGATGGAGAATTTATAGAGTGACCATTGAACCTTTATAAATATCGCAACACATTACACAATCAAACATGAATATGGTGTGGATAATGACATGTAAGAACCATATCGTGTAGCTTGGGAGGGAGGAAGCTCAAGGCTAAAGACTGCACCAATAAGTTGAAGACACTGAAATTACTTGCAAAGTCTTGAATGTGTACGAAGAGATGTCTATTAAAGGAAGGATGAATTGGTGAGCATAGGTAATGGATCTAAATACAAAACCAAGGAAATAAGTGAAATGATATAAGCTTAATTGTCGAGGCCAAGCTCGTGCCTCCACAAACCCAATCTTGTATCAACTCATTAAGTTTTTTTTATTGAGTTCCTCTAATGAGCTCACTAAACACATTTGAAGGTAATGCATAATGTGAGATGTGGTAGAGATGGGGGTACAACAAGCAAAGAAAGGAAAGTGAGATCTAAAAAGACTACAAAGCATGAAATTGATACAAGTTTGAATCAATCCATGCTCACCTATAAGAAGGGATCCTTGGGCCATGAAGGAGACATAAAACCTTATCCTAGCTCGCATGTTGTGACTATGTGTAGTCACAAAAATCACACACTTACTATTAAAATTATACCACCAAGCATGTTATTTTATAAATGGATCTTGCATAGTAAAAGTATTCACTAATGACCATCCCCTAGTCTTGTCGTCAGTTAGTTGGTCATCGTCGTCATTTGTCTTACATAGTTGTTAGTTATTTGCACAGTTGCAGTCATCTCTTAGGGAGTCTTGGCTGTCATTATTTGGTCATTTGTCGTATCTAGTCTTTGACTAGGGCGCCTAGGGCAATACAGGGGCACTCATGGTTGCCCCAGTCCTTAATTTTATGTGCCCTAGTCTCGGCAGCACTTAGATTTAATTTATCTGTTCGAGGTTGGTCTTTGTCATTTTCACTCTCTTTCCCCTAGGTACTAGTCAGCATGTCAAGTCATTAATGTCGAAATTTGAGGAAGAGATCCCAATATAAACATGGCATACTCACTATTTTATGGGCAGACTATCTACCATCAAGGGCTAGCTATCTACTAAGGCAAGGGACTGCATTTGGGCATCATTGTATCACACACACTACATAGGAAGGGTTGTATTCATTCTATTCCATCCACCATTTGAATTTTACATCTAGTTATTTCCCCTATCTCCGTGTCACTGGCGTTAGGGCACCCTAGGCACATAATTGCACACACAAGCACACAGAACTACATTGGGTCTAGAATGTAGTGCATCACTTAGTTGTAAGTCCACCATTGTGGCAGCTAAGGTCAATCCAACCCTTTCATATGTATCTTTCTTTTTTATGGATTTGATGTTTTGTATGGGGTTTTGCAGGTAAATATTCATTGCAGGTTTACGACGTCATCAATGAGGATATTGTGACACTCATGTGATAAAGGTCCAAATATTGTGAAGATCTAACGACATTGTTAAATTCAAATCTTGAGCTATTCGACAGACCAGAGTGCTCATACTTCAGACCAGGGTGCCCATAGGCGTCCCAATCCTCCTCCAGGCATCCCAATCCATGCATATCACCATCTACTGCAATTTTATGGGGTGTTCCGCCACACTTTTATTCGTCTGCACATCATTCTATTTGGTCCCAACACACAATGAGGTAAGTTATTTCCAGGTTAACATCTTACCCCTTTTATTTCATTTCATTTAAATATAAAAATAAAATATTTAGCATCATTATTTCAACTTATATCATTTACTACATTTCTGTACCTACTTAGATTAACTTAGGATATAGATACATTATTTCATATTTTAGTTAATCATTATGCATGGAATAATGAAATGTGTGACCCTCTAGGTATATGTCGACCATGGTGATGGTGCTTGATGGAACACAAAACATTCCATCAAACACGTTGGTGAGGGTCTCAAATAGCTGTACAAATGGGGAAACCTTGTCAGGAAGGAAGATGAGACAAATGATGGACTGTAGATAGAGGAAATTCAATATATTTGGGGACTCGCATGTTTACAAAGATTGGGATTGGTCCAAAACAACTTTACAAAAACTTGTGTTATTTGGGGTAGGCATTAGTGATTTTAATGGATGGGAAGTTAGGCCATTCGATTTATATTGTAGTAGTTCCTTCACCATTGGATGGTTGATGAAATGCTACAATGACATCCTTTCTACACCCACTATAAAGACTCATGTCTGTGTAACTATATTTGTAAAAAGTGTAGAAATTCTTACACTTAATTATTAGTCATGGAGAGTTCTCAAGAATTTCCTTATTCCTTAGGGATGTATTAATATATTTCTTGTCTTGTGTTTGTTTTTCCAATAGAGGGATAAGTGATATCTCCTAGATTTTGTATTTATCTTGCAAAGGCCTATGTATAAAGGAATGCATATAGTAAATATAATTAATGGTAACGTTCATAATAATATTCAACATTCAAGCTCATATTTTATTTGATAAGAATTATTTTGCACTTCCTCCATGTAGAACCCTAAAAGGAGAATTTATTGTATCGTTGTGTAGACCCATGTCCACTTCTTTGCTTGATATTTTGGGTGGATTGATAGCTCATTCAAACTCACAATCATCATATTTGATATCAAATAAATTATACTCCTTGGTATTTTTAAGCTTGGATGCTCTCCATGAGAGTTTTATCTCCCTACCACAACTCTTTTGATTTTGTATGTACCCATGTTTTTTATCTGATTCATGTTAGAGTATATTTTGTTCACCTAGTTGGATTTGAATATTGGAGGACTATTTTAAAATTTGTTATAGAATATTCCATGACATCTTTTTACACCATCGATGTGCTTAAATTATTAGGGACCAAGTGTCAATATCATTTTCAAGGACTTCTTAATCACAAGGTAGATGGTTTTACATTCATAGATGAAAGCATGTATGAAGCTATTACAAGTCTTATAACACACTTTAATAAAAACTAAAATAGTTTTACTAAATTTAAATTAAGACTTTAGGGGCATTGATAATTTTTAGAGTTTAAGGTCATTTGTAAGTATTAAAGAAAAATTCACATTGAAGAAGATGTTGGGGTATTGTCTTTTTTTTAAAAGTTATATATAAAAAATATACATAGTAGAGATTGAGGCCACTTGAAAGTCTCGTTGTCTTATTGCAGTCTTGGTGGTTCTTTCAATACTTAGGCACCCCCACGTGTCAACCAGGGATGACTTTTGACACATGTCCTACCCATTTTGAGTGATTTTAGATGTATTTGACGTTTTATTTTAATGCATACATATCATCAGTTGGCAAACATCTATGTGCATAAACCACCAATTTTATTGTGTTAATACAACAATGGGTACTGTAATATCTTATAATAAGTATTTAATTAGGGTGAGGGCATTTATAAAACTACAAATTTACTTGATGAATTCCAATTTAATATCAATTTATATAGATTATGTTATTTTATTTTAGTTGAGGACAGTGATTGAAAACAATTTCCCGTCACAAAAAAAACCTATGATAGGAAAGGGAACCTATCAAATCTAGTGGTGATCATACCATACCATTGACCATATCGCAGTGTCTTCCATTATTTTATTACATGCACTCCTTTGAACACTATGTTGGAAACTATACTACACCTAATCAAGTCTGTATGCACCAACTACCCTTTTTATGAACTATGCCTATGTTGCAATTTGTAAACAAGCATATGTGTTTCTTCTGTGCACCAAACCCAACAATTTTATTTGTTGAAGCTATGATGAAATAGTATCCAAGCTCACAAGAAATATTGCATCACCAAAAAATTATGAGTTAGAAAACAAAGACTTATACTACATTACACCACCTCTAAGCATGCCACACAAAATTAATACCTTAATCATCTATTGTGGACGTTGTTGTTATGTCAATAGTATGCACCTAATTTTACAAAGTGAATCAAGTAAGCACTTGAAATTTCTCAAGGTAGTCCATATTTACACACAAAAATTGATTTTGTCTAGCATGTAATCCTCGTTTACAACCATCCTGATATCTCTTAGTTATATTTTCTTGTGCGCACGTATTACCTTATATCCTTTTGTACCCTGTGTAAAAATGACCATTTTCTATTGCACAAAGAATGTTCACACAATCCAAGTTCCCACACTCATATATTGGCATCATATTCTTAAGTTCATGTCATAACATAATTTCATTGCACATTGCTCCTTATCTTTCCCATTAGCCCTTAGACTATCCATATTTTGTCTAAAGTATATTTGGTTCCTTCACATTTAAACAAGCTTCAATGTATTCCATTACATAGATATGCCAAGAGTATTGCAACCCCAATTCATTATTTAAGACACTTTCACCCACCTAGCTATCATGTAATATCATTTCGAGACCTACAATCGATCCCTTCTACATTGCACAAATTTTTAACGCATTACAATTCAATGCTTCCATTTTGAAATTATTTAAACTCATCCCATTCCTAACAAAAATTTTCAGGGCCTTGTGATCACACAAGGAAGTGTGCACACATTCACATGAAGGAAAGCATCGGAGGAATTTTCTAAGTACCAATCCATGCCCTTACATGAGAGTATTCCATTGTGCAAAAAATTTACAAAATAAACACAATGTATAATCTTCCATGCTCCTTGTGCACACACAAATCAAAGTGATCTACATGCAAATACCTCATGCATAATGTAAGTATTCCCTCTTATCTAATCATTTATGATTATTGCTAATTTATTTCCCTCTCATCTTGTGCATTCATGATAGCTTTCAAAGAATTGTATAAGGATGAATGAACACATAATCGATTGTGTATTGATACAAAAGAAAGGATTACACAATGTCATTTTGCTCCAAGTTTAAAAGATATTATTCTTTGAGGAATAATTTCATTGTGTTAACATGAGAGCACACTCAAATAAAATTTCTAGGCACACATCCATTGTGCATATTCGAGAGTGCACAATTATGTGGTGCATGTCAAAGATGCTTTAAATAACAATATGTCAATTACTCTTGAGGAAAAATCATTTCACCTAAAAATCATGACACTGTGTCCAATATGTATGTCATAATATCACAATATTTAAATAGGTGCATGTACATGCGATGTTAAATACTAACGACTTAATTAAATGAGAATTTGACTTATGTAACTATTGTCACTTTGAAATGTATCATGTAGAGAGTGGTGTGGAATCTCTCCTTTCAATTGACAAAATTGAAACACTCCCAGGTTTTGGGTGACCTGTTTATTGGAGTGAGTATCTAGAGAGTTTTGGTTCCCCTAGTGTAACACCTAAACTAGTTCCTATTCCTAAAACTACTCTACCTGCTGAAACAATGAGAAAAAAAAAAGGGAGAAATAAGGGAAAAACTGAAAAGATGGTGATACACTAGAAATTTGAGGATCTAACACTTTTTTTTTATTAAACTAAAATTGAAAATAATAGTCTAATTTAATGTTCTAGAAGCAGTAAATAATGTCAATAAAATGTAATAAATAGACCTAAGCAAACTAGGCAAGTAGAATATGAAATGTGAAACCCTAAATGATTAAACTAAAATGGAGTTATTGTAGTCTAATCTATATGCTATAGAAGCAATAAATAAATGACAATAAAATGTACTAAATAAACCCAAGAAATATAAGCAATGAAACATGAAACCCTAATGTGCAAAGAGAGTTAGAAATGCCTTAGCTAATTTTTCGAGGTTGTGGGATTGTGTCGCAGTGGAGACCGGCTAAATAAGATGACGAAATGACCGCATAGGAGCTCAAGAAAATGTAGATCTAGACTGTCTGGCCAAACTAGGATTCCTAGAGAGGGATGGGGGTGCCTGGGGCACCCTTTTCTGAGATATGGGTGCCCTGGTCTGCATAAATGACTAAGAAACCTCCTCTGAGGTGTCGTTGAATGATCGCACATGTTTTCTTCTTGTTGTGTGAATGTCGCAAAACTTCACTAGATGTCACTACAAATCATAGATGAATGAAACACCTACAAAACCCAAGATAAATCATCAAAACCCTAAAAAATAAAGATGCATATGAAGGGGTTGGACTATCCTCAGCAACCACAATGGTGGACTTACTAACTGGTCAATGTACTGCATCTCAGACTTAATGTAGTTCTAGGTGTGTGTGTGCAGAAATCGTGCTCTACGTGCTCTTTTACAAGTCACATTTTGTGAGTAACGAGCAATAACTAGATGTAGAATGTAAGTAAATGGTGCATGGAATAGAATAAACTCCCCCTTTGAAGTGTGATGCAAATGAGCCAACCTTGACCCTTGTGATGGAGCTATATGGATGCAAATGGAGCTCTAGATGCCTTAGATGGATACAACCTTAGGTGGTGATAGTAAGTGCTTAGTGCTTGATTCCTCATTATGGTCTCATAACTTTATATTTATATGGTTCTCTTGTTCCAATTTCAAAATTAATTCCGCAAAGGATGACCACCAAAAAGATAGAAAGATCAAACGGATAGAAAGTGCCCAAAAATTGAGAGTAAAGTGTAAAAATGATTAGGGTGCCCCAGAGGGGACCAGGGTGCCCTAGTCTTGGCTGAGTGCCCCAGTCAGAGAAGAAAAAACGTGTAGTGTGATAGTACTAATTGGGAAAATATGGGTGAAAGATCGAAAGTAATGATAGAAAGAAAAGTAAAATGGCCAAAGACATGGGTTAATTAGTACTCTCTTTCACTCAAAAACATATGAATAGTAGTATGAGACTAGGTCTAAATAATTACCCAAAGTGTGTGATTTAATCTCTACAGTTTGAACCACATAGATGAACCAAGGAGCTATACACACCAAAAAACCCTACAAATGAGTATGTTAATGCAAAATTGTTTCATATAAGGGTTTAAAGTTGTGAAAAATAAAATAAGGGGGTAATAGATGGTTTTGCAATAAGATCATACACACAAAATTTGTCAAACACAATCTATTACCTGCAAATCAACACAAAATTGCATAAAGGCATATAGAATTAAACTGAAACCAAATGATAGACAAGTATCTCTTACAAAATTCTAGGCAATGAGAGGGGGGTGTATCAATTTTGTTTAAATTTTTTAAGTAAGTTGCAAATATTCAATTTACCATCATGAGCATACACATTCAACTAGGAAAGAGAAATAAAGATAAGCACATATGTACACATGAACACATGAGAAGACCAAATTTAATATGGGAAACCATAAAGGGAAAAAAAACCCAATGGAACCAGAGAACTAGTTTAGACAATTGTCCTATGGAGTTACAATGGTTTCACAATGTGGTGAGCTCCTACTCACCTTGAAGTACCCACTCCAATTATGAAGCACCCACTCCACTATACACTCAAGCACCCTCTTGAGAAATTTGGCAAGAACCCACTTGCTATGAAGCACCCACTTCAAATTTGTGCCAAGCACCCACTTGACTGTTGTTCTAAAAGAACCTACTTGCTAGGAAGCTCACTCCTAAACTATTGAGCTACAACTCAAACTTTAATTATTCAATAATTTTATCACCTTCCTCACTTGGTTGCAGACATAAACTTGATGTGATCTATGTTTTAGTTCATCACTTTATTTTCTCTCTTCTCTTAACATATCAAACTATTCTTTGTTCACACCAATTTATGTAACTTTAAGAAGGATTTGTTTCAAGGCAAATATCTCAAACTAGGTTCATTATCTGTTATGAAGCACTTATCTCTGTATCATTCGTAATGGAAAACTGTCTCAGTTTTACATCATATATCAATCTTATTGTGTCAAAAACTCAGTCTTCAAGCACTCTGTATCAATCCTCCTTTTCTGCCTTTGAAGCTTGGATATAGTCATGTGTATTCTTCAATATTTAACACTCAAATCTATTGATGGCTATTACTAACATAAAAACTTAGTCTTCAAGCTTCTTCAATACTTTTGTCTCATTCTAAAGTTAGGTTCTCTATCTCTCAATTTTTCTAGGTTTCCTATATCATCCTCCCAACCATGCTTTCTCAGCACACAACTCAGCATGCCTCACTTTTTTGGCATATAAAAGTTATCTTTCACTGTCAATTCACACAATTTTTATTCATCAGAGTTCAATACACCTTGTCTTCACTATTTCATAGTTTCCTATATAGACTTAAGGACACAAGTGACTATATTATCTCACCTCCTTTCTTCTCGTTTCATCTAGTTCAATTTAATTTTCTTTTGCTCAAATTCCACTTACAAGACTGCCATCTCTTCAAATTCTTCATGCACTCCACACTCTTTTGTAACTATTGTCTTTTCTTTTTCTCCATCAAAACACATTTGTTTGAGTTCACTCATTTAAGAAACATTGACTCTTTAAATTCAGTGACTTGTTTCTTATTATCCCTTTTGACTTCTGAGCTTTACTTGACCAAGATGGTCTCTTCAAATTCTCCATCGAGCTAGGAAGGTGCAATGTAAGAGTTTGTAATAGTCACTAGCCATTTGTCTTCTCCAAGAGCTTAAATTCTTTGAACTAGAGAGTTTCATAACTCTTGAACTTCACAAGGAGGTCTTTTCATTTTCTCGTACCATTCAATTTCTCAAGAGGACCAAGACGGAGCCTTAGTACATGTTTTAGAGAAAACAATGCATGAAAACAAAATTCTCAACACTTATGCCCTTTGAAAAAATTCCTTAATGAATAAACTAATCAACTAACCTTGTTCATGAGCTTTGTTGAAGCAGCATTGAACTTTGACAATCAGCTATGAGGAGAAATAAGATTGTAGACCTTCATACATCTCATTGTCACATGTTTTTGCATTTTCAAAACACAACAACATCATGCTTATGTTGACTGATCTACCCCACACTGGCTAGGACCTTTGCATGAAGAGTTAGATCATCTACAACGAAGAAATTGCACCAAAATCCTGAAATCTTCCTATGCATTGAAAAAAATGACTTTGAACCACACAATCACGAAATTCTCACGTGTTCCTTAATGAAATAATTTTTTTTATTTTTGCTATAGGTTCATGCTATCCCTGCAAATAAATCCTCAAATTTTTATGAATTTTCATTGGATGAAGCTAGAGAGTCAATCAAGTTTACCTTGTAAACCCTAAAACCATGGTTTTTTGGCATTGTGCTAGCCTGAACTACTTTAAAAATTGTTTTTTCACTCAATTTTGAATGGAAATTGAAATTTTAACTTGTTGTGGATTTTTTGGACACTCCTATACCTTCTCCAAACATTAAAGAGGTTTTAAATCCTTCCATTTAATCCTAAAATTCCAAAGAAATAATGCACAGTGATACACATGGTGACTGTACAGTTCATGTTGACCTAGATACATGCTTTAGGATCAAGTTAAACATTTTGATTGATGTTGCATGGTCATAGAGGCATGTTTAACCTTCTTTAAGCAATAAATATTGCATTGAGGGCCACAAACTTACCTTTAATTGAAGATTTCACCATGAATATGCCATCAAACACACACACACACACACACACACACACACACACACACACACACACACACACAGTGTTGATCAAGTTTTCTTCATTCCTGTCTAGATTAGTGAGCTAGATAACAAAGAAAATCAAACAACCTCAAAGATGCAAGGGTTTATGGTACCTTGGGAGAAGATGATGACAAGTGGATAGGTGCAAAGTGGATGTCCTCGCTGCGAGATGGATAGACCTGCGAAATAGAGGAAAATAGATTAGATGGTATATGTGGGGGCTTCCCAATGAATTCAGTTCCAAGAAGCACGAGCTTGCTTATACGGATTTCAACCGCCATTTGATAATATAAAATGATGTAAATGAAAGATAGATGGATAACATGTAGAAACTGATAAATAACATAACCTGTAAATGCTGATGTATAGAGAAGCTACTGATCTAATAAAAATAAATACAAAAGAGAAACAAACATGCATGAATCAATGACAACTTGGGCTAGATGAGGGGGACCTGCCAAATGAGTCTGCAAACTCTTTTGTTGTAGGTGGAAGGATACCAAGAAATGGGATTTCTAAAGGGGTCATAAGGGCATGAGGATGATATGATGATAATAATTGGAATCACAAGAATGCAAGAGTTTTGATCTAATTTCTAACTTGTTTGAAATGGGGGGAAGGCTCTTATTTATAGCTTGAAGAGGAGATTAATTTAGATAATCCTGATTTGGAAAAGTAACTCCAATTAAGTGAGTGGGGGACATGATTAGAATATTAAATTCATGAGTGGATTATCATGGATTAAATGTGAATATTAAATTCACAAGTGGATGAATATGGATTTACTATTCAAATATTAAATTCATAAGTGGATGAATATGAATTTAATATTCATAAGTGGATGGATATGGATTTACTATTCAAATATTAAATTCATAAGTGGATGAATATGAATTTAATATTCATAAGTGGATGGATATGGATTTACTATTCAAATATTAAATTCATAAGTGGGATTACTTTTGAATTTTGAATTGATTGGTGGGATGACATGGATTATTAAATTAATAGGTGGAATGACAAGGATTACTATAGAATATTAAATTCGTAAGTTGATTTAAAAGGGATTAATATTAATTAATTAGATATGCATTTTTGGTGGGAAATGTAATTCGAATGAAATTAGGAGGGAAAAATCATTTGAATGGTCAAGCCTAATGCAGGAGAGAGGACATGAGGTGAAGTGGAGGAATGACACCAAAAATTGGTGTCTACATTTTCTCTTTTTTGATGAGTGGTTTGCGTTAAGAAAGACGCAAGACAAAAACGATGAAGTATTGAAAATATTATTGATTGAGTGTTCCCCCTCAAACTTGGGATTGATGAGCTAAGGTACGTTGATCCTGAGTTTGAAAGAGATAGATGTTGAAGGTAGAATTGGTGAAGATAAATGGGTAAAATGATAGGGCAAGGCAAGATACCCCAAGGAAAAAGTATTTCAATAACGAAAAAAATATGGCGGTGACTTCGATATCACATTGGTAGGGGAAAAAGGGTGGTCTTAATGGAGATGACGGTAATGCTCTACGGACTAGTGAGTGGGTGAAAATCACTGCAAAATGGAGAGAATCCAATGGGAAATATCTCAAGCAGATGCAAGCTAGGAGGACCAATGGATCATAAGAAAACTTCAAACAATGCGCAATCAATATGTGAAAATAATATGAAATCCTTCATACGCAAGGAATCGAGCAAAAGGTATGCATCCGCAAAGGACGAGGAGGAGAAATAATGATGCCCCAGCTTAGGGCATGAATATGATCAAAATACGAGATGCAAAAAAGTGATGATACAAAATTCTATAAGGGGAAATAATTAGGGCCACAAAGGTGAAATTTTAGAATAGATAGTTGTAATGTTGGATAAAATGTCCCAAGGGGGAATTAATAATGGTTTTTTGAAGATATATTTTTCCTAAGGAAGTTAATCTTTCTGTAAGAAAGCATTGTTGTTTCTCAAGTGAATTCAAGCTACTTTTTCTAAGTAGATTAGGCATTTGTGAAGAAAAATAGAGGAATGTATGCGATGACCATTATGGTATCCTCCAAGACAAAAAATTACTTGGGAAGATATGATGAGGGATATATGTGATGATGCCCCTTCGAGAGAGGGTTGACAAGAATGGAAGAAGCTACAAAAAGGGGTCAAGGTTATGGAGAGAAGGATGAGAATGGGGTGTAAAAGAACGGATAAGTTGCGGTTTGCAAATGGGTGGAGATTTTTGTTGACGTAGGATGTGAGGCATGATTATGTGCTGAAGGATATAACGAATGAGAGAGCTCATCCAAAACAAAAAATAATGGACAATAGTAATTGTTGATGAAGAAAAGAAAATGCAGAGGTGAAGAAGATAGAGGTATGGAATAGAGTAGACGTGGTGGAGGAGGAGAAAAAAAGAGGAATGAAAGAGGGGTAAAATAATAATAGGGAAGGACAACATGAGAAGGAAATGAGGACAAATAAAACAAGAAGAAGATGAGATGAGAAGAGAGAAGATGATAGAGAGAGGGTAAAAGTACTAAAAAGGATAAGAGAGAGAGAGAGAGATGATAAAAGGAACAGAGGAGATAAGGAAAGTGTAGAATGTAAAGAAGAGTAAATAGATGATAGAATAGACAAAAGAAGACAAGGGTAGAGAATAAAACGAACGCGATGGACCTGGAGAAAAATAAAATCGAGAAGGATGATAGAAGTATAAAATGAGGAAGTCGGACAAGCGGAAGACAAGATGAAAAGAGAGGAGATGATAGTGAGAGAGGTGATGAAGATGAAGGGAGAGAAATGATGGAGACATGGAGGAGATGCATAATTGAAAGAAAAGGAGAGAGAAAATAAAATAGAAGAAAAGAGGTTGGAGATGAAGAAGACCAAGGTATGGAATAGAGTGGATATGGTGGAGGAATAGAAAGAAAAGAGGGATGAAAGATAATAGTAGAAAAGGATGATAGGAATAGGAAATGAGGAAGATGAACAAGAATGAGAAGATGAGATGAGAAAAGACAACATAGTAGAGGGTGGGAGCAAGAAAAAGGGAGAAATAAGAAAAAAATGAATGTAGTGTAATAACAAAGATACAATGAATGAGGTGAAGAAGAGGAAGTGAGAGAACTTGGAAGATATGAAGAAGACAAATAATTTGAAGAATATGAAAGAGATGATAGAATACAGAAAATAATGATGATAAAGAAAGGAATATGACGATGTGGAGAATATCAGAGAAAGTAAGAAAAAGAAAGAGACAGGGGTGGTAGAGAAGAGAAGTGGAAATAATGTCGAAGGTCAAGGGAAGGAATATGGTATAGACCACATGGAAATGCACTTAGAAGGTGGGAGATACAAATATGGGATAGTGAGGAAGAAAACAAGGGAACCGTGGGAGAGTAAGAAGGAAGCATGAGGGAAGAAGGGAAAAAGTTATAGAAATGCATGAGATGAGGATAAGAATATAAGAGGGTTGTATGATGGAGATGATAAAGATATTGAAAAGGAAAAAGGGAAGATGGAGAGATTGCGAAGAAGTCACAAGAAATGGTGGAGGTGGAGACAAGAGAGTGTTGGGGTTATCACACTGGTGGTACAGACAATATATCATATCTAAGCATACATGAAAATAAAAGCGGATATTATACTAGAAGAAATATACAAAACAAGAGACATAAATCAACTCCATATTTAATGTGGTTCACTCAGTGTGGGCTACATCCACCAAGAAACAAGCCAATCTGTTATCCAAATATTTGACAAGATATACAATGAAGATTTACAATCTTCCACACCTCTCAGATGTTCAATACTTTCTTTCATCAAGCTTTTTCTTCTTTACCAAGAATTCTCTCTCACCTAATTATCTTGTAATTATGATCCATATAGTTACTTATAAACCCTAACTTTTATGCTTATATATAGTCATTTAAAAACTTAGGGAACTTAACTATGCAATTACAATCATTAGATCTACTTTAATGCTAAAAATAGATCTAATTCCTGTGAGTTAAATAAAATAATCGTCGCACAGGTAACCGATGCCAGTTCTACCTATCAATCATCGGTTCCTCCTTTCACTTGACCAATGTCAGTCTTCCCTGACTGATGCCGTTCTGGTACCTTCAACTAACGTTGGTTACTGTGTTTTCCAACAAGTTCCAATAAAGCATGTTAAAATGAAGTAATTAAGCTCCACAACTCAACAATCTCTCATTTGGAGATAAATTGTTGCATTGTACCTATACAATGCCATTCTTGGTTCCTTCCTTAGCTTTATTTCTTCCTCTTCAAGTATCAAACTCGAAGACCAATAGAAGTGGAGTGTATCTCCAAATTCTCCTTTGCTAATGTCTTCGTTAGCGTATCTGCAGGGTTCTTATTTGTATGAATCTTCTCCAGTTTCAGCTGCCCATCCTCTAACACCTACCGTCTAAAGTGATAACTCAACTGAATGTGTTTCATTCTCGAATGAAACACTAAGTTATTTGTCAAATGAATTTCACTCTGACTATCACTGTATAATTTTTAATCCCCTTTACTCCTTTCCCAACTGCTTCCATGAACTTGTTCATCCATATCATCTCTTTGTTAGCCTCTATAGTTGCAACATACTCAACCTCTGTAGTAGATAAGGCCACAACCTTCTATAATCTAGAAATCTAGCTAACTATCGTCCCACCTACTGTGAATACATATCCAGTGGTGATTCTCCTACTATCTAGACTCTCCAGCCATATCTGAATCAACATAGCCACATAAATGAAATATCTGAACCTCCATAGCATAACTGCATGCTGGATATCCCTCTCAAATACTTGAGATATCCATTAGACTGCTTTCCAATGCTCTTTACCTAGATTGGCCATAAATCTTCTCACAAATCTCACTTCCTATGCAATGTCTGGTCTGGTACAAACCAAAGCATACATGAGACTTCCAACTGCTGAAGCATATGAAACTCATGTCATGTACTCAACCTGCTCATGTGATGTAGGACACTGATATTTACTCAATTTGAAGTGTCCAAACAAAGGTGTACTTACAGGTTTTGAATTCTGCATGTTAAACCTCTCCAACACCTTATTAGATATAATGTTCTTTAGACAAATACAAATTCTTGTTTTTCATGTCTCTATGAATTCGAAATGCCAAGAATTATTCTTTGTAGCTCCCAAATCCTTCATATGTAAATGTATGAGCTAGCGTTTCTCTTAAGATCAACAATGGCTTGCATAATAGATCTTGCAATAAGCATATCATCCACATACAGTAACAAAATAATAAAGGTTCCATTTTCAAGCTTCTTGAAATAAACACAATAGTTAGATTCACATCTCATAGTATCTATGCTCATGCATAAAACTATCAAACCTCATGTACCATTTCCTTGGGGCTTGTTTGAGCCCATACAGGCTCTTTTTCAATCTACACACAAGTTTCTCTTTACCCTTGATTTCATAACGAAGCGAATGTTGCATATAAATTTATTCATCCAAATCACCATGAAGGAAAATACATCTTAACATCAAGTTTCTCTAAATTCAAATATTCTACTGCAACTAAACTCAATACAATACGAATAGAATTCATCTTTACTACACGATAAAATATCTCACCAAAGTCAATACCTACTTTCTGTGCAAATCCCTTTCACCACAAGCCTTGCCTTGTATCTTTTCTGTCCACCCTCTTATTCCTTGATCCTATAAACCCAATTGTTTCTTGCAATGTTCCTCTTACCTACTAGAAACTTAACCAAATCCCATGTTTGGTTCTGTTTTAAGGAGTCCATCTCCTCATCCATGTCATATTCCTACTGAATGTGGAGTCTTCATCCTACATTTCTTCTTCAAAGCTCTCTTGTTCACCATTATCAGTCAATAATAAATAAGATAAGGAAGGTGCAAATATTTCTTGAGGTCTACTTACCCTTTATGACCTTATCACAGGATATTTGGGGGTGTCGGAGGCTCAATCTGGGCTCATTCTGTAAATTTGTATAAATCTTCAGATAGTGATCGATTGCCAGTCACCTCTAACCGATGTCAGTTCTGCTAACCGACTGGTTTTGATCCTTTGTAACTGTAGGTGGATCTGACCGATGTCGGTTAGGGGACTAACTGACACCAATTACTGTGTATTTCTATAGGTGTCAATCTTTAAAATCTGAGAGTGAATTTTCATCCACATAAATATTCTACAATTTTCTCATCCTTGGGTACCAAAACTTGATTCATGTACATTCTCTTTTCAGTCCATTCAATGTCACAACTCCTAACAATCTTAGAATCTTTCTAAATCCCAAAAATGGAATCCAAAATCACCAGAGCCATAACCAATAAAAGTACATCTCTTGGATTTAGCATCCAAACTTCTTTCTATTTTCTTTATCAACATACACAAAAGCTTCTGAACTAAATACTCAAAGAAAAGAAATATCTATGCTCTTTTCCAAGACTAATCTTTTTCTAGTATTCCACCATTCCAGTGAACTTGAAGGACCAAAGTTAATTAAATAAACTGTCTGTGTCTACTGCTTCTGCCAAAAATTGTAAGGGTAATCCAAAATGTATCCTCATACTTCTAGCACATTCCATGATTGTCATGTTCATTCTTTCTGCAACACCATTCTCTTGTGGTGTTCTTGGAACCATTCTTTCTCTGTGTATCCCATTCACTAAACAATAATCATTGAAAGCCTTACTACAATATTCACCACCATTGTCAGATCTAAGGCACTTTAACTTTAAATTTGATTCATTCTCGACAAGGGATTTCCATCTTTTAAAAGTCTCAAAAACATTAGATTTACGTTTAATACAATAAACCCATACCTTTCTTGTAGCATCATCAATGAAAGTAACATAATATTGGGATCCTCCATGAGAAGCTACCTGAGCTGGTCCCCACACATCTAAGTGTACAAGCTCCAATTTATGCTCCTTAGTTGCCTCAACTTTGAGAAATCTCACTCTCTTTTGTTTTCCAAAGATACAATGCTCATAGAAATCAAGATCTAAATCTTTCAAATCTTATAACTTACCCTTAGCCTTTAAGATCTGCATTCCTTTTTGACTCATATGACCTAGCCGATTATGCCACATGCATGCATCTGAATCTGAAGTAGATAATGTAGAAAAGGAATCAATAATACAGGTAGATAAATATAACATTCCTACCTTCTTACCTCTTTCCACAACAAAAGCACCCTTGGTGACTTTCCAAGAGTCTCCTATAAAAGTAACCATGTAACCAAATTCACCTAGTTACTTTGCAGAAATAAGATTCCTCTTGAGGTTTAGCACATGCCTCACATCTTTCAATACCCATATATTTCCATTTTACAATTTAAGATGAACTTCCCCTTTTCCAGTAATACTGCAAGGTTCGTCATCACCCAAATAAACATGCCCAAAATTTCCCTGAACATAATTTTTAAAATAACCCTTATTAGGGGTTGTATGGAAAGAAGCTCTTGAATCTAAAACCCATGATTCAATTCTACTATCCAAAGAAAGAATAAGAGCATCTTGCATTACCTCTGATGAAGTAAGATTCACCTCTTTACCTTTTTCTGGTTGTTGATTCTCCTTATCCTTTAACCAACAATATTTCTTTGCATGTCCTTTCTTTCCACATTTCCAACAAGTAATTCCCTTCTGGATTTGGATATGCTTTCCCTTGACTTTGATTTCCCATGGCTCTTACTCTTGGATCTCTCCTTTTGCTTGCCCCTACTTTCTATATTCAAATCATTTTCAAATGATGTTTCCTTTGTACTCTTCCTACGAATCTTTTCATTCAAGATTATACTAACCACATCATCAAACTTCAAAATATTATTAGCAGATGTTGTATTACTAACAGCCATTACCAAGTTGTCCCAACTATCAAGCAAAGATTATAATAATAAATGTGCTTTTACTTCATCATCAAATGGTATAGCAACTGATTTTAACTGATTTACAATAGATCAAAAATCATTCAAATAACTAGAGGCAGATTCACCTTCATGCATCTTAGAACTAAGTAGTTTCTTCATCAAATAAATTTTATTTGTAGCACTAGGTTTTTCATATAAATTAACAAGAGATTTCATTAAGTCTACCATAGAGGCTGCTTCTATAATATTGGAAGCCAAAGATGTTGTCAAGCTTAATCTTATAGATCCTAAAGTATTTCCATCAATAATCTTCCATTCTTCATCAATCATCTTCGTAGGTCTAGACTTCTCATCCAACGGTAAGTACAAATATCTTTGATACAGATAATCCTCAATCTGCATCTTCCATAATTGATGATTTCAGCCGTCAAATTTCTCTACCTTGTATTTATTATCTTCTACCATTGTTTTAGCTCCCACTCAATTAGAAAACCCTCTGTGAGTAAATATGTCAACACACAAAACCCTTAAACAAAGCTCTGATACCAGTTGTTGGGGTTATCACACCGGTTTTACAAACAATATATTAGATCTAAGCATACATGCAAATAAAAGTAGATATTCTACCAGAAGAAATATACAAAACAAGAGACATAAATCAACACCAGATTTAACATGGTTCACCTAGTGTGGGCTACGTCCACCAAGAAACAAGCCACTCTATTATCCAAAGCTTTGACAAGATATACAATGAAGATTTACAATCTTCCACACCTCTCAGATGTTCAATACGTTCTTTCATCAAGCTTTTTCTTCTTTACCAAGAATTATCTCTCACCTAATTATCTTGTAATTATGATCCATACACTTACTTCTAAACCCTAGCTTTTATGCTTATATATAGTCATTTATAGACTTAGGGCACTTAGCCATGCAATTACAATCAATAAATTTATTTTAATGCTAAAAATAGATATAATTCCCGAGAGTCAATTAAAACTTCGTCGCACAAGTAACCGACACCATTTTTGCCTAACCATCGTCAGTTCCTATTTTCCCTTGGATGATGCTGGTCTTCCTTGAACGATGCTGGTCTGACCTTAAGGGATGTCAGTTACTATGTTTTCCAACAAGTTCCAATTACATGCTAAAATGAATTAATTGAGCTCCATAACTCAACAGAGAGAATGGATGATGGAGGAAACAATGTTAGGGGAGGACTAACAACAATAATGACAAGATATGAGAGCTAACATTTGGGAGAGTTTGAGTAGTGGAAGGAGATTTATGAAAAGATTAAAGGCAAGGATAGGATGTGGATGATGAGGATGGATATGTTGAAGAAACAACACATGAAAGGACTATAAGAAAGTGGTATGAAGGATGATGGATCAATGGGGGGAAATAGTGGAAAGGAGTATAATTGCAAGTGGGATATGGTGTATGTATGTTATGATTTGATAGAATAATAAAGGGTAATAGTAGGAGAAAAAGGTTGATTGGTATGAGAAACTAGGAGGAAAGAACAATCAATGGAGGGAATTGTGAATGAGACATTATCCATAATGACAGGTTTACTTTGAGTATGATTGCGATGGTAAGTGAATAGTCAAGTAAATGTGCCAAAGTGGGGATGCAAAGGAAAGAATGGTGAGAAGGGTGATGTTCACACCATGTGGTGGAAGGGGAAAATAATGGTGAGAAGGGTGAGGTCGGAATAATTGATAGGAATATAAAGGTGATGCAGGATGGTGGATGGAGAAAGCACATGTCTCTGGTTTACCATTAAGGGAAGCCAAAGGATAGGCCCCAGACCCATACTTGTGCATGGTAACGTAAGGTCCAATCCAGTTGGGAGTAAATTTTCCCATTGGCTCCTTTATAGAGTAGTGACATTCTAGTTTTCTTTTAAAACAAGGTCACTAATTTCAAAGCTATGTTATTTGAGATGATTGTTATAAGCACGGATAATTTGATCTTGGTACACTTGATGATGTTCAAGAGCAAGAAGGCAACACTCATCTAACAACTCAAGCTATGCTAGACGCTCTTGGCGATAATATTCATCAGAAATGAAGTCACAGAGAGACACGTGCAAGGATGGAATTTGAACTTCGAAGGGAAGAACGAATTCAGATCCATATATGAGAGAAAAGGGGGCAACACTCGTGGAGGTATGGAAGCTGGTCTGGTAAGCCAAAAGAGTGAAGGGCAGCTGAAGATGCCAATTATGACCTACTTTATCGATGATTTTAGTAAGGATGTTATGCAAGGTCTTGTTATTCACTTCGGCCTGGCCATTAGTTTGAGGATAATAATGAGATAAGAAACTAAGCTTGATATTGAATGAGTCATAGATTTTCTTAACATATTTTTTTGAAGGACTTTACATTGTCCGTAATGATCTTATGAGGGACGTCGAAGCCAAAAATAATACATTAATAGATAAAGTTGATGATTTGATTAGTTTTGGTTGATGCAAATGAAATTAATTCCACCCACTTGGTGAAGTATTCAGTTGCGGTGGTGATAGAATGATGACGCTATGAAGAATGGGGATTGATGGTACCAATGATATCAAGGCCCTATTGTGAGAAGGGCCAAAGGTCCTGAGTTGGCTGTAAGCCTCGATAGGAATGTAGACAAGATTGGAATGCTACTGACACTTTACACATTTCTTAACATATTCACAATAGTCTTGATTAAGAGAAGGCCAATAATAGCCAAGGTGAAGAAAACACTTAGCGACAACCAAGCCACTAAAATGTCCACCATAAATGTATTCATGGGATTCTTGGATAGCATGAGTAGATTCATGGGATTTAAGGCATCGAAGGAGAATACTGTCGAGCCCACATTTGTAGAGGATTCCACCAAGAATGACATAGTGGTTAGAATGTTGTTAAAATGACCTTCTACCATTCTTAGATAGGTCTGAAGGAATGATGGGTTTGGATAGATAATTGAATATTTGAGAGTACCAAAGATCCAATGATTTAGGCTCAACAACATTAACATGAGGTAACTCTCAGACGTGAGATGGTTTATCATGATGACGAATAACAACCGAAAGTTTGGATTCATTAGTTTTCCATGGGATGAGAGACGTAAGGGAATCCATCCTGTCAGCAAAATTATTAGATGAGCGAGGGATGGCTTGAATAATATAAGAATCAAATTATTTAAGAAGAAAGAGGATGATATCTTGATAATTTTTGAGAACATCATTTTTACATTGATAAGTGCATTAAATTTTTTTGATAATGAGCTTAGAATCCCCATAGATGTCAAGGACTTGAACACCCAAAAGGACAAAAATTTCAAGACCTAAGATAATGGCTTCATACTCTGCTATATTTTTTGTGCATTCAAATTCAATTTTCCAGGCGACGGGCATGGGAATGTCCTAAGGAGGAATGAGAATGATGCCACCGCCTCCCCCTTGCTGAAATTTAGATCCATCGAATAAGAGAGTCATGCAAAGAGGAAAATACTCATGATGAAGATCGTTAATCGATTCATCAGGAAATTACTCATGAGGAAGATGAGTGGTAGGAAGAGGGGCTCCAGCTAATTGGTCTGTGATCACTTGGCCTTTGATGGAATTTTGAGAGATGAACTCTAGGTCAAACTTTTTCATGAGCATGAGCCAACAAGTGATGCGATCATTGTGGTAAGGTTTAGAATGCATTGTTTTGAGAAGATGAAAGCTAGTGAATACATAGGTTTTTTGATAGAGAAGATAATGGCGAAGCTTAAAAGTGGCGAAGAAAAGGGCATAACACAACTTTTTAGCTTTAGTGTAGTGAGTTTCATACTTGTGAAGGGTACAATTGATGTAATAGGTGGCCTGCTCTCTTCCTTGGTAATCACGGTGGGCCAACATGGCACCTAATGCATGATCAGTGGTAGAAAAATATAGATAAAAAGGATCCCCTTTGTGTTATGGTGTAAGAACAGATGGAGATAGGAGATACTGCTTAAGATCATCAAAGGATTTTTGGTAGTTATCATCCTAGTGGAAGTTGATGTCTTTACGAAGAATACAATGAAAGGGTTGGAAACGGTCTGAAAGTTACGAGATGAAGTGACAGATGGACTAAAGCCAACCTTGAAGACTATGAAGTTGTTTAAGATTGGAAGGAGGAGGAATCTCAAGGATGGCCTTGATTTTGGTGGGGTAAACCTCAATACCCCTGATAGAAATGATGAATCCAAAGATTTTTCCAGTTAACATGCCAAAAACACACTTGACAAGATTAAGGTGAAGGGAGAAATGAATAAGATGATCAAAGAGGATTTTAAGGACAAAAAGGTGATCGTATCGATGTTTGGACTTTCCCAAGAGGTCATCAACATAGTCTTCTATGTTCTTATTTATGAGATCATGAAAGATATAGGTCATGGCTCGTTGATAAGAGGCCCCAAAAATTTTCAAACCAAAGGGCATGACATGATAGCAAAAGGTCCCCCATGAGGTGATAAAGGAGGTATTATGTTGGTCTTCTGGTGCAATGAGAATTTGACTATAGCTAGAAAAACCATCCATAAGAGAAAGCATCTCATGACCAATGGTAAGATCTAAAATCTGATCAATGTTGGGAAGAGGAATTTAATCTTTAGGGAAAGAGAGATTAAGATCTCGAAAGTTAGTACATATATGAAGCTTTTTCGATTCTTTAGCGATGGGTACAATGTTAAAAACCCATTCGGGATGGTCAATGGGGATGATGAAATTGGCTGAAAGAAGACGTTACAACTCTTCTTTAACAAGGAGAACAACCTGAGGATGCATTCATCAAAGATTTTTCCTAACCAGTTTAGTGTTGGGGATGGTGACAATGTTATGGAAAATGATGGAGGGGTTAAGACCTGGCATGTCGGAGTACAACCATGCAAAGGCCTGGATGTGTGTAGATAAGAAAGAAGTGAAGGCTTTGAGTTTCTGTGGGTCCAGAGATTGGCCCACCTTAAGGATATGGGGCTCTTGAGGAGTTATAATATTAATGTTGATAGTGGACTCATTTAGGAGAGTAGAAGTGTCAGGGGGAAGGGAATTTTGGATGTGAGAATCCGCAAGCCCCATGTAAGAAATAATGGAGTTGTCATCGATGCATTGAAGAATGTCAATGGTAGGGGAATCCTCCCCTACTATCTATGGATGTTTGAGAGGAAAGGAATGGGTTTCATTTCCAACCTGATAAGGTACTAGTTTGAGGGAAATGATGGAAATTAAATTTTTTTTAGGGGGGATAGATATGGTATCATTTGGATTAGTGATATAATCAGATGGAGAGAAAGGAGGTGAATTAACGTCGATGAGAGAAGATGCAGAAGTGCCTAAAGGGGGAATGGAAGGATATTTATATCCCAAGCCAAAATTGTCACATGGTTCATGGGTTTTTTTAAGACATGGTTATGGGTACCTTTTTCATAACGCCCCATACCAAACCCCTTCCATGCACAATGGTAGAGGTATGTGTGGTCGAAGGATGGTTTACCAAGGAAGCTGAAACCACCAGCATATGGTTTGTTGTGTGGTCGGTCTTCAACATGAGAATAAAGGTAATCAAGAACGTCGCAGACCAGGTGAGTTTGGAGAAAATATGGGCCAAAGGAGATGATGGCACCAAAATTAAATTGATACATAGGGGCCTTATCAGGGTGGTCGAGGCGGTTAAGAGTAGGGAGTTGATATTCTCCTAAGGCAAGGTGCTGCATCACAACATCGGTAGATACATCATGTGGTAATGTAGATGAAGGAATAGAAGAACTGGTGGATGTTCCAGAAGAAGGGTTGGATTTAGGGATAAGCACATTATTTGGTCAATAGGTCATAGGACACGTCTTGAAAGAATGAGGATTAGTCGGGAGAGTATGAATTGTCCATTTGTATTCATATTTAATGTAGCAATGGAGGGTAGATGGGATGTGGTGCATGACATGGATCCAAGGATGTATGAGAAAAAGATTATACTGAAATTCTCCTTCTATAATGTAGAAGAGATCATGAAGGATTTTATGGTAGACACAAATGGGAAGAACAACTTTACCCAATGGGGGGGTGAAAAAATCATTGAAGGCACGAAGGACGGTAGGGGATTCAACAACAATGGTGTTAGGTAGTTTGACTTGTTGAAGGTGTGAGAAGAAATCATATTAATACTAGGACCATTGTTAATCATAGTTCTCTGGATGAATGTGTCGTTGATGCAGACCGTGATGAAGAGAGGAATATTGTGTTCTTCAGGTGGCATGTTGGGGATTTTAGAATCCTTGAAGGACATGGTAGTGAATGTTGCGAAAGAATCAGCTAGATCTATGAGGGGTTGAGACTCATTAGATGATACTGGGATGTGCTATAAAGCTTCAATCAGAGCCTGGTTGTGGTTAGGAGAGCTTTATATAAGCTCATAAAGTGACATATTAACTGGGGCCTAGTGAAGTTGTTTGAAAATGGACTGTTCGATGAAATTAGGATTAGGAGTGGCCAAAATAGATACTTTGGCCTTAGAGGAAGATGGAGGAGATGATAGGGGATGAGTAGTGGGAACATTGATGAAAACCTTAGGGTTTGACAGGGATGTGGATGAGGTAAGCTCCATAGGAGGAGGGATAACAACAAGAGTTTTTGGATTGATTTTTGTTGTGGACTTAGGGTCATGTGGGTTAGAGTGGGTGGTTATTTTAACAACGTTGATCAAAAGAGGGGGACCATCCCTAGGGAAATCCTCTTTTAGTGGTGGGTTGGTGATGTCCTTAGACGTATCTTCTTTTGGTGGTGGCATGTTGGCAAGATTCCTTGATGAAAGGGGTGGCTTAGATGTTCTAGTAGATGAAGGTTAGGATGAGGGAGTTGATGGGGTTGGTGGAAGAGTTGGTTCTCCCTCATCAAGGAGGTCATCATTATGGATAAGTTTATGTATGATTGTTCAAAGGGCCCTAAAGTGTTCATTGTCATGCCCCGGTTCACGGTGGTATGCAAAAATAAGGTTAGAGTCAAACCACGAGGGTCTTGGTGCACTAGGGTTGAAGGGTTTAATTAGTGAAAGGTGATTACCAAGGATTTAAGTAATTGATAAAAGATTGTAGTATAATATCTCTAGGGAATAGGTGATGATGGCGGTATCGGTGAAAGGGTTTGTGATGAAATTAATGATGGTTTTGTTTCGCGCGGAATGTTTCAACTTTTGGGAATAGAGTTGCTTCTATCCTTTCATTCCTTTTAGAAACAGATAAGGGTTAGGGCTAGGAGGAATACCTGTTGAATGTCGAGATGGTGTGCGCATACCATAGAGAGAGATCAGGTTGATTGCGAAGAACTCCTTTTTGTCTTGGAAGGACTACCTGCAAATAAGAATACAAGACCACAAGATTTTCATTAGACAATAAATGAGGGAACTGCCTTGGGCCCAGGAAATATAAAACTTCCTTTAGGTGGTCAGTTCCCCTGCTAATATGAATTAACACAAAAGATTGTAAAATGAAAATTTAATTGCCTCATTGAAACAAGTAGGGGGAAAGTCTGATTTCTGGTTTTGAGTCAAGGTAACCGATACCGGTTGCTACTAACCGATATCTGTAGGTTCTATGTTTTAGGGGCTTTTGGTGAGGGTCAGTTGTAGGGTGGTTGTGTTGTTTGTAAGGCTAGTAAATGAGTGGGATTAGGTAACGGGGTGATGAGAGGGTAGAAGAATGATAGTTAGATGTAATGTGTTGCTGGGTAGTAGATCTGGGAATAGATTTATGATGGCTGTGATTCAAAAAGTCTAAGAAATGTTATCAAAGAGAACATACAAGATTATACTTACTGTTTATTGACGAGAATGCAGGTCCAAGAACTATGATGACAAAGGCATAACTCAGATAGGACGTCCTGACGATCAAAAGCTAAGATGTCTTCCCTCACGATGATCAGCTGAGTGTCACAGGGCTCTGGTTGTGCAGTTGCAGTCTTGGGCTTGATGTCCTTCTCTGCAAACTCTTCTTGTTTCTTCACTTATCTCTGCTCGGCTAAGCAAATCCCGATCCTTTCAATGATTTCTCCTCCTTTTTGATCAAATGAAAATATGATCCTTTGTTTTTGGTTGGAGGTGGTCATTTACAGGGAACCGATGGCGGTTACACAATCGACGGCGGTCGAGTAGGAACCGGTATCGGTCAGCTCAAAGTGGGCTATTTTTGGTAAAATAGCCAACTTTCCCTCCTTTTCTCCCAAGGGATTAGTTGTGGGCTTGGTCAAGTCATTATGAGGTCAGTTTTGGGTGCGGGTGAGGAGTAATTAATCATAGGTGTGGATGTGGACCAAGTTATAGGTCTTAATTAGGTTAGTTTAGGGTTAAGACTAGGTCATGATGAGGTGGTGAAATGAGGTGGCAGGTATGGCGATGTGGATTTATCAATTATAAGGTAATTAATAAATAATTGTGTAAGGTTTAGGTGATGAGGTTAGGTTGCGAAATGAGATGCGGGGCACAGGGTGTCGTAAGATACAAATTTGGTGTCTACAGGTTTAACATGTGGTGGTGTGATGGGAGCCTTTGATATAGTATTAGATTTGGAAGAGGAAGGAGCCAACTGTGTTTGATTTGGAATAGTGGTTGATGATATGGATGACCTAGACTCAGTTTTGGGAAGAGGTCGTCATTGTGTCATTTTATTAGTGGCAGAGGTTTTCAATGAAGGGGATGATCCCAAAATAGAAGAATATGATGAAGGGATTGGTCCCAAAATAGAAGATGATGATGTAGGGATGGGTCCCAAAATAGAAGATGATGGTGTGGCTTTAAGAGGACTAGTATTTGGGGAAGGAAGCTATACCTTTGTTTGTGGATGTGTTAGAGACTTTTGGGTAAGGCAAACCAAGGTTTTTAATTTTTTTCGTGTGGATATTTTTCCTTGGTGAAAGTAGTAGCATCTTTGGTTATAATGACTAGTTTTGGAAGCAAGGTGTCTAATATTAATAGTGGGAGGGGTTTCTGCACAATGCGCTTAACTAGGTCTAAAAGATTAGTTGATTACTTGGGTTTAAGATGGGTAAGTGTACATGTTTTAGGTGTCATTGATATGATTGGTGTTTCATTTGCACCTTTATTGATTAGGGGATCAGGTAATGGTGTATTCATAAGTGGAACCTTGGATGTTGAGTGACGAGTCCATAAATTGGCCATAAATTACCATTATATTATCCTTCCAAGTTACATTTGAAAGTGGATTTAAATGTACTATGGGAACTTATAGTTTGCTTAAGATAGAGTATAGGATATATATCTTGTTCATTCTTTAGAAATATTTTGTTATCTATCTTGTTGACTAATCCTATTGATTATTTGGCAAAAGATGCAAAGTCTTAAGTATGCAAGCAATAAAGGAAAGATAATGCTAGTATTGGAAAAAGTGGAATTGATCATGAAAAGTACATTTAAATTCAAATCTAATTTCATATTTAGATTCCTCTTGAAAAATTATGTAAGTTTAAAAAATGGAATCACCTCAATCCGAGTTCGCATGCAAAATTTATAGTTGTTTTAAGTTAGCTGCGGAACTCACAGAGTTAGTTCCAAAACTCTCAAAGTTAGTTTTGGAACTTGCAGGTTTAGTTCCGGAACTCACAGGTTTAGTTCTCAGAACTCGTAGATTTAGTTCCAGAAATTGTATCAATTGAATGACAGTTAGTTTTGGAACTTTCAATTCATGGAAAAATTAGATTTAGTTCCGGAACTTGTAGATTTAGTTCCAAAACTTGCATAAAAGGAATGACAACTTTAGTTCCGGAACTTGCATCAACAAAATGACATTGTTTGAGGGATTGTGAAAACTCAGAGATTCTAATGGGAAATATGAGAGAGGTTTTCATTCATAGCAATGTGTTTAACAAAAACCTTTTCTACAAGTTTCACCAATGAAGAGAGATCTAACTTTTAGTGAGCTGCAGTCTGAGGAAAAGTGTATTAGACGAGCACTAAAAGTTAGATCTCTCTTCATTGGTGAAACTTGTAGAAAAGGTTTTTGTTAAACACATTGCTATGAATGAAAACCTCTCTCATATTTCCCATTGGAATCTTTGAGTTTTCACAATCCCTCAAAAACTGTCATTCCGTTGATGCAAGTTCTAGAACTAAAGTTGTCATTCCTTTTATGCAAGTTCTGGAACTAAATCTACAAGTTCCGGAACTAAATCTAATTTTTCCATGAATTGAAAGTTCCAGAACTAACTATCATTCAATTGATACAAGTTCTGGAACTAAATCTATGAGTTCTGAAACTAAACCTGCAAGTTCCAGAACTAAACCTACAAGTTCCATAAACAGAAACAAAAAAGTTAAATGGAAAATATGAGAGAGATTTTTGTTCATAGCAATGTGTTTTAACAAAAACCTCATTCATATTTGTTATAAGTTTTATCAATGAAGAGAGATTTAACTTTTAATGAGCTGTAGTCTGAGGAAACGTGTATCAGACGAACACTAAAAGTTCCATAAACAGAAATAGAAAATTCAAATGGAAAATCTGAGAGAGGTTTTTGTTCATAGAAATGTGTTTAACAAAAACCTCATTCAGATTTGTTACAAGTTTTACCAATGAAGAGATATATAAATTTTAGTGAGCTGCAGTCCGAGGAAAAGTATATTAGATGAGCACTAAAAGTTTCATAAACAGAAATAGAAAAAGTCAAATGGAAAATCTAAGAGAGGTTTTTGTTCATAGAAATGTGTTTAACAAAAACCTCATTCATATTTGCTACAAGTTATACCAATGAAGAAATATATAACTTTTAGTGAGCTATAGTATGAGGAAAAAGCATATTAGACAAGCATCAATAGTTCCACAATAAACAACAACAAAGTCAAATGGAAAATCCGGGAAAGGTATTTGGTCAAAATCATCTTTTGAGGAAAAACATCCTTCCAATAATGTAGGAGAGTAAAATCATTGTGATTCTTGTTACCGAAAATCAAGTAGAAGATTTGAGAGCAAATCTTCCTAAAATAAGCAAGATAAGATTTTACTTCAATAATATATCTCTCTCCATATTTTGTGGAGATGGAGATCTTAGTTGTTATAATTGGAATAAATATAAGATCAGATTGTATTTCCTAAAATAAGGAGTTGGTTGGATGCATGAATTATAAATGCAACCTTCCATATTGAGATATGTAATTTTCTTTCTCCCAATAAATAAAGATATGTTCTTTCCTCTCAAATATTCTGTAGTTTTAAAATCAGAAGTATGATTTAAATCCTCTTCCAAGAAATGAGTTGGAAACTCATTTTAAGGAATATGGATTTATGTATTTATATTTATGTTTATTCATTTTTCTGTAATTCATTTTGTTGTGTATTTTTTTTATTTTTGTATTGTGAAAATTCAGTTTGTTGTGAACCTGCAGGTGTTTCATTTAATTATGTTTATTTCCAATTCAAGAAATTTCAATTTATGAAAGTGTGTTTAAATTTATGTATGTGTGTTTAAATTCCTGCAAGTTTGATTTTCTTCATGCAAGTGTGATTTATTTTATGCAAACTTTATTTCTGCAAGTGTGCCTTTATTTTTGCAAGTGTGGCTTTCAATTTCTGTAAGTGTGATTTATTTTATGCAAGTTTGGTTTGTGTTTAAAGGAGTTGCTTTCCAAGATATTATTCTCTTAATGCCTATAGCCATTGGACACCAGCCTTGGAGTAACATTATTAAAATTGAGGATTGATGACCCTCGTCATTGAGGTAGAAGTAGTCATAATTGGGGTGGAAATTGGCATAGGTGTTGAGGAGGTTGATGTGTTCGCGGTTGTGATAGATGCAGAAGGGGGTTCAATAGAAAAAATCATAGATGGTGAAGATGGCAGAGTGGATGTAATTAATGCTGAAGAGGTTGTGGTCATGTTTGACGTTGATGGAGATGTGATGGTTGGTGTAGTGAGCGGATTTGTTGGCGAAGTAGGTTCCTGATCAACGACATCAGTAGTGTGAATGGTGTTAATGGTTTTGGTATTAAGAGGTTGGGATGTGGGATTCATGGTTTGATTTGTCAGAGCATGATTGGGCAATGGTTTTTTAAATATGTTGAGGGGTTGATTGGGTGAGGCATTTGAATTATCTACTTAACAATCTCCCTAATCAATGAGTATTTGGAATAAATATTTGAAATTTTGACATTTGTCTATGTTGTGTCCTCGTACTTGGTGGTACTTACAGTAATGGTCTTCATGATACCACATGGGTTTTGGTCTCGACTCATCAACTGATTAGATAGAAGGAAGTTTGATAAGGTTCACTGCCATCAACTTATAAAATACTGTACTATATGAATCCCCGAGAGGATTATAGCTGAGTGGTTATTTAGGGGCTCTTTGTTGATTCCATGCAATAGAAGTAGGTGCGGAAGATGATTTAACAATCACAACATTGGTAATTACCTTTTATTTTTTGTTTTGCATGGAGAAATTGGTAAATTCATGTTTAGGTTTGTTTAACCTTAATTTTAAATAACCCTGCTCAAGGGCGCATGTTTCAAGTTTGTGAGCCATGGTGAAGGCTTTGTTGAAGGTTCAAAATGATTATATTTGAAAAGTAGAAGATATATGATTTACACAGGAATGTGAGAAGAGATCAATGATATCAATTTGCGGAAAAGGGAAGGATAACTAGTTTATAATGCCATGCCATCATGTGACAAATTTTGTGATGGATTTGTCCTCAAATTACTGAATAACGTATAGATAATTGATAGTTAATTTGTGTGTGATGTTAATCAAAAAGTGTTATAAACTAGTTGTGCAAGTTGGGCGAAGGAGAATATAGAATATTGTGGGATACTATTGTACCAGTCTAGTGCGGGACTGACTAAAGGCATGGGGAAAGTGTGAAGCATTAAGTCCTGATCATGTGCAATAAGGTAACACACATGTCTGAACGCATGAAGATGCTTTGTGGATCCTCTTTGTTGTTAAACTTGGTGAATTTTGGCAATTCCTAATGTAAAGGATATGGTTTAATTGGTACAGATGGGTGAATAGGTTTTGTTTTCATGTAAATGTGCAACAGGGAAATTGACAATTTCTGAGCACAACAACTATACCCTTGTGCCAATTTTTTCATGTTTTATCATTCCCAGGCACCCCAAGTCAAATCTGTTAGTCTGGTCACCCCCTATTTGATGTAAAATTTATACCCTAGGTGATTTAGGAAAGTATAACCATTCCCCCTAGGTGATTTTAGGAATTCTGAAAAGATGATATCTTTTGGTAGTATTGAGAAGGGCTATCATTGGCCTTCCTAGGACTGGAACAACCACCATGGAGTGGAAAACAAGGGTAATATTCAACATGGAGGTTAATTGAAGACCTTAAAACATCATGGAAATGATTTTGGAAGGTTTGGGGAAGTTTTTAAATACTTGAAGTAGTTTGAGTAAAAGCAGGGTTCACGAGCCTAGGCAGTTCACAGGCCTAAAACAGCTACTGGGCTTCAGAAGAAGATTCCAGGAGCTTCGGATGGAGTTAGAAGTAAAAAAAAATATTCGAAACTATAATACCTACATTATGGTGAAATAATATTTTTCTCAACACCTTGGCGCATATGATTGACAGACAGTTTTTCTATGGCACAAGTGGAGTCTCAGATCAAAAATCTGATTTTTCATGGATCAGATGGTCGAATCAAGAAATGAGAACCAAATAATTGGATTAAAAATGCCATTTCAAGTCAGGATCATATAAAATTTCACCAATAAATTCCACTGGGAGCTCAAGTTATCTTCGTTCCAAGTTACCCTCTCAAAGGTAATTCAGGACTTAGTCATTTTTTTAGAGGACACATGTCAACACTAGGAGCCTGACAGGATTTCATATCCCTGAACGTCCCAGAGGTCAGGTACATCAGCCCTTAAAAAAATGCACCTCAGCCCGCATGTGACCTCTGGGACCCTCATATGACCTCCAAACCTGATAGTTCAGCCCCCAGGTGCATTTTTGGAGCAATCATTCCTTGCCATCGGATCGGGTGCCACGTGTCACCTCCAGGACCACCGTGGAAATTGATGTCCCTCATGTCCTTGAGGTCAGGGAAATAAGGGATAGAAAAATTTTCCCAGACCCTCCATCTATAAGTTTTGAATATTTAAATCCAGCCCTTAGCCGTTTCTTCCCCCTCATTTCTCCTTCACGGCTTCTCTCCATGCCATGGCCATGTTCTTGCTCGTCCAAACACCTGGTCTGCCATTGCTGATCCAAACCAGCTCCATCATGATCACCAAACTATCCACACCATGAATAATTAGCAATATGCAAGACTCAAAGAAAAATGGAGTGAAAAGAAATGAAGAACAAGGAGAAAATGAAGGTTTTTTTTGCCAGATAACCATGAAGTCACCCAATCTAGAAATCTTAATATCTCACAAGATACAAGTCGGATCGAGATGCCATATTTTGCATAATTCCTCATTTTTCTAGGTGATCAAGATGTAATAAACAAGAGGTCAAATGGTTCCCATAATCATTTGCTCCAACAAAATCCTCTCTTCGTGCACCGACTTGCATTCGTTAGATTTCCCATCATTTCGGTAATGGAAACGAGCTAAAAACTTACACACGAGCTCCAAATAAAAATCCTATAACAATGGATTTTTTTTCATTGACAAATGGAGACAAAAACTAGACCTATAAATTTCAAGCTTCATTAATGGTCGCCATGGCAACTCTGTGCCCGAAGACTCTGCCAGGTCAAAATTTCAAAATTTATTTCCAGGCATTCTAGTGGGAAAAACTACATGAAATTCAAAATGTGTGATCGTAATGACAAGAAGATTCCAAAAAATTATGTTCCATTGCAAATCAATTACTCAAAACACCTTTTCTAAAAATAGTAAGTTTTCCTACACATGCTTGCTATTTTTTGTAAGTCTTCATCAAAAGCGGCTATGGAAAGAGCAGTGTGCACTGAAGATCTCCAAAAGGATAGAATGATTATCCGGAGAAAAAAATAATGAAAATGACCACTTACTAAAAATAGTAAATCCCCCATCTGGGAATTTACTAAAAATAGTAAGCCACACTCAAAGGGCAGTTTTGCGACAATGGGACATTCAAAACTTCATCGCATCAAAGCTTTCCATCATCAAGGATCATTAGAATTCATCTAGGATGACATCTTCTCTTCTTCTTATTCTTCTTTCTCTCTCTCTTCTCTTATCATACAACACTCCCTCTCCTTAAGGTTATATTTTTGTGTTGAGGGTTGTACTTTTTAATATGACTTAAGTGACTTTAGAAATATAATGTAACTTTAAGTCACCTTGCTATTATAAAAGGGAATTAAATATTTAAAGTAGAATATGAACAATCTTAATTCATATTAAGGTATTTGAAAGGTCATGAGGAAGATGAGGAGTCAATTCTATTCTGTAAATTGTAAAACCACTCCAATTTCAAAGGGTTGGTGATTGATTTTGTAAACTCAAGAGTGTATTGAGAGAACAAAGGAGATAGCCAAATTCTTCCATTCTCCCCATTCTCAAATTTCCTCTATTTCTCCAATATGTACAACTTTGGTTTGAGAAATCAATACAAGAAGAAGGAGTTTCTAGCTTTCTTTGACTAAGGGGTTTCTTGATACTTTTTGGTCAATAAATTCTATTTGGTCTTGTTGCTATTTGTAGGGTTGTTTCTTCTCATGAATGCATGTGATGAAGTTTCCAACTAGTGTGTGTGCAGGAATTTGATTTTCTACCTGCAGCATTAGTTCTCCTACCTCTTTTCTCACCCCCCTTTCCCGCTCTTCAAAAAAATTCTTCCCTAGCAAGAGATCGCTAGCTTTACCATAGGTTCAGTGGAGTGCCCTTATTGGATCCCCAGTCGAAAGGCCACCACAGAAATCCACCTTTTCATGCGCATGCACATACAACAGCTACACCGATTAAGTAGAGGGACTTAGATTCCTAGAGCATTGGCAAGAAATCCATAAGTTTTTCCACCCAACAAATTTTCTCACCAACAAGTTCAATACAAATTTGTTTATATGATAATGAATATTTGGATACTAAAGTAGCATCTTTGAGGTTAGCTATCATATTCATAAGAACATGCACGGGATCATTCAAAAGATTATATTAGGGGAGGAGAGGTGGTGGTTGCATGTAAGAAGTGGCCAGATGAGTTTATTGGTGGATTTGTGGATGCATGGGTGTTTGAGGAATTTTATAGGGGTGAGTGTAAATCATGGGATGGGATTGAAGGGGTGGTTGTTAAAAGAATTGTTGTTGAGAAATGGGAACATGGTATGATTTTTAGGACTAGGTTGGTTGTGGAAATTGTTGAGTGGGGATGTGGGTGTAGATAGGTTGATAGAATGGGTGAGAAACTAAATAATGCAAAGGAACCATACAAGGGGGTTGGGAAGCAATGACATATATGTGTGATGCGAGAGGATCCTACTATTAGCATAGGGGATGTGATTTGTGGGCATGTTGGATAGGGGCACTAGTGATAATTGTGGTTGAAGAGGTGATATAAATGGTAGTTACAATACTTGTATTGATTGGAGGTAGATTGAGGGAAATGTGTGTGACTAACTGAGTAGTTTGGTGGGATGGTGGATTGGTAGAAGACAAAGCAAGGTCATGTTGGGATGTAAGGAGATCATTTATTATAAATTGGGTGTTTTTGGGATTGGTCTGATAAGAATAAAACTGCTAAAGTGGTGGACCATCTGGAGGAATATGAGCTTATTTTCTAAGGAGATAGTCTTGGAGATCCACCAGATTGGCATCAAGAAGTTTTTGGAACTCTGCATCGCCACGAGGAAGGATAGGAAGACCAAAAGGCTCCGATCTAATAGATGGTGGTGTGGCTAGCCTAGATGGGATAAATTGATGGTATAAGAAAGAATTGGTCTCATCTAAGGTCAAAGTGTGAATAAGGGGTCCTTGGTGAGAAACATTGATGAGGGGTTGAGTGCCCATGAAAGAGGTAATCAAGCCCAAGGGCATGGATAAGGTAGTTGTTGTGGTGGATGTTCGTTGATATGAATAACTATTAGAAGAAAAGTTGTGTTCCATTTTCTTAGCAGCTGAACGAGTAATTACATGCATGAAACAAAAAAAACTTTTACACTAACTAAACCAAGCAAGTCAAGAAAACAATTTATTTTTGTTTTTAATTTAGAAAGTGTGAAAAATAGAAAAGGGATGGATAACAAGGTACCTAGGAAAGGTAGTCTATGTTTGGTTTCAGGATGTTTTGGCTTGGGAGTCCTTAATATACCCGAAGGTATGAGAGGAAAAAGTTTGTACAAATTTTCTAACGTGGTCAGAACATCGCAGTGGATTTCTTTCAAGCAATGAAATATCAATCAGTCCACCTGGTAGGATGATGTTTTAGATGTGTTGATTTTTTTCGTGAGTTGAGGTTGTGTGTGATAATGTGAGATGTAGCAAGTTAACCCCTACTTAAACCATGTGAGTAAGCAAGATGCAAAAAAGAAAATTTTTTTGTTAACCCAAATCCAAATGTTATCTTTCGATGAAGACAAACATAGGAAAAGGGAAATTGTGATTCAAAAGGAGAAAATTGGGAAAAATGATGAATACCTGGATAACACTGTTCCATTTTATCTAGCAACAAGTTGAGGCAAGAAAAGAGTAGGATCCAAACAATCCTAATGTAAGCAATCCAAAAATGTAGACTATCTACATGGTCAACACAACAGAAATATAGAAGAAAAGATGGAGTTATCAATATGAGTATGTTGACTCAAAACGAAAAACTATTATGCGGTATCATCTTTACTTCTGGAAGATGATAACTCATATTCCGGTATCATCTTTTCTTTCTAGCACTCATTTGACCTTATAAAAGAGGTAAGTAATGTTATACGATAAAAAAAGACGATGTATGATACCAAAGTATCATTTTTGATTCTCAGGATCACTTGTGATAATTGCAAGAGAAAAGCATACATGCGACAGGTTACGAACTACAAACCAAAAAAGTAAATTACCATAAACCAAAAAAATTACTATGAACCACAAAATTTAAATGAAAAACTAATAATTTTTGAGAACAACAAGCTAAGTTAATATAAACCACCAAAATGATGAGACTAATGCCACCGCCAAATGAGTGCCAGAACCCTGCAAGCTAGTATTAAAATGATGATTTAAGAGGGTAATTAGCACGAAACAATTGAAACACCAAGAGTCTGCAAAAATGCAATCGGTGTATCTACTATTACCAGAACCTTCCCACATAACATAAAACATCACAAAACAACAATATTTCCCACAATGCAAGGTTTAACCAAAGCAATACATACGGTATAGAAAATGAAATTATGAAAGAAAACACAAGCAGAAAAATAATCGATAAAATAAGGAGTTGTGAAACCATTAAAAAAAATCATGGGAGGGTCCCACTGGGCATGCCAGAATGTTGATCGATTTTTCTTTTTTCATGTTCAGATTAGTGAGATAGATAAAAAAGAAAATCAAACAACCTCAAAGATCCAAGGCTTTATGGTACCTTGGGAGAAGATGGTGACAAGTGGATAGGTGCAAAGTGGATGTCCTTGCTATGAGCTTGATAGACCTAAGAAATAGAGGCAACTAAGAGAAAAATGGATTAGATGGTATATGTGGGGGATTCCCGACGAGGTTGGTTCTAAGAAGCACTAGCTTCCTTATGCGGATGTCAACCCCCATTTGATAAGATAAAATGATGTAAATGAAAGATACATGGATAACATGTAAAAATTGATAAATAACAGAACTTCTACCGATGTATAGAGAAGCTACTGATCTGATAAAAATAAATGCAAAAGAGAACCAAACCTGCATGAATAAATGAAAACTTGGCCTGGATGAGGGGAACCTGCCAAACGAGAATGAAAACTCTTTTTTGTAGGTGGAAGGATGCCAAGAAATGGGATTGCTAAAGGGATCATAAGGGAATGAGGATGATATGATGATACAAGTAGAAATACAAGGGCATTATGATGATACGATGATAATATGTGGAATCAAAATAATGCAAGAGTTTTGCTCCAATTTATAACTTGTTTGAAATAGGGGGGAAGCTCTTATTCATAGCCTGAAGAGGAGATTAATTTAGATAATCTTGATTTGGAAAAGTAACTCCAACTAAGTGAGTGGGGGACATGATTAGAATATTGAATTCATGAGTGGATTTTTATGGATTAAATGTGAATATTAAATTCACAAGTGGATGAATATGGATTTACTATTCGAATATTAAATTCACAAGTGGATGAATATGGATCTACTATTCGAATATTAAATTCATAAGTGGATGAATATGAATTTAATATTCATAAGTGGATGGATATGGATTTACTATTTGAATATTAAATTCATAAGTGGATGAATATGAATTTAATATTCGTAAGTGGATGGATGTGGATTTACTATTTGAATATTAAATTCATTAGTGGGATTAGATATGGAAAAAAATTTAATATTAAATTTATAAGTGAGATTACTTTTGAAATTTAAATTCATTGGTGGGATGATATGTATTATTAAATTCATAAGTGGAATGTCATCGATTACTATAGAATATTAAATTCGTAAGTTGATTTAAAAGGGATTAACATTAATTAATTAGATATGTATTTTTGGTGGGAAATGGAATTCGAATGAAATTAGGAGGGAAAATTCATTCGAATGGTCAAGCCTAATGCAGGAGAGAGGATGTCGGGTGAAGTTGAGGAACGACACCAAAAATTGGTTCTACACACAGTCTTCTATTTGATTTAGTCTTCACTTTTATTGCACCATGTTTTCCACCTAGGCTCCAAGAATTACTTGATGACTATATTCAAGGGCTTGAGTAAAATATTCCAAGAGGAGACTCTTCAGGCATACTCTAGAGTACATTTTTCTTGATAAGGCGTCCCAAAACAGTGTGAAGATAGGGGTTTATGCTTTGAAAATTACCTCAAGTAATCAAAAATTATACCAATAACTCAAAATTTACCTTCATAAGCAAGATAGAACCAATTTGCATTGCACACAACACTGCAACCTGGTTGTACCTTTTAGTTCATGACTTTATAAGAATGCCCTTGCAAAAACCAAGATGGATCCAATAGAATGATTTTCCTTGAAGTGCATGTTTGAACCATTATTACATGGTGAAGACCTCATATAAATTTGAATATATGTAGCACTTCAAAAACTTGACAAGAAAATAAAAAAATGACAGAGTTCAACTCAATACCTCAAGAAACAGACCCAAGAAGAGAAATAACCTGTCAGAAGAATGCTCATATCTTCTCTGATACTTATCCATTTTTCCTGAAACTTTTTGATAAACTTTAGTATTGGATTTATATATAGAAATTACTTCTATGATTTATATGAAGAATGCACTATATTTTTTCTTGGGTGTTAAGAAGACAGACAACTCCTTTTGAACTTCTTAAAGAACTAGTTTTAGAAAAGATTACACAAATTTCACACATCTCTTAAAAACTTGATGAAATTTGGCATGGAGCACCAAAATACACCCCTCTATATTATCCATGAGATTTTTATCCATATTTATTCATATAATATTTAGATCTATCTCACTTACCTTAGCTTACACTGTCAGTTCTCAAAACCAACTTTGGTTAACTTTTTAATTTTTCCTCTAAGAGCTAAAATTAACATTGTTTTTGCTCACACATGTCATAGAAACAATGCTTAGGATTCTACCATGCTCACATGGTATTTTCATGACCTGTACCAACTTTTCACACCTCATTAGGCTCTAGAAACAGGCCTAAAAGAGCTAGTTTGAACTTACACTTCCTCCAAATGACCTGTAAAAATATTAGAGCTCTTTCCCATGATGACATCATAAAAAATTACATGTATAAATTCTAAACCAAGCGCGCCAACCATTTCCATGCTTCTAATGTACTCCTACCTCACAAACCAGGTTTGTAGAACCCCGAAATTGTCCTGAAACCATCCTGAATGCTTATTGAACCACTGAGAAGGCACTACCAATTAACCTGCATGCCTTTGAATTTAATTCACTCCACCATTCAATTATTTTTCATTAATTCCACTTGACATCAATGACAACACAAATGACCAGGATTCAACAATATCACAAGATAAAATCAGTTTAAAAACATAAAAATGCACAATACAAATGTTATAGGAAAGTAAAAACATCTCCTTTATTACTCCAAGAGGTGAAGTAAGTATAAAGAATCAATCATGACCCCTTCTTATCCACTCATAATTCCAAATTTCTCTAGAAAAATGAATTAAGAGGCCAAGATCCCTTTTACAATGAAATTGTGGGAGATTTATAGAAAATTGAGAGAGAGAAGAAGGAAAAAAATGTAAACATACAAGTATGGTTCTAAAAATAGACAACACGTGAATAAAAGGCATGAAAAGTGATGATAAAACCAAAAGGAACACTCAAAATACCAAAATGTGTCCAAAAATAGCCAAAACGCATTCCCATAAAAGTAAAATGTGTTTTAAAAATAGATGCTTATTTGCATATTGTGTTTCCAAAATTATCAACTTGTGCATGCTCCAATTAAGTCCTCTTGCATGCTTTGATATTATTTTAGCTTTTAGATGCTCCAAAATTAAACCTTTTTTGAAAATAAATCTAAAAACAATTCATGGTCATCCCCGTGTGTCACAAATTTTCTGTTTTTTTTTCTTTGTACTACAGATTTTTTCGTGGCTTTTTAGCAGCTTTCCCTATGACTTTGTTTTCCTTTGTATCGTGACTTTTTCCATGGATTTTTATTTCCATTTTATTTCTGATTTTTCCATGGCTTTTATTTCCTTTGTACTGTAGATTTTTGTGTGGCTTTTTTTTCCTTTGTATTATGGCTTTTTCTGCAGCTTTGTTTTCCTTTATACTGCAGCTTTTTCCACAACTTTTCATGCAAATTTTTTTCCCTTGGTAATGCATCTTTTTGCATGGATTTTGTTTCCTTTGTATTACATGTTTTTTTGTGGTTTTTTGTGCAGATTTATTCCCATTCCCCTTTTGTTGTTTTTGAAAACTTTGCAAAAATTCCTCCATACTCCAAGTCCGTGGGACACTGAAATTTTTGGTTTCTTGGGTTCTTACTTCTTGTTATAACCAAATTAAAACACTCTTTGATTTTATTTTATCTAGAACGACTAGGAAATCAGTGTAATTGGGTAACATGGGACCATCTCTCAAGTTGTGGGGCCTGCTACTTGAGATGGACCTGTTATCCAAAATAAGCTCATGCTTATTTTTGGTTAACGACACCCATTTTCCCTCCTTTAGTGCTTCAATCCAATTTTTTAGATATTCTAAGCACTCAAGGTTTCCTGAAAATTTTTCCTTCAGTTGGGAAATTTCTTCCCCTTTCCAAAAATATAAAGAAGTCCTTCTAACTCCTCATATATCGCAAGTTACGGACCGGTGGGCCTTGGAAGGTATTTTTGCCCAAAAGCGGACCGGCGGGAGTTTTTAAGGATTTTCGCCAACGCAGAGAGGTGGGCCGGCGGGAGATATTTAGAATTTTCACTAAGTGGAAAATTGCAATTGCAGGGCCACGGAGGAAAATTTTCCCAAGTGAATTTTGGGTTGGCGGGTCTGCAGGGAGTTTTAGAACTTTTGTGCTTTTAGCAAATAGGGTGCAAAGTGAATTTCGGGCCCGCAAGTCTGCGGGGGGATCTTAAAGCCAAAATGAAGAAAATTGCCTAAGGCCTGCAAAGGGACACATGGCCATGTTGAAAAGTCAAAGGGGGATGGCAGATCATCGGAGGCAATTTGAAATTTTTGCCCCGAGAAGGCGCAAAGTGAAAAAATGAGTTGCACCTTCGTTGACACCTAGAGGAGCCATGCGTCAAGCCTCAATTGCATGCGGGTCGGTGGGCCTTGGAGTGACTTTTTTCCCAAATGGAAAAAGTGGACCTTCAGGCCCAAAAATGATTTTTTACCAAAAGTGAACTGCGGGGCTGCGGGGCAATTTTTGCATTTTATATTTTTGGTGCTAAAAGGTACAAAGTGAGTTTCGGGCCCGTAGACTTGTTGTGCTTACTGTTTTTCACCATTTTTGTATGGACCCGATTCAAAACATTCAAATAGAAATATCTTTCGACCCATTCCCCGAAACCCAAAACATTTGGCACTGTTGGAAATATCTCAACCTCCTATATGCCATGGAAGCATAAAATATCATTTTTAGCAGGTGTTGGTGGGTGAAGAATAGGAAAACATCTTTCAAGCCATCAATACGGGATCTGATTTTTTCAACAACCCAAATTTGATTTGATTCGCTATTCTTCCTTCTCCAATATGCCAAATTAGACATGGAGAGGCAGATTTGACAGATTATAGGAAGATTTGCAGGGCATTAATGGTGGGTGGTTGAATTCTCAAAATAACACCCATTTTCCTCCTTTCTCTCTATTTTTTTCTTCGTTCTAAACTTCTATATATTGTAACACTTCTCATTTGAGATGGAGAGACATTTTGGGTGTAGGGAAACTCTGTAAAAATTTGTTTCCCAACTCCATTTGAGTTAAAAAACCTTCTCCTATGCTTGACAAGCGGATTTATACCTCTGAACAACAATGTAATGGTCTGTGCACCCATATAGAGAAATAATACATGTTTTTGTGGTGTTTCTTCAACCCTTTTCATTATTTTGTTGTTCCCCTGCCTTTCCCTTTCAAATCTATTTTATGTGCATGTATTTCACATTTGTAGGTGCATGATGTTGTGTTTCATGGAGTTTTAATGGTGGATTTGGATCTGGGTTTGGTCACTTCTATCTAACCTTCCCATCTTCCTCTTTCCCTTGTTTCATCCTCTCTCAATAGAGTATCTCACCCCTTTCCTTCTTTGGTGTATCACCGCTTTAGTGGAGGCTTTCTTTCACTCTCTCTTTCTCTCTGGTTCCTTGGAATGGTTAGATTAGGATAGTCTAGTTTTTGCATGTATTAGAGTAGCTTATGGCAGGTAGTTTAGGAACAAGAACCATCTTTCTCTGGAGGATCGTCTCAAGTTCGCAAGTCCCAAAGCTTGAGAGATGATCCAATGTTATTCAATCACACTGAATCCCCCTCTCACAATCAGGCCATTCGGGGGTGTTGTGATTTTGCACTAAAAGGACCTCCATAGAAGGTTGGTTCCTCTTCCTAAACTAATGTTGCAGCTACTCCTAATACTAGAAATACACTTATCTAATCCTATCCTATGATTCCAAGGGACCAGGGAGAGAGAAAAATACATAAAATGAATAAATCCTACACTAAGGAGGTGATAATACAAAGATAAGGGTGATTAGGACACTCTCCAAAACTAAAAATGGGTAAAAATGGAGGTAGAGAGGGTACATAGAATACCACAGTTCATGTACTCACATTTACTACACCATTTTAATGAAACAAAACCATTTTTTAGCTTGCAAGAATATAGAAGATGCACAAAATACCTTTGAATGCAAAGCAGAGGTCAAAGAATGCAATAACAACAACAAGGATTGAGCAATAAGCACAAGATTGATTTTAATTAATTTTGAAATGTGACACAGTCCATTATAATGAGATATAGAGGCATGGAGTTATTGCAGAACCCCAAAATGGAAGGCTTTAAGCTCATGATAAATTGCAACAAGTTGTAGAATGGGAGGAGCAGATAGAAAAATGTCTAACAACCCTTAAAAATGAGCACTCCATTTATATATATAAGAGAAGAAAGAGGGGGAGAAGAAAGGGGAAATCCCAAAATCTACATTTAACCACCATTAATGAGCATTCAATTAACTAAACATTCATGGAGAACCCTACAAAACCCATCCCCTTATGTACCTTAGCTTGTTGTAGAAGAAAATGGCCTCCCATGCTTCATTAATGACCTTACTATTCACCTATAAGTGATCATTTGAATCTGGGAGAGTTTCTTTCATTTTTAGCCCACTTGACCCCACCAAATTTCTTATTTCTTGATTTTTGAGTGAAGAGGGAAAAATCAAGATTCCAACTACTATAGTTTTGTCTAGTTTGGTTGAGTATGGAGAAAGTTATAATCATTTTAGTGCATGTCACCTTTGGCTCATTTTACCAATTCTCGAGCCTAGGCATTTAATTTTCTAGAACTAGATATTTTCCTTTTAATTTTCCACCAACTACATTTATTTTTCATATTTTATACTTCATGAGTGTAGAGGTGGTGTCATAGATCCGAAAATCTAATTTTACTGAAAAAGTTACATTGGGGTATGAGTTAGGGTGATGTGGTTCTAGTTGGCTCATTGCCAGCTCACCACATGACTCAGCGGGCCATCCTTATCATCCCTATGTGTTGTCCTATTATCTAGTCCCTTACCCCATCTTGAGCTCACCACATGACCCCATGCATCTCGGTGAGCTCACCAGACAATTCCTATATCACCCTGCCTTCAAATCCTCGACGAGCTCGGCAAGATCACCGAGCTATACTCCTACCCTTGCATGTACCGTAGACCTCAAGCCTCTGTGGGGAACTAATTTCCTATGGTACCCATTCCACCTAGGCCTCGTGTGCTCGAATCATCCATAACCCGCTCAACAAGCCCATTCTACCTGAGCCCTCTAGGCTCGTACTCACCGCTTTCTCCTCACACAATACCAACCCAATGCAATGCAATGATTTCGAGTACTTAGGGAACTTGAGCATGATACCCCATGTACCTCCTGGGACTTACAGGACCACATCGGCCCTATCATGCATGAAAAATAACTCCTTCAACTCACCGACTCGCTCGAAAATTCAACTCAACTCGCCCACAACGCTCCTTTTTATCCCACCGAGTTGTCAAATAGCTCGGCCAACCCGTTGTAAGCTCTATTGCAACTCAGCTATGACTCATCTTGGTGAGCTAACTCAACTCACCCGAGTAGCTCGCTAAGCTACTAAAAACAATTGGCCAAATTTTCAAATTTTTCCAACCTTTTCCATTTTTTTAACCAACTCAGGATTTTCTTGAGCTAGGGAGTTGGATAAAATTTGAATAAATGCGCCAACATCCAATTTTACTCAATTTTGTCCATTTTATCCAAAAATTGGCTAAGTTGAGCCCTTTTGAATCTCATAAGAATGGAAATGCGCTAAATGATTCTGAATGCCCCAATATTAATTGCAAGTGCTCCAAAAAGTGGAAACTACTTGAAAACTCCATATTCTCCATTGAAACCCTGTCAACTAGTCAAGTCTAATTCCTCCCAAGTTGTCCATTTTTTCCAGGGGTAAAAATGGATAACAGGTCTACCATCCAAATTTTTCTAAGTCTAAAACTTTAATAAGTTGTCCAAATAAGCATGGGGACTTATTTAGATAATAATTTGGATACTTTCTAGGACATCTTCCTACTAGATGTAAAAAATCTAATAGCCTTGAAGAATCTATTGGGCATGGAGTTGTGTGTTAAATGTTGCAACTTATTAAATAGTATGAGACTGAAAATACCTTCTGTAAATAACAACAATTGTGCTAGAGCACTTATTATAAACAAACACACTAGCAAAGTGCACAAGGCACACAAGAAATGAAACTAAAAAAACAATGTATATGAAGTAACAAACTACTATATAAAAGGACGAAATACAATCTAAATAATTTTTTTTAGGTATATCCCATTAAATGGGTGTTGTCATGCATTTTTTCTAGCCCAAAAAATTTAAAACTTTGAGTCATGAAAACTAAGCCAAATGTGAAATTTTATGCCTCAAAGCCTTCTCAAATCCCTCTAACTGATTAGTTTATCTCTTTCGTGTCATGATAATTTTCAAACCTTGCATGTTCCTCTTAATATCATTGAATAAACATGTTTCAAGATGTTCAAAATGGTGTGATCAAGGTGCATTATTTCATTCATCGTAAGTAGCCCTAACTAAAGACTAGTTCTCTTACAAGGCTTAGGAAGGACAATTTTGGTCATTTTAGGGCATGTGTGCATCCTCTCCACAAAGGAAAGTTCTAAAATATCATAATCATCTAGAGGTGATATTGGAGAGCCAGGAAGGTTTTGGAATTTATTTACGAATACCTAGGGAAGATTTGGAGGTTTAGGGATAGATTCTGTTCAAAAGCGGGGTTTTTCAGGTGTAAGGAATGAATGGTCTAAATATGAACATGAATTTATCTAGATGATTTCAAGAGATTCTATAAGGATTTATAATGAAAAAAATTATAGGAATCTTAAATCTTCTATTAATCCTATCTAAATGGTGAAACCATAGCATATTTTACACAAGACCTAATTGATTTCTCAAGGTAGGCTCAACTATTTACAGGAATACCCCACTGTCCCGACAGAAAAAGGATACATTTTTTGGATATTCAAGCAGGAATCTAAGTTCTAAAATATATTTCATTGATCTTATAAAGGCCTCTTGGGAATCAAGATAATCATATAAATTTTCATGTCAATAAGACCTTTCCAGAGCTCCGGGAGTGAATTGTATCTTAAAGTCCTCTCTAATGCAGAGGTGAGTCGATCTCATACTTGAGCCAGATTTTTTAACTGATCATATGTCAACTTCTTGCTCAATGAACACTAATTTTGTGTCCCTCTTGTTATCATATGGATTCCCAAGGGGGGAAATGGGACATGCAAAATTGCACCCATGAGCATGCCCCCTCTCTTGTCCCTGAAGGTGTGACTACCTTTATTGAAAGACCAATAACTGTGTTTACATGGCTAAGCTACATTTCCCCAAGCATTGCACCAGATCTTGCCAAGTGTCATGGATCTTGCTAAAGTAAATAAAATTTGTCCCTTTTTTCCCTGGAATCCAATGAGGACAAAGGAGTGGAATAGAATGAATTGAAATAACATGCAAGAGTTAGGTATAAATCTAGCCTAATATTGCATGAAGAGGAAAGATTCATAACCAACACGTTTCTTATCCCACGTTTGAGTTAGCTCAAACAAGAACTTTTTTAATCTCCCTCACATTGCACCAAAGTAGATAATCTACAGCTTGGCATCATCTTGCTTTGCTAGCACAATTCATGATTCCTCTTGCCCCTTTTTCCAAGGGAGATCAAAGAGGAATATTTTAAAGTGTAAGATATGAAACACCCTAACATCCAAAAAATTCATAAGAACATAAAACGTTACAATAGGCAATGAATGAGACACAAAGTTCGTTTTTTATTAAATTCACCCCGTTTTTCACAAAAGTAACATCAAAGTTTCTTCTTGAAAATAATGCAATACGACAACAAGATCATAGTGCTTCACAGGTCTGATAATTCATAGTTCAACAAATGAGCCCCTCATGTCTCTGGGTTATAACCCAATAGTTGGTTACACTGTATTTAGGGTTATTCACATGATCATTAAATATGTAACTCTAAGTGACCTTTGAATTTCACAATCGAAGCTTTATTAAAGACAACCCAAAAAATCTGAAGATTACTTAAGATATCCATTATCTCCACAAACCACCAAGTGACAATACCTTTCAGCTTATACAGTAGATTCGATCTCCAATGGTGCCTTATCCATTGAACATGGGAATCCTCCTATCACAAGCGTACTGAGAATGATAGGACCCTAACTTACTGTACAAGATTTGATTTTCATTAGGAAATCAAATCCTTTGGCTCCAAAATGGTGAAATCCTAGGTTCTACCGCTAGTTTCGATGAGTTGATAATAATCTAAACCATATTCCAGATGACCCCAATGCCAAACATATTTGTCTGTATGGTGCCAAGTTCTCTTGGTCAATGATTAGACTCAAAAGGATGCTCCTTCAACTCCAGAATTTTGACATAAATGAGCCTCTATGCATATCTAGGACTCATCCTATGTCTATTGTTGTATTGATGACCTTCTTGCAACTTCGTTGCTTTAATTTAAAACGACCGCTACACATGGCTAAGTGATGATAAAATGTTGGTGGGAGTATACATGTCCTTAAACAATGGTGAATATTGCAGAAAAAAAAACCTCCTTTGAAAGAAAATGATATGGCTATACATTCAACATACTAAGGATATGAGCATCTTCATGAAGCTTAGCTGTTGCTATTGATTGTGTCCCTCGGCCTAAAATGAGCATCTTTGGGATCCAAGTTTTACGAGACATAAAGGCCCAATGTGTTTATTTGGCCTTTAACATTAATCAGTGAGTAAATAATCATCTGGGGCAGCAATTTTTACATTATGCATATTAGGAAGGTGGATGATATGGGATTAATTTCAAATCTTGAACGATAATCCAATAATTGGTGCTTGATCGGAAATAGTGATGCCGAGATTCCTATATTAGTACAATATAGGACTTATATCAAGTCTTATCAGCACAATATCAATTGAATCTCGAGCGATCACCAGGTCACTTTATAATGCTTGTAATATTACAAGTCCATAGGACTGGACAGTTCATTTCATCACTCTCATGATCCACTTGCCTGGAATCGGCAAGGTCTTCAAATTTTTTTTCCATCATTATTCGGACCATGCTTCGAGAAAGCAGCTTCGGATTCTTAGGAATGATTCAGCTTCGAATGTCACCTATAGATATAGGGCTTACATTCAAAATGCCTATAATAAATATAGGACTTGATATTTACCTCCACATTATTTCTCCATAATATGGCCTTATATTTTTCGAAGGCATGCTCATATTCTCCTCGAAGGATTATCCTTCGAATATATTTGCAACTTGGGAAGGAGCTTGTGATCTTGAAACAATAGGTTATGAGAGGTTATTTCTGATCCTTAGGAGGTCCATATTATGTGAATCTTATACCACGATCCACCAGTTCAGGTGACCCCAACCAACAATGTTGGCCGAGTTGGTTGGGTCGATCTAATGATAAGGGGGAGGTCGTGGGTAGACTCCCTTCATGAACTACCTACTCTGAAGTGCTTGGTCATTTGAATGATCCCTGACACGCTTCAGTGGATGACTGTGTTTGAAGAATGGCTGAACCACCATGTTGCTACTAATTTCTGAGCACTGTTAACGATGTGGGGTAGAAATAATCTCTACTCGAGCCCTAGAAAATCCAAACTTCTATGTCTCTCTTCCGACTTCTTTCATGACCCGCTTCATGCATGCCACTAGACCTATCCACCCCAGTGTGGATTATCCCACGTTGCATGGGGATAGTGGATGTGGGAAGGTACTCTTTTATTGCTTGTGGTGGATGATTGGATGGTAATGTTGTTGATCTTAGAAGCCACTTTCCTCGACGTTTTGTCCACCGTCGAATTAGGTGCCAGCTTTCCCATCCTGAAGCATCATCGATAATGGATTGACATTTGGCAACTCTCCCCTGTCATAACTCGAGCTCATGCTTCCCTCAACTCGTCTGGTTGGTTCTTTCGATAAAGAGAAAATACCTCGATCTAATGTGGCAATCCAGACCAATCGTGGCAATGTAGTGTAAAGGCTACAACGTGGTATGAGGGACCCACCACATCTTCATCATCATCTATGATTTTTTGAATCGAAGAAAACCATATTTAAGTGTAGAATATCGTAGGCTCTGAGCAACATGTGACCTGAAATTATCTCCTTCAACCAATTCTTGCCACATGTTCGTACCGAACTTGTCAGCCCAAACCTCTGTCTCATCCTAGGACTATGTTGGTACTTTCCCCCCAGAATATTTGACATATATCCATAAATTTCACATACTGGGCTTTGTTTCCCACATATGGATTGATAGTCTATCAGAGAAGCTCACGGAGTCTATTTCCACACTGTGATGATGCACTAAAAAGATTTAGGGAACATTGGTTTTCCTCTAAAATTTGAATCCGGAAATCACACCTCCCCACTGAATGGAGGCTTTTTGTCACTAAAAATATACTGATTTTCCACTCCTTTGATCATGAACCCTGCTCACTATTAATGCCCATCTATCTCTGTAGTTGATACTTAGGAAGTCTCCAAACGGGGCTACTTCTCTAATCAGACATTCAGTTTAATCACTGGGACCTGTAGGCACTAGGAAAAGGATGAGAATTGAATAAACCAGGTTCCCCATTGGGAAATGACATCTATGGTTTCTTAAAAAAATCTTTCCTCTGTATTCCAATTTAGGTTCCAAATCACGTGGAAGGTGAATGCATTGTTGACCCTTCTGAAATGGTGAGAGTTATTTTTGAAACTTAGTTGCGGATAGTAATCGAAGACACTATTTGATGGACCCCTGATTCCTCTTGTTTTGAGTCCCAAAAATAGCTTTCTTCTTGCCACCACATAAGTTAGATATGATGTCATGTAGAAGCATCCAATCATCTTAACTTCGATCAATTGTTTGTGAAGGGTATCACTGATGATGGTGGCCCAATCCACAAACTCTCTCTTAGCATAGGATGATACAGATAAACTGATACATCCATGGGTGGAAAATCCTGAGCAGAGGGTAAACCAAAAACTCAACTTAAGAGAGTAATCATGTCTTTTTATTTCTTCCATAAACTCAATGTGGTAGAGTTCTTTAGGAAGCTGTTCAATTCAGGGCTTCTTGGTCACTAACCAGTTGTTATTAACCATCTTGCTCCACCTGAGGGGTTCTTCATCCCAAAATTCTTGTGTTGACTGTCGAGTGATATCCGCATTCTCAGGGAAGTTGAGTATGTTGAGCAATTCCTCAATGTTCTCTAGTGTGATTAAGAGGAAAGGCTCGTGATTATCTTTAAAAATTCCTCATCTCTCGAGATCATAATGCTCCATGCAAGCGATAACTAGCTCTGCACACTGCACCGAGACAATAAATGGTGTTGCTTGGGGTAGACCACTATGGTAAAGCCTATCTGAGAATATGGTCTTGCCTTCAACTTTCACCTGATCGCAGAATTGTTGCACATTGATGTGACCTAGATTTGTATCAATGATATTGTCGAATGTTGACTTGATAGAACTGGGAGAGATGATTCCTTGAAATTCATACTTGAGTGTGGACTTATTCGATTTCTCCACTGGCTTCCTCAATTTTCTTGTAGATTTATTATATTTTTTGGCCATTATGAATTTTATAGAAAAATGACTTAGGCACGTAAACCAATGTAAACGAGGCTAGGTATTAGTCTCCGAAACCATCGTTAATGCAAGAGGAATATAGCTCACTTTAATATTATTATTATTATTATTTTAAAAATAATAATAATAATCGATCCTGAGTTACAATTTTTTTAAAATGTCAATACAAACATATTGAGACTGAGCTCGAGTTCCAAATTTGGCGATAACAATGATGTTTATTTTTTAATTAAAATCTCCCAATTTTAATATTTTGCCGCAGATCAATTTAATCTTTGTTTTTATTCACCTTGGCTGCATGAACTACTGATTTTTTTGCATTAGAAGAATCCTAATTTTGTGAATCCATGGAAATGATTTGTATTTCTTGGGTTGTTTTCTTTCTTTTTATCTATTCCAAACTGCTGGTTTATCTCCCCCTATGAGTGGTAAATTCCTTCATGCTTGGGAATGCATGTTATTTCTTCATGAAAAACCTACGTGGAATTTTTGTTGTTCTTGTTTTCTTTTGCATGCGTGGAAAACTATTCTCCCTATCCCTGGTGCCTCCTCCTTTCCACATGTGGATTCTCCTTTGTTGAGCACGTGGAGTTTGATTTTAATTTTTTAAAACTGTTCTTTCTCCTTTCTGGCCTGTATGGGATTCTTCCTGGTCAGGGCACATGGAATTTGATTTGTTTACTATTTCACCTCTTTATCCTCACGCATGGAGATTCCTGTCCTAAGGTAGCCTACTCTTTCTCTCTCTCCCTGCAAGGGAAGAGTTCTTGATTTTATTTATTTTCCCTTTCAAAACATGCGTGGATTCTCCTTTGCTAGCGTGGAGATTTTCTTTGACATTCAAATGAATTTGCTATCCTTCTTTTCCTTCTTCCTTTGCATGCGTGGGTTTTGAAATAGTTCTTTATCTCTTCATGGCGCGTGGAAATTTGTTCTCTTTTTACTTGGTGCCTCCTCTGCCCAATGCGTGGGCTCAAAACAAATTCCTCTTTTTGGACTATTTTCTTTCTTCCCAAGGTGTTTGGACAAATATCTTCTTAGTTGTGTGCTCCTTTAGGTTGTGAATGCGTGGGATTTTATCCTCTTATTTTAACCAATGCATGAACAATATTTTGCTAAAGCTTGGGAATGCTTTGACAGTGTGCATCAATGATCTTTCCTCTTTGATCTTGCTTAAAACCTCCTATGTGTGAACAACTTCTCAATAAAATGTGTTTTGCCTCTGACTCTGACTACCTGGTGAATGCGTGAGAGCTGCAAAAATGTGGCTTTGTTCTTCCTTGCATGCACGACTGGTATATCTTCCTTCACAGTGGCATGAGTTTCTCTTCATTATGGGATGTTGACAAAATATTATGTCCTTCAGAAGAAATAATAAGCAATCGAAAATCTTCGCATGGCTTTTTCCAATGAGTTTGATGGAGGAAGTTATGGGGATTAATCCAACTTCCTCTCTTCTCGAGTAGTTGACTTAAGTGCCAGGGGGAAATGGGGAAAGCAACGGCCAATTTCCAATGGGTATGGAAAAGTGGGCTGGTAATCCCCGTTCAATTTTCCCATGTGAGAAATTGGGGAATTTCCTGCCTGTTAGCTAATCCATGATTTGGCAATTGGTGGAGAAAATCCCACGTGTCGGGAAATTTGAAGAAGATTGACAGGAAAGCAGAAATCCGGGTTTAGGAAGCCAAATTGGCATTCTCGGCAGTTGGAAGCGTAAGCTTACTTCCTCGGCAATAAAAATTTGTCGAACAAAATTTTAATTTATATTTATTTAATTAAATATTCTCAAGTTATTTTAAAAGTTAATTTTATTAAACAAGGAGCGATTAATTAATTAAATATTAATTAATTAATTTTAATGTATTTTAATGTGATTTAAAGCTTGGCGGGAAGAGTTCTTTCCTGAAAAGGATGAAACGAAGACCGAAAAGATCACAAAAATGAAACGATCGCGATGAGGGAAATGAATCATGCAAAGTAATACTTTTGAAAATTTTCAAAATTTTCATTTTTAAAAATTATTTTATAATTTTACAAAGTCAAAATTAGCTGATAACAGCTGGCTCTAATTGGGGACAAGGACTTCATGGATGCAGCAATGGACCGAGAACAAAATATTCATGAACATGATATCAAAATGATGGGGCACAAAAATGGGGCGACACAAGAGAGGAGACCAAAAAACAGGGAAACAGACAAACCAAAATCCTAATTACCTATGTACATACGGGGAACAAATTGTTTTCAATTTTGATAGTGCTTGAGATATTGCCCACTGTAGGGAAAAGACAAATGAGTTCCATCAGGATATGACAAGTAATAGGTACTATCTCCAAAGAAATTTCTTATTTTGAACGGGCCTAGCCACAACGAATCAAACTTCCCATGCTTTCCTTTCAGCTCACGTCTTTTGTCCCAGAGAAGAACTAAGTCATTGATTTGAAACTGTCTCTCCCTAGTTTTCCTGTCAAACAATTTCTTTACCTTGGATTGATGTTCTTTGATCCTGTTTGCCACTTGACTTCTTTGTTCCTTGAGATTGCTTAGGAACATGATCCTTTTATCTAATGCATTGGTGAAGCATTCATCATCAATTTCCTGAGCTAATTTTAATACTGGTAACTCTAATGTGATGGGAATTTGAGCATCGGTTCCATATAAAAGTTGGAATGGAGACATCTCAATTGCCCTTTTTGGAGTTATGCAGTCAGCCCACAATGCATCATATAACTTTTTGTGCCAAGGTTCTTCTACTAACTTGCGCACAATAGTAATGATGTTTTTGTTACTGGATTCAGCCTAACCATTTCCCTGAGGGTAGTAATCTGATGAATGAGACAAAGATATCCCATATCGATAATAAAAACCTATCATATCTGCAGAAGAAACATTTGAGGCATTGTCCATCACAATCTTGTGTGGAATTCCATAACGAACCAATATATTTTCTTTGATGAAATCACAGATTGCCACAGTAGATGTTTGTTTCACTGGTATAGCTTCCACCCACTTTGTAAAGTAGTCAGTGGTGGTGAGCACGTGAGTATGACCAGCGCTAGAATTAGGGTTCAACACCCTGATGAAATATAAACCCCTTTTTTGAAAGGGTTATTCAATGACAACTGGCTTCAAAGGCAAAGCTACCAACTTTGGTCTTCCAACAAATTGTTGACAAGCTTCGCATTTTGTCACCCATTTCTGAGCATCAAAAAACATAGTGGGCCAGTAATAATTTACTTTCAGAATTTTATGGGCTATTACTGGGCTAGAGAAATGACCACTGTAAGCATGATTGTGGAAAGCTTCCAACAACCTAGGCTATTGTTCTTTATCAACACATCTGAGGAACATGCCGTCAATCCCTTTATTGAACAACGTGTTATCCCAAATGACATACCTGACAAATCTTAATTTGATAGCTCATTTCTCTTTAGTTATCAGATTCTCTGGACACTCGCCATATGCGAGGAAGTAGGCAATATCAGAATACCATTCATCTGTGGTACTGACAAAAACTACCAATGGTAAATTTTCTTCATTTGGATCTTCTTCAGAGTTATCTCATGGTTCATTCTCTGCAATGAGTTGGCAGAGTCATCTTCCTTGAACCAACTTGGTAGGCTTGATGTCTAGATTATATTCTTGGATCTTGGAGACCCAATTACCTCTCTTAGATCCTGGTTCCTATTGTGTCAACATTGATTTCACTGCGGTGTCTGGAACTAAGAATTTGGTATGAGAATTCAACACATAATACCTGAAGTGTTTCAGGGCTCTCACCACCACGTACGCATGTCTCTCAAGAGGAGTGTAATTAAGTTCATGTTTCTTGAATCCTGAACTCATGAATGTGATAGGATATTTGATCCCCTCTTGATTGTGCTGAGTCAAAATGGTAGAGATTGTGTGTGGAAAAGCATAACAATAAATTATAAAATCCTTTTTAAAACCAAGACATACCAATGTAGGAGCTTTTGCAATAGCACCTTTGATTTTCTTAAATGCCTCTCTACCTTCCTTTGACCATTTGAAGGATTCTTTTCCTTTCATCATATCAACAATTTATTTAGTTAGCTCGGAAAAATATGGCACGAATATTCTCAAAAAGTTCACCTTCCTAAAGAAGGAGTGGACCCCCGGCTTACTTGTAGGCAAGGAAAGATTCTTTATAGCTTGAATGCGTTCAGGATCGATCTTAGTTCCTTCCTTAGAAACAATATGACCTAGGAGTTTCCCTTCTATAACTCCTGACACATGGAATTTTTTTGGATTTAGAGAAATCTTATGAAGCCTGCACCTTTGCAATATTTTCTCCAAATCCCTTAGACGATCTTCTCATTTCTTGAAGAACACTGTCAAGTCATCTAGGTATATCACAATGATCTTGTCTTTATAATAGGTAAATGCCATATCCATGGCCCTTTCAAAAGTAGTGCTGGCATTGATCAAACTGAAGGGCATTCTTCTATATGCGAACGTACCCTAGGGGGTAGTGAATGCGGTTTTATGTTGATCTTCTCTAGCCACTTCAATCTGATTATAGCCAGAGAAGCCATCTAGCATAGATAGCATTTATGATCCAATTACTGCCTACAGAGTATGGTCCATCACTGGCAGTGGGTAGTTATCCTTCAAGGAAGCCTGATTAAGATTATGGAAATCCACGCAAATTCTAATTTCTCCATTTTTCTTGTGAAACGGTACAATATTAGCTATCCAGGTCAAATGTTGAATAGGAAACACTATTTTTGCTTCTAGCATCTTTTGAACTTCATGAAAAATTGTCCCTATAATCTTGGGATTATATTGTCTTTTCTTTTTCCTGAATGGAACTACACTAGGCTTCAAGGGTATGGCATGCTCCATTTCCCTGGGTTGGAAAGACTTCAAGTCTTCGTATGAATAAGCCAAATCATCATAATATTTGGTAAGGAGATTTATGAATTTCCTACTCTCCTCAGGTGAGCAACACTTACCAATATTAATCAGGTGAGGTTTATCCTTGGTGTCGATATTAACTTGCTCATAGTCAGCAGAATTCACAGGTCCTACCTACTCTTTCTCTTTGATAAACCTGTCACGTTTGTCAAAAATTTCTTCAAGTGAAACCAATCCTATAGGAATTTTATTTCCTTTGAGTTGAATGATGCCATCACCAGGATCTTCATTCTCAACTCCTTCCTAATTGGGTGAGGTAGTTGATTCGCGAAATGTAGAATCACTTCCTTCAAAGTACAATTGTTCAAAATTTTATTTCTTTTCCAAGAAGGCAATAATTTGTTGATCATCATTAAATACTTGCCAATTTTCTGCATTGTCAGGAACACTTGGCCTAAAAACCATTTTAATGGTGTATTTGACTTGATAAAATTCTGAATGAGGAATCATTAATGAAGCTGAGACTGCTAGAGAATCCATTTTTTCATTCTTTTCACAAGGGACAGATTTTATGGAAAATGCATCAAAGACTTCTATTGTGTCCCACACTTTATTTCTGTAGTGTCTCAAACGATCATTCTTTACTTGGAATTGATTTCTTACCTATTTCACGATCAATTCTGCATCTCCAAAGACTTCCAAATTTTTGATCCCTTTCTCCTCTATAGCTTGAAAGCCAAGGATTAATGCCTCATACTCTGCAGTGTTATTAGTATTTGAAAATTCAAGTTTGTAGGAAAAAGGAAATATTTTACCATTTGGAGATATGAGCACCACTCCTGCACTAGAACCTGTCGAGCAACAACTTCCATACTCTGCAATGTTGTTAGTATTTGAAAATTCAAGTTTGTAGGAAAAAGAAAATATTTTACCATTTGGAGATATGAGCACCACTCCTGCACTAGAACCCGTCAAGCAACAACTTCCATCGAACTCAAGATTCTAGATCTCATTGGAATCTTGGAAAGTGATCTCATGGCTATGAATTTCTACAATCATCATATAATTACCCATACTTGAGCCTTGGAAAAGGATCTGTATGCGAGGATATTCAGTTTTAGTTACGGTGAACTTTTCCTGAGCTTCCGGTGTAAGCTTTTTCATTCCCCCATTAATAGGAATCATTGCATGAGCCCAGTCCATTTGAATCTCACCACCCAAATCTCTACAAAATTTCCTGCTCAATAACATTCCATACGAGGTGGGAATGTTAGCAACTAAAATAGTTACCTTAACTCACTTTTGAGGGAATTGGGCTAAAACCATTTGGGCATCTTTAATCTGCTCGATTACAGGAACTTGCTTGGTTTCCATGGAGTAACATGATCCAAATGTTCTCGTACAAGTCAAACCAAGAGCATGTGCTACTTTTGCTGGCATCACATTATCTGAGGCTTTAGAGTCTATAATGCAATTACTTAATTTGCATCCGTTGATTAGAAAGGACACAAAGAAAGGTTTGATCTTTTCATTTGAAGGTATAGTGGCAGCCATAATATTTTGAGTTTTCCCATCTTTAGGGGTTTTCAGAATTCCTTTGGAGGAATGAATAGTAGAGTCACCTTTGATAAACTGGACCAATTTCTTGAGCTGATCCTTGTAGGACTTCAAGCACTCTACCTGTGACATTGAAATTTTCGTTTTATTGATATGATCAAAGATATCAAATTTAGGAAAAGTAATCATACTTGAAGTCTCAGATATAAGTTATTTCAAACTTGATGATGGCATACTTTTGACCTTGGCCTTGGGCTTGGTTGACACTGATGTGGAAGAAGGAGATTTCTTTGTAGTTGGTTTACCAACTGATTGATCTAACAAAGGCCCTCCTTTCTTTAAGATAGTCTTGACCTTTGAAACCTCAATCGTCTTGGATTTTTTGGGAGTTTCCTTGGAAACCTCTTTATCTCTCACCTTAGTGGTATCCTGGTCCTTTTTCTGAGAGCGGGTGAAAATGGTGAAAGATTGACTATTCATATCTTCTATAATTTCTTCGTATTCATCTTCCTCATTGGAACGGTACTCAAAGAAATGGTTATTAATTTCCCCCTCGGGATCTTCAACTTTAGGTTCAGATGTCTCAGGATCTGGCTCTTCCTCATCAATCTCGATGATTTCAATCTCATCATCACGTTCTTAAATTACATCACATTTTGAATTAGTTGCGGGAGCTGATTTAATAGCAAGCCTCATTGGAGCACAATTAATCCTAGCTTTGTTGGGAATGTATCCTTTTCTCACGATGTATTTGTAAGGAGCAGGTTTACTACTTTGAGCAACTTGCTTTTTCAAAGCTAACACATCATTAGCCAACTTAGTGAGTATAGTTTTTCAAGCATTGGGAGTTTCTTGACTCTTTCCTCTGAGGGAAATTTTCTTGAATTTTCCTACCATGATTAAGTCATCTTCAATTTCTATGGCCAAAGATTGAGCAAGTTCCAAAGTAGCCACCCTAGCCCTTCTCAGTTGATAGTACACTTCTAGTTGTTGTGCATTAATAAATAACATTTTTGTCCATTAAGGTTTGGATGAATCCCGACAGGAACTTTGTTCACCATTTTGTTAAATTTAGCCATGAAATTCCTCATGGGTTATGTTGGCTCTTTCTTACCTGAGATAGTTGGGAAAGAAGAGCATGTTCATCTTCTGTCATCTTGAATCGATTTTCAAACTTAGTTTTCATATCATTCCAATTTGTGATACATCCATTGGGAAGATGATGAACCCAATCTACAGCAACATCATGCAATGTTTCAATGAAGAGACGAATAGCAACACCTTCATATTCTATCGACAAAACAACACATGCACCGAAAAAGGCAAAAATATGGTCATCTGGTGACATCTTCCCATCTCCGTAGAACTTGGGAAGAATCTTTCTTGATCCTAATGGGAGTTCATGTTGACAGGTAAGGCCAATGGGCCTATGGAATTTCCCCATGGTACATTGGCTGCCATTTGAGGAAAGGTGGTATGTTAAGGTAAAACAATGTGGGTAAGGACAAGTTCCTGACTGGTAGTGATTCCTTGCTTGCTCTTTCAGGACTTGATGCAAGGCTTGCAGATCTACGAGGAGTGTTCTTCTTTAGAGGAGATAACTTGAAACCAAATTTTCCTTGAAAGTCAAAAGTGGGTTCAGATCAACCTTTAGCTTTTTCTCCTCACGTAAACCTCTTTCCTTCCAGTTTGGAATCTTTATTGTGAAGGGATCACTAGAGTGTTTCGACTGACTCTAGCCTTTTCTCTTCACTCTCTTTCTTGAGCTATTTGTGCCTGACTAAATCTAGCAACTCTTGCGGCTTTCTCTTCTTTGTTATCTAGTATTGATGCGGCGAGATGAAAATGATGGTTACTTGTGCACTTTTCCCAAATATCTTGCCTCAAATCTGATGACATGTCTTCTTGAGTATCTATAAAAACAAGATTTGGTTGTAAGATACGTGGGTTACCTATAATAGTCATACAAATTTTTACCTTGGTGGAAGAGAACCACGTCAGTGAACAATGATCAACACGTGTCCAGGAGGTCTTTTGGCCACAAGTGCGGGTGCTCTTCTCCTAAGGTCTTCGATGTTGATTTCTCTGTAAATGGATCTCTCAACAGCCACAAATTGCTGCAAGCTTTCATGGTTTTCCCAAGCTACTATTCGAATTTTGGAAGCAATGTATCCTTGTAAATATTTGTCAGGAACAAGGTTTGGTTGAAGAATTGGAGCTTGTGCAGAGGGGATAGTCATAAAGATTTAACCAAGCACTGGTTAACGATTCCTAAATCCCCAGCGGAGTCGCCAAAAAACTGTTAGCACATGAATTTACACGCATGCAAATGACATGCAATAGTGTGGGAACGAAGTCCCTCCTTAATGAAGGTGAGGCTGCCTTTATTGAAAACTAAAACTGTATTTACATATGTACATTCAAAATTGTATGTGGGGGGGTGTTTTGGAACATCAATGGAAAGAAAAGTGAATGAGGGAGATGGAATGGAATGAAGGAAAGGAGTGGAATGGAATGAGTTGAATGAACATGCAAGAGTTAGGTAAAAATAGAGCCTAATATTACATGAAGAGGAAAGATGAATAACCAACACAAATAAAATGGAATTTGAGTTATCCAAACAAGAATGTGTAAAAGGGAACACACATGAGCAAGTAGACAATTAGCGCTTGATCACTATGAACTAGAACAACTGATTAATAATGTTGACAATAAGATCAAAGATAATATTTTCATGAAAGATTCAAAACACCTAACATTTAATGAACATAAGAACATCAAATGTTATAAGAGACAATGAATGAGACACAAAGTTCGTATTCCATTAACTCCAAAATGTTTTTCACGAAAGAACACAAGGTTTATTCCTAAAACAAAGCTTGCAAAAAAGTATTTTCTTCTCCTCTCTCAAAGTCACCCTTTACAAATGAGCCCCTCACTTCCTTTTATAACCCAAAAGTTAGTTACAAATTAGTTAGGGTTTTATATGATCATTAAATAAGGCACTTAAGTGACCTTTGACTTTTTTCAACAACTTTATTAAAGACAACCCAAAAATAGAAATTACTTAAAATATCAATTATTTCTTGAAAACAAATAACAACACCTTTTTAAAATATACAATAATAACTAGTGCCTTATCCATTGAAATGGGGTCTGCCTATCTCAAGCGTATGAGAAATGGACTCTCCCACTCGTTAGATACCAAGAAAATCAACTCCTTGAAATGCCGGTGAAATTAGGATCTGCCACTTTTTCCAGTTGAAAGGATCTAAACCTTCCCAAAGTTTCAAACATCTGTTATTCTTCTAGAGATTCACTTGGTCGAAGAATAGCCTCAAAAAATACCTGCAATTCAAGAATTCTACTTGGCATATCATTTAAATTAACAATTTTGGATTGAGCATTCACAAATAAGTTCTTTAATTTGATGCAACACTCCATGGAAACTGACGAGAAATTGTTGGTGGGAGTGTACATGTCTTTAAACAATTGTGAAAATTGTTCTTCCACCTACTCCAATGAACACCTTTGACTATGCTCATTTACAAGGTTACAAGGAATCTCAACGATGAATTCCTGAATCAAAGAGAGTGAAGTGAAGGCTTCATTGCACATGCTTTCATAATGGATCATAGAATCCTCGAGAAGTGTTTTCTTGATTTGATATGTAGACACCAAAGAAAGCGTGTCCCTCGATGTTCAAATTCAAGAATTCCTTCAATAGCTAAAACTGAAGATTCCATACTTGTCATCTCCTGGAAACTAGGCAATATCTCATCCAAATTTGATATAGCCAAAACAAAATTTTCTTTGAAAGAAAGAATTGAATCAAGATATGCACTGACATATCCATGAAGCTTAACCACAGTCTTGATCGTCCCTTGGCCTAAAACGAGAATCTATGAAAGCCATGTTTTAGTGACATGGTCCAATGTGTTTATTTCCTTTGAAAAATTAAGAGCATCTTAATTTGATGTAGCCACTGCATCAGGTACTAGGAAGGTGGATGATATGGGATTTATCAAATGTTGAACATATTCCACCAATTGATTCTTTTCAGCCTTGAGCCTAAGTTTTGAGAATTTTATTTCTCAAGTCTCTCTAGCACAATATCAATTGAGTCTCGAGCCATCACCATTTCACTTTCTAATGTAGATCTTCCAAGTCCCAGTCCTGAAACTTCATAGTCGGAAAGCGTCATAGCATCGTGCTCCTTATCCACTTGTGGAATGACAAGGTCTGCAAATTTGTTTCCATCATTATCCACCATTATTCAAGAAAGAATGGCATCTTCAAAAGTTTGAAAATGGCATCAAAATCAATGTCAATTGGCTTGATAACTATCTTCCTTTTCTTTACTTCAGAATCAACCCAAGAAGGAGTATCATTCACTATTTCAACATACAACATCCTTGAGCTCGAATCGATATTCTCATTATTCCTGACATCATGAGATCCTTATTGAATCCTATCTTGACCTCGATTTGAGGATACACAACCTCAATATCCACTTCCTGATTATTCGGGAGATTTTGGGAAATCTCTTCATGAACTACATGCTCTGAAGTGTTTGATATTTGAATTACTTGCACCTGAGTGGATGCTTATTTGAAGCATGGCTGAGGATCATTTGCTGCTAGCTTCTAAGAACTATTAACGATGTGGGTAGAAGAATCTCTACTCGAGGTAGAAAATCCAGACACATGCTCTCTTCCTTCTTTAGGGTTAGGATCTTTAGATCTTCCTCCTTGTGACACGTTGCTTGGCGAAGTGGATTTTGGCAACCACTCTTTTCTTGTATGTTGTGTATGATTGGATGGTAATGAGGTTGATCAAGAAGAAACCTTGGTTGAATGGAGACCCCCTCATATAGGCAATTTTTTTGATCCCGAAACGTGATCTGGAATTGATTGAAATTCGGAAAGTTCCTTGTCATACCAAGATATGCTTCTTTCAATGATTGGTTGGTTTTTTCCATCAATAGAAAATTCATCTCTCTTGGTCCAGTCGATTCGAGGCAATGGGGTAAAGGAAATGACATCATATGAGGGATCGACGACATCCTCATCATCATCTATGAATGAATTGGGAGGACTCTTGATGGAGAAGGCCTTGATCTGAGTACGTGTTAGGCAAGAGTACTCTCATCTTCTTACCTCATTTTTATCTGAGCAAGTAGCCCATAAATCTTCCATTTTTGGATTATGTTGGTACTTTTCTCCCAGAATCTTTTGCATATATCCATTGATATCAATATAGGCTCTCTTCACATATGGATGGATGGTTATGAGAGCGAACTTTTTTTCCATGAGCTATGCACTGAAAATATTTGGACATTGGTATTCCCCTATTTGAATTGGGAAATGAATTCCTGAATAGTGCTTGTCACTAAGAAGGTAGTGAACTTGGAATAATTATCGTTCCAGCTCCATTAATGCCCATCTATCACTAACATACTTAGGAAGTTTCCACGGGGTACTAGCAAAGCCACTCACAAGAATGTAGGAAAAAGATGAAAATTGAATAAACCAGGTTCCCCATTGGGAAATGACACTCATGGCTTCTTTGGAAAACCTTTCCTCAGTATTTTGATTTAGGTTCTGGATCACGTGGAAGGTAAATCCATAATTGAATCTTCTAAAATGGTGAGAAATATTTTTGAAGCTGAGCTGAGGGTAATAATGAAAAACATTGTTCGATGGCCCCATGACCCCTGTTGTTTCAAGTCCCAAAATTATCTTTCTTCTTGCTACCGCATGAGTCAAATACGATGTCATGTAGAAGCATCTAGTCATCTTAACTTCTATCAATTGTTTGTGAAGGGTGTTACTGATGATGGTGTTTCACTCGGAAATGTTTCGTTCCTTTTAGAAACAGATAAGGTTAGGGGCTAGGAGGAATACCTGTAGAATGTTGAGATGGTGTGCGTGTACCATAGAGAAAGATCAGGCTGACTGCTAAGAACTCCTTTTTGTCTTGGAAGGACTACTAGTTTTGACCAAGATGCAAGCTGATCTCCTTTGCTGTAAACACTTCTGGTTTCCACTCGTCTCTGCTCGGTCAAGTGAAGATCTGGACTCTGTTTCTCACTCCCAATGCTCTTTGTTGATCCAGAAATCCTTCGACTGATCCCAAAAATGAAATTCTGATCCATTGTTTTGGTTTGGGGAGCCCATTTACAGGGAACCGATGGCGGTTGTGTAACCGACGGCGGTCGAGTAGGAACCGGCATCGGTACGGAAAAAGTAGGCTATTTTTAGTAAAATAGCCCACCTTCCCTGCTTTTCTCCCGAGAGATCAGTTGCGGGCTCGGTCAAGTGACTAGAAGGTCAGTTTTGGGTGCAAGAAAGGGGTCATTAGTTATGGGTGTAGGTGTGGACCGAGTTATGGGTCTTAATTAGGTTAGTTTTAGGGTTAGGGCTAGGTCATGATGAAGTGGCAAAGTGAGGTGGTAGGTAGGGTGATGTGGATTTATCAATTACAAGGAAATTAATAAATAATTGTGTAAGGTTTAGGTGATGAGGTTATATTTCGAGATGAGATGCAGGTCACAAGGGGTCGTAAGACATGAATTTGGTGTCTACATTAGCCCCTTATTGTTGTGTAGCTTGTTTTGTAAAGCTGCGCGGACAATAATATGAAGTGGTTTCTCCTGTTAAGGATATAGGTAATCCCCCTCAAATCTATCATAGATTGAGTGAACGGGAAATCAGGGATAGGGTTAATAAAGGGTGAATGTTGTAGAGAGGATGGTAAGGTGGTGGGGTAGGTCCAAGGAAGCAGACGCATGTTGAAATGCAATAGTACGACTAGGGTACATGATTTGACGAGCAAACCAGCAATGTATAGGCAAAAGTCGATAGTTTATCCAAACAAGGGTGATATAATCCTGGTATCCAAGGCATAGGAAGTAGCTCCAGGGTATATAACAGGTAAGGTACAGGAACGTTTAGGCATGTTCGGCAGTACCAAATGGTTGGTTTGGTTGAGATAAACGTCACAGTCTAGGTCTAGGCAAAGTTGGTCGACAGATCAAGTCAAGGACCCTAATCATGCTAAAACACGAACAGGTGAGCTCGATGGAACAAAAGGTACAGGATGGATGGATAAAATAAAATGTTGATTGTGGGTATGGTATTGAAGTGATACGGCCTTGGGTCGGGCCAAGTTGTTGGGTTGTGGCCTTGGGTCAGGCCATAAGGGTAGAGTGAGGCCTTGGGTCGGGCCAAATTGTTAGGGCGAGGCCTTGGGTGGGGCCGGATAGGTAGGTTGAGGCCTTGGGTCGGGCCAAATGGTTAGGTTGAGGCCTTGGGTCAGGCCAAATAGGTGGGTTGAGGCCTTGGGTCGGGCCAAATGGGTCGGGCCGGATAGGTAGGTTGAGGCCTTGGGTCGGGCCAAATGGGTAGGTTGAGGCCTTGGGTCAGGCCAAATGGGTAGGTTGAGGCCTTGGGTCGGGCCAAATGGGTAGGTTGAGGCCTTGGGTCAGGCCAAATGGGTAGGTTGAGGCCTTGGGTTGGGCCAAATAGGTAGGTTGAGGCCTTGGGTCGGGCCAAATAGGTAGGTTGAGGCCTTGGGTCGGGCCAAATAGGTAGGTTGAGGCCTTGGGTCGGGCCAAATAGGTAGGTTGAGGCCTTGCGTCGGGCCAAATAGGTAGGTTGAGGCCTTGGGTCGGGCCAAATGGGTAAACAAATGGTGTTCAGCAAAGGTGGATATAGGCGATATGTGGTTAAAAAGGGAGCAAATGGTAAATAGGGGCAAAAAATATTGGGGGAAAGTTGGCAGAAAAACCGATGTCGATTCTTCATGACCAATATCGGTGAGAGGGACCGATACCGGTTCATTAGGGCAAAATGAAACCGATATCAGTTATGGGTGGAAAACCTATAAAAAGAAAAATACGGCTTGTCATTGTCACTTTGTTATTTTGAAAACCAAATTGACTTGTCTGACGTGGAGAGTTGAGATTGGAGGTTTATTGAGTGAGGTGGAGCTATTTTTGGTGGAGGAGTGAGTTGTTTGCGGTCCCGAGTGAGGAGGAGGCAGCAGTTGAGTGGCCGAGGACCCAGCAGATCAGAATTAGAGCTATGGCACAGGCAGGAGGAGTAGGAGGGGCTGGACCAGCTGGACCACCACCACCTATCCCACCACGACGACGTGTCATCATACGGGTAAGTTCGAAACTCCTCATTTTGTGCATTTTATTGCATTATGTTGGTTTTGGGATTTGGGTAGGAATATAATGTTTTGTAGAAAATAATGAATAAATGGAAATGATTTGAAAAAGGGAGAGGGTAGATAGGTGAAATAGGGAGAGGGTAGATAGGTGAAATAGGCCAAGGCGCCAGGGGTCGACGATCACGATTTTTAGGGTATTTTGGGATGAGGCGTAGAGAGGTCTAAAGAAATGTTAGCAAGGTATAAGAAGAAGATAAGGCATAGCCGACGTGCGGGTGTCAATGCGCGAGAAGATGTTCCAGTTGACCGATGCCGGTCACTAAAATGAGAGATGTATGTCGATCGCGAATTACAATAATAGGGCATGTTTTCGTTTTGACTTTCGGTGTTTTGAAAACCGATAAAGCCGGAATGTGATTAAATTGAAATAGACAAAAATATTGGGATTTACCACACGGGGTCGGTTGGGTGAGTAGTGGGTTGGTTGAGGTAACCTTGGTTGAGACCCCATGTCTCTGAAGTGTTGGGTACATAGCCCATTGCACAAAGTGAGTGGAGGGGCCTCAGACCGATGTGGTTCTCCCTTAGGACCAGGGAGTGGTGAATTTAGGCAATTTGGGTGTGGGTAGGCAATTTGTCGTTTGGTAAAAATTTGATGTTGGTAGGGTAATGTTGTTGGTGTTGGTAGGATAATGTTGTTGGTGTTGGTAGGATAATGTTGTTGGTGTAGGTATAGGTGAAGCAAAAGTTAGCATACCCAAGTAGTCGGGAATCGTGGTCCTGATTAAGATCAACACAGGGGGGTCCTAGATGCGAGGAAAAGCGGAAAGAGTGCTCCGTAGATGAAAAGAGCTAAACAAACTACAGGATGTAGAACGAGGTTGAAGCCCTAGGCACATCGTGTAGTTGACAATGAAGTCAATAGGATGCCCCCGCTGTTGGTATGATCACAATATATTAGGTGTACGTTACATCCCTTGAGTTGAAACAAATGGTGAGGTGAGGTGGATGATATAGCTGAGGTACAGAGAACTTGGTACAAAGTGAGTGTTCTGACGAAAGAGAACCTACCCTAAATAGACAAGTCCATGACCCGAAAGGTTCTTTTGAATGAGGCTTTTATTTGACTGAATATAGACTGATCGATGCGGGAAGTCTACAAGGGATATTGATTGTACTATTCTTGACACAGGTCTTCACGAAGCTTATCAATGCGAGAAGCTTCTGATAAAGGCTGATTGTGTATAGCTGTCCTTCGAGGGAGCAGTCTATTTATAGTAGCAGATATGATTTTAATGCATAGCTGTCCTTCAGGGGAGCAGTCTATATAGAATAGCAGCAATAATTTGGCATATAGCTGTCCTTCGAGGGAACAGTCTATATATAATTTAGATAGCTAGATGTTCTTTTGGTGTGAAGCATCTAGTTTGGTAGGAAGTTTGACTCAAGAAAATCCCATAAGAATATGGCTTATTTTAATACTTTGAAGTCATGGACTAGACTAAAAAGGGAAAGGCATCATGAAGGGGAGGTGAGGAGTGATTTTGATTTTATTTTGAGATATAGAAAACAAAGTGTATGTAGCGGTAAATGAGCTCAAGGGAGGAGCAATAGGTAGATAAGAAGTGATATAACACTAGATTCAATAGTAGAATGGTCGAATATGTAAGGGATTAAGGGGTTCAGGCTCAAGTTTACCGCTAAGCGAAGCTAAACGATAAGTGCCTGATCCATAGGTGTGAGTGATTATATAAGGCCCAATCCAATTGGGAGAAAATTTTCCACGTTTGCTCTTTTCTAGTTTGGTGACATGTTGATTCTCTTTCAGGACAAGATCACCAACCTTAAAGATACGCTTATGAATTCGCTTATCATAAGCACGCTTGATGCATTTTTGATAGATTTGGAGGTGATCAAGAGCTGTAGGAGACGTTCGTCAAGAAGCTCCAATTGGGCTAATCGTTTTTGGCGGAAATCATCATTGGTGAGAATATCCTGAAGGGATATTCTGAGGGAGGGTATTTGTATTTCGAGAGGCAAGACGGCCTCGGTACCATATACCAAAGAAAAAGGTGTAGCATTAGTAGAGGTACGAATGCTAGTACGATAAGCCCAAAGGGCATAGGGAATGTGATCGTGCCAATTTCTTCCGGATTCATTGACAACTTTCATGAGGATTTTGGTTAGGGTTTTATTAGAAGATTCAGCCTGACCATTTACCTGTGGATAGTAAGGCGATGAGAAACTAAGTTTGATACCAAAGTTGTCACAAAGGTCTTGTAGCAACTTGTTTATAAAAGATTTACCATTATCTGTTATTAGGCGATGAGGAATACCAAAACGACAGATAATGTGATGGTTAATGAATTCGAAAATTTTTTCTTTTTTGATTGAAATGAGTGGAATGGCCTCCACCCATTTTGTGTAATATTCAGGTTGCTGTGATTATCCAACGGTGATGTTGCGAAGAGGTCGGATGAATCTCACCAATAAGGTCTAAACCCCATTGTGAGAAAGGCCAAAGATCTCGTGCAACCTGCAGCGGATGGCTAGGAGTATGTTGAAGGTTGGCATGTTGTTGACACATAACACAATGCTTAACATATTCGTAGCAGTCATTATTGAGAGTAGGAAAATAATAACCTAGGCGAAGGATTCGTTTAGCTATGGCAAGGCCACTAAAATTTCCACCACAAATCCCATCATGGACTTGTTGGATAGTATAGGTGACCTCCGCGCCGGTTAGACAGCGAAGGAGGATGCCATCAAAGCCACGTTTATAGAGGAGTCCCCCCATGACAACATAACGAGAAACGCTTTTAAGAAAAGCACGTTTTCCGTTACTAGTTAGGTCAGGTGGGAGAACAGAGATTGTAAGGTAGTCGTGAAATTGGTGGTACCAGGTATCCTGCGAACTAGTAGACACAGTATTTATCATACAAACTACCGGAGTTGAATAGGATGGGGCAAAACAGTTGTTGGACCATGACGAATAATTCTGAGTCAGTTGGCGCGGCGGGAATTTGCGAGGCTAAGAAAGCCATAGTATCCACAAATTTGATAGTGGAGTGGGAAATGGTTTGGATAGAATAGTGAGTAAATAAGGCTAGAAGTGAATCCACATAGTGTTTGTACTTTTGAAGTTCCTCATTTTTGCATTGGTAGACGCCCATAACTTGATTGACTACCAATTGAGAGTCACCAAAAATATTGATAGATTTGATGCCTACGTGTATCGCAACTTGGAGACCCAGAACAAGGGCCTCGTATTCCGCTATATTATTAGTGCAGGGGAAATCAAGCCGGAATGAAAGAGGCATAGGTTCAGCATCAAGAGGGATGAGAAAAACACCGGCTCCTCCACCGCACTGGCATTTAGATCCATCGATAGAAGAGGGTCATTTGATACGACTCTTCCCCGAGTGAAAGAGTGGCGATGAGTTCGTCGAGGAATGTAAAATTGGTAAATTGTTCCCTAGGTAAAGGGGCCTCCACAAGTTGGTCTGCAAGATTTTGTCCTTTGATTGACTTTTGTTGTATAAACTCAAGGTCGAGGTCAGCGAGGAGCATGAGCCATCGAGTGATGCATTGGTTTAGATGTGGTTTGGCATACATATAATGAATGGGGTCTGTGTTGGTGATGACAAAAGTTTTGTGATTCAGGAGGTAACGTCAGAGTTTGGTAGCTACGAATGATAGGGCTAGGCACAATTTTTCTACATGTGTATACCTAGTCTCGTAATCCACGAGGGTATGACTTATATAATAAACGGCCTATTCTCGATGTGCCGAGTCCTGATGTGTGAGCATAGCTCCTATAGCATGGTCAGTGGCAGAAAGATAAAGGTAGAAAGGGCGGTCGTCCTGGGGTGGGATAAGCACAGGTGGCTGCAAGAGATAAGTTTTGAGAGCTTCGAAGGCTTGGTGACACTCCTCACTCCATTGAAAGGCAACGTCCTTTTTAAGAAGGTGATGAAAAGGGTGACATTGATCCGAGAGTTGGGAGATGAAACGCCGGATGGATTGAAGTTTACCCTGCAAACTACGCAATTGTTTGAGGTTTTTGGGTGGAGGCATTTCTAGGATAGCTTTTACTTTATATGGATCGACCTCAATGCCATGCAAAGAGATGATAAAACCAAGAAGTTTCCCCCAAAGGACACCAAAGACACATTTCTTTGGTTGAAGACGAATAGAATATTGCAACAGGCGATCGAAAATAATGGTTAAAACATCGAGATGTTCACTGCGATGTTTAGACTTGCCAAGAAGATTGTCGACGTAATCTTCAAGGATAGTGTGCATAATGTCATGAAAAATGTAGGTCATAGCCCGCTGATAGGTAGCACCAGCATTCTTAAGGCCAAACGGCATGACACGATAACAGAAGGTTCCCCAAGGAGTTATGAAAGCGGTCTTATGTTGATCGGCGGGTGCGACCAAAATTTGATTGTATCCTGAAAAGCCATCCATGAGAGAAAGCATTTCATGGCCCGCAGTGAGATCAACAAGTTGATCAATACTTGGGAGGGGAAAGTCATCCTTAGGGCAAGCGAGGTTAAGATCCCAGAAATCTGTGCATATCCGAAGTCCCCCCGTCACTTTAGTGACAGGTACGATGTTAGAAATCCATTGAGGATAGTCAATAGGCAAGATGAAGGAAACAGAAAGAAGTCATTAAAGCTCTTCTTTGACCAAGAGGGCAATGCGTGGATGCATTTTTCTCAGTTTTTGTTTGACTGGTTTGGAATCAGGATTCAGGGTGATGTTATGGACAGCAATGGTAGGATCAATTCCTGGCATGTTCGTGTAGGACCAAGCGAAAGCTTGGTTGCGGGTACGGAGGAAGGTAGTAAAGGCAGCTTGTTCTGATGTGTTAGTGGATTGTCCGATCTTCACTATGTGAGGATCCTCCTCCGTGTGGATGTTGATTTCTATAGTAGATTCGTTCAGCATGGTTTGGGTTTTAGATGGTAAGGCTCGTTGAATATAAAAATCATCTGCGCCAAGGTAAGTGAGGATGGAGTCGTCATCCTGACACTCAACAACATTAATCAAAGGTGAATCCTCTTCGATCATGTCTGGATACAGAAGGGGCAAAGAAGATGGGTCCTCATTATCGCGTTGATAAGTGAGAGGACCTATGAAGATAGCATTTATGAAAAAAAAAAGTTAGGAGGGATAGATTCAGGGTCTATAGATTCTGTGGGTGATGATGGCAAAGTGGGTGATGATGGTTTGGTAGGGGTGATGTCATCTTCTTCCAGAATACAGCTGACACGAGGTGTCTCCTGTGTAGGTGTTTCAGGAAAACTGAGACCACTACAATCATTATGTTTGTGTGTGGTGATGGGGATGAACGTATGTCGGCCTTGTTCATAAAGACCAAAACCAAAGCCTTTCCAAGCACAATGAGTCAAGAAAGTGAGGGCGAAGCGACGATTTGTCAGGTATTGGAAATCGGATTGGAAGGGAACCACACCAAGAGGAGGTTCAGGGGTAATGGAAGATGCGTAAACACCCCCATATGTTAGGTTGGTGCGGCAATGGGGTGGTCCGTAAGAGATTACTTCCCCCACGCGACGGTCGTAGGTGGGATGTGCATGTAATTGTCCGTACTCCTGCGGGGTAGGGAAAGAACTAACATTATATAGGTGGTACTCCCCCAGCGTAAGGTGTTGAAAAACATCTACTAAGGGGTTGGAGGTTGGGATGTTAGCTGCGGGAAGGGAAGTGGTTTTTGCGACGGTGGTTTCATCAGTTGAAGGCATAGATGCAGTTGAGGTGGATGGTTGAGGTACATTTGAAGAGGATGGTTGGGTTGAATGTATGGGTGCCTTGATTGGTATAAGCACATCGTTAGGGCGGTATAACATATTGCAGGTTTTAAAGGGGGGAGGATCAGCTTTTACGGTGTAGGACTTCCCCTCGTACTCAAATTTTATGCATCTATGTAATGTTGAGGGAACGCATCCCATGGCCCGGATCCAAGGACGACCCAGCAATATATTATATTAGAACTCTCCCTCAAGGACATAGAAGAGTTCGGGTAAAGTACGTGGTCCTACCCGAATGTTGAGGATCACGGTGCCTAAGGTAGAGGTAATAGCGTCATTGAATGACCGCAACATGATGGGGTTGGCACACATGTAGCTAGAAGGGATATTCATTTGTTGAAAAGCTTTTGAAGAGATGATGTTTAGGCTGGCGCCCCCGTCAATCATGACACGACGTACCCGGATATCTCAGACGTAAGCTGAGATGAAAAGGGCCGGGTCAGGATCTTCGGTACCAAAGTCGATAATTTCATCTTTAGAGAAATTGACAGTAGCGGCTTGCTGTAGAGAACCCGAAGTGGTTGGGGCAGTGGGGCTTTTAGTGAGAGAAGCAACATGATTGGGTGTTAGAATGGAGGCAACAGGCAGGGTTTCATTAGGTAAAACCTCTATCCCTTGAAGGATCTCAACGAGAGCTTGTCGATGAGATTCAAAAGTCTGAATGAGATCATACAGTGTCATTTTTACGGGTGATTGGTGAAGCTGTTTGATCATGGCTCGATGGGCAGCTCCATTAGAGATGGGGTAAGCGGGTCCATGAATAACTACTTTAGGTGGTGGTGCAATCGGGATGTTTGACGGAGAAAGAGATGCTGTAGGTGTGTTTTCTTTTGCTTTCCCATTGTTTTTTTGCCCTCGAGTAGTGACACTAATCATATTAATCTCGTAGACCTGAAATGAGGAAGATGGTTGGGATAAATCACGGTTTTCAAGAGGTGGGGTTGTAATAATGATAGATCTTGGTGAGGCGGGGATAGATGGTAGAGGAGAGGGAATTGAAGCTAAAGGTCTCTCCCTTCGTAAGTTGTCTTTCTTAACCTTTCTATCTGGGAGAGGTGACTGACGAAGGATGGTTTTTAAAGCTTTGCATCCCTCCACATCATGTCCTGGTGTGCGGTGATAGGCACAGATTTTAGACTCATCATAACTTATTGGTCGAGGTTTAGACGGGTCATAAGGTCTAAGTGGGGGTAGGGAAATGGTTGCATTCTCCACCAACATAGCAAGAATTTTGGCGTAAGATCCTTTGAGTGGGTCAAAATCAGAGGAGGATGAGGGTATTGGTTGTGCGGGTTTTGGTAATGTTTGGGTGTGGTTGGTTCATATAGGTTTTGGTAATGTTTGGGCGTGGTTGGTTCGTACGGGTGGTGGTTTAGCCGAGGGGTGTTGACACGTGGTTTCTCACTAAACATGGTTTCTTTGGCGCAAAAGTTACGTTCGGCTGGTTAGATGATGAGGCTACAGATGACGTGGTAGTCAGGAAACAACCACGGAGAAAGGGGAGTGACCAACAAATAAACCCTTTGATGATGGAGTATTGTTTAGAGTTGATGGGTGGACAGGATATGTGGGGTAACGGTGTTGTTATACCCTTTGATCTCTATATAGGTGCGGAAGGCGTAGGTCATTTTGAAGAAAACGCAAGAGGTACGATATATTGATGTAAGGTAGAGGGATGAGGTCCTAATATGGAAAGTGGGTATGACGATGAGGGTTTTGATTGTGATGAGAGGCACAAATTGAGTTTGTCTCCTAGGCGGTGGGGCGGATTTGTTTTTGGATAAATCGAGCTGCTTAGGCGGGTGTGTTAGACTGGGCATTGGTGCAAGGTCCCAAGCGTAGGGGAAGATTTGGTTAAGTTGATAGAAGTGGACAGGGCATTTGGTAGAGGTGAGGGGGGTGAAGGTGAGAACATGGGCATTTTAAGCTTCTGTAAACACTTCGGGTATGTGGTGGAGGCTTCAGGATCGGTCATTTTCATTTGAGTAGAATAAGGGGTATTCAAACGTTCCCATAGGATTCGTCTATCTTCTAGAGAATGACAGTCTTCAGGTTTTGAATTGTAAATTTGGTACGGAAGAAAGGTAGGTTGTGATTCCAGTCCACTGTGGGCATGATATAGGGGGTAGATGAGGTACTATATATACAGGGGGTAGATGAGGTACTATATCAATAGATATTAAGAGGTCGACCGGTTGTTGAAAAGATTTAGGCGATGAAGGACTAATAGGCAGGAGGGCATGTTTGAGAGGGTCTGTCATGGTTAAAGAATTTAGTGATGTCGGTGCAAGAGATTTCTCGTCTAAGGATGTCAAAAGGAGTGGTGTACCCTCCTCTTGTGTAGCAAGAGTGGTAGAGGGAGACGTCTGGGAAATAGATAAATTAGATAACATTCATTCGCAGTCTTGTAGGGATGTGGTATAAGAAGACTCATTGATGGGAAGAGAAGTCTGGGCAGTTAATTCCTTTATAGGTAAAGGAATGATTTCGCTTTGGCTTGATAGTGGTAAAGGAGGTTCGGGCTCCCGTGTTAGTGAAGAGGCTTGATTCAAAATTTTCTCGATAGAGGCTTTTGGCTGGGTATCGAAGACTGCATGGATTTCATGAACACTCTCCTCGGCTAAGATATCCTGGTTTGTGTTACTGTTGGGAGAGTGATTCGGGAATGGCTTGTTGAAGATTTTCAAATTTCGGTTGGCAGGGGCGTTAGGATTATCGAGGGCTATATCCCCTGCATCAACCATTTCCTGCACTATGTTTTTCAACATCTTGCAGTTCTCATGACTGTGTCCCTTCACGCGGTGGAAGTTACAAAAGTCATTTTCTTTGTACCAGGAAGGTATGGCGCGAGTGGAATCAAACCCGGAATGAGGTTTAACAGGAGGTAAGGTAATGGCTCCTGCTTTGAGAAATTTTTCCAATATCACACCATATGTCTCCCCCAAGGGAGTGTAGTTGATGGGTTCTGCTTTATATTTATAAGTGGTTTTTGGTGGGGTATTGGACGGTGGTTGGGATTTGACCATCACCGCGTGGATAGCTCCTTTTGATTTCGAAGCGGTCGATGGGTGAGGATTGGTGGTGTTAGGTTTTTTGGTGGAATCTGAAGTTTGGAAAGTGGAGTTTTTGTTGCGCAACCGCAATTTCTCTTCCTCTAAGGCTCAAATTTCTAATTTTCGAGCCATAGTAAAGGCCTCGTCGAATGTACGGAAAGTTTGAATTTGGAGGGTAGGGGAGATGTGCTTAGCGCAGGCCCACGTAAATAGTTCAATAAGTTCGGTTTGAGGCAAGGCATACGTAAGTTGGTTGATAAGGCCCCGCCATCGTCCAACGAAATCTGCGATAGATTCGTCTTCAAATTGTCGGATGGCATAGAGGTCGGTAATAGATACTTTCTTGGCAATGTTAATGGAGAAATGATCCAAGAAAGATTGGGCTAGTTGGTTAAAAGAGAAGATTGAGTGCTAGGTTAAAGCACTGTACCACTCCAAGGCAGGTCCTGATAAGGACATGGGAAAGGTACGGAGTAACAAGGCATCATCATGAGCAATCAAATAACAAGCATGTCTAAATGATCGCAAGTGTTGTTGAGGATCCTCTTTACTGTTAAAACGGGTAAATTTTGGCAACTCCCATTGAGGAGGATATGAATGAAGGGGGACAGACGGGTGAATGGGCTCCCAACAAACTTGCTCGTATGTCAAGGCGCTACGACTTCCTGAAACAGAAGCCTCTAGGTTTTGCATTTTGTCCATCATTTGTTTAATTAGATCAGTAGTTGGATGAGATGATGGTGTGGTTGTGGTAAACGGAAGCAAATTGGACCAAGGACCACCGTTAGACATTGGTGGGGTTAAGTGTTGATGAGGTGTGGAGGATGAATATGTTGAGGCGACCGAATAGGGATGTCCCATATAGGATGTTGAGGTCACTGGATACGTGTATGGGAATGAAAAGGTAGGCGGAGCTTGAGAAGGAAAGCTCGTGTGGATAGGTGGCAGAGAGCAAGTCATGAATGGAGCAGTCTGTAAGAGAGATGAGGTAGGGGCGGTCGGTGGTAGTGATATGTGGGGTCCAAGATTAACCAAAGGAAAGCTAATCGGGGTCGTATGAACCTCTGAAGCCGTTGGATTGGGAGACGGGGCTAGAGATGCAGGAAGCAAGGCGGTATTATCAGGCGGAGTGGGAGCTAAATGAGCAGCTATACTGATAGGCATACCGACAAGGAGCTGACCATCAGGTGTACGGTCAGGGGTATGAGACAAATAGTATTGTACAGCGCTGGAATTAGCATCCAGAAACTTGGCAAAGTCCTTATCTCCCACAGGAATTTTAGGAACCTCGCTGGTATCCGTAGGATTCCCCACAGAATGTGAAGGGGGTGATTCAGGCAAAGAAACAGAGCAAGCATGTGAAACCATGGTGGCGGCTTGCTTTCGAGTGATAACAACCATGGACTGGAGTTCACCGTAGGGTTTCAATCTGTCAGGAATAGAAACAAACTCAGACCGGTAAAATTGGTAGGTTGCTGGTTTGTCAGGAATTGGAAAAGACAGTAACCGATATCGGTCTAGTAACCGATGTCGGTTATACCATAGCCGACGTCGGTCAGGTAACCGATGTCAGTGTAAGAAGTCTGGGCTAACAAGATATAAAAAGGCTGCTAATTTGATTTTTAACAACGTTTAGTATACTTGTCCAATTATTGATCACAGAAGACAGGGTATGAGAAAGAAAACGGAACTACAAACAAGCAAGATGCACACGCAAATCCAAAGACTAACCCTAGGGTTAATTTTAATTATCGTGGGCTTATGCTTTTAGACGTAGAATGATGTCGGAATCCTAAACAAGAGACTTAGGGGAAATGTCAAGTTGTTTTGGCTTATAAGGTTACCTCAATCGGGCGGAGGAATACCGCAGAAAAGGGGGGATGTTTGAGCTGTTGTGTTAATTGTGAAGTGATTCGGTATGTGTTGTGCAGTGAATGTAAGATTAATTTCTTGTCAATACCGTGGATATCACCCCCACGTGTACGACCTGTTACTTAATCTACATTCACTAGAATTGAAAAACAACAAACATAAATGCAATGCACGTGTTTTAAACCCAAATCAAAAATTATGTTTGATGAAGCAAGAGAGATGACTTTCACTAATGCGAAACTAGGAAAGCAAGACAAATTCTTTACGAAATATATAACAAAAAACAGCAACAGCAAGTATGCTTCCTAAAATGAAAATAAGCAAGAGAAACAGAAACCCAAAATGGGTCCCACCGGGCGTGCCAAAATGTTTCACTCGGAAATGTTTCGTTCCTTTTAGAAACAGATAAGGTTAGGGGCTAGGAGGAATACCTGTAGAATGTTGAGATGGTGTGCACGTACCGTAGAGAAAGATCAGGCTGACTGCGAAGAACTCCTTTTTGTCTTGGAAGGACTACTGATTTTGACAAAGATGCAAGGTGATCTCCTTTGCTGTAAACACTTCTGGTTTCTTCACTCGTCTCTGCTCGGTCAAGTGAAGATCTGGACTCTGTTTCTCGCTCCCAATGCTCTCTGTTGATCCAGAAATCCTTCGACTGATCCCCAAAAATGAAATTTCGATCCGTTGTTTTGGTTTGGGGAGCCCATTTACAGGGAACCGATGGCGGTTGCGTAACCGACGGCGGTCGAGTAGGAACCGGCATCGGTAAGGAAAAAGTAGGCTATTTTTAGTAAAATAGCCCACCTTCCCTGCTTTTCTCTCGAGAGATCAGTTGCAGGCTCGGTCAAGTGACTAGAAGGTCGGTTTTTGGTGCGAGAAAGGGGTCATTAGTTATGGGTGTAGGTGTGGACCAAGTTATGGGTCTTAATTAGGTTAGTTTTAGGGTTAGGGCTAGGTCATGATGAAGTGGCAAAGTGAGGTAGTAGGTAGGGTGATGTGGATTTATCAATTAGAAGGAAATTAATAAATAATTGTGTAAGGTTTAGGTGATGAGGTTATATTGCGAGATGAGATGCGGGTCACAAGGGGTCGTAAGACATGAATTTGGTGTCTACAGATGGTGGCCCAATCCACAAACACTTTCTTGGCTAGGATGATACAAATAAACTGATACATCCATGGGTGGAAGATCTTAGTAGAGGGTAGACCAAAAACTTGACTTAGGAGAGTGATAATGTCTCTGATTTCTTCCACGAATTCAACACGGTACAGTTTTTTGGGAAGCCTATTAATTCGAGGTCTCTTGGTTACTAACTAGTTTTTGTTGACCATCTTGCTCCATCTCAGGGGTTCTTCATCCCAAAATTCTTGTGTTGATTGGCGAGTGATATCCGCATTCTCAGGAAATTCAGGTATGCCGAGCAACTCCTCAGTGTGTTCTGGTGTGATTAAGAGGAAAGGCTCGCGATTATCTTTAAAAATTCCTCGTCTCTCAGGGTCATAATGCTCCACACAAGCAATAACCAATTCCAGACACTGCACCAAGACAAGGAATGTTGTTGCTTGGGGTAGACCACTATGGTAAAGTATATCTGAGAAAATGGTTTTGCCTTCAGTTTTCACCTGCTCGGAGAACTGTTGCATGTTGATGTGACCTATATTTGTATCAGTGATGTTGTCATATGTTGACTTAATGGAACTGGGAGGATAATTCCTTGGAATTCATATTTCAAGGAAGATTTGTTAGATTTCTCCACTGGCTTCCTTGATCTCCCCGCAGATTTGGATTTTTTGACCATTATGAATTTAACAGAAAAGTGACTCAGGCATGCCAAATAAAGTAAACAAGGCCGGGTCTCAGTCTTCAAAACCTCGTTGATGTAAGAAAAATATTTTTCACTTTAATATTATTATTATTATTTTAAAAATAATAATAATAATTGATCCCGAATTACAACTTTTTTTTTTTTAAATGTCAATACAAACATATCGAGACTGAGCTCGAGTTCCAAATCTGGCGATAACAATGATATTTATTTTTTAATTAAAATCTCTCGATTTTAATATTTTGTGCGGATCAATTTAAACTTTGTTTTTATTCACCTTGGCTGCATGAACTACTGATTTTTTTTTCCATTAGAAGACTCCTGATTTTGTGAATGCGTGGAAATGATTTGTATTTCTTAGGCGATTTTCTTTTTTTATCTATTCCAAACTACTGGTTTATCTCCCCATACGCGTGGTAAATTCCTTCATGATTGGGAATGCCTGCTATTTCTTCATGAAATACTTACGTGGAAGTTTTTTTTTTCTTGTTTTCTTTTGCATGCGTGGGAAACTGTTTTCCCTATCTTTAGCGCCTCCTCCTTTCCGCGTGTGGAGTCTCCTTTACTAGGCACGTGGAGTTTGATTTTAATTTTTTAAAACTGTTCTTTCTCCTTTTTTTCCTGCATGGGATTCCTCCTGGTCAGGGCGCATGGAATTTGATTTGTTTGTTGTTTCACCTCTCTATCCTCACGCATGGAGATTCCTGTCCTAAGGTGGCCTGCTCTTTCTCTCTCTCCTTGCATGGGAAGAGTTCTTGATTTTATTTCTTTGCCCTTTCAAAACATGTGTGGATTCTCCTTTACCAGCATGGAGATTTTCTTTGACATTCAAATGAATTTGCTATCCTTCTTTTCCTCTTGCCTTTGCATGTGTGGGTTTTGAAAATAGTTCTTTATCTCTTCCTGGCACGTGGAAAGTTGTTCTCTTTTTACTTGACGCCTCCTCTACCCAATGCGTGGGCTCAAAACAAATGCCTCTTTTTGGACTATTTTCTTTCTTCCTAAGGCGTTTGGAAAAATATCTTCTTAGTTGTGTGCTCCTTTGGGCTGTGAATGCATGGGATTTTATCCTCTTATTTTGACCAATGCATGAACAGTATTTTGCTAAAGCTTGGGAATGGTTTGACATCATACAAAAATGATCTTTCCTCTTTGATCTTGTTTAAAACCTCCTATGCATGGATAGCTGCTCAATAAAATGTGTTTTGGCTCTGACTCTGACTACCTGGTGAATGCGTGAAAGCTGTAAAAATGTGGCTTTGTTCTTCCTTGCATGCACGACTGGTATATATTCCTTCACAGTGGTGTGAGTTTCTATTACATTATGGGATGTTGACAAAATAGTATGTCCTTCAGAAGAAATAAGAAGCAATCGGAAAGCTTCGCATGAATTTTTCCAACGAGTTTGATGGAGGAAGTTATGGGGATTAATCCAACTTCCTCTCTTCTCGAGTAGTGGACTTAAGTGCCAGGGGGAAATGGGGAAAGCAACGGCCAATTCCCAATAGGAATGGAAAAGTGGGTTGGCAACTCCCATTCAATTTCCCCATGTGGGAAATTGGGGAATATCTTGCCCGTTAGCCAATCCAGGATTTGGTAATTGGTGGAGAAAATCCCACGTGCGGTAAATTTGAAGAAGATTGCCAATAAAGGGGAAATCCAAGTTTGGGAAGCCAAATTGGCATTCCCAGCAGTTGGAAGCGTAAGCTTACTTCCCCGGCAATAAAAATTTGTCGAATGAACTTTTAATTGATATTTATTTAATTAAATACTCTAAAGTTATTTAAAAATTAATTTTATTAAACAAAGAGCGATTAATTAATTAATTTTAATATATTTTAACGTGATTTAAAGCCTGGCGGGAAGAGTTCTTGCCCGAAAAGGAAGAAACAAAGACCGAAACGATCATAAAAATGAGACGATCGCGATGAGGGAAATGAACCACACAAAGTAACAATTCTCAAATTTTCCATTATTATTATTATTATTTTAAAAAAATTGCAAAGTCAAAATTAGTTGATAACAGATGGCTCTAATTGGGGACAAGGACTTCATGGATGCAGCAATGGACCCAGAACAAAATAGTCATGAACATGATCTCAAAATGATGGGGCACAAAAATGGGGTGACACAAGAGAGGGGACTGAAAAATAGGGAAACAAACAAACCAAAATCCTAATTACCTATGTACATATGGGGAACAACTCATTTTCAATTTTTATAGTGCTTGAGATATTGCCCACTGTAGGGCAAAGGCAAATGCGTTCCATCAAGATATGACAATTAATAGGTATTATCTCCATAGAAATTTCTTATTTTGAAAGGTCCTAGCCACAGTGTGTCAAACTTCCCATGCTTTCCTTTCGACTCACGTCTTTTGTCCCAGAGAAGAACTAAGTCATTGATTTCAAATTATCTCTCCTTAGTTTTCCTGTCAAACAAATTTTTTACCTTGGATTGATATTCCTCAATCCTTTTTACCACTTGACTTCTTTGTTCCTCGAGCTTGCTTAGGAACATGATTCTTTTATCTAATGCATTGGTGAAGCATTCATCACCAACTGCCTGAGCTAATTTTAATGCTGGTAACTCATGTGTGACGGGAATTTGAGCATCGGTTCCATATAAAATTTGAAATGGAGACATCTCGATTGCCCTTTTGGGAATTATGCGGTCAGCCCACAATGCATCGTATAAATTTTTGTGCCAAGTTATTTGATTTTCTTCGACTAACTTGCACACAATAGTAACGAGGTTTTTGTTACTAGATTCAACCTGACCATTTCCCTGAGGGTAGTAATCTGATGAATGAGACAAGGATATCCCATATCCATACCAAAAACCTATCATCTCTGCAGAAGAAAAATTTGAGGCATTGTCTGTCACAATCTTGTGTGGAATTCCATAACGAACCAATATATTTTCTTTGATGAAATCATAGATTACTGCAGTAGATGTTTGTTTCACCGGTATAGCTTCCACCCACTTTGTAAAGTAATCAGTGGCGGTGAGCATGTGAGTATGACCAGCGCTAGAATTAGGATTCAAAACCCCGATGAAATCTAAACCCCATTGTTGAAAGGGTTCTTCAATGACAACCGGCTTCAAAGGCAAAGCTGCCAACTTTGGTCTTCCAACAAATTCTTGATAGGCTTCACATTTTGTCACCCATTTCTGAGCATCAGAAAACATAGTGGGCTAGTAATAATGTGCTCTCAAAATTTTATGGGTTGTTACTGGGCCAGAGAAATGATCACCGCAAGCATGATTGTGGAAAGCTTCCAACAATCTAGGTTGTTGCTCTTTATCAACACATCTAAGGAACATGCCGTCAATTCCTTTCTTAAACAATGTGTTATCCCAGATGACGTACCTGACAGCTCTTAATTTGATATCTCATTTCTCCTTAGCTGTCAGATTCTCTGGAAACTCACCATATGTGAGGAAATAGGTAATATCGGAATACCATTCATCTGCGATACTGGTTCTTCCTCGGAGTTATCTTGTGGTTCATTCTCTACAATGAGTTGGCATAGTCCTCTTCCTCAAACCAACTTGGTAGGATTGATGTACAAATCATATTCTTGGATCTTGGAGACCCAATTACCTCTTTTAGATCTTGGTTCATGTTGTGTCAGCATTGATTTCACCACAGTGTCGAGAACTAAGACTTTGGTGTGAGAATTCAACATGTAATACCTGAAGTGTTTCAGGGCTCTTACCACCACGTGCGCATGTCTCTTAAGAGGAGTGTAATTAAGTTCATGTTTCTTGAATCCTGAAATCATGAATGCAATAGGAGATTTGATCCCCTCTTGATTGTGCTAAGTTAAAATGGCAGAGATTGTGTGTGGAGAAGCATAGCAATAAATTATAAAATCCTTTTTAAAATCAGGACATACTAATGTAGGAGCTTTTGCAATAGCACCCTTGATTTGCTCAAATGCCTCTCTAACTTCCTTTGACCATTTGAATGATTCTTTTCCTTTCATCATATCAGTGATTTCCTTAGTCAGCTCGGCAAAATCTGGCACGAACCTTCTCAAAAATTTCACCTTCCCAAAGAAGGAGTGGACCCCAGGCTTACTTGTAGGTAAGGAAAGATTCTTGATAGCTTGAACACATTTAAGATCGATCTTAGTTCCTTCCTTAGAGATAATATGACCTAGGATTTTCCCTTCTGTAACTCTGAACATGGACTTTTTTGAATTCAGAGAAATCTTATGAAGTCTGCACCTTTGCAATATTTTCTCCAAATCCCTTAGGTGATCTCCTCGTTTCTTGGAGAATACTGTCAAGTCATGTAGGTATATCACGATGATCTTGTCTTTATAATATGCAAATGCCATATCCAGGATTTGGTAATTGGTGGAGAAAATCCCACATGCGGGAAATTTGAAGAAGATTGCCAATAAAGAGGAAATCCAGGTTTGGGAAGCCAAATTGGTATTCCCGGTAGTTGGAAGCGTAGGCTTACTTCCCCGCAATAAAAATTTGTCGAATGAAATTTTAATTAATATTTATTTAATTAAATACTCTCAAGTTATTTAAAAGTTAATTTTATCAAACAAGGAGCGATTAATTGATTAAATATTAATTAATTAATTTTAGTATATTTTAACGCGATTTAAAGCCTGGCGGGAAGAGTTCTTTCCCGAAAAGGACGAAATGAAGACCGAAACAATCACAAAAACGAGATGATCGCGATGAGGGAAATGAACCACACAAAGTAACACTTTTCAAAATTTTCATTATTATTATTATTATTATTTAAATTTTACAAAGTCAAAATTAGCTGATAACACCTATTATCAATTTTCCAAGGGGACATAGGGGAAAAATAAATTCACCCAAGCTCATCCCTCCTCTCTTTTCCCCCATGCGAACCTCCATAGCCCGACGGAGTGTGTAATTGACTAAGCCCATTTCCCAGCTTGCACCAGATCATGCCAAGTGGCATAATCTTACTCAAAGCGCATTTTGTTTTCCCTCTTGTCCCTTTTCCAAGGGTACATAGGGGTAAATTTTTTTCCCATGCTCATCCCCTTATGAAGTTCCTCATATGACCATTTTTCAGCCCCTAAGTGCATAGACATGTCTTTTTAATCTCCCTCTCCTCGCACCACATAATGACAAGTGTCAACATCTTGCTCAAAGTGCAATTTTGTGCCCCCTTGTAATTTTTTCCAAGGGGACACAAAACTTTTCCCATGACCATCCATCAAACTAAACTTTTAAGCCCGTTATGCTTGCACTCACCCGTAATCAAACTGCAGTTAGTTGGGAAGGAAATAAAACCAAGTAAACTCATTTTTAAGTTATATCCTTTGTATTTTTCATCCATACTCTATTTATTCACCTAAAATATTAAAATTACATTATAACACAACAACCATGCTTCCCAACACTTTCTAAAACAACCATGACTGCAAAAACAAAGCTTTTCTCATAACTTACTAACTAGAAAACTGATTGCACCAAGGTTTTAATTGATTAGTCTTCCTCCAAGAAACCTTTTGATCACTAAATATTTAAGCCTACATTAATGTATTCAATAACATATTATAAACCATAAAATTCTCCATCCCAAAATTTTCCTTTTTGATTTGCAAGATTTCCAATGAGCGGATGATAATGAAAATTGGAGCACGAGATCTCGGTGTAGAGATGAATCCAACAATGGTGTTTTCATTGCAAAATGACACGCGTATGAATAGTTACTAAAAATACAATAATATTTTTATACTCACATGATAAAAATAGTAAACCTCTTAGAATTTCAAGCTACGATCACTCAGAAAATCCAGAAACATAACAGGTTCAGAAAAAGTAACCTGCTAAAAATAGAAACTCACTAAAATGGTAAAACATCATCAATGGAGTTAATCTAAGTGTGTTAAGAGATTCATAATACCAAATTTTAGTAAAAAGGCAAAAAATATCAAAATAAAAGCTCCTGGTCCCACATGTCAAAATAGAAAGTTTCAGTTTTCAGTGTAGAAAGTTGTTGTCAGCTCCTTTTTCACTTATTTCACTGCTTGTTTCCTTCATCACAGTTTTGAAAGGTGGGTTTTTAGCTCAAAAAAGAAAATTCACCCTCCATAAGGATCCTGAAGCATCATTCTAATCATAATTTTTTCAAATATCAAAACAAAGCATATTGAAGTGCAACAAGAGAAAGCCAAGAACATTGTAAGGATAACAAAAAAGTTGAAGAGGATCAAGAGCTTCATTCCAATTTAATTCATCAAAAATATGGTCACCATAAGCATGATGAGAAGGGTTCTCTTTGAGTAAGGAAATAGTTCATCTCAATAAATTCATAGATCGAACATTATTTCTAAACTCTTGACCCATGATTGATAAGGAGCTCACATCTTGCAAATCAATAGAGGTAGATTTTGCAGTGTTTCAATATAGTGTGTGAAACAATAACATGGGACTCAGTCTCATTCATTCCTTCAATTTCCATTCAGGATCAATCTTTGTATCAAGAAAATTTCTTCCAATTCCATGAGAAACATGTACACATGAAGTGTATGAGTTGATCTCATTCAAGGAGTTATCTAGATTTTAAAAAATGAAAAAGGTATGATCTTCATTCAATGAGCAATCAAATCTATTCCATTAGCTTCCATAGACTTGGTAGTTTTCCTTAACACTCACCTCAAATCTTGTGGTATGGTCATTTTTGTCTCCTCACATCATTCCTACCTGTGGACACTTCTCAAGAAATCCACTCAAGGGCCATCCCTTTCACATGTATGATGAAGGCCTATTTCAGTAAGTGAAGTAAAAACATCAAGAGGTTTGAGAACCATGGAGTTTCCTCTCATGATCATTAGATCCATTTATGAAATCCTAAGGAGAAAGAGAGTGATCCTCACTCTCACTATGAGACAAAGAAGGAATCATCACGAGTCATGCTCGTACTCATCTCAAGATCATATCGGGAGGTCTCACAACAATGTTCCTAAGCACTCATTTGGTAGTCTGAAGTGTCTATGCATCTTGAAAAAGGAGGATATTATGATCACCATTTCTCAAATTATTTATTTCTTCATCAGCAATAGATTAATCAATCCCTTCCCTTTCTATATTCTCTCTTTCTCCATATTCTAGCTTTCAATTGAGAATGTACTTTTTGCTATTTTTCCTATTTACTTAAGTGACAATATTTGTAAAATGTAAACTTACTCCCTTAAATTATAAGAGAGGTGCTTAATTTTTCTCTTCTAAGGGAAATTGAAGAGCCACAAGTGATGGGACATGAATATTCGTGTGGGGAGTAGATAAAGAGTTTCTTTGCTATGTTATAAATTGGAATGACTTCTTCATTCCAAGGGAATTGAAGTTTTAAGTTTTTAAATTTTAGCCTTTGGATATAAATTTGGATTATTGTATGTGTGGAGATTTATATCACCAATACACAAGAAATAAGAGTTGCATTTCTTACATTTCCTTTTCTTATGTTTTCCTCCATTCTCTCTCTATTTTGCAAAATTGGAAGTATAGTGATCAAGAAGGAACTTTGTATCCTTGATTGATGAACCTAAAGAACTGTGTATCTCTAGTTTGTTAGTCTTGCTAATTTCTTACATTGTTGTTTTCTTCTAATCGAATGTGGTACTACTCTAGTTATTGTGTGTGAATTCTACTAGTGCCTACTCACAAAAATAACCCTCTCTTTCCTAATTTCCCCAACTCTTCTTTATCCCTCATAGCTGCAAATTCTTCCCTTGTATTATGTACAAACACTTTGCCACAGGTTTAGTGAAGGATCCCTTGCCTATTTTCTACCCCACATAATTAGTATACTTTACATTAAATAATGGGAGTCTCCCCATACACAAGAAGGAGGGGCTTAACCCCGTTACCATTGGTGGAAACTCATAATTTACAACATGAAAAATTATTTCACCAACTATTTTTGGTGAATCCATTAGGGAGATATCTTCCCTCGTGCACCTGTAAATATATCTGAAAATACAAAAAATAGATATTTAAAAATCCACAAAAAGTAATAATTTGAAAAATAAAAAAATACCATCCTTGTTGCAATCCTTTTGAAAAATATGCACTTGTCCAGGTTCTTTCCTTTCTAACTAAGTGCGATAAATTGGTAGAAAGAAGGTACACCCAAGTTGATTGTGCAGGTGGCATTGTTGATCCAACATTTGAAGAATAATTACAAGTTGATTTCTGAATTCCCATTGTACAAGAAAGAAGATAAGTTCATGAAAATCCTCTTGAGGGTCATAATGAAGAACCAATTATAAAGCTATTTCATGAGACTACTTCAGCCATGAATCCTTTTACCTCTTTGGGTGAGTCTCATTCAACCTCCCTTGAAAAAAATATTTCTATTTATTCTAAGAATATTCATGTCAAGGATTCCATAATCCTTGATGTTTCTATCACTTCCTCATCCTTTAATATCATTAACCATTCCAAAAAATCCAAAATTTGAATTTTTGAGTATGAGTACTTGAAAAACCATCCCAAGAAATTTGATAAGATTGTTCAATTTATCAAAGAAAGAAGTTCAAGTTCATGTTCCAAAAATTCCACCATAAAATAACTACCTTATGCCTCTCATTCCACTCCTTCTCTGAACTGTCTCACTTCCACACCCTCCACCTATGGGAAGGCAAAACCTTTCTATATAGCCCTACTGGTTAATGGGTACAAACTAAATAATTGTATCATTAACTTTGGTGCTTCGGACAATGTCATGCCTAAAAAAGTTGCTAAAGCTCTCAGAGTCTCTCTCTCTCTCTCATATCTCTAGCCATTGTTATTCCATGGAAATGAATGAAGCTCCTCTTGTTTTATAGGTTAAGGATACTTAGGTAACATTGGTATATTTCCCTAACAAGAAGATCGTGATGAGAATACTTGTAGCATACATGCCCGCCTCATATGGTATGTTATTGGGTTGAATCTTCCATCGAGATGTTGGTGGAGATATACAATTGGATTGGTCACATGCCACCATTCTGGTCAACATTAAAGTGAAAAAACTTCTTGCCATCAGGAAAATGAAATACATCGTTTAAAGACCAGATGACCCAACGATGGATATATCGTGTCAAGATCCAAAGTCTTACAAAATTTTCATGACTTTTGGGGAATATATCGAGTTTTGCACGTTGGTGGAAGAATATCCGAGTGTCATGGATCCAGTTAGAGAGCACCATGGTGACTTGATGAAGTCAAAATTTGAGAGCATATACTTCCCATGGGATGTGAGAATGAATGTAGTTTCTCCATTGGATGTTGATGATGGTCATATGAGTCTTGATTTACCAAAAATTAATATTGAAGTGATGTACAATGTGGATCAAGAAGAAGGAGTGATACTAAGCACTTTCTTATTAGGTGAGTTCAATATTTCAAACCATTTTCTCAACGTTCAACATGAGGTTTCGTTCAATGAGTGTGCTTCGAATATAAATACTTCTCTTTCTCATTGGAAGAAGATGACAAGATATGAAAGAATAACAATATGTTCATCCTCTTAAATCTAAACCTACTCGAGGAGATGATGATTTCATTTTAGAAATGGATTCCCTAGTTCTTGGTGTTCAACATTGGGAAGATGACAATATGCATATTTCAGCTCCAAGTTCATGTTCATTCCCCTTTCATGGAGACGGGGATATTCTAAATGAAAAATGGATAGATGAAATGGTTCTTGATCCTAAAGTTGATTTTGTTCAAAATGAAAATCTTCTCAATGGGATAAAATCTTTCAATGTTCACTCTGCTCAAGAAAAGGGTGTCTTGGTCCCTTTTCGAATAGCCAACTTAAACACGCTCACCTAACCATGACCCTTTTACCCCACATTAATATTAATTTAATTATTTACAATTAAAGTAATACCCATGCTCACAATATTCATTATTTAATTACCTTAATTAAAACTAATTTCCACCTCACCTAGACACCTCACCCCACCACCTCACCTAGACACCTCATCACAAACCTATTCTTAGCATGTTTCCCTTTTTACTAGGACTCAATATTCACTCACCATAACTAACTAAGACTTAGTCCTACCTACCTTAATGAACTAAGACTTAGTGTAACCCTAAAATCACATGCCTATTCTCCCTCTAACCACATTCCCGCTCATTAAAATGTAACATTCCATTTTGATCCAGAAGAATAGACAGAGTTGGCCCAAAAGATTGCCAAGATCTGGCATTTTTAGTAAACCTAGGATTTCCCACCTTAACTGATGTCGGTCAACCCTAAACTGACGCTAGTCACCCTAAACCATCGTCAGTTACCATATATTCATTTTGGTAACCTTGTTTGAGAGGTTGGCCACATTCTCGAGTTTTGGAACGAAGGAGATCTACATGCAAGCAAGAACCAGAGCCCTTTCACACATCCAGATAGCCATAGCCAACACCAAGACTGATCCTGAAGGTATTTGCATTCATGGTAGCATTCCAGGAAGCACTGCCGTAGCACTAAGCACCATTCCACAGATCAACCATCACCATTTTCCAGCCATCAAATCTGCAAATACCAGTAAGTGTATCTCTAACCTACATCATTTCATACTTGTCTAGATTATAAAGTTTCTTCATCTCTGTTTATCAACATCCATTTGCATTTTTCATCCCACCCTTGTTACCTTACTGTGAACCCAACCATCCCATCACCCACAATCATTTAATCACCTATACTTGATTCCTGAATAACTCTGAGTACCCTAACACCTCCACAGACCTAACTATTCCTCTTTCCATCTCTGTTCAATCTCAGACAAACCCCCAAAGCCCAGTTTATTGAATTTCTACCATCCCGACTTAACTGTCGTTGGTTTCCTCTTAACCGTCGTCGGTCATACCTCACCGACGTTGGTCTCTGTCTTTGGTAATCCTGCCAATAACAAAAACCTAATAACCTACATCCAAGTGACCCAAGCTACCCAGAATCTGATCCTGACCTGTTCTAGTACCTTGACTACCTACCCAGCTCCCAGATCTGATCATAACCTAGCCTGTTAGATTAGATTTGTTTATTGTATTCAAATGAGATACCTAAATCATATCAACTACAGTAGGATTTTATTTATCTACGTTATCTCTTGCATTAAGTTGTATTAAACAGTGGGTTGACTACCACCAAGGAAGTACCACACTTCATGGATCTAGCACACGCTAGGCAGCCCACTGACATATATTGTTTAACTCTCTTTTGTGGTCTTGTTGTGTATTTCAGGTAGTTCCTCCTAGCCAAAAGGAAGATCACACAATCAACATTGGATCAAGAAGTCAAAATGCGCACATAACCTCCAACTGACCATCACAACAAGGTATTCCTCCTTGGCCCATACCCTTATCTGTTTCGTCAAATCCATAAAGAAAATGGTGAAACATTTTGGCATGCCCGATGGGACCCATCAGGGGTTCCTTTGCATTTTATTCATTCCTAGGTGAAATTTGTGTGTTTGTTTCCCTTTTGAAAAGCTTCCACATTAATTTTCTTCTCTGGAATCTTCCCCTCTTTCTATTGTCTAAAATCAATCGTGTTTTGGTGCTTTAAAAAGAATATTTCTTTCTTTCATTAGTATTGCATTAGTGAAAGAGCATCCCTCTTCCTGTTCATTACTTGCTACATCGAATACCACATTTCGATTTGGGTTTAAAACACTTGCATGGCATTCTGATTTATTGCATTACATCTCACATTAAAATTGAGGGAAACCTATACGCTGAAAGTCATGAACAGCTAATGGTTGACACAACTGAATCGTAGAAAGCACATTCTTTCTTCTCTCTCTTTGCCAAACTACACAAATTGGAATATATACATCTTCTTAAACAACATCCCACCCAGAAGAAGTTGTCAATGATCACACGATCAGAGGATTGATAGTGGGCACCCAGCTGGTTATCTCTGTCCTAGTCATCACCTCAGAGAATGGCCCACCCCCACCAAAACATAACCTGAAACCTCACCTTTAGAATTTCCTTCTTCATAGGAAGCCTTCCCAACCAAAAACTCTATTCTAAATTCACGAGTCAGTCTTTAAATAACATAAGCTAAACACACTAAATTCACTTGTAGGATTACGTGTTTTTCTTAGCTTTGTGCTTGACTTGTGTTTTGAGGTGTGAGGTCATATTCTCCATTGTTCTTTCCTTTCACACTCCATAATCATAGTTGGTGTATTCCAGCTGTTTCTGAGTGTGTCAGGACTCATTTTTACCATACTCAGACTTCTGGGTTGGTATCTCATTCAACCTTAATTCACAAAAATAAAATTTTCTTCATTCTACAGATTTCACAGTAACCGACATCGGTTTACATCTGACCGTCATTGGTTTACCTGACCGGTGTCGGTTCCCTGTGCTTTTGGTCAGTTTACCCAAATAGCACTAATCTCATCTTCTTCTCCATTTCAAATCTCTGGATGTCACCATATCCTTTGCATTATGATATTATTGACTAAATATAGCTTCCCCAGTTGACTTTCCCCAGTTTTTACCTCACTTGCTCAAACTGTCACTTTCCCACAGTAACCAACATCGGTTACTGTGACCGTCATCGGTTGGCTAAACCAGCACTAGTCTGTATGTTTTTATTTTTAAGTAAAACACCTACCAATTCACCTCTCATAATCAATTATTTTCCATCCCTATTTTTTTGGTGTCATTTACAGAATACAGTCTTACCAGGTCAACATTTATTCACATGGTGTTGACTCGCAGCCAAACTAACGCCCTCATATTTCATGCCAGCTGTCAGCCACTCCCACCTAGTCCATCACCGCCATCCATCCTGTCACCTATGGATCTGACTCATCCTATCCCCATCACTACCGAAAATGAGGATTTCACGAGACTCCTCGACCAGAATCCCATTGCCCTCCAGTACTACCTTTCTCATTCTTCCACCCGGGATTCCTCAGGACAGTTAATATATGACATGCCTATATCTATCCCTCCTACTCTTGCACCCACCTCTACGTCAGCTAGCACTAGCTTGGTGCTACCGTCATCCACTTTACCACATGTGGTGTCTCAGCTAGATCCCACAGCCACTATAACTACAGCATCTACGTCATCTATCACACCCGTGACATCAATTGTCCCTCCGACAGCCGCTTTAAGTATAGCCCCATCTGCACCCGCCACCTCACATATACCTATTACATCACAACCACCTCTGGTGTCAGTAGCTTACACCCCTTTTCAAAACCTCATCCTTTCTATCCCGCAGTCCTTACCCCCAATCACCACTAGAGTTGTTACGACTACTCCACCCACTTACACATACTACCAACAACCCCTGACCTCATCTATCGCTTATTTTGGCTATGTGCCACCTACATCTATTCCTCCTGCGTAGTTCTCATACTCAGTGCCACCATACACTAGCATACCACCCACCTCATACATTCAACATCAACCCCCTTTTTCTGCAGGGGGCACCCATTCATCCCAACCTACTAACGACCTCATTAAAATGATGATGGAAAAGATGCAGACCTTAGAAGCATCTGTTTCTGGCTCCCATAATTCTTTAACTTATGATGAAATCTGTAACGAGCCTATCCATCCATCTATTCCCATTCGTCCCTACCCTGTGCATTGGGAAATGCCTAAATTCAATCACTTCAACAGTAAAGAAGACCCGCAACAACACTTGTGGTCGTTCAAACATGGGTGCTACCTAATCGCCCACGATGACGCTTTGCTCCTACAAACTTTCCCAATGTCCTTGACAGGACCAACATTGGATTGGTATAGTGGACTACCTCGACATTCCATTTATTCCTTTAATCAAGTAGCCCAAGCTTTCTTAGACCATTTTTCAATCAATGTTACCAAGAAAGTCACCATGACCGATCTCTATTCAACCCGACAGTATGAAGATGACTCTATCACATATTTCATTGCCTGTTGGTGGAGTCTTATTAACCAATTGACGTTCCAGCTACCTCAGACTGAACTTATTGAGTTGTTCACTAGAGCTTGTGCCAGACACATCTCACCAACTTTGCAAGTACAAACCTTTCGAACCTTTGATGAAGTGTTCACCATGGCATGAAAACTGGAAATTCCCACCATTGAAGAAAAGAAAATCCAATTATGAAACAAGAACACCCTGTTTAAATCAAACGACTCATTTTCATCTTCAAAACCCCAAAGTAACTATTCAAAGCCCAAAGGATCTGCCAACACGGTAGTCCTCAAGGTGGGACCACCTCATCCTTCTAATCAAGCCCAACCTTCTTCCAATCTTTCTCTCATCCAGGCCTTTCAACTCCGACAGGAGCAGCAGAAGTACACTTCGATTGGAGAGCCCTATTCTTCAGTCTTGGAAAAGCTTCTTAAAGCCGGAGCCATTACACTTCCTCCCATAAAACCTCATACAGGTTTTGATCCTGCCCATCCTATGCCTGCATGGTATAAAGAACATGACTACTGTAATTACCATTGTGTTAAAGGCCATAGTGACGGTAACTGCATAACTTTTAAGAACATTGTCCAAGAGATGATAGATAATGGAGACCTTGTCATGGACAACCTGAATGCGCCAGCAAATCAAAATTTGTACATCTTTAAAATTTCATTCCCTAATCATAAACCGTCATCTAATCAAGATAGTGAACCTTCATCTAGCGACAATAATGTCTGTGAAGTCCACGTGGTTTTTGATATCGTACCAACCATTCCTCAAAACCTACCTACTTCATCTATTGAGGAAATTTTGGCACGAGCTCCTCTACCCACAGAGGAGCATACCACTTCTACTCCTTCACCCACAGAGGAGTCCCCCTCATCTCCCCCTGCTCTCATGGAGGAACCCACACCTTCTACCGATGACATTTCACCATCTACCTCACAACCTACCAAACAGTCAACACTTTTAATTCTCCCATCCACAGGAGAATCATCATCGCCTTCTCCTCCACCAAAGATGAAGTCTACATCACCCCACCTATTATCTCTCCTACCCATGGGAGACTCATCAGACATGCCACTACCTGTTGGGGGCAGTTCCCCTCAGCATCCCAGAACCCCATTGACATGATCTCGGCTCTTTTGCCTACAGAGTCTGAGGCTAGCCAATTCCCTGTCTCGCAGACATATTTTATAGGGATTGCCACCCAACCAATTCCATCCTCTTCTTCAGTAGTCCCATTTTCATGTCTGGTTGATCGCTTGGATTACGTTGATCATTCCATGCTCTGGGACGTCTTCGGCTCCCCGTTTTGACCCAAATGCAAATGTTTCCTGAAGATACTTCCACGATCTACCCAAATATATTTTCAGCAACCAAATCAACATTGACCATGCCTATTGAAATGAATTCTTCTTCATCATCCCTACCTACATCCAAACCTCTACCCATAACTAAAACCATTCCCAAACCTCAAAACCTACCCACACCTATCTCCTCACCCGTATCTAGACCCATCACTACTTTGGGTGTCATGCCGACATCAAGCCTTACTCACCCACCTATCAAATTGGACTTAGCCTGTGTCTTCCCAATCCCGCACCAACATTATCCCCCCGCCTAAAAGGAAAACCCAACCTTCTAGGCCGCATACACCGGTCTCGCCTACCACACCTTTGTCACCTTCCCCCCTTCCGTCCATCCTAGGGCCTCATCCATCAACCTTGATCAAACAGTCTCCTACCCAAGGCCAGTCAAAATCTAAACAACCTATTACTGCCTCACAAGTCCTCGTTACACCTCATTCACCCAAAAACCAAACACCCTCACCCTCACCCATGCACTTCTTGCCACCTATACCTCCACCAGTTACTATAACCCCAACCTTGCCTATACAACTTCAACCAATGTCGTCTACCCAACCTCTACCAACCACCTCCACTGCAACTCGGTTGCCCCCATGGGTAACCCCGTCCTCTTCCACCATCTTCTTTCCCTTCTACATCCCATACTCCCATGTCACCTTTACCCAAGAAGGTGCAACCCAAAGATAAGAATCCACTACCCTCCAATAAGGTAGTCAAACCAACAAAACCTTCCATCACCAGCTCTTTTACCCCACCTTTACCCAAACAGATGCCAACAAAACATAAGACCATACCACTTATCAAATCAGTAGACCAACCCATTCCCCCTCCTATAAAGCCTCTTCCCTCACAATCATCCACACCTCTACCCAAACCCACACTCACTTCCCATTGTGATCCGTTAGTGGGGTCCTACGCCAACATTTTAACCAATCTCTTAGAGACTTCCATCATCACATTACCGCTGCTTTGACCTTACAATCCTCTCAAACCCAAACCAAAAGGGTTTGATGAAACCAAGATTTGTGCCTATCATCATGTGTCAGGACATGATGTAGAAAATTGTAAGGCTCTAAAGACCGTTCTTCTCCAACTTTTTCCTCCTGAACAAAACTTTGATGATGATGACCTTCTTGATGAGGACCATGTTCCACCTTCACCTATCACCACACATCATCATCCTTTACCCATTCAACGGTCAATATCTCCACCCCCACAACCATTTTTCCCACCTCCAAAATTTGAGATCAACATGGTCTGTATTAGAGAGTTGGCCAAATCACCACCCAAATGTCAGTGTGCCCTACTCATTTCACAAGGCTCTTATCCACCGCTAGGATTTTTCCCCTCATGTTGTTATACCTTTCATGACACACCCTCTCCATCCACCTCCCCTCAGATTAACATGGTTCACGTTGCTACCCACGCTCAGAAAGACAAAGGCAAAGAAAAAGAAACTAGCCCATCAACAAACCCTGTGCCCAATATACCATCTACACCCGCACCCAAAATCACCATCTATGGACCTACATACCCTATCTCTGACGGGGTCACCCATCGCACAATGATAAAACAATTACATCAGTCTCCTCTAAAGATGTCTTTGTATGATCTCATCCAAACTTCTGAATCCCACAAACAAGCCCTTATCGAGGTTTTACAATCCATTTAATTTTTACCCAATGACCCCACACCAGTGGCCTCCATTATTACCCCTCACCACGTGGCCTCGCTAACCAAATCATCTCCTTCTTCTACCCCCATGCCCACTCCTCAAGTTTCCGCCCTCAGCTTCTCTGATGAGGAGATTGTACCTCTCCAGTCAGATGACCCTTGATCCCACCCTATTCATTTCTGTCTATATCGATAACATATGTGTACGACGTGTCATGAATGATGGTGGTGCTAGCATTAACATCATATCCTCCCATGCATATAATCAAATGTGTATCCCTTCTAATTGTATGCATAATAACCCCGTCATGTTGCGCTCCTTCAATGACGCCGTTACCTCCACCCTTGGCACCATTATCCTTCATGTTTGCGTAGGCCCTTGCACTGTCCCGAAACTATTCTACATCTTAGAGGGGGAGTTCCAATATAACCTATTGCTCAGAAGACCTTGGATTCACGTTATGGGTTGTGTCCCTTCAAATTTACACCACTGTGTAAAATTTGAACATGAAGGACATAACTATACCATCCCCACCGACCCGTCACCATTCAAAACTTGTAACATGTTATACCGGCCCAACGATGTACTTGTACTGGTCAAGACATCTGCCACTACCCCCACTTCTCCTTCACCCACGATCCCATCCACCAATGTTGCCGCCACCTCTCCCACATCTAACTCTTCTATTCCTACTACCACCATAGCCTCTGCAGCTGCGCCCCCTGATTCCCAACCAACCACTACCCCTCCTGCCCAATCATCTAGTGAGTCATCTATCCCTGCCACCCACATATCAACTAATGATCCCTTAGAAGGTGTTTTTCAATGCCTCACTCTGGGGGAGTACCGCCTATACAATATCGACACATTCCTCACTCCACAAGAGTATGGAAACCTATGTCAACACCCTCGTTATGACTACCACATAGGCGAGGTTTTCCCTTATGGTCCTCCCCACCTTCGCACTAACCTAACATATGGGGGAATTGATACTGCCACTTATTCACCCGAACCTCCATCCCAAACATGACCATTTTCATCTGACCTCCAATCCCTTACTAACCACCACTTCACCCACACTTTCCTTCACCGTTGCGCATGGAAAGGATTTGGCTTCAGTTTTTACAAACAAGGCCACCATACTGTCATTTCATGTACCACCCATAAACACAATGATCGTAGTGGCATTGGCTTTTCCACATCACCTTCCAAGAAGGCCCGTGTCGACCTCATTGAGGAAGACAAACCTTCTCCACCCCATTCACCAACATCACCATCTTCACCCATGGAGTCCATAGATCCCGAATCTATTCCTCCTAACTTTTTTTTTCGTAAACATGATTTCCCTGGGACCTCTAACCTATCAACACGATGGTGAGGTTCCTTCTTCTCTTCCCTTCCTATATCCTGACATGATCGATGATGATACACCTTCTATTAACATTATTCAATGTTAGGATGATGAGTCTATCCTCACCTATCTGGGTGTGGAAGATTCTTATATTCACTGGTCGTTACCCTCTGAGATGCAAACCATGTTGAATGAATCAACTATCGAAATCAACATTAATACTCAAGATGACCCACACATTCTAAAGATAGGTCAGTCTTTAGATGTTGCTGAACAGGAAGCTTTTACCTCTTTCCTCTAGGACCATAACAATGCTTTTGCTTGGTCCTATGCCGATATGCCCGGTATTGACCCAAAAATCATGGTCCACAATATCGTAACCATTCCTAATGCCAAACCCATAAAACAAAAGCTACAGAAAATGCATCCTCACATTGCTCTTCTAGTAAAATAAGAGCATCAGTGCCTTCTCTCGGTTTCCTTTATCTTACCCATTGACTATCCCTGATGGATTTATAACATCATGCCTATCACAAAAGCAACAGGGGGACTCCACATTTGCACAGAATTTCGTGACCTCAACCTAGCTTGTCCCAAAGATGATTTTACCCTACCAGGCATTGACCAACTAGTTGATCTCACTGCCGGCCATGAGATGCTATCAGTCATGGATGGTTTCTTGGGTTATAATAAAATATTAATCAATCCAAAAGATCAACACAAAAATTTCTTCATCACTCCTTGGGGAGACCTTCTGCTATCGAGTCATGCCTTTTGGCCTTAAAAACCCTGGTGCTACATATCAGTGAGCCATGACTTATATCTTCCATGACATCATGCATCACATATTGGAAGATTACGTAGATGACCTTCTTGCCAAATCCAAACATTGGTTCAAACACCTGATAGTCCTTAAGGTCATCTTTGACTGCCTCGTCAAGTATTGTGTTTGCCTTCAACCTAAGAAGTGTGTCTTTGTGGTACTTTCAGGAAAACTCCTTGGTTTCATTGTTTCTTTACGTGGCATAGAAGTAAATCCTACCAAAGTAAAGGCTATTATAGAAATGCATCCGCCTACTAATCTCTGACAACTTCAAATCTTGCAAGGTAAGTTGCAATCAATTCATCATTTTATCTCGCAGCTTTTCGACCACTATCAACCATTTCATCATCTCCTCAAGAAGGATGTCTCATTCAAATGGGATGATGAATGCCATAAAGACTTTGATGCCTTAAAATAATACCTTCTTCAACTCCTAATTTTTATTCCTCCTAAGGATAATGAACCCTTTTACCTATACATTTCCACCACTGACCATTCCTTAGGTGTCATGCTCACTCACCATGATGAGCAACACAGAGAGAAAGTGGTTTATTACATAATTTGTACCCTTTTAGACTATGAAACTAGATACACCCACACTGAAAAACTCTTCTTAGCCTTAGTTTTTGTCACCACCAAACTTCGTCATTACCTGCTCAACCAAAAAACCTTTTTCGTCACCAATACTGACCCCTTACATTACATGTATGCCAAACCCTACCAACATCAATGTGTTGCATGCTGGCTCATGCTTCTTGCTGACCTTGACCTCGAATTCATCCATCAAAAGTCTATCAAAGGCCAAACCATCACTGACCAACTAGCAGATGCACCTCTTTTCAGAAATCAACCCTCTAACTTCGATTTCCCAGACGAATCCATTGATACCCTCTCCTTGGACAATACCACTTACCAAATGACCCTCTTCTTTGATGGTTCCAAATGTCAGTGTGGGGATGGCACTGGTGTTATCCTTATTCCTCTTGGTGGTGAACCCATGCCTTTATCTTTCAAACTAGATTTTTATTGTACAAACAATATCACCGAATACAAAGCACTAGTATTGGGTCTCTAGGCTATGTTTATGCCTTATATGTTAAGTCAATCAATATCTTTGGTGATTCCCAGCTGGTTGTTGATCAAGTCAATGGTAAATACTAGTTTTGTAATGCAATACTACAAAAGTACAAGCATCATGTAGACATACTTTTGACTACCTTTGACCGTTATGAACTTCAAACCACCCCACGTTTTACTAATAAATTTGTGGATACCATGGCATGCCTGGCTTCTCAGATACCCACTTTTCCTGCCGATTCTAAAATATTTGTCACAATACAAAGGTTACAATCACCCTCTTATTTACCTCATGAGGTCCACTCCATCGGAACCATTGCACCTGACCCATGTGAACTTTGGTATAAGTAGTTTACAAACTATCTTTCCCTTTCCATTCTACCTCTCGATCACACTCGTAATGGACAATGTGCCTTTCTTAAAAGTATCTCTCGCAATGTCATCATGGGTGGTATCCTTTATAAGCATGGCTTCAATAGTATTCTCTTACGATGTCATTCAAGTTCTGAAATTCCCTTCACCATCAAGGAAGTTCATGAAGGAATTTGTGGAGGTCACTTATTTGGTTTAGCTATCGCTAAATGCATTCTTTGCCTTGGCTATTATTGTCCAACCGTAAACCATGACTATTGTGACTATGTCAAACATTATGTGAAATGCAAAATAACATGCTAATATTCATCACACACCTAGTCATGCCTTACAGGTCGCACGAGCCCTTTGGCCTTTCTCTCAATGGGTATTAGATCTTGTCAGAGATATCAATCCCCATTCCTCACAATGCCATCAATGGATTATAACCATTACTGAATATTACACTAAATGTGTAGAAGCCATTCCCCTCATTTCAAAAAAAGCTGAGAAAATATGTGAATTCATGAACCACCACATCATTTGTCGCTTTGGTGTTCCTCACTGCCTCATCACTGATAATGGAAAGTAATTCAAAAACAAAACCTTGCGAAAGCTTTGTGATGCTTTTGGTATTCAAATCAATTTCTCTTCACCTTATTACCCAAAAACCAATGGCCAAGCAAAATCAGCCAATAAAACCTTAAACAAAATTCTTATGAAAGTAGTTGACGATACTGGAAAGGATTGGCATACGCACATTCTTTTCTCCTTGTGTGCTTATCGCACTAGTATTCACACTTCAACTGCTACCACACCTTTTTCTATGGTCTACAGTACCAAGGTTTTCTTACCTCTCAAAGTCCAGATTCCATCTCTCTGCATATCACTCTAAGACATGCTAAACGGCGATGATTTTTCTAGGATTGTTTAACATAACTTGATTTATTAGATGAACACCATCTCAATACTCTTAACCATCTCCAAATATACCAAAAACATATCAAGCATGTCTACGATAAATGTGTCCATGAATGAACCTTTCAGGTTGGCAACCTCCTCCTGAAGGAAAATCAACATGTAACCAAAGAAGAGAAAATTAAACGGGGTAAATTTTCTCCTAATTGGCTTGGAACCTATATCGTTACCCATGCCTATGGATTAGGTGTTTATCGTTTGTCTTCACTCAAAGGTAAACCTGAACCTGAGCCCCTCAATGCATTACATCTTCGAGCATTTTATTGTTGACATCAAGTCCTATATCACTTTCTGTTAATTGACCGCTCGTCTCTTGAGCACTGTTCACCTTCCATATTACCTGTTTTTGAGGATCAACGACTAAACAAGAATCATGTGATTACCCGTCACCTTTCAAACTTATCTTCAATATGAGTACTATGAATATAATCATAGCATGATTCTCATGGATACTTTTCATCTTTTTAAATATGGAATCCTATGGTCATTCATCACTTGTAACCACCTCTTTAATAGTTAACCTCTGTGTGATATGGTTTTGAATTCTAAACAAGAACCTATTCTTCCTCTATAGTCTTGTCCATGACTTAAACATCCAAAAAAAAAACTGGATTCAAATCCTTGAGTCAAACTTCCAACAAAAGATGACTCCCTCAAAAAGGGACATCTCTTCTCTCTATCTCGCCGCTATAAATAGACTGTTCCCTTAAAGGACGAATATATAAAATCATTACAAAAATGTAATAAAATATTCATAAGCTTCCCACATTTATCAGCTTCATGAAGACCTCAAGGAGATAATATTATCATCCCATATAGACTTTTTGCATCAATCAGTCTATAAAAAAAAACAAAAAAAAAAATGAACGAAGATAATGATAACCTTTTTTGTCATGGACTTACCTATTTTTGATCCTGGGTTTCTTTCTAGGTAAACATGTTGTTATACACTAAGTTACACTCAACCACCTATTTTCATCTCATTGAATTTTCACCCAACTATTCTATCTTCTCAAGGGACTTGCTGCAACTATGACATTTCATGATCATGTGATTTTCTTCACCCTTAGTCTAGTATGCAACGCCTTTAGGGTCTTACATTCATAATCCCATCTTGGGTATGGTAGAATCATTAGGGTTCTTATCAATTAAGAGGTTCTTTTACCACCTCTTACCATTCACCTTCCTCATTACTTATTGATTATCCTATACAGGACCAGACCATCGACACCTACATTTAAATGACTCAACCATGCCTATGACCTACACTCAATCATACCTAAAACCTACCAACCCATTCCTTTACCTCATCACATTCTTCCCTAGCTTATGGGATAACTACATCGGCCTGAGGCCCCTTTTCACTGGGGATATGTAGACAAAACTCCTAGGGCATGGGGCCCTTAAAGGTTAGCTCAGCCACCCTTTACCCTAACCTATTTCCCCCCATTTTCCTATTCATATTCTATCTTAGTTTCCATTTTCTACAAAACTTGGAAATTAATACAAACATACATATCTACCATGTTATCACATCATAAAAACATCCAATCAATCATTTCACATTTCCATAATATCAACGATTTTGGAAATCTGCACCATAACATATATATAACTCATCATTTATTTCCCATGTTACTAATAACTTGGACATTAAATCAAAATTAAAAACAAGACTCCACCATGCCTAAATGATCTAACTCAAACATGCCTAAGTGACCTAACTCCATCATGCCTAAACCGACCTAACTCCACCATGCCTAATTCACCTAGTTTCCATCACATAAATAATAACACTGGAAATTACACACATAACTACAACATCATACCATGAATATCACCATCTCTATATAAAAATCATCAGAATCTGGGTGTCCATACATATGTGCATAGAAGCAAAATCAATACATAAGTACGCCAATACAAATACATACATGTATATCAATCTCTCATATACAACCTCACCATCTTCAGCATGCAGGTCGGTATGATAATTAAAAATATCAAAAAATATCATATACAACCTCACCATCTTCGGAACGCAGGCCGATATAATAATCAAAAATCTCAAAAACTCTCATGTACATCCTCGCTATCTTCGGCACGCAAGCCAGTATAAATCAACATATACAAAAATCTATATCCTGAACATATAGGGTGAATAATCATCACCCCACCTGATGTCCATGTCAGTCTCATCTATTTCTCATCTATAACTGGTCCCTAGCATACACCCAACAAACCACACAATCATTAAAAATTTGACCATACCTACCATATCACTTACCCGACTAACCTATTCCCAAAGTTCTTCTTATTTAGTTCCCCACAACCCTAATGACCTACCCCTTTTTCCCATCCCACTTTTCCACCCCTCAACTCATATCATATATAAATTTTACCCTACCTATTCTCAACACACTTACATTTATACCTCACTGACTCTATTTCTCTTTCCCTTCTACCATAACCCTTTCTTGACCTATTTTTCCTCAAAAGCCAACCGATCTCAGTCACTAGTGACCGATATTGCTCCATCATGATTGGCATCAGTCATCTGCTATTTTATTGATGCCAGCTATAGCTTACCGACATCTGATACCCTTGACCAACATTCGGTCACTATTACGCAAACCAAACCCACAAAACCCTCCCCCAATTTTTTCCATGAATTTGACCATTCTAACCTACCAACCTACCCTATCCTACCCAAACCTTCACTAACTTTCCCCCTACCCATATTTAACCCACATTGGACTTCTTACCCTTCTCATTTCATCAATTTTACTTCCAGATTCATAATTAATTCCTACCCAAACCAATTTATACAAATATTCCAAACTAACAAGTGTAAATTGGAATCAAATCTTACCTCATCGCGGTGCTCGTCGGCATGGTGGTACGTCTGGTTGCCGCACCGGTGGCTCACCCAAACCCTCTCCTGCATCTGCAATGCCCAAATCACCAGAAGCCCACTTCTCTAATCAAACTAATTAAATTCGATCCCCCCCGAGCTCGTGGCCCCATCTCCCTAGCTCCTCTCACCAACTCGTACTCTCCACCTCAGGCTAGGTAGAATGACGTTATCCTTCTCTCTCGAGAAAAAGTACCAAAAAAGTAAAACAACTCTGTCATTTTCCCCAAAGTCACAACACAACAATGATATCCGTAAAATATGGAATTTAGTGTTTTATAAACCCAACCTGATCTGACTGACATCAGTCCTATTTGTGCCCTAGCCAACCGTCATTGGTCACCCTATAACCAGCATCAGTCAACCCTTATAACTCTTTGGCCTTGCTAAGCTTCCTTTTTCCTGTAATCATTAGTGCCAACACACCTTTTTTACATTATGACCACCCATTGAACCATACCTAAAAGCTCAACCTACTCCTACATCTCATTTGTTGCGTCTTAGGAGTTGTTATTTTACATATTCCTTGGCCTTACCTATCCCATGACCTATTTTCCTGAACCCGACTTACTTGGTGTGACCATTGACCTTATGCATGCATTATACCTTGTGATGTTGTTACCGATGTTGTTTTAGTCTAATAACCATACCTTGCCTATTGTCGTGTCGTTTATCCTGACCAAACCTTTGGTGTACCGGAACATACCTAAATGTTCATGCACCTAACCTACGTTGTGTTTCCGGACCATATCCTATACCTTGGATACCTGAATCACTTCAATCTTATTTGGATAAACCTATCTACCTTGGATGATGTAGAGTTTGCAATATCTTCAACCTAATATCGTGTTGCAATCTATACGCGTGCGTGTGTTTGATTACCGTTAACCATGACCTACTTTTGACCCTGGCCTACTACCTATTACCTAAGTTAACCGTCACCCTTTCCCTTAATACTAAAACCCTTCCCCACCTACACATGTATCAAACCACTCACCGATTCCGTATTACACCTCATATGTGCCTGGTTTGAGGGGGATCACTTCTCACCCACACATGGGGAAATCACTTCCTATTTTTGTCAGCATCTCTTACCAATACAAGATACACAACAAAAAGGGGAAAAATGTAGACACCAAAATTGGGTTACACTCCCCTTGGTCCCATTTCTAATAGCCAACTTAAACATGCTCATGCCTAACCATGACCCTTTTACCCCACATTAATATTAATTTAATTATTTACAATTAAAGTAATACCCATGCTCATTGATGAGGCCATAAATTGGCCATAAATTACCATTATTTTTTCCTTCCAAGTTACATTTGAAAGTGGATTTAAATGTAATCTAGAAACTTATAGTTTTCTTAAGATAGAATATAGGATATATATCTTGTTCATTCTTTAGAAATATTTTTGTTATCTATTTTTTTGACTAATCCTATTGATTATTTGGGAAAAGATGCAAATTCTTGTGTATGCAGGCCATAAAGGAAAGATAATGCTAGTATTGGGAAAAATGGAATTGATCATGAATAGTACATCTAAACTCAAATATGATTTCATATTCAGATTCCTCTTGGAAAATTATGAAAGTTTAGAAAAAATCATCTCAATCTGAGATTGCATGCAAAAGTTATAGTTGTTTTAGTTAGCTCCAGAACCCTTGGGGTTAGCTCTGGAACTTGCAAAGTTGGCTCCAAAACTTGCAGACGTTAGCTCCATGGAACTCATTAGAGTTAGCTCCAAAACTGTAACGTTAGCTTCAGAACCATTGGATTTAGTCTCTGGAACCTACATCAACAAAGTAACGTTAGCTCCGAAAACATTGGAGTTAGCTTCCGGAACCTGCATCAATATGAGTAACATTAGCTCTAGAACCTACATCAACAGAATGACAATTTTTGAGGAATTGTGAAAAATAAGATAATCCACTGGAAAATCAGAGAGAGGTTTTTGTTCATAGAAATGTTTTAACAAAAAAAATATTCATATTTTCTACATGTTTTACCAATGAAGAGAAATTTAACTTTCAGTGAGCTACAGTCCGAGGAAAAGTGTATTAAACGAGCACTAAAAGTTCCATAAATCAGAAACAAAAAAGTCAAATGAAAAATATGAGAGAGGTTTTTGTTAATAGAAATGTGTTTTACAAAAACCTCATTCATATTTGCTACAGGTTTTACCAATAAAGAGAGATATAACATTTAGTGAGTTGGAGTCCGAGGAAAAGTGTATCAGACGAGCACTAAAAGTTCCATAAACAAAAACAGAAAAGTCAAATGGAAAATATGAGAGAGGTTTTTGTTTCATAGGAATGTTTTTAACAAATACCTCATTCAAATTTGCTACAGGTTTTACCAATGAAGAGAAAATAACTTTTAGTGAACTGCAGTTATGAGGAAAAAGTGTATCAGACAAGCATTCAAAAGTTCCACAATCAAAAACAGACAAAGTCAAATGGAAAATACGGGAAAGGTATTTGGTCAAAATAATATTTTGAGAAATCATCTTTTGAGGAAAAATCCTTCCAATAATATAGGAGAATAAAATCATTTTGGTTCTTTTTACCAAAAATCAAGGAGAAGATTTGGGAGCAAAACTTCCTAAAATAAGTAAGATAAGATTTGACTCCAATAATATATCTCTCTCCATATTTTGTGGAGATGGAGATCTTATTTGTTAGGATTGGAATAAAGATAAGATCATATTGTATTTCCTAAAATAAGGAGTTGGTTCGATGCATAAATTATAAATGCAACCTTCCACACCGAGATATATGTAAGTCCTTTCTCCCAAGAAATAAAGATCTATTCTTTCCTCTCAAATATTTTGTAGTTTTAAAATCTCGAAAGTATGATTTAAATCCTCTTTCAAGGAATGAGTTGGCCACTCTAATGTATGGATTATGTATTTATGTTTATTGTTTTTCTTTGTCTAATTCATTTTGTTGTATTGTTTTTATCTTTGTATTGTGAAAATCCAGTCTGTTGTGAACCTGCAAGTGTTTCGTTTAATTGTGTTCATTTCTAATTCAACAATTTCAATTTAAGAAAGTGTGTTTTTATTTCATAAAAGTTTGATTTCATTCATGAAAGTGTGATTTATTTCATGAAAACTTTATTTCTGATTTCTGCAAGTGTTCCTTTAAATTTCTGCAAGTGTGATTTATTTTATGCAAGTTTGGTTTGTGTTTAAAGGAGCTTGCTTTCCAAGATCTTCTTCTCTTAATGCATACATCCTTCGGACACCAACCCGGATTGAAATTATTAATGGAAAGGATTGAAAAACCTCATCAATATGTTTATTCATGCATGAATTTCCTTGATTAGGTCATATGTCTAGGGTTTCTAGGGCAGTATTTCAGCATAAGTTTTTTTCAGTTGAACATGTTTTTTGGAATTGTTTGAAGCATGCAATATTCATTCAGATGTTACTTATTATCACTTGTGAAACCCTGAATCAAGGATGATTCTTTTAATCCAATGAATTAAAATTTTGAGGTCGTTCGAAGGATTTTTTAAATGGTTTTGTTGAGCTAAAATTTAGCCAAAATCTGGCATTTTTTGGCAGGTTGAATTGGTCAAGGAAAATCTTACTGTGGCTTAAGTGAAGGACATTTCAGTCAATCCGAAACCAACGCCGGTTTCCCTAAACCATCATCAGATTACCATATATTCATTATGGTAAATTTGTTTGAGGTTGGCCACATTGGAATTTTTTTAATTAGAAGTGATTTGCATGCAGATGCAAGAACCAAGGTGCTGCAATCCAGACAACCATAGAAACCAAATTGTTTTGAAGGTACTTGCATTAAAGTAGAATGGGAAGCCTAGTAGCACAAGCATAATTTGATTGGTTGATATTGATTCACCATGTATCCATTTTTTATGATATTTAAATCATGTAGTAAGGGTGTATGGGTCTAATGAAATCATTTGGTACTTGTCTAGGGAAATTTTAAATTGTGCCCATCTCTGTTTTGAGCCATTTTTGGCACATGTCATCCCACCCTTTTTGGATACTATGAACATAATTGGATCCCATCATGTAGTTAATCATTTAATCACCTTTGACTTGTTTCCTTGAATACTTTAAGTCCCAACAAATTGACAGACCTAAGTTATGGGTCCCCTTTCCAAAGATGAAATGCATATACAAAAACCATGTAAGCCCAGTTTATTGTATTTATGAACATAGTGAAGTGTGTGCAAGGTGGAACGACCTAGGTGGAAGCTTTTTGCAGGTCATTGGAGCATGAATTGAGGCCAATCCAAGTGTGTCTATAGGTAATTGCCAAGAAAAATCATATAACATGAGAGCAAGGGTTTGATGATTTTTAGATTTGATTGAAAAGCTTGTCTTGTGAAAATTACTATCACCTAGCTCCCATATTGAGTCATAGATCAGTGAGATCTGATATTTTAGATATCCATCAGTTGTGGATGAAAAAATTAGAGATCATAAAAATTATAAGGTGGATTTTATTGGGTTCTTGATCATCTTGGGGGATTGTATCATACTTGTGGAGTTGGTGCTTCAAAAAATTACCCAAGGTCGGTGATCCTTGCTAGGGTTGGAATGCTATTACTAAACTAGGGGTTGGTGCTCCTTGTGGTATTTGGTTCCTCACTAGCCAATTTGAAACATACAAAATAAGATTGTGTTCAAGAAGGTTTTCATAACACCCTTGAGGGTCCAACCACATTAAATATTATGTTCTTATGGCGTTCTTGTGTTTTCATGGTTTCATGCATTGTTGATGGTTTATGGTATGCACACATTAAAAGTTGAATAAGTGGTTATTGTTGCTATCTGGATATTGTAATTTGAGTTTCAGATCTGAAGTTTATTTTGAAATTTTTATAAGGGAATGATTCACCTCCCATCTCAGTCCATTTTTCAATTCTAACAAATATGCGAGTTTGAATATTTATGTAAATGAGGTATGAGCACATGCTACAAGTTAGATCAAGTATTTTTTAGACATGTTTATACCCATACAAGAGTGTCATGAAGTAGATCCGAGGTCTAAGAAATACTTTAAAGCATTGGTATATGTCAAGTTGTATTTTTACATTTAATAGATTTTTCAGACTCTCTTGCAACAGTCTATGGTTAAAATTCTTCAAGTATTCGTTAATGAACTTCATGCCCTATATGAGCTAGAAGAAGGTGCATAGAAACAAAATCAATGATTTGAATAAATGGGTCATGAGTTGTAGTAACAACCATGACAGATATTTCACACTGAACTATGTAATGTTTAGAATCTCTAAGTTAGTGCACAGTTTGAGTGTTTCAGTAAGGATCAGTGAATGGATTTATAAAAAATCATCCTACAGTGCTGCGAAGGACTTAGTAATGATGTCATCTTGATTGATCTCTTCTTCTAGAGGTAGTGAAGGGACTGTGAAAGATAACAAAATGTGGTTCCACAGGCTAGTAAAAAGTGTTCCTCTTTATGTTGAAAGATTCATGAGAACATAATCAAGAGTTTATCACTGTGATTAAGGTGTCAAGATATAAGTTTGACAGAATTGGATAGACACTCAAGCCCTGTTGAGGTAGTCTAAATATTCTTAAAGGTTTATATGTTGCTCATACTTTTAGTGATGCTAAATCTCAGAAGTATGAAGAAACCCTTGACTTGAGAAAGTTTCATGACAATACATGGCTCTGGAAATTACTAAGAAGCATTAATATAGCAAAGTATTATGACTGCAAACAAATAACCTACATGCATAAAAGAATAAACACGTCATGTTGATGGTATGATAGGTCTAAAGTGCATCTACTGTTGCTTAAATGCATTTCCATGTCACTATCAGGCCAAATTGGCTTGTTTGAAATCTGAATATGTAAAAAACATGTGAGTGTATAAGTGTTTTACATGTGAAGTTTGGGTAGTCATTGCCTCACATTTTTCATGATAAGAAAGTTCTAGTTGAGTTGTGACCCAATTTTGGCCATTTCAAGGAAGGTGTGACCTTTAGGAAATGTTGGCTCATAATAGATGTATGTGGTCAAAAGAGACATGAAAATGCTTAGACAGGTGATTTAGGTAGAGTAATATTTCAAGGTGTGTAAATATTTCTCAAGCAGTATGATGCTCTGATGAAGAGAGTAAAGTTAGTAGTTTGAACTTTAAATTGGCTTACAGTGACCATAGAGCAAGTATGTGGTATGTTGGAAAATCTATGCATTTCAAATTAAATGTTGTCATTTCTCAATCAATAATGACTATTATGGTGAGAATGATGTCTAGGATTTTTCAAAATAGGTCTAAGAGGTTTCTAGCTAAGGCATCAATCTTTAGTAGTTCACATTTGTTCTCTTGAGCTAGAAAATGGAGGCATTTTTTAGGGGGAGTGCATAATTGGAAGTCTTAAAAATATTCCATTGACTGGTGAAATGTGGTTACTTGTTAAAAATAATATGAAAATGTTCTATAAATGTTACCATATGGGATGTAATTTGTTCTTCAAGTTCCTATGAAGAGTACATAGGTATGCATTGTCAGACTTGTATTTTGAAGCCTAGAAAAGATGGAGCTTCTAGACTCATGACAATTTTTGTGTGATCTTGTCCCTTTAGGTTCATAATGACATTGTTGGCATGCAAGGATGATGTCCCCTAGTCCCCCATGACTAATCCAGTACCATTATAGGAGCTGCAAAATAGGGGTATAAGCCCATTTGAAGTTTTTTCTTGCACTAGAGGATGAAAAATGGAAGTTTTTATTTCTAAGGTGGAAATTTTTATTCCCTCATGGTGTATCCATTTTTTAAGATGATAGAGGGGAATTTTTTTTTCCAGGGGGAGCTATGGCATTTGAGGATTCCTCATATGAGGCAAATTTCAGTTTTTGGGCAAATTTACCCAGAGCATTTGAACTTATTTGAGATCTTTGGTCTGATGTTACCAAGGATGACATCAGTGAAGTTATGTTGTCTGATGAAGGTGAAATAGGTAAGAAAAAAGTAAGCCTTTGTAATTAATGTAAAAAGGGGGAGAAGTTCAGGGTGTTTCCCATGATCAATGACACAGGGGGAGATTGTTGGCATGGTGTCCTAATGTGTGTTTTCATTGGTGCAATACCAAATTAATAACAAAGTGAATTATCTAGGGTGATTTAGGATGATGTTATTTTTGGTGCTAACATGATGTTTCAGATGCATATCGGCTGATATAGTGGGATTCAGTGATGCATGCTTGCTCTATTTAAGCCCATAAAAGTGCATATGATGTGTAGCTTATAAAGAATGACCATTCTTGAATGCTTAGTTAAGAATTTTTTTATGTTGGAAAACATTATTTTCATGGTGCTTGAGCTAACTCACAACAGTGGCATAGTGCAGGTACATGTGGTTCACCATGTTACATGTGCTCCCATTGGGATCTAGGTATGATTGCTTGGAGGTCCTGACATTAATGTATTGGATCAATTTGAGCTCATGGAAGCATGAAATAAGGTATATTGGGGAATATGAGATATGTTTGGGTAATTTTCAGAGGTTATATGTTCAGTTTTTTCTTTATTTTAGTTGGAGCCCTAGTTGTTACTATGCAGGATTTAGTATGCATCCATAGGTAAGTCTTAGTGACAAACCAATATTGGGAATATGTAAGTTACTAAACATTATGATTATTGGATATGTACACTCAGGGATGAGTTATGAGTAAACTCTTAGAAAAATTTCAAGTACTCCATGATGAGTATTTTGTCAGATATGGTTGATTTTGTGAGAGAGGGTAAAAACAAGGCAAAATTAACAAATTCCCAAAATAACAGGTTTGGAAAAAGAAACCTACTAAAAATAGAAACTCCCTAAAATTGTAAGACATCATCAATTGATTAAAATAAGTGTGATAGGAGCTTTATAACACAAAAATTTAGCAAAAAGGAAAATTTTCCCAGAATAAAAGCTCTTGGTCCCACCTTCCAAAAATAGAAAGTTTCAGTTTTTCAATGCAAAAAGTTGTTGTCATCTCCATTTTCACTCATCTTGATTATTTTTTCCATCGTCATAGGGTTTTAAGGTGGTTTCATATCTAAAACAACAAAATTCACCCTCCATAAGGTTACCGAAGTATCATTCTAATCACAATTGTGTTAAGGTTTAATACAAAGCCTATCGAGGAGTAACAGGTGAAAGTCAAGAACATTGTAAGGATAAGAAAGAAGTTGAAGAGGATTAAGAGCTTCATTCCAATTCAATTCAAAAAAAAATTATTCACCATAAGCATGATGATAAGGATTCTCCGTGAGTAAGGAAAGAGGCCATCTCAAGAAATGTATAGCTCGAATAGTGTTTCTAAACACTTGACCCATGCTTGATAAGGAGCTCAGATCTTGCAAATCAGTAGAGACATAGTTTGTAGTGTTTTAGTGTATTTTGTAGGACAAGAACATAGGACTCATTCTAATTTATTCCTTCAAGTTCCATAAGGGATCAATTTTTCTATCAAGAAAATGTCACCTACTTCTATGAGAAACATGTGTACAAGATGTGTATGCATTGATCTCATTCAAAGAGTTCTCTAGATTTAAAAAAAGGAAAAAGTTATGATCTTTGATCAATGAGAAATAAAATTTGTTACATTATATTCCATCCACTTGGTATTTTTCCTAAAAAATCATCTCAAACCTTGTGGTGTGGTCATTGCCATCTCCTCACATCATTCCAACCGATGGCTACTTCTCAAGAATTCCATTTAGGGCCATCCCTTTCACTTATATGATGACTTCATATTTTAGTAATTGAAGGAAAAACATCAAGAGGTTTGAGTACCATGTAATTTTCTCTCGCAATCATTAGATCCAATTATGAAATCCTAAAGAGCAAGAGAATGATCCTCACTCTCACTATGAGACCAATAAGGAATCATCACGAGTGAAGCTCGTAGTAATCTCAAGCTCACATTGTGAGGTCTCATAATAATGTTCCTAAACACTCATTTGGCATTTTGAAGTGTCTGTGCATCTTGTAGAAGGAGGATATTGTGATCACCATGCCTCAAATAAGAAAGTTTTTCATTAGCAACAGATCAGTCAATACCTTCCCTTTCTCTCTTCTCCTTCTCTCTCTCTCTCTCTCTCTCTCTCTCTCTCTCCATATTCTAACTTTAAATTGATAATGCACTTTTTACTATTTTGTTTTATTTACTTAAGTGACATTAAGATATTTGTAAAATGTAAAAGTATTCTCTCAAATTATAAGATATGTACTTAATTTATATCTTATAAGTGTAATTGAAGAGTCACACATGATGGGCCATGAAGAATCATGTGGGGGATGGATGAAGAGTTTCTTTGTTATGCTATAAATTGGAATGGCTTATCCATTCAAAAGGAGTTGAAGTTGTAAGTTTTTGAATTTTAGTCTTTGGATAAAAATTGTGTTTTACTATAGGTGTGGAGCTTTGTATCACCACTACACAAGAAATGAGAGTTTCATTTCTTCCATTTCTTTTACTTATGATTTCATCTATTCTCTCTATATTATCCAACTTTGCAAGCACATTGATCAAGAAGGAACTTTCTATTCTTGATTGATGAACCTACAGAACTATGTGTCTCTAGTTTTTTAGTCTTACTAATTGCTTACATTTTTATTTTCTTCTAATAAAATGTGGACCTACTTTGGTTATTGTGAATGAATTATGATAGTGCCTACTCACAAACATAACTCTCTCTTTCCCAATTTCCCTAACTCTCCTTTATCCCTCATCAGTGAAAATTCCTCCCTTGTACTATGTACAATTACTTTGTCATAAGTTTAGTGAAGTGTCCCTGTGTGATCCCTGGGCTATTGGCCACCCCCAAAAAATAGGATAGTTTACATTAAGTAATGGGAGCCTTCCCCATACACAAGAAGGAGGGGTTAGCCCTATGAGCGTTGGAGGAAACTCATAATTTGCAACACGAAAAATTATTTCACCAACACTAGGATAGGAAACTCATCGCCATTCACATAGGAGATTTGAAATACATTATTTATGTAGCCTGTAATAAAAAATGGTCCACTCCAGAAGGAATCAAACTTAGTGTGTTTTCTAGTCTTGGTTATTTCTGCATCACACTTGAGCAAAATATCTCCTCTAAATGTTCTTGGAATTGATTTATTGTTAAAATATCTCTTAACTTGAGCTTAGTGAAGTTCCATAATAGCCATTTCCTTATTTATAGATTCTTCCAACTCCATTAACTCTGAAAATTTGATTTCCATTGAATATTCCTCCATCATCTCCATTATTTATAAGATCTAGAATTGGTAATTCATAATAAATGAGAAACCTTACTTATCTACCATAGAAAAACATGAAATGAGAGTTTATAATTAATCTCTTTGGAGTAATTCTATCATCCCATATGGCCGGTTTCAGTTTTATGTTCCATGATCTCTGATTTTCCGTTATAATTATTTTGATGATTCTGAGAAGATTTTTGTTAGTCAATTATGCCAAGCCATTTCCTTGAGGATAATAATTGGAAGATGTTGAGAGATTAACCCCAGGATTGAATTACCATGTGTTGACTCTTGTGCCAAGGAAAGATAATGCATTTCCTAAGATGATTGTAGTGAGAACACCAAAACTTGTGCCAAGGAAGTCTCATTGCCTCTTTTAAAGAAACTGCTTCTATCCACCTCGTGAAATAATTGGTAGCTGTGAGAATCCATTTATGACTTGCACTGGAAGGTGGGTTAATCACGTCGACAAAATCCAAATCCCATTACATAAAAGGTTGATTTACCTAAATGCGTTGGAGAGGAAGAGCTGCTAAATTCTATTTGTCTACAAAAATGGCACACTTGGAACAATTTACTACCCATGCATGAGCATAGGAATAATCCAAAATAAATAAATAAATAGAATAAACAATATCCTACACGAACAAAATATCTCTTTTCTTTCTCCTCCATATTCACCAAGTCTATTATCATGATTAATAATGTAATTATTTCATACCATCAACCTATAAATTTCTATATTACATGGAATAACCCTATTTTATCTCAAAATTACACATCTTAGGCATGAGAGGACCCTTTAGAACATGAAACTGATTTAATATCTCACTTTCAAACCTAAAGATCTTACTAGTTTGATTGAGTAGTGTGTTAGAATGTGTTATCTATTTTGTATACTGTATACCCAAGAGTATTGTACACCTCTTCCACGAGCGTTAGTAGGGGTTCAGGGGTATATATATGGGTGGTTTCATAATCACTGAATTATGGGGAACCGTTATGGGTGTTTATTAGCCCATGTTTTTGGTACCCATTTTATTGTAAATAAATTTAACGGTTTCTTATTGTTTTGTTTTAAAATAGTTGGAGATGCAGTAGGGTAAAATAGAACTTGGAAGTACATTATTGTATTGTAAATGGTTAAGTTAATGCAATAAGAGAGAAATTATTGTGTTGGGTTTTTTTCCCAAAAGGGTTTCCCAAGTTAAATCTTGTGTTTTGTAATTTTTTTCTTTGATTATCTTGAATATTTTGTTCAATATAGCTTCTTGTTTATTAGTTTATAGGATTGATTGTCTTCATTTGGTATCAGAGCTAGGTTTTAGCTTTTATGTGAAGAGTTAGGGTTTATAAAACATGTGATAAAAAATTTTCAGTAGGAACTCTGTGGGTGAATTTTCAAGTAGAATAAAATGACGAGAATCACAAGGATCAAAATTTTCAAGTAGAAAATTTCACCCGCCATTTCTCCAGCTGCCCTCCTGTGAATCCTATCCCACCTCCCTCCTCCATACCTCCACCTGCCCACACTGCTCCCACTCCCCCCTGCTAAAAATAAAGAATGAAGATGTTGTCTCCAGCAAGAAAAGCAAGAGCCTCAAAGCTAAAATCCCTACTTCCCAACGGGTCCTAAGGAGCCAAAAAGACTTGGAACTAGCTGAAAACCTCCTGCATATTAGTAAGCCAATGGAGGAGCCCAAAGAGGAGGAATTGCTAGATAGGGTGGATAGATTAGAAAAAGGAGATACAAGAGCTCAAAGGGGCTATAAAAAACATGGAAAGAGCTAAGGGTAAAAGGGTCCTTCAAAGTGAGGAGGAAGAGGGGGTTATTGGGGAAGTCTTCAAGAAACTACAATCCTTAGATGGCAGATTGGGGAATGCTAAAAGCCGAAATGATTGCATATTTTCAGCCCTCAAAAGCATTTATAATTTCATTGAACAACATGTCCATAGTGTTTGCAGTTTAAGTGGGATTAAAGAGGACATATGGGGCCCTAAAGAGAAAAGGGACATTGCAATTGCCCAAGCAGATTTGCAAGACTCCTCTTTAGGCCACTGTCATTGCCTTCTTCATGTCACTGTAGGCTATCGAGACCAAAATTGATAGAGCCATCAAGTAACGGGCTGTTGTGATGCTGTTTTTTGGCTACGATGTGGCTGTCATCGGGCGGTTCTGGAGGTTTTTTTTGGCGGAGCTCTTCATGTTGTTTCTCTTTTGGTTTCTTTTTGATCTTGCCTTCTTTTTTCTGGATCTTTCTACGTTTAGATCCTTTTTTCTCCTATATTGTAATATTTGGCTGTTAAGCCTTCCTTGGTTGACTGTTTTTGCCCTTCTCTAGGATTCTTCTCTCATCTTCACTATCTGGCTTTTGAGCCCTTTTGTATACAGGGTATAGTCCCTTCAAAACTATTTTCCCTTAATAAAAAAAAATCAAAAAAATTAATGGCCAAATTTTGAGTTATGGAAGCTCAAGATGGAATATCTTCTTGTAGATAGAGATCAGTGGATTGTTGTGTCTGGAGTCATGCCTACATGTATGAAGGTAGAGGAATGGGAAAAGATAGATAGGAAGGAAAGTATTTCAATCAGATTGTGTCTGTCAGATTCAGTTTTGTTGAATGTGTCAACTGAGAAATCTTCTCAGGTGTTATGGGAGAAGTTGGGGACTTTGTATCAGAAAAAGTCTTTGGTGAACAAATTGTTTCTCTGAAAGAAGTTATATTCATTGAGAATGAATGATGGAGACTCTATTGCAGAACCTTTTAACATCTTTAATAATGTGGTAAGTCAATTGATTTTCGTTGATATACAAATGGAAGAAGAGGATAAGTGTATTACTATCTTGTTTTCTTTACCCGAGTCTTGGGATAATCTAGTTATGGCTATTACTAGTACTATCACAAAATTATTAGTTGAGGATGTAGTTGCGACCTTACTATCAGAAGAAATGAGGCAGAATCCATTGAGGATTATCAATCTAAGGATGCCTTACATGTAATAGGTCATACCAAAGAGAAAAGCAAGAAGAGGCAAGGACATTCAAAGTCTACAAGTAAATCAAAGACTACAAAAAAAGATAAGAGGAAATGTTAGAACTATGGTAAAACAGGGAATTTCAAGAAAGACTGTAGTTCTAAGAAGGTAGAAAAGGGTAACCTCTGACGATGGTGGATCTTCATATACAAATCCCTCTAATGAAGACTTGGGAGATTTTTTTTGGTGTCTTCTAGCTTGCATGCATGTGACAGTGCATGGTTTATTGACTCGGGTGCCTTCTTTCATATGACACCACACAAGGAGTGGTTCTGTGAATATGAAAAGTGTAATGGAGGTGATGTATATTTGGGAGACAACTCAACCTACAAGATCATTGGTCATGGGATAATTAAGATGAGGTTTAAAGATGAAAGGATTAAAACCCTCCCACATGTTCTGCACATTCTAGGTTTGACCAGAAACCTAATATCTGTAAGTAAGATGAATGATGTAGGTGTTCATGTAGCATTTAGTAAAGAAAATTGTAAGATGGTTCAGGGTGCAATTGTACTGGAAAGAGGCATCCGTACTGGAACATTATTTAATCTTGAGGCAAGCGTTGTTACTAATGAGTCCAATAGCTCTATGGTTCTAGAGGAGAAGAAAGCTTAAGATCCAAATCCTACATCTGCTGCAATGAAGATGATGTTATGGGACATATTAGAGAGAAAGGACTTCATACTTTAAAAGTAGAAGGTATGGTTGAAGGAATTTTTGAGTGTCCTTTAGATTTGTATTTTTGTGAGAATTATGTGTTTGGAATGCAAACGAGAGTACATTTTCCCATGAATGCTACAAGATCATAAGGAATTCTACATTTGATACATAATGATGTTTTTGGACCTGTAAAAGTTCCATCATTAGGAAAAACCATGTTCTATGTTAGTTTCATAGATGATTTCTCAAGAAAGGCCTGGGTATATTTAATACGAAATAAATATGAGGTTTTCAAGTTCATTCACAAGAGTTTAAGGATCTCTTGTGGAAAATCAGACATACAAAGAAGATAAAAGGTTTTGAGAAGTGATAATGGCAGGTGAATATCGCTCTTAGTGCCTTTGAGCAATTCTGTAAACAATGTGTAATAGAAAGGCAGAAGACAACTTCATATACATCACAACAAAATAGAGTGGCAAAAAGAACGAATAAGAACGTCTGTTGCAAAAGTGCCAGAAGTGTGCTCAGTAGTACAAGTTTGGACATAGAAAATTTCCAGCAAAACCAATAACTGCTTGTTACCTGATCAACTAGATCACCCATGTTATAGTCCTTGAAGATAAAACTCCACAAGAATCATGGACTAGTAAGAAACCCCGATGTTACACGGGAATGCGACCCCTAAATATTGGTGACGTCCTAACATGTTTCAAGAACTTGAGGACTTAGAGGGAACGTCCCCTATTTTTTAGAAATCTTTCAAAAGTATATTCTGATGTTGTATTACTTTAAAACTATCTATTTTTACCAAGAGACATTAACCATTATTTTCTTAGAAACACCTAAAATACATTAAACACAATTTAAATCCGTAATATTTCATTGAATACAATAAAAAATTCAAATATTAATTGTTTATATATTATTTTACATAGTCGTCCCCTTGTCGTCCCCAAAATTTGAGAAATTTTTTTTTAGTCTTGGAAACCTTGTCCCCATGTCCTTAGTGAGCTTAAGGTAATTCTATGAGAAACAATCTATTCAACATTTATGGGTATTTGGTTATGTTTTTTACGTATCATTTTTGGGAAAAAAAAGGACAAAGTTTTATACTAAATTTGCTAAGTGCGTATTTATTGGATATTCAAATGGTGTACTAAAGAAGAAAAACTATGGAACCTAGAAATGCAGAAGACTATTTACAGTCATAATGTAATCTTTAGATGAGGTTAGATGGGGATTTCACAACAAAGCAAAAACAAAGGAAATTCATAAAAATGTTAAGTTGAACTAGAAGATGGGGAATCTATGTCTGAGAATTGATACAACTGCAAAAGTATAGACCTCAGAGAGAGTTGACAGAGGAAGATTCTATTTTGAAATTAAGGAAGAACCGGAGGATTACTAATGAAGAACCCGAAGAATTGTAAATGAAGCATTTTGGCTCAAAAGAAAGCTAAGTCTTGGAAGAAGGCTAAAAAGAAACAAATGGAGTCCTTAGATAAAAATCAATACATGGGACTTGGTTAAATAACCTTGTGGACGAAAACCCGCCGGCTGCAAATAAATAATTTAAGAAGAAGTATAATGTCAGAACGAAAGATAGAAGACAGTATAAAGCTCACCTGGTAGTAAAGGGGTTCTCTCAAATAAAGGGAATTGATTTTGGTAAGATATTCTTCTCTTGTTGCTAAGTTACATTCTAATTAGATTTCTTCTAGCTATTGTTATTACTTTCAATCTAGAAATAGAGCATGATGGATGTTAACGACAGCATTTTTCTACACGGTGAGTTTGAGGAGGAAATCAACATGATGTAATTAGAAAAATTTAAGGTCAAAGGAAAAGGAGGATTTGGTGTTTAAGCTGAAAAAGTCTCATTATACAGCTTGAAGAAATCACCAAGAATGTGGAACTAAAAATTTGGGAGGTGTGTTTTGGGATTTGGGCTTGGAAGAAGCAAAGTTGATCCATGTGTTTATTTTCAACATGGAGGTTGAAAAATTATGTAATCATAGGATTGTATGTGGATGACATGATATGTGAATTGGTAATAATAAGGAAATTGGTTAGTCATGTTAAATCTCGACTCTCATTTCATTTTGATATGAAGGATCAAGGTGCTGTAAAATATATTTTAGGCATGGAAATTAAAAAGAAATCATGTAAACAGGAAACTCGTTGTTAAATCGACGGAAAGTATGTTGAGATGATACTGTAAAAGATTACAAATACATGAAAAGGAAACATATTCAGAACTCCTTATTTAGTTGGTCAAACATTATGTCTGTATGAACAATTTCCTAAAAATGAAGAAGAAACTTGAGAGACATGTCTCAAGTGTACTATATGCTAGTGCAGTTGGAAATTTGACGTATGAAATTATTTGTATCTAGACTTCACATTGCTCATGCAATGGGAATAGTGAGCAAAATTCATGTCAAATCCGGGAAAGGAACATTGGACCACAGTGAAGAGGATCTTCAAGTATCTGCACATGGGACAAATAACTATGCAATCTGCTATCAAGGTAATCCTAAGTGAACGCAAGACATTGAGAACTACATAGTTTTGTGGACTCCGAACTGGGGTGGAGATTTGGATATGCGCAAGTCTACCGAGTGGGTATGTTTTCAACTTGTTTGGTGGAGCGCATTAAGTTGGATGCGTAAACGTCAAACAAGTGTTGCAATATCCATCCACAAAAGTTGAGTACACAAAAGCTACTCATGCAAGTACAAGGAAGCAATTTGGCTTCAAAGTGATGGATTTCCATTGTTGGGTTCATTCAATAAGGTTGTAAAGATTGATTGTGAAAATCAAAGTGCAATTTTTCTAGTAACAAGTATCCCAAATTATCACTCTAAGAACAAAACATATTGATGTACAATACCATTTCATACGTAAGAGAAATGGTGGAGGATAAGAAGATACTACTAAGTAAGGTGGACAAAAAGGATAATGTTGCTGACTCTTTAACTAAGGCTGTGAGTGCAGAGAAATTTTCTTGGTGAAGGACATAGATGAGAATGAATGCCCTGAGTTCGTTGACAAAGGATGTGAAACTAAAAAAAAAATCTTCGTTCAAAGTATACAACTAAGTGGGCGAATGACTACCATGTGTAGTATATTTTGTATAATGTATACCCAAGAGTAATGTACACCTCTTCTATGAGCATTAGGAGAATTTTTATTGGAATGCCTATTTTTCTAGGAGAATGTACATATATGCTATTTTTATCTGTAGATATATATGAGTGGTGACATACCTCCCTTCATCAGAACGTTATGGAGTACCGTTAGTCAGGCCATTATTAGCCCATGGTTTTGGTACAGATTGTATTGTAAAACCACTTTGACAGTTTCTTATTGTTTTGCTTACAAATAGGTGGAGACGTAGTAGGGCAAAGCATAACTTGGAAGTACATTATTGTATTATAAATGGTTAAGTTAATGCAATAAGAGAGAGAAGTTTTTGTGCTGGGTTTTTTTCCAAAAGGGTTTCTCAGGTTAAATCTTGTGTTTTGTCATTTGTTTTCTTTGATTATCTTGAATATTTTGTTTAGTATAGCTTCTTGTTTATTAGTTTATCGGATTGATTCTCTTCATAATGGATTGATGTTATTCAAAGGGCTACTACATTCCTTAGAATTTATGGAAAGTAAGCTACCATCTACGAAAATTGGTCTTATGAAGATTATTACCATCAAAATACTCAAAATTGAGGAAACTCATAAAGTTATAGGAGAAAATTTTTGAGCCAAACTGCATTAGTTACAAATTAGTGACAGAGCTTCTAAATAATTATTTTCTCTCCTTTTTTCAAGACAATTTTCTGATAAGATAAGTGTCATTAAAAATGATTCTATCACAATCACCAAAGTTATTGACATCTTACAAAAATTCGTGCATCACTACCATGGTATGTTTACGTTTTAGCCTTATTCCCCTGAAAGAGATGATGCCCTCATGAAATTCCTCCAAGTTTTCCCTTGCAAGATATTCAAATCCCAAAGAGTCACTTGCGAAAGACCCTTTTTTTTGATGATATCAAAGAGTTAGCCATGAAAATGGATTTTGATAAATCCCCTAACATTGATGGATTTATTTTTGAATTATACCAAATCCTTTAACAGGATACTATGGGACATGATCTACTTTTGAAGTTGTTTTATCTAACTCTCTAGGAGATCTCATTAATCAAGGACATATTAAGTCCATTCCTAAAGATGGGGGACCTTGAGAATATTTATGATTGGAGACATATTACTATTCTTAATGTATCCTTTAAAATTACTTCCAAATATTTGATGCTAAGAATCTGACATTGAATCTTCCCCTCATTTTCAGAAGTGAGAAAATTGGTTCCATTAAACATAGAAACCTTCTTGAAAATGTTATTTTTGTCTAGGAAGGTATGGAATGTGAAAGGGATTATGATTAGAAACCCCCTTTTGTGACGATTTATTTTGAAAAATATTATGATAGGATTAAATGGCCTGTCATAATTGTCATGCTACAAGCTCTGGGATTTGTTCCTCACTTTTTCTACACTATCAACATGTTATTCAAATATTAGAGAACCTATTACAACAAAGGGTGCTCATCTACTATATTTGAGTTATACATATCCATTAGACAATGATTCCATTTAGCCTCCCCCTTCTATGTGTTTATTTTTTTAAAAGGTTGCAATTGTTTTCTTTTCAACTATTCTTCTCAAGGCTTAGTGAAAGGAATATCTCTGCCCCACTTTGACCAATAGATCGTTAATGGTAATTTTACATATGACTATTTTATCACTCTTCTATAAGAGGAAATTATGTCTGGATATTTTAAAAATACTCAATGTTATAAACAATATCTTTCATCCAAACATCCTTAGATGGAAGGATTTCAATGGAAATATATTTAACCAATTGTAAAATTAAAATTTCTTGGCATACCTTTGGCATTTAGGGCTTCACCATTTAAGCTTTGTGATTATGTTGTTGATGGGTTTGAGAAAACAATTCCCTAGTAGATCAACAAGCCTATTTCTCTTCCAAGGAAATTTCAAATATGCTCTAAAGTGTTGGAAATAACTCATGTTTATTATGCCTCGTGTTGGGCTCCCTCCAAGGATAGATATGTTGAATTAGAAAAGTTTCTTAGTGATTTTTTTATCTCTGAATCATAGCACCCCATGGTTTTCACAAGTGTGTGTGCTTGAGCTCACGGTGTGACTGGATAACATGGGTACTATCTCCAAGTTGTGGGACTTGCTACTTGAGATAGACCTCTAGAGAAAGTTGGTTCTTGATCCTAAACTACCTGCCACAATCTACTCTAATGCAGGAAAAACTATCTTGTCCTAATCTAACTTTCCAAGGGACTAGAGAGAGTGTGCATGAAAATAAATCCTACACTAAAGTGGTGACACACCAAAAAATGAGGGTGTGAGAACAGTCTTCTAATGTGTGAAAAGTAGAAGAAAAGTGCATATTGGAAGGGATGATAACAGTTCTCCACATTCTAGCAAATGCATTCACAACAATATTTCATACATACATAATGATAATGAATCCCTGCAAGATCATAAGATAGACACAATATATTTGCATGAGGTTGAAGAATGCAAACAAACACATCAGGGGAAGAGGCATCCACAAACTCATATTTATTGCTTCATTGATATGCATAGTTCAATTTGTTACAAAATAAGGACCTGGATCACCATGCAAGGAGTCCACTATAAGGGCCTACATCACATTGGCTTCACAGAACCAATTTTATAGAGTCTTGCTACTTAATAACTATCTCTCCTTTAGAATGAGCCTAACACTCCAATTTATAGAATTATGAGAAGAGAGAGAGAGAGAGAAATGAAAATCCTGAAATTTGTCCTCCCACCACCTACAAGATGTCATAAATGGATTGAAATGATGGTATGTTTCTTGCAAAAGGCCCCCCATACTATTCCATAACTTGCAGTAGCGAGAAAACTTTGCCCATGCTTCATTGAATGCATCTTAACTACCAAATAAAGCATTATTTTGAACCTGGCCACATTTTCAGAAAACTATCCATCAATTATTCTTCAAATTCTAGGTTTCTTGATTTTTTTTGCATCAAGCTTGGAACCACAATTCCAACGGTACCAATTTTGTGTGTTTTTGTTGAGAATTGCAAAAGATATGGCATTCTGAGTGTAGGCAGTTGTTTTGGGTTAGCCAAGGATTTCTATCATTTAACAGGAATGGGTATTTAATTGAATAGATATGAATATGTTTCCTTTATTTTCATATACTTACCCTCACTAAAATTAAGAAATCCAGTTTTAGTGGCATAGAGGACGTCGTGCCCATTCTGAAAAGTCAAATTTTGTGAAAAACAGAGCTCTAGGTCAAATGTTATGACCATTTGAAGTTTGGGGGGTCAGGCGCCGACTTTTCCTTTATATTATGGATATTACAGTTTTTTGGGGAACTCATTTCCCATGCATACTTGGATAGTCTAGGCATCCTTTCTCCGCATCACCTGATTCAGGCTTCCCTGTCCTAACTATCCTGTCGTTACTAGGTCGTCGGGGCCGTTGACCTTCGCTCCACCTGCATCCCACTTTGTTTGGCTCTTTGTGTGGCAATTTCAGCTTTGCAAGTCCCATGTGTCTTGATGTCCTGACATTCCTAGACTGATTTATCCACTCCACCCGCAAGTCTCTCCCCTTTGCAACTATTTCGGCAAAATCCTATTTTTGAGTCCCGACGTCCTGCGGACCGCCTGAGGCAAAACCTTCTGCATTTGTTGATTCCTTTGTTGTGCAGCAATTTCACCTTTTCATATCTCAACTGTCTCAGTGTCCTGTGGACCACTTGGGAATTTTTTTTTTTTTTTTTTCCACACTACATTGATTCCTTATCATTTCAGCAATTTTGCCTTTTTGGGGCCCAACTATCCCAGTTGAACTTGTACAGCTTGGGACTTTTTTTTCTGAAAAACCTGCAATACACAGTTTCCTTTGCATTCTGGCCTTAAACTCAGTACGAGGAACCTTATTACGATCCGCACTAGTACCATCCATAACCTCCAAACCCGCAATGCATTAAAACAAGCCCCTGACTTTATTTTTTCAGATTTTTACAAATTTTTACTAAGTCCTTGGATTTTTTCTTGGACGGGGAAGTTAGAGGAAAGCAAAGAGGTACCCAAAAATCCAAAATTTTGGCCCTTCACCATTTCTTCTTGCTCCAAGCTGAAGGAATTTGTGCAAGTTATCCAAAATTACCCTGGGGGTGAATTTTGGATAACATATTTCTTGTGGGCTAATTCTTAAGGGTATAAGGGTTTTCATAGGATTACTTAGGATATCTACTACTAACACAAAGAGATAGGAGGGATAAGGATGTTAGATATCAAACTACAAGGGAATTCTTTGAGTATCAAATGGATAGTCCAAATTTTGGAAGGATACGAAGCTTTGAATACTTTTTTCCATCATTTCATCATTTGAGGGTCTTCTATGGGTAGAAAATTTTGGAATGGCTTGGGGCTTCAAAGTATCCTCCTCTATCATGTGCCTATAAGGATTGGTGGAAACTTTATTGTTAAAATCATTTGGAAGACATGGAGGCTTCTCAAACCTAACCTCAATTGTGTTGTGTATGGTTTCAAATATGGAATCTCTCAATTATCTCTCTCTCTCTCTCTGGTGATCTCCCATTCTCAATCTTCACAATGTCTCGTTTTTATGGTCCTCTAAACTAAAAAGCGAATGAGATTTATCAACAAATTATTTTATAAAGCTTCTTGTACTTGGTTTCCATGAGACATTCTTAAAGCTAAATTTCAGCTTAAGAATTTTGATGCAGAGTCTATTTACGATATTCAAACCTGCATACTTAATGAGTGCCTTAAAAAATTTGCATTTCCTTTGGTGTGCCTTGGTGGAGAGATTGGAATTATCCTTTGTCTACCCTGTTATACGGATATAAACCCTAAAGTGGTTATTAAATCCTTAGCTTATAACATGTTCTGAGTGAATATCCTAATCATTGTTGGAATCTTAGACCCCGAGATTCTATTTGGACAAAAAGGTTTGCTAATCTTTGGAAAGCTCGTGTTGAGCCTAAAAAATTCTACTTTCTTTGGTGTATGATTTATCAAGGTCTAATTATTGGGGGTTAGCTTAAATACATGGGGGTTTCAAACCCACTTGTCCAACTTGCCAACAACTTGAATCTTCTAAACACATTTTTTGGTTTCTCTCTCATGCTTAGTCTACATGGAAATAGATTCAAACTATTTTCCAACCATGCATCCTATAATTAATTACCGGGAAAATTATTCTTCTGGGGGACTTGACCATGCTTCCTAGAAAATACAATGATTATCGACAAAAAAAATTCTTGATATTCTTTTTCACATTTAGAAAGATAGAATATTTGTTATTTTTAAAAACACTATTATGGATAAATACTTCTTTGTGACTAATAAATTTAGTGTGATATCCAATATGTTGCTTCAAATCTAGGTCCAAATAGATAAATTCCTCTTGGAGGTGGAGCATCTATAATCTTTTCTCTCTCATTAGGGGGAACGCTTCATGTACGGTCAGTCGAGTGCCTCGAGATTCTTCACATTGTTGCTCTCCTTCTAAGGGTCATGGCTAAGGGTTTCACAAATGCTACTCCAACAACATGAATAGTTTTTACCCTCATTGCTATCACTATCCATCTAGATCTTGGCCCTCTTCACTTGCCCGTAGTGGTGATGTTTTTTACCGCCTCAATGATGGTGGCAATAGTGGTTGGGATGCTCCCCCTTAGGGGAAATTCCTACATTTGGCTTTAGCCATTGATCTGCCTCACTAGAATGAAGAATATTAGTAGTAAAATGAAAGATGGTATCCCATCCTAGATATTCCCCACCCCTCTAACAGTAGTGGTTAGGGGAACAAACTTAATAGTCATCCTCTGCTTGTGTCGGCCACCATGTTCATTGTTACTACTTATCTCTCTTGTTTTTTTGTTTTTTGGTGATTTTGATTTTCCACACCTTTTTATATTACAAATTATGTTTTAATTTTTGTTATGATTATCCTGCTATAATGTTATTTCCTTAAGGTGAGTTAGCTTCCTTCTCTAAGCCTTTTTTGGTTTGATGTGTTTGGCATTCTAAACCTTGGATGTGGCTATTTCTACCCATCTATATTCTACAATCAACATTATACCGTAAATATTTCTTAAATTAAAAATATGTGCTTTTCAATCAATTAAAATTAAATGTCAATCAAATGTGACAAGAAGAAGGTAGCCAAAGACAAAACTATAAAATATTGTAATACTCAATCGTAAGGAGGACATGGCAACTATCACTTGCATTGATTCTTAGTTTCCTCTCCTTTAAAAAAGTTTTTATATAAGTGATCATAAACTATCCCTTAAAATATAGAAGACGTGTTGGGTGTTCTTGTTTAAGGTTTTAAACTTGTGTATTCTTTTATTGTTACTATTAGCATTTTTGTATGAAAAGAGAACTTATATTATATTAATGCAATAAGATACAAGATTACTTTCAACAAAAAGTGAGCGGTATGAAAGCATGCCCCATAACCAAAAACAAACTAGGAAAAACCTAGGAAAGTAACACACTAGACAACCCCTAGGACAACATCAAAAAACAAAATTAAGATGAAGTAGCAAACACCCCAAAAGCAAGAGGGTCATGGTCATAAGCCCATCCCGAACCAGGGAGGTGCTTGCCAGCATTTGAAATTTCCCAACCAATGGGGTTATCCTCTTTAGTGTAGGTTGCCACTCGTGTAAGGGAGATATCAAGAGGAAGCTGGGAGAAATTTTGTGAAGGTGGCAGGGGCGGAGGTGTCATATTCTAGCCATCCAGGGTGCGCGGAGCAGGAGTGACAAACGACACCCATTTAAGCTTCCAAGATGAGGGGAACCCCATCCTTGCTGGTGAGATGGGGGGAAACAATCATTTGTTGTTGAATGTGGGGAGATCGGTGGGATCGGCTGAAAGACAACTGGGAGTGGCTACGGTGACCACCATGGTGACGACCGACACACAGTGGAGAGCGCCAAGATGATGATGGTGGCTCTCGAGAGACATTACATGGGGCATCCCCATAATGCCGCAACAGAGTCTAAAGGTGGTCCACTTCTAGGGAAACTTTGTTCGCCTGGATTTGTATATGTAGAAGCACATTACAAATAACCATAGATTTGTTATACACTAAAAATTGCTGATCAACTTCAAATTGACAAAGAAAAAATCATTTTTTCTTTCCATATCCAAAATAAAAATTTCCCCTCTAAAAACATGCCAAATTTGAGTGAAAATGTGTGGAATTTTGGGGTTATCTCCTAAAAAAACATGTTTCCAAGTGAAACATTGAGATCTGAGAGGAAATAAAAAGGAATGAATCTAATTCCAAGCAAGCTAAGCTTTTGGGAATAACTAGAAAAGGTGCAAAAAAGTTTCCAAGTGGCCACAAAATGGACACTTAGGAGCCAAAACCCCAATTTGAACAAGGTGAGAACCAATTGGAAGACCCTGGTGCAAAATACACCAAAGAAAATGTACAATTTTTGGTTCCATGCAAACCAACCAAACAATGTCAAATCTCCTTCTCCAACATGATGGAGTAGAATGTATCCCCCACCGAGTATTGAGCTTCGCAATCATGGGAAAATGTGGGGAGAGCCAATGGTAGCCTTTACCAGTTGTATAATTGTAAAATGACGTATCAACATGCCATTTCCAGTTTTTCCACAAAGGGTGAGAAAGATGCACACAAATTTTGTGCAGCATAGGGTTGGGAACTGAATTGATAATTTTGGTAATGCTAGAGAAATCCTGGGTGGTGATCCGAAGCCGTGCCTTAAGCTTAGGCCAAGAATGCCAAGATTGAGAGTGTTTGCAAAACAAATATTGAATGGTATAGATTTCATGTTTGAAAACTTAAGCGCAACATTATAGGAACATCTGCAAGACATCGATCCTGGGCCTAAAAGACTGATGACTAACAAAAAAAGTGATGGTTGATGGAGAGGCCATTATGAAAACCATTTCCTTTTCAGTGTAGCCATGGTTTGATGCATTCTCACGCCTTCAATGTGCTTTTGAGCACAAAAGTGCCAATAAATTTAATTTGGATATGAGCAATAAGGAGATTAATGAACCCTAATCCTTTCTAGGTGGGGAAACCGTAGGGTGAACCCTCCTTGATGCAATGGTGCATAAGTACTTTCAAAGCTTCTTGACCCTCAATGCATCGAATGATGCATTTTGCACAGAGTCCTCGCCCTTGGTGTTGAACGTCAATAAGGCCTAACCCTCCAGATTCACGGGGAAGGTAACATATCTCCCAAGAAACTCTATGAAATCCTTTTCCAGTGGAGGCATTGGCTCATAGAAAGGCTTTGAGAAGTTTCTATAGCTTTTGGACAGAAGCTTTGGAAGGAACCCAACATAAGGAGTAGTAGAGGTGATTGGAAAAAATGACTTTAAAAAAAAATTGGAATTTTCCTGTCAAGGACAATGGTCAGGTAATCCAGTATTCCAATTTTTTGGCCACTTGTTGAATCATGTACTACCATATCTCAATCAGTGATGCTTGAAAGGCAAAGGGGATGCTAAGGAACTTAAACATTTCACTGTGGGTAAGATTCTTCCACTCAAATGAGGCCATTAAAATGGGCACATGGAGAAAAGATTGCATGTAACACTGAGTTTTTCGCCATTGGATGGAAGAATTAGAAGGTAGATAGAAGATATCGAGGAAATGAATGGCATTGTAGATGTTGGATTCTTCCTCAATAAGGGTAAGGAAAGAGTCATCTGTGAAGTGGCCATCAATCAATTGAGGATTGTTCACAGAAGGCAATGTAATTCCCCTAACGAGCCCTTGGGATTTAGCCTGAGCTAGAAGATACCCAAAGCCTTCAGCAGCCAACACATATAACACAGGTGCTAACGAGCACCCTTGGGTAATGGAACAAAAAATTGAAGGACTTTGAGTTGAGGCCATTGATGGTGATCTAGGAAAAGGCATTGGCAAATACCATTCGAACAGATTGAATGAAGATGGGGCTGAAGCCAAGAGCTTGAAGCAAAGAAAGAATAAATGACCATTCAATCCAATCATAAGCTTTCTCAAAATCAATTTTAATGAATATTACAGATTAATTATACATACAGGCCCATTCTATGCCTTCCCAAATAGCAATGATGTTATTAAGAATATACCACCCCTGAATGAATCCAATTTTTCTGGTTGGATGACCACGAGAAGGATATAACGCAACCACATAGCTAGAGCTTTAGTAATAATTGTATAGGTGATGGGTTGCCAATTAGGAATTTTCTCGGGATCCCTAGGTTTTGAGATGAATTTAATGTTTTCTTTTTTGATCCGCAACTCTAACAACCGGTTCTCAAACCCTTTGAGATAAACCTAAAGAAGATCCGGGCCTATAATGTCCCATAAGAATTTATAAAACTCACAAGGGAAGCCATCACATCCAAGGGCCTTATCATTGGCCATTTGCATGACTGATGCATGAAGGTACTCAATGGTAAGCATGCGGTCACAAGCCACCATCCTGAGTAGGATAAAGTTTACACAACACCGTAACTAGACATTGGTCGAGAGCTACTTGCCATTCAACAGAAGGTTATTGAGCTTGGAAAACTAACTTATAACGATGCACAAATGCTTGCAGCACAAACTGGGAGCTAGTGACCCGAGCCCTATCATCATTGATGGCATGGATTTGATGAGAAGGTTTTTTAGATCTGAGTGAAAGAAATAATTCTTTTGAAACCCGATCGCCAATTTTAAACCAATGCATGCAGGCATAGATTTGAGTTGCTCGGGCATTTTAGTTAACAACAATTTGAATTTGTTAAAGTAGTTCTGCAACTTGTAGTTTAGGGTTTTAGAGAAGGGGTTGCCTTTAAGCACCACCACCTCTCGGCTAAGAGCGGAGGTGTTGGCAGAGTATGATTGACATCTAATTTGATCCAGTTGTTTGCCATAGATTTTGAGGAATCTAGTAGTTTGAGTCATTGTGTCCTCCCACCATTGAGTCTAGCTGGCATGTATAGGTGGATGAAAGTGCTGATAATGACATGGCTGATGGGCTAGGTTCCACACATGTTTAATATGATTAATAGTGGGCCCATGTTGCATTAAGGCAGTATTGAGAAAGAATTTACCTTTATGACAAAAAGTGTGCCTATCATGCCAAGTGATACGAAACTGAATGAGGGAGTGGTCTGAAAGGACAAATTTAGGCATGACCTCCACAGGAAAGGAATAAATGTTTTCAAACTCAAAAAAATATTGAGTTGACAACATGTCTCTGTCTAGCCATTTAAGAACCCAATCTGATCTGCCTCAAAGGTTGGACCAAGTGAACCAAGCTTCAAAAGTGAGAATGTGAGAGGCATTAGGGCCTAAAAACCTGAACTTAATGTGCATGAAAAATCACGCCTCTCTTTCGCCAGATGTCCAATGCATGGGCAAGTTCCCACACTTATCAATGGGCAACTCAACCATATTAAAATTGTCACTTATTACCCAATAAGAATCAAGAATTGAGCACGTGATCCACCGCCACAGATCGGCCTTTTCAGCCGCATCGTTAGAGGTGTAAATATTAATGAGGCCAAAAGGGAAACCATCAATAATCAATAGGACCCATATCACATGATTAGTGGGCTCGACACCATGATCAATAAAAAAAGGACGTCACTTTGGGGTGAAAAAAGAAAGTAAACATCCACGCCCACCTTCATGATTACTGCAAAATGCCAGGTTGTTAGGTCAGATGGATTTACAAACCATATGTAACTGAAATCCTGAAATTTTTACTTCCTGCAAAAACAACACATCTAAATTGGAAAAACTTTTCCTAACATCACAAAAAATATACTTGCGATTGGAGTCAGTAAGACCCCTAACGTTCCAAGATAAACAATTCATGGGAAACATTGGTTGAGGGTCATAATCTCAGTTTCCAAGCCCTTTAAGGCATCAAATTAGTTTTGCAGGAATTGAGCTGTGTTATGGCTCAAGAAATCTTGCAACTCAATTTTTTTCCGCCTGACATATTCAATTTTGTATTCCTCCTCCGCAGAATCCACACTGCGCATTGGGTTATGATCCCGAGAGTGGTGAGAAGGACTTTGGGCCCTTTTGGATGGGCATTGTGAACCGTTGGTTAGCAACAATGGTGGTTGTGGATGAATGGTGACATTGCTGTAGACACCTATAATTACGCCTGAGCAATTTAAATACTTAAATTGTGCTAATTATCTCCTTTCCTAAAAATTGGCGACATATCGTCAAAAGTGCTCACCTTCTCTCTTTATTGTTGTTAATTAATTACACTACGCTAATTAATTAAGTCACATATCCAACAAATACCCTAATTAACGACATTCCATTAATAAATCCTTCCTTTTATCTAGACTAATTAATTATTATTAATTAATTAACTTCCCCTTTCATTAAACCAATAAATCAATATTTAATTGATTTAATCCCCTTATATAGTTTAAATCATGCTAATATTCCTCTAAAAAGCTTTTATAAGCTTACACCTCTATTAATTAATCATCTTGATCAATTAATAAACCCCCTTTATCCCCATGAGTCACTAAAGGACAAGCTAAACTCTCCTAAAGTTAACTCAACCCTATCTAGATCCCCCTTATCCACAACTAACTCAACATCTCTATTATCCCACATGCAAAGGGATGTAGAGATTGCTTTATCCATTGGGCTATATAAAGAGCTCCCCTCCTACCTTTACACTTACACCTAATTCCTTGAGAAGACAAAATCAAATCATATAGCAAATACACTATAAGCCTTTTGTTATTATTGAGAAATTCACCATTTGAAGAGCCTAGCCTCATTTCTTACATTTTCTAGCCAAGTGCTTGGGTCATATTGGAATAATCAAAGTGGTCTTGTAGCCATGTTTTGATGAGCTCCCATTCCTAAGTTCTTGGAGATCAAAACAATCAATTTGATTGTCATGGAATCTACATAGGTCCATTTGCTTTTGTTGGTAATCTAGAGAGTGAGGTTTTGAATACATTAGCATGCTAGTTTGATCTTAGTTCAAAGTTAATGCATTATGCTTAGTATTGATCTTGTTTAGCTCTTATCTTGATGGTGCTTATATTTTGACTTAGCTTTGTTATAGAACTATTTAGGTGGTAGTTCTCATTCATCTGACTTAGCTTAAGCAAAAATATATGCACACAATTGCGGAAAAAAATTGTCTGGTCCATGAGAATTGAGGCCGCCTTGGGTGTGCTAGAGAATTTAGGTAACTGAAGTGACAAGTTGGCAACAACAGTTGGCTCTTTAGCTTGCAGGATACATGGTTGTTCCTTAACAACTGGCTCACGTAGGCCGTTTGAACTAGAAGCTTTAGATTGCTAAGTTTTATTCCTATTTTTCTGGCCACTAGCTATTTGCCGCCCCTCCTCCTGAGGGGGTTTGGCCATTTCTGGAGCCACTTTCACTACTGGGCGATTGTGCGGGACATAAAGAGGACAATCCTTGATCTTATGATCAAAGGCCTGCTAACGAAAGTAAGTATTAGGCAGGTTGATATATAAAACATGTTGGGAGTAACGTGTGTCTCCCATCTGAATGTCCACAAATTCTCTCAATTCCTGAGAAAGATCAACTTTGACACACACACGCTTCTGCGGACGAGCGTTGTAAAAACGTTGTGGTTTGACACAAACCACCTGCCCAATGGAAGATGTAATCTAATGCAGGAAATGAGCACATGGCAAGGGTAGGCCGGGAAATTACACCCATACTGCACCTTGAGGGCAACATATTCAAAGACTAAAAAGTCTTTGGTCTAAGGAGATAGGACCAACAAGGAGTTACGAACATACCAAGTGGCTTGTCAGGCCAAAATGTTGGGGGCGTTGGCTGGGTCAAAGAAGTGAAAAAGGAAGAATCATTTGGTCATATTCTGTACGCTCTCGAGTCAGACACCATGAGGAGTTCAGGCCGAGTTTACCCAAGATTTGAGCATGCTTTCAGAGGGGATGTGACCCACAAAATGCCTAATGAGACAAAATTGTTCCAACCATTGACAAGCAGCATTAAACTCACGAATAGGTAAAACTACATCAGGAGAAGAGTTTTTACCTTGTGAAAAACTTTCGGGACGAACTTCTGAGGGCATTTCGGTGGCGGTGTCATCGTTCAAGGTTCCACTATCTCCAGTCGTGGTTGCAACAACCATGCTTGAAGTGGAAGAGCTCATTATATAAAGACGCCCAAAGGACGAGAAATCCTATAAAAAACCGATAAATTATTATCCTGCAGTGCCCGAAGAGGCCACGGAATGACAAGCACGCATGGAGGAAACCCAAGGAGAGCGACTCCCTAATATAAGTATTTTCAATTTTGTTTTTGGTAAAGAAGCTTTCCAGCCCATGTTTCTTATCATTTATTACCATACACATCACATTCAGGTGCTCTCCGACGCTGTATGTTAAGGCTTTGATCTTGGCACTTCTTTGTCATCTGGATCGTGAATTGCTCTTGGATGAGTTTTCCATTTGAACGAGCTTTATAATAATAGGGTTCTGTTCGTTTTATAAATAATGGAAACCCGTAAACCGACTTTTGAGGACGAAGACAATGACAGTGTTTCGTTCTCAACGCTTCAATTATAATCATACAATGCACATGTCCAACGCTTCAATTATGATCATACAATGCCAACGCCAATTCCATCCACTTCCAATATCAATCTCACAGAATTATGCAGAGGAGGTCGGTTGACAGAAGCCCTACATACTCTTCTTACTAAACCTGACCTCCCTGTAAACTCCAACACATATTTTCACCTACTGCGGACCTGCATTTCCAATAAAACCCTTTCAGAGGGTAAGCAGATACATTCTCACATCATTCAGGGTAAATTTAAATTTGCGACACATAAATTAGTACAAGACACACTTATACGCATGTATGACAAGTGCGGATGTTTATGGGATGCATGCCAAGTGTTTGACCAAATGACTGAGTGTGACCTCTTATCATGGAATATCATAATTGCAGCTTACAGAAGACATGGGCATCATCACGAGGCATTGACACTGTTTCACCAAATGCAACCAGCAGGTGTCCTACCTGATCAGGTCACCTTTGCTAGCATACTCCCAGCCTGTGCCAAAGTAGGAGATTTGAAACAGGGTACGGACATCCACCGAAGTGTAATAAAAAAGGGACTTCTGTCTAATGTAGTAGTTGCAAATGCCCTGGTAGATATGTATGCAAAATGTGGAAGCATACACATGGCACGCGATCTCTTCGATAAAATGCCAGAAAGAAATGAGGTCTCGTGGAATGCCATGATTGCAGGATATACACAAAATGGGTTTGTTGAAAATGCCTTGGAAATATTCAAGCAAATGCAGATGGCAGGTGTAATGCCAGACTCCACAACCTTTGCCAGCGTCCTCCCTGCCTGTGCCAAAATGAGAGGTTTAGAACAAGGTACGGACATCCATCAAAGCATAATGGAAAGCAAATTTGTGTCTACTGTTGCAGTTACAAATGCCCTAGCAGACATGTTCTTAAAATGTGGAAACATACACAAGGCACGTGAACTGTTCGAGGAAATGCCTCACAAAAATGTGGTCTCATGGACTGCAATGATTGCAGGATATGCACAAAATGGGTTTGCTGAAAAAGCTGTTCAAGCTTTTAAGCAGATGCAATTGTCAGGTGTAAAGCCAGACTTTGCAACCTTTGCCAGTGTCCTGCCTGCCTGTGCCAAAATGGGCGCTTTAGAACAGGGCATGGGTATCCATCAAAGCATAGTGGAAAGCGGATTTTTATCAAATGTTGTAGCTGCAAGTGCCCTGGTTGATATGTATGCAAAGTGTTAAAGCATGCGCCTGGTGTGTGAACTGATCAACTACATGGTTGAAATAAATCAGGGCTCTTTGATTGTAAAGATTGCACCATAGGCACAAAATGGTGTTCTCGACAAGGCTTTAGGGATTTTGAAGAAATACCTCGATCAAATGCCATCTCGTAGAATGTCGTGTTTAGAGGCTATGTCCAAAAGAGTTAGTCGAAGAGGACTTGGAATCTTTTGCGGAAATGCAATTGGCAAAGTTTAAAACAAAACTCATCAACTATTCTCATCATCCTCCCAACCTGTGCCAAAATGAAAACTTTAGAGCAAGGTATGGACATACTACTTGCCAACTTGCTAATATAGTCCCATCCTTCATATTTGCATCTTTTTTATTTCGTCTAAGCTTTCTTTGTTTGTGGCCCTGCTGTCTTCCACTCAAGGCATCACAAATTTTGCTTTTGCATCACCTTCTCCTTGAACTCCTAAACGCTACAATTCTTGCAAAAAACTCGTTGGCCTTGTTGTATTTAAATGTCAGTGGTAAGTGCCTTTGCAATTTATTTGTTGGAAAGCAATAATGTATTGCTATTCATTGCATGCAACAATATAGCATGGCATTCCACATAATCATTAAAAGAGTCGTGGAATCAAATAATATAGTATGGCATTCCACTCAAGGCATCACAAATTTTGCTATTGCATCACCTTCTCCTTGAACTCCTAAACACTACAATTCTTGCAAAAAACTCGTTGGCCTTGTTGTATTTAAATGTCAGTGGTAATGCATTAGCAATTTATTTGAGGAAAGCAATAATGTATTGCTATTCATTGCATGCAACAATATAGCATGGCATTCCACATAATCATTTAAAGAGTCATGGTCAAATTAGTACAAAAATATTGTTGGCAGCCACAACCTGCCCACTTTGTCAAAACCAATGCCCACCCCAAGCCACCATTGTCAGAGGTCATTGGCAGTCCTGCTTCGAAACTTTTAAATGCCAAAATGGGAGCATTAGTACGAAAGACACTAAGTGTTTGGCCAAATGACAAAACATGGGACATATCTCTCTATGTAATATCATACTTGTAAACAAATGCATTTGGCAAGCGTAAAGTCAAACTCTGCAACCTTTTTCAACATCATCTTATTTTGCACCAAAATGGAGATTTATAGTAGGACATGGACAACCATCAAAACAGAATGGTAGAGGATATTTGTCAGATGTAATTGCAAGTGCCCCAATAGACATGTAGCATACACAAGGTACGTCAATTATTCAACAAAATGCCTTAAAGAGATGTAGCCATGAAGGTTTGGCGGATTAGGGTTTTAAATACTTCGATGGCATGAGGTTTCAAGCTTATGTTCTTCTGTCAAATATCTATTTAGAAGTATGCATTGTGGGGTGAGGTTCAAATGGTAAGGAAATTGATGAAGGATAGAGGAATTAAATAGATAACAGAATGTAGTTGGATTATGCTTTTTGTTTAGGACACAGGTCACATTGACAGACAGGAGGCAGCAGAACATTTTACAGATTCAAAACATGTACTGGGTAACGCAGAAAAGGAGAGGAAAAACAGTATTCCTTTGCCACCATAGTGAGAAGTTGGCACTAACATTTGAATTGTTAAACATGCCGCCTCAAACAACTCTTGGCATTGTCAAGGCCTATTGTGTGTGACTGCCACACTGCAACCAAGTTTATCTCCAAGATTGCTGCAAGACAAATTGTTGTGAGGGATGCAAATCGGTTCCATCATTTCAAAGAAGGACAATGTTCTTGTGGAGACTATTGGTAATGCTATGTGCAGCTATCTGTAAAACAAGGTGCACTGTGTCAGACCTGCAGCAATAAAGAAGGGACCAGGATTCAATTCCAGTTTCTAGAAAAATGGTTTTTTCTAAGTTTTCGGAGATCTAGACCAAGCTGTTGACTTTATAAAATTAGATGTATATTATGCAATTTGCATTACTGCCTAATAAACCTTGGGGTATTTGTTAAAGCCTTGTTTTATGATATCTTGGAGGTGTTGTGACATTGAGCTGTTATTGAGAAACTTGTGAACACCCGGGATGATAAGCTGGGGGAGGAGGTGCACAATAGAAAAAATAAACAGAGAGGTACATTTGAAGGAAATCGAAAGATGTTTTCGCGAAAAAGAAATGTGAGAGAAAGGCTTAGCATTACAATCAATTCAATGCTTGGAGATGGTGGGGAGAGCATCTCATGATAGTTCTTTACACCAAGATTTGGCATTTTGTATGGTCCGTTTGTTGGAGTGATTGTATAATATTGTTCTTATGTTAGGTTTGTCATTTGGGATAGAATTACAGATACCAGATTCTGCATGCAAATTCACATATGTTTTTGTGGATTTTGTCCCATTTATCAATAGAGATTTCTGGTTGACGGTGATGGAAACTTTGAAGGTCCTGTACATGTGGTTCAATCTTCTAATATATGCATTTTGGCTGTCAGTAATGCTGGCCAATGCAGGTTTCAACAAGATTTTCTACTCCAGCTTGGAGCTAACTCAACACTGTCAGAGAGAATCCGCCAAAATCTGGTTTGTAGAGGCTGCTGCCACATCCGTTGAGATTCTCTCTCAAACACAGTGTCTTCTAATCCCTTGTTTATGGAGTCACCCTCTGGCACGGTTGAACCCATTAGTGGTGGATTGAATGTGAGGCAGGAGCATTTGGTGCAGCCAGTAGCTTTTTCTTCTGGTGTTTGGTGTTTGTGAACTGTGGTGTTACTGATGAATCTGTTGTGCACCTCTGTGGGGAAGTATACAAACGAGTAGTTCTACGGTGGTGATGGCATCCTCTCCGTCAACTACATGGTGTATTACGGGGTCCGCTTGTGGGTTCCATATCGCAGGGCGGGGGCAAGCAGTGGGGGCATGGCAAGCAACAATGTAGGTACAACTGGGTCATTGATATTTGGGAGGAGAAGCTAGTTGTTTGTCAGACGTTCCTTTTGATCAGCCCTCTTTCAACATTCTAAAAATGGGTCTAGAATTTTTGATTGCTCCTTAGCATATTCTGAAGGAGGCTTTTATAGTGGAAAGCAATCATGGATAATGTGTTGAGGAGTGTCTCACCTAATACTGCGGTAGTTAGGCAAGATTGTGCAGTAGCTTTGAGACATGCCAAGCCTTCTGCATGTAATATCTCCTGAGAAGAATGGAGAAGCTTGAAAAATTTCATCAATAATAATGAGATTGTGGTCATCCAAGAAAGTATAAGTAATGCTACGGTGGTAATGAATAGGAGAGACTATGATGCTAAAATGGAAGATCACTTAAAAGTTTAAAACAATAGTGGAAGCTATAGAGACTCGAGTACAATCCTGTGTCTCTAGTAATGAAGAAGGTGAGTAAAGCCATAAAGGGGTTCTCATTGGATGATGTGGTTAAGAAGAAACTAATTCCTAACAAAGAGGTGGCTCTAAGAATTTACGGGGCTCCAAAGATGCACGAGGAAGGTGTGCCTTTAAGGCTTATTGTTGATACTGCAGATTCTCCCACCTACTGTCTTGCTGCATACTTTGCAAGTAGATTAGAACCCTCGGTGGGTAAGACATCTTCCTTCATCCATTATTTGACCGACTTTTTAGACTCTGTTAAAGACAAAAAGATGGAGACTGATGAACTACTTGTCAGTTTTATTGTGGTGTCACTTTTTACCTAGTTTTCCATTGAGAATACAGTAGGGGTGGTTAGACCAAGCACTGTTGAAACTTTGAGGCTGGTAATTTTTTGTTTGAGATCTACGTTCTTCACATTTAAGATGTTATTTTTGAGCAAACTGAAGGAATGGTGATAGGTTTTTCTCTATCATTAGTGGTTGCTAATCTCTTTATGGAGCAATTTGAAGAAAGGGCCCTCTATTCTTTTCCACTAAAGCCGAAATGGTGGAAGAGGTATGTTGACGACACCAATTTATGTTGGCAACATGGTAGGAGACAAACCGGAGGAGTTTCATTCCCACATCAGCAATTTGGTCGGAAATATGAAACTTACCAAAGAAGATGAGGAAGAAAGTAGTATACCGTTTTTATTGTTTTCCTAACTCAAAAATTAGATGGTTCTCTAACATGAGCAGTATATAGGGAAGTTACCCACATGGACCTCTATTTTCATGCTATGTCACGTCATCTCATCACAAAAATCAGGTATGTTGAACATATTGGTTACTAAGACCTTTAGGATATGAGATGATGATCATTTGGAATACAAAGGGTTTTATGAAAAAAAACGGCCTCAAAGGTAACATGATTGCAAGGACTCTAAGAAAGGAAAGACAAGGGCATAAAAGGCATGAGAGGGGGGAGACATCAACAACATGCCTGATTGCTTACCTTCCTTGTATTGAAGGAATATCTAATAAGATTTAAAAAATCCTTTTTTAAGTGCCAAAATATTAAGACTATATTTATTTTGACAATCAATTTGAGGAAAGCTCTAAAGTCAACAAAAGACCTCGTAAAAAACTGTCTTTAAAATGTTGAGTGCTCGTGTGGGGTTTCATACATACGGGAAGATGTGTATGCAATATGCGGAAGCATACAATGTGGTAAATATGTATGCAAAATGTGGAAGCATACACAAGGCGCACCAACTGTTTGAAAAAAATGACTGAAAGAAATGTTGTGTCATGGAATGCAATGATTGCAAGATATGCAAAAAATGAATTTGTTGAAAAGGCCTTCAAAACTTTTAAGCAAATGCAACTGATAGGTATACTGCCAAACCTCACAACCTTTTCTAACATCCTCCCAGTGTGTGCCAAAATAGGATCTTTTGATAAGGGCATAGACATTCACCAAAGCATATGGAAAGTGGATTTTTATGAAATGTTGTAGTTGCACGAGCCTTGGTAGATACATATGCAAAATGTGGAAGCATACACAAGGCATGTAAATTGTTTCGACAAAATGCTTGAAAGAAATGGGGTCTCATAGAAGGCAATGATTGCAAGATATTCACAAAATGGATTTGTTGAAAAGGCCTTGGAAACATTCAAGAAAATGCAATTGGTAGGTGTAATGCCAGATCCCATAACCTTTTCCAACATCCTCCCAACTTGAGCCAAAATGGGAGCACTAGAACACGGAATGGACATGCATCAAAGCATGATGGAAAGTGAATTTTTATCAAATGTTGTAGTTACAAATGCTTTGGTAGATATGTATGCAAAATTCTATTTCACATTTACTTTTTATTCGTAAGGGGTCAAGTCCGATTTGACATCACTAAACGTTACTCGAGATATCAATATAACGAGCTCTAGTATAGTGTTGTTAAATAAGATTTTCCTTGATGGAGGATCATGGGAGGTGACTTGAAACACCAATTAGTTAAATTATACATTTTTTTTCCAAAAATATATTTACCATACTATAGACTGCAAAAACATCAAATCTTTAATTTCTAATGTTGCTTCACATCCCTTCATAGGAGTGCTAATATGGTTGTGACTGTGTGATATTTAGAAGTGTTGTCATGCTAAAAGTCTAACGTGCAAATTTTAAAATTTTGGTCAGGACAACCAAACCCACACTTGAAATTCCCTTTCCTGGTTAATGTAAACCTTTCGTCTGGCCATCATTTCAATTGTTTCACCCTCATTTTGGTCGAGAGGAATATGCTAACATGATTTCAAGCGTGTTTCAAGTGCATAGAAGTTTATATAACTTGGTTCTTGCAGCTACTGAGATCTAAGAGAGAACAATGCTCCTAGAGGCTTCAAAAGGGCTATTTTTGGTCTTTTTGTCACTCGTGAATTGTTGGTGTATATGACTAAACTTTTTGTTATTTGACATCTTGTCCACCTAGTTGGTTAGTCATCTCTCTTAGTGAGAATATGTCATAGGTTGAATAGGTCAATAGGGTTGTGTACACGTGTCATGTACAATAGTTATACAAGACTCCTATATGTACCTTTTCTTTTCGATTTATGAGCATGCCAAACACTCTGTTGTCTTTCTCTACTGGATTCTCGCTTTGATTCAATTTCTTGCTTACATCCTTTGAAATATTATAGGGAAGTTTAAAATCATCCATGAGTTGTATGGGAGAGTAATGTAATTTTTCGAGGGAGTTTAGGAAGATTCTGCAAACAAAATTGAGTTAATAAATAAGTTATGCAAAACTGGGTCTTCTTGGGAAAGGTATTGGGAAATGCATGTTCCAAAGAAGCTAGTCACCTTGTTCGAAAGGTTTCAGGAGCCTCGTGAAGTGTCAGGAATTCATATCTTAGGCATTGGTAAACTGATAAAGCCTACTTCATGGTGAAATAATCTAGGAAGACTTTTGGGAGCATGAAAATGTTGAAACATGTCCATCAATGCAGCTCAAGAGTCCTTACACAAGGTGAAACTTGTTCAAAAGGTTCTAGACACCTCACGAAGAGTTAGGAGCCTAACAATAGCTCAAGTGAGGGTATTTTCAATGCTCTTCATGACCCATAAGTTTGATTGGCTTGATTTCATTGAAAACACTTCATGTCACTAAGCTCACTTGTGCACCACTCTAGACAAAATTGAAGGTATGGGTAAAAATTGCTGAAAATATCATTTTCGAGACTTGTAAAAAGTCTCATTTGATTCATTGGTGTGTTTCCATGCAAATACATATATTAAATGACAAAAATTCACAATGTTTTGACTCCAAGGTGAAGAAAACATTCCAGGAAACAAGTTAGAGGTGTAAATCATGCTTCGATGTAACACTTGGTCCCTTGGGCACACTTTTGGTGTCCCCTTGCACCCTTGGTGGAATTTTTAGGTGTAGTTGCACCTCATAAGTGCACCATAACATGAAGTCAAAAAGTGCATGTGAAGGAAAAAGTGAGTGTTTAAAGTTGTCGTGGGCTACATTTTCCCTCCAAGGCGCACTTTTAAACTCCATTTACACCTTGGGAGTACTTATGAGGTGCAATTGCACCTCAAAAGTTAGCCATGCCCTCACAGGTTTAAATATTTGATGTACATGCATGCCAAGTGAAGTCAAAAACATTAAAAATTTGTGGTTCCCCATGTGTGTGCCATGTTTTCCTCATCGCCATCCCCATGACACATTTTTCTCACACCATGCACACAAGGCACACTTTTGAGGTGCAATTGCACCAAAACATTGCACCCAAGTGCAATAAAGCTTCCAATCTTCACTCATCCATTCTCCCATGTGCACTCTCTCTCCTCATCTTCCACCATATAAATTCTCTCACTCATGCTCTCACAACTCATAAACACAAAACATGAATTTAAAAACTTAAAAACAACTTCTTGGCAGCCACTAAAGTGCATTTGAAGTTGTTTCATAACATTCAAACACAAGAAAACTCACTCTCGTGCCCTAGATGTCAAAATCTAGTTTTGCTCATAACTCTTGTTTCCAACCTCTGTTTTTCTCAAGATTTTGACTATAAATTCCTTAATAAAACACCTTTAAGAAGAGTGCTTTCTTGCCCCCGTTGATGCACTCATCCATATTTTACAACCCCTTGAAGTTACTAGCAAAAAATCACATTTTCTCAGATCTACAAAAATCCGATGATTGGAATCTTTCAAAAATTGGAGCAAAGCCTTGAAATGAAAAATGGAAACTTAGGCAATTGATTTTGTTTAGATATGACACCCAAAATACAACTTTTTTATATTTAGTAAGCCTCTACCATGGTATCCTACTAAAAATAGCAAGTTAGAGAAACAATTGGTTTTTAGTTCTCAAGTCATTCCTCCAAGTTCAAAACTATCAAAAGTGAAAAATTGGAAAAATTGCTAAGAAATACACCCACATGTGACTTACTAAAGATAGTAAATGTTTGGAATAAGCTCAAAATGGCCACACAGGTTACTCCCCTTCATGCCTCACTAGTTCTAATCTCCACGAAGGTCAAATATTCAATTTGCAAGTAAATCCCCGCATTTCTAAATGTGGTGAGCCTAGAATGAAAATGCCCAATTTGGAAGTATTTGCAAACCTCCACCTATCACTAAGTGGTTACCATCTATCTGGAACTTTACTCATAGGAATGGAAAGGACAAATCCATGCTTACGAAGGATCGACAATTGAATTGTGACTGAGGCAAAAGGGAAACTCCCTTAGTTCCCAATTTTGGTCATCAATGTTCTCAAGGTGGAATGATCATCATAGTTGCATTGTGCAGGAAATTGCTACAAGTACTCATCATGTGCAATTGGTTGAGAAGGAATGGAAGTGTTTCATGTATTAGAATGATTGATTAAAGTGAATGAGGGCATTCTTCACTTTTTTCAATGGCCTATTGATCAAGTGCTTCTCACTGTAGACACCAAAATTGGGTCACACTCCCCTTGGTCCCCTTTCGAATAACAAACTTAAACACATTCACCTAACCATGACCCTTATACCCCACATTAATATTAATTTAATTATTTACAATTAAATTAATACCCATTCATCACCCCATTTATTAATTTAATTTAGTCACTTTAATTAAATGGATGCACACCTCACCTAGACACCTCACCCAGACACCTCACCATGGACCTATTCATAACATGTTTCTATAACTAACTAAGACTTAGTTCAACCCTAAAAATCAATGCCTATTATTCCTCTAACCACATTCCCACTCATAAAAAGATAATGTTCATTTTGATCCACGATAAATGGACAGACCTGGCCCAAATAATGGCAAGATCTGTCATTTTTAGTAAACCTAGGGAATCCTTAACCGAACTTAACTGACGCCGGTCAACCAGGAACCCTCGTCGGTTACCATTTATTCACTTTGGTAACCTTGTTTGGGAGGTTGGCCACATTCTCGAATTTTTGGGAGCAAAAGGAGATCTGCATGCAAGCAAGAACGAGAGCTCTTTCACACATCCAAGCAACCATAGCAAACATCAAGACAAATCCAGAGGTATTGCTCTTATGGTAGCATTCCGGGAAGCATTGTTGCGGCATTGAGCACCATTCCACTGATCAACCACCATCACCACCCAACCTGTGGACCTGTTATATCGGTAAGTGCATTTATCACTTGTGTGATTCCATCTTTATTCTATTTATAAGGTTTTATCATCTATGTTGTTCTTTGCAACTTGCATTCCCATTCCCCCACCATTCCTCTTTTTGTAAACTCAACCATTCCTCCACCCACACAATAAAACTACCTATACCTGATTTCTACATATCTCTAAGTGTTCCCAAGATCCCCACATACCTCGTCACCCCCTTTGTCATCTCTGTCTGACCTTAGCTCAAACCCCACAACCAGATCTTATTGAGTTTTTATTAGCCCGCCTCTACCGACGTCGGTTACCGGTCCTTTTTAAACCATGATCGGTCATACCCTACCGATGTCGGTCTCTGTATTTGGCCATCCTATCAATAACAGAACCTAAGAATCTTTATCCAAGAAACCTAAGTGACCCAGAACCTGAAACCGACCTATTCCAACACTTTGACCCCTTACCCTACCTCTAGATCTGATCATAACCTAGCCCATTATATTAGATTTTCTTATTGTATTTGAATGAGATACCTAAATCATATCAACTACAGTAGGAATTTGTTTATTTACATTATTTCTCACATTAAGTTGTATTAAACAGTGGATTGACAGCCATCTAGGAAGTATCACACTTCCCGGATCTAGCACTTGCTAGGCAGTCCACTGTCATATATTATTTAACTCTTCTTTTGTGGTCTTGTTTTCTATTTCAAGTAGTTCCTCCTAGCCAAAAGGAAGCTCTCACAGTCAGCATCAGATCGAGAAGTCAGAAATGTGCACAACCTTCAAACCAACCATCAAAACAGGTATTCCTCCTCAGCCCATAACATTATCTGTTTTGTCACATTCAAAACATAAAGAAAATGGTGAAACATTTTGGCACGCCCGGTGGGACCCTTGTTTGTGGGTTCCCTTTCTTTTCATATAGGTTGCATCTTGTGTGTTTCCTTTCTAAATCATTATTCACTAAATCTTCTTCTCTAGTAATCCTCTTTTTCTTTCTAATTTCTCTAAATGAAACATTTCTTTTGGTGCATTTAAAAAGAATCATTCTTCTTGCTTTCTGCATTTAGTGAAAGAACACACACTCTCTCTCTTGTTCATCGTTTTGCTTCATCAAACATCACATATTGATTTGGGTTTAAAACAATCGCATTGCATTTCTTATATGTTGCATTTAGCTCACAATAAAACTAAGGGCAACCTATATGCTGGAAGTCATGTTTAGCTGATGGTTGACGTAAAAGAATTGTAGAAAGCACATTCTCTCTCTCTCTCTCTCTTTTGCCAAACTACACAAAAATTTGAATATACACACCTTCTTAAATGACATCTTACCTAGGAACGCCTGTCAACGATCACACGATCAGAGGATTGAAAGGTAATCCCCAGCTGGTTATCTCTATCCAGTACCCCATCAGAGGACGACCCACCCCTGCCATAACATAACCTGAAACCTCATCTTATAGATCTCCTTCTTCATAGGATGCCTTCCCAACCAAAAATTCTATTCTAAATGCACACGGTCAGTTCTAAATAGCGTAAGCTGAACAAACATAAAGAAAAATCACTCTTAGGATCATGTTTTTTCTTAGCTTTCTTCTTGGCTTGTGTTTTGAGGTGTGAGGCTATGATTCTACATTTTTCTTTTTTCCTTGCACACTCCACCATCATAGTTGGAGTATTCTGACTTTATCTGAGTGTGTCAGGGCCCCATCTTCTCATTCTCAGATTCCTGAGTTTGATTCTTCACCTAATTTAATTCACAAAACCTAGTTTTCTTCATTCTCTCTAAATTTCATAGTAACCAGCGTCGGTCCAGCGACCGTCATCGGTTTTCATCTGACCATCATCGGTTAACCATAACCGGTGTCAGCTTCTGGCTTTCTAGGTATTTTTCCTTGGGACAGTCTTCATTCACTCATTTTGTTATGATTTTGGCCCTCAGGGCACCAACATATTTTCCTCCTGTTGGTATTACTGTCATACAAAACTACTTCCTTGCACATTCATCAGTCCTATTTCAATTTCTGAAAATGTTGTTTTCCACAGTAACAGACATCGGTTTCTGTGACCAACATCGGTTCCCCATTAACCGTCACCGGTCAGCCTAACTGTCGTCGGTGTCTGTGTTTGGTTTTCAAAATCCAAACCTTGACCGAGTTCACCCTCCCAGCCTCATTTTTCTCTGTTCCTGTTGTTTTCTGTGTCATTTACAGAATACAGTCTTACCAGGTCAACACTTATTCACATGGTGTTGACTCGCAGCCAAACTAACGCTCTTATATTCCACACCAGTTGTCAACCACTCCCACCTAGTCCCTCACCACCTTCTATCCTGTCACCCATGGATCCAACTCCACCTACCACCATTGCTACAGGTGATGAGGAGTTCACATGACTCCTCGATCAGAATCCACAAGCCTTACAATTTTATCTTTCCCACTCATCCACTCAGGATTCCTCAGGTCAGTTGATATATGGCATGCCCGTATCCATCTCTCCTACCCTTGTCCCCACTTTTGCATCAGCCCCTACTAGTTTGACGTTACCCTCACCTGCTTTTCCCCCAGTGGTTTCACAGCTAGGCCCCACACCCACTATGACCGCTACATCTGCAACATCTGTCACACCCGTAGTATCGGTTGTTCCTTCATCGACCACCCAGAGCATAACCCCATCCACACCCATTATCTCACATATACCAATTGCAACACAACCACCCATGGTGTCGGTGACCCCTACCCCATTCCAGAATCTTGTCCTCTCTATCCCACAGTCTCTACCCCCAATCACTACTAGAGTCACTTCGACTGTCCCACCTACATATACATATTATCAACAACCCCTATCTCATCCATCATTCATTCTGGGTATATGCCCTCCATGTCGGTCCCCCATTCTCAACCTTCCTATTCGGCATCACCATACACTGGAATGCCACCCACATCACATGTTCAGTACCAACCCTCTTACACCACAGGAGGTTCCCTTCTATCACAACCTACCAATGACCTCATCAAGTTAATGATGGAAAGGATGTAGACATTAGAAGCATTTGTTTCCGGCTCATGTAATTCCCTCACCTACGATGAAATCTGTAATGATCCCATTCATCCATCCATTCCTATTCACCCATACCCTATACATTGGGAAATGCCAAAATTCAACCGCTTCAATAGTAAAGAAGACCCGCAACACAATTTGTGGTCCTTGAAACATGGGTGTTACCTGATTGCCCATGATGACACTTTAATCCTATGGACCTTCCCAATGTCCCTGACAGGACCTGCATTAGACTGGTATAGTGGGCTACCCAGACATTCCATCTACTCATTTAATCAAGTAGCCCAAGCCTTCTTAGACCACTTCTCAATCAACATTGTCAAGAAAGTCACCATGACTGATCTCTATTCCACTCGACAGTATGATGACGAGTCTATCGCTGACTTTTTCACTCATTGGCTTAGCCTAATTAACCAGCTCACATTCCAATTACCTCAAACTGAGCTCATAGAGTTGTTTACTTGGGCTTGCGCTAGACACATTTCACCAACCCTACAGGTGCATACCTTCCGCACCTTTGATGAGGCATTCACCATGGCATGAAAATTGGAGATTCGTGTTATCGAAGAGAAGAAAATTCAGCTATGTAACAAAAACACCGCGTTCAAATCAAATGATGCTTCTTCATCTTTGAAACCCTAGAACAACTATTCAAAATCCAAAGGATCTGCCAACATGCCATGGTTCTCAAGGCTGGACCCTCTCACCCATCAAACCAAGCCAAACCTTCTTCTAATCTCTCTCCCATCCAAACTTTCCAGTTCAGACGAGAACAACGAAAGTACACCCCAATAGGGGAACCATATTCTTCTATTTTGGAAAAGCTTATTAAGGTTGGTGCCATTACCCTTCCACCTATAAAACCACACACTGGTTTTGACCCTGATCACCCCACGCCCGCGTGGTATAAAGAACATGACTTTTACAACTATCATCGTGTCAAAGGTCATAGCGATGGTAACTGCATCACCTTCAAGAATATCATCCAAGAAATGTTAGACAATGAAGATCTAGTCTTGGATAACCCAAATGCACCAGCCAACCAAAACCTACATATCTTCAAAAAACCATTCCCTAATCATGCCCCATCTTCCAACCAAACTGGTGATGCTTCAACCAATGATAGCAATGTCTGTGAGGTCCACGCTATTTTCGATGACATACCAGTTGCTTCCCAATTGCTCCCTATTCCTTCCATAGAAAAAATCCTAGCCCGAACTCCCCTACCTACACAGGAACCTATTTCATCTACTCCTCCACCCACAGAGGAACCCCCTTCATTTTCTCCTTCACCCTTGTGAAAGAGCCCATAATTAGCACTCTACCTCTTGCCTCTCAAATTACCGAGCAGTCATCAGTAGCACCTCTCCTACTCATAGGGGACACATGTCCACTCCCTACACCATCGCAAGGAGAGTCTACCTCATCTTTCCCATCATCTCCTTTACCCATAGAGGATCCTGTAGAAACACCATTGCCTTTAGGTGACCATTCTCCATCGGCCTTCCAAGATCCTGTTGATCTTCTTTTCAGCTCTCTTACCCACAGAGTCTGAAGCTAACCATTTCCCTATTTCTCAAACATATTTTACAGGGATTTCTACTCGATCCACATCGGCCCCACTTACAGCAGTACCATTTTCATGCTTGGCCGATCACCTAGATTATGTTGATAGAGCCTTGCTTTGGGGACGTCTTCTACTTCCTGCTTCAACCCAAATGTAGTTGTCACTCACTGACACCTCCACAATCTATCCAAAAGTGTTTCAAGCAACCAAACCAAACATAACCATGTCTATTGGAACACCTTCTATGTCATTTCCCATAACCCAACATGCACCTCTGCCCACAACCCAACGCACACCTATACCCAAACACCTACCCACACCTATATCATCTCCCTTACCTAAACCCATCACTACCTTAGGGGTCATGCTGACATCAAACCTTACTCATCCACCCATCAAATTAGATTTAGCCACATCTTCCCAAACCAACACTAAACTCATTCCTATGCCTAAAAGGAAGACCCAACCTTCTAGGCCTCATACACCAACCTCGCCTACCACACCATTGTCACCTTCACCCCTTCCGTCCATCCTAGGACCTCACCCCTCAACCCTGGCCAAGCAACCTTCTTCCACCAGTAAACCAAGAATGCAGCAGCCCACCTCCTCATCATGGCCCTCTAATATACCCAAGTGATCCACACAACCCCCGCCATCACCCGTGACCTTCTTACCACCCATACCACCACTACCTTCCATAACTTCTTCACTACCCATAACACTCTCCTCTCTTCCACTCACACCTTCCACGTGATCTCTGCTAGCAATCGCTACTGCACTACGATTATCCCCATGGGTAACTTCCCCCTTCCACCATCTACATTTCCATCTATGTCATGTACTCTTTCCTCACCTCTACCCAAGAAAGTACAGTAGAAATTGAAAATCCCAATGCCCTCCATTGAAGTGGTTAGACCTATTGTTCCCCCCATTACCAATTCATCTGTTGCTCCTTTACCCAAGAAGGAGCAACCCAAGCCTAAGATGGTACCACTCCCCAAACCGATGGTCCAGCCTACCCCTCTTCAAGACCCCTCACCTGTGACACCTCTCACACCGCAGTCACCCATTATTCCACCCAAGCCCACACTCACCTCACACTGTGATCCGTTGGCGGGGTCATATGCCATTATCCTAGCCAACCTTCTTGAAACCTCTATCATCACATTACCACCTCTTAGACCTTACGACCCACTCAAACCCAAACCAAAAGGGTTTGATGAAACTAAAATTTGTGCCTACCATCATGTGTCAGGACACGATGTAGAGAACTATAAGGCTTTAAAAACCACTCTTATCCAATTATGTCCTCTTGAAGAAAATTTTGACAACGATGATATTTTTGATGAGGACCCCATTCCACCTTCACCAATCTCCCCAAATCTTCTTCCATTACCTACTCAGTGACCAGTATCTCCACCCCCACAACCATTTTATCCACCCCAAAATTTGAGATCAACATGGTCCGTATTAGAGAATTAGCCAAACCACCACCCAAATGTCAATGCGCCCTACTCATTTCACAAGGCTCTTATCCACCACTAGGATTTTTACCCTCATGTCATTATACCTTTCATGACACACCCTCTCCATCCACCTCCCCTCAAATTAACATGGTTCACATTGCTACCTGCACTCAGAAAGACAAAGGAAAGGAAAAGGAAACTAGCCCATCAACCAACCCTATACCCAACATACCATCTGCACCCACACCCAAAGTCACCATTCGAGGTCCCACATATCCTATTTCTGATGGGGTCACACATCGCACAATGCTAAAACAATTACACCAATCCTCCCTCAAAATGTCTTTATATGACCTCATCCAAACCTCTGAGTCACATCGTCAAGCCCTCATGGAGGTCCTTCAATCTATTGAGGTTTTACCAAATGACCCCACACGTATGTAGCCTCCATCATTACCCCTATTCATGTAGCCTCTCTCACTAAGTTGTCTCCTTCCTCTACACCTCCACCTACTCACCAAGTAGCTACCCTCAGCTTTTCAGATGAAGAGATCACTCCCTTCTAGTCTGATGACCCCGATCCTGCTCTTTTCATCTCCATCTATATCAATAATATACACATACGACACGTTATGATCAATGGTGGTGCTAGTATTAACATCATCTCCTCCCATGCATACAACCAAATGCGCATACCTGCCAATTGCATGCATGGTAACCCAGTTATGTTGCGCTCCTTCAATGATGCCATGACCTCTACCCTGGGTACCATCATTCTCCATGTCCGCGTAGGTCCCCACACTATCCTAGAACTATTCTATGTCCTAGAAGGGGAGTTCCAGTATAATCTGTTACTTGGCCGACCTTGGATCTGTGCCATGGGTTGTGTCCCTTCGACTTTACACTGCTGCCTCAAATTTGAACATGAAGGACATAACTACACCATCCTGGCCGACCCATCACCTTTCAAGACCTGTAACATGCTGTACTGGCCCAATGATGTACTTGTACCAGTCAAGGCATCTGTCACTACCCCCACTTCACCTTCACCCACAAGCCCATCCACTAATCCTGCCATCACCTCTCCCACATCTAACCCCGCTATTCCTACTACCACCGTAGCCTCTACAGCTAACTCACCTACTTCCCAATCATCTAGTGATTCATCTATCCCCACTACCCACATATCGACTATTGATCCCTTAGAAGGTTTTTTCAAATGCCTCACTCTGGGGGAGTACCACCTATACAATATCGACACATTCCTTACTCCGCAAGAGTATGGGAACTTATGTTAGCACCCTAGTTATGACTACTCGCTGGTGAGCGGGTCAGGGGGGTAGGAAACAAATTTTCAGGTTTTTCCATTATGGTCCTCCCCACCATTTTTTTGTAAAACTACCTAATCTAACATATGGGGGACTTGATATTGCCCACTTATTCACCCATGGTTTTGTAACCTCCATCCCAAACATGTATTGCAGATGTGTTTTTTCATTCTGACTTACACTCCCTTACTAAGGCTTGTAATAAAATCCAAGTGATTCTTTGGACGTAGCCCACACTTTCCTTCACCTTTTATTTGAGATTGCTACATGGAAAGGGATTTTGCATATTTTATCTCTTATTTAACAGGGAACATACGTTTTTACAAAGGGTTTTCCTTAGGGCTTTGCACATAATGTATCATATTCACTTATTACCACCTCCATAAACATCAATGACCTTATAGTGGCATTGGCTTTGGCTTTGATTTTTTACAATCACCACCTCTCCAAGAAGGCTTGCATCGCCTCATTAAGGAAGATAAACCCTCTCCACCTCATTCACCCATGTCACCATCTTCCCCCACGGAGTCCATAGATCTTGAATCTATTCCTCCTATTTTTTTTTTCATAAACACAATTTCCCTGGGACCTCTGACCTATCAATGTGATGATGAGGCTCCCTCTTCTCTCCCATTTCTGTATCCTAACATGATCGATGATGATACACCTTCTATTAATGTCATTCAATGTCAGGATGATGAGTCCATCCTCACCTACCTTGGTGTGGAAGATTCTTATATTCACCAGTCATTACCTTCTGAGATGTAAACCATGTTGAATGAATCGACCATTGAAATCAACATTAACACTCAAGATGACCCACACATTCTAAAGATAGGCCAATCTTTAGATGCTACTGAGCAGGAAGCTTTTTCCTCTTTCCTTCGGGACCATAGCAACGATTTTTCCTGGTCTTATGCCGATATGCCTGGTATTGACCCAAAAATTATGGTCCACAATATCGTAACCATTCCTGATGCCAAACCCATCAAACAAAAGCTGTAGAAAATGCACCCTCGCATTGCTCTTCTGGTCAAAGAAGAGCTTCAGTGCCTTCTCTTAGTTTCCTTCATCCTACCCATTGACTATCCCCAATGGATTTCTAACATTGTTCTTGTCACAAAGGCGACAGGGGGACTCTGCATTTGCATGGACTTTCGTGACCTCAACCTAGCTTGTCCCAAAGATGATTTTCCCCTACCAGGAATTGACCAACTAGTTGATCTCACCGCCAGCCATGAAATGCTATCACTCATGGATGGTTTCTCAGGTTATAATCAAATATTACTTTCTCCATAAGATCAACACAAAAATTCCTTCATCACCCCTTGGGGGACCTTTTTCTATTGAGTCATGCCTTTTGGCCTTAAAAATGTTGGTGCTACATATCAGCGAGCCATGACTTATATCTTCCATGACATCATGCATCACATATTGGAAGATTATGTAGATGATCTTCTTGCCAAATCCAAACATCGATCCGAACACCTGACTGTCCTTAAGGTCATATTTGACCACCTCATCAAGTATTGTGTTCATCTTCAACCAAAGAAGTGTGTCTTTGCGGTACTTTCAGGAAAACTCCTTGGTTTCATCATTTCTTTGCGTGGCATAGAAGTCAATCCTACTAAAGTAAAGGCTATTCTAGAAATGCCTCCACCTACTAATATCCGTCAACTTCGAAGCCTATAAGGTAAGTTGTAATCCATTCACCATTTTATCTTGCAACTTTCTAACTGTTGTCAACCATTTCATCATCTTCTCAAGAAGGAAATTTCATTCAAATTGAATGATGAATGCCATAAAGCCTTCGAAGCATTGAAATAACACCTTCTTCAACTGCCATTACTCATTCCTCCTCAAGATGACCAACCCTTTTACCTATATATTTCTGCCACTGACCATTCTTTAGGTTCCATGCTCGCTCATCGTGACGAGCAACACAGAGAGCAAGCATTTTATTACATAAGCCATACCCTTCTAGACTACGAAACTAGATATATCCACGCCGAAAAAATCTGCTTAGCCTTAGTTTTCATCACCACCAAGCTCTGCCATTACCTACTCAACCAAAAAACCTTCGTTATTACCAATACTGACCCCTTACACTATATGTACACCAAACCCTATCAACATCAATGTGTCGTACATTGGCTTATGCTTCTTTCCGACCTTGATCTCAAATTTATTCATCAAAAGTCCATCAAGAAATGGGCTATCACTGACCAACTAGCAAATGCACCTCTTTCCGAGAATCAATCCTCTAACTTCGATTTCCCAGATGAATCCATAGCTACCCTCTTCTTAGACGAACCCACTTACCAAATGAAACTCTTCTTCAACAATTCCAAGTGTCAGTGTGGGGCTAGGGCTGGTGTTATCCTCATTCCTCTTGATGGTGAACCTATGCCTTTATCTTTCAAACTCGATTTTGATTTTACAAACAATATTGCTGAATACGAAGCACTCGTATTGGATCTCCAGGATGCTTATGCCTTAGATGTTAAGTCAATCAATATCTTTGGTGATTCTAAGCTGGTCGTAAACCAAGTCAATGGTATATACCAGTGTCATAATGAGATACTTCAAAAGTATAAGCATCACGTAGACATAATTTTGACCACCTTTTACCGTTACGAACTTCAAACCACCCCACGTTCTACCAATAAGTTTACGGATACCATGGCCTGCTTGGCCTCTTAGATACCCACTTCATCTGCCAAATCTAAAATATTTGTCACAATACAAAAGCTACAATCACCCTCTTATTTATCTTGTGAGGTCTACTCCTTCGGAACCGCTGCACTTGACCCACGTGACCTTTGGTATAAGCAATTTTCAGACTATCTTTCCCTTTTCGTTTTACCTCCTGATCTCACTCGTAATGAACAACATGCCTTTCTTGAAAGTATCTCTCACTATTTCATCATGGGTGGTCTCATTTATAAGTGCGGATTCAATGGTATTCTCTTACGATGCCTTACAAGTTCTGAAATTCCCTACACCATTAAGGAAGTCCATGATGGAATTTGTGGAGGTCACTTTAGTGGTTTAGTTGTCGCAAAAGGCATTCTTTTCCTGGGCTATTATTAGCCAACCTTAAACCGTGATTTTTGTGACTATGTCAAACATTGTGTGAAATGTCAACAACATACTAATCTTCATCACACACCTAGTCATGCCTTGTAGGTTGCACAAGATCTTTGGCCTTTCTCTCAATGGGGCTTGGATCTTGTCGGTGAGATAAATCCCCATTCTTCACAAATAAATCAATGGATTATAACCGATACTGAATATTATACTAAATGGGTGGAATCCATTCCCCCATTTCTACAAAAGCTGAGAAAATATGTGAATTCATCAACCATCACATCATTTGTCTCTTTGGTGTTCCTCACCGTCTCATCAATGATAATGGAAAGCAATTCAAAAATAAAACCATATGTAAGCTATGCAACACTTTTGGCATCCAACTCAGTTTCTCATCACCTTATTACCCGCAAACCAATGGACAAGTAGAATCGACCAATAAAACCTTGAACAAAATTCTTATGAAAGTAGTTGAAGATACTGGCAGGGATTGGCATTCACACATCCCCTTTGCCTTGTGGGCTTATCACACTAGTATTCACACTTCGAATACTGCTACACCTTTATTTTTGGTCTACGGTACCGAGGATTTCTTTCCTCTCGAAGTTCAAATTCCATCCCTCTGTATCTCACTATAAGACATGCTCAATGACGATGACTTTTGCAAGATCGTTTGGCACAACTTGAGTTATTAGATGAACGCTATCTCAATGCTCTTAACCATCTCCAAATTTACCAAAAATGTATCAAACGTTCCTATGATAAACGTGTTCAAGAATGAACCTTTTAGGTCGGTGACCTCATCCTAAAAGAAAATCAACATGTAACCAAAGAAGAGAAAATTAAACAGGGAAAATTTTCTCCTAATTGGATTTAAACCTAAATCGTTACTCATACCTATGGATCAGGTGCTTATCTTTTGTCTTCACTCGAAGGTAAAACTAAACCTGAGCCCCTTAATGCCTTGCATCTTCGACCCTTTTATTGTTGAAATCAAGTCCTATATCACCTCCTTTCTATTGAATACTCATCCCTCAAGTATCATTCACCTTCCATTTTACCTATTTTGAGGATCAACGACTAAACAAGAATCGTGTGATTACTCGTCACCTTTCAACCTTATCTTCAAAGTGAGTACCACGAATCTACTCATGGCATGATTCTCATGGATACCTTTTTGTATTTTTCTAGATGGAATCCCATGTTCGTTCATCATTTAAAACCTCTTTCATAGTTAACCCCTATTTACTATGGTGTTGTCTTCTAAATAAGAACCTAATCTTCCTCTATAATCTTGTCCATGACTTAAATGTCTAAAAAACAAAAGGGTTTCAACTCCTTGAGTCAAACTTCCAACAAAAGATGACTCCCGCCCAAAGGAACATCTCTTCACTCTATTTTTTCCGCTATAAATAGAATGCTCCCTTGAAGGACAAATATATAAAATCATTGAAAACATACAATAAAATACCCAGAAGCTTCCCACATCGATTAGCTTCACGAAGACCTCAAAGTCCAGATTGAACCATCTTTCACCTTCTATTGCCAAGATATTTGAAATGTCGGAATTTTCTCACAGCTTTAATGCTGTGTTATCTCCGTTTTGAGTTCACGACAAAACGATTAGATAACCCCTACGAAATTTTTGAAGTTGATTTTGCATTTTGGCCTCATATTGAGAAATTCAGGTTTTCGGGTTTGTCCAACAGTTCGACATGAGTTTTAACATGCTTTGTGTCGCCTGTTTTCCGAAACCCGAAACCCGCTTCATATTGAGTAAATCGGGTTTTCGGACCTCCGGCGCATCGGAACATGTCTTATTCAAAACATGTTTTGTGTCACCTGTTCCCCGATACCCGAAGTCCGATTTAGGTCCTTTGTATCGGGTTTTCGGAGCTGTGAAGCATCTAAACATCTCATGCTTTATGTCTTGTGTTTCCCGAAACCCGAAACCCGAATTGCACTAAGCCTCCTTGTGTCGGGTTTTCGGACCTCTCAAACATGCTGACATGGCATTCATGCCGAGTTGTCGGTGAGTTGGCACGTGCCGAGCTGAAGTGTATTAATTACAATTTTCTTATAAATACGTGGATTTCCACGTCATTTTTACCGGACGTATTTTAAACTCGTGGATTTTTCGTACATGCTCTTCCAACCGCGAAACCCGAAAGCTCGCCTGTGCCCGATTGAATCGCCATTTTTCGATCTTCCCTTTCTCTGGTTGAAGGTATTTCTCTCTCCACTCTTTGTTCCTAGTTTTTATGGATTGATTGCGCGTGAATTCTTCCCATTTTCTTGCTGGGTTTTGAAAGATTTTTATTCTTCTTCTTTCTGGAGTTGTTTTGAAAAAAGGGGTTTAGGTTTTAGGGTTTATCTCTTCTAAATTACCATTTGGTGCTATTTCCTCAAAATTTTATTATGTGCCTGGTACATGAATGGTTAAAAGGAGATTGCATGTTTGAAATTCAACGAAAAACCCTGTTTTTCTCTTCTCGGGTTTTGAAGGCTGTTATGCAGTGTCGAAGACCCGAAGTATATTGAAGGCTTGGCGTGTCGGACTTTCCAGAGTTCCCGGCATCAACACAAGTGTCGGGCTTTCTTCCGTTTCCGACATCATCGGCAGTGTCGGGCTTTCCCAAAGTTCTGACATTATCAAACGTATCGGGTTTTTCAGAAGTTCCGACATTTTCAGCGCATCGGGTTTTTAGGATTTTCCTACATCATCTTCGCCAGTGTCGGACTCTTCCGTTCTTCCGGCATATCCAGCAGGTCAGAATTCTCACAGTGAGCAGCATCTTCTGAGCTTCGAAACTTTCTTCCTTCGACGTCCTTCATGTCGGACCCTGGTCCATCTCAGGAAAAGACCGAGAAGTCAGGCAGAATGAAATACAAGTTTAAAAAGCTGGAATCTCCATCGTATATTGATTGCAACTACGACATCCGAGACACCGAACTCGAAATATAGACATTGAAGATTTCTGGAGTAGGGTGAGGAGTTCCTCCCAAACTCCATGGATGAAAACTATAGCCGATAGTGGCTTGCCTCTCGCAGCGGGTCTTCCCATGTCTGCTCAGTGTCCAGAATTCATCTTGGCTTGTGCATCCAGTTATGACTCGGCGTCTCGTTCTGTGAGAAGTCAATCAGGTGAAGTAGTGATCAAATTGGATGGAGGTTATTTTGATGATCTCCTAAAACTGCCTAATTTTGACGAGTATGGAGAGTTGGACATCAAGTCAGCTCAGAAAGCCTGGGACAACGATCAGGAAGACTGCATCAAACATGTGAACAAGAAGTTCCTGATCAAACCCAAACCAGCTGTCTCCAGATTTCCAAGGATTATCCCCAGGAGTGATTTCATCCAAGAAATCAATGACATCATCACCCTGCTGAGTCGGGTTTTTGGTTTTCCCGAATCGAATGTATTTCAAGGAAGGATGTATCAATTTATGATCACCATCAAGAAGAATCAGCAAGGGATCGACTGGGGTACTCTCATCAGCAATGAGATTGATTCCCAAATGACAACGGTCTTGTCAACTGGGAAATTTTATATGTCTTCATATGTCACATACGCAGCAGCCGGGATGAGGAACTATCCCGGGCTGGATACCAAGGGAAGCAGAACGGCGAACCAGGTGTATCAATACTTCCCTCAATTGACAAAGAAGGGGTCCAAAGACCATTTCAGGAGGGTGAATGATGCCTTCTTCTATGAAAATATCTGCAGGATAAACCCTGAGCTGAGGAAGACAAGAGTCTCAGATGAGGCTTGGGCTGAAGTTTCTAAATGGGGATGTATCTTCTTACAATTCAAGAAGTTTACATATCTTCGGGTGGTCATGTACTCGGGAGATCCTTTTCGCCTGCCCCGATATCCAGGGGATAGACTGATATTGATGGAGTTGGTTAGGCAGCTGTTGGATTTCCATAAATTCCAACAAAGCAAACATAAGGCTGTTGTATCCTTCCCAATTTCTATTGGGAGATATACTTGCTCAACAGTAGTGAAAGCCAAAAATGTTGTCCACGAACTTCAGGACAAATTGAAAAAGCATATGAAGCCTCGAGATGGTTTTGATATCCGAGGAGTGCTCAGAGCATATGGAACCCAGCATCTGCACAGGCCAAACATAGAGGATATTTGGGTGGATCTGCGTAATGAGGTTGCTGTTCGCAGAAAGGATAATAGCAGATTGACTATTGCTGAGATTCAAACACTGGAGCTTGCTGATTTACCAGAAGGTACGGGTGACAATGAAAGTGTTTTGGATCTTTCCTATGATGGACTAAAGGAGGATCAATATGTTTTCCCACCTATTGATTGGTCAGCCAGCGAAAAAGCCTCTATTACAGATAGGTCGGCTCTAATCCTTGCTCGCACCAAAGCATGGCTCTCCTCTTGGGGAATGAATTTTAAAGATGATAAGTTTTCAAAGTTGGCTGCTTCAGAGGCGGGGCCCTCCAAAAAGGAAAAGGACAGAAAATCTTCTAGGGAGCCTATAAAGGTCAAGATTGTCAAAAAGAGGAAAGAAAGAGAAATCTCTTCAATTGTTTCTCCAGTAGAAACGGTGAATGTGCCAGAATCACCAACACCACCAGAAATAGGAGAAATTAATTTGGAAGAAGGAGGAAGCCAGCTTCTGTCTTCACCATTTGCTGATTGCTCAACTGAAGAGACCTTATCTCTTGCATCCAAGGCTTTGGAGTCTGGATCTGTGCCTCTTTCCACACAACCACTCCTACCTCCTTATTCTCCATCAACTTCTTCAGTAATGGCCAGTATTTTCTCTGGACTTTCACCCCTCTCTGCTGGTACCCAAGTGATCACCAACACGCCCCCTCCTGTGCCTCTTTTTATTGGATCTACTACCACGTTGGTAACTATTCCTCCTCCACTAGTAGAATCTTCTCCCCTTGAGGGTATGATACCAGCTTCTGCAACCATGGCAACTCCCTCTGATACGCCGCAATGGCTACTCGAGCAAACTCCGAGGAAGAGGAAGGTGATTGTGCCCCTACCAGCCTTTGATTTCAGCTCACTCAAGGCTCCTACTGCGAAATCAGCCAAGAAACCCAAAACAGTTTCAAGGGTTTTGGTGGATGCTTCAGGAGATAAGTTCGCAGAGATTGCCACTCCCTCGGCTGACAAAACTAGAGAGGATATAACAGCCTCTGATTATCAGGTAACCAGGGTGGCTCTAGGGAAAGTGACAGCAGAAGGGGCGCAACAAGATGCACGGGATTCCATAAACGTGTTGTGCCAAAAGTTGAAAGAAACAAAGGACAGCAGAGATGAGCTTAAGGAAAAAGTGGAGCAGTTGACAGAGGTTTTGATTAAACTCTCAAAACCCCTTGAATCCATACCACCTTCTTCTGTTTCTGTCGGATTCGATTTCTCATCAGTACCTACGATTGAGAAGATTGCTAAAAAAGGAAGGGTGGTTGATGAATGGATCCAAAGGTTGCTCCAACAGGGGAAGGAAGTAATTCAAGACGTGGTGCAAGTTCATCAGTCCTTGGGAGACATTCAGAAGGATGGAGAGAAGATGGATGAAGAATTCTCTCAGGAAATTGGACATCTTGATTTGACTTTTGAAGCTCTCCAGGTGTTAAAGCAAATACCAGCACATCTCTTGGTGGAAGAAGGTATTCTCCCACATACAGATAAGCATTTCCAGCTGACCAAGGCCATCAGGTTCAGAATAAAGATTCTCAATGAAGCCTGCAGTAAGTTGAGAGAATCAAGGGATAAATTGATTGATGGGAAAAGTGATCTGGAAGAAGAATTGCTGAAGATTTGTCCAAAGGTGTCAGTTGGGAACTCAGGTATCCTATCAGCAGATGATCTCTTCAAGCAAATCCAAGAGTCTGTTCAGCATGAACCAATAAGCGGATTTGACCTTGAGATCATGGATCGGTTGGTAAGGGTTGAACATTCTTTGGAGGCCTTAAGAAAGCTCAGCAAAGGATTGAAAAAGCTTCCCGGCAATACCAGCGATACTCATGAAACTTGCGAAATTTGGAATGATCATTCCACTGCGCCTGATGAAAACGAAATGCAAGGCATAATTCGGAAGTTCCAGGAATTTCAGAGCAAACAGTCTCAGCTGGAGGAAGAAAAAGAGGAAGGAGCAAAGGATGATGATTCAGATTAAGTCTCAACGTTTCATGTCATTTCAATCTTGAAATCGACATGTCTTTTTCATTTCTGTTTCGTCACATTTTTGAATCATATTTTGACTTGATCTCCTGCGTGAGAATCAAGCAAAACAGAACTCTTGTTAAAACGCTATTTTTTAGGATCTGCCCTATTTTATCTCTACTTCTTTTGTTATAAATAAGGAATGCTTATGCATTCCAAAGGGTCGAGATTTTTTGGAATATTTGGGGGCTATTGGAAAGAAGAAAAACTTTGTGTTTTCATTCAATCATTTTGAAGAATAGGAGTTGATATCATTTTACAGACTTTGTGTTGTGGAATATATCTTACTTAAGACAGTGTTCTTATGTTCATGATCTTAAGCTATTCTTTGCATAGCATCTTAGTGTTTCTGATTATTTCGGACATTATATTTGTGATCTAAAACTCGTATGATTATTTCGTGCTCTGTGTTTACTCGAAAGAAAATACGTTTCTCCCATTTCCTTTCTACTGTGCTTCTTTCATTGTAACAATTTCTAACCCAGTTCATTTACGAAAGAAATATCCTTGAATCGTGTGAATGTGGATTTCGGGATTCCATCCCACCCCCAATGGTTAGATTAGTGTGAATACTGTATATATCGTTTTTACTGTGTTTTAGATTAGCAATAAGCAGGCAGCCTCACCTGTCTTTGAGGAGGGATTTAATCTCATATACTGTGGTTGAACCTCATATTTTTGTTTGACAAAATATCCAACCAACAGTTTTTGGCGACTCCGCTGGGGAGTACGGATCTATAGTATAAAGCTTATCCTCTTGGTGTCTGGCGACTCCGTATTTGCCTTATTTTCAACAAGATCTCCTTTCAGTTCAAGCTGGCCAGGAAGATCTTTACTCGGTCCCGCCGAGCTCAAGGTGAAATTGATCCGCTCTTTGAGTTACTGCAACAGCACAATTTCAGTCTTTCTCTGACAGCATTGTCTCTAACCGAACCAGAAGTTCTTCGCCTGTTCGGAGAAACCGGATCCCTGTGGAACGGGAAGCATCTGCAACTTGTCGTGCACTACTCTTGTCTGATACTCGGATCCCTGTACGCACTCTTTTCAGAAGGATGGCGGTTCAACCTGTGCCTTGGGGCGCAGTTATTGGTCCTCTTTCTTTGACTCCTCCATTGAATGAGTTACCACGTGGATCGCGTAAAAACATTCCCAAGTTCAATGGGGATGGGAAGCAGCATCCTGACGAGCACATTGCATCTTTCTTTGTTGCATGCGGTGTTCTCGGAGTAGCCCACGAAGATGTCTCCGTCCGAATCTTCGTTGAAACGTTGCAGGGGTGCAGCAGCTGAATGGTTTTATCACCTCCCGAATGCATGCATCGCAAACTGGGCTACCATGCGGACTAAGTTCGAAGCACGTTTCAAACCAGCCGAAGATTCCCATGCTTTGTTAGCTCAGCTCACGCATATGAAGAAGGAATCGCATGAACCTATGCGGGAATTCGTGGCAAAGTTCAACAAGCTGATCCGGAAGATTCCAGAAATAGCTGTACCTACTCTGGAAAACCAAAAATGCTTCTTCATCAATGCTCAACCTCCTGATATAAGCTTTTTATTAAGAAGGTCGGTTATCCCAGATTTGGCTATTGCTCAGTCAACAGCTACTGAAATAGAGGATGATCTCATCTTGGCCGGAAGGATCAAGAAAGACATACCCAAACTCAAAAATCAAGGTTCTTCTCAAGGTAACACTGATCCTATGTTTCAAAAAATGGCTAACGATTTGATTGCTTTAAAAAAGCAAATGTCCCAACAGGTGAGCAATGTTCCGTATCGGGATATCCCTAGACGGAATTTCAATAACAACAATGGTGCACCTGTCAGAGATAGGCCACGGTTAACTCCTGCTCAACCGAGACTAGCAATTGAAGCTCCTCCCGTCAATGCAGCAGTAGAAATAATTGAAGAAGAAGATGAAGGAGAAGAACAAGATTCCCGTGAGGCTTTCGAAGCTTCAGGATATGCTGATGAGTCTTATGACGAGTCAGCTGGTGACTCCAGCATTGGGTATTTGGAATACGATGAAGATGAATGTGCGCCAGATGGTCAGTCATTTGCTGTCTTCACTCGGTCCCAATCTCAGAATCCCAGAAAACCTCTTGAAAACACTAAGGAGAAGAATAAGGAACCTCCCATATCCATAGTTAAGAGGGGTACCCCTATTTCGGCGCAAACTGAAAGAGAGGTTACCAAAAAGGCAGCTGCTCCTTATTCTCCTTCTCCTAAGATCAGTGCCTCAGCACAAGCTCATGTAATTAGATCTGAGCCTACCATCATTCCTTCTTATACTGCTTTTGACATTGTTGATCATGTAAAGAGAACCAAAATTCAAATGTCAGAAGCAGAATACCTTCAGTCGAATCCTGAACAGTTTGAAAAGCTGGCCAAGTTCATCAGAAGTAAAGCGGCTGTTCCATCACCTTCAAAAGGTCTCCTTCCAAATCCTACTCAACTCCCACCACAGAACAATCTGACCTCTGCTTCTTCCTTAGGAAAGATTGAACCATTTTATTTGTCTCTACTTATAAATGGGTTTAAACTCAGCAATTGCATCATCGACTCAGGGGCCTCTGATAATGTTATGCCCGCAAAAGTGGCCCATGCCCTTGGACTTACTTTGACTAAGTCATATGGACGGTGCTACTCCATGGAAACTAAACAAGTCCCTTTGATTGGTCAAATCAAGGACGCACAGTTTGCATTTGTTGCCTTCCCTGAGAAGAGAGTGAAAATGACTATTCTGGTTGCCGACATTCCTGCAGCTTACGGTATCCTCTTGGGTAGAGGATTTTGTAAAGACGTCGGAGGAGAGATTAATATGGATTGGACCAAAGCTAAGATCCCGGTCAATGGGGTTCATCAGGTTCTTCATCCTGAACCACAGGCGAAGTATTTGGTGACCAAATCAGATGATCCAAAAGCTCAGATTCTTTTCGAAGATGCTAGCTTTGGGAATTATTTCATGACTTCAGAGATACCCATTGTAGATGTTGAAGAAGAAGATCCCAATGCTATTTGGACTGCTCGAATTTGATGGTAGCTGCTCAACCTCTGGATCAGGCGCTGGTGTTGTCCTTATATCTCCTAGCTCCGAGATTTTCCCATCAGCTTACAAGTTGCAATTTGATAATACTAACAACACGGCCGAATATGAAGCCCTGTTATTAGGATTAGAAATGGCCAGACAGAAGGGAATCTGAAATCTCAAGGTTCAGGGAGATGCGGAGCTGATTGTCAATCAGGTCAGGGGTATATATCAGGTGAAAAATGATCGGTTGAAACATTACCGGAATAAAGTTTGGGATAGTATAGAATGCTTTGATGCATTTTCTATTAGGGCAGTTTTGAGATATTATAATGACAAGGCTGATTCTTTGGCCGTATCTGCATCCCTTCTTCTCCCTCATCCTCAGTTCAAGCAAGATACATACTCTATCGAGATTGTGTATCGTCCCAGTATCCCAGATAATGCAACTCATTGGCAAGTGTTCAATGATGATCAACAGGTGTTGGCTTTTCTAGAAAAGGCTGACAATTTCAGTGAGTTATATTTTGAAGGTTCAGAATTAGTCTTCCGTGAAACTATCTTAGATCCATATCAGGAGGTTGATGGTGAATTTATCCAGCTGAAAGGAAACAAGATACCTAAAGGTTTGGTTTCTTTGGAGGGCTTGTTTGATAAGCATGATCGTTTTATCCAAAACAAAAGGCAAGTCGAAGGAGTTTCTTCCTCTGAAGTAGATCAAATCAATCTAGGTTCGTCTGATCAACCTCGGATGGTGAATATTGGGAAATGTTGTTCTCCTGAAGAGAAGGCAAGATTTACTTCGCTTTTAAAGAAATACATCGATGTGTTGGCCTGGTCTTATGCAGATTTAAAATCCTTCAAGCCCAAAGATGTACAGCACAGTATCCCTTTGAAGCCTGATGTGAAGCCGTACAGACAAAAGCAAAGACATTACAATCCCAAGATCTCAGGAACTATCCTGGCAGAAATTCAGAAGATGTTAGATGCTAGAATTATTTTCCCAATCCATCACTCCACTTGGATTGCTAACATTGTTCCTGTCAGGAAGAAGAATGGCGAAATCCGGATCTGTGTTGACTTCCGGAACTTGAATCAGTCCTCACTGAAGGATAACTATCCCTTGCCTATCATGGATCAGGTATTACAAACTGTTACTGGATCAGAAATGCTTTCCATGCTCGACGGATTTTCGGGATATAACCAAGTCGAGGTAATACCAGAGGATCAACACAAGACGGCCTTCACGACCCCATGGGGTACCTTTGCTTACAGGAGGATGCCTTTCGGCTTGATCAACGCCGGAGCCACTTTTCAGAGAGCTATGGACTTGGCATTCAGAGATTTGATGGGCAAGGTCATAGTTGTGTATTTGGATGACTTGACCGTTTTCTCTAAAAAACGGAGTGATCATTATGATCATTTAGAACAAGTACTTTTGAGATGCAGGCGTCACGGGATTTCATTGAATCCCAAGAAGTCCATGTTCGGGGTGACCGAAGGAAAGCTGCTGGGTCATATTGTGACTAAAGAAGGAACCAAAATTGACCCAGAAAGGGTAAAGGCTATTCAGAGCCTTACCTTACCCACAAGTAAAACCAGAGTTCATTCTTTCTTCAGAAAGGTTAATTTCTTGAGAAGATTTGTACCTGATTTCGCTGACAAAACCAAGGATATCCTTGGAATGATGAAAGGAAAAGTTCCATTTAGATGGAGTACAGAAGGGAAGCTTGCATTCGAAGAAATCAAAAGGGCAGTTGCTTGCGCTCCTATCTTAGTATGTCCAGATTTCAAGAAAAATTTCATCATGTACAGCTACGCCTCTGCCCACACAGTGTCAGCCATCCTGATGCAGGAAAATGGGGAAGGCATCGAAGCTCCCATCGCATTCATGAGCTGTCCGTTGAAAGAACATGAATTGAAGATGTCACAGATTGAAAAGCATGCTTACGCAGTGGTACGAGCAGTAAAACATTTCAGGTACTATGTGCTGAATTCCCATACTCTCGTTCTCGTTCCTGATACTGCTGTTAAATCCATTCTGACTCAACAAGAGCTGGGAAGTCAACGAGGTACTTGGATAGCTAAGGTTCAGGAGTACGATTTAGACATCAGGCCTACCAAGTTGGTACGAGGAAGGGGCCTGTGCCAATTAATTGCAGAAAATCATGCCGAAGCAGAGTATGAAAAGACTCAAGACACTTCTTCAGAGCTGCCCATGGTGCTTTTCGTGAGTACGACCGATGAATGGTACACGGACATTGCTTTCTTCCTAACTTATGGTGAATGCCCCCCACATTTAAATCAAAAGGAGAAGAGGACCGTCAAGTTGAGATCTGCAAAATACCTTTTGTGGAATAATGCAATATACAAGAAAGGTATTGATGGTGTTTTCCTGCGTTGTGTTGATAAATCACAACAGGAAAAGTTATTAGAATCCTTCCATAGCCTAGCTTGCGGAGGACATTTTTCATCCTCTGTAACAGCGTATAAGATCCTACGGGCTAGGTACTATTGGCCTACTCTCTTCCGGGATTCAGCAGAATGGGTGTCCAAATGTGAAGCTTGTCAACATTTCGTTGGTCGCCCCAAGTTAGCAGCTCTTCCTCTGAAGCCTGTAGTGATTGAAGAACCTTTTCGCCAATGGGGGATTGATTTCATCGGAACATTGAATCCTGCTTCCAGTGCCAGACATAACTACGTGCTGACTGCTACAGACTATTTTACCAAGTGGGTAGAAGCCGCACCAATCAAGCAAGCAACTTCTGAAGCTGTTTGCAAGTTCCTTAAAGAAAATATAATTGTCAGATTCGGTGTGCCTCATAAGATTGTAGCTGATAATGCCTCTAATTTCTCGTCACATGAGTTGACAGAATTTTGCTATGGATTTGGCATCACTCTGGCTCACTCATCTGATTATTATCCCCAGGGTAATGGGCAAGCTGAGTCCAGCAATAAGAACCTGGTTACCATAATTAGAAAACTAGTGGATGAAAACCAGAGGACATGGCACAAAGCATTGTATGATGCATTGTGGGCTGATCGAATCACTCCAAAGTGAGCCATAGGGATGTCTCCTTTCCAATTGCTATACGGGATTGATGCTGAAATTCCTATCTCAGTAGAATTGCCGGCCTTGCAGTTGGCAAAAGCGGTTGAAGATGTGGCTTTTCAGAATTCTATCGAGAAGAGGGTTATGTACCTAGCCAGGATAGAAGAGGAACGAATAAAGGTGGTTGATCGTATAGCAGATCATCAAAGCAGAGTGAAGAAAAATTTTGACAAAAAATCAAAGCAGCGTAACTTCCAGATTGGAGATTTGGTGTTGCTTTGGGATAAGAGAAGAGAACAAAAAGGAATGCACGGGAAGTTTGATTCTTTGTGGAAAGGACCTTTCAAAATCCATGAGCTGAATGGTGAAAATAGTTTCCTGCTATCATATCTGGATGGAGGACTACTCCCGTTGCCTTTCAGTGGACAACACCTAAAGCTGTTCCACCATTAATGCAAGATGCTCTCTTGCATTGTACATATTTTACTTTGTTTTGTTGTGTGTTTGCTTTTGGTTTTCTTTCTTTCTTCGTTTTGTTTTGTTTTGGTTTTCTTCTTGACTCCGTAGCCCAATGGATAAGGCTCTGGTCCGCGAGACCAGAGATTCTGAGTTCTCTTCCTTTGGTATTACAAAGAAAGTCCCCAGCTGGAGCCAGCTGTTATCTCCGTTTTGAGTTCACGACAAAACGATTAGATAACCCCTACGAAATTTTTGAAGTTGATTTTGCATATTTTGGCCTCATATTGAGAAATTCAGGTTTTCGGGTTTGTCCGACAGTTCGACATGAGTTTTAACATGCTTTGTGTCGCCTGTTTTCCGAAACCCGAAACCCGCTTCATATTGAGTAAATCAGGTTTTCGGACCTCCGGCGCATCGGAACATGACCTATTCAAAACATGTTTTGTGTCACCTGTTCCCCGATACCCGAAGTCTGATTTAGTCCTTTGTATCGGGTTTTCGGAGCTGTGAAGCATCTAAACATCTCATGCTTTATGTCTTGTGTTTCCCGAAACCCGAAACCCGAATTGCACTAAGCCCCTTGTGTCAGGTTTTCGGACCTCTCAAACATGCTGACATGGCATTCATGCCGAGTTGTTCGGTGAGTTGGCACGTGCCGAGCTGAAGTGTATTAATTACAATTTTTCTTATAAATATGCGGATTTCCACGTCATTTTTACCGGACGTATTTTAAACTCGTGGATTTTTCGTACATGCTCTTCCAACCTCGAAACCCGAAAGCTCGCCTGTGCCCGATTGAATCACCATTTTTCGATCTTCCCTTTCTCTGGTTGAAGGTATTTCTCTCTCCACTCTTTGTTCCTAGTTTTTATGGATTGATTGCGCGTGAATTCTTCCCATTTTCTTGCTGGGTTTTGAAAGATTTTTATTCTTCTTCTTTCTGGAGTTGTTTTGAAAAAAGGGGTTTAGGTTTTAGGGTTTATCTCTTCTAAATTACCATTTGGTGCTATTTCCTCAAAATTTTATTATGTGCCTGGTACATGAATGGTTAAAAGGAGATTGCATGTTTGAAATTCAACGAAAAACCCTGTTTTTCTCTTCTCAGGTTTTGAAGGCTGTTATGCAGTGTCGAAGACCCGAAGTATATTGAAGGCTTGGCGTGTCAGACTTTCCAGAGTTCCCGGCATCAACACAAGTGTCGGGCTTTCTTCCATTTCTGACATCATCGGCAGTGTCGGGCTTTCCCAAAGTTCCGACATTATCAAACGTATCGGGTTTTTCAGAAGTTCTGACATTTTCAGCGCATCGGGTTTTTAGGATTTTCCTACATCATCTTCGCCAGTGTCGGACTCTTCCGTTCTTCCGGCATATCCAGCAGGTCAGAATTCTCACAGTGAGCAGCATCTTCTGAGCTTCGAAACTTTCTTCCTTCGACGTCCTTCATGTCGGACCCTGGTCCATCTCAGGAAAAGACCGAGAAGTCAGGCAGAATGAAATACAAGTTTAAAAAGCTGGAATCTCCATCGTATATTGATTGCAACTACGACATCCGAGACACCGAACTCAGAAATATAGACATTGAAGATTTCTGGAGTAGGGTGAGGAGTTCCTCCCAAACTCCATGGATGAAAACTATAGCCGATAGTGGCTTGCCTCTCGCAGCGGGTCTTCCCATGTCTGCTCAGTGTCCAGAATTCATCTTGGCTTGTGCATCCAGTTATGACTCGGCGTCTCGTTCTGTGAGAAGTCAATCAGGTGAAGTAGTGATCAAATTGGATGGAGGTTACTTTGATGATCTCCTAAAACTGCCCAATTTTGACGAGTATGGAGAGTTGGACATCAAGTCAGCTCAGAAAGCCTGGGACAACGATCAGGAAGACTGCATCAAACATGTGAACAAGAAGTTCCTGATCAAGCCCAAACCAGCTGTCTCCAGATTTCCAAGGATTATCCCCAGGAGTGATTTCATCCAAGAAATCAATGACATCATCACCCTGCTGAGTCGGGTTTTTGGTTTGCCCGAATCGAATGTATTTCAAGGATGGATGTATCAATTTATGATCACCATCAAGAAGAATCAGCAAGGGATCGACTGGGGTACTCTCATCAGCAATGAGATTGATTCCCAAATGACAACGGTCTTGTCAACTGGGAAATTTTATATGTCTTCATATGTCACATACGCAGCAGCCGGGATGAGGAACTATCCCGGGCTGGATACCAAGGGAAGCAGAACGGCGAACCAGGTGTATCAATACTTCCCTCAATTGACAAAGAAGGGGTCCAAAGACCATTTCAGGAGGGTGAATGATGCCTTCTTCTATGAAAATATCTGCAGGATAAACCCTGAGCTGAGGAAGACAAGAGTCTCAGATGAGGCTTGGGCTGAAGTTTCTAAATGGGGATGTATCTTCTTACAATTCAAGAAGTTTACATATCTTCGGGTGGTCATGTACTCGGGAGATCCTTTTCACCTGCCCCGATATCCAGGGGATAGACTGATATTGATGGAGTTGGTTAGGCAGCTGTTGGATTTCCATAAATTCCAACAAAGCAAACATAAGGCTGTTGTATCCTTCCCAATTTCTATTGGGAGATATACTTGCTCAACAGTAGTGAAAGCCAAAAATGTTGTCCACGAACTTCAGGACAAATTGAAAAAGCATATGAAGCCTCGAGACGGTTTTGATATCCGAGGAGTGCTCAGAGCATATGGAACCCAGCATCTGCACAGGCCAAACATAGAGGATATTTGGGTGGATCTGCGTAATGAGGTTGCTGTTCGCAGAAAGGATAATAGCAGATTGACTATTGCTGAGATTCAAACACTGGAGCTTGCTGATTTACCAGAAGGTACGGGTGACAATGAAAGTGTTTTGGATCTTTCCTATGATGGACTAAAGGAGGATCAATATGTTTTCCCACCTATTGATTGGTCAGCCAGCGAAAAAGCCTCTATTACAGATAGGTCGGCTCTAATCCTTGCTCGCACCAAAGCATGGCTCTCCTCTTGGGGAATGAATTTTAAAGATGATAAGTTTTCAAAGTTGGCTGCTTCAGAGGCGGGGCCCTCCAAAAAGGAAAAGGACAGAAAATCTTCTAGGGAGCCTATAAAGGTCAAGATTGTCAAAAAGAGGAAAGAAAGAGAAATCTCTTCAATTGTTTCTCCAGTAGAAACGGTGAATGTGCCAGAATCACCAACACCACCAGAAATAGGAGAAATTAATTTGGAAGAAGGAGGAAGCCAGCTTCTGTCTTCACCATTTGCTGATTGCTCAACTGAAGAGACCTTATCTCTTGCATCCAAGGCTTTGGAGTCTGGATCTGTGCCTCTTTCCTCACAACCACTCCTACCTCCTTATTCTCCATCAACTTCTTCAGTAATGGCCAGTATTTTCTCTGGACTTTCACCCCTCTCTGCTGGTACCCAAGTGATCACCAACACGCCCCCTCCTGTGCCTCTTTTTATTGGATCTACTACCACGTTGGTAACTATTCCTCCTCCACTAGTAGAATCTTCTCCCCTTGAGGGTATGATACCAGCTTCTGCAACCATGGCAACTCCCTCTGATACGCCGCAATGGCTACTCGAGCAAACTCCGAGGAAGAGGAAGGTGATTGTGCCCCTACCAGCCTTTGATTTCAGCTCACTCAAGGCTCCTACTGCGAAATCAGCCAAGAAACCCAAAACAGTTTCAAGGGTTTTGGTGGATGCTTCAGGAGATAAGTTCGCAGAGATTGCCACTCCCTCGGCTGACAAAACTAGAGAGGATATAACAGCCTCTGATTATCAGGTAACCAGGGTGGCTCTAGGGAAAGTGACAGCAGAAGGGGCGCAACAAGATGCACGGGATTCCATAAACGTGTTGTGCCAAAAGTTGAAAGAAACAAAGGACAGCAGAGATGAGCTTAAGGAAAAAGTGGAGCAGTTGACAGAGGTTTTGATTAAACTCTCAAAACCCCTTGAATCCATACCACCTTCTTCTGTTTCTGTCGGATTCGATTTCTCATCAGTACCTACGATTGAGAAGATTGCTAAAAAAGGAAGGGTGGTTGATGAATGGATCCAAAGGTTGCTCCAACAGGGGAAGGAAGTAATTCAAGACGTGGTGCAAGTTCATCAGTCCTTGGGAGACATTCAGAAGGATGGAGAGAAGATGGATGAAGAATTCTCTCAGGAAATTGGACATCTTGATTTGACTTTTGAAGCTCTCCAGGTGTTAAAGCAAATACCAGCACATCTCTTGGTAGAAGAAGGTATTCTCCCACATACAGATAAGCATTTCCAGCTGACCAAGGCCATCAGGTTCAGAATAAAGATTCTCAATGAAGCCTGCAGTAAGTTGAGAGAATCAAGGGATAAATTGATTGATGGGAAAAGTGATCTGGAAGAAGAATTGCTGAAGATTTGTCCAAAGGTGTCAGTTGGGAACTCAGGTATCCTATCAGCAGATGATCTCTTCAAGCAAATCCAAGAGTCTGTTCAGCATGAACCAATAAGCGGATTTGACCTTGAGATCATGGATCGGTTGGTAAGGGTTGAACATTCTTTGGAGGCCTTAAGAAAGCTCAGCAAAGGATTGAAAAAGCTTCCCGGCAATACCAGCGATACTCATGAAACTTGCGAAATTTGGAATGATCATTCCACTGCGCCTGATGAAAACGAAATGCAAGGCATAATTCGGAAGTTCCAGGAATTTCAGAGCAAACAGTCTCAGCTGGAGGAAGAAAAAGAGGAAGGAGCAAAGGATGATGATTCAGATTAAGTCTCAACGTTTCATGTCATTTCAATCTTGAAATCGACATGTCTTTTTCATTTCTGTTTCGTCACATTTTTGAATCATATTTTGACTTGATCTCCTGCGTGAGAATCAAGCAAAACAGAACTCTTGTTAAAATGCTATTTTTTAGGATCTGCCCTATTTTATCTCTACTTCTTTTGTTATAAATAAGGAATGCTTATGCATTCCAAAGGGTCGAGATTTTTTGGAATATTTGGGGGCTATTGGAAAGAAGAAAAACTTTGTGTTTTCATTCAATCATTTTGAAGAATAGGAGTTGATATCATTTTACAGACTTTGTGTTGTGGAATATATCTTACTTAAGACAGTGTTCTTATGTTCATGATCTTAAGCTATTCTTTGCATAGCATCTTAGTGTTTCTGATTATTTCAGACATTATATTTGTGATCTAAAACTCGTATGATTATTTCGTGCTCTGTGTTTACTCGAAAGAAAATACGTTTCTCTCATTTCCTTTCTACTGTGCTTCTTTCATTGTAACAATTTCTAACCCAGTTCATTTACGAAAGAAATATCCTTGAATCGTGTGAATGTGGATTTCGGGATTCCATCCCACCCCCAATGGTTAGATTAGTGTGAATACTGTATATATTGTTTTTACTGTGTTTTAGATTAGTAATAAGCAGGCAGCCTCACCTGTCTTTGAGGAGGGATTTAATCTCATATACTGTGGTTGAACCTCATATTTTGGTTTGCATTACTTAATCATTATCTTATATAGGACCAGATCGTCGACACCTATATTTAAAACAACTCAACCGTGTCTATGACCTCACTCAATCATGCCTATGACCTACATTCAACCAAGCCTATAACCTCACCTCAACCATGCCTATGACCTAAAATCAACCATGCTTACAAATTCACCAACCCATACACCTAATTCATCATTTTATTCCCTAGATTATGGGAGAACTACATCGGCCTGAGGCCCCTTTTCACCGGGGTTATGTAGGTAGCACTTCGAGGGCATGGGGCCCTTAAAGGTTAGCTCAATCACTCTTCACCTTAACCTATTTTCTCCTTCATTTCCATGTTCACATCCTACCTTAGTTTGTTTCCATTTTATATCAACAATTGGAAATTAAACCAAATAAGCAACAATTGATGAACATTTTTACCACATCATCACAAGGTTCATTCATCATTCACCAAACCCCTCTCCTACCTTTGCCATCACCAAATGCCCTCCTCACCTCCACCTAATCAAATTGATCCCCCTAAGCTCATGGACCCGTCTCCCTAGCTCCCCTCTCCAACTCATACTCTCCACCTTAGCCGGGTACAATTCCCTATCCTTCTTTCTTAGAAAGGTAAAAAAGGTCAAGTGAGTCTGACGTTTTCTCCAACGTCACAACACAACAATGATTCCATAAAATACATAATTTTTGTTTTATAAACCCAACCTGACCTGACCGATGCCGGTCCTATTTGTACCCTAGCCAACCGACGTCGGTCACCATATAACCGATGTCGGTCCAACGTTCTAACTATTTAGTCTTGTTAAGATTCCTTTTGCTTGCAACCATTAGTGCTAATGCACCTTTTACCATTCTAACCACCCATTGAAACATACCTACAAAACCCAACCTACCCCTACATTTCCTTTATTGCATCTTAGGAATTTTTATTTTACCTATATCTTGGCCTTACCCATGCCATGACCTATTTTCCTGAACCCGACCTACTTGAGGTGACCATTGACCTTATGTACTTGTTGTACCTTACGATGCTGTTACCTATGTTATTTTAGCCTACCAACCATACCTTGCCTATTGACGTGCTATTTATCTTGACCCAACCTTTGGTGTACTGAAACATACCTAAACATTCATACACTTGACCTCTGTTGTGTTTCCGCACCATATCCTATACCTTGAATACCAAAATCACTTCAACCCTATTTGGATAGACCTATCGACCTTAGACGACGTAGAGTTTGCAAGATTTTCAACCTGGTACTGTGCCGCAATTTCCAACGTGTGCGTGTGTTCAACTGCCACTACCTTTGACCCTGGCCCATTTAACTGTTTACAAAATTTTACCTTTTACCTTTACCCAATGCACCCATTGATCTTCATTTTCCCACCTCCTCATTTTATCAAACTACTCACCGCTTCCGTCTTTCATCTCATCGGTTCCTAGTTTGAGGGGGTTACCTTCACCCACTTTTGAGGCAGCACCACCCTCACTTTCACTCGACACAACCATTTCCTATTTATTTCAAAGTCACTTACCAATATAAGCCACGTGAAAAAAGGGGAAAAATGTAGACACCAAAATTGGGTCACACTCCCCTTGGTCCCCTTTCGAATAACCAACTTAAACACATTCACCTAACCATGACCCTTATACCCCACATTAATATTAATTTAATTATTTACAATTATATTAATACCCATCCTCACCCCATTTATTAATTTAATTAAGTTACTTTAATTAAATGGATGCACACCTCACCTAGACACCTCAGCATGGACCTATTCATAGCATGTTTCTATAACTAACTAAGACTTAGTTCAACCCTAAAAGTCAATGCCTATTATTCCTCTAACCACATTCCCGCTCATAAAAATATAACGTCCATTTTGATCCGTGATAAATGGACAAACCTGGCCAAAATGATGGAAAGAATCTGTCATTTTTAGTAAACCTAGGGAATCCCACCTTAACCCATGCTAGTCATCCAGAAACCGACGCCGGTCAACTAGGAACCATTGTCAGTTACCATTTATTCACTTTGGTAACCTTGTTTGGGAGGTGGGCCACATTCTTGAATTTGGGAGCAAAAGGAGATCTGTATGCAAGTAAGAATGAGATCTCTTTCGCACATCCAAGCAGCCATATCCAACATCAAGACTAATATAGAGTTATCGCTCTCATGGTAGCATTCCGGGAAGCACTGCCATGACATTGAGAACCATTCCACCGATCAACCACCATCACCACCCAACCTTTGGACCTGTTATATCGGTAAGTGTGTTTATCACCTTTGTGATTCCATCTTTATTCTGTTTATAATGTTTTATAATCTCTGTTGTTATTTACAACCTACATTCCCATTCCCCCATCATTCCTCTTTCTATAAACTCAACCATTCCTCCACCCACACCATAAAACTGTTTATACCCAACTTCTACATATCTCTGAGTTTTCCTAATATCATCACAGACCTCTTCACCCCCTCTGTCACCTCTGTCTGACCTCAACTCAAACCCCACAACGAGATCTTATTGAGTTTTTATCAGCCCGCCTCTATCGATGCTAATTACTCATAACCGTTTTCGATCCTTCCTAAATTGTGATCAGTCATACCCTACTGATGCCGGTCTCTTTATTTGGCCATCCTATCAATAACAGAACCTAAGAATATTTATCCAAGCAACCTAAGTGACCCAAAACCTAAAACTGACCTATTCCAGCACTTTGACCCCTTACCCTACCTCTAGATCTGATCATAACCTAGCCCATTATATTAGATTTGCTTATTTTATTTGAATGAGATACTTAAATCATATCAACTACAGTAGGAATTTTTTATTTACGTTATTTCTTGCATTAAGCTGTATTAAACAATGGATTGACACCCATCTAGGAAGTATCACACTTCTCGAATCTATCACTCGCTAGGAAGTCCACTATCATATATTATTTAACTCTTATTTTTTGGTCTTGTTTTCTATTTCAGGTAGTTCCTCCTAGCCAAAATGAAGCTCTCATAGTCATCATCAGATCAAGAAGTCAGAACGTGTGCACAACCTTCAAACCAGCCATCACAACAGGTATTCCTCCTCAAACCATAACATCATCTATTTCATCACATTCAAAATGTAAAGAAAACGATAAAACACTCACCTTTTCTCTCAGTACATCTGATGGCCTACAATTTTTGATCATTCAAGGGGAGGTTTCTCATAGTGCATAAGAGGTAAAATATCGAGAGTTCATCATTGCATTGTAGCATTTCACTGGTTCATCACAGGGATGGATCTTCTTCATGATCAAAGCTTCTTCATCCTTCTTCATTTGATGTTGGAGCTTTGCCTCTGTCTCATCTCACCTCTCTTTATTCTCTCTCTCTCTAGAATTATATTTCTTTGTTGAGAAGAAAGTTTGCAAAAAATTGACTTAAATCACTTAAAGTTCTATTCTTTTGTTGAGGATTGCACTTTATGTTAAAAATTCACATAGGGTAGATGAAGAGTCTCCTTGTAAAGCTATAAATTGCAATAGCTTCTCCATTCCAATGGATTAGATTTTCTTGCAAAGGGTGAGAGCTTCTTGGTTTTTAGATGTGATATTTTCTTGCTAGAAGTTGGATTTTATTGGTTGATAGCTCCCATAGTCTTACCAAAAGCCAAGAACTTCAATTCTTCTATCTCCTTGTCTCATGTTTTTCCTCTGTATCTCAACTCTACTCCAATAGAGAATTTTAATCATGCAAAACTAGGGAAAGAATGAATATTTTGATGAATACAATGCATTTAAACTTCGTGTTAAGTGTGTTTTTTTTTTGTCTTGCTTTGCATATTGGTGTATTATTATTGTTAACTTGGAAGTATTCTAGTTTTATGTCAATGAAATCAAATTTCTATTCATTGAGTAAAACCACCTTCTCACTTTCTCCCCTCTCCATACACACACATTTCCTCCACCTCCTTCTTTCACACATGTTTAGTTGAGTATTTCTGTGTTATTCCCAATCAAAAGGCCACCCTCAATGGATATAGTAGTGTACATATTTCCCCATTTTCAATAAATGGAGCTTCCCTATTTCTATGTAGAGTGTAGTCTTTAATTTTACCAAACAACCCAAGGCACGTTGGCACATCACTCAGATAGATCTGAGCACTCAATTAAAGTGTGCAAGGGTGCCCAGTCCCTCTTTTATCATATCTTTCTCAAGGAGTTAGCATGAGAAACACACGTATAATCAAGATCTATAATAACCATTCAAAGGTAAAGCATAAATAGTTCTAGATCACAAGCATATGCAAGAATGAACTAAACAAGAATCAAGATTAGGTTTACCATGCAAAATCCAGTAACAGAGGTGTCCATAAAAATAATCCATCCACATAAGTCCATTGTATTAATCACCATAAAACACATAAGTTGAATACATACATAAGAGTATCATCATAGGTCATGCATGCTCATAAACCAACAACATAAATCTACTCCAAAACCTGTGCTCTCCAAACCATGCAAATCAATACATATTTATAGATAGCGGGAACTTTCCCTTCACTACTCATGCATTCTCCAAAAATAGCCCGCATACTAGGAATATCCATGTGTGCATTACATGCCAACTACAAGAGCATGCAAACTCACTAATAATAGATTATCTTATATTATAAATTATAGATCTAATCCTATTAATATCCTGAACTCTGCATGACGTTTTAGCTTCCTTCATATGATATCCATATCAAAATAGAATTTTCTTAAACTGTAAGTCTCCATGTTATATTCTTATCTCCAAAACCTTGCTTGGACGTTACTCCAACCCTTTATTCTCCCAATCTTGCTCATGGCTCAAAATGCAACTAAGTATGGAATACAATTTGTCTGGGCATGAGCCTTTGCACATTGTCTATTTTAATTTTGTGTGTGCTTCCATGCCTAACTCCCGCGTGTCAAAATTCATCATGCCGCTTATACTTAGTATCCTTTTTAGGCATCCAATATTACCCCACACTAGCTAGATTGCTACCCAACAATTCTTTGACCACTAAGTATAAAAAGATTCATGGAGGCAAAATTTATAGAAGTAAAAATTGTAAATCATCCCCAAAACCCTCAAGGTGCCTGGAGGATCTTAGGGAACTCTACATCTACTTTATCCTTTAGCTTCTTCCACTCCTCCAACTCCTTCAATGCCTTCCTTGGTGATGCCTCCACAATATCCGACACTTGGTCTTGTGTTATCTCATCAACTCTACTCTTCAGCTCTTGAATGATCACCACTAGCTTTGTGCAAGCTCCCTAAACAAAATCCATGTGTTCTAGTATGGAATTTTGGAACTCGCCAATCTTGAACTCAATATTCTCGTGCTTTATCTTGATTTTAATCCTTCTGTGTGGTGGTCTTAGTAATTAGTTGAGTGCACTCAATCTTGTTAGTGGGGAAATTCTCTTATATTTCTTTCAAAACTACCTCATCCATCATTCTAGCCTCAATAAAAGGCTCACACTTTCTACATTAATTGAAGCCCATATCCATCTATGTATTTATTTCCTTGAGTTGGGTGAGCAAGCCTTCCAACTCAGTGATCCGGGATTCAAATGTTATCTTGTTGTTATCCTTTTCCTTGGTGAGCTCTTCATCAGATGGTCCCACTCCCTTTTGAATGTTAACCAATAACATTCCCACCAAGTCCTCAATATACTCCATCTCATCACCATAGTCTATTTGTACCTGACTAACTAAATACGAACATTTTTCCAAAATATTCTTAACTTGTGCGCCGACCCTGTCATATGATTCCTTTGTCTTAGCCTATTTTCCCTTCAAAACCTTGTGTAATTAGTCTATTTCTTTTTCCTTCTCCTATTTATCCTCTACCAGGGTGTGGACAGTGGCGACTGAGTCCAAATTTATCCTTACCACTTCAGAGGATAATTTTTACAATGCATTGCACGCTTGCTCATCAATCAAGTGGTTAGGGTCCAACACTTTTTATGTTACTCGTTGTTTACTCTTCAATTAAATATTACTGATTACATGATCATTTACCTCAAACTTTGGCTCCTTAGAGTGATTGTGTAGGTTCGATCTCAACATATTCTTTGTTTCAGATACCCATCCATCTTGATCTAAAAACTCCAACACATGTAGTTTGTCAGTGGCTACTGTGCTCTTGAAGCACACATGAAGCACCTTCGAAGGATCATCAATATAGTCCATATGTGGGGACCTTGGGGTCCACCACTTCCTTTGCACCTTCTTCTTCATTCTCTGTTTCTTCGGGGTAGTAGTCCTAGTACATGTTCTAAGTCCCTTATCCTCCTTGATAAAAAAAGTACCACCTTTTTATTCCTTTTCATGCTCTTAAGGCTACACATGACAACTCTCCCTCATCGGACCTTATCTTTCTCTTAATTCATGGGATCTTTATTTTTCTTGTGTGCCACAACATATAATTTCTCCTTAGCCCGCTTCTCATGCTCTTCAATTTCTTGTTCCAAATCTTCATGCAGGGAAGCACCTACCTTTTCCAAATATTCTTCTTTGCTGGTTTTTGTCTCAGAACTAGAGATTACTTGTGCCTTAGTGCACTTATCCTTGTCTTTCTCCACACTACCTTGTTGAGAGGTCCCAGAACCTTCACTGCTATTCCTGTGAGTATAGAATGTTCTCTTACGGGAAGTGTCAAACTTCCCTTATTCTTCACCTCCTTCTTCTTCCTCATGCGCCTCTTCCTCCTGGACTACCTTGATGGGTGGAACTGGTTTTCCCCTTGGTTGTGGAAAAGTGGAGTCTGTGACCTCCACTTTGACCCCTCCTTGAGTCTTCGGGTGAATTTGTACAAATACCCTATGAATAAATCCTCTGATTGTCACTTTTATCTGCGAGTACAGATCCAAAATGTATGGCTCCAAGACCTCTAAGTATGTAGGTCTGGAGTCATATCTGTATGTGGTGCGTAAGGTGTGCAAATAAAAATCCACCTTATTTATGTCATATGTTGACCCCCCTTCACCACAATAATATTAATTTAATTAAATTAATGCATTATCCTCACTATATTTATTATTTGAATATTTTATTTAAATAATATCCACACATACACTTCACCTAGACACCTCATCAAACCAACTCAACCTAAGACCTATTCTTAGTAAGTTGCCATAACTAACTAAGACTTACCCAAACCCTAAAAATCAATACCTATATTCCCTCTAACCACATTCATGCATTCTCACAAGAGGCTCTCAGTCTAATCCATGGGATAATGGCATGAGATCCAAGGAAATCAGGAGGATCTCCCTAGTTTAGTAAACCTAGGAAATCCTGCCTTGACCGACATCGGTTACCCCTAACCATCACCAGTTAAGCCAAACCACCGTCGATTACCCCTTTGAACCCCTAAACTACCTTGTACTCAAGGTTGACAAAACATTGGGAGAAATTTGATGAGCAAGAACACATCTAAGAGAGATAACGCATCTTCAGAGAGAAAATTCCAGTGAAAACTCGCATGCAAGGAAGGAGATTGAGCATCTTCTCCTGCACAACCATCCCAACCATGATCTGATCTATCCAAGAAAAGAGGAGTGTACATGAAGCCCATGCAGAAGAATTTTTTCAGTTAGTGATCACTTGCAACCTTCAAACCCATCATCAGCACCTCCATCCCTCACACACAGGCATTCAGGAATGGAATCCAAGTAAGTATAACATCATACTTTCCTGGTTTATTTCATTTCATCATCATTTTATCATCCATTGTTTATCTTTCCCCTATTGACCTTCTCTGACATTTTCACCTCCATATACCCATTAAAACCTCACAAAATCCTACTCCAGTAACCCAATATTTTTCACCTTGACCCACCAAAGTCCTTTGTGCAATCACAAAGGAGACCAAAAGCTTGTTCTATGACATTTCTAGATCTCACAGTAACCGACACCGGTTACACCTAACCACCGTCGGTCACCCCTGACTGACACCGGTCTCTGTATTTGCCCACACAGCCTAGAATAGAGACCTACCCACCTAATTTCATCTCACCCTCATTCACCTGTGATCTACCCGAGACCTCTATCAAACCTGTAGAGACCCAGAACCAATCATTTGACCTTTGGATTCTATTCTAGCTTAGCCTGTTAGATTAGATCTATTTCTTATTGTGTTTTTAAGTGAGATACCTAAATCATTTTAAAATAACAATAGGATTTACTTTGTTTACAGCATTAAATTGTTTAAAAAAGTGGACTGACAACCATCTAGGAAGTATCATACTTCCCAGATCTAGCATACGCTAGGCAGTTCACTACCCATATTGTTTAATTCCTTCTGGTGGTCTTGTTTTCATTACAGGTAGTTCCTCCTAGCCAAAAGGAAGCTCTCACAATCAGCTGTGGATCCGGAAGTCATACACGTCACAACAACCCATCAACCAACATTTGAACAGGTATTCCTCCTATGCCCGTTACCCTATCTGTTTCATCAACACTTCAAAGAAACAATCTAAGAATCAGGTGAAACATTTTGGCATGCCTGATGGGACCCATCTGGGGTTCCTTGCATTTCATTCATTCCTAGGAAAAAATTGTGTGTTTGTTTCCCTTCTGAAAAGCATACACACTAATTTTCTTCCCTGGTAATCCACCTCTTCTTTCTATTTTCTCTAAAGGAAACTTTTCTTTTGGTGTAATTAAAAAGAACTATTTCTTCATGTTTTTTACATTGTAGTGAAAGAGCATCCCTCTTCCTCTTCATCTTATTGTGTCATCCAATTTCACATTTTCGATTTGGGTTTAAAAATAAGTGCATTCCATTCTGATTTATTGCATTAGTTCACATTAATTGAGGGCAACCTATACGCTGGAAGTCATGCCCAGCTGATGGTTGACAAACGAATCGTATAAAATCACTTCTATCCTTTTTCTCTTTCTCTGAGTCTTACCAAACCACACAAAAATTCAAAATACATACATTCTTAAACAACATCCTACCGGGAAGAAGCTGTAGGTGATCACACGATCACGACATAGTGGGCACCCATCTCGCTGCTCTGTCTAGTCATACTTCAGAGTGAAGCCCACCCCCACCATAACATACCTGAAACCTCACCTTTTAGATCTCCTTCTTTGTAGGAAGCCATCCTCACCAAAAATTCTATTTCACAATTCATGTGTCAGTCCCTAAATAGCATAAGCTAAACAAACATAATAGAAAGGGCACTCCTAGGATCACATTTTCTTAGTGTTTCTGCTTGGCTTGCATTTTGAGGTGAGAGATCACGTTCGTCACTTTTTTTTGTTCATTCTTTCATGATCCTCATCACAGCTGGTGTATTCGGCTTCACCTAAGTGTGCCTGGGCCATATCATCATCATTCTTAGAATTCTGGGTCTGATTCTACATCATATTTTAATTCACAACCACTTTCTTTCATCACTATTTCAATTTCACAGTAACCGTCATCAGTTACCTCTGACCGCCATCGGTTATACCCAACCAACATCGGTTCCAGGTCCTTTTGCTAACCTACTCAAAAGGACATTTTTTTTTCACTTTCTTCCACTTTTCACAAGTCCCCCTGTCACTGTCATTATTCCCATTGACATTTTAAACATCCTCAGATTTGGCATACCTGTCATATTTTACCTTCTACCTCGTTGTTTACTCACTGTCATTTTCTATAGTAACTGGAAGTGGTTACCCCTCACCGGCGTCGGTTTTCCCTAACTGGCATTGGTTAGCCTGTTTCACATTCTAGCCACCATTTGGTACTTAATCTACTTTTTGTTGCTAGATTCACCTGTTCCTATTGTTCTCTGTGTCATTTACAGAGAAGTAAACTTATTTGATTAGTAATGGTTCACATGGTGCTGACCCGAAGACAAGTAAACACCCTTGTATTTCATGCCAGTTGTCAACCACTCCCACCTAGTCCTTCACCACCTTCTATTTTATCACCAGCCATGGATCCCATCCAGCCTATTACTATCGCTACCAGAGATGAGGAGTTCACATGACTCCTTGACTAGAACCCTGTTGCCTTGTAGTTTTACCTTTCCCACTCATCCACTCGAGACGCCTCGGGTCAGTTGATATATGGCATGCCCGTATCTATCCCCCCAAATCTCGCACCCACTTCCACATCAGCCCCATCTTGCTCCATGCTGCCCTGGCATCCACCTTACCCCTAGTCATTTCGTAGTTAGGTCCTATACCCACTATGACTGCCACGTTTGTTACCTCTGTGGCCCCATTACATCCACCGTACCCTCAATGACTACCCGAAACACAACCTCATCCACCCCTAATGTCTCACACATAATAGCTACATTACCACCTCCAAGTGTTGGTGACCCCTACCCCATTTTAGAATGTGGTTCTTTCCATTCCACAATCATTATCCCCTATTGCCACTAGGGTTACCATGACCCTTCCACCCCCATATACATACTACCAACAACCTCCTGTTTCATCCATTATTCATTCTGGGTACGTACCCCCTATTTCACTACCTTCTTCTCCACCACCCTACATGGCAGCCCCATACACTAGAGTGCCACCCCCATTATATGCCCAAAACCAACCTTCTCATGCTACGGGAGGCATCCAATCATCACAACCCACCAATGACCTAATTAAATTGATGTTGGACAAGATGCAGACATTGGAGGCATCGATTTCTGGCTCCCACAACACTCTCACCTACGATGAGATTTGCAACGAGCCTATTCACCCATCCATTCCTATCCATTCATACCATGTGCATTGGGAAATGCCTAAATTCAATCGTTTCAATAGCAAAGAAGACCCATAGCAGCATTTGTGGTCATTCAAACATGGGTGTTATCCTAATCGCTCATGATGATGCCTTGCTTTTGAGAACCTTTCCCATGTCCCTCACTGGACCTGCATTAGATTGGTATAGTGGGTTACCTAAACACTCTATATTCTCATTCAATCAGGTAGCCCAAGCCTTCTTGGATCATTTCTCTATCAATATCGTCAAGAAGGTTACCATGACCGATCTATATTCCACACGTTAGTATGAGGATGAATCTATCACAGATTTTTTCACTTGCTGGCGCAGCCTTGATCAATCAACTTACCTTTCAACTGCCACAAATAGAACTCATCGAGCTCTTCACACGGGCTTGCGCTAGACATATCTCCCTAAACTTGCAGGGTAAACCTTCTGAACATTTGATGAGGCATTCACTATGGCATGAAAGTTAGAGATTCGGGCCATCGAAGAGAAGAAAATCCAATTACGCAATAAGAATTCAACATTCAAGTCAAATGATACCTCTTCTTCTTCCAAACCACAAACCAATTATTCAAAAGCTAAGGGCACCACTAATGCAGTGGTACTCAAGGCCAGCCCAGCTCATCTGTCAAATCAGGCTACACCCTCATCTAATCTCTCACCTGTCTAGACTTTTCAATTCAGACGAGAGCAGCAAAAATATACCCCAATTGGGGAACCTTAATCTTCTATCTTAGAAAAGCTTATCAAAGCTGGAGCCATCACCCTTCCACCTATAAAACCACACACTGGTTTTGACCCTACTCGCCCCATGCCCGCATGGTATAAAGAACATGATTTCTATAACTATCATCGAGTAAAGGGTAATAGTGACAACAACTACATCACTTTCAAGAATATTGTCCAAGAAATTCTCGAGAAAGGTGAGTTAACTATGGATAATCCCAATGCCACCACCAACCAAAATCTACAAATCTTCAAAAAACCATTTCCCAACCATGCCCCTTCATCCAATCAAACCGGTGAGACATCAACTCACGATACCCATACCCACGAGGTTCACACTATCTTTAACGAGGTACCTGTCACCTCCCAATTACCCCATATTCCTTCCATAGAGGAGATCCTAGCCTGAAATCCTCCTTCCGCATTGAAACCAACCTCCCCTATTCCTTCACCAACAGAGGAACACCTTTCATCTCCTTCATCACCAATGGAGGGGTCTTCCACTAACATTGAGCCCATCTCACCCCTAGCTTCACCACTTAGAGAACCTTTACCTACAGTACCTCCTCCACCCATAGAGGAGCTCCCATTATCCCCTCCACCCATAGAGGAGCACCCATTGCCTCCTCCACCCACAGGGGAGCGCCCCATCTGTTCCTCCACTTATAGAGGAGCTCCCATCATCTCCTCCACCTATCATAGACCCAGTTGATATATCTTTTCCTCTTAGTGAGCATTCTCCATCAGCTACCCAGATTCCTACCAAACCTACTTTCGGCTCTCTTACCCATGGAAGCTGAAGCTAACCAATTCCCCATCTCTAAGACACATTTTATGGGAATTAGCATTAGGTCCTCACCAACTCCACCCACAGATGTGCCATTCTCACGTTTGGCCGATCACTTAGATTATGTGGATAGGGCTTTACTATGGGGGCACCTCTTACTCCCCGTCTCAACACAGATGCAGAGATCCCTCGCTGATACCTCCACTATATACCCAAATGCACATTTCGACCAATCAAACCAAATATAACCACTTTTGTCACAACCCCTTCCACGATACCTATTAGTGCTCAAACCACACCCTTACCCATAACCCAACCTACATCTAAACCCAAACCCACACCTACAACATTTGCCTCAACTAAACCTATTACATTTTAGGGGTCACCCCGACCACCAGCCTTACTCATCCACCTATTAAACTGGATTTAGCTACATCCTCCAACATCAATACCACACCTACTCTGACACCCAAACCAAAGAAACAAACTCATCGACCTCATACCCCGACTGCACCAATCATGTCCGCACTTGTCCCAGTCTATCTTAAGACCTCAGCTACCCAACATGGTCAAGCAACCTTCACCCATCCATAAACAAATAACACAACAACCCATTCCTTCCTCACAAACCTCTAACCTACCCAGGCACAGAACATGACTTACACCCACACCTGTAGTCTTTTTACCACTAATACCTCTAATACCTTCAGCTATTGCTTCACTATGCATTACACTTCAGTCATTGTCCCTCACACCCCAAGTACGACCCATGTCATCTACCTTCATAATCACCCCCATTATCCCCATGGGTAACTCGCCCTCTTCCTCCATCTGCTTTTCCTTCTAGACCTCGTACACCCACATCACCTTTACCTAAGAAAGTGCAACCCAAAAATCAAAACCCCACTACCCCACAATAAGGTAGTAAAAATACCCACACACCCTCCTACGTATTCATATATTGTACCCCTACCCAGACAAACACGACTGATACATAAAACCACACCAACACCTAAACCCATAGCTCGACTCATTCCTCCTCTTCCAAAAATAGTTCCTCGACAATCAACCACACCTACACCAAAACCCATGTTCACTTCCCATTGTGATCCACTAGCAGGATCCTATGCCTAAAATTTTAACCAACCTCATTGAGACCTCTGTTATCACATTACCGCCACTTTAACCTTATGATCCCCTCAAACCCAAGCCAAAAGGGTTTGATGATACTAAAATTTTCACGCATACCATCATGTGCCAGGGCATGATGTGGAGAACTGTAAGGCCCTTAAAAACTATCCTTATCCAATTGTGTCCACCAGAAACCAACTTTGATGATGACAACCTTCTTGATGAGGATCCTTCTTCACTGACACCCATTCCCACACTACCCACTCAACAACCACAACCTCCACCCTCACAGCTCCTACAACCACTCCCAAGATTTGAAATTAACATGGCTCACATCAGAGAACTTTCCATGCCACCACCCCAATGTCGTTGCGCCCAGTTCACCTCACAAGGATTTTCTCCTCCAGTAGGTTTTTTCCCTTCATGTCATTATACCACTCATCCTACACCTTCTCCATTTTCAAACTCCCCTCAAATCAACATGATACACGTCACTACATGTGTGTATAAGGGAAAATAAAAATCAACTGACCCACCAACCAATCCTATACCCAACATACCATCTGCACCCATACCTAAAATAACTATCTGCGGCCCCACGTACCCCATTTCTAATGGTGTCACACATAACACCATGATCAAACAATTCAACCAATCTCCCCTCAAAATGTCCTTATATGACCTCATTCAAACCTTAGAATCCCATCGTCAAGCCATCATGTAGGTTCTTCAATCTATTGAGGTTTTACCCAATGACCCTACAACCGTAGCCTCCATTATCATACCCCATCATGTCGCCTCTCTCACCAAGTTACCACCTTCATCCTCACCTCACCTTGTTCACCAAGTGGCCTCCCTTAGCTTCTCAGAAGAACTGATCACTTCACACCAAAATGATGACCCGGATCCAGCACTCTTCATCTCCGTCCACATTGATAACATATAGGTACACCGTGTGTGATGATTGATTGAGGCAATAGCATTAACATCATTTCATCCCATGCATTTTCTCAAATGTGCATACTTGAAAATTATATGCATAAACACCCTGTCATGTTACATTCATTCAACGACACTATCACCTCCACACTAGGCACTACCATCCCTCCACATTTGTGTGGGCCCCTACACTGTTCTAGAATTGTCTTACATTTTGGATGGGGGAATTCCAATATAACTTGTTTCTTGGTAAGACCCCTAGTACCATGTCATGAGTTGTGTTCCTCTTCCACTTTTCATCATTGTGTAAAGTTTGAACATGAAGGAAACACTTATACCATTCTGGTCTGACCCATCACCTTTCAAAACATGTAACATGATTTACCGAGCTAATGATGTGCTCATACCTGTCAAACCATCCTACCTTCGCAACCAATACCACTTCACCTACACCTCCACCTACCAATACAACCACTTCTTTCACCACACAAACCTCCTCCATTCCTACCACTGCCGTAACCTCCACAGACCAACCCATTAGCTTCCCAATATGTTAACTCCACCTCTTCATCAACCTCCGACATATAATCTATTCCAGCTACCTACATACAAACCACTGACCCCTTAGAATGTGTTTTTCAACACCTCACTCTGGGGGGAGTACCACCTAAATAATGTCAACACATTCCTTCCTCCACATGAGTATGGAAGCCTTCACCAACACCCTTGTTATGATCATCGTATAGGAGAACGCATCCTTTATGGTCCTCCTCATCTTTGCACTAGTCTCACCTACGGGGGACTTGATAAAACCACTTCCACACCTGAAACCACCTTCATAAACCCGCCCAATTTCTACTGACTTTCAATCACTTACCAATCACCATTTCGCCCACACCTTCCTGCACTGCTGTTCATAGAAAGGTTTTAGTTTTGGCTTTTACAAGCAAGGTCACCATACTATTATTCTATATACTACCCGTAAACATAACAACCGTAGTCGGTATTGGCTTCCCTTGAACCTCCTACCAAGATAGGCCCGCATTGAACTCATTAAGGACTCTAGCCCTTCTCCACCTTCATCTTCATCACCACCTTCACCCACTCCACCTTCATCACCACCCTCACCGACGGAGTCAATGGGTCCTGAATCTATCCACCCTAACATTTTTTTTTTCCATAAACATCATTTCCTTGGGACATTTGACTTATCAATGCGCAAAGGCGAGGCCCCTTCCACTTTTCCATTCTTGTATCCTAAAATGATCGATGAAGACACACCTATAATTAACGTCATTCAATGTTAGGATGATGAATCCATACTCACCTACCTTGGTGTGGAGGACTCATATATTCATCAGTCACTACCCTCTAAGACATAATCCATGTTAAATGAATTGACTATCAAGATCAACATTCATACTTAAGAAAAACCACACATCCTAAAGACTTGGAAAAATATTTAGATGCTACTAAAAACGAAGCCATCACTTCTTTTCTTTGAGATCATAACCTTTCTTTCGGTTGGTCTTACATAGACATGCTCAGTATTGACCCCGCCATAGTGGTCAACAATATCGTAACCGTTCCTGATTCTAAACCTATCAAACAAAAGCTGAGGAAAATGCACCCTTGCATTGATCTTCTCATCAAAGAAGAACTTCAGTACCTTCTTTCTGTTTCCTTCATCTTACCCATTGATTATCCTCATTGGATTTCTAACATTTTCCATGTTACTAAAGCAACAGGGGGACTCCACATTTGCACAGACTTCTGTGACCTCAACCTAGCTTGCCCGAAAGATGAATTTCCCTTTCCCAGTATTGATCAACTGGTTGACCTCACCGCTGGTCATGAGATGCTCTCACTCATGGATGGCTTCTCGGGTTATAACCAAAGTTTTCTTGCCTTAGAGGATCAACACAAGACTGCATTCATCACCCCTTGGGGAACCCTTTTCTATCGAGTCATGCCTTTTGGTCTTAAAAATTCTGGTGCTACATATCAGCGTGCTATGACATACATCTTCCATGATATCATGCATCACATATTGGAGGATTACGTGGATGATCTCTCGGCCAAATTTAAATGTCACTCCGAGCACCTCGCCGTCCTCGAAACCATTTGTGACCGCCTCATTAAATATTGCATCCACCTTCAACCTAAAAAGTGCATCTTCACAGTTCTCTTAGGAAAGCTCTTGGGATTTATTGTTTCCCTCCATGGTATAGAAGTTGACCCTGCTAAAGTCAAGGCCATTCTAGAAATTCCTCCACCCAGTAACCTTAAACAACTCCATAGTCTGCAAGGTAAATTGTAGTCCATTCACCGTTTCATTTCACAATTATCCGATCGGTGTCAACCATTTCATCATCTGCTTAGGAAGGATGTCTCCTTTAAATGGGATGATGACTGTCAAAAATATTTGGAGGCCCTAAAACAATACCTTCTCCAACCACCCGTACTCATTCCACCTAAAGATGATCAACCTTTTTACCTATACATATCAGCTACCGATCATTCCTTGGGAGCCATGCTCGCTCATTGCAATGAACAACACAGGGAGCAGGTGTTTCACTCGGAATGTTTCGTTCCTTTTAGAAACAGATAAGGTTAGGGGCTAGGAGGAATACCTGTAGAATGTCGAGATGGTGTGCGCATACCGTAGAGAAAGATCAGGATGATTGCGAAGAACTCCTTTTTGTCTTGGAAGGACTACCTACAAATAAGAACACAAGACCACAAGATTTTGATTAGACAATAAATGAGGAAACTGCCCTTGGGCCCAGGAAATATGAAACTTCCCTTTTGAAGGTGGTCAGTTTCCCTGCTAATATGAATTAACATAAAAGACTGTAAAATATCAATTAAGTTGCTTCGTTGAACTGGGTAGGGGAAAGACTGGTTTTCTGGTTTTGATCAGAGGAACCGATGCCGGTTACTGATAACCGATGCCGGTTACTGATAACTGATACCGGTGGGTTCTAGGATCTTTAGGTTAGTTGCTTTGTGGGGTATTTGTGTTGTTTGTAAGGCTGTATATAGGTGGTATTAGGAAATAAGGTGATGAGAGGTAGATGAATGATAGTTAGAGGTAATATGCATGCTGGGTAGTGGATTCAGGGATGGATTTATGAGGACTATAATTCAAAAGGCATAAGAAATGTTATAACAGAGGACATGCAAGATGTGACTTACTGGTTTTGATGAAGATGCAAGCCGATCTCCTTTGCTGCAAATACTTCTGGTATTTCCACTCATCTCTGCTCGGTCAAGTGAAGGTCTAGACTCTGTCAATCACTCCCAATGATGCTCTTTCTCGATTCAAAGAATCCTTCGACTTCATCCAAAAATGAAATTCTGATCCTTTGTTTTTGGTTTGGGGAGCCCATTTACAGGGAACCGATGGCGGTTGCATAACTGACGGCGGGTCGAGTAGGAACCCGGCATCGGTAAGGAAAAAAGTAGGCTATTTTTAGTAAAATAGCCCACCTTCCCTGCTTTTCTCCCGAGAGATCAGTTGCGGGCTTGGTCAAGTGGCTAGAAGGTTGGTTTTGGGTGCGAGTAAGGAGGCATTAGTTATGGATGTGAGTCTAGACCAAGTCATAGGTCTTAGTTAGGTTAGTTTAGGGTTAGGGCTAGGTCATGATGAGGTGGCAAAATGAGGTGGCAGGTAAGGTGATGTGGATTTATCAATTACAAGGTAATTAATAAATAATTGTGTAAGGTTTAGGTGATAAGGTTAAGTTGCGAGATGAGATGCGGGTCACAAGGGGTTGTAAGACACAAATTTGGTGTCTACATTAGCCCCTTATTGTCATGTAGCTTGTTTTGTAAAGCTGCACGGACAATAATATGAAGTGGTTTCCCCTGTTAAGGGTATAGGTAATCCCCCTCAAATCTATCACAGATTGAGTGAACGGGAAATCAGGGATAGGGTTGATAAAGGGTAAATGGGGTAGAGGGGATGGTAAGATGGTGGGGAGGTCCAAGGAAGCAGACGCATGGTAAAATGTAATAGTATGACTAGGGTACATGATTTGACGAGCAAACCAACAATGCATAGGCAAAGGGTCGATAGTTTATCCAAACAAGGGTAGATATAATCCTGGTATCGAAGGCATAGGAAGTAGCTCCAGGGTATATAATAGGTAAGGTACAGGAACGTTTAGGCATGTCTGGCAGTAACAAATGGTTTGTTTCGTTGAGATAAACGTCACGGTCTAGGTCTGGGCAAAGTTGCTTGACAGATCAAGTCAAGGACCCTAATCATGCTAAAACACAAACAGGGGAGCTCGATTGAAAAAAAAACTATAGGATAAGTGGATAAAAGTGTATGGTTGGTTAGGGCGAGCCCTTGGGTCGGGCCGGTAGGGTAGGGCGAGGCCTTGGGTCGGGCCGGTTGGGTAGGGCGAGGCCTTGGGTTGGGCCGGTTTGTTAGGGCGAGGCCTTGGGTCGGGCCGGTAGGGTAGGGTGAGGCCTTGGGTCGGGCTGGTTTGTTAGGGCGAGGCCTTGGGTCGCGCCGGTTAGAGTAGGACGAGGCTTTAGGTCGGGCCGGTAGGGTAGGGCGAGGCCTTGGGTCGGGCCGGTTTGTTAGGACGAGGCCTTGGGTCGGGCCGGTAGGGTAGGGTGAAGCCTTAGGTCGGGCCGGTTTGGGTAGGGCAAGGCCTTGGGTCGGGCCGGTTTGTTAGGGCGAGGCCTTGGGTCGGGCCGGTAGGGTAGGGCGAGGCCTTGGGTCGGGCCGGTTTGTTAGGGCGAGGCCTTGGGTTGGGCCGGTAGGGTAGGGCAAGGCCTTGGGTCGGGCCGGTTTGGTAGGGCGAGGCCTTGGGTCGGGCCGGTAGGGTAGGGTGAGGCCTTGGGTCGGGCCGGTTTGGTAGGGCGAGGCCTTGGGTCGGGCCGGATAGGGTAGGGCGAGGCCTTGGTTCGGGCCGGTTTGGTAGGGCAAAACAAATGGTGTTCAGGCCGGTAGGGTAGGGTGAGGCCTTGTGGATATAGGCCGATATTTTGTTAAAAAGGGGCAAAGGCCTTGGGTCGGGCCGGTAGGGTAGGGCGAGGCCTTGGGTCGGGCCGGTTTGTTAGGGCGAGGCCTTGGGTCAGGCCGGTAGGGTAGGGCGAGGCCTTGGGTCGGGCCAGTTTGTTAGGGCGAGGCCTTGGGTCGGGCCGGTAGGGTAGGGCGAGTTGGGTCGGGCCGGTTTGGTAGGGCGAGGCCTTGGGTCGGGCCGGTAGGGTAGGGCGAGGCCTTGGGTCGGGCCGGTTTGGTAGGGCGAGGCCTTGGGTCGGGCCGGTTTGGTAGGGCGAGGCCTTGGGTCGGGCCAGTAGGGTAGGGCGAGGCCTTGGGTCGGGCCGGTTTGTTAGGGCGAGGCCTTGGGTCGGGCCGGTAGGGTAGGGCGAGGCCTTGGGTCGGGCCGGTTTGGTAAACAAATGGTGTTCAACAAAGGTGGATATAGGTGATATTTGGTTAAAAAGGGGCAAATGGTAAATAAGGGCAAAAAATTGGGGGAAAGTTGGAAGAAAAAACTGATGTCGATTCTACGTGACCGATATCGGTTAAGGGACCGATACCAGTTCATTAGGGTAACATGAAACCGATATCGGTTAAGGGCGCAAAACCTATAAAAAGAAAAATACGGCTTGTCATTGTCACTTTGTTATTTTGAAAACCAAAATTGACTTGTCTGACATGGAGAGTTGAGATTAGAAGTTTATTGAGTGAGGTGGAGCTATTTTGTTGGAGGAGTGAGTTGTTTGCGGGCCCGAGTGAGGAGGAGGCAACACTTGATTGGTCCAGGGACCCAACAAATCAGAATTGGAGCCATGGCACAGGCAGGAGGAGCAGGAGGGGTTGGACCAGCTGGACCACCACCACCCATCCCACCACGATGACATGTCATCATACGGGTAGGCTTGAAACTCTTTATTTTGTGCATTTGAATGGTATTAAGCGAAATTGGGGGTTTGGGTAGGAATTTGCATTTTTTAGGAAATAATGAGTAAATTGACATAATTTGAAAAATGAAGAGGATAGATGGGTAAAATAGGGCAAGTCGGCTGGGGTGGGTAGGTTTTTAGGGTGTTTTGGGTCGGTAGATAAGTATAAAAAATGCAAAAATATGGGTGGGGGGCCGAACGGGGGTTCGGCTCCCGGTAATTATAGCGACCGATGTCGGTTTGCTAAGCGAGACCGGCATCAGTCGCAAATTGTGTGGACAGGGTGTGTTGGGGCTTGACCGGCGTTGGTCGCATATCGGCCGGCGTTGGTTTTTAGTTTGTGTGGGGTTTGTTTTGGGTTGGGTTTTGGGTGAGTTGTATGTGTTTTGGGTTGGGTTGGGTTTGGGTGTTGGGTGGGTTTGGGTGTTGGGTTGGGGTGGAGTTTAGTTGGGGTGGAGTTTGGTTGGGGTGGGTTGGGTTGGGTTTTGGGTAGATTTTGGGCTTGGGTGGGTTTGGATTTGGGTAGATTTTGGGCTTGGGTGGGTTTGGATTTGGGTGAGATTTGTGGGCTTTGGGTCGGGTAGGGGTTTGGGTGGGGTGGAGTGTGGGTAGATTTTGGGCTTGGGTGGGTTTGGATTTGGGTAGATTTGTGGGCTTGGGTGGGTTTGGATTTGGGTAGATTTTGAGGCTTTGGGTCGGGTAGGGGTTTGGGTGGGGTGGGTTTGGTTAGGGTGGAGTGTTGGTTGGGGTTGGAGTTTGGGTTGGGTGGGTTGGGTTGGGTTTGTTTGGTTTTAGGGTTGGGTGGGTTTGGATTTGGGTAGATTTTGGGCTTTGGGTCGGGTAGGGGTTTGGGTCGGGTGGGTTTGGTTGGGGTGGAGTTTGGTTGGGGTGGGTTGGGTTGGGTTTGTTTTGTTTTGGGGTTGGGTGGGTTTGGGTGTTGGGTGGGGTGGGGTGTTGGGTGGGGGTTTGGGTGGTGTGGGTTTGGTTTTGGGTGGGTTGGGTTGGGTTTGTTTTGTTTTGGGGTTGGGTGGGTTATGGTGTTGGGTGGGTTTGGGTGTTGGGTGGGGGTTTGGGTGGTGTGGGTTTGGTTTTTAGGTGGAGTGGGTTTGGGTGTTGTGTGGGGTGGGGTGTTGGGTGGGGGTTTGGTTGGCGGGGATAAAAGGAGGTTTAGAGGATAAAGTAGATGTTGTGATAAAAAGTAGGTCTAAGGATGTGGGTTGATTTTGCAAGCACGTCAGCAGTTGACGATGCGGGATAGGATGCCCCCGCTGTTGGTGCGGATGAGACCACATGTGTCCGTAGCTCACTGGGCGATCATGCGCAAGGTGGGACTAGGTGGGGTCCAGAGGTACAGAGAGATAGAGAGAGATCACAGCTTGATGGTTGCCCTCATCGAGAGATGGGATCCGGTGACCAATGTGTTCCATCTCCCAACTGGGGAGATGACTATCACGTTGGAGGATGTGTATCGCATCCTTCGACTACCTATTGAGGGAGAGGTAGTCTTCCAGGTAGATTCAGAGACTGCCATGGACAACATATTATAGGTTTTTGGAGATGCAGCCACGCTACTTACCTATCACAGCGTGAGCATTGGGTATGGTGACATGTACCGTGCACATTGACACGAGACATGACTGGCTGTGCTGATGATGATTGGGATCACTTACTTCGCCCTCTCGGTACTCAGAGGGAGGCCGATTTCCACAGGCATTGATGGGGGTGCTGCTTGAGATGGTGGAGGAGCACACCTGCTATGCTTGGGCACCAGTATACCTGGTGCAATTATACAGAGAGCTTTGGGGTTATTGTCTGGATGAGGTGATTCGGTATCTAGTTCGAAATTTTTGCTGCATTATTGGGCATATGAGCACATCATATGCATCAGGCCAGTAGGGTTACCCCCAGCAGCCAGGGCCATAGGTCATATACAGATATGGCTTTCAGAGGTGGTTGGGGGTCGTGGGGCAGCCACGAGCAGTAATTGCAGGGTGAGATGTGGCATATTATAGACATTTGTTAGAGGGCCTAACAGTAGTAGACATCATATGGAGACCTTACAGAGGCCATCACCCTGGCAGAGGAGCCCGCTTACAGTTACGCTGGATCCAGTACACTTTTTGGATAGCAGGACGGAGGCCAGGAGAGTACGAGAGGATACCCCTAGAGAGGGTACGTAGGCAGATGGGGTTGCGACAGGAAAATCCACCTCCCTTCCCTCAGTACAGGAGGGATGATGTAGAGGCCCCAGTGCCTGCACCACAGCCCTTGGATCTAGATTGGGTTGAAGAGAGGCCAGCAGATGATGGCGTAGATGATGCTGGGTGCTTCGGGAGCATATAGGGTTTGATGGGCTGGTCAGAGAGCGGCGAGGGTAGCACAGCGCACACAACCAGACTTGGCAGCGGTGACAGAAAAGAGAGATCAGCTCAGGGGCCAGGTGTAGTTATTACAGGGGCAGCTCGCTGCTGCGCAGGCATATATAGGGGTCTTACAGCGGAAGCTAGCCCAGGCTCAGGCATAGGCACAGGTAACACCAGCACTAGCAGCACAGCCACAAGTGTAGGTACAGGTACAGGAAGCCTGTACCTAAGCAGCAGCACAGCCACAGCCCCAGGCACAGGTACAGATACCACTGCTAGCAGCGGCATAGCCAAAGGCACCACCAACACAGGCACAGGGGGTACTGGCAGTAGGAGTCCGGGGACCAGCCCCAGTACCAACGGTGGCATGGGATAGATACATGGAGGCGAGAGCAGAGGCTCGGTACTATCAGGATGTTCTTGATAGTATCGGAGTTGATTATCAGCCATACGTGGCAGACCAAGTGGAGACCTCACATAGTCAGAGATCGCAGGGAGGCGCAGTTATAGCTGGTGTGTCCGTTACAGGTAGGAGGCGAGAGGTGCCGCAGGGACCAGCAGGGAGAGGTGCTGAGGGTGGTGGGGAGAGATGAGGGATCCCCACATAGTTTTTGTATAGGGACATGGACACCGGTCTGCGAACCGGTTGTGTTGATAGAGGCCTGTGTGTCGTCATTTATTCATGTATGGATTTATTCATTATATACTAGCCTGCGAGTCGAGTACGGGTTGTATATTTGATACCGGCCTGCGAGCTGAGTATATTTTTGATATGAGGGGCTGGCATGCGAGCTGAGTCGAGATGATTGATATTTATTGCGGCCTGTGTGCCGGCTTTGTTGTTGTATTATGAGATTACAGAGGCCCCGATGTAGGGCGCATTGTACATTTGAAACTTGTATATATATATATATATATATATATATATATATATATATATATATAGATATATATAGATGATGTTTGGATCCATATGTAGTGTTGAAAATGTGTTTAAATATTTTGGCGATGGTTTGTGATATATAATATATGATGAATTTAGTTGACATGTTGATATATGGATGATGTTGATGTTTTTGTTTTTGCACATATATATGGATGACATGTTATATGATGAAATGTTGCATGTTGTGGGCTGGTTTTGTGACATTGTTATATATGTATCTGATGAGTTGGATCCAAATGATGATTTTTTGGTTTTGTGTAGATGTGACTTAGTTGATGGTTTGTTTGTTTTTGTAAAATAGATGATGTTATGGAAATTGTAATGATATGTGTGGTGGATGGACAAATATGGATAATGGTGATGAGATGCAGGAAAAGAGGCAGGCACGACAAAAATTAGGTAAAAAACGAAGGAAAAGAACCATGTTTCAAAAAGGCAGGTGTATAACCGATATTGGTTAGATAACCGACGCCAGTAGTTAGTAGACCGATATCAGTTACATGACCGATACCGGTTATTTAGGTATGAGCTTTTCTAATAATAAAAAAGCTAGGGTGGCAACTTAAGTTCTAATTTTGAGAGCCATGCAAGAAGTTAAATACACGAACGCGACACTTTTTTACGACTGAGATAGGTAATTGCATGAGAGATTTGAGCGATTAGGAGTAAAGAGATAGGGAAAGTGATTGTGATCTGAGATTCAGAAGATAGAAAGGAAGGTTTGAAAAAGGTAGTGATAATGGCAGGACGAGGAGAAACATCCAACAGGCAGGGACAAGAGGGAAGACAAGGGCCACCTCAAGCTACTGTAACCCAAGAGGTAACGTTTTGTTTGTAATTTGACTACTGCATGTTTTGGGGATAAGCTGAGGGAGAGTAAGTGGGTAGATATGAGAAATAAAAGATGATAACAAGGGTTATAAATGAGGTGAGTGTTACGTGGTAGGTAATCAGGGGTTTTGGGTATGTATGTGTATATAGAGAGGAATAAACGAGCAATTTATTGTCATAGGTGGTTGTTTAGGCAAGGTGTATGAAAGTAACAGTGACCGATATCAGTTAGGGATAACCGGTATCGGTTACTCAACTGGTACCGGGTAGCTATAAACGATACCGGTTGTTGTAGGAATTTCCAGAATGTAAGAAAAAGACCGTGGGGATTTTATTTATTGAACAATTATTGGTTTTTGTGACATATGCAAGAAGAGGCAGGGCTAAGGATGAATGATAGTGTACCAACATTGTTGTCACGAATCCGAGCGGATGTAACACCAGCTGAATGGATGTTGATAAATCATTTGGGGTTAAGTGGGATCCGCTATTATTCACGAATTGCACGGAACCATGCTATGTTGCAGGTGTTGATTGAAAGATGGAATCCTGAGAAAAATACCTTCTATCTACCAACAGGGGAAATGACAGTAACATTGGAAGATGTGTTCCGTATTTTGAGACTCCTAATTATAGGAAAACTAGTATATCAGGAATTACCTAGCGCGGCACGGGAAGCGATTACAACAGTATTTGGTCGATACGCACGAGATTTAACACAGCGAGGTTTGTCATTCACATATGGGATAATGTATGCATCACACCCTGAGGAGACAAGGTTAGCAGTGATATTAATGATAGCGGTAGGGTATTACACGTTAGCGAGGGCGGATGGGGGAAGATTTCCAAAGGCATTGATGTGTGTCATTTGGGAGATGATAGAAAGGAACGTGACATTTGCATGGGCACCTGCATATTTGGCAGAGCTATACAGGGGTTTATGGGCTTGTAGGTGAAATCACAGAACGACACTGGATTGTTCATACTTATTACACTGTTGGGCCCTATGAGCACATTGTTTGTGTGTGACCAATAGGCCGACCCATCCAGTCAGGAGAGACAGTAGTACAGAGGTTGGGATTCAGACGATGGGTCCAAACAGAACAAGAGGCAAGATCCCAGGCTGTGACGGGTCATATTGAGTATTATAGGTAGGTATGGGAGAGGGTGACGATTGTGGATGTCTGTTGGCGGCCTTACGGAAACTATATGGTAACAAAGAATATAGCTGAGGAGTTGAGGGGTGCAGAGCGATTGAGGTGGATCGCAGGGCACATGCCAGGTGAGTATAAGAGGATTCCTCTAGATTGCGTGCGGTGAAAATTTGGATTCATGCAGGACATACCACAGGCTTATAGACCCTATATGAGGATCGATGCAGAGGCAGTATTCTCACCTCCCTAGCCAACACCTCCAAAAGGGCCTGAAGAGGTAGCAGCCGATCGCAGGGTAATGGATGCAAGAACAATAGAGGCCTATAGATTATGGTGGGTAGCAGAACTGCGAGGTGTATGTGATTGTCCTAACATAGCGGTGATTACAGCAGAGAGGGATCATCTGCAGCATTTGGTTCCGCAGCTCCAAACGCAGGTGAATGAGACAAAAGGATCGTTAGTGGTTGCGGAGTCACTGGCGGAGAGACTAGAGGCTGGAGTCCTCCATGAGAGAGGGCGTATTCATATGTTACAGGAGAGATTGGCAGATCAGTGGGCGGTACCAATAGTCGTGGTACCATTGAGGACAGAGAGGCCTGGCGAGAGGGGTCGACGATCACGATCATCACCTAGTTTGGGATGAGGCGTGAGGGTCTAAATAAATGTTGGCAAGGTATAAGAATAAATAAGAGTACCGACCTGCGTGTCGATGATAGAGAAGATGTATTTGTTTAACATCTAAATAAAACGAGATATGTATGTTGATTTGAGTTATAATAATAAGAATGTTTTCGTTTTGACTTTCAGTGTTTTGAAAAAGGATAAAGAGGAATGTGATTAAATAGAAATACACAAAAATATTTATATTTACCACACATGATAGGTTATGGTAGGGGATGGTCGAGCTAACCTTGGGAGACCCCATGTCTCCGAAGTGCTGCCTACATAGCCCTTTGCACAAATGAAGGAGGGGCCTCAGACCGATGTAGTTCTCCCTTAGGATCAGGGAGAGGCGAATTCAGGAAATTTTGGTATGGTTAGGCAATTTGTTGGTTGGTAAAAATATTGATATTAATATTGGTAAGGTAAGGTTGTTGGTGTCGGAAATGAATTGGTGATGTTGTAAAAGGTATAAGGGAAGAAAAAGTGAGCCTACCCAAGTGGTAGGGAACCATGTCCTGATTAAGATCAACACACAATCCTAGATGCGAGGCAAAGCGGAAAGAGTGCTCCATAGGTGAAAAGAGCTAAACAAACCACCAAACGTAGAACGAGCTTGAAGCCCTAGGTACCATGCATAGACGAGAAGTCCATAGGTGAAAAGAGTTGTATGATCACAATATATCAGGTGTACGTTACGTCCCTTGAGTTGAAACAAATGGTGAGGTGAGGTAGATGATATAGCTGAGGTACAGAGAATTTATTACAAAGTGAGTGTTCTGACGAAAGAGAACCTACCCTAAATAGACAAGTCCATGACCCAAAAAGTTCTTTTTGAATGAAGCTTTTATTTTACTGAATATAGAGTGATCGATGTGGGAAGTCTACAAGGGATATTGATTGTGCTATTCTTGAGGTCTTCACGAAGCTGATCAATGCGAGAAGCTTCTGATAAAGGCCGACTGTGTATAGCTGTCCTTCGAGGGAGCAGTCTATTTATAGTAGCAGATATAATTTTAGTGCATAGCTATCCTTTGGGGGAGCAGTCTATATATAATAGCAGCAATAATTTGGCATATAGCTGTCCTTCGAGGGAACAGTCTATATATAATTTAGATAGCTAGATGTTCTTTTGGCGTGAAGCATCTAGTTTGGTAGGAAGTTTGACTCAAGAAAATCCCATAAGAATACGACTTATTTTAAAACTTTGAAGTCATGGACTAGACTAAAAAAAGGGGAAGGCATCGTTTAGGTGAGGTGAGAATCAAACTATGTGAGCTTGATTTTTATTATGAGGTGTAGGAAACGAAGTGCATGTGGTGGTATGTGAGCTCAAGGGACGAGCGGCAGGTAGATAAGAAGTGATATAACACTAAATTCAACAGTAGAATGGTCGAAGATGCAAGACATTAAGGGGTTCAGGCTCAGGATTACCATTAAGCGAAGCTAAATGATAAGCGCCTGATCCATAGGTGTGAGTGATTATGTAAGGCCCAATCCAATTGGGAGTAAATTTTCCATGTTTGCTCTTTTCTAGTTTGGTGACATGTTGATTCTCTTTGAGGACAAGATCACCAACCTTAAAGGTACGCTCATGAAGTCGCTTATCATAAGCACGTTTGATGCGTTTTTGATAGATTTGAAGGTGATCAAGAGCTGTAAGACGACGTTCGTCAAGAAGCTCCAATTGGGCTAACCGCTCTTGGCGGAAATCATCGTTGGTGAGAATATCCTGAAGAGATATTCTAAGGGAGGGTAGTTGTATTTCGAGAGGCAAAACAGCCTTGGTACCATATACCAAAGAAAAGGGTGTGGCATTAGTAGAGGTACGAATGCTAGTACGATAAGCCCAAAGGGCGAAGGGAATGTGATCGTGCCAATTTCTTCCGGATTCATTGACAACTTTCATGAGGATTTTGGTTAGGGTTTTATTAGAAGATTCAGCCTGACCATTGGCCTGCGGATAGTAAGGCGATGAGAAACTAAGTTTGATACCAAAGTTGTCACAAAGGTCTTGTAACAACTTGTTTTTAAAAGATTTACCATTATCTGTTATTAGGCGATGAGGAATACCAAAACGACAGATAATGTGATGGTTAATGAATTCGACAATTTTTTCCTTTTTAGTTGAAATGAGTGGAATAGCCTCCACCCATTTGGTGTAATATTCGGTTGCTGTGATAATCCATCGGTGACGTTGTGAAGAGGACGGGTGAATCTCACCAATAAGGTCTAAACCCCATTGTGAGAAGGGCCAAAGATCTCGAGCGACCTGGAGCGGGTGGCTAGGAGTATGTTGAAGGTTGGCATGTTGCTGACACATAACACAACGCTTAACGTATTCGTAGCAGTCATTATTGAGAGTAGGCCAATAATAACCTAGGCGAAGGATCAGTTTAGCCACGGCAAGGCCACTAAAATGTCCACCACAAATCCCATCATGGACTTGTTGGATGGTATGGGTGATCTCTGCACCGGTGAGACATCGAAGGAGGATGCCATCAAAGCCATGTTTATAAAGGAGTCCCCCCATAACTACATAACGAGAAACGCGTTTAAGAAAAGCACGTTTACCAGTACTAGTAAGGTCAGAAGGGAGAACAGAGGTTGTAAGGTAGTCACGGAATTGGTGATACCAGGTATCCTGCGAGTTAGCAGACACAGTATTTATCGTACAAACAACCGAGGCTGAATAAGATGGGGCAAAGAGTTGTTGGACTAAGACAAAAATGTCAGAGTCAGTTGATGAGGCTAGAATTTGCGAGGCTAAGCAAGCCATAGTATCCGCAAATTTGTTAGTAGAGCGTGGAATGGTTTGGATAGAATAGTGAGTAAATAAGGCTAGAAGTGAATCCACGTAATGTTTGTATTTTTGAAGTTCCTCATTTTTGCATTGGTAGATGCCCATAACTTGATTGACTACCAATTGAGAGTCGCCAAAAAATATTGATAGATTTGATACCTAAGTGCAGCGCAACCTGGAGACCCAGAACAAGGGCCTCGTATTCCGCTATATTATTAGTGCAAGGGAAATCGAGTCGGAATGAAAGAGGCATAGGCTCGGTATCGAGACGAGAGGAATAAGAACAACGCCGGCTCCTCCACCGCGTTGACATTTGGATCCATCGAAGAAGAGAGTCATTGGATACGACTCCTCCTTTAGTGAAAGAGTGGCGATGAGTTCATCGGGGAATGTAAAATTGGTAAATTGTTCCCCAGGTAAAGGGGCTTCCGCAAGTTGGTCTGCGATGGTTTGTCCTTTGATTGATTTCTGGTGGACGAACTCAAGGTCGAGGTCGGCGAGGAGCATGAGCCATCGGGCGATGCGTTGGTTTAGATGAGGTTTAGCATACATGTAATGGATGGGGTCTGTGTTGGTGATGACGAAAGTTTTGTGATTCAGAAGGTAGTGTCGGAGCTTGGTAGCCACGAATGATAGGGCTAGGCACAACTTTTCTACATGTGTATACCTAGTCTCATAATCCACCAAACTACGACTTATATAATAAACGGCTTGTTCTCGATTTTCAGAGTCATGATGTGCCAGCATGGCCCCTATAGCGTGGTCAGTGGTGGAAAGGTAAAGGTAGAAAGGGCGGTCGTCTTGAGGTGGGATAAGCACGGGTGGCTGTAAGAGATAAGTTTTAAGAGCCTCAAAGGCTTGGTGGCACTCTTGGCTCCATTGAAAATCAATGTCCTTCTTAAGGAGGTGATGGAAAGGTTGACATCGATCCGAGAGTTGGGAGATGAAACGTCGGATAGATTGGAGCTTACCTTGTAAACTACGCAATTGTTTGAGATTGGTAGGTGGGGGCATTTCGAGAATAGCTTTGAATTTAGATGGGTCGACCTCAATGCCACGCAAAGAGACGATAAAGCCAAGAAGTTTTCTTGAAAGGACACCAAAGACACATTTTTTTGGTTGAAGACGGACAGAATATTGTAGTAGGTGGTCAAAAATAATGGTCAAAACATCGATATGTTCACTGCGATGTTTAGACTTGCCAAGAATATCGTCGACGTAATCTTCAAGGATAATGTGCATAATGTCATGAAAAATGTAGGTCATAGCCCGTTGATAGGTGGCACCAGCATTCTTAAGGCCGAATGGCATTACACGGTAACAAAAGGTTCCCCAAGGAGTTATGAAGGCAGTTTTGTGTTGATCGGCAGGGGCAACCAAAATTTGGTTGTATCCTGAAAAGCCATCCGTGAGAGAAAGCATTTCATGACCCGCAGTGAGATCAACAAGTTGGTCAATGCTAGGTAGGGGGAAGCCATCCTTAGGGCAAGCAAGGTTAAGATCCCAGAAATCCGTGCATATCCGAAGTCCCCCCATAGCTTTAGTGACAGGTACGATGTTAGAAATCCATTGAGGATAGTCAATAGGCAAGATGAAGGAAACAAAAAGAAGTCGTTGAAGCTCTTCTTTGACCAAGAGGGCAATGCGTGGATGCATTTTTCTCAGTTTTTGTTTGACTGGTTTGGAATCGGGTTTCAGTGTAATGTTATGGACAGCAATGTTAGGATCAATTACTGGCATGTCAGCGTAGGACCAAGCGAAAGCTTGGGTGCGAGCACAGAGGAAAGTAGTAAAGGTGACTTGTTCTGATGCGTTAAGGGATTTTCCGATCTTCACAATGTGAGGATCCTCCTCCGTGTGGATGTTGATTTCTATTGTAGATTCGTTCAGCAGGGTTTGGGTTTCAGATGGTAAGGCTCGTTGAATATAAGAATCATCCGCGCCAAGGTAAGTGAGGATGGAGTCGTCATCCTGACACTCAACAACATTAATCAAAGGCGAATCCTCTTCGATCATGTCTGGATACAGAAGGGGAAGAGAAGATGGGTCCTCATTATCACGTTGATAAGTGAGAGGACCTATGAAGATAGTATTTATGAAAAAAAAAATTTAGGAGGGATAGATTCAGGGTCTATAGATTCTGTGGGTGATGATGGCAAAGTGGGGTGATGATGGTTTGGTAGGGGTGACGTCGTCTTCTTCCAGAATACAGCTGACACGAGGTGTCTCCTGTGTAGGTGTTTCAGGAAAACCGAGACCACTACGATCATTATGTTTGCGTGTGGTGATGGGGATGAGCGTATGTCAGCCTTGTTCATAAAGACCAAAACCAAAGCCTTTCCAAGCACAGCGAGTCAAGAAGGTGAGGGCAAAGTGACGATTGGTAAGGTCCTGAAAATCAAACTGGAAAGGAACCACACCAAGAGGAGGCTCAGGGGCAACGGAAGATGCGTCGACACCCGCATACGTTAGGTTAGTGCGGCAGTGAGGTGGTCTGTAGGAGATTACTTCCCCCACACGACGGTCATAGTTAGGATGGGCATGTACCTGTCTATACTCCTGTGGGGTATGGAAAGAACTAACGTTATATAGGCGATACTCCCCCAGCGTAAGGCACTGAAAAACATCTACTACAGGGGTCTGCGTTGGGATGTTAGCTGCGGGAAGGGAAGTGGTTTTTGCGACGGTGGTTTCATTAGTTGAAGGCGTAGGTGCGATTGAGGTACATGGTTGAGGCATAGTTGTAGAAGATGGTTGGGTTGAGATGAACGGGTGTCTTGATTAGTACCAGGCACATCATTTTGGGCGATATAGACATATTGCAGGTTTTAAAGGGGGGAGGATCAGCTTTACGGTGTAGGACTTGCCCCTCGTACTCACTCTCGTACTCAATTTTTATGCATCTATGTAAGGTTGAGGGAACGCATCCCATGGCTCGGATCCGAAGGACGACCCAGCATATATTATATTGGAACCTCTCCCTCAAGGACATAGAAGAGTTCGGGTAAAGTACGTGGTCCTACCCAAATGTTGAGGATCACGGTGCCTAAGGTAGAGGTAATAGCGTCATTGAATGACCGCAACTGATGGGGTTGGCACACATGTAGCTAGAAGGGATATTCATTTGGTGAAAAGATTTGAAGAGATGATGTTTAGGCTAGCACCCCCGTCAATCATAACACGACGTACACGAATGTCCCGGACGTAAGCTGAATGAACAGGGCAAGGTCAGGATCTTCTGTACCAAAATCGACAATTTCATCTTCAGAGAAACTGACTGCAGCAGCTTGTGGTATAGAGATAGAAGTGGTTGGGGTAGTGGGTTGTTTGGTGAGAGAGGCAACGTGATTGGGTGTTAGAATGGAGGCAACGGGCAGGGTTTCATTAGGTAAGACCTCGATCCCTTGAAGAATTTCAACGAGAGCTTGTCGATGAGATTCAGAAGTCTGAATGAGATCGTATAGTGTCATTTTGACGGGTGATTGGTGAAGCTGTTTGATCATGGCTCGATGGGAAACTCCATTAGAGACAGGGTAAGTGGGTCCACGAATAACCACTTTGGGTGGTGGTGCAATTGGGATGCTAGACGGAGAAAGAGAGGATGCAGGTGTGCTTTCTTTCGCTTTCTCGTTGTTTTTCTGCGCTCGAGTAGCAACACTAATCATATTAATCTCGTAAACCTGAGATGAGGAAGATGGTTGGGATAAATTATGGTCTTAGAGGTGGGGTTGTAATAATGATAGATCGTGGTGAGGCGGGGACAGATGGTATAGGAGAGGGAATGGAAATCAAAGGTCTCCCCCTTTGTAAGTTGTCTTTCTTAACCCTTCTATCTGGGAGAGGTGACTGACGAAGGATGGTTTTTAAAGCTTTGCATCCCTCCACATCATGTCCTGGTGTGCGGTGATAAGCGCAGATTTTAGACTCATCGTAACCTACAGGCTGAGGTTTAGACGGGTCATAAGGTCTAATTGGGGGTAGGGAAATGGTCGCATTCTCTACCAACATGGCAAGGATTTTAGCGTAAGATCCTTTGAGTGGGTCAAAATCAGAAGAGGATGAGGGTATTGATTGCGCGGGTTTTGGTAATGTTTGGGCGTGGTTAGTTCGTAAGGGTGGTGGTTTAACCGAGGGGTGTTGATATGTGTTTTTCACTAAACGTGGTTTCTTTGGCGCAGGAGCTACGTTCGGCTGGTTAGATGATGAGGCTACAGATGACATGGTAGCGGGAAACAACCACGGAGAAAGGGGAGTGACAGAAAATAAATCCTTTGATGATGGAGTTTGTTTAGGGTTGATGGGTGGACAGGATACGTGGGGTGATAATGTTGATATACCCTTTGATCCCTGTATGGGTGCAGAAGGCGTAGATCGTTTTGAAGAAAACGCAGGAGGTATGATATATTGGTGCAAGGTGGAAGGATGAGGTCCCAATATGGAAGGTAGGTACGAAGATGATGGTTTTGATTGTGATAGAGGCACGGGTTGAGTGTGTCTCCTAGGTGGCGGGGCGGCTTTATTCTTGGACAAATCTAGTCGCTTAGGCGGGTGTGTCAGACTGGGTATGGGTAAGGTCCCAAGCGTAGGGGAAGATTTGGCTAAGTTAATAGAAGTGGACGAGGCATTTGGTAGAGGTGAGGGGGGTGAATGTGAGAACATGGGCATTTTAAGCTTCTGTAAACACTTCGGGTATATGGTGGAGTTCTCAGGATCGGTCATTTGCATTTGAGTAGAATATGGCGTACTCAAACGTTCCCATAGGATTTGTCTATCCTCTGGAGAATGACAGTCTTCAGGCTTGAATTGTAAATTTGGTACGGAAGAAAGGTGGGTTGTGATTCCAGTCCACTGTGGGTGTGATACAGTGAGTAGATGAGGTACTGTATCAATAGATGTTAAGAGGTCAACCGGTCGTTGAAAAGATTTAGGCGATGAAGAACTAATAGGTAAGAGGGCGTGTTCGAGAGGATCCGTCATGGTTAAAGAACTTGGTGATGTCGGTGCAAGAGATTTCTCGTCTAAGGATGTCAAAAGGAGTGGCGTACCTTCCTCTTGTGCAACAAGAGTGGTAGAAGGGAAAGTCTAGGAAATAGATAGATTAGATAACATCCGTTCGCAGTCTTGTAGGGATGTGGTATAAGCAGACTCATCGATGGGAAGAAGAGTCTGGGCAGTTAACTCCCTTATGGGTAAAGGAATGATTTCGCTTTGGTTCGATGGTGGTAAAGGAGGTTCGGGCTCCTGTGTTAGTGAAGAGGCTTGATTCAAAATTTTCTCGATAGAGGCTTTGGGCTGGGTATCAAAGACTGCATGGATCTCATGAACACTCTCTTCGGCTAAGATATCCTAGTTTGTGTTACTGTTGGAAGAGTGATTCGGGAATGGTTTGTTGAAGATTTTCAAATTTCGGTTGGCAGGGGCATTAGGATTATCGAGGGTTATATCCCCTGCGTCAACCATTTCCTGCACTATGTTTTTCAACATCTTGCAGTTCTCATGACTGTGTCCCTTCACACGGTGGAAGTTACAGAAGTCATTTTCTTTGTACCAGGAAGGTATGGCGCGAGTGGAATCAAACCCGGAATGAGGTTTAACAGGAGGGTAATGTAATGGCTCCTACTTTGAGCAATTTTTCCAATATCACACCATATGTTTCTCCCAAGGGAGTGTAGTTGATGGGCTCGACTTTGTACTTATAGGTGGTTTTTGGTGGGGCATTAGATAGTGTTTGAGATTTAACCATCACCGCGTGGACAGCTCCTTTTGATTTAGAAGAAGTGGACGCGTGAGGAGTGGTGGTATTTGGTTTATTGGTAGAATCAGGAGTTCGGAAATTGGGGTTTTTGTTGCGCAACCGCAATTTCTCTTCTTCTAAGGCTCGAATTTCTAGTTTCCGAGCCATGGTAAAGGCCTCATCAAATGTGCGGAAAGTTTGAATTTGAAGAGTAGGAAAAATGTGCTTAGCACATGCCCGTGTGAAAGGTCGATAAGTTCAGCCTGAGGCAAGGCATATGTAAGTTGGTTGATAAGGCCACGCCATCGTCCGACGAAATCTGCGATAGATTCGTCTTCGAATTTTCGGATGGCATAAAGGTCGGTGATGGATACTTTCTTAGCAATGTTAATGGAGAAGTGATCCAAGAAAGATTGGGCTAGTTGGTTAAAGAGAAGATTGAGTGCTGGGTTAAAGCACTGTACCACTCCAAGGCGGGGTCCTGATAAGGACATGGGAAATGTGCGGAGTAGCAAGGCATCATCATGGGCAATCAAATAACAAGCATGTCTAAATGATCGCAAGTGCTGTTGAGGATCCTCTTTACTATTAAAACGAGTAAATTTCGGCAACTCCCATTGAGGAGGATATGAATGAAGGGGGACAGAAGGGTGAATGGGCTCCCGAAAAACTTGCTCGTATGTCAAGGCGCTACGACTTCCCGACACAGAAGCCTCCAGATTTTGCATTTTGTCCATCATTTGTTTGATGAAATCTGTAGTTGGATGAGATGATGATGCGGTTGTGGCAAACGGAGGCAAATTGGGCCAAGGGCCTCCACTGGAAAATGGTGGAGTTAAGTGTTGATAAGGTATGGAGGATGAATATGTTGAGGTGACAGAATAGGGATGTCCCATATAAGGTGTTGAGGTTACTGGATACGTGTATGGGAATAAGAAGGTAGGGGGAGCTTGAGAAGGAAAGCTCGTGTGGATAGGTGGCAGAGAGCAAGTCATGAATGGAGTAGTCTGCAAGAGAGATGAGGTAGGGGCAGTCGGTGGTAATGATATGTGGGGTCCAAGATTAGCCAAAGAAAAGCCAATCTGAGTCGTATGAACCTCTGAAGCTGTTAGATTGGGAGACGGGGGCTAGAGATGCAGGAAGCAAGGCGGTATTATCAGGCGGAGTGGGAGCTAAATGAGCAGCTATACTAATAGGCATACCAACAAGGAGTTGACCATCAGGCGTACCGTCAGGGGCATGAGACAAATAGTATTGTACAGCGCTAGGATTAGCATCCAGAAATTTGGCAAAGTCCTTGTCTCCTACAGGAATTTGGGGGATCTCACTGGTGTCTGTAGGATTCCCCACAGAATGTGAAGGGGGTGATTCAGGTAAAGAAAACAGAGCAAGCATGTGAAACCATGGCGGTGGCTTGCTTTCGAGTGATAAAAACCATGGATAGGTGTTCACAGTAGGGTTTCAATCTATCCGGAACAGAAACAGCCTTAGAATGGTGAAATTGGCAGGTTGCCAGTTTGTCAGGGGTTGTAGAAGACAGTAACCGATATCGGTCTAGTATCCGATGTCGGTTATACTATAGCCGACGTCGGTCAGGTAACCGATGTCGGTGTAAGAAGTCTGGGTTAACAAGATATAAAAAGGCTGCTAATTTGATTTTTAACAACGTTTAGTATACTTGTCCAATTATTGATCACAGAAGACAGAGTATGAGAAAGAAAACAGAACTAAAAACAAGCAAGATGCACTCACAAATCCAGAGATTAACCCTAGAGTTAATTTAATTATCGTGGGCTTATGCCTTTAGATGTAGAATGATGTCAGAATCCTAAACAAGAGACTTAGGGAAATGTCAAGTTGTTTTGGCTTATAAGGTTACCCTCAATCGGGCAGAGGAATATCGTGGAAAAAAGGGGGGATGTTTGAGCTGTTGTGTTAATTGTGAAGTGATTCGGTATGTGTTGTGCAGTGAATGTAAGATTAATTTCCTGTCAATACCGTGGATATCACCCCCACGTGTACGACCTGTTACTTAATCTACGTTCACTAGAATTGAAAAAACAACAAGCAGGAATGCAATGCACGTGTTTTAAACCAAATCGAAAATTATGTTCGATGAAGCAAGAGAGATGACTTTCACTAATGCGAAACTAGGAAAGCAAGACAAATTCTTTATGAAATATATAACAAAAGCAGCAACAACAAGTATGCTTCCTAAAATGAAAATAAGCAAGAGAAACAGAAACCCAAGATGGGTCCCACCGGGCATGCCAAAATGTTTCACTCGGAATGATTCGTTCCTTTTAGAAACAGATAAGGTTAGGGGCTAGGAGGAATACCTGTAGAATGTCGAGATGGTGTGTGCGTACCGTGGAGAAAGATCAGGCTGATTGCGGAGAACTCCTTTTGTCTTGGAAGGACTACCTGCAAATAAGAACACAAGACCATGAGATTTTGATTAGACAATAAATGAGGAAACTGCCTTGGGCCCAGGAAATATAAAACTTCCTTTCGAAGGTGGTCAGTTTCCCTGCTAATATGAATTAACACAAAAGACTGTAAAATATCAATTAAGTTGCTTCGTTGAACTGGGGTAGGGGGAAAGGCTGGTTTTCTGGTTTTGATTGGAGGAACCGATGCCGGTTACTGATAACCGATGCCAGTTACTGATAACCGATACCGGTGGGTTCTAGGATCTATAGGTTAGTTTCTTTGTGGGGTAGTTGTGTTGTTTGTAAGGCTGGATATAGGTTGTATTAGGAAATAAGGTGATGAGAGGTAGATGAATGATAGTTAGAGGTAATATGCATGCTGGGTAGTGGATTCAGGGATGGATTTATGAGGACTGTAATTCAAAAGGCACAAGAAATGTGTTATCCCCGTTTTGAGTTCACAACAAAACGATCGGATAACCCCTACAAAATTTTCGAAGTGATTTTGCATTATGGCCTCTTTTAAGGAAAATCGGGTTTCAGGTGTTACTAATAGCTTGACATAAGTTTTAACATGCTTTATGTCTTATGTCCTCTGAAACCCGAAATCCGCCGTGTATTGAGAAAATCCTTTGCAATCGGGTTTTCGGAAATTCAACGCATCGGAATATACTTGAGTTAAAACATGCTTTGTGTCGCGTGACTTCCGAAACCCGAGACCCGCCTTGTGTTAAGACAATCCTTTTGTATTCAGGTTTTCAGAACCCCAAAGCATCGGAACATTCATGATCCAAAACATGTGTTGTGGCGCCATGTTCTCCGATTCCCGAAGTCCGTTCAAATCCTTTGTATTCGGGTTTTCGGGGCTGTGTAGCATCTAAGCACCACATGTTTTGTGCTCTATGTTTTTCCGAAACCCCCGAAACCCGAAATGCACTAAATCTCTTCGTGTCGGGTTTTCGGACTCCTCCAACATGCTGACATGGCATTCATGCCGAGTGGTCGGTGAGTTTGGCACGTGCCGAGCTGAAGTGTATTTATGTACTGATTTTCTTATAAATACGTGGATTTCCACGTCATTTCTTAACGTTTTCATATTTTTAATTCGTGGGATTTTTCGCATGCTCTTCCGCTCCCAAAACCTGCAAACTCGCATTGCTCGACTGGATCGTTCGTTTTCGATTTTACCTGTCTCGAATTGAAGGTATTTTTCTTTCCTTCTTTATTCTTGATTTTTATATCGATTACGCATATTTTCTTCCCAATTTCTTGCCAGTTGTTGAAGGTTTTCTTTCCTTCTGCTTTCTGTGTGTTTGGATAGGGTTTTGGGTTTTTAGGGTTTATCTCTTTTTTGAGACTATCAATTGGTGCCTGTTCCTTCCAAGTTCTAATTATATGCATGATGTATGGAATATGAATAACAAAAAAGAAAGGAGTTGTATATGTGGAAATTCAAGAAAAACTCTATTTTTTTGCTTCCCGGATTTTGAAGGCTGTTTTGCAGATTCAAAGGTCACGAAGTATAAAGGAAGCTTGAAGGTATCGGGGTTTCTCAACATTCCGGCCTCAACAGTAAGTGTCGGGCATCTCCGAAGTTCCGTCAACAACATTGGGTGCCAGGTTTCCTCCAGTTTCCGTCATTGAAAAGCAAGTGTCGGGCTTTGCCAGAGTTCCGACATATCAAACTTGTCGGGTTCTCAGGGTTTTTCGACATCTTCTTCAGTGTGTAGGGTTTTTTTTTTCTCTCCTTCCGGCGCATTCAGTCAATCGGGATTTCCAGTCTGAATAGCATCACCTGAGTTCCGAGCCTTTCTCCCTCCAACATTCTTCATGTCGGGACCCTGGTTCATCTCACGAGAAGGCCGAGAAGTCTAGCAGAATGAAGTATAAATTTAAGGAAACCAGAATCCCCATCATATATGATTGTAATTATGATATCAGGGATACTGAACTTGGCAACATAGATATGGACGACTTTTGGAATAGGGTGAAGAGTTCTTCTCAGACCCCATGGATGACAGCTTTAGGCTAACAGTGGCTTGCCCCTTGCAGCAGGCTTTCCCATATCCGCCCAATGTCCAGAATTGGTTTGGCCTGTGCATCTAGTTATGACTCGACTTCTCGTTCCGTGAGGAATCAGGTTGGTGAGGGTAGTTATCAAACTAGATGGAGCTTATTTTGATGATCTCCTGAAACTACCTAATGTCGAGGATGATGGGGGACCTAGACATTAAGTCGGCTCAGAAGGCCTGGGACAATAACCAGGAAAATTGCATATAAGGATGTCAATAAGAAGTTCTTGATCAAAGCTAAACCAGGTAATATCTAGATTTCCAAGAACTATCCCTAGATGTGATTTCATACAAGAAATCATGACATATCACCCTGCTGAGCCGGGTTGTTTTGGCATTGCCGGAATCAAATTTATTTCATGCTGGATGTATCAGTTATTGGGCCACACCATCAAGAAGAACCAGCAAGGGATTGACTGGGGAACCCTTATCAGTAATGAGATTGACTCTCAGATGACGACGGTCTTATCGACCGGAAAGTTTTATATGTGTCTCATATGTGGCCTATGCAGCAGCCGGGATGAGGAGCTATCCCGGGCTGGATACTAAAGGAAGCAGAACGACAAACCCAGTCTATAAGTATTATCCTCAAATAACAAAGAAGGGTCTAGGAATCATTTTAGGAGGGTAAATGACGCCTTTTTCTACGAGAACATCTGCCGGCTGAACCCAGGGCTAAGAAAGACAAGGGTATCAGACGAGGCTTGGAATGAAGTATCTAAATGGGGATGTAATCTTCTTACAGTTCAAGAAGTTTTACCTATCTTTGAACGGTCATGTGACTCAGGAGAGCCTTTCCGTCTGCCTCCGATCCAGGGATAGATTGTACTACTGAATTGTCAGACAGCTATTGGATTTTCACAAATTCCAACAGAGCAAGCATAAGGCAGCAGTATCCCTTCCCAATTTCTTTGGGAGATATACTTGCTCGACAGTGGCCAAGGCCAAAAATGTTGAATGTGAACTTCAGGAGAAAATTAAAGAAGCATATGAAGTCTCGGGATGGTTTTGACATCCGAGGAGTGCTGCGAGCCTATGGAGCCCAACATCTGCACAAGCCCGACATTGAGGATATATGGGTTGATATGCATAAGGAAGTTGCGGTTCACAGAAAAGATAATAGTAGGTTGACTATTAATGAGATTCAGACCTGGAGCGTTTCTGATTTGCCAGATGGCAACGACTGACAATAGAAGTGTGTTGGATATGTCTTATGATGGGCTTAATGAAGATCAATACGTTTTCCACCTATGATTTGTCGGCCAGCGAAAAAAGCCTCTAGCACAGATAGGGTCGGCTCTCATTCTTGCTCGCAACCAAAAAATGGCTCTCCTCTTGGGGCATGAATTTTAAAGATGACAAGTTTCCCAAGTTGGCTGCTTTGGAGGTGGGGCCCTCCCAAAGAAAAAGGACAAGAATCTCCTGGGGGCCTTAAAAATCAGGATTCCCAAGAAGAGTAAAGAAAGACAATCTCTTCATTGTCTTTCTCCAGCTGAAACGGTGGTTGTGCCAGAATCACCAACACCACCAGAAATAGGAGAAATTAATTTGGAAGAAGGAGGAAGCTAGCTTCTGTCTTCACCATTTTCTGATTGCTCAACGGGGAGACCTTATCTCTTGCATTCAAGGCTTTGGAGTATGAATCTGTGCCTCCCCTCAACAACCACTCCAACTTCCTCATTCCCCATCTACTTCTGCAACCATGGCCAGTATTTTCTCTGGGCTTTCACCCCTCTCGTGTTGGAACCCAAGTGATCACCAGTACGCCCCAACCTGTACCTCTCTTTGTTGCATCTACTACCACGTTGGCTGCTGTTCCCCCTCCAATAGTAGGATCTTCTCCTCTTGAGAGTAGAAATACCAGTTACTACAACAGTGGCAATTTCCTCTGATACGCCACAATGGCTACTCGATGCAAACTCTGAGGAAGAGGAAAGTAATTGTACCCCTACCAGCCTTTGATTTCAGCTCACTCAAGGCTTCTACTACGAAATCAGCCAAGAAACCCAAAACAGTTTCAAGGGTTTGGGTAGATGCTTCAGGAGATAAGTTCGCAGAAATTGCCACTCCCTCAGCTGACAAAACTAGAGATGATATAACTGCTACTGATTATCATATACCAAGGGGCTCTAAGGAAGTGACAGCAGAAGGAGCGCAACAGATGCACGGGCTTCCATAGACGTGCTGTGCCAAAAGTTGAAAGAAACAAAGGACAGCAGGAAATGAGCTTAAGGAAAAAGTGAAGCAGTGACAGAGGTTTTGATTAAACTCTCAACACCCCTGGAATCCATACCATCTTCTTCTGTATCTGTCGGATTCGATTTCTCATCGGTTCCTACGATTGAGAAGATTGCTAAAAAGAGGAAGGGGTGGTTGATGAATGGAGACCAAAGTTTCTCGCAACAGGGGAAAGGAAGTAATTCAAGACATGGTGAAGGTTCAGGAGTCTTTGGGGAGATTCAGAAGGAGGAGACAGATGGATGAGGAATTTACTGATGAAATTGGATGGCTTGATTTGACGTGTGAAGCTCTCCAAGTGCTAAAGCAAATACCATCACATCTCTGGTAGGAAGAAGGTGTTCTTCCAGCATACGATAAACACTTCCAAGCTGACCAGGCCGTCAAGTTCAAAGTAAAGATCCTCAACGAAGCCTGTACAAGTTGAGAGAATCAGGGATAAATTGATCGTGGGAAAAGTGATTTGGAAGAAGATTGCTGAAGATTTTTCCAAAAGTTGTCAGTTGGGAAACTCAGGCTACCTTATCAGCAGATGATCTCTTCAAACAAGTCCAGAAACTATTCGCATGAACCTGTACACGGATTCGACCTTGAAGTCATTGGTCAGTTTGTGAGGATAGAGCATACTTTGGAGGCTTAAGAAGCTCAGCAAAGGATTGAAGAAACTTCCCGGAACTGCAGCGATGTTCATGAGACCTGCGAAATGTGGAATGATCATTCCACTGCACCTGATGAAAATGAAATGCAAGGCATTATCGGAATGCCAGGGGTGTTCGGAACAAACAGTCTCAGCTGGAGGAAGAGTAAAGAAGAAGAAGCAAAGGATGATGATTCAGATTAAGTCCCAACGTCCCATTCACTTCTATTTTTAGATTGACATTTCCGGTTTGTCCATATTTTTAATTCAACTTGACTTGATCTCCTGCGTGAGAGTCATGCAAATTGACTCTAGTAAAGTGCTACTTTTTTAGGCATCTTCCGTTTTATCATCTCTATTTCCTATTGTATAATGGGAGGCTGTGCTTCGAAATGGGGGGGGTTCGAGAATTTTTGAATATTGAGGCATTGGAAGGAGAAAAACTTTGGTGTTCTATTTCAATCATTTTGAAGACTAGAATCTGGATTGTTTTAACAGACTTGTTTTTAATATATCTATTTAATCCGTGTTCTGTGTTCATGATCTTAAGCTATTCTTTCAAGAATCCAGTGTTGTTTATATTATCTCGGACATTATATCCTTGATCTTAAAACTCGTATGATTATTTCTGCTCTGGTTTCTCAACGAAAAACGTTTCCTTCCCTTTCTTCTTCTCAACGTTTCTCCCATTGATTTTCCCTAAACCGTTCTCTTCACTGTAACATTTTCCTAACCTATTCACTTACGAAAGCATATCCCATGAATCGTGTGAATGTGGATTTTAGGATGTTCCATCCCAACCCCCACTGGGTTAGATTAGTGTAGCTATTGTATATATTATTTTATGTGTTTTGAGTTAGCAATTAAATAGGCAATCCTCCCTGTTCTTTGAGAGAGGGATTTTAATCCCATGTACTGTGGTTGAACCTCCTATTTTTGTTTGACAAAATAATTCCAACCAACAGATACGTGGGGTGATATGTTGAATATACCCTTAGATCCCTGTATGGGTGGCGGAAGGCGTAGACTCGTTTTGACGAAAACCAAGGAGTTATGATATAGTTGGTGCACAGGTGGAAGGATGAGGTCCCAATATGGAAGGTGTAGGGTATGACGATGATGGTTTTGATTGTGATAGAGGCACGGGTTGAGTTGTGTCTCCTAGGTGGCGGGGCGGCTTTATTCTTGGACAAATCTAGTCGCTTAGGCGGGTGTGTCAGACTGGGTATGGGTAAGGTCCCAAGCGTAGGGGAAGATTTGGCTAAGTTAATAGAAGTGGACGAGGCATTTGGTAGAGGTGAGGGGGGTGAATGTGAGAACATGGGCATTTTAAGCTTCTGTAAACACTTCGGGTATATGGTGGAGTTCTCAGGATCGGTCATTTGCATTTGAGTAGAATATGGCGTACTCAAACGTTCCCATAGGATTTGTCTATCCTCTGGAGAATGACAGTCTTCAGGCTTGAATTGTAAATTTGGTACGGAAGAAAGGTGGGTTGTGATTCCAGTCCACTGTGGGTGTGATACAGTGAGTAGATGAGGTACTGTATCAATAGATGTTAAGAGGTCAACCGGTCGTTGAAAAGATTTAGGCGATGAAGAACTAATAGGTAAGAGGGCGTGTTCGAGAGGATCCGTCATGGTTAAAGAACTTGGTGATGTCGGTGCAAGAGATTTCTCGTCTAAGGATGTCAAAGGAGTGGCGTACCTTCCTCTTGTGCCAACAAGAGTGGTAGAAGGGAAAGTCTAGGAAATAGATAGATTAGATAACATCCGTTCGCAGTCTTGTAGGGATGTGGTATAAGCAGACTCATCGATGGGAAGAAGAGTCTGGGCAGTTAACTCCCTTATGGGTAAAGGAATGATTTCGCTTTGGTTCGATGGTGGTAAAGGAGGTTCGGGCTCCTGTGTTAGTGAAGAGGCTTGATTCAAAATTTTCTCGATAGAGGCTTTGGGCTGGGTATCAAAGACTGCATGGATCTCATGAACACTCTCTTCGGCTAAGATATCCTAGTTTGTGTTACTGTTGGAAGAGTGATTCGGGAATGGTTTGTTGAAGATTTTCAAATTTCGGTTGGCAGGGGCATTAGGATTATCGAGGGTTATATCCCCTGCGTCAACCATTTCCTGCACTATGTTTTTCAACATCTTGCAGTTCTCATGACTGTGTCCCTTCACACGGTGGAAGTTACAGAAGTCATTTTCTTTGTACCAGGAAGGTATGGCGCGAGTGGAATCAAACCCGGAATGAGGTTTAACAGGAGGTAATGTAATGGCTCCTACTTTGAGCAATTTTTCCAATATCACACCATATGTTTCTCCCAAGGGAGTGTAGTTGATGGGCTCGACTTTGTACTTATAGGTGGTTTTTGGTGGGGCATTAGATAGTGTTTGAGATTTAACCATCACCGCGTGGACAGCTCCTTTTGATTTAGAAGAAGTGGACGCGTGAGGAGTGGTGGTATTTGGTTTATTGGTAGAATCAGGAGTTCGGAAATTGGGGTTTTTGTTGCGCAACCGCAATTTCTCTTCTTCTAAGGCTCGAATTTCTAGTTTCCGAGCCATGGTAAAGGCCTCATCAAATGTGCGGAAAGTTTGAATTTGAAGAGTAGGAGAAATGTGCTTAGCACATGCCCGTGTGAAAAGTTCGATAAGTTCAGCCTGAGGCAAGGCATATGTAAGTTGGTTGATAAGGCCACGCCATCGTCCGACGAAATCTGCGATAGATTCGTCTTCGAATTTTCGGATGGCATAAAGGTCGGTGATGGATACTTTCTTAGCAATGTTAATGGAGAAGTGATCCAAGAAAGATTGGGCTAGTTGGTTAAAAGAGAAGATTGAGTGCTGGGTTAAAGCACTGTACCACTCCAAGGCGGGTCCTGATAAGGACATGGGAAATGTGCGGAGTAGCAAGGCATCATCATGGGCAATCAAATAACAAGCATGTCTAAATGATCGCAAGTGCTGTTGAGGATCCTCTTTACTATTAAAACGAGTAAATTTCGGCAACTCCCATTGAGGAGGATATGAATGAAGGGGGACAGAAGGGTGAATGGGCTCCCGAAAAACTTGCTCGTATGTCAAGGCGCTACGACTTCCCGACACAGAAGCCTCCAGATTTTGCATTTTGTCCATCATTTGTTTGATGAAATCTGTAGTTGGATGAGATGATGATGCGGTTGTGGCAAACGGAGGCAAATTGGGCCAAGGGCCTCCACTGGAAAATGGTGGAGTTAAGTGTTGATAAGGTATGGAGGATGAATATGTTGAGGTGACAGAATAGGGATGTCCCATATAAGGTGTTGAGGTTACTGGATACGTGTATGGGAATAAGAAGGTAGGGGGAGCTTGAGAAGGAAAGCTCGTGTGGATAGGTGGCAGAGAGCAAGTCATGAATGGAGTAGTCTGCAAGAGAGATGAGGTAGGGGCAGTCGGTGGTAATGATATGTGGGGTCCAAGATTAGCCAAAGAAAAGCCAATCTGAGTCGTATGAACCTCTGAAGCTGTTAGATTGGGAGACGGGGCTAGAGATGCAGGAAGCAAGGCGGTATTATCAGGCGGAGTGGGAGCTAAATGAGCAGCTATACTAATAGGCATACCAACAAGGAGTTGACCATCAGGCGTACCGTCAGGGGCATGAGACAAATAGTATTGTACAGCGCTAGGATTAGCATCCAGAAATTTGGCAAAGTCCTTGTCTCCTACAGGAATTTGGGGGATCTCACTGGTGTCTGTAGGATTCCCCACAGAATGTGAAGGGGGTGATTCAGGTAAAGAAACAGAGCAAGCATGTGAAACCATGGCGGTGGCTTGCTTTCGAGTGATAAAAACCATGGATAGGTGTTCACAGTAGGGTTTCAATCTATCCGGAACAGAAACAGCCTTAGAATGGTGAAATTGGCAGGTTGCCAGTTTGTCAGGGGTTGTAGAAGACAGTAACCGATATCGGTCTAGTATCCGATGTCGGTTATACTATAGCCGACGTCGGTCAGGTAACCGATGTCGGTGTAAGAAGTCTGGGTTAACAAGATATAAAAGGCTGCTAATTTGATTTTTAACAACGTTTAGTATACTTGTCCAATTATTGATCACAGAAGACAGAGTATGAGAAAGAAAACAGAACTAAAAACAAGCAAGATGCACTCACAAATCCAGAGATTAACCCTAGAGTTAATTTTAATTATCGTGGGCTTATGCCTTTAGATGTAGAATGATGTCAGAATCCTAAACAAGAGACTTAGGGGAAATGTCAAGTTGTTTTGGCTTATAAGGTTACCTCAATCGGGCAGAGGAATACCGTGGAAAAAAGGGGGGATGTTTGAGCTGTTGTGTTAATTGTGAAGTGATTCGGTATGTGTTGTGCAGTGAATGTAAGATTAATTTCCTGTCAATACCGTGGATATCACCCCCACGTGTACGACCTGTTACTTAATCTACGTTCACTAGAATTGAAAAAACAACAAGCAGGAATGCAATGCACGTGTTTTAAACCCAAATCGAAAATTATGTTCGATGAAGCAAGAGAGATGACTTTCACTAATGCGAAACTAGGAAAGCAAGACAAATTCTTTATGAAATATATAACAAAAGCAGCAACAACAAGTATGCTTCCTAAAATGAAAATAAGCAAGAGAAACAGAAACCCAAGATGGGTCCCACCGGGCATGCCAAAATGTTTCACTCGGAATGATTCGTTCCTTTTAGAAACAGATAAGGTTAGGGGCTAGGAGGAATACCTGTAGAATGTCGAGATGGTGTGTGCGTACCGTGGAGAAAGATCAGGCTGATTGCGGAGAACTCCTTTTTGTCTTGGAAGGACTACCTGCAAATAAGAACACAAGACCATGAGATTTTGATTAGACAATAAATGAGGAAACTGCCTTGGGCCCAGGAAATATAAAACTTCCTTTCGAAGGTGGTCAGTTTCCCTGCTAATATGAATTAACACAAAAGACTGTAAAATATCAATTAAGTTGCTTCGTTGAACTGGGTAGGGGGAAAGGCTGGTTTTCTGGTTTTGATTGGAGGAACCGATGCCGGTTACTGATAACCGATGCCAGTTACTGATAACCGATACCGGTGGGTTCTAGGATCTATAGGTTAGTTTCTTTGTGGGGTAGTTGTGTTGTTTGTAAGGCTGGATATAGGTTGTATTAGGAAATAAGGTGATGAGAGGTAGATGAATGATAGTTAGAGGTAATATGCATGCTGGGTAGTGGATTCAGGGATGGATTTATGAGGACTGTAATTCAAAAGGCACAAGAAATGTGTTATCCCCGTTTTGAGTTCACAACAAAACGATCGGATAACCCCTACAAAATTTTCGAAGTGATTTTGCATTATGGCCTCTTTTAAGGAAAATCGGGTTTTCAGGTGTTACTAATAGCTTGACATAAGTTTTAACATGCTTTATGTCTTATGTCCTCTGAAACCCGAAATCCGCCTTGTATTGAGAAAATCCTTTGCAATCGGGTTTTCGGAAATTCAACGCATCGGAATATACTTGAGTTAAAACATGCTTTGTGTCGCGTGACTTCCGAAACCCGAGACCCGCCTTGTGTTAAGACAATCCTTTGTATTCAGGTTTTCAGAACCCCAAAGCATCGGAACATTCATGATCCAAAACATGTTTTGTGCGCCATGTTCTCCGATTCCCGAAGTCCGTTCAATCCTTTGTATTCGGGTTTTCGGGGCTGTGTAGCATCTAAGCACCACATGTTTTGTGCTCTATGTTTTCCGAAACCCGAAACCCGAAATGCACTAAATCTCTTCGTGTCGGGTTTTCGGACTCCTCCAACATGCTGACATGGCATTCATGCCGAGTGGTCGGTGAGTTGGCACGTGCCGAGCTGAAGTGTATTTATTACTGATTTTCTTATAAATACGTGGATTTCCACGTCATTCTTACCGTTCATATTTTTAATTCGTGGATTTTTCGCATGCTCTTCCGCTCCCAAAACCTGCAAACTCGCATTGCTCGACTGGATCGTTCGTTTTCGATTTTACCTGTCTCGAATTGAAGGTATTTTTCTTTCCTTCTTTATTCTTGATTTTTATATCGATTACGCATATTTTCTTCCCAATTTCTTGCCAGTTGTTGAAGGTTTTCTTTCCTTCTGCTTTCTGTGTTGTTTTGGATAGGGTTTTGGGTTTTTAGGGTTTATCTCTTTTTTGAGACTATCAATTGGTGCTGTTCCTTCCAAGTTCTAATTATATGCATGATGTATGGAATATGAATAACAAAAAAGAAAGGAAGTTGTATATGTGGAAATTCAAGAAAAACTCTATTTTTTTTTGCTTCCCGGATTTTGAAGGCTGTTTTGCAGATTCAAAGGTCCGAAGTATAAAGGAAGCTTGAAGTATCGGGGTTTCTCAACATTCCGACCTCAACAGTAAGTGTCGGGCATCTCCGAAGTTCCGTCAACAACATTGGGTGCCAGGTTTCCTCCAGTTTCCGTCATTGAAAAGCAAGTGTCGGGCTTTGCCAGAGTTCCGACATATCAAACTTGTCGGGTTCTCAGGGTTTTTCGACATCTTCTTCAGTGTGTAGGGTTTTTTTTTTCTCTCCTTCCGGCGCATTCAGTCAATCGGGATTTCCAGTCTGAATAGCATCACCTGAGTTCCGAGCCTTTCTCCCTCCAACATTCTTCATGTCGGACCCTGGTTCATCTCACGAGAAGGCCGAGAAGTCTAGCAGAATGAAGTATAAATTTAAGAAACCAGAATCCCCATCATATATTGATTGTAATTATGATATCAGGGATACTGAACTTGGCAACATAGATATGGACGACTTTTGGAATAGGGTGAAGAGTTCTTCTCAGACCCCATGGATGACAGCTTTAGCTAACAGTGGCTTGCCCCTTGCAGCAGGCTTTCCCATATCCGCCCAATGTCCAGAATTGGTTTTGGCCTGTGCATCTAGTTATGACTCGACTTCTCGTTCCGTGAGGAATCAGGTTGGTGAGGTAGTTATCAAACTAGATGGAGCTTATTTTGATGATCTCCTGAAACTACCTAATTTCGAGGAGTATGGGGACCTAGACATTAAGTCGGCTCAGAAGGCCTGGGACAATAACCAGGAAAATTGCATTAAGGATGTCAATAAGAAGTTCTTGATCAAAGCTAAACCAGTAATATCTAGATTTCCAAGAACTATCCCTAGATGTGATTTCATACAAGAAATCAATGACATTATCACCCTGCTGAGCCGGGTTTTTGGCTTGCCGGAATCAAATTTATTTCATGCATGGATGTATCAGTTTATGGCCACCATCAAGAAGAACCAGCAAGGGATTGACTGGGGAACCCTTATCAGTAATGAGATTGACTCTCAGATGACGACGGTCTTATCGACCGGAAAGTTTTATATGTTCTCATATGTGGCCTATGCAGCAGCCGGGATGAGGAGCTATCCCGGGCTGGATACTAAAGGAAGCAGAACGACAAACCCAGTCTATAAGTATTATCCTCAAATAACAAAGAAGGGGTCTAAGGATCATTTTAGGAGGGTAAATGACGCCTTTTTCTACGAGAACATCTGCCGGCTGAACCCAGGGCTAAGAAAGACAAGGGTATCAGACGAGGCTTGGAATGAAGTATCTAAATGGGGATGTATCTTCTTACAGTTCAAGAAGTTTACCTATCTTTGAACGGTCATGTACTCAGGAGAGCCTTTCCGTCTGCCTCGCTATCCAGGGGATAGATTGATACTAATAGAATTGGTCAGACAGCTATTGGATTTTCACAAATTCCAACAGAGCAAGCATAAGGCAGCAGTATCCTTCCCAATTTCTATTGGGAGATATACTTGCTCGACAGTGGCCAAGGCCAAAAATGTTGAATGTGAACTTCAGGAGAAATTAAAGAAGCATATGAAGTCTCGGGATGGTTTTGACATCCGAGGAGTGCTGAGAGCCTATGGAGCCCAACATCTGCACAAGCCCGACATTGAGGATATATGGGTTGATCTGCATAAGGAAGTTGCGGTTCACAGAAAAGATAATAGTAGGTTGACTATTAATGAGATTCAGACGCTGGAGCTTTCTGATTTGCCAGATGGCACGACTGACAATGAAAGTGTGTTGGATATGTCTTATGATGGGCTTAATGAAGATCAATACGTTTTTCCACCTATTGATTTGTCGGCCAGCGAAAAAGCCTCTAGCACAGATAGGTCGGCTCTCATTCTTGCTCGCACCAAAAAATGGCTCTCCTCTTGGGGCATGAATTTTAAAGATGACAAGTTTCCCAAGTTGGCTGCTTTGGAGGTGGGGCCCTCCCAAAAGAAAAAGGACAAAGAATCTCCTGGGGGGCCTATAAAAATCAGGATTCCCAAGAAGAGGAAAGAAAGACAAATCTCTTCAATTGTTTCTCCAGCTGAAACGGTGGTTGTGCCAGAATCACCAACACCACCAGAAATAGGAGAAATTAATTTGGAAGAAGGAGGAAGCTAGCTTCTGTCTTCACCATTTTCTGATTGCTCAACGGGAGAGACCTTATCTCTTGCATTCAAGGCTTTGGAGTATGAATCTGTGCCTCCCCCTCAACAACCACTCCAACTTCCTCATTCCCCATCTACTTCTGCAACCATGGCCAGTATTTTCTCTGGGCTTTCACCCCTCTCTGTTGGAACCCAAGTGATCACCAGTACGCCCCAACCTGTACCTCTCTTTGTTGCATCTACTACCACGTTGGCTGCTGTTCCCCCTCCAATAGTAGGATCTTCTCCTCTTGAGAGTAGAATACCAGTTACTACAACAGTGGCAATTTCCTCTGATACGCCACAATGGCTACTCGAGCAAACTCTGAGGAAGAGGAAAGTAATTGTACCCCTACCAGCCTTTGATTTCAGCTCACTCAAGGCTTCTACTACGAAATCAGCCAAGAAACCCAAAACAGTTTCAAGGGTTTTGGTAGATGCTTCAGGAGATAAGTTCGCAGAAATTGCCACTCCCTCAGCTGACAAAACTAGAGATGATATAACTGCTACTGATTATCATATAACCAAGGTGGCTCTAAGGAAAGTGACAGCAGAAGGAGCGCAACAAGATGCACGGGCTTCCATAGACGTGCTGTGCCAAAAGTTGAAAGAAACAAAGGACAGCAGAAATGAGCTTAAGGAAAAAGTGAAGCAGTTGACAGAGGTTTTGATTAAACTCTCAACACCCCTGGAATCCATACCATCTTCTTCTGTATCTGTCGGATTCGATTTCTCATCGGTGCCTACGATTGAGAAGATTGCTAAAAAAGGAAGGGTGGTTGATGAATGGATCCAAAAGTTTCTCCAACAGGGGAAGGAAGTAATTCAAGACATGGTGAAGGTTCATGAGTCTTTGGGGGAGATTCAGAAGGAAGGAGACAAGATGGATGAGGAATTTACTGATGAAATTGGATGGCTTGATTTGACTTGTGAAGCTCTCCAAGTGCTAAAGCAAATACCATCACATCTCTTGGTAGAAGAAGGTGTTCTTCCACATACAGATAAACACTTCCAGCTGACCAAGGCCGTCAAGTTCAAAGTAAAGATCCTCAACGAAGCCTGTAGCAAGTTGAGAGAATCAAGGGATAAATTGATCGATGGGAAAAGTGATTTGGAAGAAGAATTGCTGAAGATTTTTCCAAAGTTGTCAGTTGGGAACTCAGCTACCTTATCAGCAGATGATCTCTTCAAACAAGTCCAAGAAACTATTCAGCATGAACCTGTACACGGATTCGACCTTGAAGTCATTGGTCAGTTTGTGAGGATAGAGCATACTTTGGAGGCGTTAAGAAAGCTCAGCAAAGGATTGAAGAAACTTCCCGGAACTGCCAGCGATGTTCATGAGACCTGCGAAATGTGGAATGATCATTCCACTGCACCTGATGAAAATGAAATGCAAGGCATTATTCGGAAATTCCAGGAGTTTCGGAACAAACAGTCTCAGCTGGAGGAAGAGAAAGAAGAAGAAGCAAAGGATGATGATTCAGATTAAGTCCCAACGTCCCATGTCACTTCTATTTTTAGATTGACATTTCCGTTTTGTCATATTTTTAATTCATACTTTGACTTGATCTCCTGCGTGAGAGTCATGCAAAATTGAACTCTAGTTAAAGTGCTACTTTTTAGGATCTGTCCTGTTTTATCTCTAGTTCCTTTTGTTATAAATAAGGGATGCCTGTGCATTCTAAAGGGTCGAGAATTTTTGGAATATTGAGGGGCTATTGGAAAGGAGAAAAACTTTGTGTTTTATTTCAATCATTTTGAAGAATAGAAGCTGATATTGTTTTACAGACTTTGTGTTGTGAAATATATCTTATTTAAGACAGTGTTCTTATGTTCATGATCTTAAAGCTATTCTTTGCATAGAATCTCAGTGTTTATAATTATCTCGGACATTATATCTGTGATCTAAAACTCGTATGATTATTTCGTGCTCTGTGTTTACTCGAAAGAAAATACGTTTCTCCCATTTATTTTCTACCGTGCTTCTTTCACTGTAACAGTTTCTAACCTATTTCATTTACAAAAGCAATTTCATTGAATCGTGTGAATGTGGATTTCGGGATTTCATCCCAACCCCCAATGGTTAGATTAGTGTGAATATTGTATATATTATTTACCGTGTTTTAGATTAGCAATAAACAGGCAGCCTCACCTGTATTTGAGGAGGGATTTAATCCCATGTACTGTGGTTGAACCTCATATTTTGGTTTGACAAAATATCCAACCAACAAAATGTTATAACAGAGGACATGCAAGATGTGACTTACTGGTTTTGACGAAGATGCAAGCTGATCTCCTTTGCTGTAAGCACTTCTGGTATTTCCACTCGTCTCTGCTTGGTCAAGTGAAGATCTGGACTCTCTTTTTCGCTCCCAATGATCTCTGTTCATTCAAAAATCATTCGACCTGATCCCCAAAAATGAAATTCCAATCCTTTGTTTTTGGTTTGGGGAGCCCATTTACAGGGAACCGATGGCAGTTGCATAACCAATGGTGGTCAAGTAGGAATCGACATCGGTAAGGAAAAAGTAGGCTATTTTTAGGAAAATAGCCCACCTTCCCTGCTTTTCTCCTGAGAGATCAGTTGCAGGCTTGGTCAAGTGGATAGAAGGTTGGTTTTGGGTGCGAGTAAGGAGGCATTAGTTATGGATGTGAGTCTAGACCAAGTCATAGGTCTTAATTAGGTTAGTTTAGGGTTAGGGCTAGGTCATGATGAGGTGGCAAAATGAGGTGGCAGGTAAGGTGATGTGGATTTATCAATTACAAGGTAATTAATAAATAATTGTGTAAGGTTTAGGTGATGAGGTTAAGTTGTGAGATGAGATGCGGGTTACAAGGGGTCGTAAGACACAAATTTGGTGTCTACAGCAGGAGGTTTATTACATAAGCCGTACTCTTTTGGACTATGGAACCCGATACAACCATCAAGAAAAAATTTGCTTAGCCTTAGTTTTCATTGCCAAAAAACTCCGCCATTACCTCCTCAACCACAAAACCTATGTTGTGACCAACATTGATCCCTTACACTTCATATACGCCAAACCTTATCAAAATCAGCATGCCGCACGATGGCTTATGCTTTTAGTTGATCTTGACCTCAAATTTGTTCATCAAAGGTCCATCAAGGGCCAAGATATCACCGACCAACTGGTTGACACACCTATTTCCAGGGATTAACCCTCTAATTTTGACTTTCCCGATGAGTCAATTTCTACTCTTTCCCTGGACGACCCCCTTACCAAATGACATTGTTATTCGACGGTTCCAAGTGTCAGCATGGGGGTGGGGCTGGTGTTATCCTCATTCCTCTGGATGGAGAACCCATTCCTTTGTCTCTCAAACTAGACTTTGAATGCACCAACAATATTGCTAAGTATGAAGTGCTCGTACTAGGTCTCTAGACCGCCTATGCCCTAGATGTCAAATCAATCCACATCTTTGGTGATTCACAATTGGTCATAAACCAAGTCAATGGTGTGTACCAATGTCGTAATGAGATACTTTAAAAGTATAAACATCATGTAGACATACTTTTGACCGCCTTTGATCGCTACAACCCTTCAAACCATTCCATGTTCAACCAATAAATTTACCGATACCATGGCCTACTTAGCTTCCCAAATACCCCGCTTCCCCTGTCTGATTCCAAAATATCTGTCACCATACAACGCCTCCATTAACCTTATTATTTACCTCACGATGTTTACTCAATCAGAACCGACACCCCTAACCCGAGTGACCTTTGGTATAAACAATACTATGACTACCTTTCCTTCTCCATCTTACCTCCTGATCTCACCAGTAACAGACAACACGCCTTCCTTAAAAAGGTCTCAAGTTTAGTTATCCTGGGGGGACTCCTCTATAAGCATGGCTTTGATGGTATTCTCTTACGATGCCTCACAAGTTCTGAAATTCCCTATACCATTAAGGAGGTTCATGATGGCATATGTGGAGGTCACTTTAGTGGCCTTGTTATTACTAAGTGTATTCTTCACCTAGGCTATTACAGGACGACCCTTAACCAAGATTGTTGTGACTATGTCAAACGATGTCTGTAAAATGTCAAAAAACATTCCAGCCTTCATCATACACCTAGTCATGCCTTACAAGTTGCTCAAGACGTTTGGCCCTTATCTCAATGGGGTTTGGATCTTGTCAAAGAAATCAATCCTCTTTCTTCCCAGTGCCATCATTGGATCATAATTGCTACCGAATACTACACAAAATGGGTGGAAGCCATACCACTCATCTCCATGAAATCCAAGAAGATATGTGAGTTCATTAACCATCACATCATTTGTCACTTTGGTGTTCCTCATCGCCTCATCACTGACAATGGAAAACAATTCAAAAACAAAACATTGCAAAAACTTTGCGATGCCTTTGGCATTCAGCTTAGTTTCTCATCACCTTATTACCCATAAACCAATGGCCAAGCCAAATCCACTAACAAAACCCTCAACAAAATTCTCATGAAAGTGGTTGACGATACTGGGAAGGATTGGCATACGCACATTCCTTTTGCCCTATGGGCATACCGCACTAGTATTCACACTTCCACTGCAGCCACACCCTTTTCGTTGGTCTACGGTACAGAGGTTGTTCTACCTCTCAAAGTCAAGATCCCCTCACTCCACATTTCTCTCCATGACATGCTTACTGATGATGACTTTCGTCAGGACCGCTTAGCACAACTAGAGTTATTAAACGAACGTTGTCTTAACCCTTTAGATCACCTTCAAGTTTACCAATAACGTATCAAACATGCTTATGAAAAATGTGTTCATGAACAAACCTTCCAATTCGGTGACCTTATCTTGAAAGAAAATCAACACATAACCAAAGAAGAAAAAATAAACGGGAAAAATTTTCTCCTAATTGGCTTGGACCATACATCGTAACTCATACCTATGGATCAGGTGCCTATCATTTATCCTCACTTGATGGTATACCCGAACCTAAGCCCCTTAACGCATTACATCTTTGACCATTCTATTGTTGACTCATTGTCCTACCTCACCCTTTGTCTCTTTACAGGATCGTCCTTGAGCACTATCCACTCCATACACCTCCCTAACGATTAAACAAGGAATCATGTGAGTACTTGTCACTTGTTATCTTCTCTTGAATATGTGTACCATGGCACTACACATAGCATGATTCTCATGGATACTTTTCGTCTACCTTTAGATGAGATCCCATGGTCGTTCCACCTTGCCTTTTGAACAAGATTCCTATCCTCCACCTTGGTCTTGTCCATGACTTCAAAGACCTCACATGGGACCAAACTCCTTGAGTCAAACTTCTAATAAAATATGACTCCCTCAAAAGGACATCTTCCTCTCGACAAAATTACTGCTATAAATAGATTGCTCCCTCGAAGGACAGCTATGTGAAGCTTTCAAAAAAAAAAAAAAATGAGAGAAACTGAAGCTTCCCTCATCGATCAGCTTCACAAAGACCTCAAGGAGTACCATATTATTTATCCCATATAGACTTCCCACATCGATCAGTCTATCAAAACAAAAAACTTTTTAGTCATGGACTTTCCCATTGTGACCTAGGACCTCTTGCCCAAGGGCCCTATCACTCAAAACATATAAAACTAACTACCTTTAACCCACCTTACCATTTCCACTCTCGTTTCCTCAATTGCCTCAAGGGACATCTTGGAATTTAGACATTTGGTGATCCTGTGACTACCTTCATGTAGAACAGTTAATCGTGTAATGCCTTTTAGGGTCTTATGTTCATCACCCCCTCCAAGGTATGATCTACTCGGTATGATCCTACCCAATCAGGTGGCTTTATTGCCCCCTTCTTATCTTTTAACTATCTTGGTTTACATTTTGACTACCTTATACAGAACTTGGTCCTCGACACTTACCTTTGAGGTAATCCTCCCTTTTCTCCATAATCACCTTCACCTGCATCCTTTTACCTATAATCTACCCACACCTATTAAACCTAAACCCACAACATGCCTAAAAACCTACAAACTCATTTTCATATTATTCCCTAGCTCATGGGAGAACTACATTACCCGAGGTCCCTTTTTTGCAGGGACTATGTAGGTAGCACTCCGAGGGCATGGGGCCCTTGGAGGTTAGCTCGGCCATTCTCTACCCTAAAACAATTCATCAACCATGCCTAACTCACCATTTACATCACATTTCACTTAGTTCCCCTTTTCTAACAAAATTGGAAATCAAGCCACATACATAACAAGTTGCTTACCATAGCATACATTTATTACACCTACCATTTCTCTATCATCACTATGCATAGATTATAAAACATTTCACATATGACCCATAGTATCATTCATTGCCAAAATAATGAATCATAACTAAACCTACTTTCAACTCAACCATGTCTAACCCAACCTAACTCAACCATGCCTATAACCTGACTCAATGCCATGCCTATGTGCCTATAACCTGACTCGATCCATGCCTAACCAAACCTAACTCAACCATGCCTACCCAACCTAACTCGATCCATGCCTATACCAAACCTGACTCAATCCATGCCTACCAACCTGACTCGATCCATGCCTATAACTTGACTCGATCCATGCCTAACCCAACCTGATTCAACCATGCCTAACCCAACCTGACTCGATCCATGCCTAACCAAACCTGACTCGATCCATACCTATAACCTGACTCGATCCATGCCTATGACCTATCTTGATCCATGCCTAAACCAACCTAACTCCATCATTCCTAACTCAACTAATTTTAAATCCACATTAATGTAACAAATCCATATCTCATCTAATACACTGCCATAAACCAATGTCTCATACACACATCAACAAATCATGCCTAAATACCATGAATCTCATCATATAAATCAATAAATATGTATCTTAATATACATGTCTATCTCATCTTTTCCATCATCTCAAAAATGTTGACACGCAAGTCGATATATATATATATATATATCATATATATAGAGTACAAAATGTCATTAGCACACATGCCGGTCTCATCCTATACAAAAAGAATGAATGAATCAATACACAATATCTTCGTCACGTAAGCCAATATATATAGTATATGCTATAATATATATACAAAAATCATGCTCGGTCTACATCCTCACTATCTTCGGCATGCAGGCTGGTATATGTGATAAAAAATACAACTACCTTCGGCATGTAGGCTGGCATATATATCCATAAATCACTAGTATACATCAAAAATCAGGTGACCGCATCTTAGGCATCTCACCGGATGTCCTCCATCTCTATGTCACCTACACCCTTGGCCTCCTATGTCCCTGTTGGCACATCACCTAGCTCTGGTTGTACACTAGTGGCCTCTCCCTGATCAGGGCCTCAGAGCTCGCTGACCTCATGTGCTCTCCACACTATGTGTGCGGGATCTCGTCCTCTCATTGGATGCCTGTTGTGCTATGTACTCTCTGTAGGATAGGAAGTCTATCCCGACCTCCATGAGTTGATCTTGATAATATCTCACCTCACCTAGGGAATCTCGTAACCTAGATATAGGCATAGTATATGGTGGTCCCATCGGTCTTGGCCCCTGTACCTTCCCTGTAGCGACCTGCCCTGCGCCAACCTATGAACTAGGACCAACTCCCTGTGCCTATGGTGGTGCCCCCTGTCCCTATGCCTGTAGTGGTGCCCCTACCCCTGTGCCTATATCTAGGCCTGTAAGGCCCCAATCTATGCCTGGGCTATGGCCAACTAGCCCTGTAAACCTACCACCTAATCCATTAAGGCTGCCACTTGACCATCTCTATCTCCATCTCCTCCATCTCCTTCACCTTCTCCCTCTGCCATCTGGGCCTACAAACTAGCCACCTGTACTCATAGCTCTGTCACCTTTGCCTCTCACCCCTCCAGCTGTGTCTGTAGTATACCTATCTGGGTAATCAGTGTCACTAGTTGCCCCTACAAGGCATCTCTCTGCATTGTAATAGTAGCTAAGTCAAGCTACCCTAGTCTAGGTGGTATGGCTCGTAACTGAGCCACCCACCACTGCCTGTACCTTTCTGTACATCTGGTGTCATCTATCTACCGATCCACTGGCTTCTCCTCCTCCCCTGTAGGCACTGTAGGCTATGGTAGAGGTAGAGGCCTCTCCATGTCATCTCTCTGATACTGTGGGAAGGACAGAGGAATATCCTGTACAAGCCAGAACTGTCGTCAAACCTTGTCTACCGGGATCATCTCATCCTCCCCGGCATGGTGACCATGTATCCACCTCTCTAGCTGGAGCTCAGCTAGCTCCTCATGCATGTTCCTATATGAGGGGAATCCCACATATGGCCTCCAGATAATGTCCACTCCGGAGAACCCCTCCAACAACTGCCGAAAATGGGCCACATCATATGTCGGCCCTATCCTGATCTCCACTCTCCTACAACCAGAACCCATCTCCTGTATCCCACCCACACACATCTCATAGGAAATGCATCTACTCGGGGCATCCCTATAGGTTGAACACAAACTATGTGCTCATAGGCCCAACAGTGTAGTATAAAGGTACAGCACAGGCTAAACCTGCACAGCCACCCATATGCTCACAACTCTCTGTATAGCTGCACCAAGAATGTTGGTGCCCAGGAAAAGCATGTCTCATGCACCATCATATCGTGGAGCACCCCCATCAATGAGTCAGGGAAAGTTTCCACCCTCTACATTTGGCAGTGCATAGCAGCACACTGCCTCCATCAATAGAATCACTAGCCTCGTCTCATCTGGATGGGCTAGGTACATCTCATGCCATAGCTCAAACTGGTGCTATGGAATCTCAGATCTGTCACCCCCTCACCAAAAACTATCCCGATCAGCTCCTCTGAGGCCTCAGAGGAGATAGAGTAAACTTGGGCACCCAATATGGGTAACCAAAAAATTCGAAACACGTCCTCCAGGGTGATAGTCATCTCACCTGTCGAAAGGTGGAACGTGTTGGTCACGGAGTCCCATCTATCGATGAGTGCTAACCATCAAGCTGGGCTACCGAACAACATGTTGGTAGCGCCGAATCCCACTCAAGCCCACTACCTCCACGTGTTGCAGCTCCAAAGGGGTCGCTAAGCCACGCAATGTCACCAGTAGAGGTGGAACCCTATCCCGCATGTGTAACTGCACTCTCCCCTACATCCAATCCAAGCACGACATTAATCCCTATTTTACCATGACCATATTCACCAATTATCATTACCCTCCACCCTATTTTTACCCTACCCATCTCAACCACCTAACCTACATCACTTTTGCACCCTTGTGCCTAAAATCCTGACCGGTACCGATTTATTCTAACTGACTTCGGTCACCTTTAAACCGGCATCGGTCACCTATTTGGTGACCGATACTGGTTCTACCCAACCGACGCTGGCCAAACTTGACTGATGCCGGTCACTATCGTGGAAAATTCTGTGACTTCCCAAACCCCCCTTTTCTATAAACCTCCCCCTACCCCCTTTTACCCCACCTACAATGACCTAAACTCCCCCTTAGACCCCTACCTATCCCACCTATACAATTTACTACCCTCCCCCCCTCTTTTTTCCCGTTATTCCCCCGTTATTCCCCCCATACCCACATTTAACTTTTTAACCACCCACAAAAACCCAAAACCCACAAAACCCTACAAACAACAAATACCAAAACTTCTAATCTATTTAATCACCAATGTAGCGTTGGGTGCTTACCTCGTCGTGCTACCGCCGTCTCAGATGGCACATCTGGCCACTATGCTGGTGGTCTGCCTGATCCCTCTCCAGCCTCTACCATCACCGAATATCTACTCATAACATTTAACCAATCAACTCTCTCACCCTAATCCCATGGACCTACTACTCACCAACCCAACCCTCGTCAAATCATACTGCCAGCTCACTGTCCCTGTTTCCTCCAGACACTTTTCTCTCTTTTCTCTCTTTTTTGTCATTTCTTCACTTCGCAAATAACAAATGAATAATAAAAATGTGGATTTTTTGTTTTTATAACCCACCCGACCTAACCGACGTCGGTTACCATTGACCGACATCGTTCACGTGCCCTACCTAACTATCGCCGATTTTCCTATACCGATGTCAGTTATCCATGACCGCCATCGGTCACCCTCACCTACACATTGCCCTTCCTTTCCCATTTTACCCCATCCTTTACCTTGCTTCTTTACCCCCATCCAACATTTACCCAACCCATTACCTTACCTTTCCTGACCTCATCACTTCCTACCTCCATTTGTCCTCCTTTGAGGACTTCTTATTCTTTTACCCCTACCTTGGCCTTACCTATGTCGTGACCTAGATATTTGGACCTGGACCATCGCTAGTGACCTTTGACCTCATGTGTTCGCTATACCTTATGGCATTGTTACCTGTGTTGATTGACCTAATGACCTTACCTAGCCTATTGTCATGACCGTTTATCCCGACCCTACCTTTGGTGTACCAGAAATACCTAAATTTTCCTGCACCTAACCTACATTGTGTTTTCCTAACCATATCCTATACCTTGGATACTGGATTCACTTCAACCTTGTTTAGATAAACCTATCGACCTTAGACGATGTAGAGTTTTCCTGCTCTTCAACCTGGTAGCATGCTGCAGTTTATACATGTGTGTGTGTTTGACTGTTGCTACCTTTGACCCTGACCCATTACCTAGATTTCCCGAGTAGACCTTTCACCCTTTTCCCCTGTACCCACCTACCTTTTCCTCACATTTACCTTTTATCAGACCACTTACCGCTTCAACCTACTACCCTCGTCAGTTCCTGGTTTGAGGGGGATCACCTTCACCCACACATGGGGCAACCACATCTTATTTTTGTTAGTGTGGCTTACCAATACAAGCTATGTAACAAAAAGGGGCAAAATGTAGACACTAAAATTAGGTCACACTCCCCTTTTATCCCTCGAACATATAAGCACCCTTTATTACATTTACCTAACCATGACCCCCCTTCACCCCACTAATATTAATTTAAATTAAATTAATGCATTATCGTCACTATATTTATTATTTAAATATCTTATTTAAATAATATCCACACATACACTTCACTTAGACACCTCATCAAGCCAACTCAACCTAAGACCTATTCTTAGTAAGTTGTCATAACTAACTAAGACTTACCCAAACCCTAAAAATCAATGCCTACATTCCCTCTAACCACATTCTCGCATGCTCACAAGAAGCTCCCAGTCTAATCCGTGGGATAACGACATGAGATCCAAGGAAATCGGGAGGATCTCCATAGTTTAGTAAACCTAGGAAATCCTGCCTTGACCGACATCGGTTACCCCTAACCTATCACCAGTTAAGCCAGACCGCCATCGGTTACCCCTTTTAACCCCTAAAAAACCTTATTCTCAAGGTTAGAAGGTTGGAAAATATTAGGAGAAATTTGACGAGAAAGAACACATCTCAGAGAGATAACGCATCTTCAGAGAGTACAAATTCCAGTGAAAACTTACATCCAAGGAAGGAGATTGTGCATCTTCTCCTACACAGCCATCCCAGCCATGATCTGATCTATCCAAGAAAAGAGGAGTGTACATGCAGCCCATGCAAAAGATTTTCTTCAGTTGGTGATCACTTGCAACCTTCAAACCCATCATCAGCACCTCCATCCCTCACACACAGATCATTCAGGAATGGAATCCAAGTAAGTATAACATCATACTTTCCTGGTTTATTTCACTTCATCATCATTTTATCATTCATTGTTTACCTTGCCCCCTATTGACCTTTTCCACATTTTCAACCTCCATATACCATTAAAACCTCGTAAAATCCTACTCCAGTCACCCAATACCTCGTCTCAACCCACCAAAGTCCTTTGTGCAATCACAAAGGAGACCAAAAGCTTGTTCTGTGACATTTCCAGATCTCACAGTAACCGGCACCGATTACACCTAACCGCCATCGATCACCCCTGACCGACACCGGTCTCTGTATTTTCCCACACATCCTAGAATAGAGACCTACCCACCTAATTTCATCTCACCCTCATTCACCTGTGATCTACCCGAGACCTCTATCAGGACCTGCAGAGACCCAAAACCAATCATTTGACCTTTGGATTCTATTTTAGCTTAGCCTGTTAGATTAGATCTATTTTCCTTATTGTGTTTTTAAGTGAGATACCTAAATCATTTTAAAATAAAAATAGGATTTACTTTGTTTACATCATTAAATTGTTTAAAATAGTGGACTGACAGCCATCTAGGAAGTATCATACTTCCTGGATCTAGCATACGCTAGGAAGTTCACTGCCCATATTGTTTAATTCCTTCTGGTGGTCTTGTTTTCATTATAGGTAGTTCCTCCTAGCCAAAAGGAAGCTCTCACGATCAGCTATGGATATGGAAGTCATACGTGCACAATAACCCATCAACCAACATTTGAACAGGTATTCCTCCTATGCCAGTTACCCTATCTGTTTCGTCAACACTTCAAATAAACGATCTAAGAAACAGGTGAAATAGAAGGAGCAATTTAAATTCTTAGTTGTAAATGCAAATGGGAGTTTGCAACATGGCCCCATCTCTCCATTCACCAATTTGAACTTTGCAAGACTGAAATGTTGCATTATTGCAAACTTCACTTGGTCCCAGAAAACTGTGGGTAACTCATGTGAAATGCACCATTCATTCTCAAAGGCCTTGTGCAGTCTATCTTACCATTTGTTAATCCTTTCCTTGTAAGTACTTGTGATGGAGCCATCACAAGTGAACCCTGTGAAATGAATTGCGGGTAATGGATCTACTGGTGGGTAGACCCACATATTCCCTTCAATCCCATCTAGAACACCTATCTCCCAGAATAGGATCAAGAGGAGGATATAACCCCATGCAATCTTTACTTCTTCCTCTTTCTATAGCTTCACCTCCTCTATTATACTATCTGCAACATAGTGGGCTAGATTGTAGTGTGCCCTTTTTGAGATTCTATAGGCCACGTACATGAACCTCTTATTTATATCAATCCAAATCTCTGACGCACCCAATTGTCATCATTACCAATGCTAGAATTATAATCTCATGAAGCATGAAAAAAAACATGTTGTTCAAACCCTTATCAATCTTCTTCACGTTTGGATTAGGGACATATAATATTTTTGACTACTCAAGAACCTTATGCAGTAGGCATGAGATTTGGATACCTGTGAAGGTAAATCTTTTCTATTTTATCATGAAACCCTGAATCATACTTTAATAGCCCTCTCATCACACTATACAACTCTCTTAATACTTTTACTTTTCCTCCTCTAACCTCGTAAGTCTTCATCTTTCTGAATCACCATCACTATTGATCAAGAGCAAAACACTCCAATTCTTTCATATATAATTGAAAATATACCCTTACTTGAAGCCTCAAACCTTTTCCATCCTCTAACTTATGAGCTAAGATGATTTTTTCAAAAATTTAGCTTCAAAATCCTTTGTTTGACCTTTCAAAATTGAGTTTCCATGTAAAATGCTCATTTTCTTACTTAATGAATGGGATTCCTTGTTGTTATATCAAGAATTCATCTTGATCACTATACCACTTGTCTAGAGCTCAAGTCATTGAATCCCCCTATCATGAAGATATCTTACACTCCTTCTCACACCTGTAGATTCTCTCTTCTTTTTCATTTTATACCATTAGCAGCTTAGATCATCATACCTTGTCCACCATTTAACATTGTCGCTCCTTATACACACTGTCACAAATTCTAAGAAATGCACACATTTTCATGATTCAAAATCACTTATATCCTTTAGTATAACATGTCTAGATGATGTGAACAAAAATTTAGCACTAATCTCAACCATTTACTCCTTCATATCTTAGTTTCCATGTGTATCGTTTACAAATACTGTGAGAGCATAGTTTAGGGTAGTGAGTCCTCCAAAATCAACATACTTTGCCTTCATGACCTAAAGATTGGTCATGCTTACTGAATTATCATCACCAAGCTTACCGAGTGCTTAAAATCTTGATTTGGAACACTGTATGGTAAATTCATAGTCGCAAGCCACCTTAAACTTTCACTCAAGCTCATTGAATTTGACTAATTGTTTTAATACTTTACTAGCATTGTACTGATCAAACTATCTCTTGACCACCTTAGTTATCTTCATACATACCTAGAATTCATTCCACTACCTTGTAATTTCATGACATAAGTCTTCAATGTCATACATAGACCTATACTAATGTCTAGACCACTTACAACACTTCTGTGGAAGAATGAGTGCATATAGACTCACGATGACATTTTACCACTTCAATGACATTATAGAGGCTTTATACACATCAGGGTATATTCAAAAATACATAGTGCATGATAGGTAACTCAACACCTCTCAATACATTAATTCAAAGCTTGAATTCATAGCTCCAGAGATATATACCTTCTTAATGGTTCAAAGGCACACTAGGACAAAGACACAATATGAGCACTGAAGACTCTGCAGATAAAAAGCCCAACTACTGTGCAAGACACCATATAGTATTATTCTAAGATCTTATCATATTTTGATAAGATAAAATCATTTCAAGCCCATTTTGACACTTTAACCATGACATTTGGGATAGGAACTCAGACTTTTGATTAGACATTTCTCTCAAACCCTTGAGACATAAGACATATCCTAAGAATGCACTCTTTATGGATAGATGATAACATATAATTGTGAAAAACCCTTCTTAGACTCAGGATATCAAATTTAATAGGTATCCAAAGGGACTACTCAATGTCTTGACCAAACTTCTCAATGAGATCATAATACTGAAACTGTGTTCACAATCCAAGAGATGCACTTGAAACACTGATTTCACAAGTTTGGTTCAAAGTGACACATGAACAACATTTCAACCAATTTTCATCCTTTAACTTATAACCTATGCTTAGACATATTCAATATAGTCATTCATGACACAAATACTATGAGTACACTCTACATGAGTTCAAGAACACTTATATGCAAGCTACTGAGATTAATGATCATCCTGACTCATTCATACTGGTAGTTTTGATATGAAGATGGAGATTGAGGGAATTCAGTTAGACATCACAGATCATAGAAAATTTGACTATACAATTTGATGACACTTCTTGACTTAAAGGAGCTCTTCACATCACACCAAAACCTTGATATGCATCATAACTTAGATCTCAGACAACATACACAATACACACTTTTATGCTTTAAAAAGAAACAACACAAAATACTTTAAACTTATCTTCATGACTAGCTATCTGAGCCTTAGAAAAATATTTGAGAGATTAACATACATTACAATCTGAAGAAGAAAATCACTTGACGAAGACAACTTCTCCTCACTCCAGAGCTTATTTTAAAAGTATATGCCTTCCAGAAGCCTAGAGAAGGCATATTGAGTCTTGTACAAACTTACAACAACATGAAGTCATCAAAACTATATGATGACTCCATCTTCTCTTTCCTTGTACTTCCATTCTTACTAACCTTATTAGTTACAACTCTAGGTGTAATAACTTCATTTCTTGATCTCTCATCTTCTATTTGAGTGCCTGATAAGCATAGTTCATACACTTGTTCCAACATTATTTGAGGTAAAATTTATTCATCCTTTGTACTAGAATTATTTCCATGTTTCTTACCTTCATCATCACCTATTGATATCTCATGTGAGTCAGTTTATCTTGATACTATGTTATCTTGATGTTCCTCTTCAATTACCTGAGAAACACCCACTGAAGGCAACAAAACACCCACTCAGCTGATTTAGCAAGATGCCACTTGCAAGGCTAAACTACCCTTGTGTCCCAAGCACCCACTTAGGAAATATAGACTTACAATTTCACAGTTTGATCATATAGTTTCTTGTTGCTATATAAACTGATCATGATCACCTTGCTGGCTCTCCATTCAACAAATCATAATTCACCTATTTCTTTGAGTTTACATAACCTATATTTCACCTCCTTTGTTTTAGTGTCAAAACTCACACAATGTACTGCCCTTTGATCTCAAACCTCTGTTCTTTATCAGTCCTCTGTTATCATTTTTATATCTTTCACTAATAACACTTTACTATGTTGCACACTTGACAATCATACAGCTTTGTCATGTTATTCTTCACCTTGAACCTATATTATCAGTCATATTAAGCATGTACTCATACTTTCATCTCTTTATTATTTCATTTGTATATCTTCAAGGCATTCATTTCAAATTTCATGCATCTTCTTATCCTTGTCATAACTATCTTGTATTACATTAGGAATCTTTGTATCAAAATGGTTTCTTTTGTCTCTCTTAGTTGATTCCTTTGACCATATTTGTTTTTCACTTCATATTTCCTTTTCTTTCTACGATCTTCTTGCTGCTAGGTAAATTTTGTTATGTATCTGTTACCTTACCTCAATCTTCTTTATCTAGATAAATATTTGTCCATGCTTCTTTTTATAGTACCATTTCTATACACCAATTTCACTGAGTTTATCATGTCTATATTCACTACATTCAAAACTTTTATTTTCTCACCCATCAAACTATGCACTGCCACCACTCCTTATGCTAGCTCAATCTTTTCTTCTCATATACCTTCAACATATAATCATCTATATATAATCTGCTTCAACTAAATTGAGATATCTTAAAAAACTTGTCTCTTCATATTATTCTTCAAGCTAAGCAAGCAACCAAAGAGCTTGTAAATATCTTGGGTCTCTTGAGCTTCACTATGAGTTCAATTTGCATTGAGACAAACTTTCCTGAGACTTTCCAACTTCATAACAAAGTAAGGCACTTGGTAACTTGGAGGACTTTGTGTGATTAGACCTTTGCATGCCTGTTTGAGCCTTCAAATTAAGAGCATTTACACTTTGATTTTCCTCAACCATATCTGAGCATTTAACCATGTTTCAAGAGGCTCTTAAACATCTTTCATCAAGAACCTTCCATTGAGCTAGGCTACAGAGCTCTGCACAGTTTGTTCATACTTTGAGAGAAGAGGACATTTCCATAGAACGTTGAATGGAGGAAGTTCAAGCAAGAATAGAGGCTACACCATCTTGTTCAACCCTAAACCAACTTGAATCAACAAATAATTGAACATCATTTGCAAAGAAAGGAATTGGAGAGAGTTTAATTCACTATTTTCCTGTCAAAAGTGGACTGTGCACGTTTTGAATATACTCTGATTATGATTTCTCCTTCTGCACTTGATCATTTTCCACAACTCCTTTTGTAAAAGTTTAGAAATATATTTATAGAGATCCTGTTCAAATTTAGTTATTTTTCGTTGGCTATATTCAAAGAACTGAGAAAAGATTTCAATAAAAAACCCTAAATCAGGGAATATACCAGTTGCAGACCCGAGAAGGGTAAAAGGAAAATTTCTTACACAAAATATTATGAAATTCAAAACTCTAATTTTCTGTGGGCATTAGGAAGATGGAACGTTCATTTTCAATCAGTATTGAATCAAGATAAACTCTGATGCTGCTTATATAAATGACTGGTATGAGGCAGAGAAGAGAGAAAAAACTACACAGTCACACTTTTTGAGTAAGAACACTTAGTGAGGAGCCCTAGATACCTTCACAAAGGGAAATACCTACTTTGATTTGATCTTGCAAAAACCATAAAAGTTTTAAAGCACTCCCTCAAACATGGATTTCACACAACACATCTCAGAACAAGCTTCAATTAGATTACCAACTCCTTTAAACAACTTTGGAGTACCAACATTAAGCAGTACACCACTTTCACTCTTATCACATTATATTATTATTATTGATTATTGATTATTATTGCATCATAAATATGTTCTTAATCCCTCTTTTATGACTGTTATAGTGCAATAATACCCGACTTTAGTTGTGCAATCATTGAATGAGATGGAGGATGCAAGTTGACCCATGATAGCTTCTTCAAAAACCATTGAGGGAAGATAGAAAACATGTACCAAGTTCCCATCAAGCTCCAAGTGCTTGTATAACCTTGAATATTACTTTTGAAGAGAAAAACTAACAAACTCATAGAAGTAATCCTTTGAGAAGAGAAGTCATTAGAAGCACTGGCTGGGATTGGAGACTTGAACAACAAACCATGACCCAAGAGGTATGAAAAAACATCAAAAAATCTCCAATACATATTTCCAAGGCTCAAACTCTCATTTGATTTCAAGATTTACCTTTTTCTCCTTTCTATTCAAAACACAGTCCATGAGAGAGGAAAAATGCTCCACTAAAATGCCCATATCTTTTCAATGAGAATTCCAAATGACTTGAAGAGTTTTTGCACTAGTTCATGCTTGGAATACTCTTTAAAAATTCCTTCTATGATTTATCGGAAGGAGGCACTATATTTTTACATGTGACTGCTAAGAAGCCATGCAACTCAAAATGAGCTTTTCAATAGACTAGTTTTTCAAAAAATTACACAACTTGCTCATATTAACCTCCTGAGGACTTGAAATTTTGCATGAAGAACAAGGAAACATTCTTCCATCATCTCCCATGATTTTTTTGATAGGAATAGGTCTGAAATTGTCTAACCTATCTCATTTACATGCAAGAACAATTGAGTTCCCAAAGGGCAAATTTGGCTAACATTTGAATTTTTCTTCAGGACCTAGAATAAGCTTTATTTTTGCTCAAATATGCCATGGAAAAAATTTCTAGGCTTCTTCCATGCTCTAATGGTTTTTTCATGACCTATACATGGTTTTTTCATGACCTATACTATCCTTTCATATCCCATTAGACTCAATAAATGGGCCTAAATGAATTAGTTTGACCCGAGACTTCCATGAACTGACCTGATACTCACTGCAAGAGCTTGTTATCATACTTATACCATCACACATGAACTGTATCACAGCTAAACCAGCCATATCTGCAATGCCCATGTGTCCATTGGACTCCTGCCTCACCAACCAAGCCTGCAGAGCACTCCGTTGCTATCAATGCCACTTGACATCAATGACAAAACCAATGACCATAGTTCAACACCAAAAGATACTCTTTCTCTCCATGTATCATCCCTAACCCTATGGTTACATTAATAACCATACCCCTATAACGGAACGAGCCCGTTAAGGCACATGTTCCCACAAATAGATGTATTAGTGACCTCTAACTTGGAAAGAGAAACTGTTAAAAACATGTATAAAAATAGAAAGTGTAAAAAATTAGGTGTATACATGCATTGTTAAAGAATAATAAATATGCTTCATACTAGTTGGAGCAAATCAAACCACAAATATTTCATGTCAAAGCCAATCAAATGCATGAGAAGGTTACATTATTGTTATTATAAACACAAGGGGTACTGAACTATATGAGATTTTTACTATTGTTGGTCCATCTTTTGTACTTAGTGGATTGTTTTTAAAAGATCACTCTATATATAATGTTCATATAACTTCATTATATGTAATGTTGAGATATATTCTTTTTTTTTGTACTTAATTAGTTATTTTGATAGCATTTTTTGTTTGTATTATTGATGTTTGTGATTGCTCAAATCTGTTTTTTTTTCTAGATTTTATGTTGTAAATTAGATTATTTACTATTAACATTACGATCAATAACTTTAACACTATTTGTGGGTTGGTTTATAATTTTCTACAATTTTTCTTCACCATGAGGAACTAAGGAGTTCCCCCAACATTAATCTACTAGTTTTTATTTTAGTGAAATCGTTTTCCTTGTGGAACTAGCCAAGAGTTTTTTTCAAGTGATATTCTCAAATTATGTGGTTTTAGGATTGGAATTGGAAGCAAGTGTAAATGAGATTAATGTAAATTACAATCTTAGATAACAATGTATTTCTGATTCGAATGTCTATGGTTTCCTTGAATTCTTTAGGTAAATTAACTTCTACACACCTTTTTTTGAGGTTGAGATGTTTATAACTTGGGATTTTTCTGATAGAAAACACCCTAATGGTTTAATGAGATTGTCATTATATACCCAAAAGAGTGAGGGAGACAGAGGAACTCAATGTACGTTAGGACTGCGAGCTTGGCTTTCTTTAACACTTGTTTTTTTTTTCCAATTTAAAAACACCAGAAGGGTATTGAAGATAAATCATAGACCATGATTTTCAATGACCTTATAGCGATTGATAGTAGAAATAGTTGAATTCACCATGCTGAATATAATTTTAGCTTTCATGGCACATTTTAGGTATGCCAAAAATGGGTCCCTACCATAGACAAGCCTGAAAGGGTACCCATGTACAAAGAGGTAATATCTTAGAAAGAAGAAGAAGAGAGAAGAAGAGGGAGACAAGAGGAATGCAGAAGATGCCATGGACGGATCTGAACTCTACAGCTCTACGATGTCTCGCAAAAAAATGTCGATGATGAGATCCTCTGCCTCTGGACTGAAGAAGAGCCACCTGCAATGAACTGTGTGCTTGCCCTTAGGAAGGACATAAATGATGTGCTGGAAGTCTGCCCACTCCACAAAGGAAACTGAAGGCAACAACACGAAGAACTCTGAGTTTGGTGCACTGAAGTGTGACATAGGTCTAGCGAGTGAGTGCCAAGGAACTGAAGGTAATGCCATGTGCGTAGAACTGTCAGAGTGAAAAAGAGGAACACCCGCAGAAAGGATGTCCAAGTGATGTGAAGGGAACAAAACATCCTCCATAACAAAAAAGGGATCCACAAGCAAGGCTGGATCAATGAAGGTCTCCGGAAAAATGGAAGTGGTAAAAGTCCCAAAATGGGCACTCCCAACAACGGAGATGATGAAATCCTTTGAAACACCTGTAGATGGATGAGGGACCTGTAGAGCATACTATGTGAAAAGACGACTAAGGTCAGCAAGATACTTGTCCTAATGAGGGGGCTTAACAAATAGAAGAGCGATGTCAGATAGGTATGAGTCATCCAATGAAGGTAAAGGAGTGAAGTGGGCCTCACACATTGAAGGTGGAAAAGAGGCGGGTGTGATGACTGCATGAGACTGAGTAGGAGACTGCTCGATATTTGATGAGATGTGGGATGTGTAAACACTCTCTGGAATAGTGAGAGAAAGAGGAGAAGAGTCCTCTGTAGTACTCTTGACATCAGAATAGGGTGCACAATCCTCGTCATCAGAAGTAGAACCAAGCGAGCTTGTGTCAGTGGAACTGTCATCACATGAAGAAGATGAGACAACTGAATCAGTAGCAGCAACAACGACGACAGTATGTGAAGGAACTGACCCAAGCAATAAGGGTAAAAGATCCTTGTGGGCGGGTGAAGTAACGTTCCATGGAAGCACGCCAAGATGAATAGTTCCCTCTCCCGGTGAGAAGTGGAGGAGGCTGTAAAGCGATCCTACGATGCTCAAGTCTGAAACAGAACTCTCCATGATGAAAAATGCAAGATGCACAAAAGCAAGACGTCGGACTCGGCCGATAATGTGTCTATGTGTGTAGGCCCAAGAGTACAGTCAACCCCCCCAAAAATGTGGCTCTTTATAAAAGTAGTGCGTTTACAAAATAGATAATCCCATCATGTAGAATACGAAAAAACATGCAACTTTGACTAAATAAGTGCTCAGATCCGAGCAACGAGTCAAAAGTTATAGCAAAAAACAATTCCTGTAACTGATGAGAAAATGCTAATAAGCCTGCAAACGGATTAAAAAAGTGCATGAAACGAGTGCAAAGGGTATCATGTGGGTACTCGTTGGAAATGACATCAAATTTCAGGCATATTTTGTTTTTCTTGTGAGGGGGAATTAGCCTCCTGCCAACCTTGGACCTCGCCCTCCGTCTTCGACAAGCGTAGGAAGGTCAAATTACAAGAAAAAAATAGCCTTGAAATAATACAATGCCAAGTGAATGTTTTTTGACCTTAAAACATTAAAAAAGTGTTTGTTTTAACCTACCAAACAAAACTAAAAGGGAAGTGGGCCCACGTTGACCGAGCTTGGAGAGAATGGAAGCCCATGTAGCTGTTGTTCCCACGTCCAAAAAGCAGTCCAACAGACCAGTCCCACGTAGCTGCTATTCCCACATCCAAATAGTTGAGGAAATGGTCAAAGAAGAAGCTTTTAACAAGGTTGAGGTGGAAGAAAAATGTTGAGTGGTGTTGTAGGTGTGAAACGGCTAGACCACGAACAGAGCTGGAGCGGTACAAAAGTTGAACAACTGAGTGTCACATGAGGGGATGGAAGGCAACATTGTTGGTGATCAGAGATGTGCGTTTCAGGTTGTAACATTTCCAATGCAAAAAAAAACATAGGTGACAGGATAGAGATCGATGATGTAGATCAGAACAAAACTTTGAACCAGAGGATTGAGGATGAAGGACGCCTAGTTGCCAAGAAGGGTCTCATTTGAGTGTCACAGCTAAGTCCAGTGCAAAGGATGAACAATGAACCAATGCAAGCTCTCAACATGAAGCTACAGATGAGCCATCGAGCCAAGGGACAAAAAAATCTGAGCCCAAACAGGATCCACGAGCACTAGTTGATCAGTCAGAACGGTCACCACAAGCCATCATTGGTGATGAGACAAATGCAAATCGGGTGTAGTTACCAAATGAGTTAGGGAAGCTCGGTTTAACAGTGCAAAAACGTGCAAGGTTGGAATGGTGAGGGCCAGAAGGATCCAAAAAATAGCACAAGCACACAGGCCAAGGATTCAAGCGTAAACCAAATGCAAAACTCGAGAGGGTGAAGACCATGCACGACTGAGCTGTTCTAGGAAATATGACAAGAAAGCTGAAGTGTTGTTCGCAGGCCCGAGTTGAAGGAGAGCAACGTGCAGCCAAGCAGGGTCTGAACAACATGCACCAACAATTATGAGCACGGTGAAGCATGAGCAGATCAAATGAAGAGCGAGCTATCAACCTTCAAACCTGTAATATGTTGAAACCTGAACACTGCAAAATGCCTCCAAAGCACGCATGCAAGGCCATTGAGCACTTGAAGAGCACAAACACCCAAAAAATACACCCACAAGAATCTCAAAATATGTAAGTAGATCACATGCAAAAGTAAGAGCTTGCACAAGCAACTACACTATGGAGCAACGATGGTGAGCAACGTGATTCTGGTCCCCATGCTCTGATACCAGATGTTCAACTTTTGAACCACTCCAGCTCTATTCGTGGTCTAGCCATTTCACACATGCAACACCACTCAACGTTTGGTATAAGAGCCAAGCAGTTAAGTGCGCCAACTCTAGAGTAGTGTGGTGATGGGCGACCTCCCATGAAATTCCCGGTGTCACTGCCTCCTAATGTTGTTGGGGAAATTAGGTGTATACCCGGCTCCATTGTGCGGGAGAGTGTTGGCATAGCAGCTGGTTAACACGATGAGATCCCTCTCCACCATCAGTTTGAGATTTTGGTGTGATGACAAGTCATGCATTTCTGATACCAGGAAGTTAAGCGTGCCACCCCTAGAGTAGTTTTGGGATGGGTGACCTCCTAGGAAATTACCGGTGTCACTTCCTCTTAATATGTCATTGTGCCTGATTGAGTGTATACCTAGCTCCATCATGCAGGAGGGTATTGGCGTAGTAACTGATTAACACGATGAGATCCCTCTCCACCATGAGTTCGAGCTTTTGGTGTGATGGAAAATTGTGTAGCTTTGATACCATGAAGGAGTGTAGGACAAAGACCTGGAAGGAATTCATGTGCATCAAATAGTTGCACTTCACCAAAGTGTAGGAGTTGCGAGATTAAAGCAAGCAAGCTTTGTAAAGCAATGTGCATGCATATGAGAGCTCAAGATTCGAAAAGTGGAGTGGAATGGAATCCTTAGCTTAGCGTGTATTGGATTATCATAGATCAAAAGAGGTGGTGTATATATAGGGGAGTGAATGTGTAACTCCCATGTTAGAGAAGATTCCTCCATAATGGAGAAGAGGAGCTACTTTCCCAAATGGGAATGTAACTCCTATGACACACTTACACATATGACAGATTCTGTAAGAGAATCTTTCATAACTAAGATGGAACCTAGATCCATGTCCACCTAAGTGAGATGACTCACCTGGTGAGGTGGAATAACACTAAATAAGTGAAGAAAAATGCCACCTACACCAACAAGCGCGTTGGCACATCACTCAGATAGATCTGAGCACTCACTTGAAGCACACAAGGGTACCCAGTCCCTCTTTTATGGTAGCTTTCTCAAGGAGTTAGCATAAGAAACACACGTATAATCAAGATCTATAATAACCATTCAAAGGTAAAGCATAAACAGTTATAGATCACAACCATATGCAAGAATGAAGTAAACAAGAATCAAGATTAGGTTTACCATGCAAAATCCAGCAATAGAGGTGTTCATAAAAAGAATCCATCCACATAAGTCCATTGTATTAATCACCATAAAACACAGAAACTGAATACATACATAAGAGTATCATCATAGGTCATGCACGCTCATAAACCAACAACCTAAATCTACTACAAAACCCATTCTCTCCAAACCGTGCAAATCAATACATATTTATAGATAGCGGGAACTTTCCATTCACTACTCATGCATTCTCCAAAAATATCCCACATGCTAGTAATAGCCATGTGTTCATTACATGCCAACTACAAGCACATGCGAGCTCACTAATAATAGATTATCTTCTATTATAAATTATAGATCTAATCCTATTAATAGCCCGATCTCTGCATGACATTTTAACTTCCTTCATATGAGATCCATCTCAAAATAGAATTTTCTTAAACTACAAGTCTCCATGTTCTATTCTTATCTCCAAAACCTTTCTTAGCCATTGCTCCAACCCTTTATTCTTCCAATCTTGCTCATGGATCAAAATGTAACTAAGTATGGAGTACAATTTGTTTGGGCACGAGCCTTCGCACATTGTCTATTTTACTTTCGTGTCTACTTCCATGCCTAACTCCCGCATGTCAACATTCATCATGCCACTTATACTTAGTATCCTTTTTAGGTGTCCAACATTACCCCACACTAGCTAGATTGCTACCCCAATAATTCTTTGACCACTAAGTATAAAAAGCTTCATGGAGGCAAAGTTTATAGAAGTAAAAAATGTAAATCATCCCAAAAACCCTCAAGGTGCCTGGAGGATCTCAGGGAACTCTGTATCTACTTTATCCTTTAGCTTCTTCCACTCCTAAAAATCCTTCAATGCCTTGGTGATGCCTCCACAATATCCGACACTTGGTCTTGTGTTATCTCATCAACTCTAATCTTCAGATCCTGAATGATCACCACTAGCTCTGTGCAAGCTACCTCAAAAAAATCCATGTGTTCTAGTATGGAATTCTGGAACTTTCCAATCTTGAACTCAAGATTCTCATGCTTTATCTTGATTTTAATCCTTTTGTGTGGTGGTCTTAGTAATTAGTTGAGTGCACTCAATCTTGTTGGTGGGGAAATTCTCTTGTATTTCTTTCAGAACTACCTCATCCATCATTCTAGCCTCAATAAAAGGCTCACACTTTCTGCATTGATTGAAGCCCATATCCATCCATGTATTTACTTCCTTGAGTTGGGTGAGAAAGCCTTCCAACTTAGTGATCTGGGATTCAAATGTTATCTTGTTGTTATCCTTTTCCTTGGTGAGCTCTTCATCAGATGGTCTCATGCCCTTTTGAATATTAACCAATAATATTCCCACCAAGTCCTCAATATACTCCATCTTATCACCATAGTCTGTTTGCACATGACTAACTAAAGATGAACATTGTGCAAAAATATTCTTAACTTGTGCGCTGACCCTATCATATGATTCCTTTGTCTTAGCCTGTTTTACCTTCAAACCCTTGCGCAATCATTCTATTTCTTTTTCCTTCTCCTTTTTATCCACTACTAAGGTGTGAATAATGGCGAATGAGTCCAAATTTATCCTTACCACTTCAGAGGATAATTTGTACAACACATTGCATGATTGCTCATCAATCAAGTGGTTAGGGTCCAACACTTTGTATGTCGCTCGTTGTTTACTCTTCAAGTAAATAGTATTGATTACATGATCATTTACCTCAAAATTTGGCTCCTCGGAGTGATTGTGCAGGTTCGAGCTCAGCATATTCTTTGTTCTAGATACCCATCCATCTTGATCTAATAGTTCCCACACATGTAGTTTGTCAGTGGCTAATACATTGTTGAAGCGCATACGAAGAACCTTTGAAGGATCATCAATATAGTCCATATGTGGGGACCTTGGGGTCCACCACTTCCTTTGCGCCTTCTTCTTTGTTCTCTGTTTCTTCAGGGTAGTAGTCCTAGTACCTGTTCTAAGTCCCTTGTCCTCCTTGATCACAAAAGTATCACCTTTTATTCCTCTCCATGCTCTTAAGGCTACACATAACTACTCTCCCTCATCAGACCCTTATCTTTCTCTTCATTCATGGGATCTTTATTTTTCTCATGTGCCACAACATCTACTTTCTCCTTAGCCCGCTTCTTGTGCTCTTCAAATTCTTGTTCCAACTCTTCACGCAGGGAAGCACCTACCTTTTCCAAATCTTCTTCTTCGCTGGTTTTTGTCTCAGAACTAGATATTACTTTTGCCTTAACGCACTTATCCTTTTCTTTCTCCACACTACCTTGTTGAGAGGTCCCAGCACCTCCACTACTATTCCTGTGAATATAAAATGTTCTCTTACGGGAAGTTTCAAACTTCCCTTATTCTTCACCTCCTTCTTCTTCCTCATGCGCCTCTTCCTCCTGGACTACCTTGATGGGCGGCACTAGTTTTCCCCTTGGCTATGGAAAAGTGGAGTCTTTGACCTCCACTTAGACCCCTCCTTGAGTCTTTGGGTGAAGTTGTACAAATACCCTATGAATAAATCCTTTGATTGTCACATTTATCTGCGGGTGCAGATCCAAAAAGTTTGGCTCCAAGACGTCCAAGTATGCAGGTCTGGAGTCATATCTATATGTGGTGCGTAAGGTGTGTAGATCAGAATCCACCTTATCTATGTCATATGTCAACTTTTGTGCATCTTTCAATATGTTGAAGGAGAAATTTAAATTCTTAGTTGTAAATGCAAATGAGAGTTTGCACCATGGCCCCATCTCTCCATTCGCCAATTTGAACTTTGCAAGACTGAAATGTTGCATTATTGCAAACTTCACTTGGTCCTTAAAAACTATGGGTAACTCATCTTAAATGCACCATTCATTCTCAAAGGCCTTGTGCAGTCTGTCATAACATTTTTTAATCCTTTCCTTGTAAGTACTTGTGACAGAGCCATCACAAGTGTACCCTGTGAACTTAACTGCGAGTGACGGATCTATTGGTGGGTAGACCCACATATTCCCTTCAAGCCCATCTGGAACACTTATCTCCCAGAATAGGATTAAGAGGAGGGTGTAACCCCATGTAATATTTAATCCTTCCTCATTCTATAGCTTCACCTCCTCTATTATAGTATCTGTAACATAGTGGGCCATATTGTAGTGTGCCCTTTTCGAGATTCTATAGGCCACGTACATGAACCTCTTATTTATATCAGTCTAACACTTCGACGTGCCCAATTTTCAGCATTACTAATGCTAGAATTATAATCTCATGAAGCATGACTAGAAACATGGTGTTCAAACCCTTATCAATCTTCTTCACGTTTGGATTAGGGACATATAATATTTTTTACTACTCAAGAACCTTATACAGTGGGCATGAGATTTGGATACCTGTGAAGGTGAATATCTTCTATTTTCTCATGAAACCCTGAATCATACTTTAATAGCCTTCTCATCACACTATACAAGTCTCTTACTACTTTTACTTTTCCTCTTTTAACCTCGTAGGTCTTCATCTTTCTAAATCACCATCACTATTGATTAAGAGAAAAACACTCCAATTCTATCATGTATAATTAAAAATATACCCTTTCTTGAAGCCTCAAACCTTTTCCATCCTCTAACCTCATGAGCTAAGATGATTTTTCAAAAATTTAGCTTCAAAATCCTTTGTTTGACCTTTCAAAACTGAGTTTCCATGCAAAATGATCATTTTCTTACGTAATGAATGAGATTCCTTGTTGTTATATCAAGAATTCACCTTGGTCACTATACCACTTGTCCGGAGCTCAAGACATTGAATCCCCCTACCATGAATATCTCTTACACTCCTCACACCTGTAGATTGTCTCTTGTTTTTCATTTTATACTGTTAGTAGCTTAGATCATCATACCTTATCCACCATTTAACATTGTAGCTCCTTATACACACTGTCACAAACTCTAAGAAATGCATACATTTTCATGATTCAAAATCACTTATATCCTTTAGTATAACATGTCTAGATGATGTGAACAAAAATTTAGCACTAATCTCAACCATTTACTCCTTCATATCTTAGTTTCCATGTGTACCATTTACAAATACTGTGAGAGCATAGTTTAAGGAAGTGAGTCCTCCAAAATCAACATATTTTGCTTTCATGACCTCAAGATTGGTCATGCTTACTGAATTATCATCACGAAGCTTACCGAGTGCTTAAAATATTGATTTGAAACACTGTATGGTAAATTCATATTCGTAAGCCACCTTAAAATTTCACTGAAGCTCATTGAATTTGACTAATTTTTTTCATACTTTACTAGCACTGTACTGATCAACCTATCTCTTGACCACCTTAGTTATCTTCATACATACCTAGAATTTAGTCCACTACCTTGTAATTTTATGACATAAGTCTTCAATGTCATACACAGACCTATACTGATGTCTAGACCACTTACAACACTTTTGTGGAAGAATGAGTGCATATGGACTCACGATGACATTTTACCACTTCAATGACATTATAGAGGCTTTATACACATCAAGGTATCTTCAATAATACATAGTGCACTACAGGTAACTCAACACCTCTCAATACATTACTTCAAATCTTGAATTCATAGCTCTAGAGATATAGACCATCTTAATGGTTCAAAGGCACACTAGGAAAAAGACACAATATGAGCACTGAAGACTCTACAGATGATAAGCCCAACTATTGTGCAAGACACGATATAATATTCTTCTGAGATCTTATCAAATTTTGATAAGATAAAATCATTTCAATCCCATTATGACACTTTAACCATGACATTTGGGATAGGAACTCAGAATTTTGATTAGATATTTCTCTCAAACCCTTGAGACATAAGACATATAAGAATGCACTCTTTATGGACAGATGATAACATAAAATTGTGAAAAACCCTTCTTAGACTTAGGATATCAAATTTAACAGGGATCCAAAGGGACTACTCAATGTCTTGACCAAACTTCTCAATGAGATCATAACACTGAAACTATGTTCACAAACCAAGAGATGCACTTGAAACACTGATTCAAGTTTGGTTCACAGTGACACATGAACAACATTTCAACCAATTTTCATCCTTTAACTTATAACCTATGCTTAGACATATTGAATGTAGTCAATCATGACAATGGACTGAGTACACTCTACATGAGTTCAAGAACACTTATATGAAAGCTACTAAGATTAATGATCATCGTGACTCATTCACACTGGTAGTTTTGATATGAAGATGCAGATTGAGGGAATTCAGTTAGAAATTACAGATCATAGACACTTTGGCTATACAATTTGATGACACTTCTTGAATTAAAGGAGCTCTTCACATCAAACCAATACCTTGATATGCATCATAATTCATATCTCAGACAACATACACAATACACACTTGTATGCCTTAAAGAGAAACAACACAAAAGACTTTGACCTTCTCTTCATGACTAGCTATCTAAGCCTTAGAAAAATATTTGAGAGCTTAACATACATTACAATTTGAAGAAGAAAATCACTTGACAAAGACAACTTCTCCTCACTCCAAAGCTTATTTTAAAACTATATGCCTTCTAGAAGCCTAGAGAAGGCATACTGAGTCTTGAACCAACTTAGAACAACATGAAGTCATCAAAACCATATGATGACTCCATCTTCCCTTTCCTTGTCCTTCCATTCTTACTGACCTTCTTGGTTACAACTCTAGGAGTAATATATTCATTACCTGATCTCTCATCTTCTATTTGAGTGCATGATAAGCATAGTTCATACACTTGTTCCACCATTATTTGAGGTAAAATTTCTTCATCCTTCGTACTAGAATTATTTCCATGTTTCTTGCCTTCATCATCACCTATTGATAGCTCATGTGAGTCAGTTTATCCTGACACTATGTTATCTTGATTTTCCTCTTCAATATCTACCCATGCTACCTTCTTTCCAATATTTTCTATTTCAAATTTTAAATTTTTTTTCTTGGCTGATTATGTATGAGTGTGTTTTATTTCATCCTTTCTTCTATAGATGAGATTCCTCTTAATACAATGTCTTGCAAAGGGTCCAAATTGTTTGCACTTGAAACAAACTAATTGACCCCTATCTCTAGATGTAATTTCTATCCATTCTTGCTTCATAGGTTCCTCAAGGAAGTATTTTGCTGTGTGACCCTTCTAATGAAAATTAAAACGAACTCTATTTTTTTTATACTCAGTCCTACAATATCTCCATGGATGCTCCTTATCTATCTTTCTCAAACAATCTCTAGCTATATGTCCAAAAGCATAGCATGAAAAATAATATCCATTAAATTTTCTCTCATACCTAGATGCATTTGGTTGTCTAAACCTTCCTGTGTTGATCTTCTTGGTCCACTTCTTATTTGTTTTCTTGCTAGGACCATCCTTTTATTCTTCCTTGTTCTCCAAGTTGCTTAATTAAAGATTCAAATATCTTTTCTTTTCTTGTGCCACTTCTTCTCTGATAATAATTGGATCTGCACTTAATTTCCCACACTCTTCAGTCTTTTCTTAGAGAGATGCTTGACAAGAGTTATGCTCTATTTCACCCGAAAGTCTTTGTAACTGATTTGTGACTTGTCTCAGTTTAATTTTCAGGGTCTTTACTTCCTCTTCTAGTTTTAGAAAGTCATTTTATTTTTGTTTCAGAGCTCTTAAAACATTGTATACAAATGGAGCCACTTCATTTAGTTATTCACCATGGTGAGCTTCCATGTGCTTAATCTCATTATCCAAACCTTCTATAAAAGATTAAGAAATATCATATTATGTTTTCAAGATTGATTCAGCTAAAGAAATCATGCTTGTGTCTTCCGGATCACCTCCAAGATGTTAGGATTAACTCTAGAGGACCACGCTCTGATACCAATTGTTGGATATCACAAGCACTAAGAGGGGGGTGAATCAGTGTTGATCAATATTTCAAATTTTAAATTTTCTTGACTAGAAACAAAAATAAAACTATGAACTAATTATAGTGCATGTAAGAAGACAAGTACACATGACACTAAGTTTATATTGGGAAAACCTTAGAGGGAGAAAAACCACTTGAATTCAAATCTTTTATCAGGAAAACCAATTACCTGTTTACAATGATTACTAGTTTGGATGAGCACCCACTCAACCTGAGAAACACCCACTTCACAGTCCTTCAAGAACCCACTGAAGGAAACCAAACACCCACTAGCTTGATTTAGCAAGCTACAACTTGCAAGGAGCAACTACCCCTGTAACCCAAGCACCCACTTAGGAAAATAGAATCACAATTTCACAGTTTGATCATTTAGTTTCTTGTTGCTTCATAACAATTTATCATGATCCCTTGCTGACTCAATTCAACAAATTGTAATTCACTCTGTTTCATTTGAGTTTTCATATTATCTATATTTCTTAACTCTTTCTCTTTAGTGTCATTGTTCACACTGTACTATGCATTTGACAATTCAAAACTCTTCTACCCTTTATCACTTTCATCCATTTTCAGATTTTCACTCAATCCTCACTTACTATGTCCCTGCACATTGATATATCATATACTATTATCATGTTACTCTTCTTAACCTTGAACTCATCATTGTCATACATATTACAGCCAATGTATCCCACTGTCATGCTCTCTCTATGTCAGATCACATAATACCTCATCTTCAATCATTCATTTCATATTTCACATCTTATTTCCCTTTCATTACTATCTTTATTATCATCTCTGCCATTTGTATCACCTGGTTGCATCATCTTAGTCTATTCCTTCAACCATATTTATTTTTCACTTCATTTGCCTACTCACAATTTACAGATCTTCTTGTTCCACTCTGCCTAAATTCAACTTCATGTATTATTCCCTTACCTCAAACTTCTTTATCAGCCTCCTACACTTCGATCTCTAATTCTTGTTTTTTAGTACTCACTTTCTATAAGGTATTTCAAGAGTCATTTTCAGTTTCTATAACTACATGGGACAATAACTTTTCTTTTCTCACACATTTGTAACTCTCAAATGTTCCTACCGCTCGACTTATGCTAACTCAACTTTTTTCACATTCCCTTCGAACTTACAATCAGGGATATATAATATCTTCAATTAAATTGAGATATTTTACAAAATTTTCTCTTCGTGACATTCTTCGAGCTAAGCCAACATACCTTGTGAGCTTGTTTCTTGTGTCTCTTGAGCTTCAACTAGTGATAGTTTTGCAATTTGCATAGAGACTATATTGAACTGAATCCAATGAAACAGTTCTTGTCTTCATAACAAAATAAGACACTTTACCTATTCCAGGAGTTTCAAAGTGAGATTATGCAATATTGCATGCCTGTTTGAGGCCTTCAGAACTCTGCTAAGGGACTTATAATTTGACCTGTTCCTCAACACATATCTAACATTTAGCAGCAATTTCTTCAAAGGCTACTTACACAACTTTGACAAGAACAAATAGATTGACTAGGCTACAGAGCTCTTCACCATTGTCATACATGAGATAAGAGGAATTTACTGGTAGATCCATTAAATGGAGGAAGTTCAAACAAGAATAGAGGCTACACCATCTTTCTCAATCCAAACCAACTTGGTTAATCAACAAAAATTGACCATCCAATTTGCAAAGAAAGTGCATTAGAGTTTAATTCACTATTTTCCTGTCAAAACAATGACAATAATCAAGCTTTTGAAATTATCTGATAATGATTTATCCCTTCTATACTTGAACCAATTTTGAAGACAACTCCTTTTGCAACCTTGGTTTATCATATATTTATAGAGATCTTGTTCAAAATTTTTCGTTGGCTATTTTCAAAGAACTGGGAAAAGGGGAACAAAGCAACCCTAAGTTTTCAGCAATATACCTAGTTGAACAGAGAAGCCCAAGGGTACAAAGGATAATGCCTTCTTACTCAAAAATGGATGAAATTCAAATATTCTAAATTTCTGTGGGTTGAGGAAAAGGGAATCATCTATCATTTTCATACAGTTTAGGAATCGAAGATAAACTCTGATCCTGCTTATTCAAATCATTCACCTATTATCAAGGTAGAGCACTTCATTATAGTGACACTATCATAATTTTGAGCCTAAGAACACTTAGTGCAAGTAGATAGCATTCACAAAGATCTCTATACCTACTATTGATTTGATCTTGGAGAAACCATAATTGTCAATCTATTTCAAAGCACTCACCAAACATTGCTTCACACAACACACCATAAAATAAAGCAATTATAGTTACATTGACCAAACAGTGTTTTAAACAATGAGAGTAATGAACATTAATTTCAACACCAAACTTTGCACTCTCGAACTAGATTTATTAAAAGATTCTGAAAACCTTTGTAGGGAGGAGACCTTCAACATGAGGATCAAATTGTTACCTTGCATGATAAATATGTTCTTAATCCCTCTTTTATGACTGTTATAGTGCAAGCATACCATAATTTCAGTTGTGTTATCACTGAATGAGATGTAGGATGCAAGTTGACCCCAACATCAATACTTCTTCAAAAACCATTGAGGTTTGAGCTTTAACATGTACCATGTTCCCATCAATGCTGATTTAGTGCTTGTATAACCTTGAAGATTCCTTTTGAAGAGCTTCTTGACAAACTCATGGAAGAATCCTTTGAGAAGAGAAGTCATTAGAAGCACTGGTTGGGATTGTAACTAGACTTGAACACCAAACCATGTCAACCCAAGAACCTTGAATTTTCATCAAAAATCTCCAATAAAGATTTATAAGGCTCAAAAGTCCTTTGAAACCAAGAATATTTACCCTTTTACTCCATTTAGCTCAAAACATAGTCTAAAGCAAACAACTGCTTCACAGAAATGCTCATATCTTTTCACTGACACATCCAATTTATTTGAAAAATTTTGCACTAGAATTCACACTTGGAATCCTCTTCAAAAATTACTTATATGATTTATTTGAAGGAGACACTATATTTGTGCATGACTGCTAAGAAGGCAGTCAACTCAAAATGAGCTTTTCAATAGACCAGTTTTGTAAAAACTTACACAACTTGCTCAAATGACCTCCTAAGGACCTAAAAATTTGCATGAAGCACAAGGACACCTTCCTCCATCATCTCCCATGATTTTTTTGAAAGGGATATCTCTGAAATAGTCTGACCTATCTCATTTTCATGCAAGAACAGTTGGGTTCCCAAATGGAAACTTTGGCTAACTTTTGAATTTTGGCTTTAGGACCTAGAATAAGCTTTATTTTTGTCTCAAATATTCCCTGTACAACATTAATATGTTGTTTACATACTCTCATGGTCTTTTTCATGACTTTTACCAGCCTTTCATAGCTCATGCTCACGAAATAGGCATAAATGAATTAGTTTATGAGACTTCCACCAATGACCTGATACTCTTGTAAGACTTGTTATCACTTATACCATGATACTGACCTATATCACATCTACATTGCAATGTCCATGCTTCCACTGGACTCCTACCTCACCAACCAAGTATGCAGAGCACTAAGACCATAATGAACTTTATTACAAGGTCTCACTTCACCCTTCACTTCTTTCTCTATCAATGCCACTTGACATCAATGAAAAAACCAATGACCATGGTTCGACACCAAAATATACTCTTTCTCTCCATGTATCATCCCTAACCCTATGGTTACATGAATAACCATACCCCTATAATGGAACGGGCCCCTTAAGGCACATGTTCCCACAAATAGATGCATTAGTGACCTCTAACCTGGAAAGAGAACCTGTTAATAACATGTATAAAAATAGAAAGCGTAAAAAATTAGGCGTATACATGCATTGTTAAAGAATAATAAATATGCTTCATACTAGTTGAAGTAAATCAAACCACAAATATTTCATGTTGAAGCCAATCAAATGCATGAGAAGGTTACATTATGGTTATTATAAACACAAGGGGTACTGAACTATATGATATTTTTACTATTGTTGGTCCATCTTTTGTACTTAGTGGATTGTTTTTAAAAGATCACTCTATATATAATGTTCATATAACTTCATTATATGTAATGTTGAGATATATTCTTTTTTTTTTGTACTTAATTGGTTATTTTGATAGCATTTCTTGTTTGTATTATTGATGTTTGTGATTGCTCAAATCTATTTTTTAATCTAGATTTTATGTCATAAATTAGATTATTTACTATTAACATTACGATCGCTAACTTTAACACTATTTGTGGGTTGGTTTATAATTTTTTACAATTTTTCTTCACCACGAAGAATTAAGGAGTTCCCCCAACATTAGTCTACTAGTTTTTATTTTAGTAAAATCGTTTTCCTTATGGAACTAGCCAAGAGTTTTTTTCAAGTGATATTCTCAAATCATGTGGTTTTAGAATTGGAATTGGAAGCAAGTGTTCATCAGATTAATGTAAATTACAATCTTAGATAACAATGTATCTCTGATTCGAATGTCTATGGTTTCCTTCAATTCTTTAGGTAAATTAACTTCTACACACCGTTTTTTGAGGTTGAGATGTGTATAACTTGGGATTTTTCTGATAGAAAACACCCTAATGGTTTAATGAGATTGTCATTATATCCCCAAAAGAGTGAGGGAGACAGAGGAACTCAATGTACGTTAGGACTGCGAGCTTGGCTTTCTTTAACATTTTTTTTTTTCCAATTTAAAAACACCAGAAGGGTATTGAAGATAAATCATAGACCATGATTTACGATGGCCTTATAGCGATTGATAGTAGAAATAGTTGAATTCACCATGCTGAATATAATTTTAGCTTTCATGGCACATTTTAGGTAAACACAGTTCCTACCACCTTTTTTGCAATTTGGCAAACAAGTGGTCCGATGTTACAAGTCATATCAAAGATCTCACGTGGAACCAGCATGGGAGAAATTTGTCTAATTTGTTTTTGACTCACTTTGGTACGATCTTGTGAGGACTCTCCAAGAGCTCTTACTAAACTTAAAAAAATTAGAACGGTTCATGAATAAAAAATTGAATTTGATTAATTTGAAATCTAAATGAAAGGGTTATCCAATGAGATTGTTCATCAACGGCCTTAAACATATGGTTTTTTTTTTTGTTGAAATAAACATGTTTAAACTAAACAATATGATGGAAGCTTTAAGGTTGGCCAATTTGGTATGATAACATCTCACTTTCTTATATAATATATATTATTAATGGATGTGATGAATTGTGCACAATGAATATATTTTATATTTTGTAGATAATAAGTAATTAAATTTTTAGTGTTGTATAATTATTATTATTTCTTCCTTAAATGTTATAAGTAATTTGAAAAGTTTAGAATTATGATACCCTATATTTGGTTTGTGTATAATGTATATAATTTTAATAGTGAAAGTCTATTTTTTTACTTAAAATATAAAGATTAAAATATGTGATTTTTCCATGATAAAATATTAGTGTAATTTTTTTTTCGTAAATTTAAATTTGATGTTTATGAAATCAGAGAATATCTACTTTATGTTTTATGAAATCTATTAATTAAATATTAATAATTCATTTAAAAAAATCACAAAAGAAAAATAAAACTATATATTTTTTAACTAACAATCTTTTATTTCTTATATTTAGAAAATATTATTTAAAAAATAAAAATATTAAATCTTAAATTATAGAATCCAAACCTTGTATACTGGTTAAGGAAAAACAAAAGCATTCCTTCAATATCACACCACGAGCTATATCACACCAGGTGTTTAAAAAATGTACAGCAGACATTCCGTCACACACTATATGTGAAATTCCCACTCCCAACCCAATTCCTCCGCATTTGAATTTAGTCACCTGTGAATACATTCGTCAAAGTAGAAAAGGTGATTTTAGAACAAGATGCAAAAGTATCTCCAAATTGTAGTATAACTATGGAATGGAAAATAGATTATCCATCAATTAGTTTGGTGAAAGTGGGTCGTTAGGCAATGAACAGAGGGAGTGCCGAGATATCATCACTGTACTTGACTGTAGCTCCGAAGACGATTCGAAATCTTCCAAGTCGTCAATCTTCAAATCTGTGAAGGCCTCCAGAAATAGCACCCCTTCGCTGTTACAGTTGACAGAGATTCGTGCCGTCTCGTCTGTAATTAATCTTCCGGCTAAGGGATAAAAATGCACCAGCACCTTACTAAGCGCCTCTCTCAGCGTTTGACATACTGCCTGCATGTCAGAATGTTGAACGGGCTTGTAAAGGTAGGCGGTGACAGAATGCATTTTAGTATACAAATCAATATTTGACAGCCACAAGAGGTGATGAGGAATAGCAGTTGCAGGTGGAACAAGCACATAATTTGTGATAGTGATATCCATATCTTTTTTCCTTTCTAAATGCCTCTCCAAAAGGTGGATAATTTGAGCTGAGGGTAAATTTCACTTATGCGTGCAATGCTGACTGGTCAACCAACTAATCATAAATCCATTGTAACAAGTGGTAAAGAGTCCATTGGTTGTTGACCATTGTCACCGAACATGACTTAAAATTAAAGTTTATGCCAATACTGTTTGAACTACTTTTCAACTCATATAAAGTGTTTCTACTAGTCTCAACCACTTTTCTATTTATTATGTACCAACGACATGCCTTAACTAACATGCACCAATGCCTATGGGCGCTACCGACAAAAAAATACGGACAATAGTCAAAAAATTAAACTTTAAATACACCTAGCAATCGCATGATGGAACGTGCGATGTAGACACCGTAAGGGATCAGAGGGTTTTTTGTTCCATAATGTGAACTATATTTACATGGGGAGTGGAACACAACGTAGGTAGGAAATGTAGTAATAATTGTATGTAGATGGATTTTGGGTTGATTAGTGAGCATGATGAATAAATGAGTGTATGAATGAACGAAAATGAATATTTGTTAAGCGATGGTTCAAAATATCTAAACAAGAAGCACTGTATTTAAAACCCTATAGTTATAAAATCCACGAAGTAAAAGATACATTGCCTTTTTTTCAATTTACATTGTTTAACTATTAGCTTTGTCAATCAAAGTAGCATGGTTTGTACATTGTCAATCCTATATTCATTCGCACTCGATCCTACTTGCATATGAAATTTATTTTACAAAGAGGAAAAATCAGAAACAGTAGACAAATGTATTTGTTATAAGGTTTTGCAAGTCACCTCTCTATTTCCTTTAGCGTCTCCACAACCTGACCAAAACCTACAGTCATGATTGCAAAAATGTGAAGTAAAACATGATGTAATTTATCGTTATCAATCTTCAAAGGGTCTCCAGATAAATGCTCCATGATACTATTAGTAAAATTACATGTTTTATTCGTGCATATGAATTCAAAACTCATATTAAACAAGTAACCATTTATCTATTCCTATCATTTTGGATAGAATAAAGTAGTTACCTGCAACATTCAACTAAATACTAAAATACAAAAATGGTTGTGAATATAATAGACTTATTTAAGTTTTACAACTTGAAGTCTTAAAATTCAATGCACCCAACATGATCTAGAGTGGCATTGCTCTTGCCCAATTTACAATGAATTAGTCTACCATGATCGAAATAGGTGATACAATGCAGATCACCATGTTTCGCTCTCAACCAAACTTATTTTCTAATATCCAAGATAGAAATTGACCGTAACTCTAATAATAGTATGTAGAATCAACTTTGAATAAGGGCCAAATCAAACGAAACATAAAAATTCTAAATAGTGAATATCAATCAACACAAGTTGAAGACTTTGAACAACTGGCTATTAAAGAAATTCTCCCTCCAAGAGGCTACCCTTCACTCAATATGCACTTGATTAATTTTGATCAATGCATTGTGGCTGTCCATTGTGAAATGGATGGCCATGATGCGTTGACCATCATTGACCGTGTACATATTGAGTGAAGATTAGTTGTCGGTCTACATTTGTGTGTAGAAGGATTGCCTTCTTAACCTCAAGTTTTCTGTCTGAATTATCCATATGTTGACCTCCTATTTCCATGTATTTCCTATTGAAAGCATAAATTTCTTCATAATCACATTCAAAAAATGACTCCCTCCTTCTCATAAACTTGATGAGATGTTTTGGCCACCCTAGTCGAGCGTACCTCCAAGCATAAATCTGCCTATAGTTCACAAAGACGTGAAATCCACTAATATTCTCCTTTACGAAAATTTCAGGGTAAAAGCTATAGATTTTGGACGTTCCTTGTTACCATTGCTACACAAGGCATGTCTGGATATGTTGATCCAGAGTACCATCCATGGTTTTAGTTGATAGAAAAATCTAATGTTTACAACTTTGGGGTTATTTTGGCGGAGCTTGTCTCTAGCAAATTAGCAGTAGATACAACCCTGAGGTTAAAGCCATGGTTAGTGCAGTTGTAGAGTTGGCTTTGAGCTACCATTTTGGAAGCAATAGGGATGTTAGGCTAGACATGAAGGAAGTTGTAGGTAAGCTTAAGGAAATCAATCAATTGCATTAAACAGATTTAGATATTAATGAATGAAATATTGTTTCTTTTTTATTTTGATAAGGTAGTGTAGCAATACGTTCCCAAATGTCCTCCTGAAAGGGGAACATATGACATACTGTTATGATACGTAGTTTGTGAAGGTGGCTAGTCATCACTATTTATTGTTATTTTCTTTCATAGCCATTATTGGAGCACTACTCACATGTAATGGTACCTGAGATGCATCCTATTTTTTATCGTCACGGTGGGAGTATTGCGGGTTTTGTTCATATGTATGTATATGTATGTATGTATGTATATATATATATATATATATATATATATATATGTATATGTATATGTGTGTGTGTGTGTGTGTGTGTGTGTGTGTGTGTGTGTGTGTGTGTATGTATATATGTGTATATATGTATGTATGTATGTATGTATGTATGTATGTATGTATGTATGTATGTATGTATGTATGTATGTATATATATATATATATATTTATATGTATGTATGTATATGTATATATATAACTCATCTTATTAAGGGATTTTTCGGGCTTTCCGATGGCTTTCACCAGTCTAGCATGCTTTTATAATGGAAATTCTTTTCTTCATTTCGAAAGAGAGAAATTCAGCTCTTTTTGTTCATTTAGTTTAGATTTCAATCTTTTGACTTTTAATAAAGTGATGATTGTGTTTGATATTTTTTTGCAGATTCAAGTGTAAGCTCGTTAGATGGCTCAAGAAGTGGCTCACCTTCAGACCTTTCTGGATCACTATGACAACACCCCTTGCATTGTTGTTTGTGTTCCGTCGCCCCTTTTCGCTTGAGATCCCTCTGAATTAGGGCAAGTCCGAGGGGTAGAGACCATTAGCGTAATTACTTTCCTCACAGCTCACACAACCATTCTAGGTGGGGATTACCTCCTCACTACCATTCTCCTCCTCTGGATCGGCAAAGAGGGTGGGGCTCACCATTACACCTCACTACCACCTTCAAATATTAGGCAAGTTACCTTAATTGACATTGGGTATTTTGCTATCTCAAGGGTAGAAAAATATAAATGAAGAACAAGAGGAGAGCATCCATGTCACTACCACTCACATTATGCAGCATGATGTAGCTAGGAATTGCAGTATTAAGTTTATGCAGTTGTTTTTTGGGTTGATTAATGTGCATGTTGTTTTTACAAATGTATTGAAAATCCTTAAGTTCTGAAATATATGTTGTTTTAGACATTTTTTTGTGTTTTTTCTATTTACAATGTTAAGTAATTGGTTTCGCATTTATAACAACATATTTTTTACATAGTGGATTGTTTATAGATCGGGAGAAAGTTGTACATGCGTAAGAAAGCTAATTTATAGAAAGGAAAATAAGAAAGGTGTTGGCATTTGTCGTCGTTGATGTTTTTTTTGTTGCTTTTGAGGGAGCAAAACATAAAAGGAGGAAGAGGGTTGTAGAAGAGGGGGTTAGATGGATGAGAAGGAATTGGGAGAGGATATAATATTCCAGTCGAGTAAAGTGGATAGAAAATAATTTCCATCTTTTGATACAAGGGAATGTTCGCTTCCTAGCTATCCACATCTTCAAACGCTGAAAGAGATGAAAAAGAGCAAATATATTCCCATCTTTAAGAATTTAGATCAAAGGTTCTTTTGTTATAACCAAGATATAAATGACTGTACTACCAAAGCAGGGCCAATTCCCTATCATGAATGAGATTTGAAAATTAAGCTCACCTCACTAAATAAATGTCTATCTATATATATATTAAAAAATAGTAAATAATTTAACCCAATGTCTAATGAACAATAAGTTACCAATTGTGGGAACTTTTCCTTTAAATAATGTGCATTAAAGATGTGGAAAATAAATGGAACAACATCCACTAAATGTTTTTCCCATTAGAAATAAGTGGTTTTTGGGGAAAAATAAAGTAAGAAAGAAGAATAGAATTCAACATTACAATAAAACTTTCTTGAGATAGGGTACTCTATTTGAATAACTAATATTCCGCTCCAAACACCAAAATTCTTTCTCATATGCCAAATTAACATTAGTTTGAGTATACCCCATCTAAACGGAGAAAAAATGGAATATGAAACATTTTTTCGAAATACATATATAGTCCTCTTGCTGCCATGTTACTCTTGCAGTCCTTTAGGAACCTTTAGGATCAGCCATACCATCTGAAACAATCTAAAGCCAAGAATGTAATAACTGGTAAGGTCCCTAACAGTAGAAGGGATAAGGATTACCAAGAACAAGTAATTAAACTAAACTTGAACACAGGAACTGGGGACTACATTACAAGAACCAAAACTAAGTTAGGCTGATAACTAATTTCTTAACCCTCTTTAGGTTATAAAACTCCCAATATTCGCATAATGTCCAATAGAACAAAAATTATTCTCATTTTCAAATATGGTTTTCTTTAAAGTAATCTCGCATCTTTCCTCAAATATTTTAAATTTTGAATTTAAAGAGATGCATCTCATCGACATGGAGATTTGAAGTCAAACCATACCATATTGTCATATTGCCCATTAAGCCAAAAAAAGAATCTTAATTTCACTGTTTTCTGTGCAAAGTGTTTGCTATAACTATCATAAAAAAGATAAATTGCCAAATGGAGAAGCATCTAGACATTCTACGCTGGGATATTTTTAAGAGTCTAAAATGTGCATCGTTTCAACTCTAACACACTCAATTATAACACTAAAAAATCTGTATCAGAATAATACATAAATAGCAAGTGCTTGCATACAAAAATATCATAGATACACCATCACTCTAACTATCGTATTGCACATGAAATCGTATTCAAAGCGCTTTAACTGAAGTTGTAGCAAAGGAGGAAAATGAATGAATAGAACACCCTTATTTGCATCCTGAAAGCACCAGAGCACATCAGTACTCATTATTTCAATGATTCGGATAAAATGTGTTGCTGGTTATTGAAAGAACAAAACATTAACAAATAATGCATGACATAGATTCAAACATGTATTGGTTAAAATCACCTACAAACCTAATAATTCAAAATACAAGCATCGTCCCTTGTAACAATCAAGATCGGTAAGTCCATCAGTCCAAACAATGGGCCATGTACTAGTGGAAGATTAAACTATACTTATGCCTTGAAAGAGATTAATTCACCTTGGAAAGGAAGATTTAAGATGAACTCATTCCCCACATTACGAGGTGGAATTAACTTTGTCATAAAAAATAAATGTGGATTAAAATGGTAAAGAGCTGAACTTGAAAGGTTTCAAGTGGATAAATGAACTCAAATAAAAGTACCATATATGCTCAATCTTTCATAACGAGTTGGTGTGCACAAATATGATAACATCCCATGATTTACTTCACATGATTTACTTCATAGCTTCTACGATAAGTCAGACTTAGAGTATGAATATGTGTTAGTATAAAGTGGTTGAGCTTTGCAGAAACTATAAAAACTAACAATCCTGCACTTGAGGACATCGGCAATGAAGAAACAATATTTACATTTTGTATTGACTATTTAGTTAGACACGACTCTCTTTTGGTTGCACTTGCCATGATTATCCTCTGCCACATATTCTCTGTTTTGCATTAAGTATGTGTGTATAGGGAATTGCAATATACTACATCGCATACTTATAGTATCCGACTTTAAACTTCAAAAAAGGATTGGCCATGGTTAGCAACCATAATCTCTATTTACCTATCTATCTATCTCTTTTGACAACAAGACAAGCAAGACATCCTACTGTAGCTCAAGCTTTACCTTGTAGCAAACCTGAACAGTACTCTATGTAAGAAAAGAGGTTTACTTCATCACAAAAGAAGAGAGCTCAAGCATCGAGACCACAGTGGTGGAAGAGCCATGCTGCTGGCCTATGCTCCCACATCATTTGCCGAGTGGTATTAATGACAGGCACTGGGTTCCATCCATCTTGGGTTGATGTGTGCTCCAATAACCATGCATAGCAAATTACTACCACCATAGAGCTTACAGCTGCAGTGCACACAAAAAGTACAAAATGAGAGTGATTGGAAAAACAAATACACATAACCAAGAACCTAGTTAGAAATCGTAAAACAATATTATGTTTATTACTTACATAGGTTAGGCACTGAAAGAATAATTTTGACACGCTCAGAACAGTCCACTGCAGGTACACTGCTAAGCTTCAACTTTTTTCTTCTCTAGAAGCTATTGAGTAAATCAATATTATCTACTCCTAAATGACTTTTATAGCTTCCACTGTTTTTTTCATATTGTGCAGCAGCAAATCTTTAAGCTTTTCAGGAAAAAATTACCTTTTGTGTAAGTATTCACGATGTCATCTTGGAGGGAAGAAAGCCTCCTCTGATTCAAGGGCCTCTAATTCTTTCAATTCTATGATGGAAAAACTTCTCAAGCTACCAGCACTGGCCTCACTTAGCCGAGACATTTCTGCATGAATATTATGATATGCATAATTGGATTCTGAGTGAGGGACGGAGCTGCTCCATTGTAAATGGGGTATTAGTTCCTGATCATAATCATGAGTTTTACTCCTCCTAATAGAAGAAGATATAATGAAATAGTGTCCTCCTGACGAGATGTAGTTTCTATCTTTTAGGACTCCCCATTCTAGAATGTTATTTGATGATTTGACATTCATAGAGAATGATGACTAGTCCTGCTCATCTAAGTAATACTGCTCGTGTTGTCCATTGTTTACATTTTGTGATCGTCTTCTCTCTATAATGTGTTTAAACCATGGATGCAAAGATTTAGCTCGAGACCTGGCTTCATTAGTATGATGAGCAGATAAACTTTTACAGGATTTTAGATGTTTATAAATTGACTTTTTGTAGCTTGATTTTCCAGAAGAATTACATACAAACCTTTCTTCTGAACAAGAAGATGAAGATTTCAAAAGGAAGTTTTCTCTTGCATTACTGGCCTTCTTTGAAACTTCAATATTTTCTGGGTTTCCGGGTTCCTTTAACACACCAGTGCCACCAACCTCTGCAGGTGCTTCAAGAAAGCTAGCTTCATGTTTTTGTGATTTATCCCTAATAGACGTTTTGAGATCGACTGTAATGTTGCAGGAGTGCCTTTTGTAGTTTTAGAATGCTGAGAGAGCTGAAAGCATGAACATATATCGCATGCGGTGGAAAAACAGCACACCAGATCTACATCCCGTGATCAAAGATAATGCCCGTCTTTGTGGGAGTTGTCAACCGCCATGGGGAGATCGGGGGAAACTGCTCAAACCAACACTGAAACGTCCTCAACCTGGTCAAGGTCATCGACGTGCTTGTCTGAATGGTAGTTTTTGAAATGCATGAGAATACGTGTCAAAATGCATGAGAATACCTGTCGAAATACATGATTGCACATGTCATCTAGCCATTGATTAAGTCTTTCCTCCATTAGATTTCAACAACACTCTAAGGAAGATTGTGGTCCATTTGATTTATAACTTCTGTCAGATAAAACAGCTTCAACTCCACTACAAGAACGCCTTAAATATTATAATTCTTCTTTTATATAAAATATACATCTAACTATTATTTTATAATTCATATATAAAAATTTTAATATAATGTTTAATTAAATTGTTGATAATGTTCAAAAATATTAAAATTGTTATTTTTGTACATACTCCTACTAAATTTGACGTAAACTTGCAATACCTATTTAGCTCATAAAGACACTTAATACTTGTTCCATGTTCAACTTATATATTCAATTTTTTTAAAACATAATATGGAACATTTTTTTACACAATATGCATCATACAACAATATATTTATTGAACATTGATTATTGAAAAGTAATTATTAGCCAATTCACTCACTATTTTTATATGAACCTTATGAACCTCATGAGAGCTACTAGCTAACAGTCAAGTGTATTTCATGCTATATATAGGGAATGTTGAATTTTGACATTTAGTACACACCAATAATGAGATCTTATGTTTTTGATGAATTATGTGGTTCAGATTTAGGTGTATGTTTTGATTATTCGGTCTACCTTTTAATTTGCTTCTTTCACATTTTCTCACATTCGGATGTATGGGCATAGAAAATGTAGGGTGAAATTGTATTATCTTCCACTGACGTAGATTATATAAGTACTACTAATGTTAAATATGAGGCACTCTAGTTTTAATAGTCACTTGGTGACTATGCATTTCCATAGTAGGCTCCCACTCTTATTTTGTGTAACAAATCGAGTGCTATTAAAATTGTATGTAGCTCAATAAAACATTAGAAAACCAAACATATTGACATTCACATACATTTCATTTTTGTTTGGAATTGAGGGTAAATTGAGGGTGTTGAAAGGACCCACATCCTTATACAAGTGAGGATTTTTTGAGAGGATCCACAACCTGGTTACAATGAAGGGGACCACTATTAGGAACCCAATTGGAGCAACCATGAAACCATAGTGAAGATTTAGCGACCAACGACAATGACCACAACGAGTGGGACAACTATCAGTGATGGAAGCGAGAGGAACAACCACCAGTGTCAGCAGTGAGAGGAACAACCACCAGTATCAGTAGCAAGCAGAGCAGCCACCTAGTGTCAGCAGCGAGAGGAGTAACCACGACAAAAGCAAGAGGAGCAGTCGACAGTGAGCAGAGTCAGCCACCAGCGTCAGCAAGCGAGAGGAGGAGCCACCAACATCAACAATGAGAGGAGCAACCACTAGCATCAATAGCGAGAGGAAGAGCCACCAGTGTCAGTAGCCAGGAGTAACCACCAATGGCAACACGAGCAGAGAAGCCGCCTCTAGCGGTGAAACCACCTCCGAGGAGGATCGTGCCTCGGGGGGATTTTAACATGGGTGGGCAAGCACACAACCATGTGACTTGACCGCACCACTCCCACCCCATCGTGCCTCAGGGGGATTTGAACATGGGTGGGCAAGCACACAACCATGCGACTTGACCGCACCACTCCCACCCCATCGACAAAAGTGGTTTGGGATAACTCTTGTGCCACAATGCCAGACATGCCTCATCACATTAAACACAGGATTCATGCCTGACCCCGACCCCCGTCACATTGAACACCGCGCTAGCTTGGCACCACGTCGAGAGACCACCTCCGCCACCGAAGCAACTGACCCGCATAGAACTGCCTAGCCGAGTAACGACGAGTTATAGAGGTGGCCAGCCTGGGGAATGGACCCCGAGACCTCCCACATATAGCCCACATTCCCCATCGCTAGGGTAAACCGGATGGGCTACATACATTTCATTTGACAATTGATAAAAGATGGAATTTATACCTATAACTGGATAGGTTACTTATATATTTACTAAGCTCTCGACTTCTCATTACCTCCAATTGTACCACTTGCTTACAATGAATGAATTTGTATTTGTGTCATTAATATTTATGAAGTCCTCCCTTGCTTTATTTTTCCATGTTTTAATATATTGGATAACTTGTAAGACATAATAGTTGGGACCCATTTCTTTCTAATTTTTTAGATGTTAGTCCTCGGTATAAAGAGTCATTGAGGGATATTAGTTTATTATGGTTGGAGTAAGCTTATTTAGTAGATATTCAAGATTATTTCTCATCTCCGTGATATGTGCAAGTATCTTCTCTCCTTTTTATTGGGTTATCCCATCTAATTGATTTGCGAGGGTAATGTTTTGTAAGCCTAATTATTTTGTTGCTCATATATGTGGAAAAATGGAGTATTTTATTGAGTTAAAAACATTCTTAGTTTCTGTAGTCTTCGATGTTTACAATATTTTTATGGTTGGTTAGTTTTTGAATCAATCATTTGAGTTATTGTAGAGATATTAGAGGCTAATCCTAAATATAATTTCCAATATGATTCCCTTGTAAGGAAGCACCAAAATGCATCAATTCCTCGGCAAACTGTTTGTCTTGTAAATGGCACAAGTGGAGACACAAGCTATCAATAGCGGTGGTTATGTTTTCTTTTACAATTTTCTTGATCAACACTTAAGAAAACATTTTCCTAGGGTAGCGATTCAGGGTTTGAGATAAAATATTGAAATATTGGATGTCCAGTGAATGTGTTATCGCGAAATCTGTTAGCGTAGGATATAACAATGATATGACAGTCCACCTACCTCTTCATGTCTGTTCGTTTCCACGTTCCCTCGACCTTCCTCCTCTGTCGTCTGGGTTGTTCACACATGCGTTGTATTTTTACGTCTCTGCACTGAATGAAATACATCAAATAAACTTCTGTTTTCTCTATTGCAAATCATTGGTATCAGAGCACTGATATCCTCACCTGCAGTCTTGTTTGTAAAGCATTTTGTCATGTTGAAAAACGTGAGGAGTGAATATTTCTGCTGCTCAGTTTGGTGACCTGTGCAAACCGTGAAGTCCAAGCATAACAGCAACTGTTTTCTGAAAGTTCCCTACCAGCGTGGAGTTTCTTAGGAAGACCTGCATTGGAGTGGTGTGCATGGAGCTTTGGAGTTTTTTAACACTTAAAAACAAACAAATGAATAAAAACAACTACCGAAAAGAAGCGTTTAAACCTATTTATAAGTTATCTCGACTCATCTTCATTTGATATTATTATTTTTTTGTCCTTAGCTTAATATATCACTTTACATTTATATGTGTAAGAATTTGATTTGGACGGGTTATTAGTTTGCGGCGTTCTATTTGGGGATTCTTGTCCAAAAAATTCTCTTTATATATTTGTTTTGTCACTTTAATTTTTTCATTAAAAAGCACACTTATATATTAATAACAAAAATGTATAATGCTAATCATAAAAAAAAACCTCATGGAAAGAGTCACACCCCAAAATGTGAGATGTCGAATCATATCAAACCAAAAAGGTCTCAGGAGAGGCCAAATAACCTCAAAGTGCCAACATTAAAAGACCACATAGTGAAAACTTCAATAAAAAAAGGGAACATAAACATCAAGCAACAACTACAAATATAGAAGCAGGTGGCAAAGGAGGAGGTAGACTATTAGGCTTATCACCCTAGCCCGAACTAGAGGGGTGAGCCTCGTTAGAAAAAGGCTCCCACACATCCCAACAAGTTTCCTTCTTCTGTTTAGCGTTAGTACCATCGTCATGTATGTGGGGATAAATGGCTAAATCCAGCCGAGGGAATTTCTTGTTGGGAATTCAGGACTGCGGAATATTGCTATGATTCAATAACAAACAAAATCATGCATACGAGATCTAAACAATTCCCCAAAATCTACAGGAGTGGAAGTATAAACTAGAATAATCCAAATCAAGACAAAGTACACACACATAACATAACATGTACCATGTTTCACCCAATGTGGGCTACGTCCACCAAAGATAGAGATCTCATTTATATAATACAACAAGAGTACAAACCAACTCTTCAATACAAGAGTATAATGCATCTTTCCAAGAGTATCTCCTCTCCTCCAGATCTCTAAACAGATCTCCATGAGTGCACTACAACTGTGCCTCCAAACACCACCAACATATCTCACATAACTAGGAACTACTGCATCTCTGAACTGCTACCAAGTTCTCTGTGGATCTGCAAACAAGACCTCTCACATGGGTCTACCATATGTGCAACTATGACTGTGCACCAAGAAGTAAGTCTATCTCTCCATCACTACATGCATAACCTATGCAAACATGAAGACAACCTCCTCTACAATATCTAGATCTACATGGATCAACAATACAATATGATCTCATGGATCTACAATACAAGACTAGATCTACATGGATCTATAATACAAGATCTCACCAACATGTGGATCTACAAGAAGAAACTCTATGTGCTTTGCATACTATGCAAGCCATTACAATGAGACAATAACTATATAAAGGAAATACAGTAGAAGATGTTACCCTCTTCTCACCATTCATATGTACCTGTTATTTTCTTCTGTCCAGCTCCTTTCCATGTAGACTCTGTCTTCATGTAACTTGTTCTTTCTTTCTCTTCTTCTTCTTCATTGTCTTCATCCTCTCAATCTAGGAGAATCAAGGATCTAATTCAATCCTTCTCTTAATTCTCTTCTAACCCTAGCTTTCATGCTTATATAGGCGTATATAAACTTAGGGCACTTAGCCATGCAATTACAATCAATAGATATAATTTAATGCTAAAAATAGATCTAATTCCCGAGAGTTAATTAAAACATCCTCACACAGGTAACTGATGTCGTTTAGCCTTAACCACTGCCAATTCCTCCCTTCCTGACAGATGTCGGTCATACCTGACCGATGCCAGTCCTGGGTGACCGATGTCGGTTCCCCCCTAACCGATGATGGTTACTGTATTTTCCACAAGTTTCCATTGCATGCTCCAGTGAAGCTATTTATCTCCACAACCTAACAATCTCCCACTTGGAGATAAATTGTTGAACCTCTGTACCTGTACCTGTACATCACTATCCTCTACACACTGTGAAGACCATCTATTCTTTCCTTCAACAATTCTCTCAAAAATAAAACCAGGAAGATCAAACCATCTTCTCAAACCAAGAAGATAAAAACATGACTTACCAAACCACCACAAAGCTACAACTGATCGTGATAACCGAGCTATCCATACATCAAGCTCCCACTGAATCATAACACCAAGCCTCTTATCCAACCAAGCCACCATGAACTAACACACCTGCAAGAGCTCCCACTCAAATTGAAGTGTTGAGATTCAACTGCAACCATAGCCATACTTGTAAAACCAACCATGTTCTCCATCCATCTATCCATGTCTTCATGCAACCACCAATGCAACTGTCCAAAGACAAGTCAAACTGGAATATGCGAAAGAAAAACAAGATCCCAGGTAAAAATAGCCCTGAATGAGTTCTACATGCAATAGTGGGTGATCAATCCACAAACACCTACATAACTCAAAGAAATCCAAACACTGCAATCTGCAAATCCAACCCTGCATAAACAACTAGCATGTCCAAGACATTCATCTGTAGATAACATACCTATCAAGGAGTAACATAGTAATCAAGAGGAAATAAAAACATCCCCTACTCATGCTCAAGGCATCTAAACTGTGCTCATAGGCATCCATGTGCAAATAAAACATCTGCATCATCATAGACTCACAAAACTGAATCTATCCACATGTATAAACTCACCTATACATCCATCCATATCATCAGGCTCTCCAGAAGTGCCAAGTCTCTCACCGACTAACTCCAAAGCAATATATGAATCCTGTGCTCATCAATGTCAATAACAAACAACCATGCTAAACCATGCAACTAATACCAAGTGCAAATACCAGCAAACATGTCATCAACATACTCTGCACAATAAACCAAGATGAAAGCAAAACAAGGGCACCATCTAAAAATGGTAAATAAACACTGTTGTCAAACTTGTGACCAAACCGACCACGGTTTCCTCTAACCGACCCTGGTCATGGCCTGATCAACCATAGTTACTAGATGACCGACCATGGTTAATCCTAACCGACACCGGTCTCTGTAACAGTGATATTTTCTCCTTTAACCCTTAAAACTTTGAAAAATTACTCTATCATCTTCACCCAGCTGAATCTAACCATCAACTGTAATCCCATAGGGATATCCAGGCACCACAAAATAAACAAGAAGTGACATCACAAAGCAATAAACTCAATATACCTGCTAATCCATGACTATCCTCCAAAACCAACTAGTGCCTCTGCCACTCTGAATAGTAGCAATCTCCTCTCACTCTGCATGTGCATCATGTATCCAATCCTGTAATGCCAACAACCATGGCTTGCTCCCACTGAACACGAAATCCCCTGCACTACCTCTAACACCAAGCTCAAAAGCTAATATGTCAGTGAGAAATAAAACTAGATGAAAGAAAATATAAAATGATTCCCTTCTTATCAAAGAATACTCCTACATCACAGAAGTTTGGACTTCTTGTGAAGTAGGTGAATCAACTTCTTTTCATCATGTGTACTCAACATATTTCGTTACTTGCAACTGTGTCTAACCATGACTTTTCATTGAGGATCTCATCCTTAGACTAGATATCCTTGTCCTCAAGATTCCACACAACCGGGAAATAAAAGTCAAACAACACCAAAAACATGGTGTAAATCTGTGCACACTATCCAAACATAATATCAGTTGCTCCAAACAAAATAAATAAAACATGAACCATATAGAGATACCTAACCCAAAGTCTCACTGGACTAACCAAGCCAAATCCATCCTCTTTCTGATCCAAACATTTAAGTGATCTGCACCGTTTCTGCCTATACGCACTGTGTAAGAAACATGATCCTCCAAAACAAGACACTGAACCAACCATGCCCTCTTCTACTGTAAGAAACCATGTGCAAACTCATTGTCACAGAGACAGTCCATGTTTTTCTGACCGGTACCGATTACCGCCTGTGACCAATGTCGGTTCCTTGACCAACATCGGTGTTGTTGGAACTAACACAATGCCACAAATTGGAATAGGTCACCAAACCAGGTGCCTACTCCGACCAAAGCCGATAGTTGTGTTGAGCTAGTCATTTCAAGAAGCACCCAAATCTTGCACAAAAACTTAACAACAATAATACATGCAATAAAAATTGCACCAAGATGAAATAGATCACCTTACCAGCACCAAGATACTCAACCACATCTTCAACTGAAGAACACTCTTCTCTGATGGAAACCATGTCTTCACGTTGTGCTACTATATTCTACCTCTCGATTAAGCCCATACATCTAACTGCACCAAAGGATGCATAACTGATCCTTTTCTCTCATTCTCAGATCTAGATCTGCAATCCCAAACATGCATGTGTAACCAAAATAATATAAACATACAATACCAAGATAAACCATACCTCAATAACTAGATCTGCAATTTGACCAACATGCCTGTGCCTCCAAGAGTTAGGGACACCTTAGCAACCAAGATACATTCCATGCATCTTCTTAATTCTTCAGATATGTGATTTTCTGTTTAAAACTAGGCTACCCAGTAACCGACCACGGTCACCCTGTAACCGACCACGGTTACCCTGTAACCGACCACGGTTACCATACCGATGTCAGTTGCCACTTAACCGACATCGGTCACTGTAATTTCCAGTAACCTTACTCTACTAGCTCCCACTTGAGATTGAATCTCTTCATGCGATCTTCTCATAAAAAACAAACCCTGCTCTCATACATGTCAGTCAAACCACTAACAAAACCATGAAGCAAACCCTTGCTCTGAAACAACCAAACTACCGAAGCTAACCAAGCTCTGATACCAGTTGTTGGCATCAGATAAGATAAAAAACCTGGCTATGATACCAGTTGTTGGGAATTCAGGACTACGGAATATTGCTATGATTCAATAATAAACAAAATCATGCATATGGGATCTAAACAATTCCCCAAAATCTACAGCAGTGGAAGTATAAACTAGAATAATCCAAATCAAGACAAAGTACACACACATAACACAACATGTGATGTGGTTCACCCAATGTGGGCTACGTCCACCAAAGATAGAGATCTCATTTATATAATACAACAAGAGTACAAATCAACTCTTTAATACAAGAGTATAATGCATCTCTCCAAGAGTATCTCCTCTCCTCCAGATCTCTAAATGGATCTCCATGAATGCACTACAACTGTGCCTCTAAACACCACCAACAGATCTCACATAACTAGGAACTACTGCATCTCTGAACTGCTACCAAGTTCTCTATGGATCTATAACAAGACCTCTCTCATGGGTCTACCATATGTGTAACCATGATTGTGCACCAAGAAGTAAGTCTGTCTCTCCATCACTACATGCATAACCTGTGCAAACATGAAGACAACCTCCTCTACAATAGCTAGATCTAAATGGATCAACAATACAATTTGATCTCATGGATCTACAATACAATACTAGATCTACATGGATCTATAATACAAGATCTCACCAACATGTGGATCTACAAGAGGAAAATCTATGTGCTTTGCATACTATGCAAGCCATTACAATGAGACAATAACTATACGAAGACAATACAGTAGAAGACATTACCCTCTTCTCACCATTTAGATGTACCTGTTATTTTCTTCTGTCCAGCTCCTTTCCATGGAGACTCTGTCTTCATGTAACCTGTTCTTTCTTTCTCTTCTTCTTCTTCATTGTCTTCATCCTCCCAATCTAGGAGAATCAAGGATCTAATTCAATCCTTCTCTTAATTCTCTTCTAACCCTAGCTTTCATGCTTATATAGGTGTATATAAACTTAGGGCACTTAGCCATGTAATTACAATCAATAGATATACTTTAATGCTAAAAATATATCTAATTCCTGAGAGTTAATTAAAACACTCCCGTACAGGTAACCGATGTTGGTTAGCCTTAACCACTGCCGGTTCCTCCCTTCCTGACCGATGCCGGTCCTGGGTGACCAATGCCGGTTCCCCCCTAACTGATGACAATTACTGTATTTTCCAGAAAGTTTCCATTGCATGCTCTAGTGAAGCTATTTATCTCCACAACCTAACATTTCTCTTGAGAAATTCCAAGCCAACTAGAATTACGAAGTGGAGCAGATGCAAATGAAGGTGGCCTCGACTAAGAGGATCTTCATCATGGTGGAGGTGGAGGAATCCGTGGCTAACGGTTAGGACTCCCCCAACCATGAGTAGGAGGTGGCAAACGATGGTGTTGAGGCGGCACAGAAGCGCATCTAGGGGCACCCGACTGAGGGCATAGGGAGCTAAACCCCTTCCAAGCGCACTTTTTCAACTTTGTTTTTAATTTGAAGCATAACAATAGAAATCACATCCACCTTATTAGTAATAGAGAAATCATAATTCAAATGAACATTGTGAAATATAACCTTATTTTTATCTTTCCATAAATGGAACAAAATTTCAGTTATGAAGATGTGCCAAATTTTGTTGTAAACTATAGATAAGATGGTTGAATCCCCTAAAAGAACCAATTTCCAGGTGGAGAAATTGGGAGAAAAGGGTTGGAAAGGGGTGTGAATACATCTCCAAGTTGTATGAGCATGTGGAAAAAACAAAAAAAATTGTTTGATAGACTCTAGTTGGTTGTACCACAAACAAATGGGGTTAAGCCCAAAATGTTTGAGTTTGGAACTAGCAAGGAGACCTTGGTGGATAAGACACCAAAGGAAATGATATTTTTTAGGCCCAAAAATGGCCAACCAAACCCTCTAAAATTGACGGGACCAAATAGAAGCCGAGGAGGAAAGAGACCAATGCTTGCTAAGTGTGTCACTATCAATAGAATGATTAGCCCGTAGAGAATAACCATAGGAGGGTTTGTATTTGCAAAAAGGAGTAGGAGTAGGCTAATTCCAGTCACACCACCAAGGAATTCCAAAGGTAAGTCATGTATTGTGTAAATATTCTTTAGGAATGCAGTTAATTAATTGTCAGATAGGAGAAACATTTGTAGGATAAAGGTGGAATTTTAAAGCCAGAGTCTCCTAAGAAAGCCATGAACGAGAGCTCTTAAAAAAAAATCCCTAACAAATTTAATCCTGTTTTAAAAAAATATGAGAGCTTTAATCTAAAGAGCCAAAGTCGGGGTTGAATCTTGAAAGGAAATGAGAGAGGACCACCAGAGAGAGAATGAATTGAGAGAAATGCCAAATCTAAAACTATTTCCAACCCAAATAAGGCATGGTTTGAGAAATTCCCAATCCTTCCAAATACTTTGCAGAATAAATTTCCCTTAATCCTAAATGGTACTGGGAAGAGAAGGAGAGATTGAAATTTAAGACCCTTCTAAGCCTATCTTCCCATAATACCGTAACAAATACCATATTGAAGGATAATTTTATAAGCTTCATTCCCTTCCAACCTACATAGGATCCATTTAGCACAAATATCCTACCCCTGGTGTTTGACATCAATCAAGCCTAGACCACCAACTTATTTAGGCATACAACAAACATCCCAAGCAACCCCATGGAACCCCTCGTGCCCTTCAACGTTGGCCCAAAGGAAATCATGAATAATATTCTCAAGTTTGGCATAAGAAGAATTGGAGGGATCCCAAAATTAGTAGTAATACACATGTGTGGCAGCCAGAATCTTAGAGCATGTCTAAAATTTCCCTTCTAGAGAAAGTGGTTTGGTGATCCAAAAAAAGATTTTTTGTTCAACCTGCTGGACCACATAAGACCAAAGTTGAGCTGAAGTAACTTGAAAAGTGAAAGGGATACAAAGAAATTTGAATTTTACCCTAGGTTAAATCCAACTCCATTTCATACGATTCAACAAAGTAGTAATGTGAGACTAAGATTGTTGATAACATTAGGTTTTCTCCCATTGAATAGAAAATCCCAAAAAACACAAAAATGTCAAGACAATAAAGAGTATGATGAACAAATTTCTCTTCCTCCAAGAGTGTGAGAAAAAAATCATTGGTAAAATGATCATTAATAAGTTTATGAGTAGTATAAGAAAAATAAATACCTTATACTAGTCCTGGAGAAGCACTATGAGCAAGAAGATAGCTAAATCCTTTAGCAACCAACACATAAAGGTAAGGAGCTAGGAGAAACCTTTCCTAATAGATTTGAACAAACCAAACATGGAATATTGGGAATTATTAATAGAAATACAAGGTCCAACATTTTGAAAGAGCATTTGCACAAATCGAACAAAGCGAGGACAAAACCCTAAAGCTTGGAACATAACTAAGATGAAATATCATTCAATTTTGTCATATACTTCAAAATCAATCTTGATAAACCTAGTCTCTTGAGAGGAAAGGTGATACCATTCAATACCTTCCCAAAATTTTATAATACTTTCAAGAATATACCTATGTTTAATAAATCCAGTGTGCTCACTTCTAATAATCAAGGGTAGAAGATTAGAAATCTTGTTAGACAGATCCTTAGCAATAATCTTGTATGACATGTCAAGCAAAGTAATGGGTCTCCAATTGGAAATTTTCTCAGGATCACCTGATTTGGGAATGAATTTGATATTAAATTGATTGATTAGGTCACCCAAATAATTAGTATCCAAATCTTCCAAGTATACATTGTGGAGATCAGGACCAACAATGTCTCACAGAGCTTGATAAATTTCAATAGGGAATCCATCAACCCTGAGAGATTTATTTGAATCCATTTGAAAGGAAGCCTCTTTAAGATTAGAAAGAGATAATGACCTATCACAAGCCACCCATTAGTTCATGATACTTTGCAAGGCACAATCTGGAGACATTTTAAAAGGGATACTTCCCAAGCTATAGTAGTAGTTTGAGCAACAAAAAACCCATGATGACGATGCACAAAATATTGGAGAATATCGGGAAAGGTAGTAAGCATAACATCCCCTTAAGAGATTTCCTTGATCTTGTTAGAAGAATGTTTTAATTAAAACATTATAAACAACTCCCTGGAAGCAAAGTCCTCAATTTTAAGCCAAATCAAGCGAGCACGAAGTTGATCTCCACATGTTTGGTAGGATTCATAGAATTTAATAGTGTTCTACCAATAGGCAGTATGGGTTTACAAAACATGATAGAAAGGTGAAGCATTAAGTTTTTTTGAGATTATGTAGTACTAACAATGTGAGGCCTCATGTGCATGTTGTTAGAAGATGGAAGCTTGCTTCCCATATATGTGAAGGAAGGTGGTGTTGCGTTTCATGACATCATTCCACCAAGTGATCCAACTAGAACCATCAGAAGGATGATCAACCAAATTCCATACTTGCTGTATGTGTGACACCGTTCGAGCATACTTAAGGTGAGAAATGTCAAGGTAAAATTGAGAAGTAACCTAATGATTTTTTGTAGGTACAGACCACATAATATTGAAAAAATGGGAAAAATGGTTTGAATGAAAAATGGTGTCAGTGACAACAATAAGGTGACGCAAAATAGGGGAAGGATAGAAAAATCCTAACTAGTCCTGAGGGAGTGGTCCAGTTGTTGAACAACCTGATCTTGTTGTTCTCTAAAATTAGACCAAGTGAACCAGGAAAAAGGGGATTTATGATGAAAGGGAAGAATGGGATGAAAAATTATGAGCTTGTTCCTAAGATAAAACCAAGCCTCTCGCTCACCACACACTAGTGCATAAGAAGACACCCCTTTTTATCCTCAGGGATTTCAACCATGTTAAAGTCACTACAAATAATCTAGAGAGCATCTGGAAAGAAATTGGCAAGCCAACGCTAAAAGATATCCCACTCTCCCACATCATTTGAAGCATAGATGTTTGCTAACCCAAAAATATGCCTGTCAAAATAAAAAATAGAACCCACTACTTGATGCATGGGGTCTGATCCCCAGGAAATCACATGTTGAGAAATGTTAGGAGAAATCAAATTCATAACTCCACAATGGCTAGGATCATGACTAGAGGTATATCAAATGGCATGGGGCCAAATAGTACGATTTGTAGAGTGCAAACAAAAATGCATACAAATTGAATTCTTGCAAACACAAAATTTTCATGTGACAAAATGAAGACAACTGTCCCTAAGTAGATATCGTCGGGTCGGTTCAATAAGACCACGTATATTATAAGAGTACAAAATCATTGAGAAGGGTCTAAATACATTTTTCCCCTCATCATCCATATCAGAAAGAGAAGAAAAGTGGTTAAGAGAAGAAGAAACTCGAGTAAGAACCGGAGCTAGATCTACTAAATTCCAAGGGTCATGTTTCCTCACACATACTCACCTTCCACTAAAGGGATAGGATATGAGAGTAGGCTAAACAAGTCTTGCATGATTGATACGAGTCGACCACTAAAGTGGACTCAGGTAAGGCCAATGGAGCCATGGATGAAATATGAGGAATATTAACAGGGGAATCAACCAAAGCAGCCATACGTGTCTGAGAAGGTGGAGATTCAGATTTCACAGGTTCAATTTTTTTGACAGAATTCATGAATGCAACAACACTATTGTTAGAATATAGATGATAATTAGAGGTTGAGGGTTATGAAGGACCCCATGAAGAACCCTTTTTTTAGTGACATTGGTCCATCCATCAGAAGCGGGAGTGGCCTTAGATTTTGTTAGAGGTTTATCAATGGGAGCAGGATGAGATTTGACCATAAGAGGACACTCATGAATCATATGTTCAGATGAATGATAATGGAAACAAGTAGTAGGTAAGTTCATATAAAACACCTTTTGAGAGAAACAAGTGTCCCCAATCTTAATATCGATGGTTTCTTTTAAGTATTTTGACAAATCAATTTCAATGCAAACACAACGTTGAGGAAGAGCATGAAAAAAATTGGGTTTCTCTTTGTAGATGAACCTCCCCAAGGGTTTGACTAATTCCCCAGTAAAACCAAAAAGTGGTAAAGGGAGCTTGAAATTCAATCGACACAGGGACTTTGAGCTTGGATTTCTCAGAAACCTGAAAGTCTCAGGTCTTGTGTGAAAAAAACAAAGGAATTGCGGATGAACCAAGGACCTTGGTTAACAATGGCCTTAGAGTGTTCCAGATTTGTAAAACAAAATAAAAACAACTCGTTGTTAGGTTTTGAAATCCATTGAGTTTAACCCCATGACTTTGTGAGTGGTTGTGTACCCATTGTTTCAAAAGGCTTTGATGGGGGACTTAATTAACAAAATACCCAACCAGGGTATAGTGTTCAAACCAATTCCATGCAATATCAAAAGAAGGAAAATAAAAAATAACATCAGGTAAAGGAGTATTCAACTCATTACCTCGTCGAAAAGGTTCAGGATGAAATTCCATGCTTTCTTTGGTGCCATTGTTATCAGTCGCTCTGTCGACAAGACCTGTATCAATAGACGAGGGAGTCGAATTGGAGGCCATGAAATTGGGGGGGGGGGTGTATTTAGCCACCCAAAAGATAGATTATAATAACCAGTTTACAAAATTAATGAGAAAAACTCCTGTTGAAAACCCAAAGGGACAACAATGTGACGAAAGTACGGACGACAACGAGCATGAACAAACAATTAAGACATAAAACCTAGCAAAGATTTTATCATTCAATTTTTTTAAATTTAAATTTTATTTTTATCATTTTTTATTGTTATGTGCTAATATCTACAACTTTTCAGGGTAAGGCCGACCATAACACATCAAATTACAAATAGAAAAGTAAAGGATTTAAGTTGATACAATTATTTATTTGGTTTTAATATCAAAATAACTACATTTATTTAGTTAATATGTTGGCTATTGATAATTTGGGGGTGCTATAGAAGTGGAAGAAGCATAATAGCTATTTTTTTCATTTAATATTTTGGTATCATGGTCTGTAGAACTTTTTGTTTAATATGCAATAAGTTAATTCTTGATCAACGATTTGTAAATTCAAGTATCAAAGTTTGGATGGAACCTCTCAACCCTATAATTTCATTAAAATATCTATCTTGTTTGTGACAAATGACATTAATTAATTATTTTAATATATTGATTAATAATTTTATTAAAATTTATTTCTTTTTTGTGACAAATGATACTAATGTAACTTAATTTTTGATTTGGTTTAATTTTCAATTGCTCCAAACTCTTGTTGAGTATGGAGCTTAATTTCTTCACAAGAAAATAGATTTTACATGAACTAGTTTTGACAGTGATTGGCATCAGTCAAGAGGAAACTGACATCGGTTATGGGATAGCCAACATTGGTTAGGACATGACCGACATCGGTTAGGTAGGGAACGCCATCGGTCACCTGTGCGATGGTGATTTTGTTCTTTAACAAGAATTAGAATAAATATCTTGTTTTAAAGATGATTTATTGATTGCAAAAGCATAGTTAGTTGCCCAGAATAGATATATATGCATGTATGCATTGTATGAGGGAAATGAGAGAAGAAAATAACAATTGTTTTTTATGTTAGTTTTCTTGGTGAGCAAGAAAGAGTAGATGAGTGTGGGAAAATAATTGAACATCCTGAGAGGTGTTAGAAGATAGTAGATCTTCATTGTATTTCCTCTGAAAAACACTGAATAATAATATTGGTTGTTTCTTGGTGGACATAGCCCACACTGGGTGAACGACGTTAAATCTGGTGTTATCTTTCTCTCATTTATTTTATCTTCTGGCTTATTTCCGTATTCATTGTTTGTATGCTTTATTTGATATTAGATATGTGCAACACTATTATATGGTTTAACCCCAACAACTGGTATCAGAGCCTTTTTTGGAGGTTTTGTGTGTTGACAGGATTTACTCATAGAGGGTTATCTAATTGAGTGGGAGCAGAGAAATGGCAGAAGATAGTAAATACCAAGTAGAGAAATTTTACAGTCGTAATTATCAACTATGGAAGATGTAGGTGGAGGATTATTTGTATCAAAAAGATTTATATTTACCATTAGATGAGCATGGACAACCGAGCATGATAACTGATGAAGAATGGAAGGTTCTTGACAGAAAGGCTCTGGGATATATAAGATTGATCCTGACAGTATCCGTGGCTTCAAATTTTATAGATGCAAAAACCACAGTAGAGTTGATGAAATATTTATAAAATTTATATGAAACTCCTAGTGCTTCGAATAAGGTATATTTGATGATTTTTTTTTTTAATTCTAAGATGCAAGAAGGTGGATTTGTATCTAATTATTTGAATGATTTCCGGTCTATTGTAAATCAATTAAAATCGGTAGAAATTCCGTTTTATGATGAATTGAAAGAACTTTTATTCTTATGCTCTTTTCTAGATAGTTGGGACAACTTGGTAATGATTGTTAGTAATACAACGAATGCCTCTAAAGGTTTGAAATTTGATGATGTGGTTAGTGTAATCCTTAATAAGGAAATATGTAGGAAAATCTCAGCAGAATCATCATCTGGAAACACTTTAAATGTAGAAAGTAGAGTAAGATCTAAGGAGAGATCATCAAAGAGCAAGAAGAATGGAAGATCAAAATCAAGACATGGCAGATCTAGATCCAGGTACATACGTTTACTTTGCTAGAATTATGGAAAGAGAGGACACACAAAGATAGAGTTTTGGTCTAAGGAAAACAAAGATAATACATCAGACAAAGCTAAATAAAAATGTAAAGAGGCAAACGCTACAAGTGAGGTAAAGCAAGATGCCCTTATTCTCTTGTTGGATAATAAATTAGAATCTTGGGCTTTAGATTTTGGAGCTTCTTTCCATGTTACCCCTAATAAGGGTTATTTTAGAAATTATGTTCAGGGTGATTTTGGACAAGTTTATTTAGGAGATGATGAGCCATTCAATATTATTAGTAAGGTGATGTTTATCTAAAGTTGCAGAATGAAAATCCATGAGTATTAAAAGATGTGAGGCATGTGCCAAGCCTCAAGAAAAATATAATATCAACAAGGCAAATGGGTGAATCTAGATGCGTTGTTACATTCACAGCTGACTCTTGGAAGGTTACTAAGGGATCTCTTGTTGTGGAAAGAGGTACGAAGGTAGGAACTTTATATCTGTCTACATGTGTTACTGATTCCTTTTCTATGCTATCTACTACAATTTTAGATGCAACCATGTGACATAATTGGGTGGGCCATATGAGTGAAAAAGGAATGTAGATCTTAAAGGCTAAGGGTAAGTTATCAGATTTGAAACAATTAGATCTTGAATTTTGTGAGTATTGTATATTTGGAAAGCAGAAGAGAGTGAGATTTATCAAGGTTGGGTCAATAAAGAAGGAGCATAAATTTGAGCTTGTACACTCAGATGTGTGAGGACCATCTTAGGTAGCTTCTATTGGAGGATCCCAATATTATGTGACTTTCATTGATGCCACAAGGAAGGTATGAATTTATTGTATTGAGCATAAATATGATGTTTTTGAGACTTTTAAGAGGTGGAAAGCCCTTGTTGAAAATGAAACAAACTTTAAATTAAAGCGTATTAGATCTGATAATGGTGGTGAGTACTACAACAAGGATTTCAATGATTATTGTTCATTGAATGGAATACGAAGAGAAATAACAGTTCCTAGAACTCCACAGGAGGATTTTTAGAAATAATGAACAAAACAATCATGGAACGTGCTAGAAGCATGAGGATACATGCCAGCTTGCCTTTTGAAGTTTTGAGAAAAAGTAGTGGATACAAAAATGTACTTGATCAACCATGGGCCTTCAACAACACTAGATGGTGGAATACCAGAAGAAGTTTGGTATGGAAAAGAGGTACATTTTTCTTTTCTTGGAGTATTTGGCTCAGAAGATTTTGTGTATGTTGATAGAGAAAATAAGAGGAAGCTAGATGCTAAATCTAAGAGATGTACTTTCATTGGTTATAGCTCTAGTGATTTTAGATATCATTTTCAGGATTTAGAATATTCTAAGATTATTAGGAGTCATGACATTGATTGGAATGAAAAATAATGTACAGGGATAAGGTTTTGGCACCTAAACATGAATAGGTTAAGGATATTTTGAAGGAAAATCAAATTTTAGACCTAAAGCAGACATCCACAGACACCGACATCAGTTCTATAGAAACTGATGTCGGTCAGACTAACTGGCATCAACAGACAGGATCAGGTTCAGAGAATACAACTATAATAACTGACATTGGTACTCCTAGAACTGATGTTGGTAAGGAAACTGTAGTTGGTTGGAAGATAGAGGAACCATGGTCAGTTATAGAGGAACCACAGTTGGTTACAGGTGACTGACATCAGTCACTGAAAGAGATTGACATGAATGTGCAATAGACACAGAATGAGCCCCAAACACCCCAAATTTCAGTGAGAAGGTCAAAAAGGGTAAGTAGAACTCTAGAGAGATTTTCACCATCCTTTTATTATTTATTATTGACTGATAGTGGTGAACCAGAAATATTTAAAGAAGCAATGCAAGTAGATACCCACGAGTAGTGGGAGCATGGCATGGATGAGGAGATGGGTTCCTTGGAACAAATCAGACATGATATCTAGTCAAGTTTCCAGCAGGTAAGAAAGCATTGCAGAACAAATGGTTTTACAGGATCAAGAAAGAAGAGGGTGGACTAAAAAGGTACAAGGCGACACTTGTGGTAAGGGGATTTACACAGAAATCAGGTATTGACTTTGATGATATTTTTTCTTCTGTAGTTAAAATGACTTCTATTCATACTGTTCTAAGTTTGGTTGCAACAAAAGATTTGCATTTAGAACAACTTGATGTTAAGACAAATTTTCTTCATGGTGATGTGGAGGAAGATATTTATATGTAGCAACCGTTTGGTTATAAAGTTAAGGGTAAGGAGAAACTTGTGTGCAAATTTAAAAAGAGCCTATATGGGCTCAAGAAAGCTCCAAGTCAATGGTATTTGAGATTTGAAAATTTTATGCATGAGCATGGTTATATGAGATGTGAATCTAACCATTGTGTTTATTTTAAGAAGCTTGAAAATGAGAGATATGTTATTTTGTTACTGTATGTGGATGATATGCTGATTATAGGATCTAGTATGCAGGACATTGGTAAACTCAAAGAAAGGTTAGCTCACACATTTGTAATGAAGGATTTAGGAGCTGCAAAGAAAATCCTTGGAATGCAAATTCATTAAGATAGGAAAAACAAGAAGTTGTATTTTTCTCAGGAGGCTTATATCAATAAGGTGTTGGAAAGGTTTAACATGCAAAATTCAAAACCTTTTAGTACACCTATGATTGGACACTTCAAGTTGAGAAAAGATCAGTGTCCTTCATCACATGAGGAGGTTGATTACATGGCACGTGTTCTGTTATTCTTCAGCAGTAGGAAGTCTTACGTATGCCATGGTTTGTACAAGACCAGACATTACACATGCATTGGGAGTTATGAGCAGGTTTATGGCTAATCCAGGTAAAGAACATTGGAAAGCAGTCCAATGGATTCTTAGGTATTTGAGAGGGACATCCGGCATGGATTAATGCTATGGAGGGTCAGATAATTCTTTACGCAACTATGTTGATTCATATATGGCTGGAGATTTGGATGGTAGGAGGAGCACCACTGGATATGTTTTCATAGTAGGTGGAACGATAGTTAGCTAGATTTCAAGATTCCAGAAGTTCATGGCTTTGTCTACAACAGAGGTAGAGTATGTTGCAGCTACATAAGCTAGCAAGGAGATGATATGAATGAGAAAGTTCATGGAAGAGTTGGGTAAGGACAAATAGGATTACAAATTATATAGTGATAGTCAGAGCGCAATTAATTTGACAAAGAACTCAGCATTTCATTCAATAATGAAACACATTTAGTTGAATTATCACTTAATATAACAGGTGTTGGAGGATGGGTAGCTAAAGTTAGAGAAAATCCATATGGATGAGAATCCTACGGATATGCTAACGAAGCCATGGTAAGGGAGAAGTTGGGTCTTCATTCCACTTTTGTTCGTCTTCGAGTTTGAGACTTGAAGAGGAAGAAATGGGTCAAGGAAAAGGAACCAAGGATGGTGATACACAATACACTGTAACAATTGATCTCCAAGTGGGAGATTTTTGAGTATGGAGCTTAATTAATTCACAAGAAACCTGATTTTACATTTTACTAGTTTCAACAATGATCGACATCAGTTAGGAGGAAACTGACATTGGTTAGGGGATAACCGGCATCGGTCAGGACATGACTGACATCGGTAAGGAAGGGACCGACATCGGTCACTTGTGTGATGGTGTTTGTGTTCTTTAACAAGAATTAGAATAAATATCTTGTTTTAAAGATGATTTATTGATTGTAAAAGCATAGTTAGTTGTCCAAAATAGATATATATCCATGTATTCATTGTATGAGGGATATGAGAGAAGAAAATAGCAATTTTTTTGCATGTTAGTTTTCTTGGTGATAAGAAAGAGTAGCTGAGTGAGGGAAAAGAATTGAACATCCTGAGAGGTGTTGGAAGATAGTAGATCTTCATTGTATTTCCTTTGAAAAGTGCTAAATAATAATATTGGCCATTTCTTGGTGGATGTAGCCTACACTGGGTGAATCACGTTAAATCTAGTGTTATCTTTCTCTCGTTTATTTTATATTTTGGCTTATTTCTACATTCATTGCTTGTATGCTTTATCTAATATTAGATCTGTGTAACACCGTTATATGGTTTAACCCCAACAACTCTCCATATCGCCAAAATATAACAATTTTCTATAGAAATTTCAAAATATAAAGGAAAAAAATAACAATGATTAAAAGTATTATAAAAAATTTGTTGATACAACCATATCTAAGTTTTTTTGCAACATCTAATTTACAACTATAATATGTACCTATTTCTGAAATAGTTGATCAAAAATTATTTTTAGAACATTCAAGGTTTTCCATCTTTCTCCTTTTTTCACCGCCACCACGTATACCTTTTTAATTACTCCTCCTCCACTCCCCTCATTATAAATATTCTCTCCCTCACCGGCATCTTCATCTTCATATGGACATTCTAACCTAATGGGAGGATGGTGATATTCATAACATGTAATATAAATGTTTATTAGTTGTTGGTGGGTAATTAGAGGTGTAAATGTCCATTCTCCATTGTACAGGTGAAACTACCTGTTTAAATACAACCCGAATCCATAGTTTTGGAGTGAAATCCTCAGACACTCAGTTGAAGAGGGGTTATGGAATGTAATTAGGGGCATATAATGATTGTGCAACTAAACCATGTTCTAACATTGAATCTGACAAATCCAACAGTCCCACAACCACATAATTGTTGTCTTCTTCTTTTATTCCAAAGTGTAACCATCTATAAAAAATGTGTGGGATTTTATCATGCACATTAATTTCAATGAATTATTCTACCTTAATCCACCCAGAAAATAAATTTGGGCTCAATACTAACTTGGATCCATCCAGTAAACTTCCAACCATAGTCATATACTCTGATGACACTCCCTGATATGAAAAGGGAAAAATAAAGTACACTATATTCAGTTAAGCTAATACACATGAAGAGAAGAGGTAGGGGAAGATAAAAAAAAAACTCAAAATACATTCAAAAGCATTAAATCCGATAAAATAAAAACACATTAATGTAGGACACCCCATACAAAATGAACCAAAAAAATCAGCAATAAAAACTAGCTACATATATATTAGATTTCTGAAAAATATTCAGCAGAGCTTCACTGCTTTGTTTTTCTTCTTTTTCCCATACTTACTCTTTTCTCTCTTCACTCTTACATACAAAATGTAGCACACACATAATTAAAACATTCAAGTCAGAAATTAGTTCCATACAACTCCATGTCAGGGGAAAAATTTCCTTGCTAGAAGAAAACAAATATTAATTCATTTTCCATAGTCAGAGAGAATGTCAAAGATCAAATATGATCATTCCATTTAATGAAGATATTTTCCATTTTACAAAAATATGAAGTTTTCATAAGCTTCCAGATGTCAGAGGTAGAGATTTAAATGCGGGGGCTGAAATTATATCTCCAATAACCCCGTTAATCTCAACTTGTTTTCATCCTTCTCAAAACTATCTATACCATCTTCGTAGCTGCTACTACCATTTCTAGAGATTCCATTTCCATAGCTCACATTTCCATTTCCAAAAGCTGTAATTTTTTATTTAAATCTTCAGCATAAATACCTAAACAACTTCTTATATATTCAAATGCATATTTTTCCAATGGTTTAGTAAAAACTCAGCAAATTGATCTTGTGATCTACAAAACTCTAGACATATTTCCTTGTTAGTGACTAACTCTCTTATAAAATGTTATCTAGTGTAAATGTGCTTTCTACTTTTATGAAAAAAATGATTTTAAGACTATGTATTGTCTAAGTTAGTATCACAATAAAAAAAATTCTTATTGTCTTTTTCATGCATCAACTTGGCTAGGATTCTCCTCATACATATGGCTTGACATGTCGCACCTATCACTGTCACATACTCCCCTTTTGTTGAAGAAAGAGTTGTAATGGGTTGTTTATTTGAATCCCATGATACTAACCATGTTCTAAAATGAACAACATAATGAGAGGTACTTTTCCTATCATCAAATCTACAAGCAAAATCGTTGTCTGTGTATCCAATGATCTTAAACCCATCCATAACAAAATACTAAATTGTATAGATCTTTGTTCCAAAAACATACCTTAGTATTCTTTATCCATATTTGCCAATGAGAGAATTTTTAGAATCCATGAACCTTAGAATAATGCTCACACCATATATAATATCATGCCTTGTGGCGATATATTACATGAGACAATAACTAGTCTATTAAACAATTTAGGATCAAACAATTGAAGCACTATCTTCCTTACTCAACTTCAACCTTGTAACAATTGATGTAGGCGCTGGCTTACAACTCATCATATTAAATATTTTCAATACATCACTCGCATACTTTGATTAAGTAATAAAAATACCTTCCATTGACTACGTAACTTATATTGCCAAGTATATTTTCATAATACCAATGTTAGTCATTTCAAACTCTTTCATCATAGTGGCCTTAAAATAATTTATGGAAAGGTATCCCGTGAAAATTAAATCATATACATAAAGACACAAAATAAAAAATTACTTTTATCATCCATTTTGGGCTCATTGTGGCACCTACTAAAGCCATTTTTAATAAAATAAGAATCAATGCAGCCGTACCATGTTTTAAGAGCTTGCTTGACACTATATAGTGCCTTTTCATTTTGTATACCTTTTCTTCATGACCTGAAATTTCATATCCTTATATCTGTTGTAGATAAACCTCTTCTTCAAGATAACCATTTAAAAATGCTAATTTTACATCCATTTCAAAAACAAGACACTTTTTTTTGTGTTGCAATGGACAAAATGGTTCTTACCATATCCAAGTGCGGTAGAGGAGAAAATGTTTCATTGTAATCAATACCAAACTACTAAGTGAAACCTATAGCAACCAATCTTTCCTTATGCTTCAACACTTTATCATCCACACCATGTTTAGTTTTGTAAATCCATTTTACACTTATGATGTCCTTTCTTTGAGGATGATCCACCAACTCCCAAGTTCTCTTCTTCCTTGGATTCATCCCATGATTCATATTTTATCACTTCATCAAAATAAATTGGATTAGAAACTTCTGAAAATATGGAAAAAACAAAGAAATATTTTTTTTTGTATCTACATTAAAATTAGATTCATAAATATCTCTTAAACTCCTTTATCGTTGCAATAAACTTGCCAATGTAGGATTTGATGAAATGCTACTATTAACTGAGTTTAGTGGAATCATTTATAAAGAAATTATGGATGGTGTTCTTGGTGAACTCTACTCCTCATGTGTAAAATTCAGATTTCTTGAAGATATCCTTGTTGTATATGGAGGCGTATGTTGTACTATATCTTGTGGTGCACATAAAGAGTAGAAGGAGGTATTAATCGAGGAATACCTTGTTGTTCTAACACTTAGTCAACCATATCATATTGTGAATCATCTTTAACTACACGTATTATTTTTTCTACATTTCCATCACATGCTTCATTCTCAAAATTTTTTACATCTCTACTATTTATAATTTTCCTAGTACTTGGATTAAATAACTTGTTAGCCTTTGTATATTCTGAATACCCAACATAGACACACTTCTCACCTCTCTTATCGAACTTCCTTCGCATCACTTAAGGAACATGATCATATACAATGCAGCCAAATAATTTAAAGTGTGCAACACTATGCTTTCTAATGATCCAAGCCTCTCAAGGAATTATATTCCTTACTATTGTAGTTGGACATATATTTGAAATATAAAAAACAATAGTTATTGCTTCAACCCAATATTCATTTGGTAAAGGATTTGAATTCAACATATTCCTTGTTATTTCTATGATGGTTCTATTTTTTCTTTCAACCACACCATTTTTTTTAGGTGTGTACGGTGGGCTATAAACTATTTGTCAATACCACGTTGTCTTCAAAAATTTAGAAAAACATTACAAATATACTCACAAACTCTATCAGTTCTTAATAACTTGATGTAGTAACCACTTTTATTCTCCATAACAGCCTTCAACTATGCTGAAATCCTCCAAAAGCATCATATTTATGTCTCAAAAAATATACCCAATGTCTTCCTCTTATAATCATCAATGAATGTCATAAAATATGAAAAACCTCTAATAGAAGTTGTTTGCATAGGTATACACAAATTTGAGTGAATAATATCAAGAGGTGCACTTTCTCTTATTGAATTACTCATCTGGGAAATAATCCCTATGTTTCTTCCCCAAAATACACCCTTCACATACTCCTTTTTGGTTTCTCAATCAATAACAAACCTTTTACAATCTTTTTCTATGTGTAAATTCAGATAAATTAAAATGTACAAACTTGAGATGCTAAATCTATTATTCAAATTTCATGATTTAGTGAAAGGATGATTATATTCCTTGAGCAAAGGGCTCAACTATGTTAGCATTAGACTCAGTGCATAAGATTTATTTTCATTAGAATCATAGGACCTTAATTTACATTGGCACAATAAATCAGTGTAGGAATCATTTGCATTGAGAATAAGAGTCAACTATATTAGTGCGCGACTCACTTTCATTAGAGAAGACCACATTTACATTGTTGTAGGAATGATTTACTTGGATACAGTACTTGGCTTTGAACTGAGATTATGGATTTTGTATGCAATTAAATTTCATTTTCTCTTTTTCTTAGTTTTTAATATGAAGAGAAACATTATATTTATGCTCCTCAACTTTTGTAATTTACTGAGTGTTGGTGGCTCTACCCATAGTTATAGACTCATTGTATTCAATATACAATTTGTATCATTTACGTACCAACTCTCTAATGATCATAAGATTTTTCTTCAAACCTGCAACATAGTAAACATCATGCATAATCATTTTCTACCCGTTTTTAGTTGGAATACTAATTTTTCCTTTTTTCTTTGACAGAATCAATATTGTTTTTCCCAAGAGTAACATAACTCTTTACTGACTCATCCAAACTAGAAAATAATTTTAGATTTCCAAACATGTGATTGCTGTAACCTGAATCTAAATACCAAATATCATGGGAAATTTATTGAAACATATTACATTCAATTGAATAGTTTGTGGAAATCGCTTCAACAATATTTGTGCATGCAATAAACATAGAAGTTTTTGTAGAGATTTGGGGATGATTATGATTTTGTTTTCCTTAATCATATTGTTTCTTCTTACGTTAAAAAGATTAGTGTCCATACTTTTTACAATAATGACATTGAACATGTCAATTTTCTTGTCTATGTCTGGTTGAATTATTAGCACCATGTGAATGAGAATGGTTGTTTCCTCTTCCACCCTGGACTATTTTTGTGTCCTCTAAATGTATTTCTACATCTTCCTCTACGAGTGCATCTACCTCCTCTACCTCTTCCACGAATTATAGAATCCTAGGATGAGAATGCATTTTCTATGGTTTTATGTGATCTATTCAGCCTCCTGTCATGTTTTATCAAGGAGCCATGTAACTCATCTATTGAAATTTGAATTAAATCCTTAGTTTCCTCTATAGTAACAAAAGGATCACACTTAACAGGTAGAACTCTAAGATTTTTTTCAACTATTGTTTGATGTTATATTCTATCCTCGTGTGATTTTATTTGATATATAAGCCTGACAACATGTGTAAACAAATATTCTACAAAAAATGAATCCTTCATATTTATATTCTCAAAATATTTTCTAAGAAACTAGAGTTTTGTAGCTTTAACTTTATCCTTACCTTAATATGCCACTTAGAGAGTATACCATGCATTATTTTCTTGGTTGGATACCACAAATTTGGGAAGAATCCTCTCATTCATAATTTGATGAATTTAGAAGAGGGACTTTCCATCCTTGTTCCTTTGTTGTTTGAAAAAATATTTTTCTACCTATGTGACTATGTTGAATGTTGCTGGATTTACGGGTTGTGCATACCGATTTTGAAAATCTCCCAAATATCCTAGGATCTAAAAAGAGATTTCATAGTCAAGGAACAATATTCATATTTTTAGCTAGTAAACTGTGGAGTCTGAAAACTTGACAATTGTGCTTTAGATGTGGATGCCATTAATCATTGTCAATAAACTCTGTAATGACCTGGAAGCAAAATAAATTAATATTTATGACTAAAACCTTCTAATTTGATGCCAGATGAACAAAAGAGGAAGGAAAAGATAACAAAAAACTCTAAATTCATTCAACAAAAATAAAACTAATAAAAAAAGGCATAGAAATGAAGGACATAACACACAAAATGCACATCAAAATTAGAAAAACAAATCAGTTGCATATATATTAGATTTCTAGAAAATATTTAGCAGAGCTTCATTCCTCTTATTTTATTCTTCTTCTCATACTAAATATATATTTTTCTCTTCCCTCTCTTGCATACAAAATTCAGCACACACCCACCTAAAACATTAAACTGGGAAAATAATTCCATACATTTGCACGTCTGACATTCCTTGCAAGAAAACATTAATTCATTTTCTAGATTCATAGAGAATGTTAGAGATCAGATATGATCATTTTATTTAATGAAGATAATTTCTGTTTTGCTAAAATATTCATCAATCAGAAGCTTCTAGTTGTCAGAGGTCAAATTTAAATGCGGGGGTTGATATTATATCTCCAACAACAAAATCCTTTTCCTAAGATAAAAAATGAAGCAAGGAAATCAAAGTTCTTTGGAGAAGAAGAAATAAAACTAAGCATTAAGATAGAAAAAAATTAGAACCTAGAGCCAATGGTGAACACTTGCAAAATGTGAATGGAATTTCGTATTGTTGCATTTCTACATAGTGAAAGCTCCATATATTTTAATGCAAGTAACTCTTCAACTGCTTCTATATTCTACAAGTTCTATCCTATCTCAATTTTAAGAGTCTCTAAGAATCGCAGTTGGGGAACACTTAGAAAATACTTGAGTTCTGAACATTCTATAATTATCAATTTTACTAACTTTGTAAGGTGAGATATCCTCGACACTGGTTTCCATTCCATTTAGTCATCTACCTTAATATATGTTAGTGATGTTGTTAGTTTTATGTTTTACACCTTCTCACATTTGATGATGGTGAGGTTCTCAACACCCGTGAGACTAGTCACCTCCTCAAGTTTTGGTCATTCAATTATTTCAGGTTGTGTGAAACGAAGGTTACTTGAGAGGATTTTCAAATTTTCAAAATAGCTTAACTCAATGCAATTGATCTTCCCACAACCATCAACCATAACCTTCTCGAATGATGGCAGACCTAGAAACTATGGCATTTCTTCAAGCTACAGACAATGACAAACGTTGGATACTCCAAGATGTGGAACATGATAGAAATCTACTATTTTGAAATTTGTATAATCATCCAACTCAAGATGATTCAACTTCCAACATTTATAAATTCCAACACTCTTTAGGGAGCCCAGATGTGAAAGATAGGGAAACTCCTCAATTTGTGAACATCTTCTTATATTCAAATACACAAGACTTCTAAGATCTCACCTATTCCTAACACACTTTTCAAGTTTGTACAATCAATCAAGTGATTTTTTTAGAGTTGTTACCATTTTTAAACCCATCTCAATCACCTTTTCCATTGAACAAATTTTAAGAAATTGAAGGTTTTGATAATCGTATCTACTAACAAAAACCTTTTTTACAAGACTTTGGCAAAAAATATCTAGCTTTTCAAGACTACTAATGTGATATAACTTTTTTCCAATTAAAAATCCTAAAGTTAAAGAAGTACTTTAGCATATCTAGATGAGGACTATGTGTGGCTTGGGTAAATCCTAGGTGATACCTAAGATTCAACACCTCAAGCTATGACCACATTATCAAGAGGAATTATTAGATAAATAGCCTTCTTTCTCTAGAAAGGAACCATATTGGGTTATAATTTACGTACCCCATTTAAGACACCCTCTAGAGTTCCCCTCTCCAATTCCCACCACTTGCCTACACTCGATATCAAATAGAAAATACTTGAACACACATTTTTCTATGGATACATAAAATCCACAACACATATTTATATAATTTTCACCGGGTAGGTTTTTCAACCAACATACCCCTTCAAAAACAATTTTTATGAATTAATTTACCAATATTGATGTATTTTCCAAATAGCACCCATTAATTACCTCTCTCAACATATCCGTGTTCAAGAAGTTATTTTTTGTTTATCCACCCTATATTAAAGCGGTCTTGAAATATATAAAATATTTCATGCTCTCCCCATTCAAGAGTCTCCCCTCTTATTTATAATTTTTAAGAGGTGGTTACAAATCATCACACATATTCATTACATATAATATTACTTCCTTATAATTAATAAACAATTCATACCCAAGATAATCACTTCTTTTTCTTTTATTAACTCTTTACATACCCATGTTACTTTACTTTTACACTCATACACAAATACATTGGGGTTGTTTATTTTATCTGTTACATATAATCCCAGAACAGTCATAATAATTATTTTCTTTTTATTAAATAAGTAATGTTTGAACTTTTCCTTGTGGGGAATTTGTCACATAACAACTAATGGAAGGCTTAAAAGAAGGGCATTATCCACTATTATTCAAAGTTAGTTTTCCTTCTAATTTTAAATTAGACAAATCTACACAAAGGGAAGACCCAAAGATAACAGATGCTATGATATTATTGATGGCCATTTGCATTGTTAAATTGGAATTGTGCATGTTTAATTAAAAAGGACTCTAACAAGGACCAACCTTTAATGGTCATTCCAAATTCTTCTTTTATGAATATATTTTCTAAATTATTTGACATTCTTGAAAAATACAGTAACTCTTCAAAAATGGTTCCATCAATATAGAGCTCTTTCAAAGAGGACGACACTTGTAATTCACAACAAATTTGTTACAAAATTTGATGTTTGCAATAAATTGTCATTAAAGAAAATATGAAATGTAATATTTGAATAAGGGTAAAATAAATACCTTTGTATCAGTTTGACACAACCTTTTCAGATGTCCATTATTTATTCTTAAATACTACAATTTTTAAAGAGGAATCCACTTCGGAATGTTGGCATGATTATGCCCATTAAAGTTAATCTCAAACCAAAGTAAAGAAGTTGATGCCCTTGCCAAATCTTCTTATGAATTCCCTATAAAGTACGTAATGTTAATATTCATGGTCTTATCTAGAATCGAATGGAAACACCTTATATTAACTTGGGAAAGAATGGTTTTAAATCCCTTCCATTCTTGCACTCAATATTAAGGTGAAATTAGTGTTGCGGTAAAGGTTTTCTTTACCGATGGATCTAGTAGAGATAATTATAGAGAAAACATTAAGATTTTCAAATATCATCAAATGAAAGAATAATCATACCAAATATTTAATATTTTTGAGCCGCCATAGGCAAATGGGATCACTCATTTCCAATGCCATTTCTCTTCCCAAATCCTTGATGTGATCATGCATGTAGACACCCAAAATTGGGTCATAACCCTTTAGGTCGCCTTCAACTAACATACCACTTACCATGAACCCTCCACACATTATTATTAATTTAATCACCCATATTTAAATGTGGATTAACAACCTTACGTGAAGTACTCCACTTCCCAGATCTAGCACTTGTTAGGCAGTCCACCAACTAATATTTTTAATTCTATCTTGTGGTCTTGTGTTATTTTCAGGTAGTCCTTCCCAAAAAAAAGGAGTGCTCTCAATCAATCTAGTCTTCTACAACACACACAACCTTCTTCAACTTCACAAGTATTCCTCCTCACCTTTATCTTATCTTTTTTATATGCAACATTGTGGTGAAACAAAACATTTGCAAAAAACATTCATCATCTTCCATCCGAAATTTTTGTGAAGGATATATTTCTTAAACAAGACACTTATATTGTAGAGTCTGAAGTGCATGTTCCACGTGACCCCAAACAAACATTTACCATACACTTAGAGAAATATACTTAGATTTAGTAATAAAAAAACAAGATATATCCATGAACATATATTTTTCTCCACTATACAGTGCATCTAAACTTATTTAAGTCTTTTCCTTATGTCCCAAGGTAATGTTTTTATGCCTTTATCAAATTCCAAGCACCAATAATCTGTTAGAGATATAATCTCAACCACCAAAATTAATTCCAACCTCTGATAGCTAGAAAACTTCTAACTACTGTAGATTTTGACAAAAGGGAATATATCTTCATTAATTGAATGTTCAGATTTGATTTCTGACATTCTCTTTGATTCTAGAAAATGTATTAATGTTTGTATCTTCCTCTGATGTATAATTGTGTGTGAAATTGATTTTTTCATTATTATTTTTAATTGGGTATGATGTATTTTTGTATGTAATAAGGGAGAAGAGAAATAGAAGAAAACAAGAAGAATAAGAATCAATACAGAACAACGAAGCTCTGCTGGATATTTACAAGAAAATTGAATATGTATATATATAGGCAGTTGTTTTTAAATTTGTTTTGTTGTGCATTTTATGTGTGGTGTGTTAGAAGCAGAATAGACTGAGAGGGGGCTGAATTAGTCCTTACAATAATTTAAATTCTTATTTTAGCTTTTCTTGATAAAAAAATCATAAACATTCAACCATCCATTAATGTGTGCATATAATGAATCATCACATGTGCAAGAACCTTAAACAAGATATCAACATAAGACACAAGATATAAGTGGGAAAATCTAGAGGGGAAGAAAAAAAATAAAACACAATATTATATTGATATGTTTCAAATTTAGTGAGGCACCAACCCTACAAGGAGCAAAAACCCCTAGTTTAGTAGAGCTACAACCCTACAAGGAGCACCCACTCCTAATTTTGTGAAGCACCAACTCCAAAAGGAGGATACAACCCCCCAATATGATTAAGTACCCACTAAACCAACTTATGAAGATCTTATCTATGACTTTTTTCTGCCACAACTAATGGAAACTAAGTATTTGGCTCACTCGCCTTCAACTCTTCAAACCCTTGCAACTAGCTCTTTCTTCGATTCTCAAACCTTCAAACAATTGCACACATCCCTTATGATCTTCCTCAACATTAATTACACTTTATTAAACCTAAATTAATTCTTAAACACCTGAAAATCTCTTAAACCTAGGTCACACACCTTACAAACACATAAATAACTTGCAAAAACACCCAACACGATGCTTTTATAAGCTCCTATTGATTTCAAATTAAAAAAAAAACTCTTTACCTCCTTTATATCGACCCATACATAAATTAAACATCCCAAATTTGAATTACAAAAGTCACAAGTGACCCAAGTAGGTCGGACTACTTAAAAACCTCATTACATGTGCCAAAAATGGCTCAAAATCCCATGGGCACAAAGATAAAAATTCCCTTACATGAAAACCATACATAGTAATGACCCATAAACCATTAAAAATGAATAAAATATCATTTAAAATTAATAAATTGTTTAAATTTATTTGAACCAATCGAATTATTTCATTTAATGGGCCCAATACTCTTTATTCATCTCAAAATTGTTGTTTCCTACACCTTTCAACACCATGGAAACTTCATTATGCTACCAAATCACTTAAAATAAACCAAACCATACCATATGAAAACTTTATGGAACTTGTATAACTTGTAAAACACTTCTAAGTAAGTTATAATCCTTGAATCAACTACCTACTCAAACCAAAGACACTTTTGTCTTCATTAAATCAACCTGTCAAAAACAGTGTTTCCAAATAATATATCATTAAAAATTAATGTGCACATTAAAGAAATAAAAATGGATTCATTGGATTCAAAATTCATCTATATTAACATTACATGTGATATAAAACATCATCTAATCCATCTCTTTCTTCAAAAGACTCAAAACTTTCAAACAAACACATCATATCTTGCATTGACAATAACCTTATTATCCAAAGAATGACCTGGAAAATATATAAAAAACACCTCATCATGAGAAAAAAATCATATCAATAAGAATTAATTTTAATACTCTTTCCAACACATTTTGAATCATATCAAAATTCCACATGTAGCTCCTGTTATGGCCATTTTACTGAACACTACTTTTTAAGGCCTCAAAACTACCCTTTGACCAGTCAACCTGAATGGACCTATTTTGACCATGTACTTGGATGAACATGTCCTAAAAAATCAATGGACATAAATATCAGATCACATACATTCCATAACATTGATTTATCTCATACCTTATTTGGATAACCTTGTCCCAAAACACTGTTCTTCAAAAAATGGCTTGTTTGAGTGGGGCCCACTCATCACCATGATCTAAATCATACATTTATAAATATAAATAAGATTCCTCTAAAAAATAAATTCATAAATTTTTATTAATCATTCAAAATAGGCTCACTATACCTCTTCTTCTGCAAGTTGTTCCTAGTTAGTGTTTAACTAGGGTTTTAGACCACTTTATCTTCTTAACATTTGTTCATATAATCATGAAAATGAAATGACCTAATAATTTTTGTGAAAAATTATATAATAACCATATAAAAATCATTGCAATCCAAAATTTCCAATTAAAATCACACACTTGAGGGTGAGCATCAGAAGAACAAACTCAAGTTGGAATTTCACTAGATTTTGACCCTATCTCACAAAAACTGTCAGAACATGCAAAATACACCTCATGAAAATATGAAATTTTTCCAAAAGAACTAGGAGACATCACACTAATATCTAAAATCATCATAGTTTCATCACCATACCTTGAATTCTCAATCCTATCTCATTTGCATAGGTTCACCTTAGGGTTTTACATTGTAGAGTCTAGGGTCAATTGAAAGAACACTGTAGAACATCATGAAAGAACTCAAAATGACCCAAAAATATCTGGTATACCATGATACATCTAAATACATACATCTATGAACTCATATAGCTCCATAACTCAAACTCATATCTCCTAGCATGTATACCTGCTCCAAATGAGCACCTGTAACATAGTCAATCACCTGTATCTGCACCATGCCACTATTTTGAGTGCCTAAAAACTCTCCAAAATTGCTATCAATCATGTAAAAATTATTCTCATGAAACCAAGAAGCTCGTACCATCTTGCAGCATCACCTAGGTACTTGAATAGGCTTGCAAAAGTAAACAATCCTCACTGAATCTCACTGCATCACCGTAAACAATTCTCAGCTAGTTTTTCAACATCATATACATTATAATATTACCCTAATACATCAACCAATTTTTCATTAATGTGGTTTTACATCAATGAAAACACCTAATAGGACCACATGCTAACAATCTCCCCCTTTGTCATTGATGGAAAACTACCTAAAATTTTCCACCTTTTTACTTTAATGAAAAATACATACCTTTAGCAACATGTTATTCACCTACCTCATCTTCATAGCATCATGTTTTGGTTGGAAACATCCACCAAAGGTCTCAAACAAACTCAATAACCTTGAACTTTCTTTGAAAAACCTAATTTTTCCTTCCTTACAAGCTTGCAATCACCATCACCCTTGAGAAGAGCATATACATCATCTGAACATGCTTAATAAATCATGAAAAAGAGCATTATCATACCTTTTTTAGAGAAAATACATCATATTAATCCTTTTGGGCATGCCAAAAAAGCCATTTTTCATCTCTACCCTAATTTTTCCTTCAAGAACCAACTGTAACCAAACATAAACTGAAGCAATCATATTGAGCTCATGCCAACAATGTCATAGGTGAGCCACAAAAAACATCTTTCCTTTTTTTCTTGAGGTTATACCATATTTTTTTAGGCTTAGATGAGCATTCCAACTCACTTTCTTACCATCATACAATCCCAAGGACTCATTTCCCTAAACAGACATCTTAGTGCAACTTCAACCAACTTTTTCCTGCTAGAACATGTCATTCATACTTTGAATCAACATACAATCCCTCCCCCTGGGCTATTACTACCTATCTCTAGCTAACAATTCAAAAATGTGGGCTCTTACCTTATTTTTAAGCCTTGAATGAAGATCAAACACTTCTTAAAAGTCTTGAAGCTTCTTTTCAGTATTCTTAGCCTTCTTTATGAAAATTTTCACCCTTGATAGCCATTTAGCTTCTTCTAGACACCAATAGACTTACAAAAAAAATTATCATTGTCTTCAAATCCTCTTACTCATGTTAAGTACTTGATTAAGCTAAAAAATGATCTCCCCATGTATTAAGACATTTTCTCAGACCTAAACAACCACACTTTGTGTACTTACCTTGAATTCTTGAATGAAGGAACTAAATCAGCTTCCCTTATTTTAGTCAACTTTTTCATGGGCATAAACATTCAATATTATGTACTGATAGTGATGATATCAACTTCACAACCTATATTTCTCAATACTAGCCTTTTCATGAAGAAATTCATTTGGTCTTAAGACTCAAACAGACCTTGAGATTTTTGCATAATCTTGATGGAACACTCTCCTCCTGAAATCTGACAGATTTGATTTACTCTTCAATTGCAGGTTCAAGTGCATGAGCAACTACAATTTTCTTATCCCTTGGTGTATCATTCTCTAACCTTTATAAGAAATATTCATGGTGAAAAATACAGGTCCTTGTAGTTCGATGATTCCTTTACCTATTACCAACTCAAAAAATCAGACATTGGAATGTTGATACCTCATCATAGTTCTTCAACTCATGTAGAAAGTTATATTCACATCAGGAATGATATCAAGCTCACTTATCAATTCACATTCCAACTGTAGACACCAACCATCATTTTTCTTTAAATCAATCTTCAAAAAAACACCTCTATCTAAGTCCCCTAAAACATTCAAGGTTTTTTCCAACATTCACCTTCATGCATCTCTATAGTTATACATTTCAATTCTTCTTGAGCATTTTGTATAAGTCACGAAGCCCATTTTGAGACCACTATGGTAATTTTACATTTGGTAGACTTCATTCACTATCAAGGAACACTGTAATTTCATTTGACCATGGAGATTTCACAGGAACTATCTCCTGAAGTAAAAAAACCTTCTACATTCCTTAAAAATGCATTTCCATACCTATAATGTTATATTTTCCCTTCTCATACATGTATACACATTACTATCTCTAAGGTTATATCATCCTTCTTATTAACACTATTTCCTTTGACTGAAATAAACCACACACAAAAAACATGGAGTTGATTTTGTGTTCAATATATCACATGATGATCTTAGAACAAGCTTGTCAACATTTTCAACTCTGCAATAGGGTCTTATGATGTTCATTCTCATCAACCTTTCATATGGAATCTATATAACTCAGATGTGTACTTGAAATCATGACTTTATCATTTTGCATTCTTCAGAGAAAATATTTTGTTTTTAATGCTTAAATGCTTGATATAATAAACACTTTTTAGTAGCACACAGATTGTCAAGACTTGTTAAACATATCCTACAACTTCTTCTTTATTAGAAAATAAAGATCACTTTGTATAGATGCACAAGATCTCAATAGTACTGAAATCACCTTATTCAGTTGAAAGACCTCATCACAACCTTTAAACACTATTAGAATGCATATGACCCATAGATAATCATTCACAGTCACCTGTAGCATACTTCACTAGATTTTACTTTCACTGTGGCATTCATCTAGCTAAGATACTTCACTTAAAACCATAATTTGTTTGTAAATGTCTTCAATTGACTTCACTGATCATTGAGTCATGAATTGAAGATACACTTAGATGGGTACTCATTTTACTTGTGAATAACTCAAAGCCCCCATTACAAGTATTTCTTGTCTCAAGATCCCTTTCAAAAAAAATTTCACCTATAGCTCTTCATTCTAGTGATATGAAGCATATATGCTTATGACTAGGCACTTACAGAGGTTTTGATCCTTATCACAGACTGTACACTCTTGAGCATAATAACTTTAGATTTCCCTATGAAAGAGCATCTCCCTTTTGATTAAGTAAGCATATTACTCTACATTATTGCATTATATAGTTCAAGTGACTAGAATGGAGCTTCTCTTTCAAGAAAATTCAGACCTAATCCTAGAACTTGATTTTTACATGACAATGCTCATACACAGACCTTTAACAACTCCACACTTAGGAAAATTTTGAAGAATTCATGCTCATACATTTATATATTTGACATATACCTTGAACAGTTTCACGCTTCACTTACATTGAATGAAACTTGACTCCACTCTTATGAATGAGGTAACCTTGTATATAGTAACACTTCACTAAGTTTATCCTGAAATCCCTTTTGAACCATTGCATACGAACTGAGATGGCATTACAGACCTCTAACTGTATATGTCCACTTAGGAGAATACCTTCATGGGTTCATCATTATTTTTTGGTAACTTCACATTCTTGGACATTCTTTTTGCATTGACGACACTGTGAAATTCCATAGATGATGTAGATCAACTGCCTAACCTTATCTTTACTTGATTTGAATGAGATAAAAACATTTACACCAATACTTGGATACTATTTGTACTTTTATTATTGTAGACCTCTTGAATGACATAACACCCATTTCTCAAAGATACATTTAATGAAATGAAAAACTAAGTACAAGCCTTCATGTTTGACACAAACAACCCCTCATGCACAGACTCAGATCAAGACTTGCATTCTAAACCTTGATAATACATATAGACCTATTGACTCACAACACAGAGTCTTAATACAACATAAACATGGATATTTAACACCCATCTTAGATCATCTTGGGGATACTTAGGTAATCAACATATCTTGATACTACTCAACACTTTGAAGATAAAAAAGCACATTTCACAAACTAAGATACACTGATATCAGACACCATACATAGAAAACTATTTTTCAAATTTACTAGCTTTCATTTTGACAAAGACTATGAGAACAACTTTGATACATATACACATGATATAGATGTTTTCAGACAATAAATACACACACTGACCTTATGAGGATGAAATTAATGCTACAAGACTCTTCATGAACCCATCTAAAACCCTTCTGACAAATTCTAACATACTTTCCTTATGAGAACAACAAACTCAGACACCTTATTACTACAAGACTGATATCATGACCTCTCACACTCAAAAACAACTGAATTGAACCAACAAGACCATGAATAAGATCATAAAATGACATACTTTGAGCTTATGGAAAAGGCACACTTTTACTCAGACAACTCCCCCTCTCTTGAATGCTTCATATGCATTGATATACCTCCAAGAAGCATAGTGAAGGTATATATGCTCCATGATGGCCTAAAAGAAGGTCATGAAAAAGTCCCAAACCCCCCTAGGTACTTAACTCTTTTTTCTTCTCCTTTCTGATATGAGTATTGAGAAACACTTATTCTTTCATTGACAGCTACTCTTGATGAGACACTATGGTATCCTCTAGGTTCCCAAGTCCATCTAAGACCATTATCATACATTCTAGGTCTCCGAAATCACCTAGATTGCACTCTAGGACCTTGAGAGAATTTGATTTTAATGAGCTTGATAAAAGTCCCTTGTAACATGACCAGCTTTGTGACAACTGAAACATACCACTGTATCTCTTTCCTTGAAGTTATTACCATGACTAGATGCCACATTCAAACAGGCACTAACAATATGTCCTACTTCATTACACTTGTAACGTATAACATATTTAGCTTGGTCATTTATATTTTCTTTCCATGGCTCAGTATCTATATGATTAGATCTCTTAATGAACATCCTCTTATATTTTCTTGGCTCAAAAAATCCTAAATTCCATCCACAATCCTTGGCTTTATGACCATACTCACAACATGAATGACATTCAAAATGAAAGAACCCTACACCATTCATAGGAGACCTTTTCTTGAAATATCTAGCTCTATGACCAAAAATATGACATGAAAAACAATAGCCATTAAATGATCTTTCTGTAGACACTAAAATTAGGTCATACTCCCCTTGGTCCCCCGTTAAATAAATACCTTGAACACATTCACCTAGCCATGGCCCCTTTCATCCCACACTAATATTAATTTAATTAGATTAATTCATTATCCTCACAATATTTATTATTTAAATATCCTAATTGGGGATAATGCCCACATATCCACCTCATTTAGCCACCTCGCCCTAAGACCTATTCTTAGTAAGTTGCCATAACTAACTAAGACTTACCCAAAACCTAAAAATCAAAGCCTACATTCCCTCTAACCACATTCCAGCCCATTAGAAGGAAGCTTCCATGCTAATCCATGGAGTAAACAAAACGAGATCCTAGAAAATCAAGGGGATCCACCTAGTCTAGTAAACCTAGGAAATCCCACCCTAACCGACGCCAGTTACCCTTAACCACCACCGGTTAAGCCATAACCATTGTCAGTTACCGTTTTAATCCCAAAAACAACCTTATTTCAGGGTTGGCACATCTGTGAGAGATAATCACATTTTTTGAGAACAAGTGACGAAACCAGAGCTGCATGCAAGTGGAACCAACGTTAGTATACGCATCAAAACATCCATAGCCAGTATCTGAAGCAATCAAACAACCATCTACCTTCACGGGAGCATCTGGAGAAGTGTCATCACTACTTCAAGTTCATTCCATTTGATCACCCACCATTACCAACCAGGCATCAAGCTCGTACAAATAGTAAGTTTTGTTAACCAACACTTATCCATTTATCATTTAGTAGATCCTTTTACATTTGTTACTAGTTTCTGAATTAATTATAATCCCCCATTATGAGGGGAAGTTTGATGGTTTTTATTTAGAGGCAGATGGTCTTCTTAGGCACAGAGGCTGGATTTATGTTCCCAGAGATGGAGGCTTGAGGTAGGACATCTTGGTAGAGGCACATCGTGCACCCTATTTAACCCATCCCAGAGGTGAAGAAGATGCATGCCACCTTGAAACAGTTGTATCATTAGAGAGGACTTTGTAGAGATGTGGCCTAGTTCATGTCATGATGTTTAGAGTGCCAGAGAGTTAAGGCCAAGCATCACCATCCGACTGGCCTTCTTTATCCCCATACTATACCAGAATGGAAGTGGGACACCATTTCCATGGATTTCATTGTTGGGCTACCAATGTTGATATATCACCACAACGCCATCATGCTCATGGTTGATAAATAGACAAAAGTGTCTCACTTTTCTCTAGTGAAGACCACTTATATATCTAGAGAAGTGGCACACAGTATATTTGGATGAGATTCTCAGGTTGCACGGGATTCCATGGAAGATTATTTGTGACCGCGATCCTCTATACACTTCCCATTTTTGGACTACCATGCAGTATGTCCTCAGGACAAGAATCAACTTTAGTACAACATATCACCCCGAGACAGATGGACAGACTGAGTGGGTGAATCAGATTTTAGAGGATATGCTAAGGATGTATGTGATGGGTCAACAGTTTAAATGGGAGGAGTACATATAATTAGTGGATTTTTCCTACAATAATAGTTTCCAAAGTTCTATAGGCATGACTCCTTTTTAGGATTTGTATGGTAGAGAGTGCAGGACACCTCTTAGCTGGGACAGGTTAGCGGACAAGAGTTTCTCTTGGACCAACTCTTTTACAGGACATGGAGTAGAATGTGGTGTTGATCAGGTAGAGGTTACAGGAGGCACAAGATAGGCAGAAGAAGTATGCATATCAACATAGGATCGACCGTAGTTTTGATGTGGGCATGAAGGTGTTCCTTTGTGTCAGGCCACACAAGATTCCTATCCATTATGGAAAAGGTTCTAAGTTAGCTCCTAGATTCTTTGGTCCTTTTGAGATCTTGGAGCGTATATCGTCCCTTTGTCCTACCATCTAGCATTGCCACCCAGCTTGTCTCACGTACATGATGTTTTTCATGTTTCAGTTCTCAGGAGATATATTGCAGACCCTTCTCATGTGATGGATTGGAAATCATTGTAGGTGTAGGATCAGGGGCGGGTGATGGTAGAACCCATTCACATCCTAGATCACAGGACCCTGGGCCTTCGAGGCAGAGAGGTTGATCAGGTTCGGGTGCAGTGGGATAGATATGACAAGACTGCAGCTACATGGGAGGATGCTACCTTATTACGAGTTCAATTTCCACATTTGTTCCAGTGACTTCCAGGAGGAAGTCGAGTCTAAGGGGAGGGGGATGTAGTGCCCACTTCCCTTTGACACCTTTTGATGCTTATTCTGATACTTTTGATTTCATTATGGACATTATTATAGTTATGATTTAGTATGATGTTAGATCATTGGATCATGGATCATTGTTGATCTTGATTTGGTTATGATGCACAATGATTATTAGAGACACCTCGTATGTGGATGATGATATACTATTTTGACATGGATATATAGTGAATGTTGTTCGGGCATGTGATTTTTGGATATTGTGAGTAGACGTAGAAAGTGGAAATTATATGATGATGATATAGTTGATTAAAGTACAAATGATATAATTGTTACTTTGATGTTGTTGTGATTCACATATTTAGATGATTTTGTGATTATATTTATATCATGTTGGATGTTCTGATATGGCCACGAGGCCGAAGGAGGTATTTGTGTTTTGCATGTTAAATATCACAACAAACATCAGGGGATTGGAGACCAACCACAATTGGAATTCTAGGTGAATTCAACAAGGTCACCATGGTAACATGTTTTTGTGTGTGTGTGTGTTGTTTTGTTAGGGATTCCCATGGGGGGGATCACCTTTAAATGTGACCATGGGTTTTGTGTATTTTATTAATGTGGTTCCTTTTTATTATTGTTGTATGCATTTTATTAGTGATGTGTCCCTTTCTTTTATTTAATTAAGTTGTGGAGAATTAATGTGAGAAAACATATGGTTAAAGTTAAATAAATAAAATTGGGATGTGGGAAAGTAATAATGGAAGTTGTTGGCTCTTTGTATTAATTTTGTAAGGGATGTTTAAGTTTGTGTAAGAGTTGTGTAAGTCAGATTTTGGAGTATGAAACACTCCACCTCCTTGGAAATTCGAATTTGTCCTTGGAGGCTGTTTTTGGAGGCTTGTGGGACAAGTAAAACTTGTCCCCTACCTCTAAATTTAATTTACCAACCATACCTATGGTTAGAAGGTTGATTTTATACCTTTTTAATGCATTTTTATTAATCATGTTGCAAGTTTTGATTGCACTCTTCTTACATTTTATTTAATTAAGTCCTTTGGGGGTGTGGATTTTTAGAGTGTGCAAGTAAATTTGTCATATTTTCACCCACCTCTTTATTGTGCTTTGGAGAATTGAATTTGACCTTTGTGTTGGAATTGAGGATGTGTGAAGTGGCATCCTACATGGATCCACCTCATCCTCTAGCTTTCCCTCTTCTATAAAATTCAAACTCTTTGCTTGTTTTGGGTTGTTGAATCATTTTGCATGCTTCATTGGGGAGAATTTTATTGTGCTTGGAGCTCTTACTTTTGGAAGAAGTTTGGAGAACTTTGCTTGCTTGTTGGCTGCTGATTTTGGGATTGTATTCTTGGCATTGAGAGCTTGCTATTTGGAAACAAAAGCTACCATGGAGAGGTAGGAGCTTAGCTCTTCTTTTATGCTGTTAATTTTTGTTGTGTTTGTGTGAATGGTGTATGTTTTGTTTATTTGTTGGATTTTTGGGTATACTGCCATAGGGATGGTGTAGGAGAAGGCTATGGGGAATTCATGTGGGGGGGCATAAGGGAATGCCAGTGGCATCATAATTCTTGTGGAGGGAGTTTGGGTTTGGGATCCATCATGGAAAAGAAATAGCTTGCATTTCTTACTTTGTGGGGGCATAAGGAAAAATATGTGGGGGGCATAAGGAGGGATTGTGGGGGGCATAAGGATATGTGTGGTGTAATTTATTGGTGGTTTTTTACAGGTGGATGCCCAATTCCCATTGGGAGGCATAAGTAGCTTCCCCCATAGTCCTTGCTCCTTTGGCTTGCATGATAAAGCCTGAGTTCTGTTTTGAATGTTTTCAAATGTAGTTGTAAACTATTGTCTTGTGTTGAACTGTGTTTTAATTTGAATATTCATGTTGAAAGAATGTTGTGTGTTGTGGAAGCCTGTTGTTGCCATGGGTTGCTATCCATTTCTTATTGTATTGTGGTTGGGGCTCGGGGGCCAATGATGAAGGATGGATTATCCTTTCATTGGATGTCTTGGTTGGGTGGAGAGTGTTGCCTTTCCGCCACTTTTGTTGTGATCAAATTGGAAGAAAAAGGAAACTAGCATGTTGTTGTTCTGGAGCAGAAGAAGACAGTTTTACCAGTCCCTTGTGAAAAAAATTCATTTTTAACCTTTCCCATGTTGATGTGGATGAAATTGTAATATATTTGTGAAGAAAAGATGTTTGTAATTGGCTATGAAAGTTGTATATTTGAACTATGAAGGATGTTTATACTTTAATTCTGTTTATTGGAAAGAAAGAAATAGAAATCTATTGTTTTCATTCAAACATTGAAAGATGTAAAGTTGTATAATTGAAATTAATAAAAAATTTCTATACCTTATTTATATGCATTGTTGATTTAAATTGGAACATCAAATTGTGATTGGAATCCCTGTTTGGAAAGTGGAAAAAGGAAGAAACATATGAGATGAAATTGTATTATTCTGCCTTGTTTAAAATGTATGATTTTGGAAAGGATAGAAAACTGCATTCTTATTTTAATGTTTTATTGAAGAAGGAAAAACATTTAAGTTTTCCATGGATTGAATTCAATGTTTTAGTGTATGGAAAAGGAGATAGTTAAATCTCTGTTTGAAGGAAAAAAATGTATGTGGGAAATAATACAGGATTTGTATCTTTTGGAAATTTATAAATTTGAATTCAGTATTGCATTTTGGTTTAGAATGGTTTGTTTAAAATGAATGAATGTATTATATTATATTGGAAATGAAATTCCATACTTGTATGTTAAAAAGTTAGATGGACCCCTTTTAATTTGATCTCATTGTAAATTTTAAAACTGGCAAATAATTTAATTAAAATGCACAGTTTGAGCCTGCACATAATAATCAACTTTGAAACAATAAAATTTAACATGCTATGACAAAAATGAACTCAAATTGATAGAAAAACTTGAAGAAATAATCCAAAACCTTGCAAAAATCGGGCCTAAACCTTTCACAATCATTTTGCAGCCCTTTTCTGTCAATTGTTGGAAAAATCCAAAATTGGGATCAATCAAGCAAATTAACCTCCCTAAAACATCCTAAATCATTTCTAGAATAATCCTCCATGTCTTTTTGGCATGTTGAGGGAAGGAGGAGATCAAATTGGACCAAATTTATAAGTCAAAATTTACCTGTTGGATTTTTAAAAGCCTGCAGAATGTTTTCTTAAAAATGACCCCTCAAACTTTATCAAAATGTAAAATTCATGATTCCTATGCAAAGAGGGCGTTGAGAGCTTTCCAGAAAGTCCTCATTTACCCAAAACTGAGCTTTTAGCAAAATTTATGGCCCTTTGAATTTTTCATTCCTTGGTGGGCCCGGGACCCAAAAAATTTCCTTTAAAAATCCTTAGAGAAAAATTTTGAAAAAAAAATTCTTGGGGAAAATTTTTAAAATTTCCTCCACTGGCCCGTAGCCAATCAGAGGATTATACGTGTCCTCACGAGGCAATGGCAGAGGCATGACATCATTTTTTTCCTTGGGATTCTTTTTAAAATTTTTGGAAAATTTTACTTTTTTCCCCACAGGCCCGCAACCCCGCATCCATCGGGTATTGCCACGTGGTAGCATGGGGTAATAGCGGAGGGGGCGAAACACTCGTGACATTTTGTTTTTTTTGGATTTTTGTTTTGGAAAATTTTTAAACAAACCCCCATGGCCCCGCACTCCCGCCGTCGCCTTGGTGTAATCCCCTCCACGGACGTGTGGACCCGCGCGTGCCTTTTACCCTTATTTCCCCCTCAGTGAAATCTCCCAAACTCTTCCACCACCCCATCCTTCTGTTTCCGTTTCTCCCCCACCATGGTTGTTGGGTGCCATGTGTCCCTGGCAGACCTGTGGGCACGCAACGCAATTTGGATCTTTTCCTTGCACAAGAGAAAAATTGGCAAAGTCTCCCCACGACCTGCCGACCCATCCCCTTTGGAAAATTTTCATCCCTGGGCCCACTCCTTTGGGAAAATTTGACCCCTAAGGTCTGTCGGTCCATAACTGGAGTTTTACAAGGAGTTAGGAGGACTTCTTTATATCATTGGAAAGGTGAATTTTTTTTCAATCCAATGGGAATCATTTAGAGAAATTTTTAGTGCATTAAGGGTGATAAAAATCAATTTGAAACTCTAAGCCTGTTAGAGAGTGGGTATGGTGATAAATTACCCCCTGAACCTAGTAGAAACTTCTAACCCTAAAATTTGGACTTTATGACCTCTGATAATTGATAATAAAACAAAAGTATGTTTTAGTAGATTAAACTTGTTCCAGAACCTGTTAGTGTCAACTGTTGTCTTGCAACCTGGTTGTGGACACTTCTAATAAAAAAAATTATTCCATAATTTTTCCTAACTAACCCTAGGTTGTTTCTTGGGTCTCAAGTGGGTTGTTTTAATGGGCATCACATTGATACAATGGTTTATTTGATTAACCGTGGGCATTCAAGTTTACTAGATGGAGGAATATTAGATGAAGCTTGGACCAGAAAAGAGGTAGATCTTTATTTTCTCAAAGCTTTGGGTTCAGAAGCTTTTGTTCATATTGATAAGGAAAATAAGAAAAAGTTAGATGCAAAATCTAAGAGATGCACTTTCATTGGCTATGGATCTAGTGATTTTGGATTTTGTTTTGGGATTTAGATAATTCTAAGATTATTAGGAGTCGTGACATTGAATGGAATGAAAAAAAAATGTACAGGGATCAAATTTTGGTACCCAAGGATGAACCAGTTGAGAATTTTTTGAATGAAAATGAACTCTCAGATTTAAAAATAATACAGACATGGTTATGCAATAAGTTGTGTTGGTTGACACATGACCGACATAGGTTAGCAGAACCGGTATCGGTTACAGTAGAGCCAAAATGGCATCGATCAAAAAAATTGACGTTGGTTACAGATGACCGACGTCAGGCACTGTTAGATTTGGATACAAATTTTTAGGAGGTACAGAATGAGCCTCTGGTACCCCAAACTTATGTGAGAAGGTCACAAAGGGTAAGTAAACCTCTAGAAATATTTACACCTCTATTTTATTTATTATTGACTGATAATGGTGAACCATAAATTTTTGAAGAAGTAATGCAAGATAAGACCCACGTGCAGTGAGAGCATGACATGGATGAGGAGATGGAATCCTTGGAACATAACTAGACTTGGGATTTGGTTAAGTTACCAGAAGGTATGAGGAAATTGCAAAATAAATAGGTTTACAAGATCAAGGAAGAAAAGGGTGGACAGAAAAGGTACAAGGCAAGACTTGTAGTAAAGGGATTTGCACAGAAAGTAGGTATTGACTTTGGTGAAATATTTTCTCCTGTTGTAAATATGATTTCTATTCGTACTGTATTGAGTATAGTTGCAGTAGAGGATTTACATTTAGAAAAATTAGATGTGAAGATGAATTTCCTTCATGGTGATTTGGATGAAGATATTTATATGCAACAACCATTTTAGTATGAAGTCAAGGGTAAGGAGAAATTAGTGTGCAGGTTGAAAAATACCCTATATGGGCTCAAGAAATTTTCAAGGAAATGGTACATGAGGTTTGATAGTTTCATGCATGAACATGGTTATTTGAGATGTGAATATGACCATTGTGTTTATTTCAAGAAACTTGAAAATGTGAGCTATATTATTTTGTTACTGTATGTGGATGATATGCTTATTGCAGGATCTAGTATACATGACATTAGTGAGCTTAAGGGAAATATAGCTCACACATTTGCTATAAAGGATTTAGGAGCTTTAAAGAGAATCCTTGGCATGCAAATACACAGAGATGTGAAGAAAAATAAATTGTATTTGTCTCAGGAGGCTTATATCAATAATGTGTTGAAAATGTTTAACATACAAGATTCAAAACTTGTAAGTACACCTATGGTAGGACACTTCAAATTAAGCAAATATCGGTGTCCTTCATAACATGAGGAGGTCACATACATCAAACAAGTACCATATGCTTCAGTAGTTGGGAGTCTCATGTATGTTATGGTTTGTACCAGACCAGACATTGCACAGGTAGTGGGAGTTGTGAGTAGATTTATGGCCAATCCAGGTAAAGAGCATCATAAATTAGTCCAATGGATACTCGGGTATTTGAGCAGAACATATAGCATGAAATTATGCTATAGAGGTTTGGATATTTCTTTATGTGGCTATGTTGATTCAGATATGGCTTGAGATATGGATGGTAGGAGGAGCACTACTGGGTGTATTTTCACAGTAGGCAGTTGGACAGTTAGCTGGATTTGGAGATTTCAGAAGGTTGTGGCTTTGTATACTATAGAGGAAGAGTGTGTTTCGGCTACATTGGATAACAAGGAGATGATAACGATGAGTAGGTTCATGGAAGAGTTGGGAAAGGAGAAAGATAATTGAAAATTGTTCAGTGACAATGCAATTCATTTGGCAAAGAACTCAATGTTTCATTATAGAATGGAACACATTCAGTTGAGGTATCACTTCATACGGAAGGTATTGGAGGATGGGAAGCTGAAACTAGAGAAGATTCATACGAGTGAAGAACCCTGTGGATATGCTAATAAAGCCATTAGCAAAAGAGAAGTTGGAGCTACACTCCACTTCTGTTGGTCTTCAAGTTTGAGACTTGAAGAGGAAGAAACAAAGCTAAGGAAAGGATCCAATAATGAGGTTATACAGGTATAGTGCAATAATTTATATCCAAGTGGGAGATTTTTGAGTTGTGGATCTCAATTACTTCATATTAGCATGCTTTATTAAACTTGTAGGAAAATACAGTAACCCGAATCGGCTATGGAGGGACAGGCATCCGTCACCTATGACCGGTATCAGTCAGGCAAGGAGGAACCGAAATCGGTTAGGGATAACTGACATCACTTACATGTGCGTGAGTGTTTTAATTAACTCACAGGAATTAGATCTAATTTTATCATTAAAGAAGATCTATTGATTGTAATTGCATGACTAAGTTCCCTAAGTCTGTACATGTCTATATAAGCATGAAAGATATGGTTTAGAAAAAAATAATTGAAGAAGTTGATGATTATTGTGAGAATAATTGTGAGAGAGAGATTTCTTGGAGAAGAAGCAAAAGATTGAGGGAAAGAAAGTAATGTACATTTGAGAGGTGTGGAAGATTGTAAATCTTCATTGTATATCTTCTCAAAGCTTTGGATAATAGATTGGCTTGTTTCTTGGTGGATGTAGCCCACATTGGGTGAACCACGTTAAATATGGTGTTGATTTATATATCTTATTTTGTATATTTATTTTGGTAGAATATCTGCTTTTATTGGCATGTATGCTTAGATATGATATATTATCTATACAACTAGTGTGCTAACCCCAACATTTATATGGATGATTGCAATCAAAGTCAATCTCCTTTTCAATCTAGGGTTACTCTTATTTCCACATGTCCTACTCCACTTTGTGATCCTACATTGTATAGGCAGTTGGTTGGAAGTCTCATGTACTTGACCCACACTTTCCTTGATATTTCTTTTGTAGTAGGCTTATATCTCGGTTTTCACATTATCCTCATAGTAATCACTGACAGGTTGCTAAAATGATTTTGTGCTATTTGTAGGGCACTCCCCGCTTTGGCCTACACTACACTAGGGTTTCTACTCAGTTTGTTAGATATAAAGATTCAAATTGGGCAGGTTCTATTGATGATAGGCGTTCCACTTCTGGTTATATTTTTTTTCTTGGTTCTTCTCCAGTTACTTGGGCATGCAAAAAGAAACAGGCTATTACACTTTCATCTTTAGAGGTAGAGTACATGGCCACAGTTACAGTGAGTTAGTAGATTATTTGGCTTCGACAATTATTGACAAAGTTTGGATTCCCACATGATTCATTGACTGTACTTTGGTGTGAAAACCAAAGTGCAATTCACATTTCTCGTAACCCAATTGAGCACCAGCGGACCAAGAATATTGAGATACACATCCACTTCATTCATCAAGACATTCATGAAGAATTTCTTTTCTTGGAGTACATTCTGACTTATTAGCATGTTGAGGACATATTTACGAAGCCTTTTACATCACCTCTCTACCTTGAGTTGCGTGGCATGTTTGGGGTTTAGGAAGTTATTCTTGGGGGGTGTTCGTGAGAACATATTCCTTCTTCTATCTTTCTCTTTCCTTCTAGTAGGATCATCTTTAACCCTTCTTTTGGTTCGAGATTTCTTCATGGTTATATTGTACATGAGTACCTGATCAGGTCTAATTATTGGGACTCATACTATGGATATGTCACTTTTATTTTGTGCCCCTAGATTCACTTGAGGGGGGTGTTAGAGTAGGTATTTACCTATATCATGTTACCTAGGTAATTTATTTACCTTTATTTTATTTATCCTTACCCATTTATGTGTGTGGATAGGATGTTTTATTTTATTTAGATATTAGGGGGACATTATCTAGTTGTTAGGTATAGTTATTTCCTTGATCTATGGTATTGACTAGATCCTTGATGTCTACTTCTTTCCTAAATATATGGTCTTGACTAGTTCTTTCCCTGATTTATCTCTTGATCTACAACCTTGACTAGTTCTTAAATTGTTATTCCTTGCCTATATAAGCAAGGCTCATTCTCATTGTATTTCATTGAGTTCCATAATAATATATGATATTGTTATTCATTTGTTTGCAAAGGTTTATGTAAATTTATTCTGGAAAATTACTTTTATCTTATGGCTCATGGTGTTTGATTAGCATATGAGTTCTTGGCTTGGTAGGATCTGGTTTTCATTCCTTTTAACATCAAAAACAACATTAGAAGTAAAATTTTGAGGCCATGAAGCCTCTTCAGTGCCTTTAGAGTGCTCTTCTTCTTCACTTTTCTTTGTTTCTTCATTTACCTTGCACAACATGGCCATTTTCATTTTGTTTTCCTCTTTCTCCACCTCTTTCTCAAGCTGATAACTGAGAATCTCAGTCTGATATGAGCTTAAAAACAACTCCTTAGAAGGATTCAATAGTTCTTCTATCATCCTTAACTCTTCATTCAAGGATCCATCATCCATCTCTTCATTAATTTCATCAAATTTAGGTGCTACTTTCTCATTTTCATTCTTAAATCTTTGGTTTTCAGTAGCATATTCTCTTAGTTATTCTTGTTTCATGAAGTTATCGTCACATTTATTCACCATATTTTCAATCTACATCATTCTTGATCATGACTATGATCTTCATTAGCCATTCTAGAGGTTCCACCTACCCTACCACATATTAGTCTTCATAGGCAATCATTCCTTATTTCATCATTTATAATAATTTGAGAAGATAAATCAAAAGTATTCCCATAGTTCATCATCATGGTCATGACCATAAAAAACAACCTCTTTACCTTTCATTTCTATCGAGGTATACTTGTTGTAGCCACTTCTGGAATGCTTCTTGTTTTCTTGTTATTTTACCTTCACTTTCCTGCTTGTCTGAGCTTGCCTCAACTGTCATCCATAGAATTATTGGTGGAATCATCACCTTTTCAATCCCATCATTACTAGTTGCATCTTCTTGAGATGTAATTTCATCATTCTTTGTATTCTTGACCATCCATACCTAATTATTTACTGGAAGGTTTGGCTTCTTAAGCCATCTAGGGACTATGTAACCATACTTATGAGCCAATTATGAGATGTCAACCTTATCTCTCCTTTCACCATATGGCACACCTGCATATGCCTTATATTTAATAGTAAAATAAGACTTTGAAATAAAATTCTCATTCTTATGAACATGTTGTTTTGATGCATGCTTCTTCATGGCTCGTGTTCTTGCATTTTCCTTCTTGATTGTGTTGTCCACTCAAAATTCCCCTACTCTTAAGGAAGTGAAAATTTTAAAATTTTGAGTTTAAGTGTCTTCTCTGTTGTACTGAAAATGTTAAAAGTCGAGAAATTGAGAAAATCTACATTTTTTGGGTCATTTTGTGTGTTTTTCGGGCCTGTCGGACATTTTTGTCCCGCGTGTCCCAAGTTCAATTTGTGTGCGCTCTATTCCCCGATTGGCCGGTTTCCCCGAAGTCTGTTCCTTTTTCGGGCCCATCGGAACTTTTGTCCCGAACGTCCCAAAGTTCAATTTGATCAAGTTGTTCCAATTTCGGCCGAAACCACCCGAACCACATACTTCGCGCTTTCTTCGTCCCAAATGTCCCAAGTTCAATCCGGACAAGTTGTTCCATTTTCAGCTCTGATTCGCCCGAAGTCACGCGTACTTCGCACTTTTTCGCATCCCAAATGTCCCAAGTCAAAAAGCTGCACCCGTTGTTCCCTTTTCGGTTCAAAAACACCCCGAACTCGCGTACTTTACGCGTATTTTTATCCCGCATTTGTCCCAAAAGACATTTGTGTGTCTTTTCCCCACCTCGCCCGAATCGGCCGAGCCGCGTGTTTCGTGCATTCGCGTCTCACATGTCCCAAATGAACCAAGTCCCATTCGTGCTAGTTTTTCCCGCTCTACCCGAATATCCTGCTTATTCAAATTGGTAGGTATGTATTAAATGTGCATTCATTGACCTTTCTCTCTCCTAAACGGCTATATAACGAGCGACACCCCCTTTGCATTTTCCACATTGCTTCCCATGCTATCCTATTGCTCGAAACCCTTGCAATCTAAATTCCTGCGCGTGTATCCCTTCCCTCTGTAATTCCTTCCCGAGTTTAGGTTGCGGCTCTGCTCTCCTGGAGTTACTATCAATATGAAGATCAAATTCCAGGGACAGGAACAAGTTTCACCACTAGAGTCTGCCGTTCCCAATATTGGGGACAGTGAAGCTCGACATCTTGACTTCGGGGATTTTTGGGCAAGGATGGCAGATGCAAACCCTACACCAATGGCACAGATGATTCACGATAGTGGTTTGGCCTTTGCTGGTCGGTTTCCCAATCTCGGTACCAATGTGCTGATACCGTGCTTTCATGCGGAGCTCACTTCGACCCCGATTCGAGCGAATTAACCAATGTACACGGGGAACTCATTGCCAAGCTGGATGCTACCACCATTAGCACTGCTCTACCAGGATTCCAGAGATGGATAATGCCATAGTTATTTCCCGGGATCAAGCACAGGCCCTGTTCGATCAAGACAGTGACAAATATAAGGCGCGGGTGGCGAAGTCCTGGCTTAAAAACCCTAAGAAGGGAGCTTCTCGTCTGTCCAAGACTCTTTTATGAGCAGATTTCAATGAAGAATTGTCAGGATTTCATAATCCTACTGGCTCGGGTTATGGGCTTTCCCTATCTACTAAATGAGTTCCATTTCTGGATGTGCCCGCTCATCAGCATGGTGTGCGAGGGAACTCAGAATATCAACTGGGTTAGAGATCATCAGCATGAACTTGGCGGAGAAGCTGTCCAAATGTACAACAAACGAAGAAATTCTACATGACTTCTTACCTGATGTATACTCTGGCGGCATCAAGGCAATGGTTTGGTTTTTCCTACATTGATGCTCACAAAGATGACCCAGTGTATGCCTACTGCCCGCAGTTCACCCTAGAGACCAGCAATCGCAATTTCAGAAGGGTCAATGATGCTTTCACCATGTACGTGGTCAGGCTGCTTGAAGGTGACACTGCCAGAAGATTTTCTGATGAAGCCATGAATCTGATATCGCACTACGGTGCTTATTTTATCCAATTCAGAAAATTCTCCTATATCAGGCTTGCTGGCTATGAGAGCACCCCTCTTAAGGCTTCCCATGTTCTGCAGTGATAAGATGGCCTTGATAGAAGTATGCACGCAATTGGACAAATTGCACAGAACCTGCAGAGACAAGAAGATTTCTGGTTTACATTTTCCCATCTCTTTGGGAAACTACACTTGCAAAACAGCCCTGGATGCACAGAACATAGAAAGAGCCCTAGTCCCTATCACTGTTCATTTCTTCAAGCCAAGAACTTGCTTCGACTTGAAGAAGTTCATTGAACAGAACATCAAGATAATCTATCATCATAGGGCAGATACAGAAGACTACTGGGCTGACTGTGCAGATGATTTTGAAGCCAGAAGGAGGCATTACGGCAGGTTTTCCCTATAATTGATCCAAGAACTCGGCTTGTACCAAGTTCCTGAAGGACTCCAGGATGACAACTCTGATCTATACTCATATGAGTATGACAATGTGGCTAAGCACACTCCCTTGGAGGACTTGGATTGGAACAGGAAAGAGAAAGATGATCTGGCTGAAATACTTGGCTCCAGTCTTAGTCAGGACTAAGGTCTGGTTTGATAGGAAAGTCTCGAGAGCTCAGAAGGCACTCAGGAGAATCCTCCTCCAAGGATGCTTCAACACCAAGAAGGGAAGCATCAGCTCCAAGATCAGAAACACCTAGTGCAAACCCCTCCTGCCTCATCAACACAAGGACCTGCAGCTTCCACTCCTTCTTCATCCACCCAGGTGTATCAGAAGAAATTCAAAGAGGTTAAGAAGGAGCCTGTGGAAGAAGATCCTCAGAAGAAAGTAGGCAGAGGTTGCCTATGGGACCAGAGAACATTATTGTTCTCAGTGAAAGTGAAGAGAGTGAAGTGCTAAGCTCCTGCAAGTGCTCCTGAAGATCCAATGGATAAGGACAAAGAAGTCCAGAGCACTGAACTTCCAAGTGCTATTGATTCCTCTGCATCGCAATTGTCTCAAGTGCCCCACTCATGTCTCAACTTGAGACAACAGCAGTACAAACTTTGAGCGCCATGAGCTCTCTATCTCTTGGTCCTTTTGCCCCTCCTGCTGATTCTTCTTCCTCTTTTGCATGGGTGCAACCTCTTGTTGACAGTAGGAAGAGGAAATCTTCCTCTCGGAGCTCAGGACCAAATTTTGATGCTGTGGCAGCCTTGTTAGGCACTACTCCTTCTCGTGCCAAGAAAGCCAGAATTACTTCCAGGATAGTGTCTGATGCTCAAGGTCAGCAATTCCTGGAGATTGCTAAGCCTACAACGGACAAATCAGAGCAAGACTTACAGGTATCTGAACTTAGAGCTCTCAAGAATTCCAATGGGAGAGTCTACCCCTGAAGGTGATATCCACAACCTCCAGGAAACAGTCACAAGGGTCATTGGGAGGGTAGAGAAAGGGCAGCAAACCATTGAACAGTTGGAGGAACAGGCCCAAATTCTCACAGGTTTCATCAAATCTCTTTTGTCTAAGGACAAAGTTTTGGACCCTACCCCATTGACTACTCTTCCACCACCTGTAATTTTGAGCCAAGATGAAGTACAGAGTATCAAAGACATGCACAAGTATTCTGTCTATGGCAGAGCTATGGAGGCCATGGTGGATGATATGCTTGTTGCAGGATTGAACTTCATTGATGAAGCTTTCAAACTCCATGGAAAGGTGAACAATTTGCAACAGAAGCTCTCCTCCACTATTGGGATCATAGATAAAGAGCTCAAACTCTGGAGCAGTTGCATAGTAGACCTCCGCCTCATGGGACAAGACAGATGAGAATATTTTATTGGCAATAAGGTTTTTGATGATGCAAAGGATAATCTGTCAAAGTCCTGGGTTTACAGCGTGGAGTGGAAGATCAAAGTCTTGGAGGAGGCTTTGGGAGAATTGAAGAATAGCTGGCAGAAGGGTGAAGCTTTTCAAGACACTGGTTGTATCTGCTTTCAAAGATATACATTGTCATCTTCAGGATGAAACTTCTGGTGTGCCCCTTTCCTTGCAAGAAATCAAAGCTCAATTCAGAGCTTTTGTCAAAGATAATCTATTCAAAGGAAAGCTCCATCTCCAAAGATAAAATGAAGGAGATCTGCTCTCTTCAATCTGTCATTGAAGAAGCAAATAAATATTATCATACTCATGTCGAGTTTGATAAAGAAATGGAGAAGTGTCTCGGATTTTGGACTCAGTCTACGGCCAACACGTCAGTCCCTCGTGGCAGAGACATAGCCGAGGCATTGAAGAGATTCAGGCAGCGGATTTTGAAGTCAGTGGGTCCCTCCCAGTGACTAACCACCTGTCTTCTTCTCCTTATTCTTCTCTTCTTCTTCCCCTTCTTTTTCTCGAATTCTTTGTAATTAGTTGAGGTATTGCGATTGGCGGTCCTTAACTAATCTTTAGTTAAAAGAAGCAGTTACGAAGAGTAACTGATTTGTAAGCTATATAATGGCCTCTCCTTACGCCATTTTAAAGGAGGAAGAACTTGGCTTATTTTCTGAAAGTGTAAATAGATCATAAAGAAATCAATACAGAAGGGCTTTCCATTCTTTGTCTATCTGATCTCTGTTATCTCCAAGTGTTTTCATTTAATTTTGTGAAGATCATTTGTCTAGTTTGTTATGTCTAATTGCATAAAATTTGTGGTTCTTGCAGATGTTATTTATCTGAAGAAGGTTAACTTTGTGTCTTTAAATTTCATCTTATTATCCATGATACAAATGATCTTGTTTTAAATTCATTGTAACTTCGCATACATAAAGAATTACTCTGTTAATCTATAATTCTGCATGTTGTCTTTCTGCTCGTTCTCATATTCTAATTCCTCAGTCCTTTTGTAATTGATGATCCTTTATAGAAAACACTTTCGTAATATCCAAGTTCAACCATAAAATCATGTTTTGTATATTTGTAAATAGGTCCATTTTTTGAATAAGGGAACCTTTGCCATTAAAGAGGAGGGACTTCTTGTCCCCTGACTGTTGCTCTCCTTGAAGTCCTTTTTGACGACCAACAATATGTGGCAGACATTTCCGATGTAGCATCATCTGTACGCCTCAGTTCTATAAGGCATTTATTGATCATAGAGCACTTGATCTTGTGATCCAGTTTTGATTGATACAGATGTATATTGACACACATGTATATATATGAGGATTACTTTCTTTGTCTCAGATGTACATGTTTATGAGATGATGCATTTTATTATTTTTGTGTCCTGATGCATGTGACATGAGTGGGATAATTTTATGACTCGTCCAACAAGCACTCCACCTGTCCAAGATAGAATTACTCTACGGGTGATTATTCATTACATGTTGCAATGTTTCCTAATATCCGAGCACTTGATGGATGCTGTTGTTGACAGTGAGTCTTCATAGCCATTTTTCCATGAATGGCGAAATACCCCTTGCCTTAGAAATTACTCTATATTGATTCTCATTTCACGTTGCGTCAGCCTTTGCATGAATTCAGCACTTATGGTATGCGTTATGAACTGTTATCTGATTTCAATGTTTGATGGTATACATGTGCATTGTGGATGTTAACATGATAGCACCCTTAGATGAGTATGCATGCGGGGGTTCTCATGTGTTGAAGATGAAGATGTATCCATGGACAGGATGATATGATGATATTGGTGTGGGGGGGATAGATGTTGCTGATTGGTTCTATGCACAACTTCCCTCCGGTGCCCCCACTAGATGATACACATATGTGATGATTAGGTTTGAGTATACCGTTTTATAACCGGCGGAAGACTTAGCATGCCTTGTTTATATCATGATGTCCCAAATGATGAAGGATGTGATGCAAGAGCTAATGAGAAAATGTGATGGCTTAATGACAACAGGTTGATTAACAGAGCATTCCGCCAATAAACTCAACCAAATGCTAGATCAAATTCAACACCATGTTTTTTCCTAAATGCCCAATACACCATGAAGTTAGTTATGCATTGAGAAGGGCTAATCTCACAATCAAATGGCCGAAGATCAGAACATAATGAATGTAACACATTGACATCATGATTTCCCAATCATGTCAGGGAAGTATGCCCAGGCAATAAACAACTTCAAAAGCTAAGAATGCTTCTTCCAACTATACAAGCAACTGGAGCTAATATCGATCCATTGGTACAACAAGACAATGCAAGTGAACTCATTCGCCATGTAAGAAATAATTGGCTTTTCATGCACCAATTTTCTAGACATTCCAAGGAGGTTTTTGTGAGCCCAGATATTCTTTTGTTTGCCTGTGTTTTGTGAAACAATTTTCTAGCTATTTTTGTGTATTGTGACGGTCCTATTCCAAAGTTCCTGTGCAAGGTAACCTGTGAAGTTGAGGAAGCAGTGGATGACCCCAGCGTTAATGAAGATTGCGAAGAATATATTGAAGAGGTTGAGGAAGCCACGCATTTATGAACAAGAAGGTGAAGTCGAGTTGAATTGCTTCCCCAGTGTAAGGCATTGATGAAGGGGATGATTAAGACCACGCCCCTCAGCAGACATGAATAAAAGAAGGCATAATCTGGATCAAGGCTCGAGAGCATGATGGTGTGCATAGGGAGAACTTGAAGGTAGCCCACCAAGAAATCTAAGGCCAGCAGCCAACAACTACCCTTCTGATTGTAAAAAGAGGATGCTTGTGATCCAACGAATCCTCCTGAGGCATCGGAAAGGTGAGTTTTGACTCAAGGACCTGCTACCAAAGTGCCACAATTGCGTGGTTTTCCACTAAAGTGGATAGACCTAGTTTTCTCTTTTGCTTTTTCAAATTTTTTGATTTTTTTTTTTGTATCTTTTGATTTTTAATTTCTTTGCACCATGTTCAAGATATAACTGCTTAAGATACATGGCATTCATGAGGCTCCCGGAATATCATCAAACCCATTGGGGTGAGCCAATTTGCTAAAACGATTCCCTGTGCCATACTTAGCAATTATAACATAGGGTCCTAACTCTAATGTGGTTCAAACTACTCCCTTTCTTCTTCTCGCGTTGCCTAATGGTGGTAGAACCGGTGTCTTCTTCATGACTAAATCACCAACCTCAAACTATTCGAGGGATGATTCTCTTGTTGTAGTTGGCCATAGGCTCAGTACTCTGAGTTGATACACTTTCAGGTGCATTAAGAGCAATGCGAATGCCTGCTAAAGTAGCTCATGCCTTAGGAGTTCTAACTCAGCACAGTCTTGCTGCTTGATGGATCTTCATATTCTATCCAGATAGTCCAAGGAAGAGAAATTGGTCAGGAATGGGAGTTAAAGATCTCTACAAGTGGCTTTTGATAGATTATGTCCTGAGAAGACAGTTTAGGCTACTATCTTAGTAGCAGATATTCACACCTTCATACGGGATGTTGTGAAGCAGGATGTTCTGTAAGCCCAAAGTGGCTGGATGGATTTGTATGGATTGCTAGTTTCAACCTATTGCCCTGACCATACTTCTCCATTAATCCTTACCAAAGTCTTATTTATTGCCTCAGCTTGTCCATTACCCTGAGGATAATATGGCGTGGACCATTTTAACCTGATTTGGAACCATTGGCAAAGACCTTTCATAGTTTTGTTCTTAAATGACTCCCCATTATCTCTAACAATGGCTACGGGAATACCATAGCGACGAATAATGTGATTCATGATAAATTTAGATAATTTTTGCTCCTGTGACATAGGTTAAAGGGACATCCTCCACCCATTTTGTAAAGTATTATGTAGCTGTGATGATATGTGTATGACCATCAGATGAGGTAGGAGTAAGTTTTCCTATTAAATTAAGTCCCCACTTGGAGAATGGCCATGGGGTAGTGATAGGTTGCAATGGTTGCGACGGAGCATGAATGAAATTTCCATACTTTTGGCAAATCACACATTTTCATAACATAATTGCAACAATCAGTTTCCATGGTAGGTCAATGGTAACCTACTCTCAACAATTTCTTAGCCAAGACCATACCATTTGTATGTGCTCCGCATACCTCCTCCGTGTACTTCTTTGATTGCCTGGATTGACTCCGTCACATCCAGACAACGTAATAGATTCCCCATCATGAGCCATGATCGATAGACCTAGTGTACCTCCTAATAAGGGTGTAACTGGCAAGCTATCTATGACGAATCAGGACTTGCTTACTTTCTTAGAACTCAGAGGATAATTTTGAACAGGGAATGTGTTGTCCTTAAGATAGGTAAGCAATGGGTTCATGCCATCGGGGAAGTGTGCCCTTTGACCAACAACCTCACAAGCTAAGGATGAAGATTCTGGCATGTCATACGCATGGATGTACCGTAGATTTTCTACGAAGAATGGCATATCATTATTCCCAAAAGGATTGGAATACGAAGCATAGAACCCACTGTTCAACAAACACGGCAGGTCTGTCGATCTATTTTAAAGCTTCTACTGGGATTTGCAACAATCAGGTGAATGCGCACAAAAGTACTCCTTTAGAGTTCTACTGATCCTAAACTTTTTGTACATTGGTATGATGCTTGCACATCCTTAACCTGAGAGGAAGAAGGTCATTAACCTATTTAATGAAGTATAACTATGAATCTTGCCTACAACCTATGACATGATTTAAAAGCATTCCAACTTGATGGAGATGCAGCATTTCATTCCTCTGCAATGAGTACCTCATATTCTGCAATGTTGTTTGTGCATGGGAAGCCCAGGTGACAGAGCCTACAGTATAGGATCGCTAAGAGAAGTAATAAGGACCACTCCTTCCCCTGAACCATACATAAGTTATTAAAAGATCCATCAAATCATGTATCTACCACATAACAGATTCTTCAATGTAGAGCAAGGAGGCATCTGGCAGATCTAGATTCAAAGGTTCCATGCTTTGCAAAGGTACTTCCTCTAGCTGGTCTGCAAGTACTTGTCCTTTAACCGATTTTTGATGGACAAATTCTATGTCAAACTCACTGAGTAGAATGATCCAATTAGCCATTCTACCGGTGAGGGCGGGTTTGGACAATAAATACTTGAGTGGGTCAACCTTGGATTGTTTCGCACAGAATGTTTCAGCTTTTGGGAATAGAGTTGCTTCTATCCTAATCATTCCTTTGAGAAACAGATAAGGGTTAGGGCTAGGAGGAATACCTGTTGAATGTCGAGAGGGTGTGCGCATACCGTAGAGAGAGATCAGATCGACTGCGAAGAACTCCTTTTTGTCTTGGAAGGACTACCTACAAGTAAGAATACAGGACCACCAGATTTTAATTAGACAATAAATGAGGGAGCTGCCTTAGGCCCAGGAAATATAAAACTTCTTTTCGAAGGTGGTTAGTTCCCCTGCTAATATGAATTAGCACAAATGATAACAAAGAAAGCTATTGCAAAATCACAATTTAGGTATGCCTCGTTACAAAGAAAGTAGAAGCTAAATTATCAATAATAAAGCGTCACGTTGTTTGTATCGGTTACTGGTCATTGATACGTTTAGGCTGAGTTATAGGGATAAACTAGACTGGATCTGAGGTTGCTAGGTGGCAAGTATGCAAGATATTGGTTTCGGGGCATATGTTTTAGTGACCGACGCTGGTCAGTTGGTGAACCCACTGGGTTGTGTTGTTTAGAGAATCGCTGCTAGTAGGGGATAAACGATACCAGTAGTGTCAACAATCTAAGTGCTTCTGGATAATGGTTGGTTGCAAGGTGATTGATGGACTTATTAAGAGTGGGGGATGGATGAGGGTGAATTCTTGGAGGATAGGGAAGACTCGTAGTGTGGTAAAATGGCCTTCTGGGCAATAACAGGATGTATGGGTGAAGGTTAAGTGTAGTGTGTTACCAGGTAGTAGATCTAGGAATAGACTTATGATTACTATTAATCAACAGGCTCAAGAAAATGGTGCTTAAAGAGGACATATAAAACACTACTTACTCGTCCCTGATGTAGGATGCAGGTTTCAAGGACTGTAATGATGAAGACAGGACCCAAGTTGGATGATCTGAAAATCAGGAGATGAGTTATCTTCCTCTTCTGATGCTCGAGATGAGTGTTACAAGGGTTTGGTTATTCAGTTGCAGTCTTGGGCTTGATGTCCTTCTCTGAAAACTCTTCTTGTTTCTTCACTTGTCCCCTGCTCGGCCAAGCAAAATCTGGATCCTTTTCAATGACTTCTGATCCTTTTTCTCGATTAATCAAATGAAAATCTGATCCTCTGTTTTTTTGGTTGGAGGAGGTCATTTACAGGGAACTGATGGCGGTTACGTAACCGACGGCGGTCGAGTAGAAACCGGTATCGGTTCAGGTGAAAGCAGGCTATTTTTAGTGAAATAGCCAACTTTCCCTCCTTTTCTCCCGAGGGATTAGTTGCGGGCTTGGTCAAGTTATTATGAGGTCGGTTTTGGGTGCGAGATGAGGAGTCATTAGTCATGGGTGTGGATGTAGACCAAGTTATAGGTCTTAATTAGGTTAGTTTAGCGTTAGGACTAGGTCATGATGAGGTGGCAAAATGATGGTGGTAGGTATGGCGATGTGGATTTATTAATTATAAGGTAATTAATAAATAATTGTGTAAGGTTTAGGTGACGAGGTTAGGTTGTGAAATGGGATGCGGGGTACAGGGTGTCATAATGACACAAATTTGGTGTCTACATTAGCCCCTTGTTGTCGTGTGGCTTGTCTTGTTAAAGCTGTAAGGACAATAATAAGAAGTGGTTACCCCTGTTAAGGGTATAGGTAATCCCCCTCAAATCTATCATAGATTGAGGTAGCATGAAATCAGGGATAGGGTTGATAAAGGGTAAATGGTGTATGAGATGACGGTGAGGTGGTGGAGGTAGGTCCAAAGAAGCAGACGCACGTGGAAATGCATTAGTGCGACTAGGGTACATGATTTGAAGAGAAAACAAGCAATTCATAGGCAAAGGTCGATAGTTTATCCAAACAAGGGTGATATAATCCTGGTATCCAAGGCATATGAAGTAGCTCCAGGGTATATAACGGGTAAGGTACAGGAACGTTTGGGCATGTTCGGCAGTACCAAATGGTTGGTTTGGTTGAGATAAACGTCACGGTCTCGATCTAGGCAAAGTTGGTCGACTGATCAAGTCAAGGACCCTGATCATGCTAAAACACGAACAGGTGAGATCGATTGAACAAAAAGGTACATGATGGATGGATAAAATAAAACATTGATTGTGGGTATGGTATTTAATTGGTGCAGCCTTAGGTCGGGCCAAATGGTTAGGTGCGGCCTTGGGTCGGGCCAAATGGGTTGGTTGCGGTCGTGGGTCAAGCCAAATGGGTAGGTTTACGGCCGTGGGTCAAGCCAAATGGGTTGGTTGCGGCCTTGGGTTGGTTGCGGCCTTGGGTTGGGCCAAATGGGTTGGTTACAGCCGTAGGTCGTGCCAAATGGGTAGGTTACGGCCTTGGATCAAGCCAACTGGGTTGGTTGCGGCTGTGGGTCGGGCCAAATGGTAGGTTACAGCCTTGGGTCGGGCTAAATAGGTTAGGTTGCGGCCGTGGGTCGGGCCAAGTGGTAGGTTACGGCCTTGGGTTGGGCCAAATGTGTTGGTTGTGGCCTTGGGTCGGGCCAAATGGTAGGTTACGGCCTAGGTTACAGGCCAAATAGGTTGGTTGCGGCCGTGGGTCAGGCTAAATGGTAGGTTACGGCCTTGGGTCGGGCCAAATGGGTTGGTCACGGCCGTGGGTCGAGCTAAATGGTAGGATGACGGCCTTGGGTCAGGCCAATGATGTTAACAAAGGGTTGGTCAACAAATATTGGATATAGGCAATATTGGTAGAAAGCGCTATTAGGAAATAAGGGTTGAAATTGGGGTAGAGGTGAGATAAAAACCGATATCGATTGTGTATGACCGATATCGGTTAGATGACCGATACCGGTTCCTTAGGGCACAAAAAAAACCGATATCGGTTATAGGTCCTAAACCTATAAAAAGAAAAATACGGCCGGTCATTGTCACATTGTCAATTTGAAAACCAATTGGAGTTTCCTGAGGTGGATTGTTGAGATTGGAGCATTTGTTGGTTGGTAAAAATTTGATGGTGGTTGGGTAATGTTGTTGGTGTTGGTAGGGTAAAGCGAAAGTTAGCATACGCAAGTAGTGGGGAATCATGTCCTGATTAAGGTCAACACACAATCCTAGAGCCGAGAAAAAGAGGCAAGAGTGTCCCATAGTTGAGGAGAGCTAAACAAACCACATATTAATGCAGGATGAGCTTGAACCCCTAGGTACCGTACATAGACGAGAAGTCAATAGGTGAAAAGAGTTGTATGATCACAATATATCGGATATATGTCACATCCCTTGAGTTTTGTTGCTTTGACAAATGGTGAGGTGAGGTGGTTGATGTGGGCGAGGGTGCGGAGAACTTATTATAAGATGATTTATTCTGATAAAAGAGAACCAAACCTAAATAGACAAGTCCATGACTCAAAAGTGTTTTGAAATACTGCTTTTATTTTTATTTTATTTTGCTGGATATAGACTGATCGATGTGGGAAGTCTACATGGGATATGTATTTTGTTGTTCTTTAGGTCTTCACGAAGCTGATCAATGCGAGAAGCTTCTGATAAAGGCTGACTGTGTATAGCTGTCCTTCAAGGGAGCAGTCTATTTATAGTAGCAGATGCGGTGTTTATGTATAGCTGTCCTTCGGGGGAGCAGTCTATATATAATAGTAGCAATAGTTTGGCATATAGCTGTCCTTCAAGGGAGCAGTCTATTGTATAATTTAGAGGTCTAGATGTCCGTTGGGCATAAAGCATCTAGTTTTTGTAGGAATTTTGACTCAAGAAAATCCCATAAGTGTTTTAATTAAGAATGTGTCATTTTGATACTTTGAAGTCATGGACTAGACTAAAAAGGGGAAGGCATCTTTTAAGGGGAGGTGATAATCAAACCATGTGAGCTGGATTTGATTCTGAGATGGAAGAAACAAAGTGTATGCGGTGGTAAATGAGCTCAAGGGACGAGCGTAAGGTAGATAAGAAGTGATATAACACTAATTTCAACAGTAGAATGGTCGAAGATGCAAGGCATTAAGGGGCTCAGGCTCAGGTTTACCATTAAGCGAAGCTAAACGATAAGTGCCTGATCCATAAGTGTGAGTGATAATGTAAGGCCCAATCCAATTAGGAGCAAATTTTCCACGTTTGCTCTTTTCTAGTTTGGTTACATGTTGATTCTCTTTGAGGACAAGATCACCAACCTTAAAAGTACGCTCATGAAGTCGTTTATCATAAGCACGCTTGATGCGTTTTTGGTAGATTTGAAGGTGATCAAGAGCCGTAAGACGATGCTCGTCAAGAAGCTCTAATTGGGCTAACCGCTCTTGGCGGAAATCATCATTGGTGAGAATATCCTGAAGAGATATTCTGAGGGAGGGTATTTGTACTTCGAGAGGCAAGACAGCCTCGGTACCATATACCAAAGAAAATGGTGTGGCATTAGTGGAGGTATGAATGCTAGTACGATAAGCCCAAAGGGCAAAGGGAATGTGATCATGCCAATTTCTTCCGGACTCATTGACAACTTTCATGAGGATTTTGGTTAGGGTTTTATTAGAAGATTCAGCTTGACCATTGGCCTGCAGATAGTAAGGTGATGAGAAACTAAGTTTGATACCAAATTTGTCACAAAGGTCTTGTAACAACTTATTTTTAAAAGATTTACCATTATCTGTTATTAGGCGATGAGGAATACCAAAACGACAGATAATGTGATGGTTAACGAATTCGACAATTTTTTCTTTTTTGATTGAAATGAGTGGAATGGCCTCCACCCATTTTGTGTAATATTCGGTTGCTGTGATTATCCAACGGTGACGTTGTGAAGAGGGTGGGTGAATCTCACCAATAAGGTCTAAACCCCATTGTGAGAAAGGCCAAAGATCTCGTGCGACCTGTAGCGGATGGCTAGGAGTATGTTGAAGGTTGGCATGTTGTTGACACATAACACAACGCTTAACATATTCGTAGCAGTCATTATTAAGAGTAGGCCAATAATAACCTAGGTGAAGGATTCGTTTGGCCACGGCAAGGCCACTAAAATGTCCACCACAAATGCCGTCATGGACTTGTTGGATGGTATAGGTGACCTCCGCACCGGTTAGACATCGAAGGAGGATGCCATCAAAGCCACGTTTATAGAGGAGTCCCCCCATGACGACATAACGAGAAACACTTTTAAGAAAAGCACGTTTGCCGTTACTAGTAAGGTCAGGTGGGAGAACAGAGGTTGTAAGGTAGTCGTGAAATTGGTGGTACCAGGTATCCTACGAATTAGCAGACACATTATTTATCATACAAACAACCAGGGCTGAGTAGGATGGGGCAAAAAGTTGTTGGACCAAGACGAATATGTCAGAGTCAGTTGGTGAGGTAGGAATTTGTGAGGCTAAGCAAGCCATAGTATCCGCAAATTTGTTAGTGGAGCGGGGAATGGTCTGGATAGAATAACGAGTAAATGAGGTCAAAAGTGAATCCACGTAATGTTTGTACTTTTGAAGTTCCTCATTCTTACATTGGTAGATGCCCATAACTTGATTGACTACCAATTGAGAGTCGCCAAAAATATTAATGGATTTGACACCTAAGTGTAACGCAACCTGGAGACCCAAAACAAGGGCCTCGTATTCCGCTGTATTATTAGTGCAGGGGAAATCAAGCCGGAATGAAAGAGGCATAGGTTCAGCGTCAAGAGGGATGAGAACAACGCCGGCTCCTCCGCTGCGCTGGCATTTGGATCCATCGAAGAAGAGGGTCATTTGATATGACTCTTCCCTGAGTGAAAGAGTGGCGATGAGTTCGTCGGGGAAATTAAAATTGGTGAATTGTTCCCCAGGTAAAGGGGCCTCCGCAAGTTGGTCCGCAATAGTTTGTCCTTTGATTGACTTCTGTTGTACAAACTCAAGGTCGAGGTCAGCGAGGAGCATAAGCCATCGGGTGATGCATTGGTTTAGATGTGGTTTGGCATACATATAATGAATGGGGTCCGTGTTGGTGATGACAAAAGTTTTGTGATTCAGGAGGTAATGTCGGAGTTTGGTGGCTACGAATGATAGGGCTAGGCACAATTTTTCTACATGTGTATACCTAGTCTCGTAATCCACGAGAGTACGACTTATATAATAAACGGCTTGTTCTCGACGTGTCGAGTCCCGATGTGTGAGCATGGCTCCTATAGCATGGTCAGTGGCAGAAAGGTAAAGGTAGAAAGGGCGATCATCCTGAGGTGGAATAAGCACGGGTGGCTGCAAGAGATAGGATTTGAGAGCTTCAAAGGCTTGGTGACACTCTTCACTCCATTGAAAGGCAATGTCCTTTTTAAGAAGGTGATGGAAAGGTTGACATCGATCCGAGAGTTGGGAGATGAAACGCCGGATGGATTGAAGTTTACCCTGCAAACTACGCAATTGTTTGAGGTTTTTGGGTGGGGGCATTTCTAGGATAGCTTTTACTTTAGATGGATCGACCTCAATGCCACGCAAAGAGACGATAAAGCCAAGAAGTTTTCCCGAAAGAACACCAAAGACACATTTCTTTGGTTGAAGCCGGACTGAATATTGCAACAGGCGATCGAAAATAATGGTTAAAACATCGAGATGTTCACTGCGATGTTTAGATTTGCCAAGAAGATCATCGACATAATCCTCAAGGATAGTGTGCATAATGTCATGAAAAATGTAAGTCATAGCCCGCTGATAGGTCGCACCAGCATTCTTAAGGCCAAATGGCATGACACGATAACAGAAGGTTCCCCAAGGAGTTATGAAGGCAGTTTTATGTTGATCAGCCGGGGCTACCAAAATTTGATTGTATCCCGAAAAACCATCCATGAGAGAAAGCATTTCATGGCCCGCAGTGAGATCAACAAGTTGATCAATACTTGGGAGGGGGAAGTCATCCTTGGGGCAAGCGAGGTTAAGGTCTTGGAAATCCGTGCATATCCGAAGTCCCCCCGTCGCTTTAGTGACAGGTACGATGTTAGAAATCCATTGAGGATAGTCAATAGGCAAGATGAAGGAAACAGAAAGGAGTCATTGAAGCTCTTCTTTGACCAAGAGGGCAATGCGTGGATGCATTTTTCTCAGTTTTTGTTTGACTGGTTTGGAATCGGGGTTTAGGGTGATGTTATGGATGGTAATGGTAGGATCAATTCCTGGCATCTCAGCGTAGGACCAAGCGAAAGCTTGGTTGCGGGTACGGAGAAAGGTAGTAAAGGCGGCTTGTTCTGATGTGTTAAGGGATTGTCCGATCTTCACAATGTGAGGATCCTCCTCTGTGTGGATGTTGATTTCTATAGTCGACTCATTCAACATGGTTTGAGTTTCAGACGGTAAGGCGCGTTGAATATAGGAGTCGTCCGCCCCAAGGTAAGTGAGGATGGAGTCGTCATCCTGGCACTCAACAACATTAATCGAAGGTGAATCCTCTTCGATCATGTCTGGATACAGAAGGGGAAGAGAAGATGGGTCCTCATTATCGCGTTGATAAGTGAGAGGACCTATGAAGATAGCATTTATGAAAAAAAAAAGTTAGGAGGGATAGATTCAGGGTCTATCGACTCTGTGGGTGATGATGGCAAAGTGGGTGATGATGGTTTGGTAGGGGTGACGTCGTCATCTTCCAGGATACAACTGACACGAGGTTTCTCCGGTGTAGGTGTTTCAGGAAAACCGAGACCACTGCGATCATTGTGTTTGCGTGTAGTCACGGGAATGAGTGTATGTCGGCCTTGTTCATAAAGACCAAAACCAAAGCCTTTCCAAGCACAGCGAGTCAAGAAGGTGAGGGCGAAACGACGATTTGTCAAGTATTGAAAATCGGATTGGAAGGGAACCACACCAAGAGGAGGTTCAGGGGTAACGGAGGATGCGTCAACACCCCCATACGTTAGGTTGGTGCGGCAATGGGGTGGTCCGTAAGAGATTACCTCCCCCACGCGACGGTCGTAGGTGGGATGTGCATGTAACTATCCGTACTCCTGCGGGGTATGGAAAGAGCTAACGTTATATAGGCGGTACTCCCCCAGCGTAAGGCATTGAAAAACATCTACTAAGGGGTCGGAGGTTGGGATGTTATCTGCGGGAAAGGAAGTAATATTTGTAACGGTGGTTTCATTGGTTGAAGGTGTAGGTGCGGTTGGAAGTGGATGGCTGGGTTGGATGAATGGGTGTCTTGACTGGTACAAGCACATCATTAGGGCGATACAACATATTGCAAGTTTTGAAGGGGGGAGGATCAGCTTTTACGGTGTAGGACTTCCCCTCGTACTCAAATTTTATGCATCTATGTAAGGTGGAGGGAACGCATCCCATAGCCCGGATCCAAGGGCGGCCTAACAACATATTGTATTGGAACTCTCCCTCAAGGACATAGAAGAGTTCGGGTAAAGTACGTGGTCCTACACGAATGTTAAGGATCACGGTGCCTAAAGTAGAAGTAATAGCATCATTGAATGATCGCAACATGATGGGGTTGGCACACATGCAACTAGAAGGGATATTCATTTGTTGGAAGGCTTTTGAAGAGATGATGTTTAGGCTAGCACCCCCGTCAATCATAACACGACGTACCCGAATATCCCGAACGTACGCTGAGATGAAAAGAGCAGGGTCAGGATCTTCGGCACCAAAGTCGATAATTTCATCTTCGGAGAAACTGACAGCAGCGGCTTGCTGTACAGAGACAGAAGTGGTTGGGGAGATAGATTGTTTGGTGAGCGAAGCAACGTGATTGGGTGTTAGAATAGAGGTAACAGGCAAGGTTTCATTAGGTAAAACCTCTATCCCTTGAAGGATTTCAACGAGAGCTTGTCGATGAGATTCAGAAGTCTGAATGAGATCATACAATGTCATTTTTACAGGCGATTGGTGAAGCTGTTTGATCATAGTTCGGTGGGCAATGCCATTAGAGACGGGATAGGCGGGTCCGCGAATAACCACTTTAGGTGGTGGTGCAATCGGGATGGTGGACGGAGAAAGAGATGCCGTAGGTGTGTTTTCTTTCGCTTTCCCATTGTTTTTCTGCCCTCGAGTAGCAACACTAATCATATTGATCTCGTGAATATGAGAGGAGGAAGATGGTAGGGATAGGTCATGGTTTTCGAGAGGTGGGGCTGTAATAATGATAGATCTTGGTGAGGCGGGGACAGGTGGTATAGAAGAGGGAATTGAACCTAAAGGTCTCTCTCTTCGTAAGTTATCTTTCTTAACTTTTCTATCTGAGAGAGGTGACTGACGAAGTATGGCTTTCAACGCTTTGCATCCCTCTACGTCATGTCCTGGTGTGCGGTGGTAAGCGCAGATTTTAGACTCATCGTAACCTATAGGTCGAGGTTTAGATGGATCATAAGGTCTAAGTGGGGGTAGGGAAATGGTCGCATTCTCTACCAACATAGCAAGGATTTTGGCGTAAGACCCTTTGAGTGGGTCAAAGTCAGAGGAAAATGAGGCTATTGACTGGGTCGATTCTGGTGATGACGTGGTGTGGTTGGTTTGTATGGGGGGTGGTTTAGCCAAGGAGTTTTGATAATGGGTTTTAACTAACCGTGGTTTCTTTGACGTAGAAGCTATGTTTAGCTGGTTGGATGATGAGGCCACAGATGATGTGGTATCAGAAAACAACCACGGAGAAATAGGAGTGATAGAAAACAAATCTTTTGATGATGGAATTTGTTTATGGTTGATAGGTGGACAGGATACGCGGGGTGACGGTGTTGCTATACCCTTGGATTTCTGTATGGGTGCAGAAGGCGTAGGTCGCTTTAAAGAAAACGCAGGAGGTATGATATATTGATGTAAGGTAGAGGGATGGGGTCCCAATATGGAAGGTAGGTGTGACGACGAGGGTTTTAGTTGTGTTAGCGGCATAGATTGAGGAGATTGAGTCTGTCTCCTAATGGGATGGACGGCTTTATTTTTAGATAAATCAAGCCGCTTAGGTGGGTGTGTTAGACTAGGTATGGGTGAGGTCCCAAGCGTAGGGGAAGATTTGGTTAGGTTAATAGAAGTGGATGAGGTATTTGGTAGAGATGAGGGGGGTGAAGATGAGGACATAGGCATTTTAAGCTTCTGTAAACACTTCGGGTATATGGTAGAGGCATCAGGATCGGTCATTTGCATTTGAGTAGAATATGGCGTACTCAAACGTTCCCATAGGACCTGTCTATCTTCTGGGGAATGACAGTCCTCACGTGTGAATAGGAACTTTTGTATGGAAGAAAGGTGGGTTGTGATTCCGGTCCACTGTGGGTGTGATACAAGGGGTATATGAGGCACTGTATCAATGGGCGTTAAGAGGTCAACCGGTTGCTGAAAAGATTTAGGTGATGAAGGACTAATAGGTAGGAGGGCGTGTTTGAGAGGATCTGTCATGTTTAAAGAATGTGGTGATGTTGGTTCAAGAGGTTTCTCGTCTAAGGATGACAAAAGAAGTGGCGAGCCTTCCTCTTGTACAGCAAGAATGGTAGAAGGAGACGTTTGGGAAATAGATAAATTAGATAACATCCGCTCACAGTCTTGCAAGGATGTGGTGTAAGAAGGCTCATTTGTGAGAAGGGAACTCTGGGCAGTTAATTCCTTGATGGGTAAAGGAATGGCAAGGATTTCAGTTTGTCTTGATGGCGAGGAAGGGGGTTCGGTTTCCTGCGTTAGTGAAGAGGTTTGATTCAGAATTTGTTCGATAGAGGTCTTTGGCTGGGAATCGAAGACTGCATGGATCTCATGAACACTCTCCTCGGCTAAGATATCTTGGTTTAGATTACTGTTAGAAGAATGATTCGGGAATGGTTTGTTGAATATTTTCAAATTTCGGTTAGCAGGGGCGTTAGGATTATCGAGGGCTATATCCCCCGCATCAACCATTTCCTGCACTATGTTTTTCAACATCTTGCAGTTCTCATGACTGTGTCCCTTCACGCGGTGGAAGTTACAGAAGTCATTTTCTTTGTACCAAGAAGGTATGGCGTGAGTGGAATCAAACCCGGAGTGAGGTTTAACAGGAGGTAAGGTAATGGCTCCTGCTTTAAGCAATTTTTCCAATATCACACCATATGTTTCTCCCAAGGGAGTGTAGTTGATGGGCTCTGCTTTATACTTATAGGTGGTTTTTGGCGGGGTATTAGACGGTGGTTGGGATTTGACCATCACCGCGTGCACGGCCCCTTTTGATTTCGAAGCAGTCGATGGGTGAGGATTGGTGGTGTTAGGTTTGTTGGTGGAATCTTGGGTTCGGAAAGTGGGGTTTTTGTTGCGCAACCGCAATTTCTCTTCCTCTAAGGCTCGAATCTCTAGTTTTCGAGCCATAGTAAAGGCCTCGTCAAATGTACGGAAAGTTTGAATTTGGAGGGTAGGAGAGATGTGCTTAGCGCAGGCCCGCGTAAACAGTTCGATAAGTTCGGTCTGAGGCAAGGCATACGTAAGTTGGTTGATAAGGCCCCGCCATCGTCCAACGAAATCTGCGATAGATTCGTCTTCAAATTGTCGGATGGCATAGAGGTCGGTGATAGATACTTTCTTGGCAATGTTAATGGAGAAATGATCCAAGAAAGATTGGGCTAGCTGGTTAAAAGAGAAGATTGAGTGCTGGGTTAAAGCACTGTACCACTCCAAGGCGGGTCCTGATAAGGACATGGGAAAGGTGCGGAGTAGTAAAGCGTCGTCGTGAGCAATCAGATAGCAGGCATGTCTAAATGATCGCAAGTGTTGTTGAGGGTCCTCCTTACTGTTAAAACGGGTAAACTTTGGTAATTCCCATTGAGGAGGATATGAATGAAGGGGGACTGAAGGGTGGATAGGCTCCCGACAAACTTGCTCGTATGTCAAGGCGCTACGACTTCCTGAAACAGAAGCCTCCAGATTTTGCATTTTGTCCATCATTTGTTTAATTAAATCAGAAGTTGGATGAGATGATGGTGTGGTTGTGGTAAACGGAGGCAAATTGGGCCAAGGGCCACCGCTAGACAATGGTGGGGTTAAATGTTGATAAGGTATGGAGGACGAATGTGTTGAGGCAACCGAATAGGGATGTCCTATATAAGCTGTTGAGGTTACCGGATATGTGTGTGGAAATGAAAAGGTGGGCGGAGCTTGAGAAGGAAAGCTCGTGTGGATAGGTGGTAGAGAGCAAGTCATGAATGGAACAGTCTGCAAGAGAGACGAGGTAGGAGCAGTTGGCGGTAATGACATGTTGGGCCCAAGATTAACCAAAGGAAAGCCAATCTGTGTCGTATGAACCCCTGAAGCTGCTGAGGTAGGCGACGGGACTAAGGATGCGGAAGGCAAAGCGGAGTTATCAGGCAGAGAAGGGGCTAAATGAGCAGCTATACTGATAGGCATGCCAACAAGGAGTTGACCGTCAGGTGTACGGTCAAGGGCATGAGACAAATAGTATTGTACAGCGCTAGGATTAGCATCCAGAAATTTGGCAAATTCTTTATCTCCCACAGGAATTTTAGGAACCTCGCTGGTGTCCGTAGGATTCCCCACAGAATGTGAAGGGGGTGATTCAGGAAAAGGCACAGAGCAAGCATGTGAAACCATGGCGGCGGCTTGCTTTCGAGTGATAACAACCATGGACAGGAGTACACAGTAGGGTTTCAATCTATCAGGAACAGAAACAGACTCAGAATGGTGAAATTGGTAGGTTGCTGGTTTGTCAGGAACTGTAAAAGACAGTAACCGATATCGGTCTGATAACCGATGTCGGTTAGACTATAGCCGACGTCGGTCAGTTAACCGATGTCGGTGTAATAAGACTGGTATAAGAAAATATAAGAAGCTGCTGATTTGATTGTTAACAATGCTCAGTACATTTATCAAATTGTTCTAAGGTAATCACAGAAGACAGTGTATAACAGAGAAAACAGAACTGAAAACAAGCAAGATGCACACGCAAATCCAGAGACTAACCCTAGGGTTAATTTTAATTATTGTGGGCTTATGCCTTTAGACGCGGAATGATGTCAATCCTAAACAAAAGACTTAGGGGAAATGTCAAGTTTGTTTTGGCTTATAAGGTTACCTCAATCGGGCGGAGGAATACCGCGGAAAAGGGGGGATGTTTTGAGCTGTTGTGTTAATTATGAAGTGATTCGGTATGTGTTGTGCAGTGAAAGTAAGATTAATTTCCTGTCAATACCGTGGAAATCACCCCCACGTGTATGACCTGTTACTTAGTCTATGTTCACTAGAATTGAAAACAACAAGCAAGAATGTAATGCACGTGTTTTAAACCCAAATCGAAAATGATATTCGATGAAGCAAATAAGATGACTTTCACTAATGCGAAACTAGGAAAGCAAGACAAATTCTTTACTAAATATAACAAAAACAGCAACAGCAAGTATGCTTCCTAAAACGAAAACAAGCAAGAGAAACAGAAACCCGAAATGGGTCCCACCGGGCGTGCCAAAATGTTTCGCACGGAATGTTTCGGCTCTGCAGAATAGACTTACTTCTATCCTATCATTCCTTTGAGAAACAGATAAGGGTTAGGGCTAGGAGGAATACCTGTTGAATGTTGAGATGGTGTGCGCGTACCGTAGAGAAAGATCAGATCGACTGCGAAGAACTCCTTTTTGTCTTGGAAGGACTACCTGCAAGTAAGAATACAGGACCACCAGATTTTAATTAGACAATAAATGAGGGAGCTGCCTTAGGCCCAGGAAATATAAAACTTCCTTTCGAAGGTGGTCAGTTCCCCTTTTAATACGAATTAACACAAATGATAACAAAGAAAGCTATTGCAAAATCACGATTTAGGTATCTCGTTACAAAGCAATAGAAGCTAAATTATCAATAATAAAGCGTCACGTTGTTTGTTCGGTTACTGGTCGTTGATACGTTCAGGTTGAGTTATAGGGATAAACCAGACTGGATCTGAGGTTGTTAGGTGGAAAATAGGCGAGAAAAAGGTTTTGGGGTATAAGTCACAGTGACCGACGCCGGTCACTGGGTAACCGACCACGGTTAGAGAACCGCTGCCGGTATGGGATAATCGACACCGGTAGGGTCAGTAATCTAGGTGCTTCTGGGTAGAGATTGGTTGCAAGGTGATTGTGGGATTATTAAGATTGGTGGATGGCTGAGGGGAACAATAGGAGGATAGGGAAGACTCAGAGTGTGATAAAATGGCCTTCAGGGCAATACCAGGATATATGGATGAAGGTTAAGTGCAGTATGTCGCTGGTAGTAGATCTAGAAATAAACTTATGATGACTGTGATTCAAAAATTCTAAGAAATGTTATCAAAGAGAACATACAAGATTCTACTTACTGTTTATTGACGAGAATGCAGGTCCAGGAACTGTGATGATAAAGGTAGAACTCAGATAGGATGTCCTGACAATCAGAAGATGAGATGTCTTCCCTTCACGATGATCAGCTGAGTGTCACAGGGCTCTGGTTGTGCAGTTGCAGTCCTGGGCTTGATGTCCTTCTTTGCAAACTCTTCCTGTTTCTTCACTTGTCTCTGCTCGGCCAAGCAAATCTGGATCCTCTCGATGATTTCTCTTTTCTCTCGATCAAATGAAAATCCGATCCTTTGTTTTTGGTTGGAAGTGGTCATTTACGGGGAACCGATGGCGGTTACGCAACCGACGGCGGTCGAGTAGGAACCGGTATCGGTCAGGTCAAAGCGGGCTATTTTTGGTAAAATAGCCAGCTTTCCCTCCTTTTCTTCCGAGGGATTGGTTGCGGGCTTGGTCAAGTCATTATGAAGGTTGGTTTTAGGTGCGAGATGAGGAGTAATTAGTCATAGGTGTGGAATTGGACCAAGTTATAGGTCTTAATTAGGTTAGTTTAGGGTTAAGACTAGGTCATGATGAGGTGGCAAAATGAGGTGGCAGGTATGGCGATGTGGATTTATTAATTATAAGGTAATTAATAAATAATTGTGTAAGGTTTAAGTGGTGAGGTTAGGTTGCGAAATGCGATGCGGGTCACAAGGGGTCGCAAGACACAAATTTGGTGTCTACAGGTTGATACTGCAGATCAACAAAAAACAGCTTTCACTACTCCTTGGGGTACCTTTGCTTACAAGAGAATGCCTTTTGGGCTCATTAATGCTGGTGCCACTTTTCAGAGAGCTATGGATCTGGCTTTTGGAAGTTTGAAAGGGAAGTGTATTGTCATATACCTGGATGACTTGACTGTGTTTTCTAAAACAAGGGCGGATCATTTTGACCACCTGGAGACAGTTCTGCTAAGATGCAGAGAGCATGGGATTTCTTTGAATCCTAAAAAATCTATCTTTTGTGTCACAGAGGGGAAATTATTAGGGCACATCGTCTCCAAAGATGGTATTAAGATTGATCCTGAGCGAGTTCAAGCTATCCAGCAAATTCCTCTCCCAACCAGCAAGAAGGGCGTGCACTCTTTCTTTGGTAAGATCAATTTTTTAAGAAGGTTCATCCCTGATTTTGTAGAGTTAACTTTGAATATTTCTCAAATGATGAAAGGGAAACAAACGTTTGGTTGGTCTTCTGAAGGAAAGGAATCCTTTGAAGGTATTAAAAGAGCTATTGCTAAAACTCCTGTTTTAGCCTGTCCTGATTTCAGCAAAGATTTTATTATCTATTCCTATGCCACAGACAATACCTTGGCTGCTGTTTTGACTCAAGAAGACTCTAATGAGCATGAAATCCCAATTGCGTTCATGAGCTATATTTTGAAAGATCATGAGTTAAAATACACCATGATGGAAAAACATGCTTTTGCAGTGGTCAAAGCTGTTAAGCAGTTTCGTTTTTACATCCTCAACTCTCATTCCATGGTGTTGGTTCCAGATACAACTGTTAAGTCAATTCTCACACAACAGGAATTTGGATCCAAGAGAGGGAACTGGGTTGCTAAGGTCCAAGAATACGATATTGACATCAAACTGACCAAGCTCGTCCGTGGAAAAGGTCTTTGTGAGCTCATTGCTGAAGGAGCTAAGCATGAATTATTGGAGAACAAAGTTGGCCTTCCTACCGTTCTGTTTCTTAGCTCAGTTGATGAATGGTATGCTGATATCGCTCATTTTCTCACCTATGGAGAATTACCCTCTCATTTAACTGCCAAAGAAAAGAGGACTGTTAAACTGAGGTCAGTGCAATATGTGTTGTGGGAAAACGCCTTGTTCAAACGTGGGTTAGATGGAAGATTTTTGAAATGTGTGGACAAGGAACAACAGAAAAAGTTAATCTCAGCTTTTCATGATCAGGCATGTGGAGGGCACTATTCATCAACGGTCACTGCTCATAAGATACTTCGCGGAGGATATTACTGGCCTTCCTTGTTTAGAGATGCATCCAAGTGGGTTGATAAATGTGAGGCTTGTCAGACCTTCGTGGGAAGACCCAAATTGGCCTCTTTGCCTCTTAAGCCAGTCGTAATTGAGGAACCTTTTCAACAGTGGGGCTTGGATTTCATTGGAACACTTAATCCTGCTTCTAGTGCTGGTCATACTCATGTATTAACTACCATGGATTATTTCACCAAATGGGTAGAAGCTATTCCAGTTAAGAGTACTACTTCTGAAGTGGTGTGCAGCTTCATTAAAGAGAACATCTTGGTAAGGTATGGTGTACCTAACAAGATTGTGACAGATAATGCTTCGAATTTATCTTCAACCGAAATAATGGATTTTTGCTATGGGTATGGCATTTCTTTGGCTCACTCCTCAGATTACTATCCTCAGGGAAATGGGCAAGCAGAATCCAATAATAAAATTTTGGTGACTATTATAAGGAAATTAGTCAATGAGTCTCAACGAAACTGGCACAAAAAGCTCTATGATGCTCTTTGGGCAGACAGGATTACACCAAAGAGAGCTATTGGAATGTCTCCTTTTCAAGTGGTATATGGAGTAGAAGCTCAATTGCCAGTAACAGTGGAGCTGCCAGCCTTGCATCTAATGAAGGCTATTGAAGATACTAGTTTCAGTAATGCTTTGGATAAGAGAATTATGTACCTTCACAAACTGAATGAGGACAGATTGGAGGTTGTTGATAGGATATCTATTCACCAGCAGAAGGTAAAGGTCCTATTTGATAAGAAATCCAGGTTCAGAGATTTCCAAGTTGGAGACACTGTGTTGTTATGGGATAAAAGGCATGAACCTCGTGGCAGCCATGGAAAGTTTGATTCCCTTTGGCTCGGACCTTTTAAGATCAGACACTTTGCTGGTAAGAATTGCTTTTATCTTGATTACATGGATGGTTCTCCTCTCCCACTTCCTTATAGTGGGCAGTACCTTAAGTTGTTCAAGTCATAGGTGATTAGGGAGTCCTTTGTATATTTTGTACAGCGTTTTGTTTTTTCTTTCCTTTTTGTTTTGGTGTGTTGTCCTCTGTATTGGTTTGCTTTTTGACTCCATGGCCCAATGGATAATGTACTGGTCTGCTTCCCTGAGTTTGTCTAAGTTCTTACCTTGTCCCATTCCTTGAATTTATGCCAAGTCATCCCCAGAAGGAGCCAGCTGTTGTCCACTCAAAATTCCCCTACTCTTAAGGAAGTGAAAATTTTAAAATTTTGAGTTTTGAGTGTCTTCTCTGTTGTACTCAATGTTAAAAGTCGAAAAATTGAGAAAATCTACGTTTTTGGGTCATTTTGTGTGTTTTTTGGGCTTGTCAGACATTTTTGTCCCGCGTGTCCCAAGTTCCAACGGGCCCTCTGTTCCCTGATTGGCTGATTTCCCCGAAGTTTTTCTTTTCCGGGCCCGTCGGAACTTCTTGTCCCAAATGTCCCAAACTTCAATCGGGCAAGTTGTTCCATTTTCGGATGAAACATACGAGCCGCATACTTTGCGCTTCCGCGTCCCAAATGTCCCAAGTCCAAATTGGCAAGTTGTTCCATTTTCAGCCGAATCATCCGAATCGCGTACTTCGCGCTTCTGAGTCCCAAATGTCCCAAGTTCACCCAGACCCGTTGTCACATTTTCATCTGATCCGGCCGAGTCACGTGTTTCACGCATTCACGTCCCGCATGTCCCAAAAGGCATTTGTGCGTCTTTTCCCCGCTTCGCCCGAATCGGCTGAGCCGCGTGTTTCACGCATTCGCGTCTCACATGTCCCAAATGAACCAAGTGCCATTTGTCTTTATTTTTCCCGCTCTACCCGAATATCTTGCTTATTCAAATTTGTAGGTATATATTAAATGTGCATTCATTTCCTTTCTCTCTCCTAAGCGGCTATATAACGAGCGAACCCCCTTTGCATTTTTCACACTGCTTCCATGCTATCCTTTGCTCAAACCCTTGCAATCTAATTTCCTGCACGTGTATCCCTTCCCTCTGTAATTCCTTACCGAGTCTGGTCTGCGGCTCTGCCCTCCGGATTACTATCAATATGAAGATCAAATTTTAGGGACAGGAACAAATCTCGCCACTAGAGTCTGCCGTTCCCAATATTGGAGACAGTGAAGCTCATCATCTTGACTTTGGCGATTTTTGGGCAAGGATGGCAGATGCAAACCCTACACCAATGGCGCAGATGATTCACGACAGCGGTTTGGCTTTTGCTGGAGGTTTCCCAATCTCGATGCAGTGTGCTGATACAGTTCTTTCATGCAGAGCTCACTTCGACCCTGATTCGAGTGAATTGACCAACGTACACAGGGAACTCATCACCAAACTAGATGCTGCCGCCATTAGCAATGCACTGAGGATTCAAGAAACGGATAATGCCATAGTTGTTTCCCAGGATAAAGCACAGGCCCTGTTCAATCAAGACAACATCAAATACAAGGTGCGAGTAGCGAAGTCCTAGCTAAAGAACCCTAAGAAGGGAGCAACTCGTCTATCCAAGACTCTTTTCTAGGCTGATTTCAATGAAGAATTGTCAGACTTTATAATCCTACTAGCTCGGGTTATGGGCTTACCCTTTACTAACAAATTCCATTTCTGGATGTGCCTGCTCATCAGCATGGTGTGCGAGGGAACTCAAAATATCAACTGGGTGGAAATCATCAGCGTAAACTTGGCGGAGCAGCTGTCCAATGTATAGCAAATGAAGAAGTTCTACATGACTTTGTACCTGATGCATACTCTGGTGGCATCAAGGCAATGGTTTGGTTTTTCTTACATTGATGCCCACAAGGATGATCTTGTAAATGCCTACTACCCGCTGTTCATCCTAGAGACTAGCAATCGCAATTTCAGAAGGGTAAATGATGCTTTCACCATGTACGTGGTCAGGCTACTTGAAGGTGACATTGCTAGAAGGTTTTCTGATGAAGCCATGAACCTGATATCACACTACAGTGCTTATTTTATCCAATTCAAAAAATTCTCCTATATCAGGCTTGCTGGCTATGAGAGCACCCCTGTGAGGCTTCCCATGTTCTGCAGTGATAAAATGGCTTTGATAGAAGTATGCAGGAAGTTAGATAAATTACACAGAACCTGTAGAGACAAGAAGATTTCTGGTTTGCACTTTCCCATCTCTTTGGGAAATTACACTTGTAAAACAACCCTAGACGCACATAATATAGAAAGATCCCTGGTTCCCATCACTGTTCATTTCTTCAAACCAAGAACTTGCTTCGACTTGAAGAAGTTCATTGAACAAAACATCAAGATAATCTATCATCACAGGGAAGATACAAAAGACTATTGGGCTGACTGTGCAGATGATTTTGAAGCCAGAAGGAGGCACTATGGTAGGTTCTCTCTGCAATTGATCCAAGAACTCGGCTTGTACCAAGTTCTTGAAGGACTCCAGGATGACAACTCTGATCCATACTCATCTGAGTATGACAATGTGGTTAAGCACACTCCCTTGGAGGATTTGGATTGGAACAAGAAAGAGAAAGATGATCTGGCTGAGATCCTATCTCCAGTCTTAGTCAGGACTAAGGTCTGGTTTGACAGGAAAGTTCGAGAACTCAGAAGGCATTCAGGAGAATCCTCCTCTAAGGATGTTTCAACACCAAGGAGGGAAGCATCGACTCCCATATCAGACACACCTGTGCAAACCCCTCCTGCCTCATCAACGCAAGGACCTGCAGCTTCCACTCCTTCTTCATCCACTCAAGTGTACCAGAAGAAATTCAAAGAGGTTAAGAAGGAGCCTGTGGAAAAAGATTATCAAAGAAAGCAGGTAGAAGTGCCTTTGGGACCAGAGAACATCATTGTTCTTAGTGAAAGTGAAGAGAGTGAAGTACCAACCCATACAAATGCTCCTGAAGATCCAACGGATAAAGATAAGGATGTCCAGAGCATTGAACTTCCAAGTGTTATTGATTCTTCTGCCACAATTGTCTCAAGCGCCCCGCTCACATCTCAACTTAAAACAATAGCTGTGCAAACCTTGAGCATCATGAGCTCTCTGTCTCTTTGTCCTCTTACCTCTCCTGCTGATTCCTCTTCCTCTTTTGCATGGGTGTAACCTTTTGTTGACAGTAGAAAGAGGAAATATTCCTCTCGGAGCTCAGGGCCAAATTTTGATGCTGTGGTAGCCTTGTTGGGCACTACTCCTTCTCATGCCAAGAAAGCCAAAATCACCTCTAGGATAGTGTCTGATGCTCAGGGTCAACAATTCCTGGAGATTGCTAAGCCTACAATAGACAAATCAGAGCAGGACTTGCAGGTTTCTGACCTTGAATTCTCAAGGATTCCAATGGGAGAGTCTACTCCTGAAGGTGAGATCCATAATCTCCAGGAAACGGTTTAAAGAGTCATTGGGAGGGTAGAGAAAGGGCAGAAAATTATTGAACAGTTGGAGGAACAAGCCCAGATTCTCACTGGTTTTATCAAATCTCTTTTGTCTAAGGAAAAAGTTTTGGACCCTACCCCATTGACTACCCTTCCACCACCTGTAATTTTGAGCCAAGATGAAGTACAGAGTATCAAAGACACGCACAAGTATTCCGTCTATGGCAGAGCTATGGAGGCCATGGTGGAAGATATGCTTGTTGCAGGATTGAACTTCATCGATGAAGCTTTCAAAATCCACGGGAAGGTGAACAATTTGCAACAGAAGTTCTCCTCTACTATCGGGATCATAGATAAAGAGCTAAAACTCTGGAGCAGTTGCATAGTAGACCTCCGTCTCATGGGACAGACAGATGAGAACATTTTATTGGCGAATAAAGTTTTTGATGATGCAAAGGATAATCTGTCAAAGTCCTGGGTTTACAGCGTGGAGTGGAAGATCAAAGTATTGGAGGAGGCTTTGGGAGAGCTAAAGAGTAGCTGGTAGAAAGGTGAGGCTTTCAAGACACTGGTTGTATCTACTTTCAAAGATATACACTGTCATCTTCAGGATGAAACTTCTGGTATGCCTCTTTCCCTGCAAGAAATCAAAGCTCAATTCAGAGCTTTTGTCAAAGATAATATATTCGAGGAAAACTCCATTTCCAAAGAGAAAATGAAGGAAATTTGCTCTCTTCAATCTGTCATTGAAGAAGCAAATAAAGACTATCATACTCATGTCGAGTTTGATAAGGAAATGGAGAAGTGCCTCAGATTTTAGACTCAATCTACAGCCAACACGTCAGTCCCTCATGGTAGAGACATAGCCGAGGCATTGAAGAGATTTAGGCAGCGAATTTTGAAGTCAGTGGGTCCCTCCCATTCATAACCACATGTCTTCTTCTCCTTATTCTTCTCTTCTTTTCTAATTCTTTTTCTCGGATTCATTGTAATAAGTTGAGGTATTGTGATTGGAAATCCTTAACTAATCTTTAGTTAAAAGAAGTAGTTACAAAGAGTAACTGATTTGTAAGCTATATAATGGCCTCTCCACGCCATTTTGAAGGAGGAAGAACTTGGCTTATTTTCTGTAAGTGTAAATAGATCATAAAGAAATCAATACAGAAGGGCTTTTCATTCTTTGTCTATCTGATCTCTTTTATCCCTAAGCTTTTCATTTAATTTTGTGAAGATCATTTGTCTGTGTTATGTTAAGAAACTTTTTGTTCTATCAGATGTTATTTACGGAACTTTGTGTCTTTAAATTCCATCTTATTTATATGATACAAATGATCTTGTTTCAATTCGATGTACCCTCACATGCATAAGGAATTACTCTGTCATCTATAATTCTGATTGGTGCCCTTCTGCTCATTCTCACATTTTCATTCCTCAGTCCTTTTGTGATTGATGATCCTTATAGAACACACTTTCATAATATCCAAGTTCCACAAGAAAATCATGTTTTGTATATTTGTAAATAGGTTCGTTTCTGAATAAGGGAACCTCTCCCATTAAAGAGGAGGGACTTCTTGTCCCCTGACTGTTGCTCTTCGTAAAGTCCTATTTGACGACCAACAGATTGCATGAGTGAAATCCACTTCTAGATTCTCTTCCATTCTTCTCATAGGCTGGCCTTTGATGACATTATCGTTCAAGTCCTCATTGTTCGCCAATTTTTCATCTTGATACATCTACTTCGTTCCTTCTACATCATGTTCTAAAGCATCATAGAAGTGTAATCATTCTTATATCTCCTCACTTGAATATTGTTGTATTTTATCAGCTTCTTCTTCCTCTTTAAGTTTATTAGGATTAAATTCTTCCTCTTGACCTATCACAAGTTCTTTCGCTTCTCCATATCTCTTCTCACACACTTGGTTTGACCCACTTCTTGCTAGTATCAAAATATTTTTCTTGATCCTCTCCACAAGTCTATCTATACCTACAATTACGCAGCCAAAGATAACATTAGATTTTAAAACAAGAGACCAAAAGGTCCCCGTGAATTCCTCCTTCATGGACATTCTTATCTTTTCCAGTGCTCTTCTTGGCACTCTTAAATCAATCAAAGTCTGTGCACTAGGAGAACCAAATCAACATAGAGAAAGTAAAAAAAATATAATAATATATTAAGCATACATACAATTGATATTATGATGGCTATTACATAGCCATGTATGTAGGAAAACTACCTCCTATAAACCAGGAAACAACTAACCCATTTATAATAATACATGTGTAACCAAATAACTAGAAAATATATTGTTATTATAACAATATATTCTACTAACAAATTAATTTACCGAATATACAAATATTTACTACAAGTAAATATCAATAACCATGTGAGCACAAAATATAATTTCCTAAAATTCCCCCTTAGTGTTTACATAGGAAGAAGCACATCAGAAAACTAGAAACATAATCGTATGCATCTGCATACTTTTACGTCCACATATTGCTGGCTTGGATCTTGCTACACATGATCACCTCTTTGGTTCACAAGCTGATCATGATCAACTCTCCGTGTGAATCTATTCACCAGATGATCATATTATAATGAAGTACGGTAGTCAGAGGACTGTATGACAGTCAAAGGATCACTACAGTCAGTTTCCCTCCTATATAATTGTTCATAGATTCTAAAATGTACATCCTCCACATTTCAATCATAACAAGGGAATGGAACCAAACACCACTCGAAGAAAACAATTGAAATTTAGAAAAAAATTCACATCACATTCTATAAGAATCACAATGTTCATAATTGTAGCCATTGTCGTCGATCACTGCCACTCGATCTCAAAAAACATAGGAAACTGCCACTGCCACTGGAAGCTACCCTTGACTTTAGCCATTTTAGGCGTAGAATGGAAATGGAACATTGGTGTTATGTCCCTCCCATAACGTGAAATTTATATTTATTCATACAACCAGGAGCACTGAAAAATAAATCAAATCAAACTGAAAAAGAGATGTCACCATACCAAAATGTGGCCCCATCATTGGTGACTAACGAGAGGCGTTGATCACCCTCCTTCCTTCGTTGCTTCCGACCTCTAATTTGAAGCCTCTAACTCAGTAGAATGTGATCATGTTGTTCAATGATTTCCTATGGACGTCGGGTAACACTGAAAATGCATCCGTGAGGTAATTTTTTATAATTTTTGACATTGACATGATGAGGCTACAAAAAGAGGGTATTATTAAGAATTGATATTTTATCCCAAAATTATAACCAATGTGATAGGAATGAAAAAATAAGTACTTTTGCAAAAAATGACGCTCAATTTCAAATTTCTGTGCAAAAGTTATTGAGGATATAATTTCTCATAAAACAACCTAATTTAATTAAAATTGACACAACGATTACAATTTTTCTCAAAATGGTGAGAAAAGTAATCATGTGACCACTCGTTGGAATTGGGAGGAAATGAGGATTCTAAAAATACCAAAATTTCAAGAAGTGACACTACACATATATAAATTTTGGAAAAAAAATGTATTAATTGCCCTCAGTTTGTAATTATTTTAGCAAAAACTATAGATTTTTTTTTTTTTTTAAAATTATAGTTTTGCAAAAATATAAAATAATCAACCAATCAGAAATGGTTGTGAGAAGGTAAGTAACTCATGGCTGATTTTGAGTTGAAGTGACCTATACTGATTTGTTCATATCTTGAGAACCAGAACTCCAATTTGCAAACCATTTAATGTGTCAGAAAAGTTTATTTCCAGCCCTTCCCAATGGTACTATTTTTGTTTGATTTAATTGAATGATCTAAAATATTTTCTTGACTTATTTTGATGTCCAACCAGCTAAAAAATCATGCTTTCTTTTCTTGGACAACTACAAGAATTTATATTTGGCTAAATCATTCTTCTGGAGATCTAATTGTATTCGATGTATAAGAAAAGTTCTTCAATAGATGATGAGATAGGAAATAAGGGAAGAAGATTCCCTTAAGTCTAAGAGACTACAAATACAAATAAACTCCTATGGCAGCAAAAATAGGACATACAAAAGGAAAATCTAGTTCATAAAAAATGCATACACAGGGAGATAGCAAAAAACATATCTTCCCTTGGCTATAATTCAAAAAACCATCATGGAGAGAGGATTTAGATTCACTCTGATACCAAATCTTAAATTCAGTCAGGGTCTATGCACCAGGAGAACCAAATCAACACAGAAAAAGTAAAAACTCAATATTCTCTTTTCACTTCTACTTTCTCCTTCTTCTTGTTCTCCACAATGAGAACTTTTTTTATCACCTCTTCATCTTCACATGGTGATTCACTTTCTCTCTTCATCTCTCTCCTCATGGAAATCATCTCTTGCCTTCTTTTCTTCATAAGTATCTTCAATGGCCACTTCATCTTCCATCCAACTCCTTGGATTAGTAGCTTCATCCTAGTTTCCATGATAAACTCTATTTCTTCAATTCTCTCTTTAATCCTCTTTATTTATTCTACCTTTCTTTGATGTTTCTCTTCTGTTTGCTTTCTCTTTCTCTCTTTCTCTTTAGAGAGCTCTCTTAGCACTCTCCATACTATCTCTATCTCCATTTTGTCTTTCTTATTTCACTTAAGCTTGACTAGCTCTTTCTCTTTAGGCCACTCTTAGCTTCTATGTTTCTCAAATCTACACTCCTTGGATATCAACACCAAACAACCTTATTAGCAACAACATTCAAAAAAATCCCCTTCTCAATAATGAATTTCAATACTTATTAGAAAAAGAATAAAAAATAAAGAGGAACCAATTCTGATACCATAAATGATGTCCCTACCTAGCTCTGCTCACCTTCTACATGTTCATACTATGCCCATTTACTCTTTAAGACTGCCCACATTCAAATGGTTTCACTAGAAGTTACTCTTCCTAAAAAGCACAAGACTGTACCTGGTTCATTCATGACTAACTTTTAGTACTTACAAGCAAGTTTTAGGTTTTTCATATGTTCTTTTGAATCTTATTCTCTTGTCTATACATTTCAACAAATATTGTATCAATCATAATAATGAGTACTAAGAAGTCCTATCATTAAATTTACCATGCAAGTTCAAATAACCTTTCTTATCCCCTTAATACAAGTAAATTGGAACAATCATAATCAGAGTGATGTGAGCCTATCCTCAATTGAATATTAAATTTTTTACTTCCTTTAGTTCATTCCCAAGATGCATACCAAGTTTCAACTCTTAATTCCTGACCCAACACCTTGTAGCTTCCTTTTGGTATTTTGCACCTTTACTTACCTTCTATGCACTTACTCCTTGCATTAGTTCACAGTGCTAACATGCATATGAGATTTTAGGAATTCCTTGGGTATTTTGAAGCTTGAATAATACTATCACATGTTCAACAATGTTAGATAAACTCATTTCAAGCTGTCAAAACATCTAAAAACCCTTAGCACATATAGTTGTCAACTCTAGCCTTATTGAGTCCTTAAGACTGTGTTTCTTGCTTCATCCTAAAATTTGATGTTATATGAATACCCAAAAGGTATGATAAGAGTAATTGGCTCTCATTTTACCATAAAAACTTTATCCTAAAGTTTCATGGCTTAAATTTTTGTCTAACTCCCTCTATCTCATTTTTTCTCCTTTCTTGCTCTTGAAAAACTAACTAGTTTAGGACAGTCCTAAATCTTTCATAACTTTTCTATGTATTGGTTTTATGACTAAATTTTTTTACAAAAGATCTGTATATTTTATAATCCTCTCCACACAAAATTTCAGATCTTTATCATTCTTCTAGCTCCTTAAATTAAGTATTTACCAATCTGATTTTTGGGTATTAACATTTAGATAAACATTCTAGAGGTCTTACCAATCTGAGTTGCTGAGATAATTAACTTTAGTGATATAATCACCTGAGAAATTTTCACTTAAGCCTGAATTCACCTTGAATAATCTCCATAGTCATATAAAACATAATGAAGAGGATTCTTTCTTTAAATTTCTTTTCTTTTCCTTGTATTTTCCTCACTGTATTTCTTTCTCTGCACAACAAAATACAGTCAGATATAACTTTTTTTTTTCAAACCCATTCAACATAAAATTTGGGGGTATTTTTAAAAATAATTATACATAAATTTCTTCAAAATTTCATATTTTTTTAAGTATGCAATCAGAAGTTACGTGATGCACTATTTTTAGGCCAAAGAGCACAAAAATGACTATAAAACCTTTAAAAATCACATTCAAGAGCCCAAATAAATTTTAAGGTGTTTGTAATAACACTTCCCACATGTTAATGATGAAAATGGAGGGAGAAATGTAACCCAAAATTGACTGCAAACGTCTTCCTTGCTGCCCTATCATGTTCTCTTAACACAGTCCTCTTAGACATGCAAAAGTCATGAACCAGAGACTCTAACCTTAATTCCAACTAACATGCACAATTTATTTGCATTAAAATACACACAATGGAAGGGAAATGGAAGAGATAACAGACCCTAAATTCAAATTTCAACTTCATTCCTCTCTTTTGAACTGTCATACATTATTTATCCTCAACATTCTTGCATTTCAACTCAAAGTATTTACTCCTTCCTGAGAAACATACACTTCTCTTTTCTTCCCTAATAATAATTTGACCTCTCCTTCATGAATATGTATATATATACAACTACATCCCCTATATAGTCATATATATATTTGGCTTTCACTTTATTTACTTCTTATTAAGATAATGTCTCAACTTACACACAAGAATAGGCTTATTGTTTTGTGCCAACTAATGCACAACTAAAGACATAATTAACACAATATATTTAAGACAACTAATCATCCTACTACGTATCAATCATCATATAACAACTAACATGTGAATTTATTTACTCTTTGAATGAGTTATTAAATTCATAATTCAAATATTCAAATATCACCCTTTTGGAGGGAAACTTGCATGAGCACCTATCCCAGGTTGAGAATATTTTGAAGACTTATTATGGCTTGTATACTCTTCATTAAACATCATGAAGGATGCTCCTACATTAACCTGTGACAAAAATAATTTCAGATCCTCCTTGGTGAACCGATTGCATGCTTATTTGAGAGGTAACAATAACCATCAAGGTAGCCACATGGTGCCTTCCAATCGTTCCAACTAATGCTCATCTCTAGTTGCGTTATCTTCGCTTATGAGTTCACATGGAGCATTTTCCTAGAACCAAATTTTTTTAGATCCTCATTGGTGAACTGATGGCATGCCTATTTGAGAGGTAACAACAACCATCAAGGAAGCCACATGGCATATTCCAACCATTCTGACCGATGCTCACCGCTAGTTATGCTATATTCGCTTGCGATTTCACGTAGACCATTTTCCAATGTCATGTGTCAATGAAAGCTTCAAATGATTCATGTAGGACCAACAAAGGAGCTGGACTATGTAATCTCAGAGCTTCTATCGCCACACATTGAAGGTATTCTAGGCTTGCTAGATTAAAGTCTCCTATTTCCCCATGAATGCTCACCACTTACAGAATTTCTTCTTGTAGTTTCTTTACTACTACGGGGCATTTAATCAGTCAACCCATCATCCACTCCAATGTGGTATAGGTTGAATCCATGTTGGAACATAATGATTAAGTGGTCTGGCCAACCCTTAATGTATATGGATCCATCACTAATATATAGGTTAATATTTAATAATATGAAATATTTATATTTCTATTATTAAATATGCTAACCTAAGTATATACTTTAGGTTAAATATTTAATATCATGATATGATTATATTTCTAATATTAAATATTATAAAACTAGGCGTATGTGTCAACCATTTTAGGTTGAAAAGGTGGGTTGGGAGACATACCTGATCACCTTATATAAAAAGGACTTTAGGTCCTCATTTGATATATTCAAAAAATATATCAAAGGTGTGCAAATCAAGTGATTTGGTTTTACCCTTGGTAAATAGGGTTTTAAAGGAGGAGGTGATCTTACTAGATGTAAAATACGTTCTCTGAAATAAAAGGTTATTTTCAAAGTTATTTTTACCCTATTGGGGTTTTCCACTATAAATACTATGTCACTTGTGTTATTTATTTCCTATAAGTATTTCTTTATTTACTTATGTTATGATGTAAGCTTTATTTAAATATTTATTATAATATTATGTAATATGTAAGTTGATTAAATCTGTATTTATTAGAATCCTCAAATTCTAACAATCCATTCCACCCACGAACATATCCTTCAACAATGAAAATAACGAATGAGTTTACAGGTGTTAAATAAACCCAAGTTAGCTCAAGCAAGCCAAAATGATAGGGTAAATACAAAAACAATTGCTTTGATGTGGTTGTGTGTTATTTTCATGGTACTGTGGGACTTGTCCATTTCCAATTCCAATAGAATGTCGATAATGTCCTTAGATGATCGTTGGTTCGGGTTCACCACATTTATGCCATTGATACGCCTGCACTCAACGTTTTCCTTTATTATCTTTTCTGCAATCAACTCATTAAATGATTTGTGTAATATTGGCATGCACCGCTTGACACCTTGTAAATCGACTGGGTTATATAGTCTTTGATGATGATTTCTATAAGTACAATGGTGATCTTGTGTACTATTTCTTTGCATCTGCCATCTTCGGCATAATATTTGGAGCCCACGAGAATCCACCACATTATTTTTTAGGAAAGTGATGACAGGGCCTTCCTTAGATTGACCGAAACCGTGCCGTGCTTGTTGTCCTCCCACATAGAATGGATCATGGAGGAGTTTGTGGGTTTACGTGGACAATTTTGCAGTGTCACATGTCAACACATGTACAACAATTAGATCTTCACCATTCACTTTCTATTTTGTGTCAGTGTGGCTAGGATCCATTCACCCCACTTATCTGACTGTGTATGACTTCAACATAAATATGAAAACAACATAACAATTGGGAATGATTAGGCCTGGAAATTGACAGGGTGTAGGCCATTTTTTTTGTGATTTTAACCGTATATTATAGGTGAAAATTTTGAGAAACCATAGACAATGATATGTTGAAAATTTTAAATACAATAAGGTTGTTAAAGTAGTTTATATAAAAATATAATTTACCTATTTATCTATAATAAATAAATTATAAAAATTTCTATTAAAATTACTGAAATTTATAGCCACTTGAAAGAGCTAAGCAGTCAGAAAATTTTGATTTGACAGGCATATATGATATGAAATTCTAGGTCTGGGCATGATTATGGAAAAGTAGATCAAAATGTCATTGTTATCTGCATCGTTGGGTTTGTCAAATATGAGAAAGTTTTAACAGTGGATAGAAAATAGAACCCACAACTAGGTCATATATGTGGTGTCTTAAAAAAGGAATTATGGCATGTCATGTAAAAGTTTCTACTGATGTCTAGAATGGACGAAAGCTATATTTTGTGCACTAAAATCTAATATCAAACACCAACCACTAATGTATCCCATTTTCCCATTTAAAATTTGGTGATTGGCTCAGATTTATAGTAAGCCTAGCACAAGGAATCAAAAGCCTCGCATTAGACTCCTTCCCAAATGTTGGCAGGACAATATCGATGATAGAATGTTGTGCCACAAGTGGAAATTTCCCTGGCTCCCATATGTTTTATCACCTTTGAGTTAGTAAAATACTCGAGCTGAGATGATACCCATGATTAACATAATCCACAACCAAAAAATAGAGAAATTCTTCTGGTGTTCCATGCAGGTGCGATCATCTGACAACATCATAGCAAGCCTTCCCATGACCAAGCTATGGGAAAATATAAACCACATGTAGATGGTGGAGATCATTCAGATGACGTTGAAACATGAAAAGTAATTAATGATTAAGATTAAATCAGCCACTTACATGTTGTCAGAATTAACTCGCTCATTCTAACTTATAGTAATGCCTTTGGCGTAATAAAAAATAATAAATCATTTTTTTAATAATCTAGAGGGATGAAAGAATATTCAAGAGAGCCTTATTCAAGTGAGTCCAATATTAGGGGTATAATAAATCATATTATATATTAATGAAATATATATATATATATATATATGTATGTATGTATGTATGTATGAAAAACACCTTTTCAATTAAGTTAAAACTTAAATTCTAAATCACAAATACGTATATCACTTTATCTTTTAATTTTTCCTAATTGATTTTTTAAATAGTATTATTGTAATAATATGAGATAACCTTAAGTGTTATTTAAGAGAGTTTTTATATTCTAATTAGAACTTGAAGAGTTCTTGTAATTAGTTGAAGAGTCTTATCTAGAATATGAACAATCATGAAGAATATCAATTGCAACAACCATTCCAATGATTTTATATTTGTAAATATTGTCATTTGTATATAAAAATAAGTACACTATGTTTGGTTAACACATTTTATTTCAGTTTCCTTCTCTTTTACACGATCCATTTTTATTTCTCTAACATTGGTATTAGAGCCCATGAGATTTATTTTCCTCCATAACCAATTTAAATACCGTTCGAATATTTTTGTTGAATAATGTCCTCAAGTTCCTACCTTTTATGTTGGGATATTATGAAGCGCCCTTTTCACAAGGTCAAAAGTAGAATTCATGTGACTAATACTTGAAGATCCAAAGTAGTCATCCCTTTTGATGTAGATTACAACCCTCGGTTCTCCAGTTCACCTTCTAGTAGTTACTTGTGTTTGTACAACTCAACACATGCCTCCAAATTTGTATTAAAGTGGCATCTCATAATAGATCAAACCTATAGATTGGCATGCAATAATGACCTTCTCCAATAAAAGTGGCATAGAATATTTGAATGCCAACACAATGGTGGTGGGAGAAAATTTTACAAGTTGTTGGTGACGCTACTCATAAAATTCTAACAACTCCATTAGTTCATCTGGCCATAAAAACAATAATCACACGATTATATGACACATAGACTAGAAATCACATGTGAGTAGTGAAATGTGGACACTGAATGATATATAGTGTCGGAATGAACAATAATTTGGGGAAGGAAATAGAGAAGTAAAGTTATGTGGGTGAAGTTATAAGTTTTTTTGGTGTAATAGGGGAAATTAAAGTTTAATGGTGGTAATAAACATTGTGCATGGCATGCAAAAATGTGTCTAGACAACATGCACTATAATCATCCATTTAACTAGGGTATTGAGGCAATGAGTAAGAGACACACCAGGAACGATACACAATGGATAGAATTAAAGGGGGTACAGAGACCACTGAGATTACATATCTAAAGGGAAGTAACCCTTACACTAGGAAAACCTAAGGTTTATAAGGTCTTAGGTCAAAAAAGAGGAAGGAACCCTATTGAGGTATTGACACTATGGGGGGTGACGATGAACAAAATAAGCATACAAAGTCTGTGCTAACCAAAGTAAAACATGTAAAATTAAATACAATATGCTAACCTAGCATGTGCATAAAACACTAAGCTAACATAAAGTAACAAGAAAAGATAGGAGATTACTCTATAAAAAATGACAAGTTAGATTAGAGCACCTACCTATTGGGGGCTAGATGTTGATGCATCTATTTCCCAAAGAACCATACACAAAGAGAGAATATCTTTCAAGTGGAGAAGGGGAAACAATCCAACCCTAACTCACTATAGGTGACCTAAAAGTGGAAGAAAACCAATCTAATCACAAAGAATCTCCAAGCCAAGAGTCAAGATGTAAGAAATGCAAGAGTTGAGCGAGCATATGCAAGTTGGCACAAGAGAGTGACGCTAATGGCGAGTTCCTGTAAAATTTATGTTGTTTGTTTTTAAAAAATTATGTGAAAAAATTCTTTTTGGTTTTTATGCTAACATCATCACTCACAGGGAAAGGCGTCAGCTAGGGATTTGAAATAGTGTTGACGCAATTACCTACGGGTGATGACATCATCTACGGAGGGAAATGAGTAATGCGTGTGTGTAATGTGTCGTGAGAAACAAAGGTAATGAAAGTTAAAAGTAATGTGACCATGGTCATATAAGGTATCGAAAGAATTTGAAGGAAAACAAGAATACAATAGCAAAAGAAAGACATAAATTTGACAAAAAATTGTTCTCTCTCCATGTATCATCCTTAACCCAATGGTTATGTGAATAACCATATCCCTATCCTAGAATGAACCCCCTAAGGCACACATTCCTAGTAGATACATTAGCGACCTCTAACCTAAAAAGATAAATTGTTAGTAACAGGTATGAAAATCGAAAGCGTAAAAAATTAGGTGTATACATATGCCCTAGCCGTTGATTACCTCATGTCACAATAACAAAACATGGGATACTCAATGGAAATAATGATAAATAACACCACAATAGAAAGTTAATGTTTGAAGTAAATAAAGGACTAGCTGAAATGAAATATACCCACCAATGCGTAGCTAATAGTGTCAGTTGTCCTATCACATATGGGTGCAATCCATGTTGCTATAACCTTGGAGAAGAAAAACTGAAAAATTAGCACAGAGGATCATCAGTAAAATAAGACATAAATTACCTATCTAGGGGCCCATGGGATGGATGTTGTGGATTTAGAAATTGGAGATATAGGGCTGAAAAGTGTATTTTTTGGCCAAAGAGTAGAACAATGCATATAATATGTCAAAATGAGCAAGAGAAAATCATGATCCCAACGTAATTGACATCGGATTTTTCATAGATCACAAATTAAAATGACGTGTATTTAAAGATTGAAGTTGATTGCGATTAATTTGAATAGAATTATTAGGAGTATACAAGATTATTGAGTTTATTTGCTTATTACTATTTCTAGAATTAAGAGAATTGAGCTCATGAATTCCAACTTTGGGGATTAGCATGACACAAGTACAAGGAGGAGGCAAAGATTGATGAGGTGGTGTATGTGGTGGAGCACAACAATGAGTAAGTTGTTGCATTTAATTTAGTTAGGTTGATTAGGAGAAAGTTGGTATTTTTAGGAGTATAAGGATACTAGAGCATCATTTTGAAACCCTTTTTTAGCGTTAGAATGTTGAAAACATGTTATTATTTGCTGAAGGCATTTATATAGGTATCACAAATTCATTTTTCTTATTTTAAGAAGCCAATGACAAGAATCCACGTGGTATTTCATATGCTTTGTATACTATTTGTCGAATATATATATATATATATATATATATATATATATATATATATATATATATATATATATATATATATATATAATTTATTTTTATAAAAATAATAATTTGATTTTTTGATTGGCTGGAATATTTTCTCAACCATTTTAGAAATTTTATATTAAAAATATAGAAATTCTGAAATTTTTTGGTTTCCTATATTTTAAACATAAATAAAGAATATGAGCACTCAATATTAAATGTTGTAATAAAATTGATGATTGACGACAGGGAAATGTGGCATTATCAATTTATGCCTATGAATTTTCTAAGTAATCTACCATTTAATGTACTTGTGAACTTCGTGTTAGGGGTTTCAATGACTGTCTATATCATTCTTCTTTGCATGGTTTTCATCTTCTCTGTGAGTTTTTATTTACAATAAATGTTTCTCCAATAACATAGCATGAGGGGAGAGTTTTTTTTCATAATTTCTCATTGTTTTTAGCACAATGTAGGTAGGCAAAGGTGGAGTCATAGTTTGGTTTAAATATAATTTTCAATTTAGATCACCTCGCTAGCTAATCAGGCTTGCAAGAATGAATATATGGGATTTTCAACTCAAATACCTATTAAGGGGGTGAAGGTATGGACAAGGGAATTGGAAGGGGTGATAAAAAAAAGGAGAGTGGTGGAAGGATCAATAGTACCATTGACCAAGTTGTGTTGGTATTCGTAATTGCTTCTACTCAAAAGTGTTACTATGCGGTCCATATTTTAGAAGAAACATGTTATTCGTAGCTTACATGGAAACAAAATCTTCTTAATAGATATCAACGGTCGGCTTTATAGGAAAAACCAATATTTTTAGCAGTGAGATGGTGGATGACAAGAAACTAATAAGTGAATGTAGCATGTGTGGTGATGTGGGATTTGTGCAAGATCTCTTCCCTTACGACTATCATTTGCACCACACATAAGGTTATCATTCCAAATATTTCTTTTCTTATTGAGGGTTTGAGGCTAATATTTGACCTTATTTAGTTTTTAGAAAGGTATTTTAGCAATTTTTATCCCTTTTGGATATGGAAAAATGGGCTTGCAAATTTTTCCTCTTTACAAAGGAAAAATAACGGTGTTGTAGACACCTAAAATTAGCACTGCTAATTCCTATGTTCATGTTCACTAGCACCCCTTTCAGTATCACATCACTATCACATTATACATTAAATTTAGTATCACATCATTATCCTCTTATACATTAATCCATTACTATCATATTTTACATTAAATCCTAATCCTAATTATTCTTCCCTTCATCATATTTATTCCCTGTAAATATTCTTCTACAGTTGTTAAATCCTATTTTATCCTCTCCAAAACCATCCTTAACCCCTAGAATCTTCTTAAAACTAGAACTAAATCAAAATAAAATCATATCTAACTAAATCTAACTCAAATGATGTCTAAATATAATTCAAAATCAAATCATATCTAAACCTATTCAAATCAAATCATATATAGCCTTATTTGGAAGCAGTTTCAACCATTCTCCACCACAAACCACCTATAAACTAAATTAGATAAGGCCAAAAATGAAATCTATAACCTCTCAACTATTTAAAACCATTCCTAGCCCGTATAACCACTTGAAAACTTAATTAGATAAATCCAAAACAAAATCATTAATTCCCTAACCATCCAACAATATCCTTGTTCCGTTTAATCATTTTCCAACACACCCACAAACAAATTTCTTAATCAAGGAGGTTGTTTCAACAACTTTTCTATATTTCCTGGATCACCAAAATTCCCCCAATCACTGGTTATTCTCCCTTGTTGACATAAACTCTATAGATACGAATTCTATGCCTTCAATCGAGGTTAGTTGATAGTCACCTGGACTTATCCTTCGAAAGGACATTCTTCAAATCATCCTTAAGGAAATCTCATTATTTTATTTTTATCTTCATCATCATATTGCTTCTCTATCTCTTGGTGGCAATGAACACATCCTGGAGCTCAACTCAGTGCATCACCTATAAATTTCTCCTCTCGGCTGTCATCACCTTTGCAGCCTCATCTATTAGCACCGTAGACATCAAAAATCATTTCCTTATTCTTTGGAGATTGATAACACATCCAAGATTTGTCTCAACACTAGTATTCTTCCCTTCTCAATGCATCTAAACATCTAGCAAATCAAGAATAACCTTCGGGTGTCCATAGCCTTTTCCTATCTGGTAACATCATCCTTTCAATATTATTCATTAGATGGAATCAAGTAAGCACCTTACTTTTACATTATTGTCATAATTATTTATCATTTAAAATTTTAAATCAATTCTATCTCGACCTTTATTAACCTACATACATTGTGCAATAATCACCAGTGATTCCCCCAATCACCGACGGTTGGCCCCCAATCACCATCGATTCAATAAATCATCGGCGATTCCTGTCAATCGGACCTATTTTTAAAGCTGTCTACTTTTCTGATATCCATATCTTAGTTTCATTATTTATCATGTCTTTACATGCATCTGTTAAGATTTGTCAAGTTTTTTGAGCCATCCTTCATATTTTATCAATTGTCTTAATCAAACACATCCCTCAACTTTCTTTTGTGAGTGTATCAATCATATGTATCCTTGCTCCTATGATCCATATTGTGATTCCTAAACTCCCTTTGGATCAGAAACAATCATGAGAAAAGCAACATATAGCCTCAGACCGTGTCAGTCCTTTTTCCTTTGCATTATTGGTTATACCATCTATTATCATTTTACTTTATCATTATCGGATTAATTTCTTGAACACCGATTGAAATCCTTGCAAGGAATTCCATTGACTTCCGAGGACTTTCCTTTGCTATGAAATCCTCCATATATCTATCTAATCCCATCTTTTTGTTAGTTTCTTTGAGCACAAGTTTCTTTCCAAGAAAGGAGCTTGTACATATCTATCATAGAGTGCAAATTCAATCAACATTAATCGACAACATGAATGTCTACAGGTATCACTAATCCCCGTGTCTTTTGAGGTTGGTATATTTCTATTTTCTTTCTTAGTTAATTCAAGTTAAAGGAGTAGAAATATTTCTGAACAGGTGTGACCAAAGCAAATCTTGGAAAGTGTAAGACTAAAAGAAGGACCAAGGCCTTCGATTTTTTACTCTAGGTTTCCCAAGCATCTCCCAGCACCAACACCAACGGGAAAAAGCATAGAGAAGATGGAGAAGATGTCGGGGTTAATAATATTACAATTCGAGAGGAAAAAAGATTCAAGTGTGGAATTGTTAAGGTTAGGAAGGCGAAGCAAAGACCTCATTAATTGAATGGTTTTGAATTTGTACATTTATGGGAAATTTTTTAAGAGGAGAACAAAATAAAAATATGATGACAGGTGGTGAATAAACAACTTTGTAACCATACTCTTTCTCCAAGCTATGTGGCACTATATAATTGGATGAATCTTGGAAAAAGTAATCTCTATTGTAGTAACACCCTCATATTGAATTATAACATATAAAATCACATCTACTTCACTGTTTCCACAATCAAATTTCCCACTCAACCAACATTGGTGAAAAAAACATTGACAACTATTGTTACTACCTAGAATTCCCTCCTCCAATAAACTGGCTGCTTTGGAAGATATGCCATTCATGGCCTTGTTTAAAATAGGCTCATGGTAAATGAATTAGCATCATCTTTTTCAATTGTAGGATTTTGTAGACACAAAATCATGCACTTTAGGCATTATTTAGCCCGATTGTATACTACTATTAAGAAAGTTCTCAAGTGAATAAAGTACTAATTAATCCCACCTTTTGGTCACATTTATTTTATATTTTATTTCGTCATTCCCGCATATTCCTTCATGCATATCCACCTATTTCACAACTATCATGACATTTTAACCTAAACCTGGGTGCCTAGGCATGTACCAGGGTGCCTCAGGGAACCCTGATCCCACCTAGGAAGCCTCGATCCATATGCCACTTTCCCACTTCTTTTTGGGGTCATTTTATCCATTTACCATCCTTATCTTTTTACTAGTCGGCCAAGTCGGGGTTAGTTACGAAATTAAAGCTTGAGAAACCTATATATATATATATATATATTTATAAAGTTATAAGACTGTAATGGAGGTCCTAACATCACATACTACTATCACTCCATCTACAGTTGCATCCATTGCATCACTTGCATCCACATAGTGCCATGCATCAAGGCTAGGAGATCTTTTGGAAATATTGTCATTGATGTCAAAGGCTTAATCATTGATGTATTTGGTTAATGGAAATGTGTAACGGAAGTTGACAAAAATATTGATGGATGTTGACAACAGAAGTTGACAGAACTATTGATGGATGTTGACAACGGAAGTTGACGGAACTATTGATGGATGTTGACAGAAATGGTAGAAAGTAACGAAAATAACCAGAAGTATAGAAAGACTAAAAACAAAATTTTAACTACATGAAAAGAAGTATTGTTACATGGTATAAGCGAGATATACACAGCTGTACATATGAGAAAGATATAAGCATTTTAAGGCATTCATATGCCATGTTTCATGGTGAAAAAGAAGATTTAATGATGGATGGAAGTGATTTAATGATGACAACAATTTTATTAAAGAAAGGGCCAACGCATTTAATGGAGTATATTTCATTGTTTAATGTACATTTAATAATTTTTATGGGCTGCATTAATTACTTTTGGTTTTAAGCTGACTAATGCACTTAATTAAGTTGTGTTAATTAAATAATGGAAAGGTTGTGTTGGTTATAATGATGTGTCTTTTCGAAAGGATGTGAGAAGGATATATAAGGAGATAGAATCATTTGATTTTAAAAAACACACCACACATAGAATATTTTGTGTGAAGAGGGAAAAGGAAGAGCAGAATATGAAATAAAAAGGAGTGAAGGGCAGATTTATTTTTCATGAAAAGTTGCAGCGATTTATTTATGTGAAGGGGACTGAAATAAATAAAAAGGATCTGAGCAGTAGTTTTGTTCTATCACTTGTTGAAACGACAACAATATAAAAGATAGAAAAGAGTTTGTTTTCCGTAAGGTTGGTGCCTTCATATTTGAAGAGATAGGTGTCTCTTGTTGAGTTGGTGCTTAGCAAAAAGGGGTTGGTGCTCCTGTAGGTTGGTGCCTACAAAAATTGTAATTTGGGAATTGGTGTCTCCCATAGGTTGGTGCCTATAAACATTTGAGAAATATAATAAAGAAGATTTTGTTCCGAATGGTATTAGATCTCCCGAACATTATTATGGGTTTGCCACATAAATAATATAGTGTCTATGTAATACAAGTGTGTATGAGTTTGCTTAACTGCATGTCATTGAGTTGCTAATTAGATATAGGTTTGTTCTGAGAGAATACTGGGATTGAGAGTTTGAGTGAGATATTGTACGGATCTAGGAGAGATATGTGGGATGAGTGTTAAATCCTAGAATCAAGAATATCATAACTATATAGTATGTAATCTTGTGCTCTATTTAATTGGTATCCCGAGTGGGTGCAAATTAGGAATTAATCTAAACAATTCGGAAGTATAGTTTCCTCAGAAGCATTCATATGGCTACTCATCAAGCTCAGACCAAGAAGGTAATATTTGGTATCAAAACAAGGCTTGGTCATTGTTTGATGGAGTCTAATATTATGCATTTTGGAGCATAAGAATGAAAACATCTTCTCCAACTTGGCATCTGCATCGGTTTTGTATATTCTGATCTCTTCAGTAACAGAATGCCTGATTATACAATCCTACCAGTTCCAACGCACATGCATCAGAGATTTCTATTCGCGAAAGAAGGCTTTTGAGAAACATTTGCCAAGGCGATGAATGCTATCCTATGTTCACCCTGTCAGAATCTGAGTTTGTTAAAGTAATGCAAACTGTGACAATCTGCAAAGGAGTATTAGATGGTAGACATCAGACTGTCGAACTGATCTACGAAGGTGCATGACAAGGTTACAAAGGGCTAAGCTTCAAACTCATAAGATGTTCAATTTGAGAGCACTGCACCGACAATGCTCGTGATGACCCGACGTCTGATGTTGTGAGCTCCATGATCACATTCAACTCGAGCTAAGTAGCATCTCGATGGAGGTTGGAGTCAACGCCAGGAAGAGAGGTTAGATCGAAACAACCTCTCATGAGGAATCCATCGATCGAGTTCAAAAAGATTCTAAGATCTGGTGGCCAAGTTTTTAAGATTGTGATGTTTTCTTTAAGCGTGTCTATTATGTGAAGAATATGAAAAGGATCTTGATCAAGTTGTAGCATGGATAAAATTCCTGACATGGAACTACTGACTGCGTAATGAAATGAGGACTGAGTCAAATAGCACCATCAAAGTAAGGACAGTTGCATGGATCTTGAAAAGGTTTGTGGGAGATCCAGAAAACCACATGAGGTGGATAGGTGATGGATCTGTTACACGTCAAGGTTTGTGGTAAACCTGTAAAACCATAAAAGGTTGAGAATTTCTCCCTTCATTAGTATCAAGGTCATGAGTCATATATTTTTACATGCTCCATAGAGGTGAGCATACTTTTGATGAGAGTGTGTATGTTTTTCCCATGTTCACACTAAGGGGGTGAATGTTAGGAATAATATTAGATATTGTGAGCATTATTATGAGTGTGGAAATAAATAATATAGTGTAATGTAATACAACTATTTATGAGTTGTTAACTCATGTAAATAGTTGTAATTAGATAAGGTTTATTGTGAGAGAATAATGGGATTGAGAGTTTAGTGAGATATTGTGGGGATTAGGAGAGATATGTGGGATGAGTGTTGACTCCTAGAATCAAGGAGATCAAACTCTATATATGTAATCTTCCTCTATGTATTTGATATCTCGAATGAATTCAAATTGAATTATTATATTATTCGGTGTATAGTTTCATTTTTAGTATTCTATTTTTTAAGAAAGATCAGACCAAAATAATAGATTTTCTCTGTGGTTTTCTCCCAAAAGGGTTTCCACGTAAATCTATGTCTATTTGCAGTGTGTTGGTTTACTTTGCATTCATTGATTGCTTTGATATATTCTCTGTGAAACTGATTAATTGTGATTATGGATTTGAGATTAAGTGTTAAATTTAAAATAATATCATAATACTGATTCACCCCCCTCTCAGTATTATCTTGTGCTTAACAATTGGTATCAGAGTGGGTGCCTTCAGGAAAAATCTAACAATTAGAAGGTAGATCTCAGAAGCACATATGGCTACTCATCAAGTACCAGAAGGTTTTTCTTCAAACAAGGCTCCATTGTTTGATGGAACAAACTATGCATTTTGGAGCATAAGAATGAAAACATATCTAATGACACTAGGGTTTGATATTTGGTAATTCGTAACAGTTGGATATACAATCCCATCAGTTCCACCAACAGATCAAGCCACAAAGAAGGATTTTGAAAACAATGCCAAGGCGATGAATGCTATCCTATGTGGCTTTTCAGAATCTGAGTTTGTTAAAGTAATGAAATGTGACACGGCGAAGGAGATATGGGACAAACTTCAAAATATCTATGAAGGTGATGACAAGGTTAAAAGGGCTAAGCTTCAAACTCATAGGTGACAATTTGAGAGTCTGAAAATGAAGGATGAGGAGAATGTTGCAACCTATCTTCTTTGCGTGGATGAGGTTGTCAACGCCATAAGAAGGTTAAGCGAAAATATTGAAGAATCCATAATCATTCAAAAGATTCTAAGATCTCTAACATTAAGATTTGATGCTAAGGTGTGTGTCATTGAAGAAATGAAGGATTTTGATAAGTTGAGCATGGATGAACTATATGGAATATTGACCGTGTATGAAATGAGGACTGAGTCAAATAGACCATCAAAGAAGGAAGCTGCATTCAAATTCTCAAAGAAAGAGAAAATCAAAGAACCTGAGTTAAATGAGAACTCAAGTAGCGAAGAATATGGTAAAGAAGCCTTGTTCATTCGAAAGTTAAAGAAAGGATATGGAAAGTACAAAGGTAAGTTACCATTTAAATGTTTTAACTGTGGTAAAATTGGTCATTTTGTGGCTAAGTGTCCAGAGAAAGAAGATAGTGATGATGAGGAAAGAAAACCTAAATTCAAAAGGGAATTCAAGAAAAACAAAGGCAAGAAAATATTTGGAAAGCAAAAGAAAAGATTATATTCAAAAGGAAGTAGTAGATCATCCGAAGAAAGTGGGATAAGTGAATCAGATAAAAATAATGAAGAAATATTATTCATGGCTATAAAAGATGACTTAGAAAGAGATGAAGACATGGAAGAAAAAGGTGAAGTGAATCTTGAAGAGGAAATTATCTGTGCCTTGGGAGAGTTGAAATCTCTTAAAAAGAAAAATTAGAAACAGAAGTTACAGATCTTAAAGTATGAAGAATAATAACATAACTTTGAAGCTAAGATATCACAATCTCTTGAAGAATTAGGAAAGATGATCGTGGATCTAAAAACCCAAATTGAAGAAGTAAAATGAGTTGAAGAAGGAATAAGGATTGCAAAAAGCGTGAGTCAGAGATCGTTTCTTTGAGAAAGGACTTGGAAAAGGTAAATGCTAAAGTTACAAGTAATCTAAAATTTGAGAAAAGTACTGAGATACTAGATGAGATTCTGAACCAACAGAAGTCAACATTCGATAAGACTGGTCTTGGATATACAAAAAGACAAGGCATTGCTAACATAAAAGGTATAGAGTCATTGAAAGGGACAAGAGCATAGAAGTAAAAGACCTAGCATAGACACTCAAGGAATCTACGAAGAATGAAGAGTTGAAAAGGGAGAAGAGATTTATGAAGATCAACACTTCTTACAAGGAAAGCAAAGATGAGAAGAAGTTTAGAAGACCAAATCCTCCAAGATATAATCACATGTTCAGGTTTGAAAATTCTTTCTATGGCTATTGCTTCTATTGTAATCATTTTGGCCATAAAGCAATAGATTGTAGAATATGGGTGAGAGACAACAATATAAAGAACAAAGGTGTGTATGGATTATCAAATAGAAATCACAACTCCTTTGATCCTTTATCGAACTATGTCGAAGATATCATTTGTTATAACTGCAATAACTATGGACATATGGCAAGATTTTGTAGAAGTGATTTTGTAGAACCATCCAAATTGAACCAGAAGGTAAATGCTCTAGAAATAAAGAAGAAAGAAGCTACAAAATTTTGGAAACAGAAGAAAGAGGATGATGGGCAAGATAAAGAGAAATCTATGCTTGTTCAAATAGCATTCCATGCATAGGATGAAGGGCAGTTGTGGTACATTGATAGTGAATGTTCAAGACATATGACCAGAGATAAAAGTAATTTCATCTCATTAAATAAATTAAATGAAGGTATGGTAAAATTCGGTGATAACGCTATATCAAAGATCGTTGGAAAAGGTATGTTGAGTCTTGATAATGGTAAAACAAAAACAGAGAATGTTTTATATGTTGATGGATTAAAGCATAATCTCTTAAGTGTAAGCCAAATGTGTGATCAAGGACACACACTTAAGTTTTATGCTGAAGGGTGTGAGATAAGAAAGGAAGACACGAGAGAGTTAGTAGCAGATGCACATAGAACCACAAATAACCTATACATGCTCGGAGAAGTAAAAGGAGAGAAATGTTTTCTAAGTCAGGTTGAAGAGAGTTGGCTATGGCATAAAAGGATGGGGTATATAAATTTTGATAACCTTGTGAAAATCAGAAACAAGCAGGCTGTACGGGATATGCCTAAGGTAACGAAACCTGCAAGTACTCTATGCAAGCAATGTAAGCATGGAAAGAAAACCAGAGAAAGGTTTAGCATGAAGGATTATTCAACCACCAAACCACTGGAGCTGATTCATACGGATTTATGTGGACCTACCAGAATAGAAAGCATACAAGGTGAGAGTTATTTCATGTTATTCATTGATGACTACTCTAGAATTACTTGGGTAGCCTTTCTAAAAGAAAATTCAGAAGAATTTGAGAAGTTCAAAGCTTTCAAGGCTTTAGTAGAAAATGAAATGGGATTGAAAATAAAGTGCCTGAGGTAAGATCGTGGAGGTGAGTTCACCTCAAATGAATTCATTGAATATTGTGAAGATCATGGAATCAAAAGACAGTACTCAACTATAAGGACTCCACAACAAAATGGAGTGGTAGAAAGAAAGAATCAAACCGTCCAAGAAATGGCTAGAACCATGTTAAATGAATCTAAGCTATCTGATAAATTTAGGAGAGAAGTGGTAAATACAGCTGTTCATATCTTGAATAGAGGGAAAATCAGAGTTAATCAAGACAAAACTCCTTATGAATTATCAAAAGGAAGACTAGCTACTGTAAAATATTTCAAAGTGTTTAGGAGTAGATTCTTTATTAAAAGAAATGAAGATAACTTTGGAAAATTCAATTCAAGAGCGGATGAAGGAATTTTTCTTAGCTACTCTATTAAAATCAAAGCCTACAGATGCTATAAAAAAGACTACAAACTATAGTAGAAAGTGCAAATGTGAGAGTGGATGAAATCTTGAATCAAAAAGATAAATAACTTACAGAAGAGCCCGTAGAAATACCTAAGGTAGTAGAAGAAAAAAAAGAGGAAGAAGATGTTGAAAAATTAAGTAAATCTGAAAGGCAGGACACAAAAACACCATCTCGTTTTGTTAAGAAGAATCATGTTGAAATTCCTATCATTGGAAACCTTGATGATGGAGTATAGACAAGAAGAAGAATTGTAAGTGCATCAGAACCAGTAAATTTATCCTTATTAACCAAAATAGAGCCAAAGAACTTTACAGAAGCCAGTCATGATAAACATTGGATAAAGGCAATGGAGGAAGAGTTAGATCAAATTGAGAAGAATGAAACATGCGAACTTGTACCTAGGCCAAAGGATCAGAATGTGATTGGCACTAAGTGGATATTCTAAAATAAATTGAATGAAGATGGGAAAGTCACTCGAAATAAGGAAAGGTTAGTATGTAAAGGGTATGCTCAAGTAGAAGGTGTTGATTTTGAAGAAACTTTTGCTCCTGTTGCAAGATTAGAAGAAATTAGAATGTTTCTTTATTTTTTGGTATTCAAGAACTTCAAAGTCTATCAAATGGATGTCAAATCAGCATTTCTAAATGGGAAGTTAGAAGAAGAAGTATACATAGAACAGCCTGAAGGGTTCCTCCTATTAGAAAATGAAGATTATGTGTGTAAGTTGAACAAGGCCTTGCATGGATTAAAACAAGCTCCCATAGCATGGTACTCAAGGCTTGATAAGTACCTACAAGACTAAGGGTTCAAGAGAGGACTTGCTGATAGCAATATTTACATTAAAACTGAAGGTGAGCACTAATTGATTGTTGTTGTATATGTAGATGACATAACTTTTGGAGGAGACAAAGAGAAAATGTCCAAGAAATTTGTCAAAGACATGCAAAAGGAGTCTGAGATGTCTATGTTGGGAGAGTTATCATTTTTCCTTAGATTGCAAATTTCTCAATCTAATAAAGGAATATTTATATCCCAAACCAAGTATGTGAAGGAAATGTTGAAGAAATTTGGTATGGGGGAGTGTGCACCTGTTAGCACACCTATGGCTACTGGGACTAAGTTGAGCGAAGATGATGAATCTTCAAATGTTGATAAAAATCTCTATAGATCAATGATTGGGAGTTTAATATATATGACAGAATCCATACTAGACATCATGCAATCAGTGGGTATGGTTTCTCATTTTCAAGCAGGGCCGAAAGAAACACATGTGCAAGCTGTAAAACACATATTTAGATATCTAAAGGGAACTACAGATTATGGGTTGTGGTACCCAAGGGGTAAAGAATTCACATTGGTAGCTTATACCAATTCAGATTGGGTAGGATGTGTGGATGATAGAAAAAGTACAAGTGGAGGGGCATTTTTCCTTGGAGACAACCTGGTATCATGGTTAAGTAAGAAGTAACAATCTGTATCCTTATCCATAGCAGAAGCAGAGTATATAGCAACAATGTTATGTTGTACTAAAATTTTATAGATGAAGAAAACCTTAAAAGATATCAAAGTAGAGTATGATCATCCAATATCCATATTGTGTGATAATACCAGTGCGATAAGTATTTCAAAGAACCCGATTATGCATTCCAGAAAAAAGCATATTCCCATAAGATATCACTTCTTAAGAGAGCAGGTGGCAGAAAATTAGGAAAAGTTGGAATTTGTTGCTACATCCAAACAGATAGCAGATATCTTTACCAAGCCACTTCCAAAGGAGACATTTGAATATCTACGACAGAATTTGGGAGTAATATCCTTTGCTTCTTCCCATTGAAAAATCAAGAGTGAAGCATCGGTTGAGGGGGAGCTAAACATTGCAATATTTAGCTCCTATATTGGCCCTTTGCCATTGATTTCAAAGGGGGAGAATGACTGTAAGGGGGAGTTACAGTAAGGAGGAGTTGCAGAAAAGTTTTTTTTTGAAGGTTGCCATCAATGACAAAGGGGGAGATTGTTGGAAATATTATCATTGATGTCAAAGGCTTAATCATTGATGTATTTGGTTAATGGAAATGTGTAACGGAAGTTGATGGGGTTTTGACATGGAGGTGAAAGTATGACGGAACTATTGATGGATGTTGATGGAAATATTGACAGATGTTGACAACGGAAGTTGACAGAACTATTGACGGATGTTGATGGAAATGGTAGAAATTAAAGGAAATAACCAGCAATATAGAAAGGCTGAAAACAAAAGTTTAACTACATGCACCCAAAAAAATTGTTACATGGTATAAATCGGAGATATACACAGATGTACATATGAGAAAGATATCAGCATTTTAAGGCGTTCATATGCCATGTTTCATGGTGAAAAATTCAAGATTTAATGATGGATGGCAGCGATTTAATGATTGACAACAATTTTATTAAAGAAAGGGCCAGCACATTTAATGGAGTATATTTCATTGTTTAATGTACATTTAATAATTTTTATGGGCTGCATTAATTATCTTTTGGTTTTAAGCCAACTAATGCACTTAATTAAGTTGTGTTAATTAAATAATGGAAAGGTTGTGTTGGTTAGACTGATGTGTCTTTTCAAAAGGATGTGAGAAGTATATATAAGGAGATAGAATCATTTGATTTAAAAAAAAAAGCACACATATTGAATATTTTGTGTGAAGAGAAAAAAGGAAGAGGAAAATATGAAATAAAAAGGAGTGAAGGGCAGATTTATTTTTGATGAAAAGTTACAGTGATTTATTTATGTGAAGGGACTGAAATAAATAAAAAAGGATATTCTGAGCAGCAGTTTTTTTCTATCACTTGTTGAAGCAACAACAACATAAAAGATCCAGAAAAGAGTTTGAACATTTTTTGTAAGGAAGGTTGGTGCCTTCATATTTGAAGAGATAGGTGTCTCTTGCTGACTTTATTGGTGCTTAGCAAAAAGGGGTTGGTTCTCCTGTAGGTTGGTGCCTACAAAAATTGTAATTTGGGGATTGGTGTCTATCCATAGGTTGGTGCCTACAAACATTTAAGAAATATAATAAAGAAAATTTTCTCCATGGTTTTCTCCCGAAAGGGTTTCAATGTAAATCTGTGTCTATTTGCAGTGTGTTGGTTTGTTTTTCATTCATTAATTGCTTTGATATATTCTCTGTGAAACTGATTAATTGTGATTATGGATCTAAGATTAAGTGTTAAATTCAAAAGAATATCATAATAGTTGATTCAACCAACCTCTCAATATTGGGAGATTCCTGCTTAAAAAGATCTACATCAAGTACCCACAACATTGGGGGAGGGATTCAATGTTGTGCAATCACACTGGATGCATAAGATGATTACAATCTATATAAATATGATTTCATCACTACTTTAAGGGTGCTGCTGATTTGCAACAACAGTACCTATGTCTCGATATGTCACACATTCTTTCTAGAAATATATATGCAGTCTGAAATGTCAGTGCAACGTTCAGTTAGTAAGATTGCTTTTTTCCTAAGTTTGATTGTATACTACTGACCCAATAATTTTGTATCATCCAATTTCTCTTAGGGTTAAATACTATCTTTCATGTACCAAATACAGGTCTTTATCTCATGTATGTACATTACTACCACTCGGTGCAAGCTTGGGAGGATGAATTCTATGGGGACTACGGCTTCGAAGTACTTCATATACTACCTTGTAACCATGGGGAGTGTTTTGGTCAGCCTCTTATAGGTAGTGTGGTATAGAGCCCATAGTGTTGCTTGTATCTATAGATTAGGTCCTGATCTTCTTTTTTGTAACCTCAGAACATATTTTTTGTGAGTACCTTCCCCAAGACCTTGTTAAAATATTCCCTATCCAGTCCCATATAGGACTTGTGGAGTGATAGGGCATACTACGGTTCCATGATTTATCAAAAATCAGGCCTAGCGAAAACATGCGATAGTGGCATTCTAATCATCTAAGCCATTTATCTTCCTTGGTCCACTTATATATGCTTAGGGTTTTATTTCACCCAGTACCAAGTAATTTATATTGTTCATATATACATCTTGTTTTTGTTTGGTAGTGTACATCTTTAGTCCTCGGATTTGGCTTAACTTCCCATCTTGTCAAATATTTTCTCCCTAGTAATGAGTTCAATTTTTCTTGAGAATGCATTGCAGTGGGTCTTGACTAGGTCTAATGAAGTCTATGGTGCACTTCTCAAATGGTGCTAGTGCTAGGACTAGGTTATAAAGGAATCTCTTTCTCTAGCATTTATTTAAGAAAAATACCGCCCACTAGGATATTATATCATAAAGAACCTTATAAATGTTTATGTGCATCCTAAAATAGATGTAGGCCACCATAATTCTGCGCATCAGTTAAATGTTATGATTGGTTGTTTCTTTCTCAACTCTAACCTTGAAGACCCTCCATCTATACCTTCATGATCATAGTACTAGTATGTTATTTCTGTTCATGTTCTAGGGAAATCCTTCTAAGTACATGGATATTTTCCTTTCTTTTATAGCTACCCTAAGATTAATGTAAAGGTAAAATCCTAGTCTTAGTAAGTTCTTCTTAATCTCATACATCCTATTATATTATACTAGGGAATTATCCTGTAGCACAGTAATCTGTATATATGTCATCAAATTACTTAAGGTATTGCCTCAACTATCAAATAGATGTGCACTCAGGGAATTCAATCATAAATAGGTCCTTCATATGATCCCCTATTTCTTAGATCTTGAAAAATCCAATCTAGTCCATTATTCAATTTCCCCTATTTTCACATACAATAATAAAGTTGCAATCTATTGAAACAAAATTAACCAGTGACATATTCTAACTTAGTAGTACTGAAATCCAATAGCTTTAGTACAATATTTTAGTGGCATGTTGGTGCTCCTTGTAAAATACAAATGATGTAGTGAGTAGATAATATCTATAATTTTATAGGGGTGTATACCAATTCTTAACACCTCTCTTTTTGTAGTAGAGTAATTCCCTTCAAACTTTAGCTAATTTCTTGCTTGCAAAGGCTATTATATGATCCATTTTCTCTCTTGTTTTGTGTTCAAAACTGCACTAATGGCAATGTTTGATGCATCTACATGGACATAGAAAGGGAATTTCTAGTTTGGAAATATTAATATTAGTGCATGTAAGATTTTATAATTAAAGACCTCAAAAAAATCCACACATGGTTTAGTCCATTGTATTTGTTTATTTGTTCTTTTATTTAATAGTTTTTCCAAAGGTGCGTTGATCTCAACATAGTTTCTTATGATTTTTATATGATAGCTTGTATACCCAAGAATTTTCCTCACCTCTTTTTGTGTCTTACGAGGAGGAAAAATTGATAATAAATAAATTTTTAACTGGATCTATTAATAAACCTTCTTTACAAAGAACATGATCCAAAAGTGTACCAAATGGGGTCAAGAATATACAATTCTTCAAGTTGAGGGATATCTGTAGTGGTCTGAATTTCTAGAATATGATTTCCATTACTTGAATATGGTTTTTTAATATTCCATAAATGGTCCAATCATCTATAAATAGCTCTAGGAAATTGTGGATAAATTCTTTGAATGCATTAATAATTATTCTGCTAAATATTGTTGTTACACTCTGTTGTATAGGAAACCTCATTCTTGCACGGGTGAAATATGATACATGAAGCCACTAGTAACTTCTAATGATGGAGGGATTATAACCTCAGATGTGGATATGAATCTACGGGTGCAAAGAAGATAGATATGTAATAAAAGAATATAGATATGTGATAATATGTGCCAAATAGAAACAAATGTGATTAGATAACAATATGTGGGGGTTTCCTAGATGTGTAGGTTCCAAGAGGTTTTTAACTCCCTTGTAGGATATCAACCCCCCGTGTCTAGAAATATAATAATAAACGATGAACAATAGATAACATGCAGAAACAATTAAATACAAAATTCCAAGTAACTGAAATGACGAGGGGGACTTAACTGGTGCTCTAATATGGAGATGAAATGGGCATCAAGATGGTAAGATGATGAGAAATGCTAAATATTTCTCTAGAACTCCTCACCTCTAACTTCTAACATTGGAAAAGGTTTTCCTTGACCTAAAAATTTTAGAACTTAACAAAAAACTTTCTTATCCTCTCCTAAAAAATTTAGTAAGCAGAGATTTCATACATGATTCTTCCTCCTTTTTTATCCTCCTTGAAATAATGGGGAAGACCCATATTTATAAATTGGAGGTGAGGTTAGAATGGGGTTAACGAGTAACCGGGGTTTGATAAATTGACCCTAGTCAGGTGAGTAAGGGGGGACACGATTTGATTAGGTGGGTGAGATAATAGATTTTATTTGATTGAGTGGGGTTCTTGATTTGGATAATGGGGACACAATTTTTATTGAGAGGAGTAATGATATTTAATTAGAATATTTGGGTATTATTTTCACATAATGAGGTTTAAGAGATTAATTGATCAAAAAACATGTAGGTTTGGTAGGAAATGGAATAAGTCTGTTAAGAGAGAGAGAAAGAGAATGTGGGGTGATACCAAAATTTGGTGTCTACATTTTTCCATTTTTTTTATTGGGTTGTGATAACAATCCATTAGAAAAAAATAAAAATGGTTAGATGAAATCATGTTTCTATAAAAGGGATGGGGATAAATTAAAAAAATGACCAAAGGAAAGATGCTTGAGGTGAAAAGGGATCGCAATAACAATGAAAAATATGGTGGTGACACCAATATCACATTAGAAGAGGACAATTGCTAGTCTCAACGGATACACATAACAACGTTCTATAGACTAGTGAGTGGGTGTAGACCACTGCATTATGGATGCAAACCACGATGACCAATGGGTCATAGGAAAACATAAAAATACATGCAACTAAATGCAAAGAGTATGTAAAATCCTTCATAAGTGAGGAATCAAGTGAAAATTCAAGGCGTTTGTGGAAGGGATGAGGATGAAAATAATGATTCCCTAATACAAGTCATGATATAGAAGGTGGATATATAAATAAAATTCCCCAGGGGAAATGAATGTAATCATAAATGTGAACATGATGAGTAGATATGATAGAAGGGTGAGATAGAATTCCCTAAAAGGGTGATAAATATGATGGTAATAATGTTTCATAGGAAAGATGCATAAGTGACAGAAGATTAGTAGGTGAAATAGAAAACCAATCCCACTTCTTCGGTAAGTAGGATGAAAAATCAAGATAATTTTGTGACAAAAAAGTAGAGAAAACATTCATGGAAGAGAACATGATCACACAGGTGATGGATGTCTAGGCATCCTCCAAGACAAAAATGTAAAAGGAATATGGGAAGAGATTCTTATAAATGTTGATACCTCTACAAGAGGACTGACGGAAGATAAAATGTGTGACAGAGTTCTCAAAAAGAGAATAGGTCAATGCTGCAAAGATAAGAACGAGAATGGGATGTAATGAAATGGATCGAGGGTGGTACATAAATGGAGAAACATTGGAATTGATTGTGAATTCTAAGTATGAGGGATGTGGTGAAGGGTGTAATGAGAAAGAGAAAAGGGAATGGAAAGGAGGATTGGTTGATTATGAGAAGATCAAGAAAGGTTGAAGGTTAAGGGTACAAGGGTATGGAATAGAGGGATGGAGACGACAGAGGAGAAAAGAAGGAATGAAAGGGAAGGAAGAAGATAAAAAATAAGAATTATAGAGGAAGTGGGAAATGATGAAGGAAAGTAAGGAGAAGACAAGAAAATGACAGAGCAGAGAGTGAAATTATGAAAAAGGGAGAGAGATATTTAAAATGAAAGGTGTGAAGGTGGGTGAAATATATGAAGGTAAAGAGGTAATGAAAAAGAAAAGAGATGATAGAGAAAATAAAATTGAAGGAACCAGATCATAGTGAGGAAATCCAAGGCAAAGACTATAGAACTAACCATATGGAAATGCATGTGGATGGTGGGATGAAAAAAAATATGGGACAATGCTGAAGAGTTAGGTTATCAATGGGGAAGTAAGAAGGAAGTGCGAGGTAAAATGGGGAAGAAGACAATATAGAGGAAGTGAAATAAGACAATGATCAGAAAGGAGGAGAGGACAACAGAGAAAATTATGTAGCAAGAAGGGAACCAAGAACAGAGATATTCGATAAAGAGTGAGAAGTATAAAGAACATAAAGATAAGTATAGAGGGGAGGAATGAAACAGATTGGAAAATATGCGAAGATGCATGAGATGAGGATAATTTGATGATGAGAAAATACAGAGAGGGTATATGATGAAGACAGTGAAGAAATTGGCAAGGAAGAAATGAAGATGGAGAGGCGGTGAAGAAAAAGAGAGGAAGGGATAGAAGAGGGAATGCCAACGAATGGATGTTATGAGAAAATCCACCGATAATAATCAGTAGGGAAGGATGGGACAAAAGGTGAGAAGAGGGAGAAAGTAACTGAGGAATGGAAGGGGGAATGCAAATGAAGGGATGTTAGGAGAAGTCACTCGATAATGATCAGAGGGCATATAGGAAGGAAGGAATGAAGATAGAATGGGGGATATCAAAGACAAGGATCCAGGATGTGCAAAATGGGGATGAGTGATTTTTAGGATAATTCCACCAATAATGACTAGCGTGGAATTGGAATATGATGATGAAATAATTTGAGGAGATGAATAATGACAATGATGAGTAAGTATAGGGGTAGATATGTGGGAGAACTATAGAATATCGAGTGGAAAGAGTTAAGAAAGGAGAGATACAAATTTATGTGAAGATGAAGGAGAGGAGAGGATGCCTTGGATGAGAATAAATGAAAGAAATATGAAGAAACAAGACACAAAATGATTGAGTAAGAAATGATTAAGTAATATTACAAATCAAGGGATGATGGAGATGAATAGGGGGAAAGTAGGAAGTTGTGTTTGTGAGAATAGAAGAGGAGGTGAGAGGATGTGATGATGGGGAATGATGAGAAAATGTAGATGGTTATAATGTGGAGTGGTAGATGAGTTCAGGATGAAATATAATGCTTAAGAGGGACTCTTAAGTAAGATTGCCAAACTAGCAGTGATGACATGGAAGGAGAAAGACAACATTGTATTGGGTACAAGTGTGGAATGGTTGGTTAGAGTAGATGATTATAATGAGAGACAGGAGACAAAAGATGATGGAAATATGATGGGATGTGGAAGGATCATATGGAAAACCAATCTTAAGAGAAACTCTTAAGTAATATTTCCTTGTGACGGGGATGGTTAAGTAGGATTTTCAAGCTGAAGAAGAAGAAGAATGATGAAAAGATTGAGTGTTTTATATGAAAATGGAACAAAATATGAAAGGAGGTGATAATAATGTGATAATAAGGAAAAAAGGAGTGTAACATGAATGGATGGAGGAACATATGTAGTGTATATGGAGAGTGTAATGGAAATTATTGATTGGGATGCCCACATGGTGGGAGTGATGATATCAAAATATTATGCGGAAGAGATAAAGTGGAAAGCTAGGAGGAAATGAAAGGAAGACACACAAAGTAGTGAAAGGGGACAGAAAGGTGAAAAGTATGATGCAGGGATAAGTAGTGATGATTGGAAATGAGGAACGAAGATAAATGGATCAAATACATTATTGAACATGTTGGGAAATAGGAAGCTACAAGATAACAAAATCACCTTGAGAAGGATTCTCAAGTAGGATTCACAAACTTCAACAAAGATCAAGTAGAATTCGCAAACTGAAAAGTGTATTTGTGAGAATGTTCATGGACATTATGGATAGATATAGAATTCATAGTGTGAAATTCGATTGATTTTGATAAAATATGACCTTGATGAGATGAATGAAACATAGTAATAGCAAGGGCATATAGGGAAACTATGCTTCAAACCGGATTAGAGGTAAATAGGAAAGGTTACCAGTCAAGGCATTGTACTTGCAGCCAATAACAAGTGTTAACACATAACCAACAATAGTTAGTTATACGAAAATATCATGAGGGAAATATGGATGAAATATGATCACAAAGATAATTTCAACACGAAAAAGGGATTGGAGATGTAACTTGTACGTGGGAAGAGGGATCTCCATAGGTGGTTTTTCCAATAATTATGCCCCAGCTCTGGGAAAGGGAAAGAATAATCGAATAAAGTTGATCAATGCATGAAGCTTTCTAAGAATGTTGATAAAAGGAAGGATGATCAATGCAAGAAACTTTCCAAATTCCATAATAAAAGATTGTCCATCTTTCTAGGGTATGGTCTACTTTATACATAATATGGATAGCAAGAATAATAAATATGAGAGTCGTCCTTCGAGGGATCAGTCTATTTATTTTGACTTTGACTTGTATGATTTTCTTTTATTTTCCTTTTTTTCTTTTTGAATAGTTGTCCTTTGAGGGATCAATATGTTTCTTTGATAACTTTGATTTTTCTTTTGGCATCCATGAATTTTAGCTTTACATGGGGGAGAGCTGGGGATAGCTAAGTAGACCACTTTAGGAGGGGATAATTAATGTACAAGAGACACCCCTGGAACCAAATTTACATGACTATAATAGGAGAATGAGATGGTGATGGATGTAATGATTGTGGATTTCTCACTATATGGGAGAACGTATCCATAAGGAAAATGCTATGGAAAGATCCGTGGTGTCCATATTCAAGGTCGTCACTAGGAAAATGATAGCATACCACATAATTCCAAACCATTACAATGACATATGGAAGGGGATAATGATGGTGGAATGATCTAAATATATGACTAAGTGCTCATTGATAGATATGCTAACATTAGATTGGTCACAAGTGCAATGCATTAAGAGGTTCTATCTATGGTTTACCACCAATGGATATAAGACATTAAATTTGTGACAAGATGAGAGATTGCAAAGGCTTAGATGTAATAGACAAGTAGGAAATAAAAATATGTCATTAAGGAAGCAAAAATATGACCATAACTATGGATTTTGATGAAAATAAATGGTCCTTGAAGAGAGACACAAATATGGCCACAATGGTGGGCTTTGATGAAAATGGAAATATGTTCCCTGAATGGAAGGACAAAAATGGCTACAAGAGTGGACTTAATGAAATAGATGGTGCCACAAAGGTGGACTTGATGAAATAGAAATATGGTCCCTCAATGGAAGGAAAAAAATGGACACAAAAGTGGAATTACTGAAATAGATGGAGATTTGGACAAAATTAGTTTAGATTGGATGAATTTGGACAAAGTAAATAAAATAATGTCAAGGAGTGAAGTCCCCTAGTGTCAAGGGAATTGTATGGATGATATTATCAAATTTGATGGAAGGATGCACTTCTAATGAATTAGATGAGTTAATGGATGTTGAAGGAGTTTAGATGAGATTATTTTAGATTTGGATGGGATAAACGGTCAGAGACTACAAGTGTGCTTGGCAAGATAAGTGGTATTAATGAACAATGGAGGACATTCCTTAGGAGGAATTTCATGTGCGAGAGGGATGTTAAGGGATGATGTGGATGAAGGAATCGTAGGAAACCTGATGGATGGGATATGAATTGGATTAGATGTAGATGGAGAAGGATATTTCCCCTGAATGAGGAACTCGTCTTTCTCAATAAGGTTATGGATGATTGTTCGAGATGCCTTACAATGTTCAATGTCATGGCCCAGGGTATGGTGATAAGCGCAACTACAATTAGGATTGAACCATGATGGATTTGGATCATAGGGATTAAAGGTTTTAATGGGAGGAAGTGTGATGGTAGATATTAAAACTAAATGTCTAAAAACATCTGGGTAGGACCCAATCGAAGTGTCATGAGGAAGATAACTCTTATGATGTTTTGGCTTGGTTTTAGGTACTAATATAAATTGCATGGGTGAATTAGATAAATCAAATTTGGTTGGAGAACTGGATTTTTTGGATTGGGATTTAGGTGATGATGTACATTAGATGGGTAGATTATATGTCTTGGATGAGAAATAAAATTTTATTGGAGGATTGGATTGTTTTTCTGTAAATTTATCATTGCAAGATGTCATAGATGGAGGAACTAATCCTAAAATAGATGTTGTGGCATTGGATTGTTGAAAAGAGGGAAAATAAAAATACAGAGAGATAAGAAGAGACAATACGTTTTTATAATGCAGAACATTTTATCAATAAAATAGCCATTCCTGTTTTGAGAGTATAAAGTTGTCAAATCCTGTTTCAAGGTGGAGCAAGGGCCCACTCTTCCAAGAACCAGGATCTTTATTTTATTGGTATTTATATTTCCAGATCAAATAGTATAGATCTATTAATTATATAAATGCTTTTGATTATTCAAGTTGAAATCTGTTGTATACTTGTTCCTGCAGGTGTTCTAGATTAGATTCTTCTTTCTTTGAAATCAACTTTCAACATTCTCAAATTGTGTGTTTATTTACAAAGCAAGTGTGTTCATTTATGTAACAGGTGTTTACTTACAACAATCTATTCTATTTTACAAATGTGTGTTTATTTCCAACAATCTATTTCTGCAGAGAGTGTTTACTTCCAGCAAGTTCTCATAGTTTGATTTCAATAAGGTTTTAGCCAAGGAATCCTTAAGACATTGAGAAAATACCCTAGAGAATATAAAAAGAAAACAAATACCTACTCTCAATTACTAGATCACTAAGATTTCTTGTTGCATATAACTTTAGACACCACCCCTGGTTTGAATATGACATCAACAAAGAGTTGATTAAATGAAGGGAATAATGACACCCATCAGATGGTCTGATGGGAAAAGGTATAATGGATGTAGGTAGGGTAGTCAAACCCTCTGAAGGGAATGTGGTAGCCCATGGAGTAAACATGATCATTACTACAACAAATACATGAGTAATATTGGGTACATAAGTAGGTGGGACTGGTTTCTTCATAAATGTTTCTAGGGGTAAGAATGATATGGTTACTAATGGGTTGATGTCGGAGGTGGGGTTGTAAAGTTACATGTGGTAGAAATGCATTGAGTTGGGATGGTTGTGAGTAATGTAGGTGTAGTAATAGGTTTTTTTGATGCATATGTTGGTGAAGGAATAGATGTGAGAGATGTACGAATATGTTTTGATGTTAATGGGGCTGAAATAGGTGCTAAGGATGAATCTGATGTGGTGGATTGGGACACGATTTAAGTAGATGAAGTGGATGATATAGTCAAATTTGATGAAAATGTGGTAAAGGTAGGAGAAGGTATAAGTTCAAGAAAAGTAATAAAAGTTGATATAAGTGTTATAGTTGTAGATACGGAAGATTTTGAATAAGGAGTGGGAACAATGTCCAAGGTAGGAACTTATGGAGTTATCGACAAGATGGGATCTTGATTGAAGATGTTAATGGTGTAAGCATTTGATAGTTGAGATGTAAAGGGAGTGATGTGATTTCTTAGTGGTTGATTAGGAAAAGGTTGCGTAATTCTGTTGATGGGTTGGCTAGATGAAGTAGTGGATTTGTTGATTTGGATATTCCCTTGATTTATGAGTTGTTGGACATGATCTTTGAAAGAATGACATTTCTCAATGTTGTGACCTTTGACCCGATGATATTTACAATAACGTATTTTGTGATACCAAATAGGCTTGGCTTGCGAGTTTTCTACAAGTCGTATCAAAGGAAGTTGGATGGAGTTTACGGTTATCAAAGTGTCAAATACGGAACTATATGATTATCCTAAGGGAGTGTAGTTGATTATTGATTGAGGGGCTTGTTGTTGAGGACATGTGCTGGGTGTAGATGCTAACGAGGGATTAATAACCACAACATTGGTAGCACCTTTCAATGTGTTGTTATGTGTGGATGGTTTAGTAAATTAACCTTTAGGTTTAGTTGAATTTAGTTTAAGATGACCCTGCTCAATGGCATGGGTTTCAAGTTTGTGAGCCATTGTGAAAAATTCATCAAAGGTTCATAATGATTGGATTTGCAAGGTAGATGATATATGTTTTTTCACATGAATGTGAGAAGATTTTGATGAGTTTGGTTTGCGGAAGAGTGAAGGATAGTTGGTTTATAACGCCATACCATCGTGTAAAAAATTCGGCAATGGAATCGTCATCGAACTGTCAGATGGTGTATAGGTCAGAAATAGTAGTTTTGTGTGCAATATTAATTGACATGTTTTCTAAGAATATTTGTGCAAGTTGGGTTAAAGAGAATATGGAATATTGTGGGATATGGCTATACCATTCCAACGCAGGACCGAAAAAATATATGGGGAATGTGTGAAGAAGTAGATTGTGATCATGCACAATAAGAAAAAATGCGTGTTTAAATGCGCGGAGATGTTGTTGGGGATCTTCCTTTTTGTTGAACTTAGCAAAATTAGGAATTTTCCAATGAGGAGGGAAGGGTTTGATTGGAACATACGAATGAATTGGTTTGTTATAGATTTTTTCTTAGGATAATGTATCCTTGGGTGCTAAGGTAATGGCCTCTAAACTAATCAACCTATTCATTAAAGCATGAATTAGATCACTTGAGGTGTTGTTAGGTTGAGATTGGATTGGTTGTGTGGTTTGAAATGTAGTTTGATGTGAAGGGTATGTTTGTAGATGTGTGGGTAGTTGGGAAATCATTTGATAAGGTGGTTGATAAAATTACGGGTGGGATGTTTGTGAAATTGTTTGATAAGATTGTTGATAAAATTTTGGGTGTGTAGATGTGTGGGGAACTATTTGGTAAGGATTAACATGTGTCATGGTTTGAGATTGTTGCATAGGATAACTTTGAACAATAGGGACATGATGTATTTGTTGAAGTTGGGTAGGTTTTTGTGGTAAATGATAAGTGGGGTATGGGTGTTAAGAGGTTGAGATGGTTGGAGCATACGATGGGTATGAGTATAAGTATGAAGAGGTTGATATAGCTGGACAAACATACAAGTAGTGGATGAAATAGAATTGTAAAAATGGAATGTGGGTGGAATGCAATCCACCTATTCAGGAGATTAGAAGGATTGAGAGATTGTAGGGGATTTTCAAAATACAAAATCATATATGGGGTTAGGAGACCCGAGTGTCTCTAGAGGAGTGGGATATGGTGATGTGGTTGATTTAGGAAGATTGGCTTGGTGAGTGATATGAGGATTAGTTTTAAGATAGGGATAATCTTGAATGACATGGTTCTCAGGAAGCGAGGCCATGGAGATAAGGGGTTGGGTGACTGACGACATGGCTTTAAGTTTAGAATCTCATTGGAAGAGATCATTAGGGGAAGTGAATTTATTAGATGAAGTAACTTTATTAGGGGAAGTAACTTTATTAGATGATAGAATGTTTTAGGAGTAGACTCGATTGATGGTTTTAAGGCTGAAACTAGAGTTGGATGGGAAGGAAGAAATATCGAATTGAAAATCTTCTGAATCTTCTGAAGGAAGGTTTTACAGTCTTTTATGGTATGACCCTAGGTTCTATGATAATTGAAAAATGTATTAAAATCATACCAGGAGGGATTCCACCCCTCGTGATTTGACAACTTAGGAGGGGTAATTTGATTAGTGATTCTTGTAATAGATTATCTAAAATGGAATCATATGGTCCTTTTAGGATGAATGCAACTGAGCATTGATTTATGACGGGTTGCTTGGTGATGGTTAGTTTACTCGGTAGTCGTGGAGGTCTCATAGCTGCTCTAACGAATGGGTGACTAGAGTCTCGTATAGGTGGTGGTGGAAAGGGATAGTCAGATGTATTTATCCAATATGGGATAGTGTATGTGGCGTAAGGGCTCACTGTGGGAACATGATGAGTGGGTTTTTCCCTTGTAATAATGGGGTGGTTAACAGGTACAAGGAAGGAAGAATCATACAAGGGTTCTTGATTAAGGTTTTGGAGGGCATTTTGTTCAAGAGATCGTATGGGTCTTGGTTTTGGCATGAAAAACTGTTCTCCAAAAGAAGGTATTCCCCTTGGATGAAGAGGTGGGAAAATAGGTGGATGACCACGGAAACAATAATTTTCATTATAATGGGGAATTTTAAAGACTTGGAAAACACCCTATTTATTTGGTCCCTTGGAAGAATTAGATGAACTCGGTGTATTTTTTGAATTTGATGCTAATGAAATAAGATGGGTTCGAATGATACAATTGTATTGGCAAGGAAATTTTTCGGGTGGACAAATGTTTTGGTTCCTTGTGAATGCTCTTGGAATCTAATTCCCTCTACTTAACTGGTGCAGCTACCATATATGCATGCGTGAGAACATGTGGATTTTTGTGGTGGCCTTTCGGCTAGGGATACAATAGGGGCACTCCACTGACCATGTAGCAAAGCTTGCAGATACTTGCAAGAGAGAACTTTGTCTGAAAGTGGGAAAGGGAGTGAGAAAAGAGGTAGGAGAAATAATGTTGTAGGTAGGAAATCAGATTCCTACACACACTACTTAGAAAATTCATCACATGCATTCATGGGAAGAAACAACCCTGCAAATGGCAACAAGATGAGATAAGATTGCAAACTCAAAGTTTCTATAATCTCCTCATCAAAGAGGATACAAAATCATTCTTCTTGTATTGATGCTTAATCAGAAGTTGTACATAGTGGAGAAATGGGGGAAATTGAGAAAAGGGGGGAAAATGGAAGAAAAATGGCTATCTCCTTTGTTCTTTCAAAGTACAATATACTCTTGAGTTTACAAGATCAATCACCAATTCCCTATAATGGCGTGAAGAATCCATTAAATCTCCTCCAAGAATTGGCTACAACTTATTCTTTGTTAGCAAGAAACGGTTTACGATGTCTTTTCAATCATTCACGTCCGTTCAAATTCTTGATTCACGAAGAAATGCCAATGGTGGAAAAACCAGACTTTTCATAATGCAGCCGTTACACTTGTTTTATAAATTTGAATTTGAATCATTCATCTTGCCTTTGAAACTTTAAATCAGAGTCATACACGTGGGAGAAATTTACTAGAGTGGGCACGGAGGATTCCTTTTACATTTTGTGACTTTACAGAGATTTGGCATTTTGGAACTTTTTCACCCGCTCACCTGCTTTTGATATAAGCCTGACATGTGGCTTCACTTGATTGGCAAAGGAGTCGTGATTCAATTTTATAATTTTAACTTTTTTCAATGTGAGATCAAAAACACAAATTTCTCTGTAGGCCCGCCTCCCTACTTTGACTCCTTTGACAGCGGGCTTAAGATTTGACTTTTTCCTTTAACCCCGATCGGGGCTGCGGGTCACTTTTTAAATTTTCACCTTTTTTACAAAGAGGATCAAAATATCAAATCTCCTTGAAGGCCCACTTCCCATTAGATATTTCCACGTACCTGTGGATGATGTATCCAAAATAAGACGGGGAAGAAAATGACCATTGTTCCCGAATGTGGAAAAAATGCAGAGAAGAAGAAAAATCCACCATTTTGTGCCTGATTTTAAAAATTCTTTCGTGAGCCAAATAATTGAAAACAATACAAGGTTCAACGATCCATGGCCATAGAAAGATTGAATATTTCATTCAAATGAGGAAAATTTTGATGCGTCCAGACAGGAAAATGGAAAATTTATCAAAACGTGCAAAATGGAGAGTTTAACAACTTCAAAGCATGAATTTCTATATCTTTTCAGACTTCCAACTTTACTTGAACAATTATGGAGGACGTGAGATTAAAATCTTCGAATTTGACTTAGAAAATGAGGGGGGGGGGGTTTGAGGGCAACAACAGCTGGCTCTAGCTTGGGGAAATGACATGGACTAAGCATAGTGAAGACATGACATGGGAATCTAGAATCTCAATCTCTAGACCTTGTAATTCATTGACCAGTGCCTTATCCATTGGGCCTTGTAGAGTCATGTACAACCTATAAAAAGAGAGAAATAAGAAGGAAACACACAAGCACACAATGTGAAGGAAACACATGACACACAATAGAAGGGAAAACAAAACCACACAACAGAAAGGGAAAAAAACCTATGTGACAAGGTGGGGGAACAACCCGCTTTCACTGAAGCACTTTCTGTTTCTCAAAAGTTACCCATGAGTAGGAAAAATTGAGTGATGATATTCTGCAAAGCCATTGACGGGTTCCAGGAAGTACCCTCCCCTCCTCAATTGTTTATAGAAGCAAGGCACTTCCATGTTTATCCATATAGTTGATTCTCCATCAAACATCTCATTTCTTCCCCATGGACTTCTTTTCATTCAAATTCCTTGTATATTCTAAGTTACTTTTGTTTCCAGGTCTATGCTCATTGACATCCTCTCTATGAGAAACATGATTCATCCTTATTTCTACTTCACTGTGAGGCATTTAAGTACTGAAAGGATAATAAGAGGGAAAATAATATTTGTCTTGTGTGTCCATGGCACTAGTGAAGAGATAAAGAATCAACTCAAGGTCTTCCATAACTTATATTGCATCCAATATTTTTTACACGGAGTTATGCTTTATTGTTTCCTGCAGCTCCTCTTTGTAATCCTTTGAAGGATCTTTATTTTTCAGCTCAAGGAAACTATCTGGAGGGATTACCTCATCATCTTGGGAACAATTGCATTTTATCACTCCTTTGTCTAGAGGAGATTCAAATTCAAAAGCCTCAAAAATTCTTGCTTTAGTTTCTTTATCATCGAAACATTATTCCTCTTCAAATGGGAAAGAAAATACCTCCATTTCGTTATTTCATCCATCAATCATTAGTTCAAAAGTGGCATCATACCTTTCAAGATGGCCAACCTTCACATTGGTTAAGGCTTCCAGATCAGCTTCACACTTGTCTTGCAGATTTGTGGCTTGCATCAGGAGATCAAGACTGATCTCAAGGTCTTCTATTTCTTCCGTGGCTCTTAGCAGTCCTTGTATGGAGATTTCTTTTAAGCCTTTCAAAGGATCATCACAAGCTGATTTTGTCTCTCCATAGATGGCTTGACGGAGATCATCTTCATCCCCAAATGGGAATGAGAATAACTCCTCATCTTGGAAAAGTAAATAGGCTGATTTTTCTTCTTGAAAATCATCTATAACCATCTCCTCTTCCTCGTGGTCTACATTTTCTAGTGATTTTGGGCTGCCATCTTGTAACTCGAATCTCCTCAATGCTTCTTCAAAATCCAAATATCTCTGAGAAGGAATATATGGCCCTAACAAGATGGGAACATATTCTTCCTCCTCGGTTTTCACCAAGTGATTCATTTGTCTGCTATCTTGATACAAGATGTTAGCTTCCTGGCTTCCAGAATTTCATACCGTGTACCTCATATTCTTCTCAGGAAGTGATTTCTCCATGTCTCCCTTCACTGGTATTGTTGCAGAAGAAAAATTCACCTAAATTTTTCCTCCCAACTCTCGGCAGAAATTTCTACTCAGCAACATTCCGAACGAGGCTGGGACGTCTACTACCAAAATCATCATTGAAACTTTCTTATCTGGAAATATGGCGAGAGCCACCTGTGTATCTTTTACCTTCCCTACAAGTGGGACCTCTTTTGACTCCAAAGAGTGATAAGATCCACTGGGTGGAGTCATGGTAAGTTTGAGAGCTTTAGCAACCTTCAAAGGCATCACATTATCTGAAGCACCAAAATCTATTATGCAATTGTTCAGTACATATTCTCCAACAAGAAGGGAGACACAGAAAGGTTCAAATTTATTGGTCTTTGATGCACTCAGAGAAAGCATGTTATATGAGGGAGGTGTAGGTAGGTTTGGTAGTATTCCTTTAGGTTGATGAACTACATCACTGGGTGTTAGACTACCATTCCTGATGTATTGAACAAACTTCTCAAACTATTCAGGATGGGTCTACAAATATTTGGTTTTGGTAATCTACACTTTGGCTTTGTTTGCATGTTCTATGAAGTCAAAGGGAGCATATGTGGACAAGGGGGGTGAAGGGACTGATTTTGGAGTCTAGATAGGCTTATGAGCAGAATTTTATGTTTGAGGAATGGAGGGTACTTTGAATGGCACGCTAGGATATTTCAAGCTATAAGATTTTGTAGGGGCAGTTTTAGATTTAGAAATGGAAAAGGGATTTGAAGACTTACTTGGGATTGTGGGGGCCTTCTTACTTGCTATGGGATTAGGTTCTAACAATGAAGACTTCATGGAAGGTGAAAGTGGGGATCCTGGACTGATTATTTTGTTTTACGGAGTCAGCACAAGAGGATCGTCAACCTTCTTTTTCTTAGTAGAATTGAAGGAAGGGGCAAGTTTCTCAGACTAAGAATGAGTGAATACCACACATGATAAATTGGGTACATCTTCTTTTTCTTCTTCATCACATCTAGAATACTCATAGAATATGATTTGTGTATCATTTTCAAACTCATCACTTTCTAGGAAATTACCACCTTCACTTTCTTGTTCAAGCTCTTCTTCACTTTCTTCAAATCTACAATTTACATTCATGGGTGGGGCCTCCAAGGTGAGCCTTTGCGGTGCTCTTGCAATTTGATTTCCATTGCTCCTTTGGGAAGAAACTCGTTCAAATAATTACCTCTTTAAAGAGGCCATCTCATTCGCCAACCTTTGCAATGATGGATTGGTTCTCTCATCTTGAGGATGTTGGGTCTTTCCCTTTGATGGATTCTTGATATTTCTATAGAGGATGAGATTGTCATCCAGTTCAATATCCCTCCTTTGTGCTTATACAATGTTCCTTGGTTGAACTCTTCATAGGAGAAAGCCTACCTCTGGTGATTGAGCATTTATGAAGAATATTTTGATATTGGTCTGAGAGGGTGAATCTTCTTCCGGTATCCTACGAAGCAACCATTCGAAACAAGCCAAAAAGTGTCTCATCGTTTCACTTTCTCCTTTCCTCATTTGAGCCAACTACACCAAGAGGTCTTAAGAGTCTTCAGTTGATTTAATTCTTTCCTCAAAGGAAGCCTGGATGTCATGTCAACCAGTGATGGATCGGGTGGGAAGGAGGTAAAACCATTATGTTTCTTTTTCTTGGAGGGACTCTACGAACAGTCTCACCGCAACATATTCATTTTGGACACCAAGAATTCCACATGATGTCATGAAGGCAGCGATGTGTTCTTCCGGATGTTGTGTTTTGTCACCTTTGAACTTTGGAAAGTTTTTGCGGGAACTTGTTGGTAGATCATGAAGAGGAGGTTCAAGAGAAAGCGAACTTGTATTTCTTCCCCATGGAACAATGGGTTGGGGTCTTTCTACTTCATCTTCCATTGTCGTTTCTTCTTCTATTTCAGCTCTTTCTTCTACAAATTATTTTTCAACTTCTTCTTCTTTCAGGAACTCAATAATCAATGATGGTTGAAAAATTGGAGAATTTGAAGGAGGAGTATCAACAGGAGTCTTGACAGGATTTCCAAGTGAATTGTTTGAATAGATGGATGGAGAGGAGGCTTGGGAGAAGAAGTATGGATTATCTCTAATTCGTTCTTTCTGATTTTGCAAAACCTTGAAATTGGAATCAACAACACCTCTTAACCTGCTCAACCTAGTGTATCTTCCTTCCACCAACCTTTTGAAATTCTTGAAGTGGGAATATGAAAATACATGTGCAGAAATCAGCAGTGTATCTTTCACCAATGGCTTTTCATGAACTCTTTCTTTTTATTTTTCAATATTTAATTTTGATTTTTGAATTTTCAGACCTTGCGGTCATATATTGGGTGTAGATGCTGCTAAATTTTCCTCACGGTGGGTGCCCCAAAATGTTGGTGAGGAAATTTTTCAGGTGGAAAAACTTGTGGGTTCCTTTCCAACACTATGGGAATCTAAGTCCCTCTACTTAACTGGTGCAACTACCGTATATGCATGCACGAGAAAATGTGGATTTTTGTGGTGGCCTTTCAGTCGGGGATCCAACAGGGGCACTCCATTAACCCTGCAGCAAAGCTTGCAAATACTTGCAAGAGAGAAATTTATCTAAAAGTGGGAAAGGGAGTGAGAAAAGAGGTAGGAGAAATAATGTTGTAGGTAGGAAATCAGATTCTTGCACACACTAGTTAGAAAATTCATCACATGCATTCATGGGAAGAAACAACCCTGCAAATGGCAACAAGATGAGATAATATTGAGAACTCAAAGTTTCTAAAATCTCCTCATCAAAGAGGCTACAAAATCCTTCTTCTTATATTGATGCTTAATCAAAAGTTGTACATAGTGGAGTAATGGAGGAAATTGAGAAAAAGGGAGGGAATGGAAGAAAAATGGCTATCTCCTTTGTTCTTTCAAAGTAAAATATACTTTTGAGTTTACAAGATCAATCACCAATGCTCTATAATGGCATGAAGAATCCATTAAATATCCTCCAAGAAATGGTTACAACTTCTTCTTTGTTTGTAATAAATGGTTTACAATTTATTTTCAATCATTCGCGTCCGTTCATATTCTTAATTCGTGAAGAAATGCCAATGGCAGAAAAATCAAACTTTTCATAATGCAGTCATTACACTTGTTTTGTAACTTTGAATTTGAACCATTCATCTTGCCTTTGAAACTTTAAATCAGATTCATACACATGGGAGAAATTTACTGGAGCGAGCGCAGAGGATTCCTTTTGCATTTTATGACTTTATAGAGATTTGGCATTTTGGAACATTTTTGCCCGCTCACCCGCTTTTGATATAAGCCTGACACGTGGCTTCACTTGATTGGTGAAGGAATCACAGGTCAATTTTATAATTTTACCTTTTTTCAATGTGGGCTCAAAAACACAAACTGCTCCACATGCCCGCCTCCCTGCTTTGAATCCTTTGACGACGGGCTCAATATTTGACTTTTTCCTTTAAGCCCGATTGGGGCTGTGGGTTGTTTTTTAAATTTTCACCTTTTTTACAAAGAGGCTCAAAATATCAAATCTCCTCGATGGCCCACTTCTAAAAATATATGTCCACGTACCCATGGATGATGGAGACAAAATTTGATGGGGAAGAAAACGCCCAACGTTCCCGACTGTGGAAAAAATTCAGAGAAGAAAAAATCTCCATTTCGTGCTTGATTTTCAAATTTATTTCGTGAACCAAGGAATTGAAAACAATACAAGGTTCGATGATCCATAGCCATAGAAATATTGAAATTTTCATTCAAATGAGGACAATAATGTTTTTCATGCATCCAGACAGGAAAACGGAAAATTTATCAAAATGTGCAGATTGGAGAGTTTAAACAACTTCAAAGCATGAATTTCTCTATCTTTTCAGACTTCCAACTTTACTTAAACACTTCTAGAGGGAGTGAGCTCAAAATATTCTAATTTTAATTAGAAAATGAGGGGGGAATTTTGAGGGTGACAACAAGTTGATATAGTCCACATGATTTTTATGATTATTTATTTTTGTAGGTTGTTGATGAATGAGATTATTGGTGGGTTTAGATGGGGGTGAATGAGCTAAAAATGTTTCTAATGGTACCATTGTTATGTTTGTAAGTCTGGGAGTAGGTGTAGGTGTAGTAGTATCCATTGATATATGCATGGAACTTGAAACAATGTCGGGTAAAGGTATGAGAAGGAGTCTAGTGTTAAGTGGCGGTTCAATGACCATGGACTCATCAGATGTTGGTATCAATTCGGTAGTTGTCGAATCAATAATTGTCAAGGATATGGGAGTAGTTTTTATGTTGATTGGAGGGGGGTTATTTTTGTAGTTGCGATTATATGTTGGTTTCCCTCCGGTAAGGATTCTATGGATTTTGTTTCACTAGGAAATAAAGCGGGTGGAGAAATAGGTTCATGTTTTGTTATTGTGTTAATGGTGTGGATGACATTAACTTGTGGTGATTCATAGAATGAGGGATGATTTGGAAAGGGTTGCTTGAATATATAAAGGTTTTGGTTTAGAATTACATTTGGATTATCTAAGTGGAGGTCACCTTTATTAATCAAATCCTGAAGGACATTGCGAAAAGTGTGACATCTTTCGATATCATGATTGTTTACTAAATGGAATTTCCAATAATCATTATCACGCTACCAAATGGGCTTCAATACGAATATGTCAATAGGTTGAATGGGTGGCAATGATATGATGTTAGAATCAAATAATTTGTGGAAAATTGTACTGGAAGTTTCTATTATGGGTGTGTAGTTACACTATTGACAAACTCGTTCAGCAACAAGATTTTATTTGCAAGAATATTTGAACACAATGGCATTAGCATCTATTTTATCTTTATTTGGATTAGATGTTGATTTAGGTGGGAACTCTTCTTTTTATTTCTTTGGGTGAAGATTCACTCACCCATCTTTTAGGGATCACAATTCTAACTTACGGGCCATGGTGAAGGCTTCATCGAAGGTGTGGAATGATTTGATTTATAAAGTGGATGAAATGTGTTTAGTGTAAGCGTTTTAGAAAATATCAATAAATTTTATATGTGATAATGTGAAGAAAAAATGATTGGTTACACTCCTCCTGTGATTCCCATTAAAACAACTTACTTGAGACCCAAGAAACAACCTAGGGTTAGTTAGAAAGTTATGGAATAATTTTTTTGATTAGAAGTGTTCACAACCAAGTTGTAAGACGACAGTTGACACTATCAGGTTCTGAAACAAGTCTTAAAATACTAGAACATACTTTTCCTTTATTAACAAATATCAAGGTCACATGGTTCAATTTTTTAGGGTTATAAGTTTCAGTTAGGTTCAGGGAGTATTTTACCCCCATACCCACTCTCTAGCAGGCTTAGAGTTTAAACTTGATTTTTCCCACTCTTAACACTTCCAAAATTTCCCTAAATCATTCCCATTAGATAGGAAATTTCCCTAAATCATTCCGATGATATAAATAAGTCCTCCTAACTCCTTCAGAAACTCAAGATATGGACTAGCGGAGTTTAGGGGTCAAATTTTCCCCAAGGGGACACGTGTCAAGAAAGGGTGAAGAGAAAAATTCAGATTGGCTGGTCACGGGGCGGCGTTTGGAATTTTTCCTTATGTGGGAGAAAATTATCATTTGTGCCCGCACCTCTGTGGGTCATTTGGGGACACGTGGAAGCCTCTGAGTCATCACCGAAAAAGAAGAAAGGAAGGGCAGGGCAGTGGAAGTCTTGTGGCAATTTCGCCAAAGGGGGAGAAAATCCAATTTGGTGTCCACACACCTGCGGGTCTGCCATGGACATGTGGCACTCCACCATCACTGCAGGGTGAAGAGATATAGGTGGAGCGGTAGGGAGATTCGGTGAATTTTGTGAAAGGGAGGAGATGGGGTGAAAGGGGTAAATGCGCGTGCGGGTCCGCACATCCGTGGAAGGAAGTTTTCCCAAGGCAGGACGGGAGCACAGGGCCACGGGTCTTTTATCAAAAAATTTCCAAAGAAAAAAATTTCAAAAAAGTGATGGAGTTCTCCCTCCTCCACTGTCACCCCAAGGTGCCACGTGGCACCCTCTGGTAGGCTGCAGGTTGGCGGGGAAAAAGATGAAAATTTTCCAATTTTTTTAAAAAGGCCTAAGGGCAAAAATGATGCCGCACCTCCACCATTTCCCCATGAGGACACGTGGTGCCCTTTGATTGGCTACAGATTGGCAAAGGAAAATTCAAAAAAAATCCTGAACCAAAATTTTTCAAAAAAATTTTCTAAGGATTTTTAATGGGAATTTTTCGGGCCGTGGGCCCGCCAGGGAAAATTTTCCCAAATTTTCCCGCCAAGGCAGAAAAACTTCAAAGTGCCATAACATTTTCTAGAAATCTCAGGTTTGGGAAAATGAGGGCTTTATGGAAATCTCTCAATGCCCTCTTTGTACAGGAAACATAAAGTTTAAATTATGATAAAGTTTAAGGGGTTAATTTTGCAAAAAGGATATGTAGGCTTTTAAAAAGCCAATTGATAATTTCCAACTTTCAAATCTGATTAAATTGGATCTCCTCCTTCACTCAACATGCCAAATAGACATGAAGGATTGATCTAGGAAGGATTTAAAGTGTTTTAGGAAGGTAAATTTTGTTCAATTGATTTCAATTTGTATTTTCCATCACATGACAGAAAACGGTTATGGAAGAGATTTGGATCGTTTTAATAATGTTTAAAATTGTTTTCATAAGTGTTCTTTATCAATTGAGTTCCTTGGTGGCTTAGCATGTTAAATTATATCAATTCCAAGTTGATTATTAAGTACGGGTCCGAGCTGTACATTTTAATTAAATTTACTTGCCAGTTTTAAAGTTTATAACAGAGATCTATTTCTTTTAAATATGTATATCAAATTATATCCTTCAAATGTGACATTTCATTTCTAAACTAATCTAATACATTCAGTTGTTTATAAACCACCATTATGAATCCAAAGAAAATACTAAATTTCAATCATACACATTCCCAAAATACAAAAATACAACATTGTTTCACGTACATTTTCTCTTTCCAAACAGATATCTAACTATCTCTTTTGTCATACAATGAAACATTGAATTCAATCCAACAATGCATATGAAAAAAGGTCTTTCAACTCTTTATTGACTTCAATTATAAATCTTTACATTTTTCCATGTTGAATGCAATAACAGAATTTTGTTTCTTTCCAATAACAGAACAAGATATAAATGTCTTTCACAATTCAAATATATGACTTCATAATCAAATTACATACATCTTTCTTCACAACACACATATTACAATTTCATCCACAACAAGTGGGAAAGGATTACAAATGAATATGTTTTCACAAGGGACTGTCAAACTGCCTTTTTCCTTTGCTCCAGGACAACAACATGCACATTTTCTCCTTCTCCAAATTGATCACAAAAAAAGAGGGGGAAAGGAAATGCTCTCCACCCAACCAAGACATCCAATAAAAGGAGAAACCTTCCTTCATCATTGGCCCCTAAGCCCCAACCAAAATACAATAAGAGATACAATTCAACCCATGGAAACAACTAGCTTCCACAACACACAACATTCATTCAACATGCATAATATAATATAAAACATAGTTCAACAAAAAACAACAGTTTATAATTGCAATTGAAAACATTCAAATCAAAACGCATGCTTGATCATGCAAGCCAAAGGAGCAAGACCTATGGGGGAAGCTACTTATGTCTCCCAATTTGGAATTGGGCATCCACCAGTAACAAACCACCAATAAATTTCCCCATACATATTCTTATGCCCCCCACAAATCCCTCCTTATGCCCCCCATATATTTCCTTAAGCCCCCCACAAAGTAAGAAACACAAGCTATTTATTTTCCATGGTAGATCCCAAACCCAAACTCCCTCCACAAAATTCTGATGTCAATGGCATTCCTTATGCCCCCCCACATGGATTCCCCATAACCTTCTCCTACACCATTCCTAAAGTAGTCTACCCAACCAGCCAACAAATAAATCAAAACATGCACCATTCTTACAACACAACAAGAAAATAACAACATAAAAGGAGAGTTAAATTCCTACCTTTCCATGGTAACTTTTGATTCCAAACAACAAGCTTCAAATACCAAAAACACAGTCCAAAACAAAATCTCCCAAGCATGCAAAGCTTCTCCAAAATTCCTCCAAAACAAGAGCTCCAACACAAGAAAATGCGCCCCAAAGAAGTTGTAAAATGATTCAACAACCCCACAATAAGAAAGGAGTTTGAATTATATAGAAGAGGAAAGAAGAGAGGATGATGTGGATCCATGTAGGATGCCACATCACACATCCTCAAATTCAAACACAAAAGACAAAATCCATTCTCCTAAGCACAATAAAGAAGTGGGTGAAAATATGACAAGTTACTTGCACACTCCAAAAATCCCACACCTCAAGGGACAACACAATAAATAAAATGTAAGACAATGCAATCAAAACAAAGCATCATGATTAACAAAATTCATTATAAAAGTCACAAATCACTTCTCCAACCATAAGTATGGTTGGTAAATTAAATTTAGAGGCATGGGACGAGTTTTACTTGTCCCACAAGCCTCCAAAAACAACCCCCAAGGACAAATTCAAATTTTTCATAGAGGTGTAGTATTTCATACTCCAAAACTGACTTACACAAACTCTTACACATCCCTTACATATTAAATGCAAACAGCGAACAACTTCCATTATTACTTTCCCATATCCCAATTTAATTTATTTAAATTTTAACTATATGATTTCTCACATTAATTTATCACAATTTAATTAATTAAAAGAAAGGGAACACATTACTAATAAAATACATACAACAATAAATAAAATTTAACCACATTAATAAAATACACAATACCCATGGTCACATATAAAGGTAATCCCCCCCATGGGAATCCCTAACAAAACAACACACCACACAATAAAACAAGTTGTCATGGTGACCTTGTCGAATTCACCTAGAATTCCATTTTGGTTGGTCTCCAATCCCATGATGTTTTGTTGTGATATTTTTAACCTGCAAAATACAAATACCTCCTTCGGCCTCGTGGCCATATCAGAACATCCAACATGATATAAATAAAATCACAAAATCATCTAAGTATGTAAATCAAAACAACATCAAGGCAGTTTAACATTATAACATACAATTCATCCCAACAACTATATCATCATCGCAAAATATCCAAAATCACATGTCCAAACAACATCCATAAAACATCCATGCCAATTAGTATATCATCATCCACATACGAGTGTCTCTAATAGTCATCATGCATCATAACCAATCAAGATCAACAATAATCCATGATCAATGTCTAACATCATACTAAATCAAAACATAATAATGTCCATAATGTAATCACAGTATCAAAATAAGCATAAAAAGGCATCAAAGGGAAGTGGGCACTACACCTCCAACGAGCAGCACAATCAGTGATGGATTTTCTTAAATTTTTCCAATGGCTTACAAATCATTAATTAGTATATCATCATCCACATACGAGTGTCTCTAATAGTCATCATGCATCATAACCAATCAAGATCAACAATAATCCATGATCAATGTCTAACATCATACTAAATCAAAACATAATAATGTCCATAATGTAATCACAGTATCAAAATAAGCATAAAAAGGCATCAAAGGGAAGTGGGCACTACACCTCCAACGAGCAGCACAATCAGTGATGGATTTTTCTTAAATTTTTCCAATGGCATACAAATCATTAATGGTAATTTTACGAGCTATGTTTAAGGAGAAATGATCTAAAAAGGGCTAGGAAATTTGTACGAAAGAAAACAAAGAATGTTGTGAAATGATGTTGTACTAGTCCAAGGCAGGACCAACAAGAGACATAGGGAACGCTCTTATCATTAAGTCTTGGTTGTGGGATATCAAATAACATGCGTGGAGAAAATATAGAATGTGTTATTGAGGGTTATCATTTCTATAAAACTTGATAAACTTAGGGAGCTCTCAGTGCAGGGGATATAGCTTGTATGACATGGAAGGATGAATGGGTTCATTCCAAATTTGTTTGTAGGAGAGGGTATTTTTGGATAGGGATGAGGCAACCTCCAAACTAGATATGCGGCTAAGGAGAGCTTGGAGAGAATTAATTTGAGCCTGTTGACTTGAGGATGAGCTGGTTTGATAAGATGACTTATGCGAATATGCTTGATGTTGTTGTATAATATTTTATTGATAGGGAATGTTTGTTTGAGAAAAATTTTGATAATAAGAGAAGTTAGGATGATAAGGGTTATTTTGTTGTGGATAGTTATGTTGTGCGGCATTGTATTGCAGAATATTTTGTTGAGGTGTGCACTGTTGGTGAGGAATGTTTTGTTGAGGGATGTTCTGCAATGGGATATTTTGGTGTGGAATATTGTATTATGGGATATTTTGTTGAGGGAGAGAACCCTTTTGTAAGGCAATAAATTGTGGAGTTTGAATGTACTGGTATGGTGCTGAAATTTTTGTAAGAGGATGTGAATATGTGGGAATGTGTTGGGATGGTTTAGAAGAAGAAACAAATGGTACTTCCTGTTGTGGGATAATTTGTTGTGGAATATTGTATTGTGTTATGTTTTGCAATGGTATGGACTGTGACATAGAAATCAAAGGTTGCAAGGGTTGTGGCATGTATTGCGAGATGAGATGCGTGCTGGAAATGGCACTAGTATTAATCATCAGTGCTATCTTGGGAATAAACATGGTGATATTTTGGATTAGGGTAGTGGTATGCTGAGAAAATATAATTATAGAAAGAGACACAGATCTGAATAAAGTGGTTTGATCCTGCGAAGAAACAAAGTGAGTCATTACAACAATAGGATTACTACTTGTAGATAGTGTAGATGTTATAGATGAACTTTGAAAAGATGCGAGTTATTGTGCTGACGTGATTTGAGATGAAATCATATGAAGGTCATAAATAGGTGCCAAGGAGATATTGGATGTTAGAGATTGATTGGAAATTTTTTTTTCATTCGACATGTCAAAAGGATTAGTAAAGTTAGTAGTGTTGTAAGATTGACTGGTGTTCAACGTTCCAAGTTGATTTGAGGCATAAGGAAACAACTGCTAGAAAAAATTTTCATGACCTATGAATTGTGTGACAGGAGATGGGGGTTGGTAAGTGTGTGTTACAGATTGAGGTGTGAATGGTTGAATTTGTACATTTCTTGATGTTACATAGTCATTGAGATAAATAGGATTTGAATCTAACATTTCCTCGAAAATTGGATCACCTCTATTGTAAAACATGAGTTTGACTTCAGGTGTAATGGGAGAAGAAAAATTATTCTAATTTTGGTGTATAGATGAATTCATCCATGATATTATTACAAAGAATTAAAGGAATTGTTGTCCATGTTTCATTGTTATTACTAGTACCTACTTCATTCCATGTTTGTGTGTTAGAAAAGGGGATTGGATGTGTTCATTTGATAAAGCAACGCTTAGTGGACCTCATAGGTGAAAAGAAATTGTTATTGGGAGTGGTAGTAGTGAAAGGTGGGGCTTGAAGTTGAAATATAGGTGTTGAGGTAGACATGTTTTCAAATAATTGATTATGTGTTTGTTGTCAAGTAAGTACCATAATAAACAAAGATACACAAAACAAATGAAGCAAAATGATTAATGAACTAAATCGTGTTTATTACCAAACAAGGAAAGAAAAGGCAAGGAGAGTGTTATTTTATTCTTATGTTTTGTTTGATTATGAAAGGAAAAAGTGTGTAAAAGAGGTTAACGAGGGTCCATTAGAAGTTGTTATCTAAGGCTGGTTTCAAGTGTGCATTTAGAGGACAGAGTCATCGATATACTTGAAGGTACGTGATGCAAAAATATTTACTTGCTGTCAGTACATGTCGTGGTATTGGGGCCTACCCCCTCACTTCACAGTCCCCCTATACGATAAGGGAGTCACTTGTGGAGCCAAAATATACCGACAATAAGATGTTTATACTTGGCCAAAACACCGAGTCTGGATTTCCCTGATTGGGTGATGAAGTCCTAATATAGTTTCACCTAGATGGGAGTTGTTTTAAATGACATTTTTGATGTCTGAAGTAGTTTGGTTATGTGTGTGGGGAGGAGTGAAATATGTGAATGTAGAAAATTTTCCTTTCCTAGTTAGACTATGTTATCAAGAAGTATGTAATAATTTGTTTTAAATACCAAAATGAAATGTTGATTTCAATGAGGATAAACCAATCAATGATATAAGGTAGAAAAGAAAAATAAAATGAGTTTCAGACTCATTGTGAGATTGCTCCAACATATTTGTCTTTAACTTTCTTTTTAGCAATTTTGAGTTTGTTTATTTAGGAAAGTCCATAGGAGTAAAAGCTGCTAGAGATAAAGAAACACTATGATTTTATTTTTTTAAAAACAATATAGAACAGAAGAAATAGATACTACAAATTGATAAAATTTATTAGAGAAAATTAAAAAAAAAGAATCATTAGTGATTCAAAAGAATCGTATGTGATCAAGCTAATCAGCCAGCGATTGGATAGTCAGTGGAACATAGTGTTAAAATGATGATGAAATTAAAAAAATTTTCAAGGGATTGGGGTCCCATAGGGTGTGCCTAGAATGTTTCATATGTTTTTTACCTTGGTTGTCTTGGCATGGTTTCAAGAGGTAATAATTGCCAAACTCGAACTCGATATGGAGGGGTTTCTAGAATAACACGTAGATGTTGATGATATGGTTTTACACACTGTATTTAGAAACAACAAAGTGAGTCTATCTTGTGAATGAGATTCTTATAACCAAAGTTGTAATGTTATGTTAAAATAAATGTTATTGATGAAGATTAAGCACTCTGATCTTTATTTACTACATATATTTGTGTGTATATAAAATATTTACGAAACAACATATGCTTATCACTTATTTAAATACATATATGATTTGAGAATAATCAATGATTAAATCCACAAGTCAGACTCTCGATCAGTATGAATTATTTTCAGAGACAAGAGGAATGAGATTCAATAGAGTTGGTAGTTTCCTCCTCTTCTTAAGTTAGGTCCAGAGTTAGGGATGGAAATGTAATCCTCAACGAATAAGTTTGAATATTCTTCTAGAGAATCATATTGTTGTGCGAAAGGTGGAATTAGAGCTGGAAATTATTATGTGACTGAGTAGAATTTGACTTATGAAGTAGTATGATAATCCTCCTCCAGATGCTCAAGACCTGGTATCATAGAAACGGTTCAAATTAGGCGATCTCTTCTCATAGCCTCAATGATCTCATTGTAGGCATCCCAGAAGGTGTCAAGTGGTTTCACAAATGCATATGTGTGTGAAGTGGAAAAGATGACTTCAAGATGATCAAGCAGGAGAAGCTTGAGATGGCACATAGATCTAGTTCCAAATTGTTGATCAACTTGTACTATTGCTCGTAATAGAAGGGATGGCAAATGAAGAGGGAATGAATCAACTGTAGGAAAATTATAACCTCCTAATGCCATCTGAGATCATGAAACACTAAACAGGAAATTAGTAGATAACCCAAGAAATATGCATGTCCATTTTGATCAGATTAGATTGAAAAATCAATAAAATAGACAAAAGATAGAAGGAATTGCTAGCGATTCAATGGAATCATAAGCAGATTGAGGTAATCGCTAGCTATTACTATAAATTTAAGATGGTTTTTAAAAAAGAGTCACAATTAATGATCTAGCTTTCAATTTCACCAAAAACAAAGTGATTTCAACATATAAAGGAATAATAAGCAAGAACATACCTAGTTATAGTGCTTTAAATTAATAAAATGAAAGATTTTACCTTGTAGGATATTTGGTATGATCGATGGATGGAAATAATTGATTGAAGGGTGAGAAGGAGCTATTTGACGACAATTCTGGCATTCTAAAAGCAACGTGATGTTGTAGTGTGTTGAAGTTGAGGACTTGAATCCCTGGTGGATTGAGAAAATGGCATAATGTACCTGTAAGGCCTATGGATTTGTGATGAAAATGGGGTCTAAAAACTTGTTCTTATAGATCGCCGGTGATCAAGTAAATCGACGTCGATTTCGGTGAAATCTTAGTTAAGCCACAAACAGAATGATTTTCTTCTATTTTTCATTCCAAAGGGTGGGTTTTGACTTTTTTTGATGTGGTGGAGGTTAAAAATCATGAGATGACATATTTGGAGTTGGGAAGGAGTTAAATTTTCGTATGTTTGATTAGTTAGAAAATAAGTTAATTTAGGAAGGTATTTAGTTTGATTTTAGCATTTTGTTAAATGACTTGGTGAGGTGTTGTGGTGGACTAGATGAGATGTGGGTGAGTTGTGAGAGGATAATATCCATTCATATATTTAAATTACTTAACTAATTCATTTTAGAATCTTAGGAATATGATGGGATAAATTAATTAAAATGAGGGTGATATAACAAAATGTCGCAAGTGTGGCATTTTTAGTCATGACCTTGTTTAGGTTTAGGGGGTGCAAATTTTCGGTGTCTATAGGTGGATACTACTTAGGGGTGCAAGATATCAGGTTAGATCCCCATGGGTCCACCTTTTTCATTGCTTGTTATTTCTAATTTGGGTATAGTCCCACACCTTCGGCATTGGAGGTGAGGTTATTGTTTAACATAGGCATGTAATCCTATCTCCACCATGGCAACAACCACATCCATATCACCCTTTTTTTGCCAAAAAAATATTTGGCCGAGATGTATACTATGTTTATTCACCCAAATGGTGGGCCGATCAGATGGTTCATTGTGTGTTGATTTGGAATATCTATCGAGTCGTGAGGGATATAGTGTGGAACCGCCAAGATAAGTTCCAAGCTAATCGGTTGGATTGTTAAGTAAGTCATCTGACAAGTTGGGATATCCATTGATTTTTATGTTAAACGACCAATTTGGTTGCCAAGGTAATATGGAATAAGGTAAATCCTGAACCATAAAGAGATAAAACCTATTCTAAATAATGTGGAAAATGTGATCAACTCGGTGGGGAGATGATCACCCCACATAGCTAAAAAATAATAGCTCATTGAGCTGTAATAGAAATTCTGAGCTCAATGACCTATAATGTAAAACTGATCTTGTGGTGGTAAGCTATGTGGTGGCTTGAGGGCCCACTACATTGGCAAACATAAAATCACTCTAACAGTGCTCAGGCTCCCTTCCAATACAAAAGTTGAGCCTCTTGTTCTGTCGAGACATAACGTGATTCAAAGACCATAGGCCCGAAACCATATCGAACAACCTTGATTTTTCCCTCTCACCATTTGCCACTTTTTCCACATGTCAAGTTTGGGTTGGACTATTGACTAGGGTTGAACCGTTTAAGACCTTAACTTTGTTTGGTGATAGAATTTACATACGGACTCCGTTTCTGAATTTCAACATGTTTTAAGTTTAGGGCATTTTAGGGAAGATCTGTATAGTGAAACATCCTCTAGATCATAAGTGTGCAGTGTGTATGATGCGCAATAAATGCTACAAGTTAAATATGTTATGATTTTGCAGTGTGTGAGGTGTGTATGCATGTGTAATAGTATAGCTGCTAGAAAGATATGTGATGAACGTGTGATGTGTGTAAAAGTGTAGTGTGTGAAATTCATGTATATAGTATGCCCTTAATAGTCAAGTGTGAATCATATCATGAATTTTGTCATCTAGGGTAAGGATGATAAAAACATATCAAGATGTGTAAGATGCATGTGAGAGACTAGATTGAAGTGTTGAGTGAAGAATGTAGAAATACAAGACAACAAATGGTAGTAGAGTGGGGAAAGAATAATATTGATGGACCCCAAATTTTTGAGGATGAGCATGATCAAGTACTAACATATGTAGAAGACCATCATTGTTATGGTCAAAACCAAAAGGTGATGCATCCAAGACCTTGTAAGCTATATTATGTGGTTGATCCCGCAAAGAGCTATTCATTGCAGAATGAGATTATACATGCCCATCATATATTACTCGTCATTAATGAAAGGTGGTAATGGGACATTGAGGTATCATACCAATGAGTAACGTTTTGTGAATAGCCAAGAAATGATTCATTGCAAATGTAAACATACGGCCAAAAGGCATGTGAGAATGAGATTTCGATATGGTCATGATATAAAGTGCCACCGATATAGTCAAGCCAAGATTGGCTAAGAGTAAGCAGGCTTCAATAACACGTAGTACATGCAACAGAGACCAAGAGATGAAATACTCAGAGGCCTTTAAGCAACATAGTAATGCTAAATATGTCCATGATATAGATATGGTGAATGAGGTGGAGGTAAGATATCGTCAAGTGTCAACCTAATATGACTCAATCAATAGAGTGTGACAATGGAGTCAGAAAAAGGGGGATTCGAATGGAATGTGTAACAAAAAGAATGTTTTTAATGAAATGAGTGTACATGTGAATGGAGGAGGTATCGCAGATGTAAGTTTCTTAGGGGGAGAAAATGAAGGTGGTATGGGGACATGAAATGAATGGAAAAAACCCCTGATAAATTTCCATAGTATTATTACAAGGAGGGGGTGATGCTGAAGAAGATGGAAAAAACATCTAATGTGTAAAATGGTTCCCTCTAAGTGGAAGTAAATTTTCTGGATAATGCTTAGGTCATTGAATAGCAGTAGCATGGATGCATGGAAGATATCAGAAGTAGGAATTGGTAGCTGTAGTGCTAGGATCTCATGTTGCAATATCGGAATGGTGTACTATTGATAGGAAACTCATTTTCAAATCCCTCATGTAAGAATATAACATATCTATGGACTATAGAAGATACTGCTTACATTTGATGAAGTCATAGCCTAGTAAGTATGAAATTATATGAAAGTAGGAGATCAATGAAAAAAATGGGACTGCAATAGTCTTTGGCCTGACTGTGAATGGAAAATTGATAGTACCTAAGCATGGACGTGTACTAGAATCATATGCTTGAACTGAAATAGATGTTGGGTTAAGATTAGAGACCAAAAGGCCTAGAGCCCGAATAAATGATAAAGGAAAACGATTGAGCTCAAACCCAATATCTACTAGAACACACTTAATGCATAAGTTATCAATGTAAACTTGTATGTATAGAGCATGATCATTGTCATATACCACAATATTTTTAGATATAGAAGATGGGAAATTAATTTTTTGAGAGTATGCTTTGACGAATGTTTGATAAATAATATCTAGATGAGTATTGGAAGGAGTATGAGTAGTATCCAAAAGAGTTATGATTTTAGCAAGGCACTCAGGATGGGTGAGAAAAAAATCATGAATAGAAATAGCCATGATGACACGATCCTAGAAAAATGAGAAGAGTAGAAGTATGAGGACACTAGGTATCCATATTTAATCTCCTTCACAACTTGAACAACATCATGAATTTTCACAAGACACTCAAGGATAGATAGATGTTTTGTATGTCATTTGTAGCCAGGGAAGCACACCTATCTACTTGTTTGCATTCAAGAATTGAGGGAGTGGATAGCACCTTCAAGAGGGTTTTGATCTAACCCTCACTATTTTAGGTTGTGCCTATCAACCAAGGCAAGAGAACCTGTATTGCAGCCCCTATATGGTAAGGAGATGGAGATGTCCTTGTGTTTTGCATATAATATGGAAGAGGCTTTGTGAAAACATGATCAAGTATCCATTATCCAAACTCAAAGGAGTTGTCACTACTAAATGATGGAAATGTTCTCAAAACAAAGCTAGAGCTGCTAAAGACATGATAAAACCCTGATCAACTTTGTGCATTTTAGTGAAAGGATTGAATTCTTTTGTGGACACACAATGCAAATGCAGGGGTATTGTAGGTAGGATGAGTTAGTTTAAAATGAAATTCTGATGAGAGATGTTGGAACAAGAGTAGTTAGGAGTCATCACCTTCTTTGGGAAACTTTGCAAATGAATTACAACACCTAAACAATAGAGATGTTTCAATGAATCTGAAGTGCTCTTTCAACCAGGATGTGTGCACACATGGATGCCCAAATCTGCACTATTCCATACAAACTTTGATAACCTACCACAAAGGCTTGAAGAAAAATACCAATGAAGCATCCAGGAATCCCTATTTAATCATGACCTAAGGTGCACCCAAAGGTTTACAGACAGTCTCATTAATCAAGGACAGTAAGATGATTTTAAATTTGTTTATCTTCTATCAGATGAAAGCTCTTCTGAATACAAGATTGCAAATGCCATTAAACCATCAACCAGAAATGAGACCCTGTATGATCAGAGAGATCCTAAACACAAGATTGCAACATGAGCATGAAACACAAATTGAAAACATATTGAAATATAAGTGTATGCAAGCTTTGCCAAGAGATAAAACCAGTTAATCCAAGAATTTGATCAAATGTATTAGCAAGGGAATGTTATTTAAACAATCTCAAAGCTTGTTGATGGCTTTACAGCTGAAACCAACTCAACATGATGAACATTTGATGCAAACAGGAACCAAAATGGCTCTCAGGCAGTTTCTCCAAAAAGAAATGGACTTCTTCCAGTTTTTCACATGAAAATTCTTCTCTCTTCCTCCAAAATTCTCAACAGACTTTTCAAAATGCCTCCAAAATACATCATATACCCCCTGCCAGCTTGGATCCTTGCATCCCAAGAAAAGAATATGCCAAAGGGATCAAATTTGTTACAAAACCCTATCCATTTGATGAAAAATGATATAAAACTGTAAAACAGCTCGCCAAATGCCAGAGATGCACAAATATTTTAAAATATTGCATGAACTCAGATCCTTATCCATCTCAGGGTCACTTTTTTGGCATTCCACCATGCCAGCATGCATTTGCAATCATTTTTCACCTTTTACTTCATCATTTTAACTCTACAACTTTTCATTTTTTACCTTTCACGTGTTTTTCACGGGCTGAGGAAAATATTTCATGAAAAACACTACAGGGCACCGAATTAGCTCAAAAAATGGTGCCATTGCACTCAGAAGGCTGAGGGGATGTGAAATCATATAAAATTTCATGTGATTTGGTGCAAAAATAACGATTCCACACTTCTTGGAGCTTCCATGGCGCCCAAAAAATGAAAATGCACAGCAACCGTTGATTAAAATCAACTTTAAATTTCTGCCCTCCACGTGTCTTGATGAGATTCATCATTCCCTCTAAAAATACCTTTTTTGAACCCTTTGGATAAGGTGGGACACGTGTCCAAATACCATTGGACCTTGGGCCCTCCTCCTTAAAATGCATTTTGAACCTTTTTTTGGATTTGGGAAAATTTTGAAAATTTTCCCCGCTTGCCCCCTAGACATGCCACGTGTCCTCCTAGGTGGGCCCTACCAAAACCATGGGCCAATTTGATGAATTTTTCTCACTTTTTGAGAAAAGGAAAATTTTTCTCAAAATTCTCCGCGGGCCCGAACACCCGCTGCCTCCTCTGCCATGTGGCGGTCTCCCATTCGCTATGGAGCCAACCCCTCAAATTTTCCTTCATTCCTCCGCGAGCACAAAATCCTTGTGGGCCCGAGCTCTTCCTTTTTCCTTTTGAAACATGCCATGTGTCACCCCTTGATTGGATGTGGGGGCACACCTCCAAATTTTTCACGGATCAATTTTTTACCCTGAGATTTTTCGCTAAAATTTTGCAAAATTTTCAACTTCCTCTCCGCGCTCCAAACCTCTGCCAAATTTAGGACACGTGTCCTATTTTCATTGGACGCGGGCCTATTCTTCATTTTTTACCTTTTATACCAAGGGTTAAAAATTCCCAAAAGTTTTCTTTTGGCCCCCATTCCCATTTCTCCTCCCGGACACGTGTCACCTTCCTACTCGTCGCGGGCCTTCAGGGAAAAAATTGATTTTAGCATTTTGAAGTTAAAACTTCAAAAATTTTCAAAACTTCTGCCATTTGACTCCCCTGGACCTCCCCATTGGGCACGGGATTTCATTAGCATTTTGAAACCAAAATTTTCCTTTCCTCCCCACTTTTCCGGTCGACCTCCCTGGACACGTGTCACCTTTCCATTGGGCACGGGCCTCCAGGTCAAAATTTTCCATTGACATTTTGAGCCAAAAAATTGAAAAATTTTTTCCCAACTCCTTCGCCGCCCACTTGACCTCTCCTGTGCCACGTGTCCTCATCCCATTGGGTGCGGGCCCTCGGGTCAAAATTTTGACATTGAGAAATTTTTCAAAATTGAAGAAAAATTCTGACCCCTACTGCCCGCTGCTCCATCTGACCAATCAAATCATGCCACGTAGGCACATACTGCTATAGCAAACTGCGGGGCCGCGGAGCAAACTTTTCCTTTGTCAATTTTTCAAAAATAACAAGTTACAACATTTTTCCCGACCGCTCCCAGCCAATAGAAGCCTGCCACGTTAGCATAAATGTTGCAATGATAAATTTGACGGGTGACACCCGTAGCCCATCAAAATGTGAAAAATACAGGGATGCCCTGAAATCAAATTTTTTCACAGGGAAGGTAGATTTCTTCATTTTAAACCAAGTGAATCATGATTTGACATCATTTGTGACCTTGGGGATGGGGAAACACTTGCACAAAAATGGGATTTGATCAATTTTGAGTTTTTGCATTTTGGCAATGGAAAAGATGACACAGCCTGAAAAAATGAAATATTAGGGCACAACAAGGGGAAACTTGGATTTTGTTTCAAAATAGGGTAGAATAACAACATTGATGAGCATTTCAAAGGCATTCAATTGGAAAATGTGAACTGCAGACCACGAGACCAAAAAATGAAACGTTTGTGAGTACATTTGGTCATGAAAATTAAGGCACATTATGCAAACTCAATAATGGGACCAACATTGGCTCCTGCTTGGGGATGGGCACTCCCAGCGAGTGCCACAAGATCACAACGTAGACCAAGTGCCAAAAATCCATTGGGTAAGGAGTCAAAACATGCAGAGTAGCCCAAAAACTAGAATTTCCACCAAAAAGGACCGAGAAAACCAGACCAAAAATGGTTGCCAAGGACAAAAGGGAAAACCACGAGCTGACAACAACAAGAACAAGGAAAAGACAAAACAAAAACAAGGGCTATACAAAATGTACAACTTGTGCATACCTCACATGGGGATTTAATCCAAGAAATGTTTTAAATGTCTGCCATTAACAGGAAGCTCCAGCAAATCCCCATCCAAATCCTTGAGAAAAAATGTATTTTCTCCAATCCTGATATCAATGGCATAAGGGCCCATCCATAGAGCATCAAACTTGCCATGCTTTCCCTTGTCTTCATGCCTACTATCCCACAGCAAAACCAGATCTCCAACACTGAAAGCTCTAGGGGTGACCTTCTTATCAAACAACTTCTTCAATTTCTCCCTAAACCTGACATGCCTTTGATGAGAAGCTCTCCTTTCTTCATCCAACTCAATGATCTGATTGATTCTTGATTCATATGGGCCATGATCTTGATCTTCCAACTACTAGGAAAACTGAAAAGTGGATAATTGCAGGTGTAAAGGAAGCAAATCCTGAGTTCCATACACTAATTCAAATGGAATTTTACTAGTTGCTCTTTTTGGAGTTATTCTATCAGCCCAAACTACAAATTTCAACTGTTCTCCCCACTTCTTCTTGTTGATTTCCAAGGTTCTTCTAATGATCTTGAGCAAGTTCTTGTTACTTGATTCAGCTTGTCCATTACCTTGTGGATTGTAGTTTGAAGAATAAGTCAGATTTATCCCATATTCATTGCACATTGCCATCAAAGGCTTGGCTCTAAAACACATAGCATTATCAGATACAATCTTAACTGGAACCCCAAACCTACATATGATATGATTCAACAAGAAATCCATTACCACTTGGTGTGTTGCCTTTCTAGATGGAATTTCCTCAACCCATTTTGTAAAATAATCAGTTGCTACAAGGATCCATTTGTAACCATCACTAGAAGGATCTGAAATCTCACCAATAAAATCCATTCCCCATTGTTTGAAAGGAGCTTCAATTGATACAGGCTGCAAAGGAAGGGAGCCTGAAGCTTTCAATCTTCCCGAGAAGTGTTGACAACTATCACATCTTCTAACTAGCCGGTTTGCATCTTTGAAAAGAGTTGGCCACCAATAACCAGCTCTTAAAATCTTATGTGTTGTCACTCTCCTAGAAAAATGTCCTCCACAAACTCCCCCATGGAAATCAGCAATCAACTCAGGAGCTTCATCTTCAGTTATGCATTTCAAGAGGACACCCTCAGGGTTCTTCCAAGCCAGCCCAAGGCCTGTTATGATATATTTTTGAGAAGCTAGCTTAAGGGATATTTTATGATTTTTATTCAAGTGACTAGGACAGCATAGGTGCTTGAGGTAGAAGATCACATCCTTGTACCATTCAGAATTCATCAATTTGTCAAGAAGGTCTGCCCTTCCTTCCTCTAGCTGATTCACTTCTACATTTTGCAAATTACTCTCAGCCATGAGCTTGGCAAGACCCAAACCTCTTACCAGCTTTGTAGTTTGGATATCCATATCATACTCTTGTAATTTTTTGACCCATCTACATCTCTTGCTTGATATCTCCATGTCAGATAAGATATCTTTAACCATTGTATGAGGAACATAAGCAACAACCTTTGAACTCAAAATGTAGGGCCTGAAAATCTTTGTTGCTTTTACCAATGCAAATGCTTGTTTCTCCATAATTGTGTACTTCAGTTCAGCTGCTTGTAAAGCCTTGCTAAAGAAAGCAATAGGTCTCTCAGCTCCATTCTCATCCTTTTGTAACAAAACTGAAGCAATAGTAAATTCAGATGCAAAAGAGAAGATTTGGAAAGGCATCTTATAGTTTGGAGCTGCCAAAATAGGTGCATGCTTGAGTGCATCCTTTATTCCTTCAAAAGCTTGGATGGCAGCCTTTTCCCACTTAATAACTTGATCCTTTCTTAGCATGCTTGTGATTGGAAGAGTTAACTCAGCAAAATTGGAGACAAACCTTCTAATGAAATTGATTTGGCCAAAGAAAGATTGAATACCCTTCTTGGTTCTTGGAATAGGCACTTTGCTGATTGCTTCCACTCTCTCAGGGTCTATCATAACACCTTCTTTGGACACAATATGCCCCAACAGCTTGGCCTTTGGCACACCAAAATGACACTTCTTTGGATTAAGTGAAATTCCATACTCTCTACATCTGATCAACATCTTCTCTAGGTGTTGCAAATGGTCTGCTCGCTGCCTTGAAAAAATAGTCACATCATCTTGGTAAACTGCAATAAACTCATTGATATAACCAGCAAAGGCAACATCCATTGCCCTTTGAAAATTAGCACCAGCATTCATCAATCCAAAAGGCATCCTCACAAAAACATAAGTCCCCCAAGGAGTAGTGAAGGTTGTCTTAAGTCTTTCTGATTCTTTGACAACTACTTGATTGTATCCAGAGAAACCATCCAAAGTAGAAAGCATTTCTGACCCTGTTACAAGCTGCAACATATTCTCCATGTTTGGCAAAGGATAGTTGTCCTTCATAGATGCTTTGTTTAGATTCCTAAAATCCACACAAAGTCTGATATCTCTGTTCTTCTTTCTAACTGGCACAAGGTTGGCAACCCAAGAAGAGTATCTAGTAGGCTGAATGATGCCACCATCTCTCAATTTCTTCAACTCTTCTTGCATTTTCATGGAAATAAGTGGGTTAATAGGCCTTTGTTTTTGTCTAAATGGCTTGGTTTTGGCCTCAAGAGGGATCTCATGCTGAAATAAATCTTCTCTATATGCCTTCAGCTCTGAATAAGACCAAGCAAGGCAGTCTTGATATTTCTTTAAAAGTTGGGCATAGGACTGTTTCTCTTCTTTGCTGAGATGGCTGCCCAACCAGATCTTCCTTGGTTTGTCTTTAGTTCCCAAGTTGTGCTCTTCCACATCCCTTGAAGCAAACAAGTTTCTATTTATGATGCAATCAACATTGCTAAAATTGGATTCAAGTGCAACAAGACCTTTAGGAATGGTATTTGTTTTCAATTGTATAATATCCTTGTCAAACAAAGTTTCTCTACCTTCATTCATGCACACCATTGGTTCCCAATCAATATTCTGAGTAGAAAACTCTCCTTGGCATTGTAAGAATCTCAACACTTGTGCATCATCATCAAAAATCTGCCAATGTTTCACATTATCTGGGACAGCTGGCCTTGTTAGCACCTCAATATCATATTCACAAAAAGGTGAAATGGTGCAATTGTTGAATCTAGAACCAAGGACAGCCAGCTTATCAGCAGCAGCATTAAGACTTCTATCATGGTAAACAATGTTAAAGGAATCAAACATTTCAATCAAGTCCCAAACAACATGCTTATATTGTTTCATACGCTGATTTTTTGTAGCATACAACTTTCTTACTTGCTTGACAACCAGCTCTGAATCCCCCTTGGCAACAATATCCTTCACTCCATATTTCCATGCAATCCTTAATCCCAATAATAATGCCTCATACTCAGCAATGTTGTTAGTGCACTCAAAATTGAGCTTGAAGGAAAAAGGAAACTTTTCTAAACTAGGAGAAACCAACACTATACCAGCACCATTGCCAAATTTGGAGCAAGCTCCATCAAATAGTAATGTCCATGGAGAACCTACCATACCAAGGCACTCTGATTTATCCATCTTATTCTCTTTTCCATCAGCAAAACCAATGAAGTTGTCAACATCTACATCAGCAAACAACACTTCATAAGAAGCATTGTTGGGATCTTCAATCAAGTGTAACATCTTCTTTTCACCATAGAGTTTGACAAGGCTGCCCTCAATGGGAATGGTGGAAAAATACATGTCCATTTGAACACTACCACCAACACTTGCAGCCCATTTTCTTGACAAAAGCATACCCCATTTGGCAGGGCAGTCAACAATTACAACATCAAGTTTTAAATTCTTATCCGGATAGGCTGCAAGTTGCACTACTAACCCCTTCACACAACCAACAACCAGAACTTCCCTTGAATCCATGGCTGTACACTTCCCATATGCTATTGTCACTTTGATATCCAACTCATTCATGACTTCTAGAGGCATGACATTACATGATGCACCGGAATCAAACATGCAATTGTGAAGCAACCTACCTTTTATGAGAAAAGTTGTGAAGAATGGATCAACATTCAATTGGGAATCAACCAAGGATGTCCCCAAATATACTTCAGGTGCCTCTCCAAGATCTTCCATTGGTGGTGGTGTTTCAAGGCCAGCAATGCTTTGAAGAGGATTCTCAACAACATTTACATTTCTGCTTGGGGTAACCTTTTCTTCTTTCAATCCCAAGTATTCAAAAGCTCTTTTCTTGTGCTCAGGTATTCTAAGCAACTCAATGATGGGAACACTCACTTTAATTTGGCTCAATACCTGGGCTATATCATATGGAACATTCCTTGGCAAAACAACATTGGAAGGGAAACAAGAAGGTTCATCAGATGGAGAAGTATTCTTGGCAGCCTGGGCATGGAGAGGACTGATATTTTTGCATGGGACAACAGGATTCTTGGCAATTGTTTCTCTCCTAGGATTATCTTTGGGAATACTTGTGAGCAAGGGTGTCTTTGGCTTGGCTTGAGGACCAGCTCCCCTAACAACTTTACTTCTAGTATTGTACTCCTTTTCTTGACCAACCACAACATTCATTAACAATTGTCTATCTTCCTCCGAAGGAATACCACCATCATACTTCTTGATCATTAAAGCCCTTAGATATTCAAAGTCATTATTAGGAATTTCAAAATCCTGAACTACATCTACATCATGAACTTGAGGAAGAGAAAGAAATGGTACCCTCTTTATGCAATCCCAAAAGGTTGCAGCAGTCCTTGCACTTATCACATCTGTTGATGTTGCTGCTTGTTGTGAGCCTGAAGAGCTGCCCATCATACAAATATTATCATCCATTTCATTCTCATTATCATCAACAACATCTTGCTGGTCTATTTCACATGGTGGATGAGGAAGAAAACATCTATCACACCAATCCATATCAGCAATTTCTTGAACAACAACAACTCTTGCAGTCAGAGGGTCAGGCACCACTCTATTTTCACGTGCTTGGGGTTGTCTACTTGCAGATCCAATAGGCCCTTTACCTCTATCATCTTGTCTTTGATCACCCCTAGGATGATTGCCAAATCTATCATGGTTTTGAGTTCTTTTCTGTCCTTGTGAACTTTGCCCAATTCCTTTCTCAGCCCGGGCTAACTTGTAAGAAATTTCTTTAACAGCCCCTGCCAAAGTCTTGACAACATCTTCTAAATCAGCACCCTTGCTAGCTTGAGGCTTCTCAGGGTTTATCAGCTTCACACCATCCCTCTTAAGTGGTTTACCAACAGCCTTGATATTATTTTCAATTTGAAGTGCCATGGTGAAAGCTTGTCTCAAGTTTGTAGGATTTTTGTCTCTCAAGTAATAGGCTACCTTTTTATCAAATGCATCTGCGTATTTGATCAAGCAAGACTCATCACAAGGCCTCAAAATGATAGGAAACCTTCTCAATGTTTTATTAAATCTTGTATTAAAGTCATGAACGGTCTCATTAGGGTTCTTCTTGATATTCTCAAACTCGGATAGAAGGAACCTTGGATCTGTTTTATCTCCATATTGTAATCTGAATGCATTACTCATCTCAGTCCATGAATCAATAGAGTTATCAGGTAGAGCTTTATACCAATCTCTTGCATCTTCCTCAAGTGTATGGATAAACAACTTAATATACACATCCTCAAATTCTATTTCAAAATCTTCCATCATGTTAACAAAGAGTTTGAGATGCTGATCTCCAGTTATGGCATTGTTACCTTGGAATTTTGGTAACCTATTTCTCACATCTTGTGGGACAGCATTTGGATAACCATCCATTCCTCCAAAATCTATAGGACCAAAGGTGTTAACAACAAATGGAGGTCTAGGCTGAGCCATATTGTTTGGTGGGGGTGATCTTGGAGGTGAAACAAGCTGATGAGGAGTAGTAATGGGTCTGATTGGAATAGATGAATGATCTCTAAAATGACAACCCCCCAAAGGCTCTCTCTCTTGATAAACTTTAGCAAACTTAGAAACCACAGGAGCAGATCTAGGAGTAGGTTTTTTAAATACACAAGAAGGTCCCTCACCTGATGGAGAATGAAAATCAGCAAGAAGATTTCCTAAATCAGACCTACTTGAAGAAGAATTATAATCTTCAATAACAGGCTGCTCTCCTTCAAATTCAACTATGGGGATTTCTTTTCTTACAACCAAATCACCAACCACTTTCCACACTCTTCTTCCCTCTAGTTCTGAGCTTCTTGATTCGGTGAGAAACTTCTTAGAAGAGTCCTTGATGAAGAGGGATCTCCTTCCCTCCAGTTTGACAGATTTAAACAACAAGTTTCAAATGACAGAAATGTGTAAGACAACTGGTATTTCAAGAACCAAACAACATGGAGTCGCCACTAAGGATTTCCACCTTAGTTGTGCAAGAAAGCACTAAAATATTCTGTCAAATGTATGCTATGAAAACTTTGCAAGGGTTTACAAATCAGATCTTCTTCTTCTTAATTCAACCAAGAACAGTGCATCCAAATCATATAAACTGCTGGTAAATGATAAGAGCAGGCTGAGTCTGAAATCCTTTTTACCCAAAACATGCAGATCTGAAGTATGAAATGATGTCTCAAGAATGTAACAGCTCAAATACTTAATCACACAAATGCTCAAACCTTTCAAATACTTCAAAACCACCAAGAAATTCCAAGAAGTCCCCAGCAACGGTGCCACTTGGGTGTTGGTATCCAGATTTAATCTCCTTCACAACTTGAACAACATCATGAATTTACACAAGACACTCAAGGATAGATAGATGTTTTGTATGTCGTTTGTAGCCGGGGAAGCACACCTATATGCTTGTTTACATTCAAGAATTGAGGGAGTGGATAGCACCTTCAAGAGGGTTTTGATCTAACCCTCACTATTTTAGGTTGTGCCTATCAACCAAGGCAAGAGAACCTGTATTGCAGCCCCTATATGGTAAGGAGATGGAGATGTCCTTGTGTTTTGCATATAATATGGAAGAGGCTTTGTGAAAACATGATCAAGTATCCATTATCCAAACTCAAAGGAGTTGTCACTACTAAATGATGGAAATGTTCTCAAAACAAAGCTAGAGCTGCTAAAGACATGATAAAACCCTGATCAACTTTGTGCATTTTAGTGAAAGGATTTAATTCTTTTGTGGACACACAATGCAAATGCAGGGGTATTGTAGGTAGGATGAGTTAGTTTAAAATGAAATTCTGATGAGAGATGTTGGGACAAGAGTAGTTAGGAGTCATCACCTTCTTTGGGAAACTTTGCAAATGAATTACAACACCTAAACAACAGAGATGTTTCAATGAATCTGAAGTGCTCTTTCAACCAGGATGTGTGCACACATGGATGCCCAAATCTGCACTATTCCATACAAACTTTGATAACCTGCCACAAAGGCTTGAAGAAAAATACCAATGAAGCATCTAGGAATCCCTATTTAATCATGACCTAAGGTGCACCCAAAGGTTTACAGACAGTCTCATTAATCAAGGACAGTAAGATGATTTTAAATCTATTTATCTTCTATCAGATGAAAGCTCTTCTGAATACAAGATTGCAAATGCCATTAAACCATCAACCAGAAATGAGACCCTGTATGATCAGAGAGATCCTAAACACAAGATTGCAACATGAGCATGAAACACAAATTGAAAACATACTGAAATATAAGTGTATGCAAGCTTTGTCAAGAGATAAAACCAGTTAATCCAAGAATTTGATCAGATGTATCAGCAAGGGAATGTTATTTAGACAATCTCAAAGCTTGTTGATGGCTTTACAGCTGAAACCAACTCAACATGATGAACATTTGATGCAAACAAGAATAAAAAATGGCTCTCAAGTAGTCTCTCCAAAAAGAAATGGACTTCTTCTAGTTTTTCTTGTGAAAATTCTTCTCCTTCTCCAAAATTCTCAATATACCTTACAAAATGCCTCCAAAATACATCATATATCCTCTGCCAGCTTGGATCCTTGCATCCCAAGCAAAGAATATGCCAAAGGGATCAAATTTGTTACAAAACCCTATCCATTTGATGAAAAATGATATAAAACTGTAAAACAGCTCGCCAAATGCCAGAGATGCACAAATATTTTAAAATATTGCATGAACTCAGATCCTTATCCATCCCAGGGTCACGTTTTTGGCATTCCACCATGCCAACATGCATTTGCAATCATTTTTCACCTTTTTTCCTCATCGTTTTAACTCTACAACTTTTCATTTTTTACCTTTCACGTGTTTTTCACGGGCTGAGGAAAATATTCCATGAAAAACACTATAGGGCACCGAATTAGCTCAAAAGAATGGTGCCATTGCACTCAGAAGGCTGAGGGGATGCAAAATCATATAAAATTTCATGTGATTTGGTGCAAAAATAATGATTCCACACTTCTTGGAGCTTCCATGGTGCCCAAAAAATGAAAATGCACAGCAACCGTTGATTAAAATCAACTTTAAATCTCTGCCCTCCACGTGTCTGATGGGATTCTTGAATATTCCCTCAAAAATACCTTTTTTCCCTTTGGATAGGTGGGACATGTGTCCAAATACCATTGGCTCGGGCCCATGCCTCCAAAAATGCATTTCAAACCCTTTTTTTGACTTCGGGAAAAATTTGAAAATTTTCCCCGCATGCCCCTGGATGCGCCACGTGTCCTCCTGTGGGCCTCCACCAAAACCACGGGCCAATTTGATGAAATTTTCCACCTTTTTGAGAAAAGGAAAATTTTCTTCAAAAAACCTCGCAGGCCTGAACACCGCTATCTCCTCTGCCACGTGGCGGTCTCCCATTTGCTGCGGAGCTAACCCTTCCAATTCTTCCCTCATTCCTCTGCGAGCAAAAAATCCTTTGTGGGCCCATGCTCTTCCTTTTCCTTTTGAAACATGCCACGTGTCGTCCCCTAATTGGATGCGGGCGCACACCTCCAAATTTTCCACGGATCAATTTTTTACCTTGAGATTTTTCGCTAAAATTTTGCAAAATTTTCAACTTCCTCTCCGTGCTCCAAACCTCCTCCAAATTTAAGACACATGTCCTTTTTTCATTGGATGCGGGCCTATTCTTCATTTTTTACCTTTTATACCAAGGGTAAAAATTCCCAAAAGTTTTCTTCGGCCCCCAATTTTCCTTGGACACGTGTCCCCTTCCCATTTCACGGGCCTCCCGGACACGTGTAGCATTTTCCTATTCAACTCGCGGGCTCTTCGGGCGTGTCAATCCCATTGGGCACGGGCTTTAGAATTTTTTAGCATTTTGAAGCCAAAATTTTCAAACTCTTCCAAGTCCCCACTTTTCCAGTCGACCTCCCTGGACACGTGTCACCCTTCCATTGGGCGCGGGCCTCCAGGTCAAAATTTTCCATGACATTTTGAGCCAAAAAATTTGAAAATTTTTTAACTCCACCGCCGCCCATTTGATCCTCCCATGCCACGTGTCGCCATACCATTGGGCGCGGGCCCTCGGAGCAAAATTTAACATTGAGAACTTTTTCAAAAATGAAGAAAAATTTTAAGTGACCCCTACCACCCACCACTCCATCTGACCAATCAAATCATGCCACGTAGGCACATCACTATAGCACTACGGGGGCGGTCAAAACTTTTCCTTTCACCAAAATTTCAAAAATGACAAGTTACAATATTTTCCGCACATCCCGGCCAATGAGATCCTGCCACATTAGCATAAACATTGCAATGATAAATTTGATGAGTAGAACATGCCCGAAATCCCATCAAAACGTGAAAAATATAGGAAATTCCCTAGAAACCAAATTTTTTGACAGGGAAGGTAGAATTTTTCTAGTTTAAACTACCTGAATCATTTTGACATCATTTGGACCTGGGATTGGGGAAACACTTGCACGAATTTAGGATTTGATCAATTTCAAGTTTTTGCATGATTTGGCAATGGAAAAGATGGCATAGCCCGAAAAAATGAAATATTAGGGCACAAATGGGGGAAACTTGGATCTTGTTTCAAAATAGGGCAGAATAACAACATTATGAGCATATCAAAGGCATTCAATTGGAAAATGTGAACTGCAGACCACGAGACCAAAAAATGAAACATTTGTGAGTACATTTGGTCATGAAAAATAAGGCACATTATGCAAACTCAATAATGGGACCAACTTGCTTATAATTGTGTGTGATGCAATCAATGTAACCTGCATAACATGGGATTATCCTACAGTGTGGGAGCTTGGAAGTAGATAATCCTCTAGAGAAATTTGGCTTCTTCTCCTAACCAAGTGCACACTTCTCTAAAGTGTAGATAATGGAAAATTAAACTAATCCTACCCCAATTCTTTCCAAGGAGACAAGGATAGAAGAATGCATAAAACAAACCTACTATAAGTGAAGGTGATGCACCAAGAAAGGGTGAGACAATCCAAGTGAGTGAAGAATAGAGAGAAAAATAATTAGGAGAGGGAAGGTAGAGGAACCAAAGTCCAAGACAATATTCAATTACCTATATCCTTAAAGCATAAGAAATAAGAGACCCCAGAAAGAGATATAACATACACAATATATCCATAAATGCAATGAGAAGCAAAAGATGCAATATATTTAGCACTAGGGAAAGAAAAGCCACAAAATACCAATTTTATTGGTCAGAAGCATGCAAAATCCATTACAATATAAGCACAAGGTAAAATCCTTTACAATAATCCCAAATTCGATGATTTTATCTCACAATATCTTTGGAACAATTTTGACATAGTTTCTTTGCAAAACAAAATGAATCCCTCAAAATGAGGCCAGTTTTATAATATATGGGAAATTTGGCTCACCAACTAGTAGAATGCATTAAAGAAGTTTGGGAAACTATAAATTTTGGTACTTAGCTTGCATGGGCAATCATGAGCATCATGCCTCATTAATTCTAGTTGTTGAGTTGTCATTCATCCACCTAACTTTTCTTGGCTTATGGCACTTCCATCTCGATTACTGTATAATTATTGTGGGTTCGAAAACGTCCAACCATGTGGGCCGTACATACCCCTTTGAGTGAATGAATAACTGACCAGTGAGCTATCCTCCATATTCGGGTTAGATGGTCTTCTAACCATGATCAATAAAAATGTGAGTGGGTCATATAACCTGATTTTTGTCCAACTTCATTTCCGTTGGACGGCGTCTAACTTCATGGTCGTTCATGCTTTTGGTTACCAACCATCCTAGGATTCACCATCTTCAAAACATGGGTCATCCAACCTGGGAGGTTGGATGGCCATCTATCTTTGAACTGTACAGTTGATGGAGTTGGATGACCATCCAACAAGGCATCCATTGTGCTACTCAACCAACCTGCTAGACCGTTTGACCCTGTGTTGTCCAACCAAGGAGATGGGACGGTGTCTATCTCTGTCGACCAACCTGGGTGATTGGATGACGTCTTACCTTGATGACCAAATTCTCCGTACGCTATCCATTAGACCAACTGTGAGATCACCATCTATCTAATGTGGGCCATCCAACCTGAAGGGGTTTGATGTTGTCCATCCATGAGCTTGTCACCATGCTGTTATAATATTCATTTGACCAACCCATCTGACTAACCCATCTATCCATCTTAGGTGACCAACCCAACTGACACACCCATCTGACCAACCTGGCTGACCAACTAGGGGTTGGACGCCATCCAACCTGGCACTCGTCTAACCTAGACATCTAACTGTGTGTCATCATACCCAAGTGTCTAACCCAAGCGTTCAACCTAGGCATCCAACCTAGTGAAATTTTCCAATTTTCACATTGATCCCAGCCACTGACTCGAACATTCTCCATGGCCATAGCGGCCGATCCAAAGCACAAGCTTACTTTCTCTTCTATTTGGGGCTGAATTTTATGGCCATATGCACATCCCAAAATCTTATACCTCATATCTTGAATAGATTATCTGAATTGGTAGGGGTGAAAATTTTGGATAACAGTTTAGCGACCTCCAGAGGATATCTTCCTGATATATGGAGAGACTAGCTACCTCTAATCATCCATCAAGAATGGAGTCAGTATACAATCTAAGCTTTTCCGTCATTGAAAACTCTCCCCTAAATTATTTTTAAGTACTACATTGATTGGTACTAATCTGGATTTTCGATAAAACCTTTCTTGAAAATGAAAAGTGCAAAAGCAACAAAGGCACAACTATGTACGAAAGTGAAAAGATCATAAATCTCCCAAATGGAACATGTAGAGTGTGCACCAGCACTTATCTAAAATAAAACCTAAAATACCAACAAAAAAATGTGCTACAAGCACTTGAAGGAATTTAAAACATAAAATAGTATGTACAAGGGTGAGGATTTCCTTTCAATAGCAGTGCTTAAGATAGATTCTTTTGACCGGAATCAAAGTTCTTCTCTTTCCAAATTGGATAGTTGGAAAGTGTTGTTGTCTTTAGATTTTGTGACCATGTACAAGCCACTTCATATGGCATCAAACTTTGAATGTTCACTCAGCTTAGCCTGATCTGCATCCCATTTCAGAACTAAGTCCCCTTGCTGAAAGGTCATTGCTTTGGACTTCTTGTTAAAGAACCTCTTGATCCTTCGCCATTATTTACACATCTTGGTTCCTTAGATCCTCCAACTCCATGAGCTCTACATATCTAGACTCCATGGGCTCAAAATCTAATAGTTATAGCTATTTCATGAGATCTAATGTGGGAAACTCGAGGGATATGGGAAGCCTTACCTCCCTTCCGTAAACTAATTTTTAGGGAGAGCTCCCTGTTGACCTATTGGGATTAATCCTATCAGCTCACAAGGCTGATTTTAACTTGGTGTGCCAAGTTCTCCGGTTCTTATCTAGACCCCTCCTGATGATTCTCAATAAATTCTTGTTCATGGAATCTACTTACCCATTACCTTGAGGGTAATAGTTTGAGGAGTTTCTCAAATATACTCCATTCCTAACAGACCATTTTGTTAACTTGGTTCCAAAGAATGCCAAACAATTATCTGATATAATGGTACCCGATACTTCGAATCTCGCCACTATCCCTTCATAAAAGTCTAGTATGCTAGACTCATTTTCCTCCCATTCCACTTTATGAAATAATTTTTCACAGTTAGGATCCACTTGTGGCCTTAGATAGAATTGGGATTGATAACCCCAATGAATTCCAATCCCCATTATATGAAATTTTGGTCCACTGAAATGGGATGAATTGGCAGCACTGCTAGCTTTTCCTTACCTGTGAAGAAGGCACATTTTTTACACTTCTTGACCCAAGAATAGCAATAACTAAAGAGTGTAGGAAAATAATAACAAGCCCTCATGTTCTTGAGAGCCATCACTCATGGATCAAAATGGCCTCAAGGTTCTTCATTTTGAAATTACTGCAACACCCTTTCAACTTGGTTTATCCCTATGCACCTAGTAGGACTCCATCCATGTCCTTTTTGAACAAAAAACCATCAATCAAAACATGTGGAATGGCTTGAAGTTTAAAATAAATTATTTTTTATTTTCTCATCCCTGCAGGGAATAGACCTATTTATAGGAAATATATCATGTCCTGAGTGTAGCAAGGAGTATGCATGCTATCATTTACATGTTCCTGATTATCTTGTAACCCCAAAACAACCTCTCCTTGATCACATGCCTCAACATGTTGACTAAAAGATATCTACTCATACAACCCCTTTCCATAGACTAACTTGGAGACTTTGATCTCTATGTCATACTCCATGACACGAGTGATCCAACTTTCTAGCTTATCATTCAAATATTTGTTCAAGAGGAAGTCTTTAATTCATGCATGGGATAGTACAAGTTGAATCCTATTATTTGAGAACAAATGCTTGAATTTTTTTAAAATCCTAATAACTGTGAGGACATGTTTCTCAATGAAATAATACCTCACCTCATAGTCCTCCAAGATTTGGTTGAAGAATGAAATAGGCTATTCCAGTCCTTATTTGTTCTAATGGACCATAATTGCGGAGATGGTGTCCAAACCACCGAAAGAATAGAGCATGAAGTATTTGGAAAAGTCTGGATTGATGAGAGTTGGAGCTTGAGATATAACATCCTTGATAGCCTAAAAATTTTATTTTCCCTATATTGTTCACTTAAATGCCATACTCTTATTTAACATCATTTTTATCAACTTGACGAGAGTGAAAAAATCTAGTACAAACATGTAGATGAAATTTATCCTCCCCAAGAAACTTTGGAGAGCCTTGGTAGCGAAAATGCTTAAATGGATTCAACCCTTTCTTTATCAATAGTCAACACCACTTTAGACACAATATGTCCTAACAAATTTCCTTCATGAGCTAGGAATATAAATTTCTCCAGGTTCAAAGACACTCCAAACCTCTTGAACCTTTGGAATACCTATCTAAGGTGAAAGTGGTGGCTTTCTGAATTCTTGGAAAACACAATGATGTCATCAACATAGACAACCACTATTATTTTTAAAATCCCTTTGAATGCCAAATCCATATCCATCTGAAATGTTTCTCTGGTGTTTGAAAACCCGAATGACATCTTCTTATATGCATAAGCTCCCCATTTTATGGTGAAGGTTGTTTTGAATTGGTCCTCTTTCACCATGATCTGATTGTAGCCTGAATATCCATCCAAGAGGGAAAATCTTTCCGAACCAGTCACTACCTGCAATATCTACTCCATAGATGGAAGTGGGTGGTGATCTTTGAGGGAGGTCTTGTTTAGATCCTGAAATTGTACACACAACCAGATCTTCCCATTCCTTTTCCTATCTGGTACCATATTTTTTACCCAAATTAAGTATTTGATTGAAAATATGATGTTTACCTCTATCAATTTTTGGCTAGTTGTCAACACTCCCCATGGGAATTGTGACATGGAATAACAAACTCCCATTTATTCATTAACTGTAGAGATTGTATCAGAGACTAACACTTATGGATTTCGGTCTAACAGAAATTGTGATTCCAAAAAATGGTATCAGAGTGAGGGGTCATGGGTTTGAATCCCCTCGGGTAACACTGAGGGGGGTTTTTTTGGCTAGTTGTTAGTGCTTCCCATGGGATTTGTGACATGAACTAATTGTCTCCCATGTATTCATTAACTTTGGCAATTGTATCATAGACTAACACTCATGGGTTTTGGTCTAACGGAAATCATGATCCCAACATTAATTTATTCAGCTCTTTCTTCATAATAATCCTGATATGAGGCTTGATATGAGACTAATCAAGTTCAATCATGTGTTATGCCAACTTAGGATTAAATCCCTTCAAATCCTCATAGCTCCAAGTGAAGACATCTAGGAAATATTGATAAAGCTATATGAATTAAGATTTTTCTTGATCCATGCTCACCTTACCAATTTGGAGCATTTTACCCTCTCTAGTTGAAATGGACTCTGAATTTGCATTTTTTACCTGAATGTTGGCCTTATCTTTTCTAAATTGATCATTTGGGTTGAATATTGACTCCATAATCATTAAAAACTTTTGTAATTTCCCGCCGCCGCACCACTTGATACCCATAGTGTTGCTCCAATTTTTCATAATTTTTAGCTGATAATTCAGTTTCTTCTTGTAAAAACTTAATGATATGTTGATCATTATCAAATACCTTACAGCTTGTGTTATTGTCTGATACAACTGGCCTTATAATTACATGAAAATGTGGCTACATTTTATCTCTTTTAATAATGTCAACCACATCAAATGTTTCTCGATTTTCAGCAAACATATCTGCAGCATCATTCTTCTTCCTCGATATGGCTTAAATGTTGAATGTTTCAAGGTATTTGATTTGATCCCAAACCCAATGCTTGTAGGATTTAAGTAGATCAATATTAGCATCATGTTGTCCTCTAACCTGGTTGAAAATTAACTCAATATCACCAAACACTTGCAAGTTTTGTATACCCCTCTTTCTTTCCCAATGCAATCCATGTATCAAAGCCTTATACTCAATTACATTGTTTGAACATGTAAACTGACAATAAAAAGTTTATTAATACTTCATATCTTGTGGTGACATAAGCATTTCACCTCCTCCAACACCTTACCTACTCCTTGAACCATTGAAGAATAATTGCCACACATTATTAGCATCCTTATTCTCTGGCTTGGTGAGGCTAAGGATAGGTATATTTTCTTCATGTAGATAATAAATGTCCAACTCAGCTTGTTCCATCTCCCTGTATGGATCATATCCATGATTTTTTTGATCCCACTCATCGAGTGTTAGATCAGGAAAAGTCCCAACCTTTGTGTTTGGTTCATAGGCATCTAAACAATCTTCCCATTCAAATACTACACAATTAGAATTTATTGGGCTTGGCACATGGGGCTCAATGTGAATGTCTGTAACTAGCTTTGACATGCTAGTAACCTTAGCTCCATATATTTTTATGAATAACATGTGGGATCAATCAGCTGATAGGTACCCACCAATATTGGCTATAAAATCCCTCAAAAGGCATAAGGAAAATAGCGATGGAAAATCAATCACCGATACATCCTGTAAAGTTACGACATTTGGGAAATCATGGAGCATAAGGATCAGTTCTTTGATCAATCAAATTGTCTGTATTGTTGTCCTATCCAATTACACTACTCCCTTTAATACAGGATCATATTTTAAGCCCAATTTATCTTTGATTTACTTCGAGATTACCGAGCCTATCTCCCTTGAGTCAATCATGCAATTGTGCACTAACTTATCTCCAACTATCAATGAGACATAGAATGGTGTAGGCTTCACATTATTACAAGAATGACCTTCTCCTTGTTGTGCAGTGTTAGTAAGAACCCTCTCCTGATTTTTGGATGGCTCATTAGAAGGGGACCAATTTGACATAGTTTCTTGCAAAAACATTCGCTTCCCTATAGTTGATAATGATTCCCACATGGAAATACTGGCATTGGTCTTATTCATCTGATTAATGATATTGAATGGAGGTGGGTTATCCTTTTGTTCTCCCTTTATGGGCATGACATTTTCTGGTATTTGGACTAGTCCATGAGCAGCCGCAACTAGAACCCTGAACTGATTCTGCATATCCAGGGATACTATAGCAGTTGCCTTAGGTTGGTTTTCTACATTAGGAACAACATTTGATCTATTAAATCCCTGGTGTTTGAGAGTAGGCTGCTGTGTGAGAGTAGGTTAGGGAGTAGTTGGGTTAGATTATTTCCCCTCCTCTATGTTCCTCTTCTTCGATTGTGTGTTGGTAGCTACCCTCTTAAAAGGATATTGATTGATCCCATAAAAATCTTCAGCATGCCAATTGACTACTATGGTTTCAGTCTAATGTGTCTCCTGTTGACTTACTTACTATTGATTTTCCTTTTAGCTCACCTTTTAAGGCACACCCACAGTTTGTACCACCAAGGATTGATTTGAAGGATCTTGGAAGTATGTTGTTTGATCATAGTAGTATCCATATGGATGGTACCATTCACATTCTTTGCCATATTGTTCTTTATCCCTAGGAATTTGAAGGTGTATTGGGATTGTATGGCTGAAATGGTCTAACAGTTGGAAGCTATCCTTGATTTTTGTTTACAGCTTGAACAAGAGGTCTATTAGGCTGATATGGGGGTCTAGCATGATATTTAGCTTGAGGCTGAAAGAGTCTGAGATTCTAGGCATGTTTCCTTTTGAGTTCCAGTATTTCATTCCCAAAGGGTTGATGCCCCTTGATTATTTCTTGTAGTAATTTCTTAAGTTCTTGGCCTTCAAATCGATGGCTAGAAGAAGTAGAGGCATCCTTATTTCTTTGATTTTTTATGGGTAGGAATAGGGGATAACTTAGGTGTCATACTAGAACTAGGATTCCCCATTTTAGGATAAAGAGGCATAGGTGGCCTAGGTGCTAGTTTACCAGGTTGGATTAGACAATTATCGGCTCTAATATTTGTGGCATAAGCATTTGGTAAGGTTATCTCTCCTATAGATTGTATCATAACAAATATATTAGAATTTAAATCTTTAAGGAAATAGAGAAATGCACCTTCAGTAGCCATCCTTAAAATAATTGGGATATGGTCCCACATCCCCTGAAATCAAAAATTAAAGTATGTCATTTGTTAATTGGGAGCCCTCTTGATTGTAGTCAGTTGCTTCAATAAGGACATATTATCTCCTCTTTCTTCAAACTGGTTGCAGATGGTTGTGCATATTTGATCCCAATTTATAATGGACCCCGTTACTAAGCCCTTGAATGACTACAAGTCCTTTCATTTTAAAGAGGAAACAAAAAATTTAACTGCAACATCTACTTCATTGATCTCATGAATGGTACGGATATTCACAATACCCTGACTATGGTCAACGACAGTCATGTGGTTCTCCCCCATGAAGTAGGGAATATTTTTTAATGTTGCAACTAGAATAGGGTTCTGGGCATTGATGGCCAGTGGAATAGTACCTATGAAATTGGCATAGGGATTTGGTTTTCCCTATGGTGGATGTTGATGTCCCATCCTAATTGGCCTGAGAATCCTAGTCAATTGAAGGAAGGGTTGACCAGGTCGAGGTGTGGATAGTGTTCTTTTTGGTGGATATGGAGACCTTTTTACTCTTTTTCCTGTCCTCCCTCTACTTGGTGATAGCTAAAAGTATTCAAATATGCCTTCTTCTCTTACTCCAGACCGAGTTTGGATCCTTCTCATGTACTTGGGCCACTAGTATTATTGAAACCAGTTGAAATCTGACCTTGGGAGTCACAACATGTGCTGCTACATTGTAAGTAGGATAAAAGCTTCCAAAAGATGAAAAATTTACAAGATACACATCTAATCTTGATTATTAAATAGCATACGACAATGGACTACCTAATATCTAGAAAACATGAACTAGAGAGGTTGTCAATCCATTGTTTAATAAAAATTTAATGTAAATACGGAAAACTATTAGTGAAAAATTACAGCACCCCTAATTTCTTATGATTGTGTGTGATGCAATCAGTGTAACTTGTATAACATGGGATTATCCTACAGTGTGGGACATTGTAAGTAGGATAATCTTATGGAGAAATACAACATATTCTCCTTGTTTCATGAATAAGTTTCATATGAATGAGAAAAATAGATAAGATAAAGGTAAGGAGGAATACCTATGAAATGAAGGTTGAAGGTAGAATGCGTGCGTTGTTGACGTTATCAAAGCTGATCGTAGAGAACTCCTTTTTGTTTTGGATGGACTACCTGTAAATGTAAATCAAGACAACAAAAGATTATTAAATAGCATACGACAATGGACTACCTAGCGTATGTTGGATCTAGAAAGCATGATACCTCCTAGAGAGGTTGTCAATCCATTGTTTAATAAAAATTTAATGTAAATACGGAACTTAAATAAATAGATCCTATTACCATGTAATGATTTAGGATTCTCTTACACACAATATACTATATTCAATTCTAAATATGAAATGTAACACTAAATCTAATTATAACCAGGGTTTTTTAGGTCAGAAAAGCTTGTCAAGGGTCTGGAGTTGATTTGTTGAGGTATGGGTAAGTTTGGGTGAATGGTAAGCTTACTGGTACAAAGATGTAAAATAACACAGAGACCAGTATCGATCAAGTGACCAATGTCATTATAGTGAATAAACTGATGAAGGTAAGGTAACTAATGTTGGTAGGGGGAATAGGTGAGAAACTATTAAAAATGAGGTTTTGGCCTCACATTGATTGCATAGAGAGAAAGGGTGGTGTGGTTAGGATCGTAATATGGCTGAGAAGACTCGAGATTGGTGACAAAGAGGTTAGGAGAGGTGAATAGGATCAGGATGGTTGAATAGTGGGTTATTGGGAAGAGGGTGATATACAGGTAACAAAAGAAATGAAAATACTAAAAGAAGCAAGAGAACTATAGTAGAATAAGTATAGATGATGAAAACCGTAATACTTACTTGGTATTTGGCTAATCCTATTAATAGAGATGGTTAGGTCCAATGCCAATGTCATGGTAGTGCAACCTATGTGCTCCCATGAATACTCCAATGCTTTAGAAGGAGAAGCATTTGTTTTTCTTGCACTTTAGTTGTGTGTGTTCATCGTCTAGATGCAGGAAGGATTGAAGATTCAAGCTTGATTATCATTGAACTCTAATAACTGAATGACCAACCCGTGTAAAGAGTTGTAAAATTAAATATATAAAAATGAAGGCAGTTAGGTGACCAACGTCGATTAGGGTGAAATATTCCTATTTAAAAAAATAGGCAGATATTCTCAGATTTAATGTGCTTTCCAAGTTGGGTCTGTTTAGGAAATTGGAGTTCACGTTAGAAAAAATAGGAAGATCATAGAAGAAGTCCAGTTAGGTTTAGGAACAAGTCTTAGTTAGTTAGTTCAAGTGGTGACTCAACATTGGGAGTAATGACTCAGTGATGAGAGTGATGACTTAGTCACTATGAGTTAAATGCCCCTAGAATGGGTTCATGGTGAGGTGTATTGATGAGGTGGATGTGGAGGATTAAATTAACTTAATTAAATTAATTAATAACGTGAGTCTGAATATTAATTCAATTATAAGTGATTAAATTAATATCAATATGGGGTAAAGGGTTCATGTATAGTTAAATGCATTACGTTAATTAATTAAAGGGGACCAAGAGGAGTGTGACCCAAATTTGGTGTCTACACTCCTAACTTAGTTCTATCTTCTCCAAAGTACAAAGAACGAAAAAAAAAACTAATCCTACCCTAATGCTTTCCAAGGAGATAGGGAAACAAACCCACTCTAAAGGAAGGTGATGAACCAAGAAAGGATGAGACAATCTAGTGAGTGAAGAATAAAAAGTAAACAAATTAGGAGAGGGAAGGTAGAGGCACCACAGTCCAAGACAATATTTAATTCCCTATATCCTTAAAGCACAAAAAATTAGAGACCCTGCAAAGAGATATAACATACACAATATACCCACAAATGCAATAAGAGGAAAAAGATGCAATATGTTTAGCACTAGTGTAAGAGAAGCCACAAAATACCAATTAGATTGCTCAGAAGCATGCAAAATACATTACAATATAAGCACAAGGTAAAATCCTTTACAATAAGACCAAATTTGAGGCTTTTAGCTCACAATATCTCTGGAAAATTTTTGACAAAGTTCCTTTGAAAAATAGAATGAATCCCCTCAAAATGAGGTTAATTTTACAATATATAGGAAATTTGGGTCACCAATCAGAAGGATGCATTAAAGAGGTATGGGAAACCATACATTTTGGTACTTTTCTTACATGGTAAATCATGGGCACCATGCCTCATTAATTCTTGTTGTTGAGTTTTCATTCATCCACTTACTTTCGCATGGTTTATGGCTCATCCATCTCTCTTTCCATCTAATTATGTTGGGTTGGACGATGTCTAACCATGTGGGCTGTACAGACCCCTTTGAATGAATGAATGACTGGCCCATAAGCTCTCCTCCATATTTGAGTTAGATGGTTGTCTAACAATGATCCATACAAATGTGAGTTGGCCATCTAACTTTATTATCATCCAAGTTCATTTTCATTGAATGGTGTCTAACTTTGTGTTCGTACATTATTTTAGTCTTTGACCATCCTAGGAGTCACCATCTTCACAATGTGGGCCATCAAACCTGAGAGGTTGGAAGACATTCTATCTCTGAACCATACAACTGATGGGGTTGGATAACCATCCAAATCAGTCATTTAATGTGCTACCCATCCAACCTGATGAACCATCTGACCCTGTGTCATCCAACCAAGGAGGTCGGACAAAATCTAACTCTATCAACCAACCTGGGGGGTCAGATGACGTCTTACCCTGCCAACCAACCTCTTCATACCCCATCCATCTGACCAACTGTGAGCTCATCGTCTATCCATTGTGGGTCATCCAACCCAAAGGGATTATAAGCCATCTATCTATGAGCTCATCACCGCACTGCTACAATAGTTAGTCGACCAACCCAGCCAACTAACCCATCCATCCATCTCAGGTGACCAACCCAGCCGACATACCTGTCTGACCAACCTAGCTGACCAACTAGGGGTTAGACGTCATCCAACCTGTCACCCATCCAACCCAAGTGTCTAACCCTATGCCTCTAACCCAAGTGTCCAACCTGGGCATCCAACCTAGTGAACTTTTCCAATTTCCACATTAAGCCCAACCACTAACTTGAACATTCACCATGGCTTGCTAGCTTTCTGCGAGTAAAGACTATAGCAACCATGTCAAAGAACGAGTTGTATTTCTCTTCTGACTAAGGCAGAGTTTGATGGTCATCTACACCTCCTAGAATCCTTTACCTTGAATATTGAATAGATTATCTAAATTTACAGGGGTGAAAATTTTGGATAATAGGGAGCTCGCATTATCCTCGGCTTTCAACAAGTGATCTTACGATCGATCGTTTCACTACATTACAGACCCCATGTAATTCTATGTGTCTGTGTAGAATTGTGCCCTAGGTGGCTTTTGTGCATATCACACTTGATAGAGAGTAATTATCTAGATATAGAGAATGTAAATAGATGTGTTCATGAAAGAATGAACTTTCCTTCCTATGTATGTATGCAGAAGTATCAGTCCCTTTCCCTTATGTGTGGATGCTAGATGGATGTTTGAGTGCTCTTGTAATGTTCTTTGAATGTAGCCTTATGTTCTGATAAGTAATTCTTAGTGCTTGGTGCCTTATTTTGATCACATAAATTTTTATTTATATGATTCTCTTGCTTGAATTCTGTAATTGACCCTAAAAAGGCTGACTACTAAGAAAATAATATGCCCAAATGGATAGAAATGACCCAAAATATGTGAGAAGAATACAAAGAGTTTGGGGGCACCTAAAGGGGTCAAGGGTGCCTAGAGCTGGCGTCCTAGCTAGGAGATGGTTTTAGAGTGAGAAATATCAAAGTATGAAAAGATAAACTGTGATAAAAGGATTGTAAGATCAACAAAAGTAACATAGGAAATAAAAAATTGCCAAAGATAGTGATAAATTACTACTTTTCTCACTTATGAATCATATGAATAGTGGTAAGGGATCAATACTAGATAGATATCCAAAGTGCGTTATTTAGTGTCTGCATTACCAAGATGGCACGAGTGACCTCCATGCCTGCATTATCGATGTCACCACTATTCTCTACATCCTCATACACACCCATCATACACTCTACTATCTCGCCATCCCCCTTCGCATCAGCTTCTATATCTAAATCATCCTCCCCTGATTCATCATCAACCTGAGGAACAAGTATTTGTTGGTCACTGTAATTCTTGTTCTTCGTCTTGGTTTGCAGTGCACCATCATAGCACTTCTTAGTCTCGTAGTTGACCTTCCTACATTTATCACAGATAATGGTTGAGCTCTCAATGTTAATCACTTGTTCCCATTTATCACAAAGAGAATGAAAAAAACATTTTTGAGGCAATCTAGATCCCACAAGGACATTCATACAAATTTGAGTAAAGACCAAATTAGATTAGGATTTTGTAGTAGGATCTACAACAAAAAACATTCCCATAGATCACGTGATCCCCAAAAAACCTCAAGCTCCCAGAAATTTAAGGGGAGAGTAGGGAGGTGAATCCAAATAAGGAGTTTCTGAAATGTGAGATCAGATGCCATCTCAGGTCTCCAGTAGTAGAGGCTAAGAGTCATTTTCCCATAGAACCAAGGTGCACCCTGAAGAAATTTTTGTAGATATAACTCGTTTTGAAAGCATAAAAGGAAACCCTCGCCCAAAAATTCCCTAACGTCAAACTTGTAAGTCCATTTCCTCCTGCACTAATCTCTTACAAAATAAATATTTGGTTTGAGTCCTTCTAAACTACCAACATCTAAAAATTTGAATCTATCCTTAGCTGGATCATCAATATTCTCCACAATTTCATGATGAGGACAATCATTACACAAAGAGGGCATGATCTTAATGGGATCTCGATTAATATCACCAAAAAGTCTCAATTCCCATCTTTTGGCTAGAACCAAAGGAGAGATCATTGTTTCTCTCTCATTTTTCTCTTGCTACCCAGTATATTAATGAAACCTGGATCACAAAACAAATTCCATATTTCTCAGTCAATTTTTGTAAAGGATATTGGTAAACCATGATGAGATTAAAACCAGAGAAGTAACACTAGTATCATAAGCCTAATACTACACCTAACAACATACCTTCGTCACCAACTTAGCTATCCTCCAACCTTAAAAGGGTTTTGGTAAAACATGGTGAGAGTCGAATCGAATACATAGCACCTAGTTTATAAGCCTAATACTACACCTCACAACATGCCTTCGTCACCGACTCGGCTATCCTCCACCGAATTTTGGACCCATTTTGGTCCCCCATTTTGATGCACATACCTAACCTTCATTTTTATTTTCAAGTTTTTCCCTCACTACAACAAGGAAATTTCATATGAAAAATTGTTCAATATTAATACCAAACAATTGTTTTCTTCTACTACTTTTTATTTCTCTCCAACAAACCTTTCCATATAAGAATTAAGTTAAAGAAAAATAAGTTAGAATAATTCTAAATTTTTCAATTTCATGTACAATAGCTTCCTTACTTGAAAAATGAGAGATGAAAGGGCAATCCATACTATAAATTTGTGTTATTAATACAAAAAAAAAACATTTTTCTTGCTTGTTTTCATCTCTTTTTTTGTACGTGACCACACTAACCTTTTATATACTCGTAATTGATCCATATAGATGTATATCATAAAACTACCATCATTTTCACTAGAGTATTTTTTACTTTTCAATAGGTAAATCTTCCTCAATCGTTTTAGGACGTGTCATAATGGGAAAATATCACAATATAGTTAGGAGATTGATTTTTTTTTTTTTAGGAATGTCTATACAAGTAACCCTTTGAGATAAGTGTTCATATTAAATAGTAATATAAAATTAATCACTCAATTCATTAGGCATCTCAACAACACAAAAACTCATTTATTACTATGACATTAATCGTAGCAACCATCTTCATGATATATAACTCATCACATACATTTAACAATATATGACATCAAATACCAAAAAGAAATAAAGATTTTAGGAATCTTGAACCAAATGAATACTTTGAGGGAATATTTCTCATCGATTTTGAGTGAAAAGAGCATATATAAAAAGAACAAGAAATACAATTTTTAGAAGTAATTGGACTTGTGAAGTCTCCTTTAACAAAAATAGGAAATAATCCTTTACTAAGGTTCCTAATACATAAGACATATATTCCATTAGGATCCTCGATATTCAAATGGAATACAACATAATATAGTACAAGATAATTATTCTCATGCCATTTAATATCATGCTTAATAGAAGTAATTTTAATCAAAACATGAGGGGTATATTTAGACTCATTACTTCATCATGGATATTGGGAAAAAAAATTGTCATGTATTTATGATCCTTTATTTTTTCTTTCACAACAACAGTTTCAATAGGCTATGTAGGATCCATATTTAAAGGATTACACAACCAAAAAGGCGGATTAAATGATGAAATCAATATATTTTGAATTAAGAAATCCATAAAGAGTGACATCCATAATATGGGGTCGTGAAAAACAAAAAAGCTATAGCTGATATAAAAAATTCTAGAAAAGTGAAATTGTAGACACTAAAATTAGGTCACACTCCCCTTTTGTCCCTCGACATATAAGCACCCTTTATTACATTTACCTAGCCATGACCCCCTTCACCCCACTAATATTAATTTAATTAATTTAATTAAATTAATGCATTATCCTCACTATATTTATTATTTAAATATCTTATTTACATAATATCTACACATACAGTTCACTTAGACACCTCACCAAGCCAACTCAACCTAAGACCTATTCTTAGCAAGTTCCCATAACTAACTAAGACTTACCCAAACCCTAAAAATCAATGCCTACATTCCCTCTAACCACATTCCTGCATGCTCACAAGAGGCTCTGAGTCTAATCCGCGGGATAACAACACGAGATCCAAGGAAATCAAGAGGATCTCCCTAGTTTAGTAAACCTAGGAAATCCCGCCTTGACCAACGTCGGTTACCCCTAACCGTCGCCGGTTAAGCCAGACCACCGTCGATTACCCCTTTTAACCCAAAACAACCTTATTCTCAAGGTTGGAAGTTAGGAGCAAAAAAATGTTGACGAGCAAGAATGCATCTCAGAGAGATAATGCATCTTCAGAGAGCCAATTCCAGCAAAAACTCACATCCAAGGAAGGAGATTGAGCATCTTCTCCTACACATCCATCCCAGCCACAATCTGATCTATCCAAGCAAAGAGGAGTGTACATGCAGCCCATGCAAAATATTTTCTTCAGTTGGTGATCACTTGCAACCTTCAAACTCATCATCAGTACCTCCATCCCTCACACATAGACATTCAGGAATGAAATCCAAGTAAGTACAACATCATACTTTCCTGGCTATTTCATTTCTTCATCATTTTATCATCCATTGTTTATCTTGCTCCCTATTGACCTTCTCCATATTTTCACCCCCATATACCCATTGAAACCTCACAAAAGCCTACTCCAGTCACCCAATACCTCGTCTCGACCAACCAAAGTCTTTTGTGTAATCACAAAAGAGACCCTAGCCTATTTTGTGAAATTTCTAGATCTGACAGTAACCAGCATCGGTTACACCTAACCACCGACGGTCACCCCTGACCGACACCGGTCTCTGTGTTTTCCCACATAGCTCTTAATAGAGACCTACCCACCTAATTTTATCTCACCCTCTTTCACCTGTGATCTACCTAAGACCTCTGCCAAACCTGCAGAACCCAGAACCAATCATTTGACCTTAAGATTCTATTCTAGCTTAGCCTGTTAGAATTAGATCTATTTCTTATTGTGTTTTTAAGTGAGATACCTAAATCATTTTAAAATAACAATAGGATTTACTTTGTTTACAACATTGAATTGTTTAAAACAGTGGATTGACAACCATCTAGGAAGTATCATACTTCTCAGATCTAGCACATGCTAGGCAATTCACTGCCCATATTGTTTAATTCCTTCTGGTGGTCTTGTTTTCATTATAGGTAGTTCCTCCTAGCCAAAAGGAAGCTCTCACGATCAGCTGTGGATTCAGAAGTCATACACATGCAACAATCCATCAACTGAAATTTGAACAGGTATTCCTCCTACGCCCGTTACCCTATCTGTTTCATCAATGCTTCTAAGAAACGATCTAAGAAAAAGGTTACACATTTTGGCACGCTCGGTGGGACCCATCTGGGGTTCCTTTCATTTCATTCATTCCTAGAATTTTTTTGTTTGTTTGTTTCCCTTCTAAAAAGTGTACACACTAATTTTCTTCCTTGGTAATCCACCTCTCCTTTCTATTTTCTCTAAAGGAAACTTTTCTTTTGGTGTAATTAAAAGGAATCATTTCTTCATGTTTTCTACATTGTAGTGAAAGAGCATCCCTCTTCCTCTTCATCTTATTATGTCATCTAATTTCACATTTTTGATTTGGGTTTAAAAAAAGTGCATTCCATTCTAATTTATTGCATTAGCTCACATTAATTGAGGGCAACCTATACGTTGGAAGCCATGATCATTTGATGGTTAACAAACGAATTGTAGAAAAGTACTTCTATCCTTTTCTCTTTCTCTGAGTCTTACCAAACCACACAAAAATTCAAAATACATACATTCTTAAACAACATCCTACCTGGAAGAAGCTGTAGGTGATCACATGATCACGGCACAGTGGGCACCCAGCTCACTGCTCTATCGAGTCATACTTTAGAGCGAAGCCTGCCCCCACCATAACATACCTAAAACCTCACCTTTTAGATCTCCTTCTTTATAGGAAGCCATCCTCACCAAAAACTCTATTTCACAATTCATGTGTCAGTCCCTAAATAGCATAAGCTAAACAAACATAATAGAAAAGGAACTCCTAGGATCGCATTTTCTTAGTGTTTCTGTTTGGCTTGCGTTTTGAGGTGAGAGATCACGTTTGTCACTTTCTTGTTCATCCTTGCATGCTCCTCATCATAGCTGGTGTATTTCAGCTTCACCTGAGTGTGCCTGGGCCATATCATCATCATTCCCAGAATTTTGGGTCTGATTCTACATCATATTTTAATTCACAACCACTTTCTTTCATCATTGTTTCAATTTCATAGTAACCATCATCGGTTACCTCTGACCGCCATCGGTTATACCCAACCGACGTCGGTTCCAGGTACTTTTATTAATCTACTCAAAAGGACATTTTACTCCACTTTCTTCCACTTTTCACAGTCTCTGTCACTGTCATTATTCCCATTGATGTTTTAAACATCCCCAGATTTGGCATACCTGTCAGATTTTACCTTCTACCTCGTTGTTTACTCACTGTCCATTTTCTACAGTGACTGGCAGCAGTTACCCCTAACTGACGTCGGTTTTCCCCGACTGACATCAATTAGCTTGTTTCACATTCCAGCCACTGTTTGGTACTTCATCCATTTTTATCACCAGATTCACCTGTTCCTGTTGTTCTCTATATCATTTACAGAGAAGCAACCCTACCTGGTCAATACTGGTTCACATGGTGCTGACCCGAAGACAAGCAAGCACCCTTGTATTCCACGCCAGTTTCCAACCACTCCCACCTAGTCCTTAACCACCTTCTATTTTATCACCAGCCATGGATCCCATCCAACCTATTACTATCACTACCAGAGATGAGGAGTTCACATGACTCCTTGACCAGAACCTTGCCGCCTTCCATTTTTACCTTTCCCACTTGTCCACTTGAGATGCCTTGGGTCAGTTGATATACGGCATGCCCGTATCTATCCCCTGACTCTCGAACCCACTTCCACATCAGCCCCATCTGACTCCGTGCTTCCTGCATCCACCTTACCCCCAGTCATTTCGTAGTTAGGTTCCATACCTTCTATGGCTGCCGTGTCTGTTACCTTTGTGGCACCCATTAAATCCACCGTACCCTCGATGAATACCCTAAACACAACCTCATCCACCCCTAATGTCTCATACATACCTATAGCTACATTTTCACCTCCAGTGTCGGTGAAACCTACCCCATTTCAGAACGTGGTTCTTTCCATTCCACAATCATTAGCCCTTATTGCCACTAGGGTTACTATGACCCTTCCACCCCCATATACTTACTACCAACAACCACCTATTTCATCTATTATTCATTCCAGGTACCTACCCCCTATTTCACTACCTTCTTCTCCACCCCCTTACATGCAGCCCCATACACTGGAATGCCACCCCCATTATATGCCCAAAACCAACCTCCTCATGCTATAGGAGGCATCCAATCATCACAACCCACCAATGACCTAATTAAATTGATGTTGGACACGATGCAGACATTGGAGGCATCAGTTTCCGACTCCCGCAACACTCTCACCTATGACGAGATTTGTAACGAGCCTATTCACCCATCCATTCCTATCCATTCATACCTTGTGCATTGGGAAATGCCTAAATTCAATCGTTTCAATAGCAAACAAGACCCACAACAACATTTGTGGTCGTTCAAGCACGGGTGTTATCTGATCGCTCATGATGATGCCTTACTTTTGAGAAATTTTCCCATGTCCTTCACTGGACCTACATTAGATTGGTATAGTGGGTTATCTAAACACTCTATATTCTCATTCAATTAGGTAGCCCAAGCCTTCTTGGATCATTTTTCTATCAATATCGTCAAGAAGGTTACCATGACCGATCTATATTCCACATGTCAGTATGAGGATGAATCTATCGCAAATTTTGTCGCTCGCTGGCGTAGCCTGATCAATCAACTTACCTTCCAATTGCCACAAACTGAACTCATTGAGCTCTTCACATGAGCTTGCGCTAGACATATCTCCCCGACCTTACAGGTCCAAACCTTCCAAACATTTGATGAGGCATTCACTATGGCACGAAAGTTAGAGATTCAGGCCATCGAAGAGAAGAAAATCCAATTACGAAATAAGAATTTGGCATTCAAGTTGAATGAAACCTCTTCTCCTTCCAAACCACAAACCAATTATTCTAAAACTAAGGGCACCGCTAACGCAGTGGTACTACATGCCAGCCCAACTCATCCGTCAAATCAAGCTACACCCTCATCTAATCTATCACATGTTTAGGATTTTTGATTCAGACAAGAGTAGCGAAAATATACCCCAATTGGGGAACCTTACTCTTCTGTCTTAGAAAATCTTATCAAAGCAGAAGCCATCACCTTTCCACCCATAAAACCCCACACTAGTTTTGACCCTGCTCGCCCCATGCCCACATGGTATAAAGAGCATGATTTCTGTAACTATCACTGAGTAAAGGGTCATAGTGACGGAAACTGCATCACTTTCAAGAATATTGTCCAAGAAATGCTTGAGAAAGGTGAGTTAACTGTGGATAATCCCAACACCACCCCCAACCAAAATCTACAAATCTTCAAAAAACCATTTCCTAACCATGCCCCTTCATCCAATCAAACCGGTGAGACATCCACTCACGATACCCATACCCGTGAGGTTCACACTATCTTTAACGAGGTACCTGTCACCTCTCAATTACCTCACATCCCTTCCATAGAGGAAATCCTAGCCCGAAATCCTCCTTCCACATTAGAACCAACCTTCACTATTCCTTCACCAACAGAGGAACACCTTTCATCTCCTTCATCACCTATGGAGGGGTCTTCCACTAACATTGAGACCATCTCACCCCTAGCTTCTCCACTTAGAGAACCTTTACCTACCGTACCTCCTCCACCCATAGAGGAGCTCCCATTACCTCCTCCACCCATAGAGGAGCACCCATTACCTCCTCCACCCGTAGAGGAGCACCCATTACCTCCATCCACAGAGGAGCACCTATCCGTTCCTCCACTTATAGAGGAGCTCCCATCATCTCCTGCACCCATCATAGATCCATTTGAGATACCTTTTCCTCTTGGCGAGCATTCTCCATTAGCTACCCAAAATCCAACAGACCTACTTTCGGCTCTCTTACCCATGAAAGCTGAAGCTAGCCAATTCCCCGTCTCTAAGATGCATTTTACGGGAATTCCCATTAGGTCCTCACCAACTCCACCCCCAGACGTGTCATTCTCACGTTTGGCTGATCACTTAGATTATGTGGATAGGACTTTACTATCGGGGCGCCTCTTATTCCCTATCTTAACACAGATGCAGAGATCCCTCACTGATACCTCCACTATCTACCCAAACACATTTCAACCCATCAAACCAAATATAACTACTGTTGTCACAACCCCTTCCACGATACCCATTAGCACTCACACCACACCCTTACCTATAACCCAACCTACATCTAAACCCAAACCCATACCCACAACATTTTCCTCCACTAAACCTATTACCACTTTAGGGGTCACCCCGACCACCAACCTTACTCATCCACCTATTAAATTGGATTTAGCTACATCCTCCAACGTCAAAACCACACCTACGCTGACACCCAAACTAAAGAAACAAACTCATTAACCTCATACCCCGACTGCACCAATCACACCCGCACTTGTCTCATCTGCCTTAAGACCTCAGCTACCCAACATGGTCAAGCACCCTTCACCCATCTATAAACCAATAACACAACAACCCATTCCTTCCTCACAAACCTCTAACATACCTAGGCACACAACATGACCTATACCCGCACCTGCAGTCTCCTTACCACCAATACCTCCAATACCTTCAGCTATTGCTTCACTACCCACTACACTTCATTCATTGACCCTCACACCCCAAGCACGACCCACGCCATCTACCTTCACAGAACCCTCATTATCCCCATGGGTAACTCGCCCTCTTCCTCCATATGCTTTTCCTTCTAGACCTCATACACCCACATCACCTTTACCCAAGAAGGTGCAACCCAAAAACAAAACCCCACTACCCCACAACAAGGTAGTCAAAACAACCCCACACCCTCCTACCCATCCATCTACTGTACTCCTACCCAAACGAACCTGACCGATACCTCAAATCACATCAGCACCTAAACCCATAGCTTGACCCATTCCTACTCTTCCAAAAACAATTCCCCGAAAATCAACCAAACCTACACCCAAACCCATGTTCACTTCCCATTTTGATCCATTAGCAGGGTCCTATACCAAAATTTTAACCAACCTCCTCGAGATTTCTGTTATCACATTACCACCACTCCGACCTTATGACCCCCTTAAACCCAAGCCAAAAGGATTTGATGATACTAAAGTTTGTGCATACCATCGTGTGCTAGGGCATGATAGGGAGAACTGCAAGGCCTTGAAAACCATCGTTATCCAATTATGTCCACTAAAAACCAACTTTGATGACGACAACCTTCTCGACGAGGATCCTGCTGCACCAACACCCATTCCCACACTTCCCACTCAACAACCACAACCTCCACCCTCACAACTTCTAGAGCCACACCCAAAATTTGAAATTAACATGGTTTGCATTAGAGAACTGGCCACGCCACCACCCAAATTTCGTTGTGCTCAGCTAACCTCATAGGGTTTTTCTCCTCTGGTAGGTTTTTACCTGTCGTGTTGTTATACCACTGACCCTACACCTTCTCCATTTTCCAACTTCCCTCAAATCAACATGATACATGTCACTACACGTGCGTAGAAGGGCAAAGGAAAGGTAACTGACCCAACAACTAATCCTATACCCAACATACCATCTGCACCCATACCGAAAATAACTATCCGCAGCCCCACGTACCTCATTTCTAATGGCATCACACATCGCACCATGCTCAAATAATTACACCAGTCTCCTCTCAAAATGTCCTTATATGACCTCATCCAAACCTTGAAATCCCATCGTCAAGCCCTCATGGAGGTCCTTCAATCTATTGAGGTTTTACCCAATGACCCTATACTCGTAGCCTGCATTATCACACCTCATCATGTAGCCTCTCTCACCAAATTACCGCATTCATCCTCACCTCACCTTGTTCACCAAGTGGCCTCCTTTAGCTGCTCAGAGGAAGAGATCACGCCATACCAAAATGATGACCCAGACCTAGCCCTCTTCATCTTTGTCCACATTGATGACATACGGGTATGCTATGTGATGATTGATGGAGGCGCTAGCATTAACATTATTTCATCCCATGCATTATCTCAAATGTGCATACCTAAAAATTACATGCATAAACATCAAGTCATGTTGCGTTCATTCAATGACGCTATCACTTCCACACTAGGCATTGTCATTATTCACGTTCGTGTGGGCCCCCGCACTATTCCAGAATTATTTTATATTTTGGAGGGGGAATTCCAATATAACTTGTTTCTTGGTAGACCCCAGATCTGTGTCATGGGTTTCGTTCCTTCCACTTTACATCGTTGTGTAAAGTTTGAACACAAAGGCCACACTTATACCATTCCAGCTATCCCATCTCCTTTCAATACATGTAACATGCTATACCGACCCAATGATGTGCTCATACTTGTCAAGCCATCTACCTCCGTAACCAATATTGCTTCACCTACACCTCCGCCTACTAGTACAGCTGCTAATTCTACGCACATACTACCTCCATTCCTACCGCTGCTATAACCTCCACAGCTGACCAATTAGCTTCCTAATCCATTAACTCCACCTCCGCATTGACCTCTGACATATTATCCATACCAGCTACCTACATACCAACTACTGATCCTTTGGAAGTGTTTTTCAACATTTCACTCTGGGGGAGTACCACCTATATAGTGTCAACACATTCCTTACTCCGCACGAGTATGGGAGCCTTCACCAACACCCTCACTATGATCACTCTATAGGAGAACACCTCCTTTATGGTCCTCCTCATCTTCATACTAGTCTCACCTATGGGGGACTTGATGCTACCACTTACACACCTGAACCACCATCACAACCCTGCCCATACTCCACTAACTTCCAATCACTTACCAATCACCGTTTCACACACACCTTCCTCCACCACTGTGCATGGAAGGGTTTTGGTTTTGGCTTTTACAAGCAAGGCCACCATACTATTATTCCATATACCACCCACAATCATAATGATCATAGTGGTATCGGATTCCCCAAACCTCCTACCAAATAGGCCCGTATTGAACTCATTGAAGACCCTAACCCCCCTCCACCTTCATCTTTATCACTACCTTCACCCACTCCACCTTCATCACCACCTTCACCGACGAATTCAATGGATCCCGAATCTATCCCTCCTAACCTTTTTTTTTCATAAACACCATTGCCTTGGGGCCTTTGACTTATCAACATGAAGGTGAGGCCCCTTCCACTCTTCTATTCCTATATCCTGAGATGATCGATGATGACACACCTACAATTAACGTCGTTCAATGTCAGGATGATGAATCCATACTCACCTACCTTGGTGCAGAAGACTCATATATTCATTAGTTGTTACCTTATGAGACGTAAACCATGTTGAATGAATTGACTATCAAGATCAACATTCATACTCAGGATGACCCACACATCCTAAAGATCAGACAATCTTTAGATGCTACTGAATAGGAAGCCATCACTTCTTTCCTCTGAGATCATAACCACACTTTCTCTTGGTCTTATGTAGACATGCCTGGTATTGACCCCACCATAGTGGTCCACAATATCGTAACCATTCCCGATGCCAAACCTATCAAAAAAAGTTGAGGAAAATGCACCCTCGCATTGTTCTTCTCGTCAAATAATAACTTCAACACCTTCTTTCCATTTCCTTCATCTTACCCAATGATTATCCTCATTGGATTTCTAACATTATCCCTATTACTAAAGCAACAGGGGGACTCCACATTTGCATGGACTTCCATGACCTTGACCTCACCTTCCCGAAAGACGACTTTCCCTTTCCCGGTATCGATCAACTGGTTGACCTTACCATTGGTCACGAGATGCTCTCACTCATGGATGGCTTCTCGGGTTATAACAAAATTTTGCTTTCCCCAAAAGATCAGCACAAGACCACATTCATTACCCCTTGGGGAACCTTTTGCTATCGATTCATGCCTTTTGGGCCTTAAATGATTATCCTCGTAGTGCTACATATCAGCATGCTATGACATTACATCTTCCATGATTATCATACATCGCATACAGGGGAAGACTCCTTACGTGGATGATCATCTTGGCCATGGACTTCTAAATGTCGCGCAAAAGCGACCTCACCATCCTTGAAACCATGACTTTGACCTTTCCTCAGTATTGATCAACTTGTTGTCCTTACCATTGGTCACGAGATGCTCTCAAAAAGTGCATGGCTTCGTCGGGTTATAACCAAATCAGGCCGCCGATTGCTTTCCCCAAATCTCCTCAGCACAAGACCACATTCATTGTACCCCTTGGTGGAACCTTTTGCTAGTCGATGACCCCATGCTAAAGTCTTTTGGCCATTCTAGAAAATACTGGTGCTACACCCACTAAGCATGCTATGAATTACAACTCTGTAGCCATGATATAATACATCGCATATTGGAAGATTACGTGGATGATCTCTTGGCCAAATCTAAATGTCGCGCCAAGCACCTCACCATCCTTGAAATCATCTTTAACCGCCTCATTAAATATTGTGTCCGCCTTCAACCTAAAAAGTGCATCTTCACGGTTCTCTCAGGAAAGCTCCTGGGATTTATTGTTTCCCTCCGTGGTATTGAAGTTGACCCTGCTAAAGTCAAGGCCATTCTGGAAATTCCTCCACCCACTAACATTACACAACTCCGTAGCCTGCAAGGTAAATTGTATTCCATTCACCTTTTCATCTCACAATTATCTGATCAGTGTGAACCATTTCATCATCTGCTTAGGAAGGATGTCTCCTTTAAATGGGATGGTGACTGTCACAAAGCTTTTGAGGCCCTAAAACAATACCTTCTCCAACCATCCGTACTCATTCCACCTAAAGATGATCAACCTTTTTATATAAACATATCAGCTACCGATCATTCCTTGGTAGCCATGCTCGCTCATCACGATGAACAACATAGGCAGCAGGTAGTTTATTACATAATCCGTACTCTTTTGTACTATGAAACCTGATACAAACCATCTAGAAAAGCTTTTCTTAGCCTTAGTTTTCATTGCCACCAAACTCTGCCATTACCTACTCAACCACAAAACTTATGTCGTGACCAACACCGATCCCTTACACTTCATGTACACCAAACCTTATCAAAATCAGCGAGCATCGCAATGGCTTATGATTTTAGCTGATATTGACCTCAAATTCATTCACCAAAATTCCATCAAGGGCAAAGCTATCACCGACCAACTGGCTAACGCACCTATTTCCAAGGATCAACCCTCTAATTTTGACTTTCCCAATGAGTCGATTGCTACTCTTTCCCTGGATGACCCCCCTTACCAAATGACATTGTTCTTCGATGGTTCCAAGTGTTAGTGTGGGGGTGGGGCTGGTATCATCCTCATCCCTCTGGATGGAGAACCCATGCCTTTGTCTTTCAAACTAGACTTTGAATGCACCAACAATATTGCCGATTACGAAGTGCTCGTACTAGGTCTCCAGGCTGCATATGCCCTAGATGTCAAACCAATCCACATCTTTGGTGATTCATAATTGGTCGTAAACTAAGTCAATGGTATGTACCAATGTCGTAAAAATATACTTCAAAAGTATAAACATCATGTAGACATAATTTTGACCACCTTTGATCGTTACACCCTTCAAACCATCCCACATTCAACCAACAAATTTGCGGATACCATGGCCTGCTTAGCTTCCTAAATACCTACTTCCCCCGCCGATTCCAAAATATTTGTTACCATGCAATGCCTCCATTCACCTTCTTATTTACCTAATGATTTTTACTCAATCGGAAATGAAACCCATGACCCGAGTGACCTTTGGTATAAACAATACTCCGACTACCTTTCCCTATCCATCTTACCTCCTAATCTCACCCGTAATGGACAACACACCTTCCTTAAAAGGGTCTCCCGTTTTTTCATTCTAGGGGGACTCCTCTATAAGCACGACTTTGATGGTATTCTCTTACGATGCCTCACAAGTTCTGAAATTCCTTATACCATTAAGGAGGTTCATGATGGCATGTGTGGGGGTCACTTTAGTGGCCTTTCCGTTGCTAAGCGTATTCTTCTCCTAGGCTATTACTAGTCAACGCTTAACCATGATTGTTTCCACTATGTCAAACATTGTGTGAAATTCCAACAACATTCCAACCTTCATCATACATCCAGTCATGCCTTATAGGTCGCTCGTGACCTGTGGCCCTTCTCTCAATGGGGTTTGGATCTTGTCAGAGAAATCAATCCTCATTCTTCCCAATGCCATCAATGGATCATAACTGCTACCGAATACTACACAAAATGGGTGGAATCCATACCACTCATCTCCACGAAATCCGAGAGGATATGTGAGTTTATTAACTATCACATCATTTGTCGTTTTGGTGTTCCTCATCGCCTCATCGCTAACAATGGAAAACAATTCAAAAACAAAACATTGCAAAAACTTTGCGACACCTTCGGCATTCAACTTAGTTTCTCATCACCTTATTACCCACAAACCAATGGCCAATCCAAATCCACTAATAAAACCCTCAACAAAATTCTCATGAAATTGGTTGATGATACTAGAAAGGATTGGCATACGCACATTCCTTTTGCCCTATGGGCATACCACACTAGTATTCACACTTCCATTGTGGCCACACCCTTTTCACTGGTCTACGGTATAGAGGTTGTTCTACCTCTCAAAGTCCAGATCCCCTCACTCCGCATTTCTCTCCATGACATGCTTACTGATGATGACTTTCGTCAGGACCGCTTAGCACAACTAGAGTTATTAGAGGAACGTCGTCTTAACGCTCTGGACCACCTTCAAGTTTACCAACAATGTATCAAACATACTTATGACAAACGTGTTCATGAATGAACCTTCCAAGTCGGTGACCTTGTCTTGAAAGAAAATCAACACGTAACCAAAGCAGAAAAAAGTAAATGGGGAAACTTCACACCTAATTGGCTTGGACCATACATCGTAACTCATACCTATGGATCGGGTGCCTATCATTTATCCTCACTTGATGGTAAACCCGAACCTGAGCCCCTTAATGCATTGTATCTTTGACCATTCTATTGTTGACTCGTCATCCTATCTCACCCTTTGTCTCTTTACAGGCTCGTCCCTTGAGCGCTATCCACTCCATATACCTCCCTAATGATTAAACAAGAATCATGTGAGTTCCCGTAACTTGTTATCTCCTCTTGAATATGTGTACCATGGCACTGCACATAACATACTTCTCATGGATACTTTTCATCTACCTTTAGATGAGATCCCATGATCGTTCCACCTTTCCTTTTAAACAAGAGTCCTATCATCCACCTTGGTATTGTCCATGATTTCAAAAACCTCACATGGGACCAAACTCCTTGAGTCAAACTTCTAATAAAAAGATGACTCCCTCAAAAGGACATCTTCCTCTCGACAAAATTGCTACTATAAATAGATTGCTCCCTTGAAGGACAACTATGTGAAGCTAAAAAAAAACAAAAAACCAGAGAAACTGAAGCTTCCCGCATCGACCAGCTTCACGAAGACCTCAAGGAGTACCATATTATTTATCCCATATAGACTTCCCGCATCGATCAATCTATCACAAAAAAAAAACTTTTAGTCATGGACTTACCTATTGTGACCTCGGACCTCTTGCCCAAAATCCCTGTCACTCAAAACATATATAATTAATTACCTTTCATCCACCTTACCATTTTGATCCAGAGGATCCTCATAGAGAAACACCAATCTAAGATCTTCTCAGAATAAGTTACAGTCATTTTTAAAGCGTGGAGAAAAATTATACGATTCCGACAACATCTTGTTTGCAGGAAACGGAGCTCGTTTGCAAAAGTTATAGGTCGCTGAAAATTTAGGACAGCTGGCAAAATTTGGAGTTTTTTGCAGTTTGGACGTGTGCACGCTCGCCAAGTGTTTCGATTATATTGTGACACGTGGGCGAATTGTGTGACGTACTAAAAAAATGGGTTTTGGAACACCGGTCTTGGACACTCGTTCTCGGACAAATGGACCCCGCTATTTACTGGCTGGGGGCCCTCAGCCAGGTTTGACACACTCGATTATGGAGGGGTGCCTTGGCCTCCTTCTCATTTAATCATTAAACCAACTTGTGTATATAAACTCCTATAATTGCCTTTGCGCCATGCATGTGGGACATTTAGGCATGCATTATTTAAATTATGCAAATTTCCCACGCATAATTGTTATTAACTACCATTTCCACGCATTTTTTTATTAATTTCCACGCATTGCATATTCATTATACCACTATCCATGCATTCTCCTTATCCAACTAACCACACATTATCCTTGGCTGAGTTTTAGCACCTAAAAATAACAACCATTCGCTATCCCAAGAAATACGCCCTCTACATAAGCATATAGGTGGCTCTTAAGCCAATTCAAACCGCCCTCCATGCATTAATAAATGCTTACCTTTTTTAACGCCCCCACAATGTGGGATAAAACACTTAAAATGCACCTAAGGAGAAGGAGGATAAGTGGAGGGGATTGGAACAGCTGACCTCCCAAGCAAAAGTATAGGCGCCTAACCATTGTGCCAGCTATTTGGAAACAATATAAAAGGAGGTATATTATATTTGTATAGCATTCGGGACTGTGTGAAATTATTGTAATGCTCATAACTTGAGCTAGGAGTGGAATTTGGAGGAGATGTAAAAAGCAACCCCTATTATTTTTTACAGAGGAAGACTGTGAGAAGGTCAGAATTTTGTAGAATTATTTGTAAAGGATTATTTTCAAGATTTTAATAGATCGGTCCCATTCAACCAGACCCGGAGACGTAGGCCTCAAGCGCCGAACTCCGTTATCAATTCTTGCGTCAAATTGCTGGTGAATCCTCTTCATTTCTTTCAATAGTTGCACAGTACTTGCAGTTTTTATTCTTTTATTAAAAATACAAAAGGATATAATGCTCAAATTTTATATTGAAAATCAATACAAAGCAAGAAAAATGTGTGTGCACAATAAAAAGATGACTCCCTCAAAAGGACATCTTCCTCTCGACAAAATTGCTACTATAAATAGATTTCTCCCTTGAAGGACAACTATGTGAAGCTAAACAAAAAAACAAAAAACGAGAGAAACTAAAGCTTCCCGCATCGATCAGCTTCATGAAGACCTCAAGGAGTACCATATTATTTATCCCATATAGACTTCCCGCATCGATCAATCTATCACAAAAAAAAACTTTTAGTCATGGACTTGCCTATTGTGACCTCAAACCTCTTTCCCAAAAGACCTTTCACTCAAAACATATACAATTAATTACCTTTCATCCACCTTACCATTTCCAATCTCATTTCCTCAATTGCCTCATGGGACATCTTGGAATCTCAACATTTGGTGATACTGTGATTACCTTCATCGTAGAATAGTTAATCATGCAATGCCTTTTGGGTCTTGTGTTTATCACCCCTTTCGCCATAATCGCCTTCACCTGCATCATTTTACCTATAATCTATCCAAACCTATTTAACTTAAACCCACAACATGCCCACAAACCTACCAACTCATTTTCATATTCTTCCCTAGCTCATGGGATAACTACATTGGCCTGAGGTCCCTTTTCACTGGGACTATGTAGGCAACACTCCGAGGGTATGGGGCCCTTGGAGGTTAGCTCGGCCATTCTCCATCCTAAACAATTCATCAACCATGCATAACTCACCATTTACCCCACATTTCACTAAGTTCCCATTTTCTAACAAAATTGGAAATTAAGCCACATACATAACAAGTTTCTTACCACAACATACATTTATTACACCTACCATCTCTCTATCATCACTATGCATAGATTATAGAACATTTCACATATGACCCATAGTATCATTCATTTCCAACATAATGAATCATAACTAAACCTAATTTCAACTAAACCCATGCCTATAACCTGACTCAACCATGCCTATAACATGACTCAACCATGCCTATAACCTGACTCAACCACACCTATAACTTGACTCGATCCATGCCTATAACCTGACTCAACCATGCTTATAACCTGACTCATCCATGCCTATAACCTGACTCGATCCATGCCTATAACATGACTCAATCCATGCCTAAACCAACCTAACTCCATTATGCCTAACTCACTAATTTCCATCCACATAAAAGTAACAAATCCATATCTCATCTAACACAAGCCATAAACCAATGTCTCATAAACACATCAACACATCACAAAATATCATGTATCTCATCATATAAATCAATAAATGTGTGTCTCAATATACATGTCCACCTGATCATGTCTATCATCTCAAAAATGTCGGCATGTAGGCCAATATACAAACAAAAAAATCCTCGACACGCAGGCCGGCATATCTATCAATAATAATCAATCATATACATAAAAAATTAGGTGGCCACATATCAAACATCTCGCTAGATGTCCTCCATCTCTATGTCACCTGCACCCTCAGCCCCCATGTGGCCCTACTGGCACATCACCTCGCTCTTGTCAACGTGCGCTGGTGGCCTCTCCCTGATTAGGCCTCAGAGCTCGCTACCTTCCTGTGCTCTCCACACTATGTGTGTGGGACCTCATCCTCTCACTAGACACCTGTTATGCCCTGTACTCTCTGTAAGAGAGGAAGTCTATCCCAAATACCACAAGATGGTCTTGATAATATCACACCTCACCTAGGGCATCCCATAACCTAGATATAGGCATGGTCTGTGGTGGTCCCATAGGTCTCGGCCCTTGTACCTACCCTACGCAAGCCTGGGAACTGGGACCAGCTCCCTGCGCCTGTGGTGGTGTACCTTGTCCCTGCGCCTGTGGTGGTGCCCCCTGACCCTGTGCCTATATTTGGGCCTATAAGGCCCCAATCTATGCCTGGTTTGTGGCCAACTGGCCCTATAAACCTACCACATAAGCCACTAAGGTTGCCACTTGACCATCTCTGTCTCCATCTCCTCCATCTCCTCCACCCTCTCCCTCTGCCATAGCCTCGTCTCATCTGGATGGGCTAGGTACATCTTGTCATAGCTCAAATTGGCTCTATGAAATATCAGCTCCATCGCCCCCTCACCAAACACTGTACCAGTCAACTCCTCTGAGGCCTCAGAGGAGATAGAGTACACCTAGGCCCTCAATATGGGTAACCTCATAATCCGAAACACATCCTCTAGGGTGATAGTCATCTATCTCATCAGAAGGTGGAACTTGTTAGTCGTGGAGTCCCATCTATCGATGAGTGTGACCATCAAACTAGGATACCGAAAATCATGTTGGTAGCGTCGAATACCACTCAAGCCCACTGCTTCCATGTGCTTCAGCTCCAAAGGGGTTGCTAAGCTGCACAATGTCACCAGTAGCGGCGGAACCCTGTCTCGCATATATAATTATGATCTCACCTACATCCAATCCAAGCATAACATTAATCTACATTTACCATGACCATATTCACCAATTATCATTACCCTCCACCCTATTTTTACCCTACCCATCTCAACCACCTACCCTACATCATTTTTTCCCCTTGTGCCCAAAACCTGACTGGTGCCGGTTCATCCTAACCAACTCCCGTCACCCTTTAACTGGCATCAGTCACCTATTGGTGACTGATACCGATTCCTCTTTACCAACCACAGTTACAAATAACTGGAATCAGTCACCTGTTTAGTGACCGATCACAGTTCTTGCCAACCGACGCTGGCTAAGCTTGATCGACGCCAGTCACTGTCGTGGAAAAATCCGTGACTTCCCAAACCCCCATTTTTTCTAAAACCCTCCCACCTGTCCCTTTTACCCCACCTATACTGACCTACACTACCCCAAAACCCCTACCCACCCCACCTATCCAATTTACTACCCCCCCTCTTTTTTTCCCTTTATTCCCCTTCATACCCGATTTAACTTTTTCCCACCAATAAAATACAAACAACCCACCAAACCCTACAAATAACAACTATTACAACCTCTACTCTATCTAATTCACCCTATAGAGTTAGGCGCTTACCTCGTCGCACTGCTGCCGTCTCGGTGGCACATCTGGATGTTGTGCTGGTGCTCTGCCCTATCCCTCTCCAACCTCTACCATCCCTTAATATCTACCCACAACCTCCGACCAATCAACTCTCTCACCCTTCTCTCATGGACCCACTACTCACCAACCCAACCACCATCAAATCACATTGCCAGCTCACTGTCCCATTTCCTCCAGACACTTTTCTCACTTTTCTCTCTTTTTTTGTCATTTCTTCACTTCGCAAATAACAAATGAATAACAAAAACATGCGGATTTTTTTTTATACAAAACCTGACCTAACTGATGCCAGTTCCAATAGACCGGCATTGGTCTCGTGCCCTACCTCACCATCGTCATTTTTCCTCTACCGACATCATTTATCCATGACCGCTATTGATCAGCCTCACCTACACATTGCCCCTACTTTTCCATTTTACCCCACCCTCTACCTTGCTGTTTACCCCATCCACCCTTTACCCAACCCCTTACCTTACCTTTCCTGACCTCATCATTTACTACCTCCATTTTTTCTCCTTTGGGGACTCATTATTTTACCCCTACCTCAGCCTTACCCGTGCCGCGACCTAGATATTTGGACCTGGACCATCGCTAGTGACCTTTGACCTTATGTGTTCGTTATACCTTGCGGCACTGTTACCTGTGTTGATTGACCTAATGACCTTACCTAGCCTATTGCCGTGACTGTTTATCCTGACCCTACCTTTGGTGTACCAAAACATACCTAAACATTCTTACACCTAACCTACGTTGTGTTTCCTGACCATATCCTATACCTTGGATACCATATTCACTTCAACCTTGTTTGGATAGAACTATTGACCTTAGACGATGTAGAGTTTGCCTACTCTTCAGTCTGGTAGCATGTTGCAGTTTATACATGTGTGTTCATTTGACTGTTACTACCTGTGACCCTGATCCATTACCTAGATTTCCCAAGTAGAACTTTCACCCCTTTTCCCTTGTACCCACTTGCCTTTTCCTCACATTTACCTTTTATCAAACCACTCACCGCTTCAGCCTGCTCCCTTGTCAGTTCTTGGTTTGAGGGGGATAACCTTCACCCACACATGGGGCAACCACATCTTATTTTTGTTAGCGTCGTTTACCAATACAAGCTATGCAACAAAAAGGGGCAAAATGTAGACACTAAAATTAGGTCACACTACCCTTTTGTCCCTCGACATATAAGCACTCTTTATTACATTTACCTAGCCATGACCCCCTTCACCCCACTAATATTAATTTAATTAATTTAATTAAATTAATGCATTATCCTCACTATATTTATTATTTAAATATCTTATTTAAATAATATCTACACATACAGTTCACTTAGACACCTCACCAAGCCAACTCAACCTAAGACCTATTCTTAGCAAGTTCCCATAACTAACTAAGACTTACCCAAACCCTAACAATCAATTCCTACATTCTGTCTAACCACATTCCCGCATGCTCACAAGAGGATCCGAGTCTAATCCGCGGGATAATGACACAAGATCCAAGGAAATTAGGAGGATCTCCCTAGTTTAGTAAACCTAGGAAATCCGGCCTTGACCGACGTCGGTTACCCCTAACCGTCACCGGTTAAGCCGGACCACCATCGGTTACCCCTTTTAATCCAAAACAACCTTATTCTCAAGGTTGGAACTTGGAAGCAAAAAAAAGGTTGACGAGCAAGAACGCATATCAGAGAGATCATGCATCTTCAGAGAGCCAATTCCAACGAAAACTCACATCCAAGGAAGGAGATTGAACATCTTCTCCTGCACATCCATCCCAACCACGATCTGATTTATCCAAGTAAAGAGGAGTGTACATGCATCCCATGTAGAAGCTTTTCTTCAGTTGGTGATGACTTACAACCTTCAAAATCATTATCAGCACCTCCATCCCTCATACATAGACATTCAGGAATGAAATCCAAGTAAGTACAACATCATACTTTGTTGGTTATTTCATTTATTCATCATTTTATCATCCATTATTTATCTTACTCCCTATTGACCTTCTCCATATTTTCACCCCCGTATACCCATTGAAACCTCACAAAATCCTACTCCAGTCACCCAATACCTCATCCCGACCAACCAAAGTCTTTTGTGTAATCACAAAAGAGACCCCAACCTATTCTGTGACATTTCTAAATCTGACAGTAACCGGCATCGGTTACACCTAACCACCATCGGTCACCCCTGACTGACACCTGTCTTTGTGTTTTCCCGCACAACTCTTAATAGAGACCTACCCACCTAATTTTATCTCACCCTCTTTCACCTGTGATCTACCCGAGACCTCTGCCAAACCTGTAAAACCCAGAACCAATCATTTGACCTTTGGATTTTATTCTAGCTTAGCCTGTTAGATTAGATTTTTAAGTGAGATACCTATATCATTTTAAAATAACAATAGGATTTATTTTTTTTACAACATTGAATTGTTTAAAATAGTGGACTAACAGCCATCTAGGAAGTATCACACTTCCCGGATCTAACACATGCTAGCAGTCCACTTCCCATATTGTTTAATTCCTTCTGGTGGTCTTGTTTTCATTACAGGTAGTTCCTCCTAGCCAAAAGGAAGCTCTCACAATCAGCTGTGGATTCGGAAGTCATATGCGCACAACAACCCATCAACCAACATTTGAACAAGTATTCCTCCTACACCCGTTACCCTATTTGTTTCGTCAACGCTTCTAAGAAATGATCTAAGAAAAAGGTGAAACAAAGACCTCATAGACAAATAACTTTTGAAGAATAATATTGAAATACTACCATCTACTAAATATTATTTAAGCATCTCTTTGTAGAAATTATCATAGAGAAAAACATTTTTTTACGGCCAATGGTTTGAACTATGTGGCATATAATGTCAATGTAAGGGATATCCCTACACTTGTAGAGAATCTAGATGGAGTAGAGTGTACATGGAGAACTAAACATACTAAATAACCAAACATATTCTTGAACATTGAATTCTTCTACCAAAATGGTGAAAATTGTATTAAAAAAATTTAGAGAATAGTACAATGGTGTATAATCTCCAGTAGCACTAGGAATGGGTATTTTAGTGATTAGAAAGGAGATAAACTCCCATAACTGATTCATCTAACCTATAGAGAGATCAATTTTAATTTTAAAGTATTTTTAGTGTAAGAATTAATAAGAGGGTATTTTTGAAAAGTATATGATTTTATGTAAATTTGGAAAATATCACTAAGAATAGATAATAAATCATAGGTCTTGATGGTGATATAATCATGATCCAAAATAATGGATTGTAATTTGAGAAACACCTTAAACAGTAAAACTATTGTAATCATACTATTTTCATATTACAAGTACCATCAAGTCTCATTCAAAGTATTATAAAGTTACATTTTTATCTTAATGGATAATTATATTGATAATTGAATAATACTTTATGGCTACAGTAAAAAAATTTAAAGAAAGAGTCATGGCATGCTATCCATGTTAGTAAAAATTTATGGATCAACTCAAGACAAAGTTTCCTAAGTAAAACTGAAAGTATTAAATTATGCATATCTGACATAAGAAAAATAGTCAATCACAAGTAGGAGTATCATGAGAGGGAGGTGGAAGATCATCCATATGAGGTAGAGGCCTTGAACCACTAGGTTCATAAATAAAATAATCTAGGTTAAGCCATCCAACTAAGGTCTATGAATTATTGTACATAATAATGATCACAATCATTCCCTATCTAGGTGGTAGAGAACCGAACAAATTAGTTTCGTATTATACTAGAGATGGCCAATGGGATAGACCAACACCATATTTATTATTGTGTGTCACTAGAGTGTAGATGATTTGTAAAATGTGGTGATAATACGAGAATCAATCATAAAAAAGGGACGTGCACTAGATTTTTGACTAACTTAATCTTCACTAGGATTCAGGTGGTGGAGAGTCTAATTATTGAGGATCCAAAAAAATTAATCTCATGGTGCAAGAAATTCTCCCCCAGTTGTGAAGAAAATATTACAAAAGTTAAAACTCAATAGACACATATTCTTAACCTCCAGTTGAACATATAATAAAACAACGTAGATTATAATTATTTTAGCATAAATAGTAAACAAATAAGAAATATTTTTTCACTTAAAACATGATATCCATAATACTAAAGATATGATATGTATGAGGTAGTGGTAGGTAGCTTACTATGTAATACAAACATGATATTCAAAGAGATGTGTGAAGATTATTGTATGTGTTGGACCTCAAATTGATATATAGTGTAGAGTGGATTCATTCCATTAAGGACTAATATATGGTATTTTTTTAACTCAACAGTTTGATTATTATTTTAAATATATTACATAGTTACGCCGAAGGTGTTACCCCTATGGGAAAGGCCATTTCGGACGTCGTTTTCACTTTAATAGTTGTTTTTTCACTTATATCCATGGTACGTGTCATACTCAATAAATATATCCCCTACCGTCAAGATTAATATCGAGTATCTCTCTTCGGCGATAAGAAAAAAGGTTACGGTGGAAGCAATCCTGTTATGAACATGTTGCTCCATTACCCATTCGAAATTCTTAGAAATTGTCGGAAAGTACTAAATTAAGCTATTAACTATGAGTTTATGGGAGTGGGTAATGGGTTGTATTCCAACTGTGTTGGGTCGTTTGATATATTAGATAAGTGGATGAGAGGAATGTAGTGTAGGCTACAGGGCCATAACATAATTGCATATTGTGACATCCACCCAATTTCAACCCTTAATTTATTTGTAAAGATTCATATATTATAACAATTTGTTTGTTAATATATTATTTCATTATGTGCATTAATTGACTTGGTTTGGATAAATTTGGGACTCTTGGAGATGAAATTAATCATGTGGTATTTGATTCTTTCCAGATAGAGTTATTATCTGGAGGGCATCATCAAAATTTGGTAAACATAATTAGATATTATGACGAGAAAAATTCCAATCAAAATCTATTTCACGTGACATTGTAGCATCAAAGTGATTCTATAACTAAAAGTGTATTATTTTATTCCTTTGAAAAACATATTTAGATAGGTCATACATAATTACAAGTGCACTTCTTTTAATTTGAGAGTTTATTTTCTAGGAGGTATTTAGATTTTCAGTAAGAACATATTATTTGAACTTTTATTTTCATATGTTGACATTTTTTCTATACTTATCTAGGTCTAATGAATTATGATGTCAAACTCTCTCCAGGTCATTGACATTATGAGGAAAAAATTATGTCGATCTTGAGCATTTATAAAGGGTACAAATGTATGACTACAATATACACAGACAATGATGTGGAATCTAGCAAAAGGACAAAGAGAAATGCTAATGTAAAATTTATGAATGATGTGGCCTACATAATCTATGCTCTAAGATCAATTTTGTTAAATGGTCACTATTGTCATGCATACAAAGCATATAGTTTTCTATCTCAAATTATTATGCACTAAATGATGAAGATTATTGCTTGTATATGTTATCACAACTTATAATTAGCCTAACTTTCCATAGAGAATATTCTCAGCATCTTCCTTTAGAGTTTATATTTATGTTCATCTCATTATTAAATTTGGTCTACATCTCTATTTTCTTGAGTTTCTTGAGGTCAACTGATTACCACATACATTTAGTTTTGTTAACTTCTTCTTTCACTTTGACCTACATGATTTGTTTTCAACAGGTGGTACTTCATAGGTCTATGACTTCGCAATCATGTCGACTCCTACAAAATGATCCTGACGAAGAGAGAACTATGTAAAAAATAAAGTTCACATAACTGCTGAGAAATAATGTTGTAAATTAGAGCATAGAACAATGGGAATCTCTAATATGCATCTACTTACATCAGCCAATAGCCTACCATTCCCTTAGATTCCAATCTTGCCATCAAATAAAACTACTGAAGGATTGCCAACCAACATTCCGCAAGTAACTTCCATGGAAACAATTTTGTATGACCATACCAATTTCTTCCGTACGAACTCATCTTTTCTAACTACTACCACATTTCCCTATTTATTTGGGATGCCACATGAAATTTTCTCAAGTACCAACCTTTCTTCGGTTCCTTACACATGTTCAACTAGTTTCTCCTCTCCGTTTGACTACTTGCAACCTTGCAATCCACAATCGACTAAAATAGAACACCCCACCCCTTCCCATACATAGATATTTCCCATATTCACTCCCTTGTCATAGACTATTGAAGCCCAACGCCGGTTTCGCAAAAGAATAAATTTTTTGGGGAACATCAAAACTTGCTTAATCTATTTGGAAAATTACCCTGGAATTAAAACAATTTCCTTTGAAGGCTTTCCCTCTTATAATAGATGCAAATCTGAAAAACACGGCCACTTCTTCTCTTCATGGAACAACATGGACCTTGAAAATTAGCCTATTGTTCATGCGTATTTAACCTAAATCTAGGATATGTTTATCGCACAAGTTAATCCATTCCTGCAAGTCACCCAAGTACATGGTAGACAATACAAATACTTAGGACACACCATAAGTTTCCTGCAAAACATTAATTCAATAGAAAAGTACCTACCCCACTGCTTTGGAGATTTGGACATAGTTTTCATACAAAGGGAAGGAGCTAATTTTAAAAAGTGCGATTTCTACGTTAGTAGATCTTGTGTTTTGGAAGCCTTACAATATAAAATCCAACATGATCCCTATTACAAAGATGTCTTAATCAACAATGATTCCCTTTCCTCTTTACCATCCGGGTCGTAAAATGTTTCCTCCTCTCTTACCACAGCCACAATGGAACTTCCCTAAATGCAAAGTGCCTCTGCAACTCATACTATTGATGTTCCTAGTGACTTTGATGAAACGTATGAACACTCATTGTCTTCCATGCCAATACCTCATAATACAAGAATAAAAGAAGAGGAAATCGAACAATTCTTGCTCAACCACGATGGTAACACTCCATTTACCATGCCATGGCCAGAGCTTGGGCTCTTGCTACTAAATGAATACAATACGGAGGGCTTTTTCTCAATGGATTTCCCAACTTTGTTTCTGGAAGGAAAATCAATATGGAAAAAACCTTGCATAAAATAATTTTTAATGCATGAATACGATCTTCATTTGATGCACTACCATTAACCGTGACATGTTTTACACACTACCATAGACACATGACATTCTATAGATGTTAGTTCTGACTCTAAGGTTGAATGCAATATTCAACATGAACCATTGTAATAATGGCAGGTTTTCACACAGCTTTGTCTAGGAAACAACACGGGACTTGACAATATTGAAATGTTGGGGAAACGAGATTTTTACATACACTATAATTGGAACATACATGATGTTTGACATGATTTGTATATAACTGGTTCCTCATTCATTAAGAGACAAAAGCAAGACACAATTAACACAAACATGCAATCCACATCACCATCTTCCACACTTCTTTTGTCTTTAGAATAACAACACAACTATCTCTTGATACCATAATACACCATTCAGAAAAAAAACTCCTCTTACCTCCACTAAGATTGATAATTCAAGGAATGGCTAGCACAGGAAAATTATTTCTTATAAATAAAATCTAGAATTCATTCATAGTAACATCAAACACATCTCTCTCACCTCTACTTGATGAAAAATATATGATATATTCTTATTGATGAAATGAGTTTCATCAGCCCAAAGTTGCTAAGAAAAATTGACAGTAGGCTACGTGAAACTTTCCCACACTCAAAAACATCTGAATTTAGGATAGATCAATCATCCTCCTTAGAGACCTGAGCCAATTACCACTTGTTTTGGAAAATCCTCTTTATTTAAGTAATTCCTATGGAGTAAACATTTGGAAAGGATTCCATTCTTCCATTACATTGCAATCAATACTTTGGCAATAAGGAACAACCAATGCACAAGTTTCATTCTGGAATTTACTACTCCACATGTGAGATTCAACTCCTCTTATTGAGGACTAGCAACTATGAATGTCTCATACATACACACACCTAACTCAGCAAGAGCTCAACAATTTTAAGGATGCACCATATTTTTTTGCAAAAAACGAGCCCATGGACTCCCAAAACCTTCAAATGTTGAAGGAATTAAAATTTTTGATCACCTAATCCATTGCTGAAAGTAACAGGAAGGCCTCAATAGGAGATCCTGATGATGATTAATTAGAACACAAAGTTCTATTGTGAAAACAACAAAAAATTGTGCTTAATGAAAATTTATGGGTTAATGCAGGCCTCATGAATGGTGCTACATGAACAATCACCTACATTGTCTACGATGCATCAATGTCACTACCATAATTACCTTTATTTGTTGTATTCAAATTTGATAGATACAATATCCCATTTTGGGATACCTCAAACCATTAGTAAGGTTCCTAATACCCAAGACATGGATTACATTAGGCTCCTCGATATTCAAAGGGAATACAATTGACATAAAATGATATATATGACAATTATTCTCATACCACTTAAATACCATTCTTAATAGAAAAAATAGTAATAAAAACAATATGGGAATATTTGGAGTACTCATTACCTCATCATATATAGTTGGGGAAAAAATACTCATGCATTTACAATACATTTTTTAACTTTTACAACAACAACTTTAATAGTCTATCTAGGATTCATATTTATAAGAGTATACAACCATCTTTAATAGTCTATCAACATCTTTAAGTGCAATATTTAGAAACTACCATCGGCTAAATATTGTTTAAGCTTTCTTTCATAGAAACTATCATAGAACAAAATATTGATTTGATGTCCCATCATTTAAACTATGGTGCATATGATGTTAATATAAGGGACAATCCCACATTTATAGAAAGGCTAGATGGAGTATAATGTACATTGAGATATAAACATAATAAATAACTAGACACATTCAAACATGGAATTTTTATATCGAAATGGTGCAAATTGTATTTCATAAATAACATAAAGAATATTATAATGGTGTATAATATCCACCAAAACTATGAATGGGGATTTTAGTGATTAGAAAAGAATAAGAATCCTTTTATTGATTCATCTAGGCTATAGAAAGATACATTTTAATTGTTGATCTATTTTTAGTCTAAGAATTGATTCGATGGTATTTATAGAAAGTAAATGGTTTTATGTAAAATCAGAAATTTTCATCGAGAATAAATGATGAAACTTATTTTTTTAAGGCGATATTATCATAAATCCAAATAAATCATAGTAATTTGAGCAACTCATTAAATTATCAAGTAATTTTCTTATATATATAATGTCACATTTGCATCAAAATATATCATTGTATTAAGTAATAATAAATAGTATATTGCTAAAATAAGGAATGTTGTAAAAACACGTCATGGCATGATATCTGTGTTATGAAAAAAAAAAATACAAAAACAAGATGAAGTTCCCCGATGCAAACTAAAAGACTTAAAGTATATATATGTGAGATAAGAAAAAGAGTAAAGCAGAATTAGTAACAACATTAGGGGAGGTGTATGATAATCCATGTAAGGTAGAGGCCTTAAACCAATAGATTCATGTGAAAGCTCTCAGTGCCTACATTCAACCTTTCTTGCAGCCCAATTCAATACCTCCACTCCCTATGGAATAAATTCCTCTAATCGGCAGCTTTGATCATGAGGTGATCAAGAAGGAAAATAGGTTACGATCCAAGGGAAAGATAACGAGAGATGGATTGAGAAGATCATCGAGAAAGGAATGAAATTGTTCCCAAAAGTCCTCTCTCTGCTCAATTATATTCTTTTCACTTTTTCACAAGTAACAAAAGCAAGGGAGGAGATTCATGTAAATGATAAGATCCACTTAGATGAGGTGTTTCCACTTGTATCCAGGTTGAGCTCCCTCGACTCTCACACCCTTGTGAGTAAAAATGTGTTCGCATTAGCTACTCAAAAGTTGTCTCGGGTTTCGGTCCGCATCATGGATGCTAGATATGGTATGATTGAAGAGATCATCTCCAAACTTGACTATAGTGGACAAAACGCTTTTAATATTTTTAACGATGTCTACAGCTATGTAGAGAAACTTGGATTCCAACTAATCACCAAAAATTCATCATCAAAAGAACTCATTGTTTCCTTCCAGGAGATGATCAAGATAGAGGTAAACGATCCTCTTTCCTTCAAAGAGGATACCTTAGATTCCCTTGGCAACATCACAAGATCTATTTATGACATTGCGAGATATCATTAATTATGCTCTAGTCAGTACAAAGCTATCAATGATGTTCTAAACACATGGAGAAGAGTGTTGAGTTGCATTTGCATTCCAAAAGCGGATAAGGTGGCGCCTATGGAAACTTGGTTCGGTAGATAATTTAGAGGATAAGAACCAATTCCAAGAACTCTCCCTCAGGGATCATGATCAGAAAAGGTTCCATAAGAAAAGATTCTCTTCTTCAGATCAATCAACTCCTTCTCCTCCTTCCTTCTCTCTCATGTTCTAATTCTCCGTCGAGAAGAGCATTTTCACTTTTTGTCTTACTCATTTAAATGTGACCTATAACATAATGAGTTCCCTATAGTAAACAAAAAGGGAATCACTTTTATTTCATAACAAGACGAAATGTCACAAGTTGTAAGTGTAAGTGAAAATTCATGTGGGGGGTAGTTGAAGGGACAATTTGTAATACTATAAGTTGGAATGGCTTCTCCATTATAACACGTTGGAAAATTTTTATTGAATGTATTTTGTTGAGATTACCACTTCTACATAAGGCAATAAAGTTGCAATTATTCTATTTTTTGTCAATGTTGCTCTATTCTCTCTACTTTCCAATTTTGAGAGCATTATTAGTTTTTACAACCAAGATGGAAATTTATTTCCTTGAATGATATATTTTTAGAACTTTTTGTCTCTTGCTAAGGACTTACATTATTGTGTTCTTCTAATTGAATGTGGACTTACTCTGGTTATTGTATGTGAATTCTGCTAGTGCCTACTCACAACATTAACCCCCTCTCTCCTTATTTTCCCAACTCCCCTTTACCTCTTTTCGCTACAAATTTCTCCCTTGTATCTTGTACAAGAATTTGCCACAGGTTAGGTGGAGTGTTCTTGTTTAATCCCTGGCCTATTGGCCACCCCACAACTTTTAGATAATTTAAGTAATTTGCGTTCAATAATAGGAGCCTCCCTATACACAAGGAGGGGATTAGCCCCACACTATTGGTGAAAACTCAATAATGTGTAACACGACAAATTATTTCGCCAACATATTGAAAAATGTGGATAGAGTTCGAAGATGATTTCAAATAAGACAAAGTTAAGACATAAATCTTTATTGATAGAACAAAAATATTTTACTAATAAAAATATAGAAAACATGTAAATGACCATTAATTTTTTAGATAAGATTGAAAAAAGATGATTAAATGTAAACTATTGTCAAAGTATTCAATAATGTTATGCTAAAGAGTTGACAACACATTTTTATTTATTTATTTACTTGTTTATTTATTTATTTTGAGGGGGATGAATAGCAGTTGTATTATTAAAATTAACAAAGTACGACTCTTCACCATAAAAATAAGTAATTTTTTTTTGTTCATTAGAGGAATCATTACATATTACAATTTGACACGGTCTTTACCAGCCTCGATAAACTGTAACTTGGCGTGAGGAAAATATTTATTAATAGAATTTTTTTTTTATTTTACTACTAAAACTATAGAAACCATGTAAATGACCATTTATTTTCTTTTTTATAAGAAAGATAAGTCACTAAGTACAATAGATAAGATTGAAAAAAGATGATTAAATGTAAACTATTGTCAAAGTATTCAATAATGTTATGCTAAAGAGTTGACAACACATTTTTATTTATTTATTTACTTGTTTATTTTGAGGGGGTGAAATAGCAGTTGTATTATTAAAATTAACCTTAAAGTACTACTCTTCACCATAAAAATAAATGATTTTGTTTGTTCATTAGAGGAATCATTACATATTACAATTTGACACGGTCTTTACCAGGAAAACTTTACCCTGGTGTGAGGAAGGGACCACCAGGAACTCAAGTTTCATACCGTCTCCATACAACCGAGACACACTCACAGACGTTGGTCAGACTACTCCAGCAGTACCACTATACAGCGCTCACACACACAGGGATGACAATCAGACTAATCATCTTGCGAGTGGGCATGCCAATGAGGGTTGAACCTTGGACCTCCTCTTAGTAAATACCCAGCCTTTACTAATCAGCCAAGACCCCATTGACAAAAAAATAAATGATGGTATGCCAAGATGCTCAGAGGCATGACTCACGTATTGAAACGAACCAGGAGACAACACGATAGACAAAATCACACCATAAACAAAAGAATTGTCTGAAATCAAGGTATAAAAGGTACACGTTGCAATTTGTTTTCCAAATCAATCCCTTCATATTGATATTGAACAATTTGTAATCAATTATTTTTGTCGAGGCTTCCATCAATATTAAACAATGACTAATCTTGCTTGAACATTGGCGTATAAAATGAATAAGTCAGTGTGATGCGAAAACCGTCATTTTCATTTTTAATTTCTTCTCTCCTACGGCAAGGAAATTTCATATGAGGAAATGGTCAGTATTAATACCAAAAAAAAAAAAAGATATCTTCCACTCCTTTTCCTTAGTCTGCCAAGAATTTTGCCGTATTAGAAAACAAGACAATGTAATCTTTCACGAACTTTGGCGTGTAAGAATAAAAACAGAGAAATAAGTGAGTATGTTCCAGAAATGGCATTTTCATTTACAAGATCATTTCTGCCACTAAAGAAGATCTACACCTAGCAAATCATAACTTCGCCGTATAAGAAAAAAAAACAATGTAATCTTCCACATTGCAAATTGACGGGGCATTAATTTCTTCCGCTAGTTTTCCTTTCTTTCTCTCGGTGATTTATTATTACAATAGGTTTTAAAAATTGTCATTCTTTTATTGTTTAGGAAATTTGGTATATATAAAATTAAGTTCCTAAATAATGATAATTATCTTCTTATAGAGCAAATAAATTTGATTTTAGGTGTCTTTGTAATAATAATATAGTCCACTATCATGGTGGTTGACCCCTAAATATATTAATTGTTGTATGAAATCCTCGATCTTAGTTCAACACCAACCCATTGGAAGTAAGGTTCGATAGCCTCGTAGGACTTACACAAGGTTATGGTAAAAAATGAGCGTTCAATTTTTACATGCATAGAAGGAATGTATGAAGTTTAATGTTTTTCAATTACTTATACCACAAGGTTCCTTGTTAAAAATGTAATTCCTTAGGAAAATTATGCGTACACTACTCATTTCAATTGATTTAACCATTCATTTGGCACAAAGAGTGAAGCATTGTCTATAAATATCGACAATACCCACACCAAAGAAACCCAACAAAATCCCTTATTTGTTTGGGTTAGCTGAATAAAACTAATGATGAAGCCTGGCCAAGTCAACATAAGACGCCTCAGAAGAACAATAACAAAAAGAATAGTACACATGAGTATTGAGAATAATCTTGGTACAATCCTTGAATTTACCTACCAAACAAAAAGGTCTACACCAAAAATGCAATCTTCTTCTAAAATCTATTAGGAACATATTGGAGTAACTCTAAAGGAGTGTTATCAAAAGAAGATGATTTCTTATAAAAATTGTATTTTTTTGTAAAATAATGCCATGCTTCACATTCTTCAATATAACGTCACATTTGGAAGAGCCCTATCTTTATTCTTCAGATGCTAAATCATATTGCAATCATTGTATAGAAGATAGAAAGAGACAATAAATTTATCAACCATCCATCTCCATAATGTCATTCTTTTCGGTCCATCATCAGATGTATAGATATTTATAATACCATAAAAAGTACCCATTAATGTTTTAAAATACCAATAATGTGTGATGGGACATATCCTCCGCCGAGTCAGTTGTTAAGAGTGTATATCTCAAGGATATGAAAGTAATAACACCAACATAGTCATCATGTAATGTATGGTAACAAGTGAAATATAAAAAAACTAATTTCATGGATTTCACAAGAAAGAAACATTCAAGCTTATCTTCTTACAGACAAAAAAATATGACTTTCCAATTTTGTTGGTCACAGAAATGACTAAGTATCAGTTATGCGTGAAAGATTGCACGTAGGAGGATGCGTACAGTGGAAAATCAGATGCATATGGGTTTGATGGACCGCACGGGAGCACGTGCACATGAAGGAAATTAAAATAGGGTAGTGTGTAGAGATACACACACAACAGAAGGATAGGTCAACGCGTAAGGTTGTGCTCATATAGGTATAATGTTGGGACTTAGCCATTTCTAGCGTTGGCTAAAAATAGAGGAAAATAAGATAACATGAACCGCATGCAAATGATATAAATAAGAAAGCACATGCAACCAAGGATAGAAACAACACATGAAAACAAGCTAAAAATAGGAATCAAATCAAGCTATTTATAGCTTGAGCAATAGTTAAGAAAGAGATGAAAAAGCATCAAGATATATTTAGCCGTATAAATATAGGTGACGCCTCATTGTAATTGCTAGTTAGTGTGGAGTTAGAGATGAGGGTGCTAGGTGTGATTTGTTGCTAGAGTCTATATTTGAGCACGCATGGTCAAGCACATGGATGTAATGATTTTGTAACGTAATTATTTTTCCTATGTTATGTAATGAATGGTGATTGTGATGGATGACAGTGTCAGGATAACTAAAGTGGACTATGTCTAAACATGGGTAGATTGGCATTCAAATCTTATTAGTCATTATCTATGAATGATTTCCTTGTTATATGTGTTGTTGAGATGTTATGCTATATCTCTTATTCTTCATGGTTATATGTTGTTATGTTTTTGATTATGAATATATATGCTAAAATATTGGTAAGAAAAGAAAGGAGCGACCTGGAATTTGTGCATGCTTCGAGTGAGTTTCTAGACTTGTCTATATGAAGTGTCAGCACACCTAGCTAAGTATTGGGTAATAAAAGACTACATTTTGGTTTCATTTTCAGGACCTCTTTTCAATCTTTGTACTAGGATGTTACATGCAAATTGAATTTTGATTGTCCTTGGAGAATATTGAGAACTGGATATATGATGGCCATGATGCATTTGTTTATAGATATAGCACTGGACCTAATTTTAATTCGAGAAACTGGGTGGAAGATAATCTCAATGAATTCTTGTATGAGACGTTCTTCAGTTGATAGAAATTCATTGTAGATTCCTTAAATATATTATTCATGGAATAAGAGGCTTTCTAAATCATTATTATCAAGTTGCTTGTTCCAAGGACTCACAAGGGTATCTTCATTGTTTTTGTTGGCAAGTCCCAATTGATCCCCTTATCTAGTTTCATGTTCCAATGATTGTTATTTGTTTGGTGTACACTAAGCTTGCTTGATATTTGACTGAAAGTGGGATATGTGTGGATGTTAAACGAGTGGGTGATTAGGTTAGATAAAAATTAGGATTTTTTTATATGATATGAATCTTAATAAGATTTCTATTTTCTATTAGACAGTAAAAATATAACCCTTAAGGATGGTTATATTTAAGTTTTATTTACTTTAGGGTATAGATGAACCTATTTGATGAGATTGGTTAGTTGATTGTTAGATAATTGATAAGTTGTTGACTAATGATTATACACTAGATTTTAGATTTAGAATTTTTAATTAAGCTTGATGTGATGTTGTGGATGATTGGATGTGGGTTATGTGAAGGATTGAATGAGATTATGTTGATTAGGATGCTATGATAGTTTTACAAGATTAGGTAAGTGTATTTAAATCAAGAATGAATGAGAATGGACAGTTGGTTGTGTGACATGATCAGAGATGATTTATGTATGGTGGTGATTTGGTATGTGATAAGGAAGAGAATATATTTGTGGGATGTTTAGTTAATTTAGGATAAGTATATTGGGATGATCGATTTGGATTGGTATGGATGTGGGTATATGAAAATTGATCAGGTTTATTTAGATGAATGTGTTTGATTATGATTTAGAATGTTTTTTTCATAAACATTAGTCACTCACAACACATAAAAAATAGTAGGAAATCCAAAAGCCATATGCTACTAGAAATGGGTGTGTAACATGACTAATAGCCCCAAAATATACCTCGTGTGAAGTGGTGATAGATTGTTCTCCCAACCCTCAGTCTATGGGGTACAAAGTGGATATCTTCAAGAGTGGCATACTCCCTACACTAATAACCATTTGGGGCTAATAAAAATTATGCTAAGCTATACACGGCTCAACAGGTGTTTCCCTTATATACCCTACAATATATGAGGCTTAAGTACATGTGGAAATTTGCTTTCTAGGTCCTAGGTGTTGGGATGTGGAAGACACACACTTCATGTTGCTCATAAAACATGTCAATGCTTAGCCAGTAATGACAATTGTTCTTGGATTTATATACCCCACTAAAACACATGGTGTGTCTTAATTTATTATGATCAATTCGACATCACAAGGCTTCTAGAGACTATGACAAGGTCTTGGGGATGAATTTCACATCATGTTCCCCCTAGAAAGAAAAATGAAGAGGAGAAGTGTAGGTATTTTTTAATCCCGAAAATCACCACATGGCACTAGCAGAGAGAATACAAAATATAGCTCCAAGTAGACACATACAAATCAACTATAAAATATTATACAAGATTAGAAAAGTTAAAGAAGAATTATACAATCAAATGTGTTTTTATGTAAGACCTTTGACCAAACAGACTTTGTAAAACTCACAATTAGTAGTTTAAAGTTGAGCTAGCTCTTTCACAAGTGAAGAGACCTATAAAATTGCAAAAATGATGCTACAAAGAGCTAATATGACATTTCTATATGTGAAAAAATGCAATTATGTAAAAATGACACAATTATATGTAAAACAACGTTATTAGATATAAAAGTGATGTTCATGAAAATGATGTGGTTAGTGTAAAAAACGATGTAGTTAACATTCAATAATTATGTTCATGGTTTTAAGCTAAAAATGATAAAGATACGAAAACAAAAAAATTTAATTGATGCTATTACCTAAATTATATGATGTTAAATAGTTGAGAGGTTTGTATTCTTTCCTCTTTTGTGAGGATCATATGGATTCCATATTTTAGGTTTGGCATGGTTCGCTTTTCTCCTTTTAGGAAGCCCTTAAGCTTGTGGGCATGATTCCTGAAGATGACATGTATGATGGAAAAATGACAAGTTTGCATGTTGTATTTTCATAATCCAAAAATTGGATCAATTTTAAGTGACCCTAATATAGAATCAACCTTTGTAGGAGACCCTTACTAAGGTATACATCCTCATAGATTCAAGCATAGGTGAAGATATTCTCTACAGATAATTCTTCATTGAGCTTTAAAAATCTTCCCAAAGTATTTCCAATAATCTAAATAACCAAGTGATGACAAAAATAAATAAGAAATTTAGGGAGGTGGACCTATATATTTTATTCCTTTTATATACTAATTTATCTAAGCTAAGGATTTATTTATATCTTTATGCATTTTTAAAATACAATAACGTACATAGCTTTTAGTTATCTATTTGATACCAAATAAATATTAATTAAAATTGTAAGAAGGGATTCCACTTCGATTATTGCCTAGGGTTCTCATAAATTTTAATTCGACTCTCAAGAATACAACATGCACCTCACTCTAATATCTCCGTAATATATGAACTTGGAAAAATCAAAGGTTGGACAAAAATATGAAATTCACTAAATCATGCAACATCTCCCATCTCCTCCATGCTTCCTTTAACAGAATGACATCGTGAAAAACCTATGTTTTCTACCTACCATGTCGTGACTCGTAGGTTTGCCTCAATAGTCAAGATCCATGCATAATTATGCCCATCCATCAAGATTTTCTCTACAAGATTGAATTCTGTAGAATTCTTTTTTTGAAGATACATGTACTACAAAGCTTATATGTGGGTGGAGAAATTTTTTTCAATATGATATAAACAAAATAATTATAACAAAATAGTAATTTATTAAAATAATTAATTAATTTTTTTGTTATATAAATTTTAAAAATTAAGTTGTTATGTAGTTGGTATGTTTAGTTGTTTTGTGGGTTGCTTATAGTAAAGTTTCATAATCACTTCATACTTAGCCCTTATAATAATTATATAGATGGGTTTTGTATTACCTTATAGTTTGATATTTTAGTCACCATGTGCTTATAGTCATGACATAGTCATGTCTTTAAGGTGACTATAGAACAATATTATAGTCTTACTATTGTTTCTATGACCTATTTTTCTTTTAAAATACAACATATTGACTGTTTTATTGAGACCTAAAAATAACTATTGTCACTATTTTCAACTATAATATGACATTAAAAGAACTTACAATTGTCTTTAAATTCATTAAGCTTTACACTATACAACAATATCTCATTAAACTTAATTAAACGGAAATCGTTTCAATAAAATCCATGCCTCATTTCTTTTTATTATAAACCTTGATAAAATACACTTATGGTATTAAGGGGGTGTTAATGCAAATATATTATGTGCCATACACACATTTGACAAACAAATCATTGATTACATACCCAGAAATTCTGGGTAAGCATTGTTTGGAAACACTTAAATATGAAATTATTATCACTGAGTTTGACCGGTGCGGGGTAGTCTCTAGATTGGATTTCAGAGATCTTATAATTTACTTTCAAAAATGTTTTTCAATATTTCACTACTTTGTTGAAGATTTGGATCCTAAATACAAGTTGAAGTGACAATTTGCTTTTTCTTTGATTTTGGGAGGAATGCATGGCCATGAATAAAAATAGCACTGTCTTATTAATAGATGGGAGTTGTTATTTTTATGTTTATATTATTTATATGCATGTCTTATTTATAAGCATGGTATATTTATGTTGCTTGTGGTTGAAGCAAACTTTTACAAGAGGTGCACAAGTTATATATATATGGCTTGTTTCTGGTGGATGTAGCCCACATTGGGTGAACCACATTAAACCTTGGGTTTATTTTGTGATTGCCTGCTTATTTTATTTCTATTTTAATTTTTTTTTATTGCTCATCTATGTTTTGATCCTAACCACTGGTATCAGAGCCATATTTTATTTTGGCAGAAAAAACTCATAGGAGGGTTTCTTGTTTGAGTGGGAGCAATGGCAAAAGATAGCTAGTTCAGGATTGAGAAGTTTAAAGGCCAGAAATTTCAGCTATGGAAGATTCAAGTGGAGGAATACCTACATCAGAAGGATCTTTATGTACCATTGAAAGGGAAATCTTTAAAGCCATCAGCTATGAAAGATGAAGAATGGGATGTTCTTGATCAGAAGGAACTGGAAAAGATATGGTTGTTCCTGACAACTACGGTTGATTTCAGTATTTCTAACGAAAAGAATGTTAACTTTACAAGTTACCAATGTGCTAAGGAGGACTTAAAAAATTTCTTACAACTTTTATTCCTTTCCATTCATTTTTTTTTTTGAGAAATTTGTATCAGAATTTCCTTAGGGTCATTTTCAGATTGAATTTTGGACTTAGAATTTTGGATTTCTGAAATCAACTCATGTTTTATGTTCAAAACAAATGTTATAGTCTGAAATCTGAAATCCTCAACCTCTAAAATAAAAAATCCTCAACCTCTGAAATATGAAATCCAAAACCTCTAAAATTCAAAATCCAAAACCTCCGAAATCCGAATCCAAAATCTCTGAAATGCGAAATCCTCAACCTCCGAAATCTGAAATTCTCAACCTCTGAAATCTGAAATCCAAAACCTCTGAAATCCGAAATCCAAAACCTCTAAAATCCAAAATCCTAAACCTCCGAAATCTAAAATCCTCAACCTCTGAAATATAAAATTGAAAACCTTTGAAATCTGAAATCCAAAAGGTCTGAAATCAAAAATTTATAGCAGTATAACACCCTGAACTTCAAATGGCCATAACTTTCTCCTAGAAGCTCCAATTTTAATGAAATTTGACATTTTAGAAAGGTCTCGACGTTCTCTATGTTATAAAGAATGGATTTCATATTTTAGACACAGATAAGTAAGTGAAAAATAGGAAGTTTTAGGGTTGACTTGGTCAAACATGTGTAACTATTTTTGGTATTTTCATGGGAGGATGTTCCCTAAGCATTAATACATTCTATTTTTTAGTAGGAAGTAGTTAGAAGATGGAGCTATAATTGCTCAATATCCTTAGTCTATAAACATGAGAATCCATTATTTCCAAAAGGACTTTTTAGATCTTATTGTGAAGGAGCTCTATAATTTGGAAAAGGCTAAGAACAAACTTTATACCTTTTTATATATTCATAATACTACTTTTCCGTCAAATATCTAGAGTATTGTGCAATTTTATAATTTATTCAGTACTTATGGAAGTTTAATTCCTTGTATGTGGTGAATTTTATTGCCTTTATATCAGCTATCTTCTTTTGATTATATGTCAATTGTGATATGAAATCTTCCCATTTCAGTTGTGGAAAATTCTAAATCCATTCTTTTATTTAAAGTTTTTTGTTCAGTTAATTTGTGCATGTGAGGAATATCTTCTTGTTCCATTACATCTTATTGCATCATCACTTTTATTTTTTTCAATTAATCTCTCTCCCTAATCCCAAGAACATACTAGATTAGTTTTATATCAAGTGTTGTAGCCTTGTATTTTAATCCTAAATCAAATGCAAGAAGTTTAAAAGTAAGTCGGCCTTCTCCGAAGGTTCATCCCAAGGTGACATGGTCCCACACCTTGGGTATGCTCCCATGTTGCACGTGATCATTTAACGATTCAGCAGGCGTATGATCCATGTGAAAATAGTTTTTGGCACATTTGCTGGGACCACATAGAAGTTAGGATATTTTCACAGGTGTGTATCTGATATTAATTCCATTTTAGAAAATTGGTGTGCTTTTGTTGAAATCTCAGCCTTTGGAGGCACATGAAAAACACATCTGGAAACTCCATCAATCCAAACAACCCATCTTCTGAGTTACAGACTTTTCTTTCCATTCATTTCCATCTATTTTTCCTTCCATATCTTTCATTTTTTCTTCCATTCATGAAGTTTTGCAATCATGACTTCGTCCCCTTCATGGAATTCACACTTGCAGCAGTAAAACCAGTTCAACATTCCTTCAAGCTTGCAAAATCCATCTTCAGATTATTATAGTTCACTTCCAGTTAAATACTATGATGAGAACCAACATGCATACCCTTATGATCAAATTCATGGTCAGTTTTGTTTTTCACCTAACTATGTAGCTTTCCAAGAACATGAATATATAGATGATGGAGGATTTTCCACATATGAAGATGTTGAGTTGCAAATTATGATGCAAAAATTGGAGGCACATATGGTGTAGTCTGTAGCTACATCACAGATAAAGGAATTCAAGACTGGATTCAAGGTCCCTTGTCTATGGGCTGGCCCTATGCCAAGACACTTCAAGCTTAAGAAGAGGGTTGATTTTATGATTGAAATTCTACCACAACATGCAATGTGGATTGAAGAGATAGAAACTTATGATCTTAGTGTAAGGTAGCCTTGTCAATGGGTAAATCCTACAACATCACCTTAAATTCCTATTTCCATTTCCCAAAAAAATTCATTTCAATCTAAACTTCAAATTCCAATATTTTCACCTGTTTCCCATGTTGAGCATTTCATTTCTTCATCTCCTATCTTCCCATCCCATAATGAATCTTTTGTTCCTTTTTCTTCTAAAATTCCTTCTTTTCTACCACCTCAATCAGCAAGGGAATCCAATGGGTCCCAACTCACTCCTCCACTTATAGTCCCAAACCAATTTGGGGAAAACCAAGAATATGATTATAGTAAAGAAGAAGAGGAGAAGGTTAAGGAACTTAGTAAGGATGATCTTGAAAAAAATTTGAAGGAGTGGGATGTGTGACTCAACATCAAGCAAATTCCACTCCTAAAAAAACCTCTTTTGGAAGTTAAGACTCAAGAACAGGTGGTTCAAACTACTTTTGTGGCAGAGACAGGAAAAGCAAAAAAGAAAGAAGATCAAGATTCTATTTGTTTGGAGTGTAGCATCCATATTGGCACTATGATCATGGAAACTACCGATTCACCATAGTTAGAACAATCAATGGAAGATACTGAATCGGTTCCGATTTCACAAAAGTAAAAGGAGCACGTGCAAGCAAACAAAGAGAAGCTCTCGAAAGTGCAAGGTATTTCAAGTGATTGAAGTGACCCTCATTGTTTTACATGCCAAGATATTATAACACTTTTGGAAGGTTGTGTTACTCCACCAAGTGCATCATTAAATGTTGCAACTAGTCATAATGAGCTGCATGCCATGGAGGAGAACCATACGAATCTAGAGTACTTGAGTGCAAAGCAAACCATACATGAGGTTTAAAATCCTTATCCTTCTTCATATTTTAAAAAATCTGATTTCTTAGATGAATTTGAGCTTTATTATTTCATATTTGAGGATGAAGAAGACTAGGGTGAACAAAATGCCAATTCAGAGGACACCATGCTGGAAGGAGATTCCTTGGCAAACTAGAAAATGAGGAAGCAGATTATTTATTAGATGTGCAGGATTTCCTTAATGGAGAAGAGCCTATGGAAATTTCTATTTTTTATATTTCATCACCTAGCCTTCAACATAAAATGCCCAATTCCACGACAAGAAATACTCAAGAACAACTTACTTCTCACAACTACCCTCTTGAATCAGAATTAGAGGAATCACATATTTTGTATTCCATAATGGAAAAGGAAGAAGAAAGGAATGAGGATGACATCAATTTAGTACCAATCATCTAGGTAGAGGATCATTTGTCTCTAGATGAACAACAAGAGGAAAATTATCTCATGGATAGTTAGCTTTTCCAGGAATGTCTAAAAGTAGACTTCCTTATTGAAGTTGAGGCTCAAAGTAGTGGGCATATTCAATGGATCAAACCATGCCCCATCAGATACCTAGCTTCATTAGAGTAAGAGTTGGAGTTTCCACCGGTCATGTTTAATTCAGAACATGGGGACGAGTTTCAAAGCACCAAGTATCAACTCCAACACCTTGAAGGATCTAATGCAAGTTAGATTGAAGAAATATTTTTCTTATTTGTTGTTGGTAATCTAGATTTTGATATGGAAAACCAATTATGGAATAGCTTTCTATGGTTATCCATGGCCATGTTCAATGATAAATCATTTGTATGGCTGTAAATTTTTAGAAATGGAACATATATCTCCTTGTCAGTGTCAGGGTTTGTTTGAAGCTTTCCTTTTCTCCGGTTAGTGTAGGGTAGGAGTAGGTTTGTTTTTAGTATAACAAGTGATTTTGCATAATCTGCATGTTCCACTTAGGGCATGTATGATATTCTCTTTTGTACATAGATTGTTTACTTGGAGTTTGTTTCTCTTGTGCATTTTATTAGAAGTGGCAGTGTTCCTTGGGAAAATAAGGTTTTAACAACAGCTCTAGGATTTCCAAATTATCAGTTCAGTTATGTTTCCAACTTGGTCATATTTGAAGAAAAATGGATGAAATTTTTGGATTTGGGATGATTTTACACCTTCCTAAAACCCTAATTTAAGATTTATTATAAGAAATGATCAAATTAAGCAAGGGAAGAGTAGTTTCAAGTTCAAACGATACTTCATGCCAATTCTGGGATTCAAGAATTCAAATTTTAGATTAGTTCATTATTATCAGGTTGAATTCATGCCCAATGGATGCTTCAAGGCTACTGGAATCATGCTTAGTAGGAAATCATCCCCTAGAGGTCACCAAAAATGTTAATTTTACAAGTTACCATTGCTAAGGAGGACTTCAAATTTTTCTTGCAATGTTTTATCCTTTTAATTCCTTAATTGTTTTAGAGAAATTTGTTTCAGAATTTCCTTAGGGTCATTTTTGGATCAAATTTCAATTTTGGACGCTAGAATTTTGGATTTTGGAATTCATCCATTTTTTACGTTCAAAAAAGATGTTAAAGTCTGAAATCCAAAATCCTCAACCTGTCTGAAATCCAAAATCCTCAACCTCTGAAATTTGAAATCCTCAACCTCCAAAATCCGAAATCCAAAACCTCCGAAATCCAAAATCCTCAAGCTCCGAAATCCTCAACCTTTGAAATCCAAAATCCAAAATCCAAAATCCAAAACCTCTAAAATCTGAAATCCTCAACCTCTGAAATTAGAAATCATAAACCTCTGAAATCCTCAACCTATGAAATTCGAAATTTATAGCAGTATGGCACCCTGAACTTCAAGTGGCCATAAATTTCTCCCAGAAGCTCTGATTTTCATGAAATTAGACTTTTCGGAAAGGTATCGATGTCCTCTACGACATAAAGAATGGATTTCATAGTTAAGATGAAAATAAATATTTGAAAAACTGGAAGTTTTAGGGTTAACTTGGTCAAACATGTGCAACTATTTCACTATTTTCATGGGAGGATGTCCCTTAAGCATTAATTAATTCTATTTTTAGTATGAAGTAGTTAAAATATGGACCTATAATCACTCAATATATTTAGTCTATAAATATGAGAATGCATTATGTCCAAAAGGACTTTTTACATCTTATTGTGAAGGGGCTCTAGAATTTGGAAAAGTCCAAGAAAAAACTTTATGCCTTTTTATATATTGAAAACACTATATTTCCATTAAATATATGGAGTATTGTGCAATTTATAATTTATTCAGTACTTGTGAATATTTAATTCCTTGTATGTGGTGAATTATATTACATTTATATCAGTTATCTTCTTTTGATTATCTGTCAATTGTGATATGAAATATTCCATTTCAGTTGTGGAAAATCCTAAATCCCTTCTGATATTTAAAGTTTTTTGTTCAGTTAATCCATTAATTGAGAAAGGTTGTTAGGAGATGTGCATGTGATGTATTGATCCGAAGTATTAATTTATGCATGTGAGGAAGATCTTCCCTTTCCATTTCATCTTGGTGCATCACCACTTTTATTTTTTTCAGTTAATCTCTCTCCCTAATCCTAAGAACATAATAGATTAGTTTTATTTTAAGTGTTGTAGCCTTACATTTTTATCCTAAATCAAATGCACTACGTTTAAAATAAATTCGACCTTCTTTGTAGGTTCATCTCAAGGTGAAACGGTTCCACACCTTGGGGATGTTTCCATGTTACACAGGATCATTTAATGATTCAGCGAGTGTATGATCCATGTGACAACAAAGAGAATGGTAGGTCTAATGGAAAAATTGGGTAAATTGTATGAAAAACTCTCATCCTCCAATAAGGTATTTCTCATGAATTGTTTTTTTAATATGAAGATGTCTGAAGGTGATTCAATAAATGATCATTTGAATTATTTCAACATGGTTACTAATCAATTAATCTCTGTAGGAGTAAGTTTTGATAATGAAGTTAGAGATCTTTTAATTTTGTGCTCATTTCTTGAAAGTTGGAATACTTTGGTTATGGGTGCGAGTAATTATGTTTCTGGTTCAAACACTTTAAAGTTTGATTATGTTATTGGTTTGATTCTTAGTGAAGAGATGAGAAGAAAAAACATAGGTGAGTCATCTGGTAATGCTTTGAGTGTAGAGAACACGGGAAGACAGAAGGAAAAATCAAATAGTTCTAGACACCGTGGAAGGTCTAAAAAGGGAAAATCTAAATCTAGAAGTGGGATGGTATGCTGGAATTATGGAAAAGCAGGACATGCAAAAAAAGATTGTTAGTCTTAAAAATAAGAGAAAGATAAAAAATAACGAAACAAAGAGGCAAATGTAATAGGTGATGTGTTACAAGATGCTCTTATTCTTTCTTTGGATAGTAAATTATAATCTTGGGTTTTATTTTCTATTGATTCATTCATGTAACTCCTCATATACAATATTTTCAAGATTATGTTCTAGGGAATTTTAGGCAGGTATATCTTGGTGATGATGAGCCATGTAACATTGTTGGAAAAGGCAGTGTTCATGTTAAATTACAAAATGATAACACTTGGGTTTTGAATAATGTCATGTATTTCATAACATGAGGAGGAATCTAATTTCTTTAGGGTAATTAGGATATGAGGGTTGTATGGTTATATTTGTAGCAGATTATTGAAAAGCTACCAAGGTTGCTCTTGTGGTTACAAGAGGTAAGAAAGTTGGTACTTTGTATTTTTCCACTGTTATCATTGATCCCTTTTCTATTTTTATCTACTGTAGGTGTCAATACAACTTTATGGTATCACAGACTTGGCCATATGAGTGAGAAGGGGATGAAAATTTTACATTCACAGGGGAAGTTGTCATATTTGAAAAACATAGACATGGACTTTTGTGAACATTGTGTGTATGGGAAATAAAATTATGTGAGATTTCTCAAGGTTGGATCAACCAAGGACTAAAATTTAGATCTCGTTCATACAGATTTGTGGGAGCCAGCTCAGGTATCTTCTATTGGTGGTTCATGTTATTATCTTACTTTTATTAACGATACTACTAGAAAGGTTTGGGTTTACTGTATAAAGAAGAAATATGATGTATTTAATACTTTCAAGAAGTTGAAAGCTTTGGTTGAGAATGAAACATGTTTGAAGTTGAAGTGTCTCAGATGAAATAATGGTGGAAAGTACCGCTATAATGAATTTAATAACTATTGTTCACATAATGGAATCTTTAGGGTGAAGACATTTATAAAGAGAACCACAACAGAATGGTGTGTCAGAATAAATAAATAGGACTATCATGGAGCATGTAACAAGCATGAGATTGGATGTTGGATTGCCCTTACAACTTTGAGAGGATGTTGTAGTGTAGACACTCGAAATTTGTAAACTCATTTCTTTATTTTTACCACACGTAATAAAAATCATACATTTAAACAACACCATTTAATCATACCACATTTAACATTTATCTTCATGTATTTATCTACCACGTCACCCTTACACTCCGTAAAATCCTAAGTATTATTCCCCTTATCCTTATGTAGTTTAATTAATTAAATACATCTACACCCCATATCTTCCCCATTATTAATTAAATACACATAATTACCATATTCCATAATATAATATACTATTCTAATCCACTTAAGTTTCTCCCGTGAAATCTATTATAATCACCTCGAACTCCTTTTTCCTAACACCTATGATATATATGATAAAATCCTAATTATTTGTCATCATTATCAAAACTAACCTTATATTTTTGCGTTTAATAAATCTTAATCAACCACCTAACACATATCCAAAACAAATTAAGCTAATTTAAAACCTATCTTATCAAATTCGATACCTCACCAGCCAAATCAAAATTTTCAAACATCCCAACAAACTTATCCCTCATAAACATGAACAAAAACCCCAAATTAAGCAAATTGTTTAAAACCTGTTACAACATAAACTCAAATAAGCTGAAAAATTCAGCTATTTGGTAAAACGACAATGATTATATAAGCTTGTTTTATGCCTTCTTTCAGATTATGAGCTCTATTCTCTAAATTCTTTCTTTCATTTTTGACTTGTAAAACAAATGCAGGAGATTGGCTGAAACACCAACATTTTAGTAAAACTACCAGTGTTTCTCTACATCACTAGAAAGATCTTGAAGTCATATTTTTGTCACATCTTTTAGTTCAAAAAACAGAGCTATTATTCTCAAGTTATGGTCAAAACATCAGAGGTATTTTCAAAGCCTTTTTGGGAGCCAACACATCATCATAATCATGTAAGATTATTTGCTTCATCTTTCACATTGGAATCAAGATAAGATTGTTTATTTGCATCTTTTATCCACTTATTCAAAACATCCATAGTTTTCAAGCCTTCTATTATCCATTATAATCGAACTTAAACTAATCAGTTTATCAAAAATATGATTATATTGTTAGAAATATATCATATTATATATTATTTAATCTAACTCAAAATCGCCAACGTTTTAGTGAAACGCCTGTGTTTCATTAAAAATTCTACGATTACTATCTATCAGACTTCTTTACCATTACAGTTTGGCTTTTAGACATTTAGCCTTCAATTCTAATCAACACTCTGTCTCTATGAATACCTCTCAATTTTATGCTTCTCTGAGCAATATCCACCCCCTTTGAGCTAGCCTTAGTATCTCATCAATTGTCGTAATTAAAAACATCCTTCAACTTTCCTTTCTAAGTATGCAACCAACATTATCTTTCTCCTTTGAGTCATCTATTAGATATATTATCCCACTTTACTTTGCAAGTGCATATTCATCTGCATATTTTCTCCTTTAAGCCATTTTGTGATTCCATAACTCCCTTCGGATCAGGGATCACCATCAAAAAAACATATAACCTAAGATCACATCAGTCCCTTTACATTTTCATTGAATGGTTATATTGTATGCTTTTCATTTTATCATCAATTATCAATTAATTTTATCACAATTCGATTAATTTCTTAAAAGTGGATTGACATCCTTGCAAGGAATTTCTTTGACTTTAAGGGACTGGCATTTTCTAAGAAATCTGCCATATATTTTTCCAATCCCATCTTGTGTAGTCTATATGATTGTAGCTTTCTTTGCAGGACATGATCTCACATCATTATTCTATGGAGTGCAATATCACATGTCGTCTGCGTGTACTTATAAACCCCGCCATATTGAGGTTTGGTAAGACTTATTATCTTTCTTATTAAGTTAGGTTGAAGAGGTGAGTTTTATTCTAAACATCTTAACATGCCCGGTAGGAGCTTGTCCCTTGTTTCTTTGTTTTGTTTCATGAAAATGGAATCTTTTTATTTTTCTAGATATCTATGTAAAAAACACCTGCGATTTGGAAAAATACCTGCGATTGGGAAAATCATTGGTGATTTCTCTGTGCACTTTTCCATCTTCCTAAATGTTTAAATTGTGTTTCCTCTTTTTGCCTTTTAGTTTTTGTTTCTCCTAATCTGCTTGCAAGGTGCTATTTTTGGATAACTCATCGGCTGGACTGCTAGAATTTCTTACTTCAATTTTTTTTGACAAAATTAAAAAAATAGGAGCATTTAGTAGTGATTCCTAAAACGTTCTTATTTATTTCCAATATTGCATTTTTTTAAACTGTTTTCATCCAAAACAATATTTCGATTTGGTTTTAAAATGAACTTTTTCATCCTACCTGTTTCACATAGGATTAACTAGGCAAACAATTCCTTTCATTCCCTTTTTAATCCCCTACACGCAACGAAACCACATAAACACAAAAAAAATTAAAAAAATTCCTACCCTAGTGGATACCTACTTCGATTTCATCACCAAGAGAAGAAGTCGACTCGGTGTTCTGGCCGAGTATAATCTCCTATCTGTCAGTATATGTTGGTTAAGCACCTAACACCCTTATCAATGGGATTCTGTGAAGTGAAAGGGTAGGTCCCAATACCACACATGTATTGACAAAAATATAGAGTTAGTCCCCACGTACCTTTGGGTATATCGAGGACTACATCCATAACATACTTGAAACTATCCCTAGTTTACCATTTCTTAGGACCCTATCAACCGTCTTACACATTTCACTCTTTTTAAATAAATCAAGATAATTAAAATTATTTTGCTTGACTTGTCTGTTAAATTTGTATTTTCCTTAGGACTCTTCTTTTATCATAAGAAATTATTTTTCATTTAATATGGATCAACTCTCTAAATCAGTATATCCTCATAATAATTATGCATCACCTTTTTATTCCAACCAATATAAAAACATTCCCTTTACAAAATTTAGTCCTTATCAGTATTATAAACCTACTACATTGTATTCAACATAATTTATCTCTAGAATGTTATGAGAGCCATCTGGACCATCCTATGTTCCTTATGGAGCCTCCACCTTTCAGCCAATACAACAATCTCATAATAACCCCTTTCAACAAACTTATGATTATTCTTTACAATCAATCTATTTCCAAACTATTGCTTCTCGGCCCCTGTCCAATGTATCTCATCCAATAGTATTTTCCATAGCCTCTCCTTCATCACAATCATATCAGAATATTTATATTCTCTATCCTTCATCTAATCAATCTATCTCAACTTCAATCATTTTTTCGGTATCTCATACATCCCAAACCCATAAATATATTCCGACTCAATCTCAATCAATCCCTCTCATAAAAACACAACAACATACTCAACCATTTTTCACATTTCCGCATATCCCTTTATCACAACCCACTTTTCAAATAATATCTTCTCAAACTACCCCTTATCAAACTCCACATCAAACTCATCCACAAAAAATCATCTTATTTCACATTTTCATTAATTAAATCAAACACATCCTCTTGTTGATCTTTCCACATCTAATCTCACAAATTATCCTTTATAAGAATTTTCAAATAGATTAGACAATTTATATGCCACTACCAAGGGATCCAAACATGTCCTCTCTTATGATGAGGTTTGTAATGAACCCATCCATCCATCAGTGTCATGTAAATCATACCCTCCGCATTGGGAATTTCCTGAGTTCAACTTGTTTTATGGCCAAGAGGACCCTCAACAACACATACTATCCTTTAGAAACTTGTGTCATCTCATTATCCATGATCAAGATTTCCTTCTCATGACATGTCCTATGTCACTAGCAGGACTTGGATTGGATTGGTACAATTCCCTTCCTCGAAATTCTTTGGTGTCCTTCACACAACTATCTATGTTATTCCTCGATCAATTTTCTATAAATGTTACTCCTAAAATATACCATTTCTAACCTTTGATACCATTAAACCATTTGAAAATTAATCCCTTATTGATTTTGTTACTAGATGGTAAAGCATTATCAATAAATTATCCTTTCCACTTCCGCAAATATAACTAATTGAGTTATTAACTCAATCATCTTCTCATCACATTTCATCCACTCTTTAGATCCATACATTCAGTACGTTTGATAAAGCCTCTTCCATGTCCAAGAAATTATAAAACCAATCCCTTGAAGAAGACCATCTCAATCCTGACTCTACACACGTTTCATCTGATTCTCTTAGGTCTTTTGATGATTTAGATTAAAAAATTTCTTCTGATTCCCCTATGTCTTTCTACAATTTAGATGAATCTAAAAAAGTTTGGTATAATTCTCTTATACCTTATCATAATTAATATATCACACATGATGAATTTACTTTTCTTCCTGATCCAACACATCTGATTGAATCAATTCATATGGATACTACACATCCTTCTAGTCATACCATCAATGCTATTACACAATTTTTTTCCCCATGAGGAGACCCCTTCATCATCAGTGCTTCCTCTCGAAGCTTCAACAACCCTATATCCTCCTTCCAATGATACTCATACATTGAAATTACCAATTTCCCTTGTTTAAACACCTATTACCTCATTGCAATATTTGGATTCCACTTTAGAATTCGTTACTAAAGAATCCTTTGTAATTGAAAATTATGATATCCTACCATTCATTGAATTAATCAAATAATAAGAAAATTTATGTAATCCACTTCAATCATCTCTAGAGGTAATGTATCCTTCATCTGATCCAATCTTATCTACAACTCATCACTTACCATCTAACAAGGAACCCTGTCCTGAATCAAACACTATGCAGTCAAATACCATCACATCCAATATTTTACCCTCATTATCTAGCATGACTCCTTCTAATAGATCTCAAATAAAGGTTACAAACTTGAAACATGTCACATTTTCCACCTCATCCTCTTCGTCTATTGTAAAAACTCCTCCTTTTCCTAAAATCAAAGTTATAAGGATAAAGTGCATGTCATCAAAATTGCCATCTATTTTGGGACCCCATCCTCTTCCATTTTGGGACCTCATCTCTCATCCAATTTTATCAACGCGTTTCTTGGGTCACATTATCCTTCTTATCAACTTAAAAACATTCCTACAGTGTTACAACACCACAAGACATCTAATTCAACTATTTCCAAACAAAATACGCATCCTACTAACTGTTCTGGTAAATTAAAACCAGAATAAAAATCCATTAATTCAAAATGTCCAAGAGCAACTTATATTGATATCCTTAGGAGGATAATACAAACATATTTTATCATACTACCACCCATAAAAACACTTAATCCACATACTCAAAAACCCCCTTGGTACGACTAGAACAAAACTTGTTCCTATCATAAGAGTCCAGGAATGATACAAAAAGTTGTAAAGCATTAAAATCCATAATTTAACGACTTTTCCTTTTTGATGATCTTCTCCTAGAATAAGATCATCGTAAGATATCACCAACACATCTACCCTTGTTAATACCCTTACCAACATCTGTAGGGCAAGGGGGACATCCTTCTTCTACCATTAGCAAACCTTTTTCAGATACCTCATTAGCACCTTCCATTAAAGGTCAATAAATTTTCTTAGAACCTTCCATTGAAGGTCGGTCAATTCTATTACCACCTTCCATTCAAGGTCCTTCAATCCTATTAGCACCTTTCCTTGAAGGTCCATCAATCCCATTAGCACCTTCCATTAAAGGTACCTCTACCTTATCAGCACATTCCATTGAATTTCCCTCAAACTCGTTAATACCTTCCTTTAAAGGTCCCTTAATCATGTTAGTACCTTCCCTTGAAGGTCCATTTATGTAGTAAGTAACTTCCCTTGAAGTTATGTCAACACTATCAACACCTACACCCAATACATTAGCGGTATCTTCATCCGTATCTCTAGAATTAGTGGTTCATCTTTGATTGAGTCTCATATGTCTTCTTGTCACTATTTAATGAAAGTCCTTCATCTCAGAACAATAGGCTTATCCACCTATATAAACAAAAAATCAATACATACGAAGAAAAGGTAAAACAAAAATTTCGTTGACTCCTTCATTGAAGGTTTTGTATTCCCCTCCATTTAACATATACTTAATCGATCAAAATAAAAATTTCCATCATACTAACTACAATATTCCTTTTATCACATGTTATCCACCTCATTATGTTAAGAGAGCCCCTATTTACTAGGCCTTTGAAATCTCACTTCACACATCCTTATAAAATTACTTTATTAATTCAAATCAAAATGTCATTACTCTAGGAAGGAGTAAACGTGGAAAGTTTTCCCCTGACTGGATCAGTCCATATATCATGGGTTAACCTTTGAATGTCTTGCATTTGTGTCCTTTCTGCTGTTAACACATTGACCATCATGATGGTAGTCACGTCAAATATTTTATTCCACCATCAACCACTCATCTTATCATTATAATGATTTGAAAGCATGTGGTCTTCCGTCACTATCCTCGCAAACCTTAAAGATGAGCACCACATTTCTCTTCATCGCATATTTCACATGGATAAATTCCTCCTTAGTAGGTACCCTACAATAATTACTTATATCCACCTTGTATACTAATCAAAAACATGTCTTAGGGCACACATGTGTAGGTCATGTGCATATCTTCCTTCCCCTCCTTAAAATGATCTATTAGGGTCTTTCCCTCAGCTCAAGATAGAGTCAAAAATAATTATTTTGATACGTTTCTCAAAATTCAAAATAAATTATAGATTGATCCCTTGAAGGAAAACTATTCAAAATCAATTTCAAAAAGAAAAAATTAGACTGAATCCACAAAGGAAAAATACTCATCGAAGTCATAAACCGATCCCTCGAAGGACGGCTATTTGAAAAATCAAAACTCAAAAGTAAAAATTATAGATATACCTTTAAATGATGGCTACCTATGTAAAAAGGCTTCCTGCATTGATCAACTTCAAAGCCAAAAAATCAAAAGCATCTAGGAAATTTTCCCGCATTGATCAACTTTCCCATAATAAACAAACTTCCCGCATTGATAAGTTTTCTTCAAAATCAAATAATGTAAAGCTGGGGAATTTCCCTATGAAACCATTAAAAGGAAAACCCTATTTTCTTGTGCAACCTACATATGTCAACCCTTCTCATGTCCTAGGAAGTACACTTTTTCACTTTATATTTGTATTCAAAATCTTACTTATGACTACCCATTATTAGTCATCTGTGAAAAACTGTTAAAAGGCCAAAAGTACAAGAGCCTTCTTTTCATTGTTTCCCACCACATATGTATCAAATCCAATTTCCCTTCTTCAAAATCAAATAATGTAAAGCTGTGGCATTTCATTATGAAAAAATTAAAAGGAAAACCCTCTTTTCCTACGCAACCTACATATGTCGGCCCTTCTCATGTCCTAGGAGGTACACTTTTTCACTATATGTTTATATTCAAAATCCTACATATGACTACCCATTGTTAGTCATCTATCAACAACTGTTAAAAGGCCAAAAGTGCAAGAGCCTTCTTTTCATTATTTTCCATCGCATATGTATCAAATCTAGTACGATGTAATCAATCCAATTTTTATTCTTGATGATGGTTAGGAAAAACATTAAATCAATGAATATTAACATCAAAATCAATATCATCACCTAAAAATACAATAAATATCTAAAAACGTCATTAATATCAACATCAACATCATCACAAAGAAATAGAATTTCCTAACATCAACATAATTTTCAACACGTCTTAACATGACTTTATTGTGTCTAGAACATTACATTTATTCAATTAAATCGACATTTGTAAAATGTATGCCTCCTTGGTTACTGCGCTTTTGGTAACCATCATTACCCCTATCTAGTTCTCATAAGCCCACCTTTGTGGAAAAGTCAAATTATGGTCCTTTGACCTTGTTAAATCATCATCTTTTACACCTCTGAGTCATATGTCTATAGGACATGAACCTATTGGTTCCCCTATTACTTGATTTTATGGCCTCGTAAATCCACTTTTGTGGCAACATCTATCTTTTGGTCCTTTGACCTTATCAAAACATTCATTTTCACTGTTAAATAATATGTCTATAGGACACGAACCCTTTAGTTCCCCTATCACTTTATTTTACGATGACATTTATCAACCACATCTTGGGGCCTTATTCCATCATCCCTCATCTCTCACATCCATCGCATCTCATTTGTTTCTCTTAGATTGTCTAAAACCACTCAACAAAAAGAGGCCGAATGTAGACACTCGAAATTCATCAACTCATTTCTTCATTTTTACCACACGTAACAAAATTCATACATTTATAACACCATTTAATCACACAACATTTAACATTTATCTTCATGTATTTATCTACCACATCACCTGTACACTCCATTAAATCATAAGCATTATTCCCCTTACCCATATGCATTTAATTAATTAAATACATCTACACCCCATATCTTCCCCATTATTAATTAAATATAAACAACTACCATATTCCATAATATAATATATTATTCTAATCCACTTAAGTTTCTCCCATGAAATCTATTTAAATCACCTCTAACTCCTTTATCCTAACACCTATTATATATGATAAAATTCTAATTACCTATCATCATTATCAAAAATAACATTATATTTGTATGTTTAATAAATCTACATCAACCACCTAACACATATCCAAAACAAATTAAGATACTTTAGAACCTATCTTATCAAATTTGACACCTCACTAGCCAACTCAACATTTTCAAAAGTCCCAATAAACGTATCCGTCAAAAACACGAACAAAAATCCCAAATTAAGCAAAAAAATTCAACCATTTCTACCAAATAAACTCAAACCAAAATGCTAGTGATTCGATAAAACGCCAGTGATTATATAAGCTTTTTTCTGCCTTCTTTCGGATTATGAGCTTCATTCTCTGAATTCTTTCTTTCATTTTTGACCTACAACAAAAATGCCAAAGATTGGCTGAAATGCTAGCGCTTCAGTAAAAAATCCAGCATTGATCTATATCACTAGAAATATCTTAAAGTTAGCTTTCTGATGCATCTTTTGGCTCGCAAAACGGAGCTACAATTCTCAAGTTATGGTTAAAACATCATAGGCATGTCTAAATCCTATTTGGGAGACAACACATCATCATAAGCCTATAAGATTATTTGCTTCATCTTTCACATCAGAATCAAGGTAATATTGTTTATTTGCATCTTTTATCCACTTATTCAAAACATCCATAGTTTTCAAGCCTTTTGTTTTCCATTATAATCAATCTTGAACTAATTAATTTATCAAAAATAAAATCAAATTATTAGAAATATATCATATTCTATACTGTTTAATCTAAGTCAGAATCGCCAGTGTTTTAGTGAAACACCTGTGTTTCCTATCTATCATAATTCTTTACCATTATAGTTTGGCTTTAAGACATTTAGTCTTCAATTCTAGTCAACACTCTGTCTCTGTGAGTTCCTTTAAATTTTATGCTTCTCTAATCCATATCCACCTCCTATGAGCTATCCTTAGTATCTCATAAATTGTTGTAACTAAACACATCCTTCACCTTTCCCTTGTAAGTGTACAACCAACATTATTTTAGCTCTTTTGAGTCATCTATTAGATATATTATCCCACTTGCATTTGCAAGTAAATATTCATTTGTATCTTTTCTCCTTTGAGCCTTTTTATGATTCCCTAACTCCCTTTGGATCAGGAATCACCATTAGGCCAACATATAACCTAGGATCGCATCAGTCCCTTTACATTTGCATTGAATGGTTATATCATATAATTTTTATTTTATCATTAGTTATCACTTAGTTTTATCACTATTCGATTAATTTCTTAAAAGTTGATTGACATCCTTGCAATGAAGTTCTTTGACTTCTGAGAACTAGCCTTTGTTAGGAAATCTACCATATATTTTTCTAACCCTATCTTGTGTAGTGTCTATTGTTGTCGCCAAATCACTGCACCCTCTGAATGGCCAGGATGTGAATAGGACATTCGGTGTGATTGGGACACATGGGATCACCTCTCAAGCTGTGGGACTTGGGATCGAGGTGAACCTCCGGAGAAGGCCAGCTTCCTCTTCCTAAAATAAGTGTTGTTCTACTCCTAGTGTTACAAAAATGATTATCTAGTCCTATGCTAACATTTCATGGGGTTTTAGGGAAAGAGATTTACATAAATGAAACTATATTAGGGATGGTGATGCACCAAATAAAGGGTGTTACCAGACTTAGGAAGGGTTAATTTGAAGAGGGTGTGTGCACCACAGGTCAACTTCACCTACTGCAACTTAGAGAGGGTACAGGATACCACAAACTAAGAGACATGCATTCCCTTTGTTAAACTTTATCAGACCGAGAAATACACCAGTTTCCCAATGAAGAAGGATGAACTCAAGAAGGGTGAACAGACACCACAACTCAACTGCATGCAATACTCCACCACTCGATAAGCACAGAACTCCAAGAACCTGCAATAGAAACTTAAACTTGCACAGTGTACCTGTAAGTATGAGAAAGGCACAAAGAAGCATAGAAGGATGAAAGGACCGAGATTAGTCACAAAACACACACTTTTATTGCTTCAATAACATGCACAATGCATCATACATTCAAAAGAGGCAATAGTTGCCATTACAGTCTTGAAGAGGAGGCTTGAAAGTTCTCTCAACACACAAGAACAACTTGCAGAAGAGAGAGGATCCTTGAAAAGTATACACTCGCCTGAGATATCTAACTGTCCAACTTGTCTGAACTGTTGGAACCCTTTGAAATGAGCTTCCAACTTACATTTATAGAAGAATATGTGAGAAAGAAGAGGAAATGGTCATAATTACATTCCTAAATTGAAGGCCCATGATGTATTTATTACAGTTAGTTGAACTACCTGAGAAGGTTCCATTATGGGTCATTAATTGCCTGATGACCTAGTCTTCTCAATTAATTAAAAGAATATTTAAATAAAATATTTAAATAATAATAATAAATATTATTATAAAAATATTTAATTAACATAATGTCGGGACCCCCCCGCTGACCCGTTTGACTTGAAGAGGAGGGGGGTCCATGTGGATAGAGTCTGCACATAGCCAAACTCGATGAGCTTCGAATCCTCTAACTCGGTGTTGCACTCGATTTTTGACCCCGCACTAACTCTTTCCTTGCCTTGGTAATCGGGCTCTTTTGCATTGACTCCTTCGAATGGCGAGCTATCAAACTCTATTCTTATCATTTTCCTCTGTTAACTCGAGGCCATTTATGCATTCCACGTTCAAACTTCATGAAACATCACCATGAGCTCCCTGCAAAGTCACCGAGCTCTTCATCCAGCAAACGATCTTACCTTTCCTGGGCTCAAACTCACTTGAATACCAAGCTTAACCCAACATTTCTTCCAAACGATGAGAAAATGCCATTACCAATAAAGACCTAATGCTGCCATGATGATGACCCAAGTTCATGCCCATAACATGTCGATAGACACCCTTAAGACTGATTTTTGGTCAAAGAGCCCTTCAAAAAATACATTGAACCACTTGGGCAACCAAGAGGACCTTGGAAAAATGTATAGGTAACAACCATATGAATTCTTCCTTAGTCGTGGATCAAAGCTAATAGAAATAAGCTAGATAAAATTAGCTTGAAACTGCAGTATAATCATCCATTGTAAAAAACAAGCTTCTCTAAACCTGGTAAAAGAATACTTTTATTGTCTGATTGGACGTACATAATGGAAGGGTATAAATATTGCCTACTTCCCATAGAGTTTCTCAAAGAGACCATTTACAAGTAACAAGGATGTAGCATGCAAAACGGCCAACCAGGTATTTCAGAGTTGACCTTCACATTCACTTCATTTCTAGGAGAAGAAGTGCTGAGCAATATGAATCGTTTCATTCTGCACCATGATAAACCTTCATCTCCTGATTCAGGAAAATTTTATGAAGCCTTGAATGGTGTGACTCCAATCCATCATACACGGCAGTGAATATTTGTTTCCTGCAGCTGTCATTCGATCTGAGTTCGGAATAAGGACACAGTTGGACAATCTGCTTGCTGGAAGCGTTCAAAAGGATTCTACTGTACTGCAACATGCCTGCTGCCTGTGCGTGGGAGCTTGTCTCGTGACCACATCAAGTTCAGAATTGTACAGAGGACGAGGAGAAGGTCGTGGAGTTGTCAGCATTGCTTTCCCGTCAAAATTTTCGCATATGAGCCACGACTAAGCCATTAACACATCACCTGCGTTGGGTGAGATACGAAGCCACTTTCTTTCCTCACAGTGGTGAACTGAGTGATTCTTCAGGCTAAATTCCGAAATGTTCTCCTTTTCCCACGCATTCAAACTGCAAGCGCTGACCCCCACTCGCCATGTTACTCGGTATCATTTGACAAATATCTATAAAATGAGACGAACGGCCTATAGCCTCCGCTGAAATTGGTATCACGTCGCATTGTTTTCTCCATGACTTGCTTCAATTCACAACTATCTTATTAATCCTCCTGGTGACTCGCACAACGTGCTCCGACCACTCCAAGTTGTGCAGAATTCTGTTTACATGGCCCATGCGGAAGTCTCATGATGGATAGCCATCGTAATTTTTCCACTTGGCAATCTGATCCAATTTTTCCAACTTGCGGAAGTCTGATCATGGTTTTCCATCCCAAAATTTCCACTTAGCTGTGCTTGCCTGAATCTCCCCGGCGTGGAATTTCTTCTTTGGCTTGCCATCCACAAAAACCCACTTGGCATTGCTCGCCTTATTTCCCACCTCCGGGATTTCTTCTTTGGCCTTCCATCCATGAAAACCCACTTGGCATTCCAGCTCCGAATCCCCGCATAACGGCTCGGCCAAATTAATCCACGGGCCCCGGCCTCAGCTTCACCACGCAACCTTGGCAAGATAGTAAAATATTTCCCATGCGCGGGATTACCTACTCAGTCTGCCATGATCGTGCTCCCGATTTTTTCTCCTGCCGAGCTTTCCTTCATTAGATTTGAGGATAACATTAACTCTTAGTGCAAACATTTCAGCTGTAGCTTGTAAGGTGTGATAATTTCAACAGAAACCTTTATGCTTGCCAACCTAGTGACTCGTTGAAGATGCTCATATAATTGCAAAGAAAATTGTGCCTCATGAATATTCTGATATGAAACAGTTCCACCTCTATGAGATTCGCTTCCATGAGTTGTGTCGTAAAACAAGTAAGATCTCGATATAGAATCTTTGTAATAAATTTCATCAAGTCTCTCGGTAACACTCTCACTGTCAGTTAATCGATTTTCATAAAAATATCTTGAAGGAAAATCCTGAATTTGAGGATGCATTCGATGTTGAACAGATAAAAAACATAGTTGGACAACCTACTTGTTGGAAGTGCTAAAAAAGGCTTCTCACTATACCGCAACATGCTTGCTGCCTCTGCACTGAATGCTTGGCCGAGGAAGGTTTAAACAACGTCAGTGAAAATATATATACTGTATTCACTTATACCCTGGCCCGGCATTCTTGTTACTGCCTGCGTCGATCTCTACTGAGATCCTTATAGAGTTTCCTTCATTCGTCAATTTTCAACGAGCTATATTTTGCATTAACAATACCTCATCGAGCTCTTACAACTGAGAGTCTCTACCGAGATGATTTCCAAGATGACTATCAATTTGACACTGGATTCTTTATCAACTCGACCCTGAACTCTTCACTGAGTTGAGATCAACTGGGTGCCTTTCGATGCTAGGTGATCTCTTCATATGCAATTTAGGAATTATTTTTAATCATTGCATCTCGTTGATAACCAAAGGTGGGTTTCGGGGATTATTATTTCATTTTGAACGTGATAGGACCCCGTTGTCCAATCTTGCCATGTGTGCAAAATTGGATAACATTTTTGGCGACCTCTCGGGGATGATTGCCCGCTAAGAATGATTCCAGTATCCTTAAGTCATCCATTGGGCATGGAGTCTGTGTTGGAATCCTGAAAGTAGAATGATTTTCTTTGACACATCCCGGAATCTCCTTGAACATTGCCGATATCCTAGGCCTCCCTGGAATGCTAAGCATGAAGTATATTGAATCTATTGAATGCTTGACATCCATGGAACACTGCAAAATTTTGAATGAAGCAGATTTTGAAACTCTTATGGAAACCTTGAACCTTCTTCTCCTTGACACCTTCCAATGATGAAACAAAGTGCAGAACAACACAACACACAACAACAAGGAAAGCAAAACAACAACACACAACAATGTGCATAAGCACTTGGAGGAAAACACCTAATTTAACTGTACAGGGGGTGGAACACTTCTCAAAAACAAGCTTTGAGATGTATCCCATTCACGTGAATGGGCAGTTCTTCTCCATTGAGCCTAGATAGACGAAATGAATTTTCCTCTTTGCAACTTGTGATGATAAACGGCCCACTCCAGAGAGTGTCAAACTTGGCATGCCTACCTGGTTTGGCCCTGTCTTCATCCCATTTGAGAACTAAATCTCCCTCTTGAAAATGCCTGTCGGATGCCTTCTTATCAAAATATTTCTTAACTTGAGCCTGATGTTGCTCCAAAGTTTTCATAGCCTTGTCTCGTACTTCCTCTAACTCCATTAGTTCAGCAAACCTTACTGTCAGAGGATCACTCTCTATAACTTCAAGTTGATGAGCTAACTCCAAAGAAGGTAACTCCAATGAGAGTGGGATTTTTGCCTCTCTTCCATATACAAGAACGAAAGGAGAATTTCTGATGGCCCTTTTAGGTGTGATCCGATCTGCCCATAAGGTGGTCTTAAGCTGTGTATGCCAAGTCCTCTTGTTAGTCTCCATTGTGCGCTTAATAATCCTTATGAGGTTTTTGTTGCTAGACTCAGCCAATCCGTTTCCTTGAGGATAGTAATTGGACAAAGTTTTGAGGTATACCCCATTTTTAATAGCCCATTCACTCAATTTCATACCAAGAAAAGCTCGTGTATTATCTGAAATGACTGTAAACAGAACACCGAACCTCGTCATTATACCCTCCAAAAAATCTAGAACTGCCTTTTCATTGCTCTCTTTCAATGCTACCACCTCTGGTCCATCGAGTAAAATAGTCTGTTGCGGTAAGGACCCACTTATGTCCGTCACTGGATGGAGGATTAATCATTCCGATGAAGTCCAACCCCCATTGAACAAAGGGTTGATCCACTTGAATTGGATGCAGCAGAAGAGATGCCAACTTCTGCTTACCTATGAAAAAGGCACATTCCTTACATTTCCTTACCCAGAGATGGGCATCCTTGAATAAATCTAGCCAATAGTAGCCAGCTCGCATGATCTTGGTAGTTGTTGTTCATGCGGAATAATGTCCTCCAGATAGGCCATTATGAAACTCTTCTAGTATCTTACTGACCCTATTATGGTCCTATGCACCGAAGGAGGACACCATTCAAATATTTTCGAAAGAGAACGCTATCTACCAAAACATATGGGATAGATTGAAGACAGAAATTTCATCTTTTGTTTTTATCCATGTTTGTCCGGGTATGCTCCTGAGAAGATGAAATTCTTCATTTTGGATAACCAGTCAGCTTGATCAACATCCTCATCAGTATTTAGGAGTGTCACGTCCTAATTACTTTTTTTATTCCATGTCTGTTGCAAGTTGCTGACATAAACCCTTACCTCTAACAAGTTTAGTGACTTTGATGTGCACGTCATACTCCATTACCTTTATGATCCATCCAACACGCTTTTCGTTCATTTCTTTGTTCAGCAAAAAATCCTTGACACCTAGATGAGACACCATCAGATGAATCTTGTTGTTGGACAACATGTGCTTGAATTTCTTCAAATCTCGAATAACCGCAAAGACTTGCTTTTCAATGAATGAGTATTTGAACTCATAGTCTTTGAGGGATTGACTAAAGAAAGTGATTGGTTGCTCCATCAGGTTGTTGTTTTGTTGGGTGACGATCCCTGAAATTCTCTCTTGACCTACAAAAGCATAAAGGATAAAATCTTTGTCAAACCTGGGGTTCACAAGCATGGGAGCTTGGGAAATGGCTTTTTTGATGGCTTCAAAGCTTTATCATCCTTCCTTTGTCCATGAGAATGGCATGTTTTTCTTTAGCATGGTTGTCAGTGGTTTAGCCAATGTCATGAATTGAGGGATGAATCTCTGCATGAAATTTATGGTTCCTAGAAAACTCTGGAGGCCCTTCTTGTGACTTGGGAGAGATAAGGACATAATTGAATGAACCCTGGCTGGATCGATTGATAATCCTTCTGCTGAAACCACATGCCCCAACAATTTTCCCTCGCGTACTGTGAAAATACATTTCTTGGGGGTTAAGTGAAATCCAAAATTACCTAAACCTTTGGAAAACTTTCCTTAGATGTGTCATGTGATATTATGCATGCTTAGAGTATACAATTATATCATCAAGGTAAACCAAAATAATATCATTGATTAGTCCCTTAAATGCCATGTCCATGGCTCTTTGGAAAGTAGCCCCAACATTGGACAATCCGAATGGCATTTTATTGTAGGCATACATACCCCACTTGGTAGTGAAAGCAGTTTTGAATTGGTCGGATTCTTGGACTAGGATTTGATTGTAACCTGAATATCCATCGAGCAAAGAAAATCTTTGAGATCCTGCCACCGTTTGAAGGATCTGCTCCATCGATGGAAGAGGATAATGGTATTTTAATGATGCACGATTCAAATCCCTAAAATCTACGCATAATCGGATCTCTTCATTCTTCTTCCTCACGGGCACCAAATTGGCTACCCATGACAAATGCTTGATGGGAAAAATTATACAGGCCTCGATGAGCTTGGTTAGCTCCTTTCTCATTAGTGGCTCAATTTTGGGATTAATTGGTCTCTGTTTCTGACGAACTAGCCTAGCATTCAGGATCCAGTTCGATGGTATGTTGTGCTAGACCTGGATCAAAACCACGCAGATCTTTATAGCTCCATGCAAAGATGTCATGATGCTCTTGACAAAGATTGATGAAAGCTTCCTTCTCCTCAGAAGTACACACTTTTTCGATCTTAAGAAATTTTTCATTTGATACCTCAACTTCCTCAAAATACTCTTCTCTGACCACCATGTTAGGGCTTTGTCTTGTGGCTTGGTCATCTAAATTGAAAATGGATTCCAAAGTGACTAAACCTTTTGGTAACTTGCTGCTTTTCAATTGGATAATTTTCTCACCATATGAATCCTGCAACTTATCTTAATTCTTTGTAGCAAACTCCGCCTCTTCTTGTAGGAAGAGGACAATTTGTTTGTCACTATCAAACACTTGCCAACTACTCACATTATTAGGCACTGCTGGTCGAACCACCATTTTAACAAATTTCTGCCCTTCATTCATGATATCAACAGGTATTTTTTATTGTGAGCCAATTGTAGAAATCCTATCTGCATCTTGATTTTGATTTCATAGAGATTGTATGGATTCCAAAAGCTTCAAAATCTTCAATCAGGTCCCAGACTCGATTCTTATATGATCTTAAAAGATCATTTTTGGATGCACTACGTGCCGAAACTTGATGAACAACTAACTCACTATTTCCAAAAAAATTCAGGGCCTTGATTCCCTTACTTTGGGCCAGCTGAATTCCTTACACAAGAGCCTCGTATTCAGCAACATTGTTGGTGCAACTGAACTACAACCAGAAAGATGAGAAGTACTTATCTCCCTCTGGAGAAATTAACATAATAGCATCATTGGATCCATTCTTACTTCTTGAGCCGTTGAAGAACAAATGCCACAGTACTTTGAGAATCACTTGGTCTTTTGACAAGTTGTGGTATGATCGTATCTTCTTCAGGGATACAGTAAGTACCTAATCCTGTTTCTTCCAAGACCAGCAAACCAACTTCTTCTTCTACCAATACATCACCATAGGGATCGTACTGATGACCTCTACTTGCTTCATCCAACAAAGTATCAGGGACTTCTTCAACACAGGGTGGTTGGTTCATGATCGGCATCTTCCTCTTCTGGATCACCGATGGTGTAGTTTCCATTTATGGGACTAACAATGTAGGGTTCTAAATGATTATGGTAGACTGGTTATGCCCTTGTAGTTACTTTGGTTCCGTATCGAGTCCTGAGAATCATATGCAACCAATCGGTCTAATAGGTAACCACCCATCTTGGCAGTGAAATCCCATGATAGGCATATGGAAAAGAGGGGAGGGAGATCGATGACTGATATGTCTTGGGAGAATGACAAACTTGGGCATGCATGAATGCTAAGTTTAAGTCCTTTGATAACCCCAACAGTCTTAACAACTGTGCCATCCAGTTGAACAACCCCTTTTGCAACTGGCACATATTGTATGCCTAGTACATCTGCAATTTTTTTAGGCATGATAGAGCTACTGGCACCAGAATCGATCATGCAATTATGTACCAAGTGGTCTCCAATGATCAGGGAAATGTAGAATGGCGGTGGTTTGTTTTCTGTAGGAATGATTTTCCCTTCCGGTTGACACAAACTTGTATTATTTGTCACTCCATGGCTTGGTGATCCGCTGGTCATAGCAAAATTGTTCAGAGCTTCTTGTAACATGTTTCTTTGAGAAGGGATCGAGAGCGGGTCCCACATAGTAACGCTCAGATTGGATTGGTTTTCTTCATTTGTTCTACTATGCTGAAGGGAATTGCTCCAACTTTGATGACACTTTTTTGGGAATTGGGTTTCTTCTTTGGAAAATGTTTGGTGGGTACCGTGATGCCTGGAGAACCATCCTTCCCTACGGCGTGGCTAGCCGGTGTTTCTGGGGATTTCTTTCCCGCATTTTTATCAACTGCCATTTGTAACCCAAGTTGAGAAGTGGACGCTAGATCAGCTTCGAGAGATTGAGGCTCCATTACTCTCTTTTTGGAACGAGTGTTTGCTACCACTGATGAAAGAATCTATATTTAATCCACAAAAATCTTATTCTTGCCAGTTTAGCAATGTGGATTCTTTAGGTGCCTGCGGTTGATCTACTGCTTCTTGCATAGATGAATTATTTGTTAACTCTGAAGGGGTAGATACACTTTGAACCATAAGGGCCTGGCTAAGAACCCCATTGGGACAAAGATTTTTATTGTGAGGTTGAGAGCAAGGATAACACCATTCGTAGTCTTGAACTAGATTATTTTGAACAGGCACTATAGCTCTATATGAGCTAGCTATAAGAGGGTTCCGAAAGTTCAAGGGCCTCTCATTTGTAACTTGACTTGTAGTTTGATTTCAAGGCTAATTGTTTCCTTGAAAAGGAGGACGGTTAGCCTGATAGTGCTGATTTTGTGGTTGATACGGACGATTGTATTGAAATTTCTTGCCTTTTGAGTGCAACGAGCTCATTTCCAAAATTTTGCAGTAGTGACCTGACTTCAAATAGGTCATTTGAAGAGGTAGGGGAAGATTGAGATGGTTGCTTGGAGTCTACTGGAATAGGAGCAATGATAGGCTGATGATTCGTAAGATCTGGAGAAAAGGGCATTGGTGGTCGTGGAGCTATCTTTCCAGCCTGAATCAAAGAATTCTCTGTACTTATGGCAACCTCGTAAGCATCAGGCAGTGTAGTCCCTCCCATGGACTGGATCATAACTGCTACATCACTATTCAAGGCTCGCAAATATTACAAGAATGCATTATGTGCAGAAGGCTTTACGAGCACCGGAATCTTATTCCAAGTCCTGTGGAATTGGAAGTTGAAATCACTCATGTATTCTTGGGAAGCTCTCTTTATGGTAGTAAGTTGTTCCAAAAGTGATAGGTGATCACTTTTGTCTTCAAATTGTTTACATAGATTTTCTCCCAACTCGTCCCAAGTGGTTATAGTGCCAACACCTAACCCGCGAAACCATTGAAGCACTTTTCCCTTGAAAGAGGTAGCAAGAATTCTAACTGCAACGTTGTCTTCAGTGATATTATGTACTGCACAAATGCTGGCTACATCAAAGATATGCTCCACTGGAGTAACGTGAGTTTCCCCCGTGTAGAAGGGTAAACTTTTGAGTGCCGCAATAGGTATCGGGTCACGTTGAGCCAACATAAGAGGACTGCTTGCATTGAAAGGGGGAAAAAATTGGTTCCTCACCATAGCAACGAAAGGTTGATTGTTCCTGGGTAGAGGAAACCTTCCGTAAGGAGCAGTTGAATGACCCCTACTAGGTAAATCTGTAACTGGGGATATGGAAATGCCTCTTCTGCTTCTCTTTGGAGGAGACAAGGAAAGTTTGATATGCTGATACTTTCCTTTCTTTGAAGAAGCTCTTGTCTGAATTCTTCACATAAATTACTGCATTGAGATTTGGAATCCAGAGATATAGAGTCGCCAGGTACTTTGACTTGTGTAAGTGAGAAGAGAAGTACCAACTTTGTGAGACCAGGGTGCCAAAAACTGTTGTCGCCAAATCACTGCACCCTCCGAATGGCCAGGATGTGAATAGGACGTTCGGTGTGATTGGGACACATGGGATCACCTCTCAAGTTGTGGGACTTGGGATCGAGGTGAACCTCCGGAGAAGGCCGGCTTCCTCTTCCCAAACTAAGTGTTGTACTACTCCTAGTGTAACAAAAATGATTATCTAGTCCTATGCTAACATTTCATGGGGTTTTAGGGAAATATATTTACAGAAATGAAACTATACTAGGGATGGCGATGCACCAAATAAAGGGTGTTTCCAGACTTAGGAAGGGTTAATTTGAAGAGGGTGTGTGCACCACAGGTCAACTTCACCTACTGCGACTTAGAGAGGGTACATGATACCACAAACGAAGAGACACGTGTTCCCTTTGTTAAACTTTATCAGACCGAGAAATACACTAGTTTCCTAGTGAAGAAGGATGAACTCAAGAAGGGTGAACAGACACCACAACTCAACTGCATGCAATACTCCACCACTCGATAAGCACAGAACTCCAAGAACCTGCAATAGAAACTTAAACTTGCACAATGTACCTGTAAGTATGAGAAAGGCACAAAGAAGCATGGAAGGATGAAAGGACCGAGATTAGTCACAAAACACACACTTTTATTGCTTCAATAACATGTACAATGCATCATACATTCAAAAGAGGCAATAGTTGCCATTACAGTCTTGAAGAGGAGGCTTGAAAGTTCTCTCAACACACAAGAACAACTTGCAGAAGAGAGAGGATCCTTGAAAAGTATACACTCACCTGAGATATCTAACTGTCCAACTTGTCTAAACTATTGGAACCCTTTGAAATGAGCTTCCAACTTACATTTATAGAAGAATATGTGAGAAAGAAGAGGAAATGGTCATAATTACATTCCTAAATTGAAGGCCCGTGATGTATTTATTACAGTTAGTTGAACTACCTGAGAAGGTTCCATCATGGGTCATTAATTACCTAATGACCTAGTCTTCTCAATTAATTAAAAGAATATTTAAATAATAATAATAAATATTATTATAAAAATATTTAAATAAAAATATTAATTTAATTAACATAATGTCGGGACCCCCCCGCTGACCCGTTTGACTTGAAGAAGAGGGGGGTCCATGTGGATAGAGTCTGCACATAGCCAAACTCGATGAGCTTCGAATCCTCTAACTCGGTGTTGCACTCGATTTTTGACCCCGCACTAACTCTTTCCTTGCCTTAGTAATCGGGCTCTTTTGCATTGACTCCTTCGAATGGCGAGCTATCAAACTCGATTATTATCATTTTCCTCTGTTAACTCGAGGCCATTTATGCATTCCACGTTCAAACTTCATGAAACATCACCACGAGCTCCCTGTGAAGTCACCGAGCTCTTCATCCAGCAAACGATCTTACCTTTCCTGGGCTCAAACTCACTTGAATACCGAGCTTAACCCAAAATTTCTTCCAAACGATGAGAAAATGCCATTACCAATAAAGACCTAATGCTGCCATGATGATGACCCAGGTTCATGCCCATAACATGTCGATAGACACCCTTAAGACTGATTTTTGGTCAAAGAGCCCTTCAAAAAATACATTGAACCACTTCGGCAACAAAGAGGACCTTGGAAAAATGTATAGGTAACAACCATATGAATTCTTCCTTAGTCATGGATCAAAGCTAATAGAAATAAGCTAGATAAAATTAGCTTGAAACTGCAGTATAATCATCCATTGTATTAACCAAGCTTCTCTGAACCTGGTAAAAGAATACTTTTATTGTCTGATTGGACGTACATAATGGAAGGGTATAAATATTGCCTACTGCCCACAGAGTTTCTCAAAGAGACCATTTACAAGTAACAAGGATGTAGCATGCAAAATGGCCAACCAGGTATTTCAGAGTTGACCTTCACATTCACTTCGTTTCTAGGAGAAGAAGTGCTGAGCAATATGAATCGTTTCATTCTGCACTGTAATAAACCTTCATCTCCTGACTCAGGCAAATTTTATGAAGCCTTGAATGGTGTGACTCCAATCCATCGTACACGGGAGTGAATATTTATTTCCTGCAGCTGTCATTCGATCTGAGTTCGGAATAAGGACACAGTTGGACAACCTGTTTGCTGGAAGCGTTCGATACTGAACAGATAACAACATAGTTAGACAACCTACTTGCTGGAAGCGTTCAAAAGAAAGGCTTCTACAGTACTGCAACATGCCTGCTGCCTGTGCGTGGGATTTTCCCTCGCGACCACCGAATGCTCAGAGCCCGAACAGGAGTTGGGAGAAATATGCTGGCAAAGGCGAACTGATCAGGTCAGACATCTGTTTGTTGCTTCGTGAGGAAACCTGTTTCTTATGTAAGCTGCAATTATGGTATTCCATCAGAGAAGGCATATATACTGTATTCACTTGTGACCCTAGCCCTGGAAACTTGTTACCACCTACATTGATCTCTAACGAGATCCTTATAGAGTTTCCTTCATTCGTCAATTTTCAACAAGCTATATTTTGCATTAACAAGACCATCGTCGAGCTCTTACAACTGAGAGTCTCTACCGAGATGATTTCCAAAATGACTATCGATTTGATAGCTGGATTATCTATCAAATCGACCTTAAACTCTTCATTGAATTGAGATAAACTGGGTGCCTTTCGATGCTAGGTGATCTCTTCATATGCAATTTAGGAATTATTTTTAATCATTGCATCTCGTTAATAACCGAAGGTGGGTTCCGGGGATTATTATTTCATTTTGAACGTGATAGGACCCCGTTGTCTAATCTTGCCATGTCTGCAAAATTGGATAACATCTATGATTGCAACTTTCTTTGTAGGACATTAGCTCACACCATTATTATATGAATCAGAACATCACATGTTGTTTGCAGGTACTTATAAAACTAGCCATATCAAGGTTTGGTAAGACTTATTATCTTGCTTATTAAGTTAGGTTGAAGAGGTGAGTTTTATTCTAAACATCATGGCATGCCCGATGGGATATTTTCCCTTGTTTCTTTGTTTCATTTCATTAAAATAGCATCCTTTTTATTTTGATAAATCGCTGTGTAAAAAATTCCTGATATTTGGCAAAACACATATAATTTGGCAAAACGCTTGCGATTCAACAAAATGCCTGTGATTCAGAAAATCGTTGGCGATTTCCCTGTGTAATTTTCCATCTACCTAACAGTTTGAATTTTGTTTCTTGTTTTTACATTCTATTTTTTGTTTCTCCTAGCCTACTTGCATGGTTTTGTTTGTGGATAACTCATTTGTTGGATTGTTGGAATTGCTTACTTCAAAAAAATTTATTACTAAAATAAAAAAATAGGAGCATTTAGCGATGAGTCCTAAAACTTTCTTATTTGTTTCTAGTATTGCATGTTTCACCAAATTCTTGATAAATTAATGAAATAGATAGAGGGTGATAGGCCAAGGAAGAATACTTGTTTGTGGTGTCAGTTGAAGGCTATGCATGCATTCTGATTTCCCGATCCAATGCTGATTGCGAGAGATCCATTTTCGCTAGGAGGAACTACCTATAAAATACAAAACAATACCACCAAATAGCGTTAAATAAAACAAGTGGAATTCCTAGTAGAAGCTATATTCGAGAAGCCTGATGCTCTCTAAACAAGCTATCAATCCACTTTTATATAACAATATATAATGCAATCCAAAATGAACATGGAATAACAATCTTATTGGAATTGAAATGATTTAGGTATCTCATACAAAATAAATAAGAAAGGTAAAATAAAAGGTGATTGAGGTCAAAACAAGTCAGATGATGGGCTGGTATTGGGTTCTAGGTTAGGTATAGGCTCTAGGTAAGATTCGGTAAATATTAGGGGTGATTGTGGGTTGTTAGGGAATGGGTATGAGCTCACTGGTCTGAGGTTTGTTGCTAGACATAGCAATCGACGTCGGTTGTGCGACCGATGTTGGTTTGGTAGGATGACCAATGTTAGTAGGGGTAGTTAGAAAAAATCTCTTAGAAATGGTCTCCAAACTCTCTGTGATTGCACATAGAGAAATGGTGGGGGTGAGGTCGTGAAATGGTCTTAGTGACTTAGAGATGACTAGGGGAGGGTGAAGATAGGTGAAAGGGATAGATATGGTAAGGTGATGGATTGGAGGAAGGAAGGAGGTGTACGGATGTATAGAACAATAAATTACTGAGAGGAATGATGATCTTAATGAAAGAAAATAAAGATAATTGAATACATATTAGGTACTTACTGAAGAATGGATCTAGAGAGTGTAGGTGATGAAAACAATGATGGCAGAGATCTGGAGAGAAGGGATGTCATGTACGTGATGGAGAAGTTTGAGACTCCTTACTTCTCCATGTGAATCTGTGATCGTGAAGAAGGTGATGGATGCCAATGGTTGTTGGTAGTGCTCCCGGGTGCTTTTCTTTGACTGAGTGCTTCAAAAATTTGAGTGCTCCAAGTCTCTATTCGTATGAGATCCTAAATCGAATGACCAGCCTCAACAAAGGCTTTTGGAAATTTATTTAACCTAACTAATGATGGTTAGGGGACCGATGTTGGTTGAGGTATAACCGGCGTCGGTTAAGGCAAGAATATCTAGGTTGGCCAAAAATATCTTGATTGTTGTTGTTTTTGGTGTGGTCTCCAATATTCGTCAGAGTCTCGAGTGATAGACAATGGAAGAATGAGTAAGATTCCTCTTAGGTTTTTTAATAGGATTTAAGTATATGTTTAGACTAAAAACTAGGATAAATGGCATGATAATAGGAAATGTATGGTTGTTAAGATAAAAAAACATAGGTAATAACATCGCAAGGTATAGCGAGTACACAAGTTCAAGGGTCACAAAAAGTAGGTCAGGCCCAGGTAAATGGTTTGTAACACGGGTAAGGCCAAGGTATAGGTAAAATAAAAAATCCCTAAATGTAATTAAGGAATTGTATGGGTATTTGAGGCGTGTGGGTAGGGTCTATGAAGTGTTTGTAATACCAAAAGTTATGGGATAACAATTAGGTTAGGTCAAAATAAGTAAAACATGGAGGAAATGGTACTGGCAGATGACCGATGTTGGTTATAAGGAAACCAACATCAGTTTGGTATGACTGATGTCGGTCATGTCAGGTTAGGGTTGTAAATTTAAAATTTCCGTATTTTACGGAATCATTATTGTTGTTGACTTTGAGAAAACAACAGAGCTGGGTGACTCGTGCATTTTTCGGGGAGGATAAATACAAGGAATTGGACCAGGCTGAGGTGAAGGTGACTAAGTGTTGAGAGGAGCCAGGTAGATGGGTCCACTAACACAGTTGGAGATGTGTGATTGGTGGAGAGGTTCGAGGTAGGTTTCGGTATAGCAGAGGTGGGAGAGGGCTCAGGTGGACCACTGGCGCAACGTCCAGACGTGCCACCACGTAGGTGATACTATGATGAGGTGGGGGTATTTCTTAATGTGTTGATTTTCTCCAATTATGTTTTATAATGAAAAATAATGTTAGGCAGGCATGTTAATTTTGAAATGTGGGTGAAAAATAGATGAAATATGGGGGGATGAGGTCAAATATATAATAAGTAGGGGGAGGAATAAATGTGGGGTGTAAGTGGTTGGGATTAAGTAGGATTGTAGGTTGTTTTGGTTAATTTTTAAGAAATAAAGGAGGTGGTTTTGGTTTTGGGGGTCGTGATAGAGATCGATGTCAGTTAAGGTTTGGTCGACGTTGGTCAGCTATAGCCAACATCAATTCTGGGAGACTGGCACTGGTTTGGGTGAAAGAGGGACATGGGTAAGAAGGGTTATGTTTCAAAGGAAAAAGAGGTCAAAAGGGGGCAAGTAATGTTAGTTGTAGAGGGGTAACGGTAACATATGCCCGTTGGCTAGATGGGTTAGGTGAGTAGGTGAAATAATGTGAAGGTAATGAGTCATGAGTGTAAAGGGTAGCATGTTGGTATTTGAATTAGGTAAATGAGGGTAAGCAATATTGGTATGATTTGGTATGGTGTTGGGGATAAAACTTAATTGGAGGTAGTGAGGTCTTAAGAATGTTGTGTTTTTTTGGATGCAAGCTAGGGACCAGCTACGTATGCGGGACAGAGTTCCACTACTATTGGTAGATATGTGATCGAGTGTGAGTGCATAGGAGTGGGAGCACATGAATGACATTGGATTGATTGGGATCTGACGCTATAGGCATGTATCGCGAGATCCTAGTTTGATTTTCAAACTCATTAATAGATGGTATTTAGTGGCCAACACTTTCCATTTACCGACGGGTGAGAATACTCTCAACCTGGAGGATGTATACAAGATCCTCCGGCTACCGATTGTGGGTGACCAAGTTTATTTTATTTCTTTAGAGGCCCCTGTGGAGCCTATAGTGGTTGTGTTTGGGGAGGTGATGGGCAAGTTGAGGTACCATAGAGCAAGCCTTAGCTACGAAGAGATGTATACAACCCATCCTCAAGAGACGAGGTTGGTTGTTTTGATGATGGAGGCGGTATGTTGTTTCACCCTACTAGATGCCAAGGGTGGTAGATTCCCACGAGCATTAATGGGAGTGCTTCATGATATGGTGTAGGAGTGGATCTATTTTGAATGGGCACTAGAATTCTTGGTGCAGCTGTATAGGGAGCTATGGGCCTATGGGAGGTTGTGGCGGTTTAGCTTGTGTCACAAATTTCTTATGCATTGTTAGGCATATGAGTACATCGTATGTGTACGTCTTGATGGTTTTCCCTGTCTTGATTAGTTTAGGGATGGCTTGGTCAGAGTCAGCTATAGACGGGGGGTACTAGTTGGTGGGCAATACATGGTGGCTAGTGCCACACATGATGTTTCATATTACAAATGGGTGCTGGAGGGATTCTCTAGTGTGGATATTATTTGGAGGCCATATGTTGGCTATCCCTCATATAGGGACATGGAACAAAAGTTAGAGAAGTTACAACTACTCAGGTGGATACATGGGCACCATGCTAGTGAGCATGAGATGATAACCATAGATAGGGACATATGATAGTTTGGGTTACTATTATCCCAAATTCACCCCCCTAGAAAATTTGGTCAAGACAACCCCGCACATAGATAAAATATGAAGGGAAAATGTTTCGTACCTATGAGCTCGCATTCCAGAATGAGGCAAAGGAAAAATTCAAAGTTTGAACCCGAGTCAAAGCCAAAGCGGGGAATCAGAGGAAAGGGAAAAAGATAAATTGTGGACCTGTAGGCCTGATTTTGTTCTAATATGGCTGCCATGTGTCCCATATCAAAAGGGGACCCATTTTTCAATTTATTTTCCCGCCCTCCTATACAGACCCAATACAAACTTTGAAGGGGCATATCTTTCTACTTAGGGCTCGAAATATTGCAAATCTGACACCATTGGAAATATCTCAGACTATGCCATGGAGGTCTAAGAATTTAATTTTTGAGGAGGTTAGGTGAAGGAAAATGGAAGAAACATATTCGGCCTTTCAATGCAGGATCTTCTTGCCTCAACAACCAGATCAGATTTGATTTGTTTCGTCATTTCCTCTTCTTTCAAGGCACTGAATCAAGGATTCATGTAGTAAAGATAGATTTGGGGGCATATTTTATCAGAAGCATTAACACTAGTGGTTGATATTCTACCCACTTTTCCCGCTTCCCTCTCTCTTTCTTCTCTCTGATCAAATCTATAAATACATGGGCAGGATTCATTGTAAAGGTTGTTCATTCTTCTTCTCTGGCTCCCCTCTTATTTTCTTCCCTAGGGTCGAAAATGGAGTCTGAACCTCCTTTCATGGCTCTGTAATGGAATTCTCTTTCCTCTTGCCCACTAACGATGTACTGTGTGAAATTTTTGGAGCAATAAATTTTGTTTTTTGATGCATCTATCCATCCCTTGCTTACTATATTGTCTCTCCTCACCTCTCATCATTCTAGGCTATACTATGCATATTCTGATGTTTGTTGCAGGTCCTGGGAGCTTTGTTTAATGGGTTTTGAAGTGGTGTTCTATGTGAAATCTATCTCTGGTCTATGGTGCATCTTGTCCACCCTCTCCTTTGCTCACCTCTCTCCACTTCAAGCAGTTGAGATTATACCAGTACTTCCCTTTTCTTGGTGTTATCACCTCGTTAGTGTAATATTTACCTCTTTATGTATTTTATCTCTCCCTTTCTCCTTGACATTGTTAGGATAGGTGTAGTTATACGTTATTTCTGCAGTAGGAGTAGTTTAGTATTAGGATTAGGAAGAATAAGATGGCTTTCTCCAGAGGGCCATCTCAAGTCCGCAAGTCCCACAGCTTGAGAGATGGTCCCATGTTATGAAAATCACACCAAATGACCCTTCCTTAGAAAAGAAGATCCATAACTCATTTGGGGGTGTTGTGATTTCGCACTAACAGTTCTGGCACACCCATTGGGACAAGTATGAAGCACCTTACCACTTTACTTCATCAAGTTTGATGTGCTCTTGGTGAATATTTCAGCCTTTGGAGGCACTTTCAAGCACATCTGACAACTCTATCTGGTCAAAAATCCATTCTTTGAGTTGCAGAACTTTTCTATCCATTTCCACTCATTTTTATCCATTTTTTTCTTCCATCTCTTTCACTTTCTCCCATTCCATGAGCTTTTGCAATCATGATTTCATTCCCTTCATGGAACTCACATTTACAACAACAACAGATCATTCCACCTCCAATATGATTTACAACTCCTTCAAATCATCATTATGAGTAGGTTCAGAATCAACATGTCTATCCCTATGAGTAGCAGTGCCAAAATTAGTTTGGCTATGGGGATTTCTAAGAACAGGGATATGCATGTAATGAAGACAATCAAATGCAAGATGCTGGTATTTTGGAGAAAATTCAAAAAATGGAGAATGGCATGGTTCAATCAAGGGCAACAACTCAAATGATGGCTTTCAAAATTGGTTACAGGGCACCTTGTCCATGAGAAGGCCCTTTTCCAAGACATTATAGCCCTACGGAGAAGCTAGACTTCATGGTTGAAATACTACCCCAACTTTCACAATGGACTGAGGAGATCGGGGCTTATGAGTTGGAGTCAAGATAGCCTTGTCGATGGGTAAGTCCACCACCTCTTAGCTCTTCATTTTCCCTTCCTCAGTCTTTATCATTTCAACATGATCAAGAGTCAAGATTCCTAGTTGCTACCCCAAGTGTTGATTCCATTTCTCCATTCCCTAGTCTTCCACCCCATTTCAGTTATTCTGCCCTTTTCCCTTCCAAATAGTCACCCCCTCCAAACAAACAAGAAGTTCCACCTCCCTTCCCACCACAAACAATTGCAAAGATGGTTGAACCACAACCTGCCAATCCTCTTACTTTCCCAAGCCCATGTTGGGAAGAGACTCAAGAATCTAGTCAAGGAGAACATCAAATAGAGGAACCCAATAGAGAAGAAATGATAAAAAATATGAAGAGTTTGGCTACTAAATTTGAGTTTTCAAAGATTCCCTTATTGGTTAATCCTATGGAGGAAGCTAAGGTCAAGCTGCAAGTTGTGGAAGCTCTAGCTACAACATAAGTAGGGGAAGAATGAGCTACTCCTAATCCAAAAAAAGAGGAGTACATTCCGACTGTGGAGGAGAACTGTACAGTTTCAGAGGTTCCAAGTGTGGAGCATGCCACAGAAGAACCTTCAGTTCTTCCTCCCACTTCATCCCCTTCAAGCTCTGATATTGAGGAATAGTTTGAGCTTTCAAACTTTATGTTTGAGGATGAAGGGAACCATGGTGATTCAATTGTAGATCAAGAGGACACCATGAAGGAGGTTGACCACCTGCAGCAGGACAACAAGGAGGCAGATTACCTGTTTGACTTGGAGGATTGCCTTGATGGAGGGGAACCCATGGAGATCACATCATTTTTTCCTCCATCTCTCACATCCCAAGCACATGAGCCTACTGCCATGGAGGAGAATATTCAAGAAGAGCAGTTTGCACTTCATAGCAACCCTCTAGAACCAAGATTGGAAGACATGACTCTCCCATGTTCTTCACAGGAGAAGGAAGATAAAAAGAAGGAAGATTTTGTCATCCCTCTCACACCATCCATCCATGAGAGTCAGTAAGAAGGCTCCATTCTTGGAGTTAGAGTTCAGAACCATGGGCAGATTCAAAGGACCATACGTTTCCCAATCAGATACTTGGCTTCATTAAACCGAAAGGAGAAGCCAAAACCAATCATGCCTACTCCAGGGAGTGAGGATGAGCATCAAATTACCAAGGGTCATCATAAACACCTCCAGAAGTTTGATGCAAGTCATCTTAAGGAGGTATTTTCTATTAATGTTGATACCTTGATGATTTTGGTGGAGGAACAACTTATTGTTAGTTTTTCACTCATCTAACCAGCCATGTTTAGTGCCAAATCAGTTCCATGGCTGCCATTTTTGAGGAAGGGAAGATTTCTCCCTGCCAATTGCAGGCTTTGTTTGAGCTCCCTTTTCTCTTGGTTAGAGTAGTGTAGGTAGGTTTGTTTTTAGCAGAAGAAGTGCTTTTGCACACTCTACATGTTCCATTTGGAGCATGTATGATTATCAGTTTGTACATAGTTTTTGGTGTTATTACTCTTGCACAGTGCATCTAGTTGGCTTTTGGTGAAGTCCAAATTCAAGTTTCAGTGGGTTTCCAAGAGGCTCAGAGGTCATACTTTCAGATTTTAGATCAGAATCAATTTATAAGGCTGGACTCCATGCCCAATGGATGCAAAAAAGGCCACGAGTCTCTTCATCTAGCAGGTAGATGTTCCCGGTGAGTCACCAAATTGCTATCCCAAATTCACCCCTACGGCAAATTTGGTCAAGACAACCCCGCACATAGAGAAAATATGAAGGGAAAACATTTTGGACCTACGACCTCACATTCCAGAAGGAGGCAAAGGAAAAAGTCAAAGTTTGAACCCAAGTCAAAGCTAAAGTAGGGAATTGAAGGAAAGGGCAAAAGATAAATTGCAGACCCGTAGGCTTGATTTTGTTCCAATCTAGATGCCACGTGTCCCACATCAAAAGGGGACCCATTTTTTAAGTTGTTTTCCCTCCCTCATGTACGGACTCGATAAAAACTTCGAAGGGGCATATCTTTCGAATTAGGGGTCAGAATATTGCAAATCTAACACCATTGGAAAGATATCGGCCTCACCTATGCCATGGAGGTATAAGAATTTAATTTTTGAGGAGGTTAGGTGAAGGAAAATGGAAGAAATGTCTTCGGGATTTCAATACAGGATCTGCTTGCCTCAATAACCAAATCAGATTTGATCTGTTTCGCCGTTTCCTCTTCTTTCAAGGTGCTGAATCAAGGATTGATGTAGTAAAGATGGATTTGGGGTCATATTTTATCAGAAGCATTAACAACAGTGGTTGAGCTTCTACCCACTTTTTCCGCTTCCCTCTGTTTCTTCTCTCCAATCAAATCTATAAATACAGGGGTAGGATTCATTGTAAAGGTTGTTCATTCTTCTTCTTTACCTCCCCTCTTCTTTTCTTCCCCAAGGTCGAAAATGGAGTCTGAACCTCCTTTCATAGCTCTGTAATGGCATTCTCTTGCCTCTTGCCCACTAACGATTTACTGTGTGAACTTTTGGAGCAATAAATTCTGTTTTGTGACGCATCTTTCCATCTTTTTCTTATTTTATCATCTCTCCTCAGCTTTCATCATTGCAGGGTATACTGTGCATTCTCTGATGTTTGTTACAGGTCCTGGGTGCTGTGTTTAATGGGTTTTGAAGTGGTGTTCTGTGTGAAATCTATCTCTGGTCTGTGGTGCATCTTGTCCACTCCCTCCTCTGCTCACCTCTCTCCACTTCAAGTAGCTGAGATTATGACCAGCACTTCCCTTTTCTTGGTGCTATCACCTCGTTTGTGTATTATTTCCCTCTTTATTCAATTTCTCTCTCCCTGTCTCCTTGGCATTATTATGATAGGTGTAGTTAGACTTCATTTTTGCATTAGGAGTAGTTTAGCATTAGGACTAGGAAGAAGAAGTTGGCTTTCTCCGGAGGGCAATCTCAAGTCTGCAAGTCCCACAGCTTGAGAGATGGTCCCATGTTATACAAATCACACCAAATGACCTTGCCTTAGAAAAGTAGATCCATAACTCATTTGGGGGTGCTGTGATTTCACACTAACAGTTACCACAAGACATGTCACCACCCTTCCCTTATTATAAGAGAGATGACATGGAGATACCTATGTGTCCAAAATGACCGAGTGTGCCTACAGGGTAGGAGGACTAGGTAGTTGACAAGAGAATCGATGATGTTTGGGTCACTAATAGATATAGGTGGTGGTGGGCGGTATAACTACGTGCCGAACCCCCGAGGCCAAGGAAACCAGACTTAGCCACCATCAAAGTACATAGGGATACCTTAAAGGGTGAGGTGACTACCCTTCAATGACATATTACAGTTTTACAGGGGAAACTCATAGGGTCAGAGGCACATGATTCCATTTTATAGGCTCATGTGTTAGCATTATAGGCCCCAGTTGCACAGGGACAAGAACTCGCACAGGGTGGAGATAGATATGGGGGATAGGTTTCCTCCTTATAGGAACATGTAGTAGGTTTGTAGGGCTAGTTGGCCACTACAAAGGCTCAGATTATGGCCTTACATGCCCATGTTAATGTGCAGGCTCCGTCACAGGAATAGGAACAAGGTTCCATAATGTAGGTAGTTGTGACACGATAGGGTCCCCAGGTACATGGAGGAGGACAGGGAGCATAGGTAAAGGGTATGAGGTGAGCCCTAGCACGATAGAACTCATAGGTTGCTATGAGACCCATGGCACCACCTTAGACAGTGTCGGTGGAAAGGTTTAGGTATGCCCTGAATGAGGCATGATATTACCAAGATCATCTGATGACCACAGGGATAGATGTCCCCTCCTATGCTAAGTACAGAACATAACAAGCAACGAGTGAGAGGACTAGATCCCGCACTCATAGTTCAAAGAGCACAGGGGGTTGGCGATCCCAGAGACAAGGTTAGGGTGAAGTGATGAGTTGATGGAGGCTAGACCCAGCTACAGGCTAGACGGAGATTGAACTAGGACCCATGCTAGGTGGAGAGATGCTACTAGGCATGGATATCAGATGGAGTGATGACTAGTCACCTGATATGATTGGCTATTCATCTTTTTTTGGTATATATTGGTCTGTGTGTTGATGATAATGAGGATGTACATGAGAGTTTTGAGATTTTGATCTTATACTGGCCTACGTGCCGAAGATGGTGATGATGTATCTGAGAGATTTGAGATACTTGTATGTATTTGTATTGATGTACATTTGTATTGATATATAGACTTTCATTGTTATAGATGATGATTTTGATATTATGGATGATGTATTGGTGTTTTAATTTCCATTATTATTGTGTATGTGATGGAAACTAGTTGCATTAGGAATTTTTGAGTCAAGGTCATGTATGCATGGTTGAGTTAGGTCAGTTAGGCATGGTGGAGTTTGAGGTTTGTTAGGTATGGTTGAGTTTAGGTTATTTAGGCATGGTTGAATTTAGGTCATTTAGGCATGGTTGATTTTAGGTCATTTAGGCATGGTTGAGTCAAGTATAGGCATGACTGAGTCTAGGTGAGTTAGGCATGGTTGAATCTAGGTGAGTTAGGCATGGTGGGGTTAAGGTTTGTTAGTTTTGATTTAATTTCCGAGTTATTGGTAAGATGGGAAATACATGATGATGTATATGTATGTGATGGTGTAGATTTTCAAAATATTTGATATCATGGAATTGTGAAATAATGGATGTATGATATGATGTTATTAAGAAAATGATAGGTATTTAGTTTTGTTAATTGTTTAATTTCCAAGTGTTTGTGAAAAATGGAAACTAAATAAGGTGAAATGTTAATGCAAATCATGGGGGGGAAATTGGTTTGGGAAAAGAGTGGTCGAGCTAACCTCCAAGGGCCTCATGCCCTCATAGTGTTGCCTACATAGCCTCAATGAAAAGGGGCCGCAGGTTGATGTAGTTATCCCATAAGCTAGGGAAAAATAAGATGAGGTAGTGGTATAGGTGGGTAGGTTTTAGGCATGATTGAGTCTAGGTCATTTAGGCCTGGTTGGGTTTGGGTCATTTTAGGTATGGTTGGGTGCAAGTCATTTAGGCATGATTTATTTTGGTGAAAGGGGAATCCTTAAAACGTAGGTATCAATGGTCTAGTCCTGTATAGGGTAATCAAAACATAATGACGAAGGTGAATGATAAGAGGTGACAAAAAGAGCCACCTAATTGATAAGAAACATAAGGAGTATACCATACCAAAGATTGGCTTATGAACGTAAGACCCTAAAGGCATTGCATGATTGACTATGCTAAGGGTGAAGAAAGTCACATGATCACGAAATGTCGTGTTTGCGGCAAGTCCCTTGAGAAGGTAGGAAATTAGGGTGAAAAGGAAATGAGGTGAAAATGGTTGGTGTTTAACGTCACCTAGTGTAAGACAACATGCCTACTTGGCAAGATACCTAAGATCAAAATAGGCAAGTCCATGACAAAAAAATTATCATTTTCTTCTTTTTGTTGTTGTTTTGATAGATTGATCGATGTGGGAAGTCTATGTGGGATGAGTATATTATCTCCTTGAGTTCTTCATGAAGCTGATCGATGCGGGAAGCTTCTGAATATTTTATTTTATTTTGCAAGAATAGTCCTCTTTTGATTAGAGATTGAGTAGAATATGTCTAGCTTTGTATAGTTGTCCTTCAAGGGAGAAATCTATTTATAGCAGCGAGATCAGAGAGAATATATGTCCTTTCTGAGGGCATCATATTTTTGTTAGAAGTTTGACTCAAAAAGTTGAATACCATTTTATTTTTGAAATTTCTTTGCTTTTGGACTTTTAAGTCATGGACAAGACTATAGAGAAAAATAGGCTCCTTGTTTGAAGGAAAAACCATAACACATGGAGGCTAACTATGGAAGAGAGAGTTTATGTTATGAACGACCATGGGATTCCATCTTGAAAAATATGAAAAGTATCTAGGAGAATCATGCCATGAATAGGGCCTTGGTACTCATATTGAAGATAGGGCTGAAAAAGTGACGGGTAATCACATGATCCTGGTTTAGTCATTGATCCTTAAAATAGGTAAAATGGAAGGTGAACGGTGCTCAAGGGATGAGCATTTAATATACAAGAGGTGATATAGGACTTAATTCAATAGTAGAAGGGTCTAATATGCAAGGCATTGAGGAGCTCAGGTTTGGACAACAAACAATAAGCACCTGATTCATAGGTATGAGTAACGATATAAGGTCTAAGCCAATTAGGAGTGAATTTTCCATGTTTACTTCTCTCCGATTTGGTTAAATGTTTATTTTACTTTAGGATGATGTCGTCAAACTAGATGGTTCATTCATGGAATTTTTTTTCACAGGCACGTTTGATACATTTTTGGTAGATTTGGAGATGATCAAGAGCATTAAGATGACGTTCATCTAATAAATCAAGTTGTGCCAAATAGTCTTGGTGAAAGTCATCATCATTAAGAATTTATTTAATTGAAATACAAAGAGACAGAATCTGGACTTGGAGAGGCAGGACAACCTTTGTACCATAGACCAAAGAAAAAGGTTTGGCCGCAGTTGAGGTATGAATAATAGTACGGTAAGCCTATAAAGCAAAAGGAGTGTACGTGTGTGAATCCTTTCCTGTATCATCAACCACCTTCATAAGAATTTTAATTAAGATTTTGTTGGTTGATTCAACTTGGCCATTTGTTGTGGGTAGTAAGGTGAAGAAAAACTAAGTTGAATGCCGAAGGCATCACAAAGTTTTCGTAGGGTTTTGTTTTTGAATTGTTTTCTGTTATCAGTGATGAGGCGGTAAGGGACACCAAAGAGACAAATAATGTGATGGTTGATGAATTCAAAAAATTTATCAGATTTTGTAGAGATGAGGGGGATGGCTTCTACCCATTTAGTGTAATATTCGGTTACAGTAATAATCTATTGATGGCATTGTGAAGAATGAGGATTGATCTCTCTGACAAGATTTAAACCCCATTGAGAGAAAGGAAAAATATCTCATGTGACCTATAAGACGTGACTAGGCGTGTGATGAAGATTATCATGTTGTTGGAATTTCACACAACACTTGACATAGCCACAACAATCACGGTTGAGGGTGGGCTGATAATATCCCAGGACAAGGATGCATTTAGCAACAGCTAAGCCACTAAAGTGACCTCCAAAAATTCTATAGTGAACTTCCTTGATGGTGTAGGGAATTTCAGAGCTTGTAAGATATCATAAGAGAATAACATCAAAGCCACATTTATAAATAAGACCTACCATGGTGACATATTGAGAGACACTTTTGAGAAAGAAGCGTTGTCCGTTATGAGTAAGGTCAGGAGGTAGAACTGAAAGGGAAAGGTAGTCAAAAAATTGCTTGTACCAAAGGTCACATGGGTCAGTTTGAGCAGTGCCAAAAATTTTGACCTCTCAAAATAGATAGGAAGGTGATTGCAACCTTTATACTGTGACGAATATTTTTTATTCCGAGGGCGAGGTGAGAATATGAGAAGCAAGGCAGGCCATGGTATCTGCAAATTTGTTAGTGGAACATGGAGTGGTTTGAAGTTCATAACAGTCAAAGGTAGTCAAAAGTATGTCTACATGATGCTTATACTTTTGAATTATTTTGTTATGACACTGGTATATACCATTGACTTGATTTACAACCAATTGAGAGTCACCAAAGATATTAATCGATTTAACATCTAAGGCGATGGCGGTTTGGAGACCTAATACGAGTGCTTCATATTCAGTGATATTGTTAGTACAATCAAAATCTAGTTTGAAAGATAGTGGCATAGGTTCACCCTCAAGAGGAATGAGGATAATTCCTGCACCACCCCCACGCTGATATTTGGATCCATTGAAGAATAAGGTCATTTGGTAAACAATATCATCCAAAGAGAGTGTGGTAATGGATTTTCTGGGAAATCGAAGTTAGAGGATTGATTTCTGGAGAGGGGTATGTCTACAAGTTGGTCAGTGATAGTTTAACCTTTGATATATTTTTGATGGATGAATTCGAGGTCAAGGTCTATGAGAAGCATTAGCCAACGTGCAACACGTTGATGTTGGTAGGGCTTGGCATACATGTAATGTAAGGGGTCAATATTGGTGACGAGAAAGGTTTTTTGATTGAGTAGGTAATGAAAAAGTTTAGTGGCAACAAAAACTAAGGCTAAGCAAATTTTTTTGGCCTAGGTGTATCTAGTTTCATAGTCCAAAAGGGTATGACTTATGTATTAAACCACTTGGTCTCGGTGTTGATCGTCGTGGTGGGTAAGCATAACACCCAAGGAATGATCCATAGTAGAAATGTAAAGGTAAAATGATTGGTTATCCTTAAGAGGAATGAGTACATGTGGTTGGAGAAGGTACTGTTTTAAGGCCTCAAAGGCTTTGAGGCATTCATCATCCCATTTGAAAGAGATGTCCTTTTTGAGGAGATGATGAAATGGATGGTAGTGGTCGGAAAGATGTGAAATAAAATGACAAATAGATTGTAACTTACCTTGCAAACTACGAAGTTGGAAAAGGTTAGTAGGTGGAGGAATTTCGATAATAGCCTTGATTTTATCAGGATCAAGTTCTATGCCATGCAAAGAAATGATAAAACCAAGGAGCTTTCCTAAGTGAACAACGAAGACACTTATTTAGTTGAAGGTAAACACAATATTTGATGAGATTTTCAAAGATGAACTTTACGGCTATAAGGTGTTTGGATTGATGCTTTGATTTGGTAAGAAGTTCATCTACATAATCTTCTAATATATGATGCATGATGTCATAGAAGATATAAGTCATAGCCTAATGATATGTAGCACCAACATTTTTAAGGCAGAAGGGCATGACTCGATAGCAAAAGTTTCCCCGAGGAGTGATGAAGGAGGTTTTATGTCAATCTTCCGGGGCGAGTAATATTTGGTAATAACCCAAGAAATCATCCATGAGTGATAGCATCTCATGGCTAGCAGTAAGATCAATTAGTTGGTCGAACTAGGTAGAGGAAATTCGTCTTTAGCACTGAAATCCATGCATATGCGGAGTCCTATTACTTTTGTGACAGGAACGATGTTAGAGATCCATTGGGGATAATTAATGGGTAGGATGAAGGAAACTGAGAGAAGGTGTTGAATTTATTCTTTGAAAAGAAGGGCAATACACAGATGCATTTTTCACAGGTTCTCTTTTATAGGTTTGGCTTCAAGAATAGTTACGATATTGTGGACCACAATGTTTGGGTCAATATCGGGCATATCAGTGTAGGACTAAGAAAAAGCATTGCTATAATCCCAGAGGAAAGAAGTGAAAGCTTCTTGTTCAACAACATCTAAAGATTGACCTATCTTTAGAATGTACGGGTCATCCTAAGTGTTAATATTGATCTCGATGGTCGACTCATTTAACATGGTTTGTGTCTCAGAAGGCAATGACAGATGAATATAAGAATCTTCCACACCAAGGTAGGTGAGGATAAACTCATCGTCCTGTCATTGAATGGCGTTAATGGATGGTATATCATCATCAATCATGTCAGGATATAGGAAGGGAAGAGAAGAGGGATCCTCGCCATCATGTTGATAAGTCAAAGGTCCCAGGGAAATGGTGTTCATGGAAAAACAAATTTAGGAGGAATAGATTCGGGATCTATAGACTCTATGGGTGAAGGTGGTGATGTTGGTGAATGGGGTGAAGAAGGTTTTTCATCCTCAATGAGGTCGATGCGGGCCTTCTTGGAAGATGGTTCGGCAAAGCCAATACCACTATTGTCTTTGTTTTTACGTGTGGTACACAGGATGATAGTATGACAGCCTTGTTGGTAGAACCCAAAGCCAAAGCTTTTCCCTGCACAACGGTGAAGGAAAGTTTGGGAAAAGTGGTGGTTGGTGAGAGATTGGAGGTCAGATGAAAATGGTCACTTTTGGGAAGGGGGGTCAGGTGAATAGGTGGAAGTTTCAAGTCCCCCATACGTTAAGTTGGTGCGAAGGTGGGGAGGACCTTAAGGGAAGACCTCACATATGCGATGGTCATAACGAGGATGTTGGCGTACGTTACCATACTCTTGTGGAGTAAGGAATGTGTTTATGTTGTACAAGTGATATTCCCCCAAATTGAGGCATTGAAAAACACCTTCTAAGGGATCGTTAGTACATATGTGTGTAACTATAATAGATAAATTACTAGGTGATTGGGAAGAAGAAGGATTATTTGGTTGGGAACTAGACGGGTTAGCGAACGAGTCAGCTGCAAAGGTCGTAGCAGTAGTGGGAATAGAAGAGGTAGGTGCAAGTGAGGTAGCAGTAACATCTATGGATGGGGTTGTGGGTGAAGGAGAAATGATGGCAGTATAGATTCCTTAATTGGTATGAGGACATCATTAAGTCGGTACAACATGTTGAAAGTTTTAAATGGTGAAGGGTTGGATGGCATGGTATAGTTATGTCCTTCATGTTCAAATTTTACATAGCGATATAAATTTGAAGGAACAAAACCCATGACACGGATCCAAGGTCAGCCAAGCAACAAGTTATACTGGAAGTACCCTTCTAAAACATTCAATAATTCTGGCACAGTACATGGGACCACATGAACATAAACAATAATGGTGCCAAGGGTGGAACAGATGGCATCATTGAAGGAGAGCAGCATAACCAGGTTATTATGCATGCAATTTGAAGGAATGTGCATTTGATTGTATGCATGGGAGGAGATGATGTTGATGCTGACACCATCATCGATCATAACGCGTCGAATGCAAATATTATTGATATAGATGGAGATGAAAAGAGCAGGTTAGGGTCATCTGATTAGAGAGGTATGACCACCTCATCAGAAAAGCTAAGGGTGGCCACTTGATGAGTGGGAGTGCGGGTAGAAGAAGGAGATGATTTGGTAAGAGAGGCCAAGTGGTGAGGGGTGATAATGGAGGCTACTGGTGTGGGGTGGTTAGGTAAAACCTTGATGGATTACAAAACCTCCATGAGGGCTTGTCAATGAGATTCAGAGGTTTGGACAAGATCGTACAAAGAAATTTTTAGAGGGGATTGGTGTAATTATTTTATCATTGTACGATGGGTGACCCCGTCAGAAATAGGGTATGTGGGTCCTCGAATGGTGATTTTGGGTGTGGGTGCAGATGGTATGTTAGGCACAGGATTAGCGGATGGGTTGGTTGCTTTTTCTTTTCCTTTGTCTTTTTTAGCGCGTGTGGCAACTTGGATCATGTTAATCTATGGAAGAGAGGTGGATGGAGAAGGTATGTCATGAGTAGTATAACGACATGATGGAAAAAAGCCTAATACGGGGTAAGAACCTTGCGAAATGAGTAGGGCACACTAGCATTTAGGCGGAGTTTTGGCCAACTCTCTAATATGAACCATGTTGATCTCAAATGTTGGAGGTGGATAAAAAGGTTATGGAAGTGGAGATGTAGGCGGCTTAATAGGTAGTGGATGAGGACGTGTCATAATTGGTGAAGGTGGAATAGAGTCCCAATCTAAAAGATCATTGTCATCAAAATTTTCTTCAAGAGGGTAGAGTTGGAGAAGAACGGTTTTTAGAGCCTTATAGTTCTCTACATCATGTCCTGGCACACGATGGTAGGCAAAAATTTTAGTTTCTTAAAACCCCTTTGGTTTGGGTTTGGGTGGGCCGTAAGGTCTAAGAAATAGTAATGTGATGACCGAGGTCTCTAAGAGGTTGGCTAAAATGTTGGCATAAGACCCTACCAATGGATCATAGTGTGAAGTGAGTGTGGGTTTGGGTGAAGGTGCGAATGATTGTGATGGAAAAGGTGTTATAGGAGGTGGAATAGGTTTGACCACTGGTTTGGTAGGTGGTATTGTCTTAGGTTTTGATGGTACCTGCTTGGGTAAAGGTATGGTAGATGAACTAGCAATAGAAGGTGTTGTGGGTTTAACTACCTTTTTGGAGGGTAGTGGGTTCTTTTCCTTGGATTTCACCTTCTTGGGTAAAGGTGAGGTAGGAGTACATGATGTAGAAGGGAAAGTAGATGATGGCAGAGGATGGGTTAGCCATGGTGATAACGGAGGTGCGGTAAAGGTTTTTGGTTGAGGTTGGGTGGAATGTATGGGTTGAACTCGTAGAGGTAGTGATGGGATTATGGTAGCTAGTGGAGGTATAGGTGGTAAGAAATTTGCAGGTGACGGTGAAGGTTGCACAGGTCGATTAGATGTAATAAAGGATTGTGATGAAAAGGCAGGCTGCTGCACTTTTATTTTGCTTTGGGTAGGAGGTTTCTTGACCAGGGTAGATGGGTGAGGTCCTAGGATAAATGGAAGGGGTGAAGGTGACAGAGGCATGGTGGGTGAAACTGGAGTATGCAGTCTTGAAAGTTGGGTATTCTTTTTAGGTGGAATATTGGCTTTCATGCGAGCTTGGGAGGACATGGCTAAGTCCAATTTGACGGGTGGATGGACAAGGCTTGATGTCAGCATGAAACCCAGGGTAGTGATAGGTTTAGAGATAGGAGAATATTTAGGTACAGGTAGGTTCTTAGGCATAGGAATGGGTTTGGTTATGTTTAAAGGTTCGAATGTAGGAAAGGGTGACGAAGAAGAATCTGTTTCAATAGGCATGGTCATGGTTGATTTGGTCACTTGAAATACCTTCGAATAGATCATGGAGGTATCAGTAAATGACATCTACATTTGGGTTGAAAAGGGTAACCAGAGGCATCCCCAAAGCATGGAATTATCAACGTAATCCAAGCGGTTGGCTAGGCATGAAAATGACATTTTTGTAAGAGGAGATATAGTTGGTTTAGTGATAATCCCTATAAAATATGTATGTGAGATAGGGAACTCGTTAGCCTCGGACTCTGTGGGTAAAAGAGCCAAGAGTAGATCAACAGGATCCTGGAATGCTAATGGCGAACTGTCACCAATAGGCAATGGCATGTCTAAAGGATATCCCATGGGTAGGAGAGATGGTAGGTGGGTGAGGTAGATTCCTCTTTCAGTGGAGAAGAAAGCGATGATGATTCTCCCATGGGTATTTGAGTTAATACCATTGATTGTTCAGTAGGTTGTGAGGTAGATGGTGTAACGACATCGGAAAAAATTGCGGACTCCTTCGTTGGTGAAGAGGGAGATGAAGGGGACCCCTTTGTGGGTAAAGGAGTAGATGAGGTAGGCTCCTCCATGGGTAGAGGATATCATGCTAGAATCTCCTCAATAAACATGATAGGTGGAAATTGAAGAACGACTTGTATGATATTGAAAATAGTGTGAACTTCACAGATATTTCTATCATTGGTTGAAGGTTCACCATTTTGATTAGATGATGGTGTATGGTTAGGAAACAAACTCTTAAAGATATGCAAGTTTTGATTTTTCGGTGCGTTCAGGTTGTCCAGGACGAGATCTCCATTATCTAACATTTCCTGGACAATGTTCTTGAAGGTTATGCAATTACCATCACTATGGCCTTTGACACGATGATAATTACAATAGTCATGTTCCTTATACCATGCAGGCATAGGATGAGCGGGATCGAAACCAGTATGTGGTTTTATAGGTGGAAGGGTAAAGGCTACAACTTTAAGAAGATTTTCTAAGACTGAAGAATAAGGCTCTTCAATTGGCGTGTACTTTCATTGTTCCCATCAGAACTAAAAAGTTTGAATGGGAGAAAGATTAGAGGAAGGTTTGGCTTGGTTAGATGGATGAGATGGACCAGCTTTGAGAACTACCACGTTGGTAGATCCTTTGGATTTTGAATAATTGTTTTGGGGCTTTGAAGATGAAGAGGCATCATTTGATTTGAACACGGTATTTTTGTTTCGTAATTGAATTTTCTTCTCTTTAATGGCACGAATTTCTAGTTTTCGCGCCATGGTAAATGCTTCGTCAAAGGTACAAAAGGTTTTTACTTACAGAGTTGGTGAGATGTGTCTAGCACAAGCTCTACTAAACAACTCTATAAGCTCAGCTTGAGGTAGTTGGAATGTTAATTGGTTGATAAGGCTTCGCCAGCGAACAAGGAAATATGCGATAGATTTTTCGTCGTATCGTCGTGTTGAGTATAGGTTAGTCATGGTGAATTTTTTGACGACATTGATTGAGAAATGGTCCAAGAATGCTTGAGCCACTTGGTTAAATGAGTAAATGGAATGTATGGGTAAACCACTATACCAATCTAAGGCGGGTCCTCTCAAGGAAATGAGGAATGTCCGTAGGAGTAAACCATCATCATGGGCAATTAGATAACACCCATGTTTGAATGAGTGCAAGTGTTGTTATGGGTCTTCTTTACTGTTGAAACAGTTGAACTTGGGCATTTCCCAATGTACAGGGTATGGGTGAATGGGGATAGATGGATGAATAGGCTCATTACATATTTTTTCATAAGTTAAGGAGTTGCGAGAGCCAAAAACGGATGCTTCTAATGTTTGCATCTTTTCCATCATCCTAATGAGGTCATTTGTGGGTTGTGAGGAATGGGTGCCCCCTGCAGTATAAGGAGGTTGATGATGGATGTATGATGTGGATGACATCCTAATATATGGGGGTGCCAAGTATGAGAACTTCGAAGGGGGAATAGATGCGGGTAGAAGATATCCCGAATAAGTGATAGACAAGATTGGGGGTTGTTGGTGATGCATGTAAATAGGTGGGGTAGTCATAACGACTCTTGTGGTAATTAGGGGTAGAGACAGCAGGATGGAAAGGATTAGGTTTTGGAATGGGGTGTGGGTTTCCAACACCATGGATTGTTGTGATGCAATGGGTATATATGAGGTTATAGGTGTAGATGATGTTATGTTAAGGGTGTCTAGTGAAGGGATGGTTGACACCACAGGTGTGATAGATGTCGTAGGTGCAGCAGTTATAGAGGATGTGGGGTCCAGTTTAGATACCACATGTAGTAATGTGGATGAAGGTAATGCCGAGCTAGTGGTAGCTGACATGGAAGTGGGGCCGAGGGTAGGAGGGATAGACACAAGCATCTCGTATACCAATTGTCTCGAGGAGTCTTGAGTGGATGAGTGGGAAAGATAATATTGTAGGGCAACGAGATTCTGGTCAAGGAGTCTTGCGAACTCCTCGTTATCGGTACTAATGGTGATGGGCTGAGTTAGATCCATAGGCGATAACATAGAAGTCGGTGATGGGATAGGTGGAAGCAGCTGAAGGCTAGCATGAAACACAAGGGTGTTGGCTTGGCTGCGAGTCAAAACCATGTGAATTAGCGTAGACCTAGTAAACTATACTCTGTAAATGACACAGAAAACAATAGAAATGGAAAAGGATAGAATCCAGGAGGTGAAACGGGTCGGTGTTCTAATTAAAAATCAGAACAAAGGAACTTTCGTTGGTTAGGTTAACCGATGACGGTTATAGGGTGACCAATGACGGTCATGGAAACTGATACCGGTTACTGTGCAAAATCAACAATTTTGCAAATGAGGCAAAAACTGATGAAAATGAAATAAAGAAATTGTATTTGACTATGATTTTAAAATTCTGGGGGTATGATGATGTCCTAAGAACTTAAAAAGAACAAAAGATGTGATGAATTTTATTTTTGGTAGAATGACCAAAAAGAGCTAGAAACTGACAATAGTTAGGTAGACCGATGACGGTCAGATGAAAACCGATGACGATCTCTAGACCAATGCCGATCACTATGAAATTTGGAATAGTGAAGAAAAATTAACTTTTGTGAATTAAGTCAGATGAAATATCAACCTAGAAAACTTAGTATGATAATAATGGATCCTGACACACTCAAAAACAGTTGGAATACACCAAATATGATGGTGGAGTGTGAACAGAAGAAGAAAATGAAGAACGTAACCTCACAACTCAAAACACAACTCAAGAAAAAGATAAGAAAAACACACAATCCTATAAGTGAATTTTTATGTTTAGCTTATGTTATTTTAGATTGACTTTGTGAATCAAAACAAAGTTTTTGGTTGGGAAGGTATCCTATGAAGAGGAAAATTCTAAGGGTGGTTTTAGGTTATTTTTTGGTGGGGGTGATCCTTTCTCTAAGTTAATGACTGGACAGAGAAACCAACTGGGTGCCCACTATCAATCCTTTGGTCGTGTGATCGTTTACAACTTCTTCCATGTGAGGTGTTGTTTAAGAAGATATGTGAATTTTTATTTGTGCAGTTTGGCAAAGAGGGAGAGAAGAGAAAGTGCTCTACGATTTAATTATGTCAATCATCAGTTGGGCATGACTTCTAGTGTATAGGTTTCCCTCAATTATAATGTGAACTAAAAATGTAAGCATATAAGTATGAAATGTAAGTATTTTAGAACCCAAATCTAAATGTGATATTCGATGTAAACAGAGAGTGAATAGGAAAGAGAATGACTTTCACTAATGCAAAACAAGAAGGAAAAGAAGGATTCTTTTTAGCCCCAAAATACAAATGTCATTTAGACCAAATAGAAGAAAGAGAATATTCCCAGGGAGAAAATTTAATGTTAACTTCCATTTTTAAAAGAAACAAACATACAATAGTTACCTAAGAAAAAATGAATGCAAGGAACCTCGGTTGGGTCCCACAGGGTATGCCAAAATGATTCCCCAGATTCTTGATAAATTAATGAAAAAAATAGAGGGTGATAGGCCAAGGAGGAATACCTATTAGTGGTGTTGGTTAAAGGTTATGCGCGCATTCTTATTTCCCGATCCAATGATAATTGTGAGAGCTCCCTTTTGGCTAGGAGGAACTACCTATAATATACAAAACAATACCACCAGATAGATTTAAATAAAAAAACGAGTGGACTACCTAGCAGAAGCTAGATCCAGAAAGCCTGATGCTCCCTAAATAGGCTGTCAATCCACGTTTATATAACAATATTAATGTTATCCAAAATGAACATGAAATAATAACCTTATTGGAATTGAAATGATTTAGGTATCTCGTACAAAACAAATAAGAAACAACAAATAAAAGGTGATTGAGGTCAAAACAAGTTAGATGATGGGCTAGTAGTGGGTTACAGATCAGGTACATGCTCTAGGTAAGGTTTGGTAAAGATTAGGAGTGATTATGGGTTGTTAGGGAATGGGTATGAGCTCACTAGTCTAAGGTATGCTACCAGACATAGTAACTGACGTTGATTGTGTGACCGATTCTGTTTTAGCAGGATGACCGATGTCAGCTAGCTAACTAGTGTCGGTAGGGGCAATTAGCAAAAATCTCTTAGAAATGGTCTCCAAACTCTTTGTGATTGCACATAGACTAGAAATGGTGGGGATGAGGTCATGAAATGGTCTTAGTGACTCAGAGATGACTAGGGGAGGCTGAAGATAGGTGAAAGGGATAGATATGGTAAGGTGATGGGTTGGAGGAAGTAAGGAGATGTACGAATGAACAAAAGAATAAATTATGAAGAGGAATGATGATCTTAATGAAAGAAAATAAAGATCATTGAAGAGATATTAGGTACTTACTAAAGAATGGATCCAAAGAGTGCAGGCGATGAAAAAAATGATGGAAAATATCCGGAGTGAAGGGATGTCATGTACGTGCCATGGAAATTTGAGTCTCCATGCTTCTCTGTGTGAATCCGTGACTATGAATAAGGTGATGGATGTTGATGGTTATTAGTAGTGCTCTCAGGTTCTTTCCTTTGCATGAGTGCTTTATATTTTTGAGTGCTTTAAGTCTTTGTTTGTATGAGATCCTGAATTGAATGACCAACCTTAGCAAAGGCTTTTGGAAATGTATTTAACTTAATCGATGATGGTTAGGTGACTGACGTCGGTTGAGGTATAATCGGCATCGGTTGAGGTATAATCGGTGTCAGTTAATGCAAGAATGTCTAGATTGGCCAAAAATAGCTCGATTTTTGTTATTTTTGGTGTGGTCTTCAATCTTTGTCTGAGTCTCGAGTGATAGAAAACATAAGAATGAGTAAAATTCCTCATAGGTTTGTTAATAGGAGTTAAGTCTAGGTTTATACTAAGTCCTAGTTGGTTAGGATAGGCTTAGACTTGGTCTTAGGTCATTAATGGGGTTTGAGTGGGTCATGAAGTGAGGTGGCTAGGTGAGTTGGCTGGGTGAGGTGGTCAAGTGAGGATGTTAATTAAATTAATTAAATTAATTAATTCAATTAATCAAATGCACTATGGGATATGATTAGGTAAGGTATGGTTAATTAATTAACAGGGTTATAAGGGTAGTATAACCTAATTTTGGTGTCTACATTGCATTTTATTTGAATTTTTTCATCCAAAACAATATTTTTATTTGGATTTAAAATGAGCTTTTTCATCCTTCATGTTTAACATATGATTAATTAGGCACCACTTTTCAATCCCCTACACATAACCAAACCACGTAAACACAAAAAAATCAAACAATTCCTACCTAGGTTGATACCTACTTGGATTTCATCACCAAGAGGAGAAGTTGACTCGGTGTTCTGGCTGAGTATAATCTCTTGTCTATCGGTATATATTGGCAAAACACCTAACACCCTTATCACTGCAGGACTGTGAAGTGATGGGGTAGGCCCCAATACCATGCCCTTATCGACACCAGTATAGAGTTGGGCCTCACGTACCTTTCGGGTATATCAAGGAGTCCATCCATAACATACTTGAAACTATCCCTAGCTTACCATTTCCTAGGACCCTATTAATCGTCTTACACATTTCACTCTTTTAAAAAAATCAAGATAATTAAAATTATTTTTCTTGACTTTTCTGTTAAGTTTGTAGTTTTCTTAGTACTTTGTTTCTATCATCGACAGTTGTATTTCATTTAATATGGATCAACTCTTTACATCAGTATATCCTCATAATCATTATGCAACACCTTTTTATTCCAATCAATATCAAAACATTCCCTATACAGAATCTAGTCCTTATCAGTCTTATTAACCTACTACATCTTATTCAACATAATTTAGCTCTAGAATGTTACTAGATCCATCTGGACCATCCTATGTTCCTTTTGGAACCTCCACCTTTCAACCAATATAATAATCTTATAATAACTCCTTTTAACAAACCTATGATTATTATTTACAACTAGGATATTTCCAAACTATTGATTCTAAACCATTATCCAATGTATCCCATCCAACAGTCTTTTTCACAGCCTCCCCTTCATCACAATCATATCAGAATCTTAATATTTTGTATCCTTCGTCTAATCAATCTATCTCAACTTTAATCCCATTTTTGGTATCTCAAACATCCCAAACCCATACAAATATTCTGAATCAATCTCAATCAATCCCTCTCATACAACAACAACAACAACAACAACAACATACTCAACCATTTTCCACATATCCCTTTGTCACAACCCACTTTACAAACAATACCTTCTCAAGATACCCCTTATCAAACTCTACATCAAACTGATCCACAACAAAATCATCCTATTTCACATTTTCATCCATTAAATCGATTACATCCTCTTGTTGATCTTTCCACACCTAATCTTACAAACGATCCTTTACAAGACTTGTCAAATAGATTATAAAATTTAGAAGCCACTACCAAGGGATCCAAACATGTCCTCTCTTATGATGAGGTTTGTATTGAACCCATACATCCATTAGTGTCATGTAAAGCATACCCTCCGCATTGGGAATTACATGAGTTCACCTTGTTATATGGCTAAGAGGACCCTCAACAACACATAATATCCTTTATACACTTGTGTAATCTCATTATCCATGATCAAGATCTCTTTCTCATAACCTTTCCTATGTCACTGACAGAACTTGCATTGGATTGGTACAATTCCCTTCCTCGAAATTATTTGGTCTTCTTCACACAACTAGACATGTTATTCCTCAATCCATTTTCTATAAATGTTACTCGTTAAATTACCATTTGTGACCTTGCTACCATCAAAAAATCTGAAAATGAATCCCTTGTTTACTTTGTTACTAAATGGCAAAGCATTATCAATAATTTATCCTTTCCACTTCCACAAATAGAACTAATTGATTTATTCACTCAATAATGTTCTCATCACATTTCATCCACTCTTCATATCCATACATTTCTTATAAGTTTGATGAAGCCTTTTCCATGGCCAAGAAATTAGAAAACCAAGCCCTCGAAGAAGACCATCTCAATCTTCAATCTACGCATGTTTCGTTTGATTCTCTTAGGTCTTCAGATGATTCAGATGAAACTTTTACATCTAATTCCCCTATGTCTTTCTATGATTCAGATGAATCCACACATGTTTCATCTGATTCTCCTAGATCTTATCATAATGAATATATCACAAATGATGACTTTTCTTGGCTTCTTGATCCAACACCTTTAATTTAATAAGTTCATATGGATACTATACATCCTTCCAATCATACCATGAATGTTATTACACAAATTTTTCCCCATGAGGAGACCCCTTCATCATCATTTCTTCCTCTCAAATATTTAACGCCCTAGATATGATACTCATACATTGACATTACCAGTGTCCCTTGTTCAAACACTTATTACCTCATTGCAATATTTGGATTTCACTTTAGAATTTGTTACTAAAGAAGCCTTTGTAATTGAAAATCCCGATATCCCACCATTCATTAAACTAATCAAAGAATTAGAAAACTTCTTTAATCCACTTCAATCATCTCTAGAGGCATTGTCTCCTTTGTCTAATCATATCTTATCTACAAATCATCAGTTACCATCTAACATGGAACCCTATCCTGAATCAAACACTATGCAGTCAAATACCATCACATCCAATATTTTACCCTCATTATCTAACGTGAGTCCTTCTCATAGATCTCAAATAAAGGTTACAGAATCGAAATATGTTACATCTTCCACATCATCCTCTTCATCTATTGTAAAAGCTCCCCCTTTGCCTAAAATCAAAGTTACAAGGCCAAAGTGCACATCATCAGACTTGCCATCTATTTTGGGACCCCATCCTTTATCTCAATACTACACACCGTCATACCCTATTCATCCCTTCTCATCCATTTTGGGACCTCATCCCTCATCCAATTTTATCAACCCCTTTCTCGGGTCACATTATCCTTCTTATCAACCTCAAAACATTCCTTCGATGTTAAAACACCATATGACATCTGATTCAACTATTTCCAAACAAAATATGCATCCTACTAAGTGTTCATGTAAATTAAAAAAAAAATCAAAAACCATTAATTCAAACTCTCCAAGAGAGAATTATACTGATATCTTTGGGAGGCTCATACAAGAATCTCTTATTGTACTACCACCCATCAAAAAACCTAATCCAAATACTCGAAAACCCACAAGGTAAGACCAAAACAAAACTTGTGCCTATCATAAGAGTCTAGGTCATGATACAAAAAGTTGTAAAGCATTAAAAGTCATAATTCAAAAACTTTTCCTTATCTATGATCTTCTCCCAGAAGAAGGTCATCCTAAGCTATCACCAACACCTATACGCTCATTAATACCCTTACTAACATCTATAGGGAAAGGGTGACATCCTTCTTTTACCATCAGAAAACCTTTTTCAGATACCTCATTAGCACCTTCCATTGAAGGTCAATCAATTTTCTCAGCACCTTTCAATAAAGGTCAGTCAATTCTATTAGCACCTTCCATTGAAGGTATGTCAATACTATTAATACCTTCCCTTGAAGGTCCATCAATCCCATTAGCACCTACCATTGGAAGTCCATCTACCTTATCGACACCTTTCAAACTCGTTAATACCTTCCTTTGAAGGTCCCTCAATCATGTTAGTACCTTCACTTAAAGGTCCACTTATGCAGTTCGTACCTTCCCTTGAAGGTTTGTCAACACTATCAACAGCTACACCAAATACACTGGTGGTATCTTCATCAATATCTCATGAATCAGGTGGTCATCTTCGATCAAGTATCAACAAATCCATCTTGTTTGTCTTCTTTTCACTATCCAATGAAAGTCCTTTGACTCAGAATAGTATGGCTTATCCACCTATACAAACACAAAATTAATAGATACGAAGAAAAGGTAAAACTAAAGTTTCGTCAACTCCTTCATTGAAGGCTCCGTATTTCCCTCCATTTAACATATACTCAATCAATCAAAATCAAAATTTCCATCATACTGAAAACATTATTCCTTTTAGTGTGTGTTATCCACTGCGTTATGTTAAGAGGTACCCTATATACCAAGCCTTCGAAATATCACTTCACACATTCTTATAAAATTACCTTATTAATTCAAATCAAAATGTCATAACTATGGGAAGGAGTAAACGTGGAAAGTTTTCCCCTGACTAGATTAGTCCATATAACATACGTCGAACTTTGAATGTCTTGCATTTACATATTTTATATTGTTAACACGTTGACCGTCATGATGGTAGTCACATCAAAAATTTAATTCCTCCATCCACCAGCCATCTTATCATTATAATCATTTGAAAGCATGTGGTTTTCCATCACTATCCTCACAAACCTTAAAGATGAGCACCACGGATCTGTTCATCACATCTTTCACATGAATAAGTTCCTTCTTAGTAGGTACCCCGCAATCATTACTTCCATCCACCTTGTATACTAACCGAAAACATGTCTTGGGGCACACATGTGTAAGTCATGCACATATCTTCCTTCCCCTCCTCGAAACAATCTATTAGGGTCTTGCACTCAGCTCAAGATATAGTCAAAAATAATTATTTGGGTACATTTCTCAAAATTCAAAATAAATTATAGACTGATCCCTTGAAGGAAAACTACTCAAAGTCATTGTCAAAAAGAAAAAGTAGACTGATCCAACGAAGGACAAATACTCATCGAAGTCATAGACCGATCCCTTGAAGGATGACTATTTGAAAAATCAAAACTCAAAATTAAAAATTGTAGATCATATCTTTAAAGGATGGCTACCTACGTAAAAAGGCTTCCCGCATGGATCAACCTTCAAATCCAAAAATCAAAAGCATCCAGGAAAGTTTGCCACATTGATCAGCTTTTCCATAATAAGTAAACTTCCCGCATTGATCAATTTTCTTCAAAATCAAATAATGTAAAGTTGGGGCATTTCCGTATGAAACCATTAAAAGGAAAACCCTCTTTTCCTGTGCAACCTATATATTGGCCCTTCTCATGTCATAGGAAGTACACATTTTCACTTTATCTTTGTATTCAAAATCCTACGTATGACTACCCATTGTTAGTCATCTATTAAAAAATGTTAAAACGCCAAAAGTGTAAGAGCTTTCTTTTTGTTATTTCCCATCGCATATGTATCAAATACAATATGAAGCAATCAATCCATGTTTCATTCTTGACCATGGTTGTGAAAACATTAAATCAATGAACCTTAACATCAACATCAACATCATCACCTAAAAATACCAACAATATCTTAAAATATCATTAATATCAACATTAACATCATCACAAAGAAATAAAATTTCCTAGCATCAACACAATTCTCAACACGTCTTAACATGACTTTATTATGTCTATAACATCACATTTATTCAATTAAATCGACATTTGTCAAATTGATGCCTCCTTGGGTACTACGCTTTTGGTCACCATCGTGAACCCCATCTAGTTCTCGTAAGCCCACCTTTGTGGCAACTTCAAATTATGGTCCTTTGACCGTGTTAAATCATCATCTTTTATGCCTTTAAGTCATATTTCTATAGGACACAAACCCTTTGGTTCCCCTATCACTTGAATTCATGGCCTCATAATCCCACTTTTGTGGCAACATCTATCTTTTAGTCCTTTGACCTTATCAAAACATTAATTTTCATTGTTAGATCATATGTCTATAGGACATGAACCCTTTGGTTCCCCTACCACTTGATTTTACGATGACATTTATCAACCTCGTCTTGGGGAATTATTCCATCATCCCTCATCTCTCACTTCCATCACATCTCATTTTTGTCTTGTTTCTTGTCTAAAACCACTCAACAAAAAGGGGCATAATGTAGACACTCGAAATTCTCCATCTCGTTTCTTCTTTTTTACCACACGTAACAAAAATCATACATTTACAACACCATTTAATTACACCACATTTAACATTTATCTTAATGTATTTATATGCCACATTACCCTTACACTTCGTAAAATCTTATGTATTATTTCCCTTATCCTTATGTAGTTAATTAATTAAATACATTCGAACCCCATATCTTCCCCATTATTAATTAAATACACATAATTACCATATTCCATAATATAATATATTATTCTAGTCCACTTAAGTTTCTCCCATGAAATCTATTTAAATCACCTCTAACTCCTTTATCCTAACACGTATTATATATATGATAAAATCCTAATTATTTGTCATCATTATAAAAAATAACCTTATATTTGTACACTTAATACATCTTAATCAACCACCCAACACATATCCTAAACAAATTAAGCTAATTTAGAAACTATCTTATCAAATTCAACACCTCACTAGCCAACTCAACATTTTCAAACCTCCCAAAAAACTTATCCCTCAAAAAACGAACAAAAATAAAAAATTAAGCAAATTATTTCAGCCTTTTACGAAATAAACCCAAACAAGCCAAAAAATCCAGTGATTCGGTAAAATGCCAATGCTTATATAAGCTCTTTTTCTTCCTTCTTTCGGATTATGAGCTCCATTCTCTAAATTATTTCATTCATTTTTCACCTGCAACAAAAATTATGAAGATTGGCTGAAACACCAGCATTTTAGTAAAAACGCCAATATTTTACTTCAACACTAGAAAGATCGTGAAGTCATATTTTCGACACATCTTTCGGTTTGTAAAACAAAGCTACAGTTCTCAAGTTATGGTCAAAACATCATAGGCATGTTCAAAGCCTGTTTGGGAGCCAACACATCATCATAATCCTGTAATATTATATGCTTCATCTTTCACATCGAAATCAAGGTAAGATTGTTTATTTGCATATTTTATTCACTTATTCGAAACATCCATATTTGTCAAGCATTCTATTTTCCATTATAATCAAACCTGAAATAATTAAGTTATTAAAAAGATGATCGGATTGTTAGAAATATATCATATTCTATACTTTTTAATTTAACTCAGAATCACCATATTTTTAGTGAAACACCTACATTTCATCAAAATGTCTATGATTCCTATCTAGCAGACTTATTTACCATTGCAGTTTGGCTTTCAGACATTTAGCCTTCAATTCTAATCAATACTCTGTCTCTATGAGTGTCTTTCAAGTTTATGCCTCTCTGAGCCCTATCCATCTCCTTTGAGCTAGCCTTAGCATCTCATCAATTGTTGTAATTAAACACATCCTTTAGCTTGCCTTTGTAAGCATGCAACCAACATTATATTTGATCCTTTTATTCATCTATCAAATATATTGTCCCACTTTCCTTTGCAAGTGCATGTTCATCTGCATCTTTGCTCCTTTGAGCCATTTTTTGATTCCCTACCTCCCTTTGGATCAGGAATCACCATCAAACCAACATATAACCTAGGATTGCATCAATCCCTTTGCATTTTCTTTGAATGTTTATATCATCTGATTCTTATTTTATCATCAATTATCAATTAATTTTATCACTATTCGATTAATTTCTTAAAAGTGAATTGACATCTTTGTGAGGAAGTTATTTGATTTCCGAGGACTGGTCTTTTCCAGGCCATCCGCGATATATTTGTCTAATCCTATCTTATGTAGTGTCTATGATTACATCTTTCTTTGCATGACAAGAGCTCACACCATTATTCTACAGAGTGCAACATCACACATCGTTTGTGGGTACTCATAAACCCTGCCATATCGAGGTTTGGTAAGACTTATTATCTTGTTTATTAAGTTATGTTGAAGAGGTGATTTTTTTTCTAAACATGTAGATATTTTTGTTTACTTGATAAACAAAATAACTTCAAGTACTTTGTAAGGTTGAGTACCAGAGGAGACTTAGACCGGTAAGGAGGTAAACTATTCTTTTCGAAAAGTTTTTGGTTGTGAAGCAATTGTTCATATTGATAAAGAGAATAGGACCAAGCTAGAAGCTAAGTCAAAGAAATGTACTTTCATTGGGTATGGCATTGATGATTTTGGATTCCATTTGTGGCTTTTGGATGAGAAGAAAATCATTAGGATTTTGGATGTTATTTTCAATGAAAGGGTTATGTACAGGGAACAACTGCAGGATAAGAAGTTGGGAAAGTCTGAGTATGTAGCACTTGATGAGATAAATGATATAGAAGTGCTGAAATGGCTGGAAAATAAACAAGTTGGTATAGATCTTGACACAGTTGACATTGATCATGTAGATCAAAATTAACAAGAACAACAAGAGCCTCAGAATCCATAAAATCTTGTGAGGCATTCTACTAGGGTAAGTAAACCTCCTGCACGATTATCTTTGTATGCGATTTACTATTTTTTATTGACGGATAGTGGAGAACCAGAAATTTTTGAAGAAGCAATGCAGGTAGTAACACGGAAAAAGTGGGAGCATAGCATGGATGAAGAGATGGACTACTTGGATCACAACCAAACTTGGGATTTGGTTTAGTTGCCTACAGAAAAGAGAGCATTACAGAACAAGTGGGTTTACAGGTTGAAGGAAGAAGAAGGTGACAAAAAGAGGTACAAGGCAAGACTTATTGTGAAGGGATTTACACAGAAAAAGGTATAAAATTTGATGAAATTTTCTCTCTTGTTGTTAAAATGACTTCCATTAGAATTGTTTTAAGTTTAGTAGTTGTGGAAGATTTACATCTTGAACAATTAGATGTAAAAACTTCTTTTCTTCATAGTGATTTGGAGGAATAAATATATATGGTGTAGCCAAAGGGATATGAAGTCAGGGGGAAGGAGAATTTGATGTGCAGATTGAAGAAGAGCTTGTATGGCCTTAAACAAGCTCCAAGACAATAGTATTTGAGATTTAACAGGTTCGTGCTAGAACAAGGTTACTCTAGATGTCATTTTGATCACTGTGTTTATTTTAAAAGACTAGATTATTGCAACTATAATATCTTGTTGTTGTATGTGGATGACATGTTTTTGGTAGGGTCAAACATGTAGGATATAAACGAGCTAAAGAAAAAATTAGAAAATACATTTTCCATGAACGATGTAGGTGGAACAAAGAAAATTCTTGGCATGAGAATCAATAAAGACAAAAAAAAAAGTAGAATATTGACTTTGTCTGAAGAAGAGGATGTTAACAAGGTGTTAGACAGATTTAGGATGCAAGATGCAAAACCAGTGAGTACACCTTTGACAGGCCACTTCAAGTTGAGTAAAGAAAAGAGTCTTAAAACACATGAAGAGATTAAATATATGTCTAGAGTTCCATATGCTTCAACAATTGGAAGTTTCATGTATGCTATGGTATGCACAAAACTAGACATTTCCAATGCAGTGGGAGTTGTCAACAGATACATGAGTAATCTAGGAAAGGAGCACTAGAATGCAATCTAGTGGATTCTCAGATACTTGAGATGGACCAATAGCAGGCAATTGTGTTATGGAACGTTTCCTTACACGGATATGTTGTTGCAGACATGGATATAGATTTGTATGGTATGAGGAGCACCACATGTTATGTATTCATTGTTGGTGGCACGACAATTAGTTGGATTTCTAAACTGCATAAGATTGTTGTCTTGTCTACTATAGAGTCAGAGTATGTTGCTACTACAGAAGCAAGCAAGGAAATGATATGGATGCAGCTATTCATGGGAGTTGGGAAAGAAGCAAGAGGATTACATGTTATTCATTGATAGCCAGAGTGTAATTCATCTTGCAAAGAACTCAACATTCCATTCAAGAACCAAACATATACAACTCAGGTATCACTTCATTAGATCAGTTTTGGAGGATGGAAAATTGAATTCGATGAAGATCCATACAAGTTAGAATCCTACAAATATGTTGACAAAGGCAGTGACAAAAGGGAAGCTGGAAGGTTGTTCGACTTCAGTAGGTCTTCAAGATTGATCTTGAAGAAGAGAAACAAGTTAGAGAAGAGTCTGAGAAGGAGTTGTACCAGTGGGTTGTAGCGGTTAGTCTCCAAGTGAGAGATTCTTGAAGATGTGGAGCCTAACTACAAGTTGAAGTGATAGTTTTGCTTTTCCTTGATTTTGGGAGGAATGCATGGCCATGGATAAAAATAACATTGTTTTATTAATAGATGGGAGTTGTTATTTTTATGTTTATCTTATTTATATGCATGTCGTATTTATAAGCATGCTATATATAGGTTGCTTGTGGTTGAAGCAAAATTTTACAAAGAGGTGCAAAAGTTATATATATGTGCATGGATTTACTCTTTGGGATGAAAATAAGAGAGAATTGTATTGTATTCCTCAGGATTGAATAAAAAACAAGTCTGACTTGTTTGTGGTGGATGTAGCCCACATTGGATGAACCACGTTAAATCTTGGGTTTATGTTGTGATTGCATGCTTATTTTATTTTTGTTTTAATTCCATTTTTTTACTCATCTTTGTTTCGATCCTAACATACTTCTAATATCACTAAGCAATTTTCGCAGCTCCTCTTTATCAACGATGAGTTTCTCGTAGCAACGGTACCATTTGTTATCATCTCCCTATTTTACTATTAGAACCAACTAATATATCTCTTGAAAAATAAAAATATAGAGGTTAACCTATTAGTATATACAACAACAAAAAGTGGCACGAACCAACAACAACAACAAACTGAAGAAACATACCATAATTAAGAACAACTTTACATCATAACATAAAAAACCATAGAAACTTAGAGCAAGGTCTAAGTCACAAGTCTAGGAGGAGGAGAGGGATCATCCTCGGAGATGAGGACACCGCAAAAAGGAGGCTAATCCGAGTGGATAAGTGGCGCGTCCCACTTGCTCCAGTGGATAGTGATATCATCTCCCCATTTTAATTCCTTTGTCTTTTACTTCCATTACCATTCCACTGAGCAAAGCTGGCTCAATTGAATGGGACCAATACCATTCCACGAATGAGCGCAAGTCACCCGAACGTTCTGTGCTGTCGACTGCCAAAAAGAATCGACTCGAATACAAGAGTTGCACATGCAAATGGTAAATATGTAGGCTACCCCAACTTTATTTATATTGATTGATGTCGAAACCCTGCAAATATAAAATACAGTGGCTGGATAAGGCCTTCCCCATTCCTCATTCTTCTTGCTGACATCTTCTTAGCTGGACCCCAACACGGCAATATAATTTTACCTCCTTATTACCTGTCATTAATGTACAAATTATGTCAACCTCGACAGAATTGTTTTTCAGAAATATTCTTTCGACGACTGTTTACCTGAAGACTGTAGTTTAGCACTAACTCCTAGAGATTTAACCATGGCTGTCAGCCCTTCACAAATCATATAGATGTAATATAATATTACATGTATATATTTAAATATAACCTCAAATGAAAGTGGTCGAGATTATGGAAAACAATTTCCAAGATGAGTGGAGTTTGTTAATGCCTTTCTTTTATCTAATACCTTTGCACAAAAAGCGTCTCTCTCATATCATTCGCAAATATATAAATTTAAAACAAGACGCTCCAAGATTAATCTTGTTATACCAAACAAAAAATACCTGTCCGCTTACTGCTTTAAGAATCCAGGCCCAGAGTTGTTTTGTATTCTGCAATGTTTCCACATACAGCTTGATTACGTTAACTATGGATTCAATAAGATGCGGTAACTTTCTATATAAGCCATATTAAATTACCAAAAACAATCCATTGTAAGTAACAATAATAAATGCGAAGGCTTACTGGAAGTAGTTTGTCAAGTTGCCAGGACATTAGAGATGTCCTTCCAGGCTGAAAACCAATTCAAATCATCTCTTTGTAAACATTGAAATACACGGATACCAGCTTCTTCAGAACGCCAAAACTTGCTAATCATTTTATCAAAGGCTGAGGACGTCCGTGAGTTTAGAGGCGCATAAGCCAGGTCTCTGTCACCCAAAACAGATGGCAACACATTTGAGTGTCTCCCAACATATATGATTGAAAAACTTAAGTTTGAATTAGCTTCCCGCCATTGCAGATTTTTTGCAAACTTCTCCATCTCAAGTAATGCTGAGTATCTGGTCCCATCAACGAGCAAGAGAAGCCGAGTGTGTGGCTTAAAGGAAGATGACTGGAAGGGGAGTTTGAATGTCCCTTGCTCACTTAATAGCTTTGATATTACTAACTCCAAAACCAAGGCCCACCGTCCTTCTTCTGTGTTCTGCATTGTTTATACACGTTACATACAATATGAAATTAGGGAAACAGTAGGTAACATGTATTAAATAAAATATTAGACATTTTAAGTTGACCTAAAACCCATCCATTTTCAGTGGGAAAATCAATTAGAACACTTACCTGCTGAGAGGAATTTGTTAACACCACGAAATGTCATTTTTCCTTTTCTGTTTGCATTTCCATCCACCGCTGGATCATGAGTTCACTTCCTCCAATGTCTACATGCCACAAGTTCGGAATAGCCCCCACACTATCCATCCATTCCGAACCCAGTTTCTTACAATTTGAGAGGTTTAAACTTTCCAAGGACATGAGACAGTTGAAATCATCAGAAAGCTTCTGTAAACTACAACAGTCTGATAAATCTAGTTCTTCCAGGCAACCAAGCCGACCAAAGCAATCAGGAAGTGAGGATAAACTGTAGCAACTAGACAAATTCAAACTTTTTAATCCTGCAAGGCAATTGAAGTCGCTACACAACTCCTCCAGCTTATGACATCCTGATAAAAGTAGAATTTCCAATCCTCTAAGTTCACCAAAACCTTCAGGTAGTCTTGACAAATTCGTACACCCTGTCATGTCCAGCCTTCTCAAATTTGTCGGACACTGAAAATCATTACACATTTCATTTAAACTTGTACATCCACTTAAATTTAATTTTTCTAGAGAACTGAGCTTACCCAACTGGTTGGGAATCGTCCTTAAAGTAGAACATCCATCTAATGAAATACTTTTCAATTTTGCAAGCCAAGACATTTGTTCTGGTAGTTCCCTCAAACATGAACATCCACTGAGTAACATATCGGAGTTCAGAAGAGACGTCAACCCTCCAAGGCTGTCTGGAAAACTTGTAATACTCTTACATCCATTTAACTCTATATAAGTTAAGGACGGTAAATTTCCCAGCCCTTCAGGAAGCCGACGAAGCCCGGAGCAAAACCCCAAATTTAGACATTGTAAGGAAGAAAGTTTTTCAAAATGATTGGGAAGCTCTCGCAAACTATGGCAGTCCCTCAAATTAAGAGTAGTAAGAGCACTTAATTGCCAAAATCCTGATGGTAACTGCTTGAGCTTATTACAGCCACGTAAATTCAATTCCCGTAAAGATGAGAGCTTACTAATCCCTTGGGGTAACTCCTCCAACTCACAACTGCGATACAGTTGTAGCTTCTCTAGATTACGAAATCTAACCAAACATGAGATCTCTCTAACATCTAGACTATTTAAAAGCAATTGTCTGAGTTTATTAGGATTCTCAAATTCTGGGATACGAATCGTATCGCACCTGCTAATGCTTTTTGAGAATTTGACCGCCTGCAACCTTGACAGACTCTGCAAGTACAATGAGAATATGTTAATTTATTGTGAAGGACCGCAAAGAACCAAAAACAAACTACTACTAAATGCAAGCAAGAAAGCTTTGCAATTGGAATGGGAAAATAAATTTTGCTATGGACAAAAACACATTGATAAAACTTAAAAAGTATTGTATGAGGACTACTTGCCCTGAGCTGACTCAAAACATTGTTGTCATTTACAACGTAGTCTATGAAACTTAAACCAGTGAGCTTTGATACATCCATTGGTAGATTAGACACTTGATCTCCTGCTTGAAGAAACTTAAGATTATCAAAGCATTCACTGCAGTTTCCTTCCACAGTTGCCTTTTTTCCCATAGACAATACTCTTAGAGACCCACTCCTTTTGTCTAGTTCATTTGCAGAAATATGAAATGGCCTCTCATTCCATGATTGCAACCAGATTCCTTTTGTTTGAGAAAGAGCCTGTTGAAGTTATACACAATGTTAAAGAAATATTATAAGATGGCTGTGAAACTAACAAAAGCTCAAGATTTTATTTTTTATACCTCCCCGTTCTTCAAGGCCTTTGAGATTTCATCTCTAGTTCTAAACCGGTTGCCTTTTGACTTCATACGCCCCACTTGTAGAAGAAGATCATGAATACTTATCTTGCTTGCTTTTTTCTTTTCCGAGTCTACATATTCTGATTTTCTTTTTATTAGAGCTCCCTTTTCGAGATATTTCATATTATCCTCTCCCACAATACAGGAAGCATCCTCCCACTCCCAATCGGAGAAGAAAGCGCAGATGTCCAGGAATGCCTCCTGAACACTTACTTCGAGCTCTTGATATGCAAACATGATCTTTTTCTCATCAAACCTATACTCTTTGTCACCGCTGAAAGGCTCTCCACCTTTTAACCAATGAAATACTTTTTCATAAGCTTCAACTGTATTTTCTTGTCTACGGAGATATCCTCCGACGACTTCCAGAAACAGAGGACAGCATCTGCACCACTGGGCTATTTCTTTGATCTGAGGTCTTTCTTCTAACATGGAGTATACGTCCCTTTCACTGTCTATTTTTCTGCATAGCACTTCATTGGCTGCTTCAAGAGAAAGGGACACCATGGGGTAAATTTCACATTCTTTAATTCTGCAATCTTTCATTACTTCGGAGACAATTGTTTTCTTAGATGTTAAAAGCAACCTGAGTTTCTTCGGATTTGTTATTTCCCTGGGTAGAAGCTTCCTGAGAGGCTCCGTGTGCAAGACATTGTCAATATATAAAAATACGGATTTCTTTTCCATAATATCTTTCAACATCTGCTGTCCAGTCTGGAAGTCAGGAACACCTTCTTTAAGACCTGTCAAATGCCCCAAAATCAGGGACTGCAGATTTTCTATGTTGGGATACTCTTCCAGGTTTTGGTAAAGAGTGACTTTGGAAGATTTCCAACCTTGGTCTTGGAATTTGTTTTCCAAAGACCTGCAAACCGCATCTGCCAACGTGGTTTTGCCGGATCCACCAATTCCATGCAAAACCACTGCTCCTGTAGTACGTTTCTCCTCCTCCAATCTAAGTAGTTCGACGACATCGTCAATTTGCTGATGTATGCCAACTGCCAAATATTAAAACAAATGAAATGTGAGAAAATAACAAAGCAAATAACTAATTATTAGTTGAGTGAATGTATTTCACCTTCGTGGCCAGCAATGCCGAAACATGGAGGTTTGCTTTTGATCAGATGGTTCTCCAAAAATGATAGGATTGTAATATTTGTTTGTAGAGTGACGATATCATACATATCTTTCACTTCTAAGCGGAGTTCATTAAGTTTTTGTTGATGCTTTGGAGCCTTATAAATTCTGTACAAGATATTTGGCAAACACGAAAGGTTAAAGATTTTCTTTAATATTAGTTCACCCAGTAAATAAATGTGGATCGAAAGAAAATGAAACACAATATTCATGATTTTGATAAAATGTCCAGCAAAAGATTTAGGGATGCTGACTAGCTTCATGCTCTTCTAATGAAATTGAAAGAAAAACTGATAACATTTAGAAGAGCTGAATGTGAAACTATAAAATTCCTCAAATAATAAAGCAAGTGTTGGGGGTAAACCATTCCATACCTTTTCAATATGTTCCTCTTCTTTTCTAAACAACATAAGATGGCTCCGTTCACTATTAAACGAATAGATTTATCAATTACGATCTGCATCATAGCCTTTGACTGAGGATAATTATTAAATTGCAGGATCGCTTTAGCTAAATTATTCATAGAAGTAAGAAGCTTTAAGCACTCCTCCTTATTTTCCTTAATAATTTCAAATCTCTTCAGAATTGCAGCCACGAACACAAAACCCAGGCCCATCCAGTGAACACTCCCAGCTGCATTTAGCACCGCTATGGCTGTGGAATTGTTATCTCCACTGTATTGTGTCATCTGTTCAACATGACAAACAATATTGAAAATACACTTCTAATTACAACAATTAGATAGGACGTGAACTGCCCCATTGATATAAATAAACCGAATTTAACTGATTAATGATGCTACAAGATCCTGAAGTCAATCAAACAAATATTATACTGTTAACAAAACATATAAAAGATTACTCTATGTATATTTAATTATTTTTAAACTATATTTGTATAGTTTACATATAAATTTATATAAAAATAAGGGTTATACCTAAAATATGCAAGTCACATGTTACGGTTATTTCAAATATTTGCAAGCATTTTATAGCTAAAATCATGAAAAACATCTAAACGGCCGTCAAAGTTAACCCTTTCCTACACGGGACACGGAAAAACAATTATCGATGCTCATATCGACGTACGGGGGCTCTTCTTCCAGCAAATTACTTCAAATGTAAAGCAAACATTTTTTTATAACAAGAAGAGAGGAGATAACAAAAAATAGGACGATGTAATTGTGTTCTTAACACCATTTCATATTTTGAGTATGCACCTCTGCTGCAATTGTTTCGAGATTGCTTGACACGCTTTCTGAAAACGTAGCCACATTGGATGCAGAGGGCAGTTCATCTCCTACAGACGCCAACTTCCCACGAGCAGACCTCTTTTTCTCCTGCATCCAATTTCGTCTTTAATGTTCTACAAAATAGCCAACATTTCAAAAACAAAAATGTATACCTCATTTTAATGAGCCAAAAGACTGCCAAATTTATACCTCATTAATGTTGTGATTTTAACTGTATATTACAGCCAGAATTTTTTTGAAACGGTAGACAATAACAGGCTGAAAATTTTGAAAACTGTACAATTTTTAAGGGGTTTATTTAAAAACATAATACTTATTTATATATATATGAACAGATTATACATATATCTATAAAAATTTCTGGAAATTACAGCCACTTGAAAAAGTTAAACCATCAGCAAATTTTGTTTTGACAGGCACAGATAATTTGAAATTCCAGCCCTGATGGCGCGTCCCCTTTTGTATTCAGAATTTTATTAACACTTTCAGAAATCCTATCAACATAGGAGGGACGAGATGAGTCTGTGTAAGCCATATTATATCGTTATAAAAGTAAGAAGACTATAAGACATGCACTACACAAAAACCAGACTGAAATTGATTTGTAACGCTTGCATACTAATAGTATTTATAGAAGGTGATCCTTATGAAGCACGCACAAATCTGGTGAGGCCCACGGCTTGTGATTGGTCCAGAAAATAGGTCCCACCAGTTTTGTCACTTGTGCGTATTGTTTAAGCCCAGAGGCGTATTGGTCGGTGGTCCCTGGTCTATGATGACCACATATTTGATAGATTTATTTTCTGACTCCTCGTAAATTTGTTCTTGTATGACCTAAACATTTTTAAAGGCCTTGTAACCCCAACACAATATATAGGCTCCTCGTGTTATTATGGGTTTTATGGTTAATGAGCTACCCATTTATATAGATTCTTTGATTCTTACTTTTTTTCCTTAAATTTAACAAAATAAATTCAATATTAATGTTTACTTAAAAAAATATTCCAACTTAATCTTTAATGTTACAACAATGTAATTGTTTGTTGCTCTTTTTTACACTATGAAATAACATTTGATGTAATGTTGAGTATAAAATCTGTAATAGATTTTCAATAATCTATACATACAATTTGATCAAAATCTATAATACGTGTTAAAGACATATCACTACCTTTCAAATATTCAACCCCAAATTTTTGAGTTCATTTTATATCTCTTGAAATTATTTTAACATATTTCAAATGAGGAGATTTTGGAGATGACATAAACCTCTAAACTAGACTAACTATGTAAGCAATAATAGACCTCATTATAGTCAAATAAATGAAACTCCCTACTAATTGTCTAAACAATGTGCCATCTACATTTTTCGAATCATCACCTGTTCATAATTTTATTGGTAATTCAATTGGAGTAGTAGCAACTTTATATTATTCCATTTTAAATTTGAATTGAGAGAGTAGTATGTTGATTTAGTAGTGCAAAGGGGTTCCCACAACCCATCAGCTCCTATGTGCCATTGCCCTACAACCAGCGCTCAAGATTAGGCATCAACTCCTAGGTGCCCCTACCCTACTACGGGTGCTCGTGTCCAGCTTTGTTTCTGCATTCCAGATTTTATAGAGATCAATTACGACGCTATTTGTATCATTTTCGTCACTTCTCCTTTCCCATATCAATTCCAGATTACGCGGAAATTTAGCTAAGTTCTTCTATCTTCCTCTCTTGCTTAGGTTTTCATATGTTAAATCTTAGTTTGCTTGTTTCATTATTATATTTTAGCATTTATAGATTAGTTACTCTATAATATTAGATTTAATTTAAATTAAATTAAACCAAGTTTGTTGGAACCCTGTGCATTGTTGATGTTGCCACTGCTCCAAAGAGGGCTCAAATCGCATGTCATTCTCACGTAACTTATTACCACATATCAACTTAAAATGGCTAAATAATAATGGCTCTAATTGATTTTCCAACATGTCAACTTAAAATGGCTACATAAAATATTAGCCATTTTAAGTTGACCTAGAACCCATCCATTTCCAGTTGGAAAATCAATTAGAACACTTACCTTCTCATAGGAGTTTGTTAACACCACGAAATGTCATTTTTCTTTTTTTGTTTGCATTTCCATCCACCGTTGGATCATGAGTTCACTTCCTCCAATGTCTACATGCCACAAGTTCGGAATAGCCCCCACACTATCCATCCATTCTGAACCCAGTTAAAAATGGCTAATATTTTATTTAGCCATTTTAAGTTGACATGGTAATAAGTATTTCACAAACATTAACACTCATGCATTTCTTATTACTTCTATGCCTCTCAAAATTGAAGGCTCATTTGTGGTCAAAAGCTTGTGTAAGGCATACAAGACTATCAAACCTTACTTGCAATAGGTTGATAATGGATTTGGATCAAATCTTTCATACAACAATCATTACATTTAGGTGTCAACGATTATAATAACGAACAATATTTTTATTACAAACACACCTAAAATCAAATATCTTTAGTCTATAAGAAGGTAATTATCATTATTTAAGAATCGAGTTTATATATACAAAAATTTCTAGGCAATAAAAGAATGACAATTTTAAAAACCTATTGTAATAGTAAAAAACAGAGGAAGCTCCATTAACAATAACTAAAACTTAAGACACTTTGAACACCATGAATAAATGAGAAAGCGGTATAAATCTTTTTTCCATATACATAATACAATGCTTTGGAGAAAAAACAAAATCCATGATATCTTATTATCTAGTCGTGAGGAAGGCTCCGTTGTACATTCCATTATTGTGCTCGTATGCTCTACGTCAAGGAGAGAAATAGAATGGAAAACTAGCGGAAGAAATTAATGATGATGGAGTGACCTTTCGTCCATTTCTTGTCTGCCACTAAAGAGGAGTATTTGGTAAATGAAACTGACACTTGTGGAATTATACGTTCTTACTCTTACAGAGCGAAGTTCGTGGAAGCTTACATTGTTCTTTTTTCTTATACGGCAATGTTGTGAGAAATGGAAAGGAGTGGAAAAAAATCATTTTGTATTTGGCATTAATACTGGTTAGCGGTGGTGACAGAGAGAAAGAGCAAGGAAAACGAGCGGAAGAAAATGTTTATTTGCCGGTCAATTTGCAATGTGGAAGATTGCACTTTGCAGTCCTTTTTTCTAACACGGCAAAGTTTTGATCTTCTTTAGTGGCAGACAAGAAACAGACTAAAGAAGATCTTGTGAATGAAAATGACAATATTTCTGAATTGTACTCACTTATTTGTGGTCGAAAATAAAAAATCCTCTGCTCGTATGACTCAATTATGAGGATTTGAAAGGTTAGTGGTGGTCACACAGAGAAAGAGCGGGAGAAAAGGTATTTTTTCCCGCCCAATTTGCAATGTGGATTGTCCTTTCGTCTCGTCTGCCACTGTAGAGGATCTTATAATTGAAAATGACAGTATGCTCACTTACTTCTCTTATACGCCAAAGTTCGTGGAAGATTAAGGAAAAATAGTGGAAGAAATTTTTTGGTGCCAGTTCGTCATATGAAATTCCCAAAAGAAATTGAATATGAAAATGAGGGTTTTGGCATCACAATGACTTACTCATTTTATACGCGAAAGTTCAAGGAAGATTAGTCAAATATTGCGGGAAGCCTCGAACAAAATTAATTGACTACAAATTGTTCAATATTAAATGATACGCTACGCTGTCCGGGATTGATGTGGAAAACAAACTAATCATGTACCTCTTATACTTTTCTTTTTTAAATTTATAATGAAAAGGATCTTATATTATATTAAATGTAACATGATATAAGATTTTCTCAACAAAAAAACAAGTAGTATGAGAGCACGTCCCAAAGCCACACAAAGAAAACGACAATTACAAGGGAGTCTGAGGAAGACCAAAAACAAAGGTACTCACGTCCAAAGGAGAAAGAGAAGTGGGAGCATCAAAGCGCCCCTTCTTTTCCTTAGAGCACGAGACAACAGTCCATGGCACCTGCTGGGGTGCCAGGACAAGCGAAGGATCAAGGCATGGGCTATCCGGAGGGGGGTCAGAATCAGAAGACTCAGAAACATGTGTCCGTTTGACACCACCGCCAGCAAGGGGAATCTCAACAGTCGTATCATCTGGTTGATCTTTGACATTCGGCTGATTTTTGACTTCCGACGCAGAGAAAGGCTGCCAACCTTTAGGACGCTGAGAAACTCCTTTGGTCGTCTTCTATTTATTCTGATTGGGCAATAGTGGGCAAGCCTCCTGATGGTGCCTAGTTTGATGGCATAACCGACATCGAAAGGTTGTGTTGTCATAGTCAAGAATTTGAATCCACTTGAAGCCATCATGGATTAATTCCAATTTGTCTGGAAGACCATTGCTGAAATCCACCTCAATGCATATATGAGCATAGGTAAATAGCCCTTTCTTAGATTGCTCATCATCCACCTTGATGAAGCGACCAAGAGAATTACCAATAGCAACACAAACCATCGGGTGCCAAAAGGGGAGAGGAAGATTGGGTAGACGAACCCAAACCGACATTTTAAAGACCACCATAGTAGAGGGGTCAAAATCCAAAAACCATGGTGTAATAAAGAGGCCAACCCTACTCCAAAACCAGGGACCTTCAGTAAAAACCCGTTGATAATCTGTAGGAGAGGAGAACTGAACAATAAAAAAAACCTTTTGCACATAGTTGGATCTCACAACCACGGGACCAAGTGGAATGAACACATTGATGCAACTCTTCACTCCGAGGCCAAAATCCATTAAATCTACAGATATTTGCAGAAATTTTAAGGGCACAAATTGAATCAGTTACCTCTGAGAGTGAAAGGGTAACAATAGGAGTGTCTACTGCATTTTCGACAAAGAATGGTGAGTCAGGAGACCCCGAAATTTGAAAAAACTTGTTTTTGTGGTCCTGTAGCATCTGCCAAGAAGGTCTTTGGAGGAGCCATTGCAGTTCCGGGAGCATAGGAAATGACCACAGCCGTGAGGCCGAATACCTAAAACCCTAGCCATTATTCACGTTTCTTTTCCTTCTAGCCATTATTTTGTCTTTATACTTTTATTTTGTAATTTTCGTGTTGTGTGGGCTCGTTTCATTCTGGGACTCATGCCTATGAGCTTGTCTTAAGTTCATGACATCCTACTATACCATCAGTTATTTTTTTAATTTTTTGGTGAATAGTTACTATTTAATTCTCCCCCCGACCGGCCGCCAATAACCCAAAGAAAAAACTATTCATGTTGTCAAATAATAATTTGTCAATATTTCTCATTTAATCCTCATCTTTGTGAATTCTTAGAAAGGTAAACGAGCTTGCCGAGCTCCTCTATAGAGTTTCCCTTCAGCATCCTCCGAGCTCCCTAGACCCCTTCTATACCCCTTCTTTTGATTTTTTTGCATATTTTCCCTTTTTCAAACATTGTATGGGCAATTAAAGGGGAAATTAATTAAAATTCAGCATTGTAACAGGGAAGCATTTTTCCCGAGCTCCTTGTATAGTGTTATTGGGTTTTCCTAGCCACTTTTCTGGCTTGTTGCTTTGTAGTGCTCCTCTTTGCCTATGGCTAGTGAGTGTGTCCGCCACATCCTTGCGGCAAGATGCAATGCTCACCGAAATTCACACTTAAAACAACAACAAAATTATCGAAATAATTTTTTTTGGTCTTTATTTGCTTGTTACATGACACAACAAGAGCCCAAATAGAGTAACTTAAGGTTACAAGGGACACTGACACAAACATAGACCCATATAGACAACATGAATACACTAGAGCTAACGATTAATTACTCACAAAAGATGTACATGTTTTCAATGACTCAACCCCTCACGAGAACCATAAGGCTAGCAATATCCTAAATCTTTCATGGTTATATCTTTGTTATGATTCAATTTCATCATTTAATCCTTATAGATTGAATAACATTTAACATATAGGTATATATTCTTGTTCCCGAAGCTACATCTTCAATATTTCAGTTTACATCGTTGTTGAAAACACGTCATGCTTATAAAATGAGTGCTCATACCTCAAGGTTAAATATATTTCCCATTTTAGTAAACGTTTTAAATCTCAGTGATGTCCTCCTTAACTTTCATTTGTTTTAAGATCGTCTTATGAATATTAGTTAGTTCGTCATCATTCATGGGGCATAAGACTTTCGCAACAATCATTTCATAGTTTCATATTGATTACCCATGATCTAATTATATTTATGTTATTACATAGATGTCCTATTAACCTTGTTATAGACCATTTACGATTCGCAAAATTTTTCTTTCCACTTGGGGATTTAAGACCTCAGAAGAATTGGATTATATATATTTTTAAAAAACGGTGAAACATCATATATGGATATAATTACTAAGGAGGACAAGTAGAAAGGACATGTTCCATAGTGTTCACAATTCTCATGGTTTACATACTGATAAAAACATGTTTTCTTAGATATCCCTCCTTCAATAAGCCACAAATTGCTCACACAATCGAAAATTCATTTGTTTTCATATTTACACCGCTACACCTATGTGTTACATTTTATTCATCTATATTATTGAACCAAGTAAACTTCCAAATCTTAATTGTAAATTGAATACATATCTGACACACGTGCAGTCCTCATAAGGCTCATCTTGGAGATGATAATGGTTGTTACCCGACATAAAGGTCTCATATTATTTATACATGTATTTATTTATTATCTTATCACCAGAAAAGGGGCTAACATTAAGTTAAAGGAGTGGTTCTTGTTATTTTTTACATTCCTAATATCATCTCTACAGAAATAATTTCTATGATTGATTTTCAACTACGTTATTCACCCGCAAACGACCTCATAAGAGTACTAGACATATCTTAATCTTATCTAGATAACAAGGTAAACAATCTACAAGGAAGTCTACTACGGGGTAGTTAAGACATTCCCATGCTTTTATAAAGCCAAAATACCAAGGACCACTTTAGACCATTTTGAGGCGTACCATGTTCAGCCTCATTTACATGATGAGAGTATCCTTGGGTTCCAAGTAGCTACCTAGTTAAAGGAAATCTTAACTACGTGTAATATTTCAAGGATCAAAAGGATATAATGAAGGTACCTATGTAGGAGGATTTCTAAGCACATATTGAGTATTATGCCAGACATTAAACTTGAGCCTCAAATCAAATGGTGCAAATGAACATGACATGTAATGGTATAAGATTTATTAGCTTAAGAAAGAAAAAATATATAAGACACTTGTGTCCAAAGTGCGGCCAAGCATATATGAAGGCACAACGAAAGGTATTTCCAATTGGTCCAAAGTAGTGGTTGATTTAATGGATCATAACATGATCAAGGTGAAAATATCATAGGAAGGAATTTAGGAAGAAATCTATTTTTTATAGATTTAGAACTGACCATTCTACCAAACATGATTAATTATCATAACTTGAAATAAATAAATCAGGACCATTACTTTTCGGTAGTGTATCTAGACCATAGAAATACAATGACTAACTATTATTTTATTTTTTTTAAAATGACAACCATGATTTAGTCAATTTCTTCCACAAGGTACAAAAACATGAATATCCATTTTTTTGATAATTGGTAAAAGGAGGGTTTTGTTAGGGTCCCTTCCCTCTTACAAACAAGGATCAACCATCTAGATAAAGCAATGAATATTTCAAGGCGTTAAATAAAACCAAAATAAAAAAACTGAAACATCCAGTCTGGAAGAGGTCAAAACAAGGATAAAACCATGAGAAAACCTAGACTAGACCAGAAAATAACCTAAGAAAATAGGCACCAAGGAATTTTCAATACAACTTTGAGTCGCTCTCGTGGGGTGACTATTTATGTGAAATCATGACACCCCCCAAATTTCCTGAGTTTGAATGATGGAGCATTCGGCGTGGTTGCAAAAACATGGAGCTATCCTAATTGTGTGACATTACAAAACATGATAGCTCTATGTTTGTGCAATCACATCGAATGCACCATCAATCAAAATCAGAAAATTTGAGGGTGTTGTGATTTCACATAAATAGTTTTGGCATGCCTGGTAAGACCACACACATAGAAGTAAAAGTTACATTTTTAAGAGTTGTTCCACTCCATGAACTTGTTGTCGTGAAGACCAAGTCCAGAACAAGATATTTTTGGAGTTTCCCTTACATTTCAGAGTTCAAAAACTGCAAATTTGGATTTCAGAGATTCCAGCTACAGGTTCAAACTTCGAAATCATTTTTCAGAGGTTTTTCATGTGCAAAAATAGCCCAAACTTCACCAACAGATATATTGGGGAAATGGGTATCCAAAACTGGCCTTAAATTTCATTTTTGAAATTTCAGGACTTTTTTCCATTTTAGGATTTCAGACTCTAAAAATTCTAGTTTTTCAAGATTCCAGATTTTAGACTTTCATGTTTCAAAGGTTTCAAAATTTTGAATGTCTTCATTTCAGAGTTTCAGATTTCAAAGCTTTCTTACTTCAAACTTTGAAGCTTTTGAAAGTTCAGATTCCGAAGATCGTTTGCAGCAATCCAGTTCAACCCCCCAACAACTTTTGGGCTTCAAGGTGTGTGCACAGGTATTCAATTCACTTCATTAAGCTGATATACTCTTGGTGGATATTCCAGCCTTCGGAGGAAACTTCCAAGCATATTTGACGACTCCACCGATTCAATAGCAACCCAACATCTCTGGTTGTAGACTTGTTTTTAATTTTTTCACTTCACTCATGGCTCTCCAAGGAGATTTTCATTTCCCTCATTTTACTTCCAATCCTCTCCACCTACAACAGTTAGATGTCATCCCTAAAGTAACCCTGAAAAATCTACCTCTTTTTTATGGAAATGGAGGTCATTCCCCGATTGATCACATTCAAGATGTTGCAAACCACTGTTCCATTCACATGATTACAGGGGAAATTTTTTTTCCTCAAACTTCTGGTCACATATCTCAAAGGAAAAGAAAAATATTGGTATGGAATTTTTGGCACCACAATCCATCTCTACTTGGAATTAGATGGGAGAATAGTTGCACAACCATTTCAAGGAGGATACATATGTTATCTTCCTCATGGAATGCCTCGGCAAAATAAAGCAAGCTCCAATGGAATTCATTCCTAATTTCAACCTTAGACTCACAAGAACCTGGAACATAATCCCTCAAGAATACATACCGTCTCAAGGTTTGGCATTCATGTATTATCTAAGGTCCTTTGATATTGATTTAGCTGTATTGATCCAATCACTAGGGGTAATAATCTTCCTCAGGCATTTTCCATTGCATCACAAGACGAGAAGATTTTGATCTAGGCCGGTAAGAGAAATTCCATCCATTTTGATGTAATCCCTCCCTCACCACCTCAAATTCTTCCTTCCCCATGTGAAAACAAAGAAAAATCCATCATTCCTTGCCAAAATGAAAAAATTGAGAAAATCATCATTCCTTGCCAAAATCAAGAAACCCACCTATTTCCTCATTTTTCATTTGATGTCTCACAGGTTTTCCATGCCTAAAGCATCACCCAAGCCCCTCCCATCTCAACCTAGGGCACTTCCTAATTCCCTTAAACCATGCACTAACATTCCCATGAATGGTGGTATTTAATATGTCGTCCCTACCTTCTATACAATTATTACTAAGCCAGAATATGCCACAAGGTTGGTAGAAAGAGACACATGCTATGTCATTGGAGAAAGGGGCATGCCTAAACAATTGTTAGTGCAAAATTGCAGCACCCCCAAATGAGTTATGGATCTACTTTTCTAAGGCAGGGTCATTTGGTGTGATTTGCATAACATTGGATCATTCCCCAAGGTGTGGGACTTGCAAATGGGAATGATCCTCCAGAGAAGGTTGGTTCCTCTTCCTAATCCTAGCACTAAACTACTTCTAAGGAAGGAAATTTGGCTATGTACTCCTAATCTAACAATTCCAAGGGACCAAGGAGAGAGGGAGAGCATGAAAATAAAGAAATCCTACACTACAAAGGTGATAGCACCGAGAAAAGGGAACTACTGATCACAAACCCAACTACCTGAAATGGAGAGAGGTGAGCAATGGAGAGGATGGACAGATGCATCACAGACCAAGGATAAATTTCACACAGAACACCATTTCAAACCCCTTAAACATAGCTCCCAAAACCTGCAATGGACATCAAAGATATGCACAATATACCCTGCAATGGTGAGAGGCGAGAAGAGACAACAAAATGAGCAAAGGATGGACAAAACACATCACAAAATAGATTTTATTTCTCTAGGAGTTCACACAGTACACCATTAACAGGAAAGAGGCAAGAAAATTCCATTACAAAGCCAAGGGAGGAGGCTTAAACTCCACATTCAACCTTGGAGAAAAAAGAGAGAGGGGTTCAGGGAAGAAGAATGAACAACTACTAATTAACTTCTCGAAATGATGCCTTGGTTACAATATATAGAAGAATGGGAGAGAGAAGGAAAGAATTGAATCCTGCTCCAACCACTCTAAGATACGCATTGAATCCCATTTCGAAATCTCAACCACTGAAAATCAAATGCTTTCTGCAAATCTACTCACAATATGTCGCTTCTGGTTCCCCAACGGATCGAATTGAATCAGATCTGGTAGTTGAAGAGATTGGATTTTGTGTTAATGGCATGAAAGACTTTTCTTCATTTTTTACCTACCAGGGCCTGAAAAATATGATTTTTTATCCTTCCATGGCATAGAGGACATTGATACACTTCCAACGGTGTCTGATTTGCTATATTTCGAGCCCTGAGTCAAAAGATATGCCTCTTTGAAGTTTGCATCAAATCTATATAGGAGGGCGGGGAAAACAACTTGAAAAATGGGTCCCTCCTTTTGATATGGGACACGTGGCAGCCAAGATTGGAACAAAAATCAGGCCTATGGGTCCGCAATTTATCTTTTTTCCTTTCCTCCAATTCCCTGCTTGACTATGACTCGGGCCCAAATGTTGACTTTTTCCCCGACAGAGTTGCGGGCCATTTTGCAACTTTTAGCCTTTTTGTGATAATAAGGGGCAAAGAATCAACTTTTCCCCCGATGCCCCACTATCCTCTAGGACACACGTCAGTTTGGCCCTCATTTGGTCTTCCTCTTTTTTTGGATTCACCTTTGGAGAAGCACTGTTAGGACATGTGGCCTCTTTCGCTGCCTCCTCCATACTTAATCATTTCTAGACCCTTTTCTGAACAATTTCGAGCTCGAGGACCTCAAAACTTCACCACTTATTTTCCTTCTTGATCATGGATTCTCTGTGACACTACTCCTTCATTTCTGAGCCCACCTGTAACCTGCTTGTCATCCTGAAATGTATGCTCACTGGGTCTGAGTCGTTTCCTTCATAATTTCCTTATGTGCAGGAGTTGTCTTGACCAAATTTTTCAGGGGGTGAAATTTGGGATAACAATTTGGCAACTCACGGGAACATTTTCCTGCTAGATGAAGAGACCAGTGGCCTTGGAGCATCCATTGGGCATGGATTCAAGAATGATGTCCTGACACTAATCCTTCTTATAAAATGGACTCCCTCGACTCTCTGCACTTTGCTGACCTCTGCCTGACTCTGAATCTGCTCTCGCGTCGACACTCCCAATTTTCATAAGAAAATCTTAAAATGGATTTTATGAGAGTATGAAATTGCATTGACCTGGGCTTTCACCTCTCCCTGAAATGGACTATTTCGAAATGGCTTAAGTTTCTCTGGATTTGTTCCCTTTTGGAGCTTGCAACTATTATAGACCGTTATGAGTATTCTTGCCATGAATATTGAAGAGCCTGGCCTTATGCACCCTTGGAACAAAATGGACAAAACTTATAAACAAAGAGCAAATCATACATGCCTTAAATGAGGCATGCAGAGTGTGCATAAGCACTTCTTCTGCTGGAAGTAAAATCTACTGCTACTCCTAAACTAACTAGAGGGAAAGAATGCTAAACAAAGCCTACAACAGGAAGGGAGAAGTATCTTCCCTTTCTCAAGAGGGGAAGCCATGCAAATGATTTGACACTAAATATAGCTTCCAGTATGAGTAAAAAACTAGCCATAAGCCTGTCCTCCACCCAAATCATCAAGGTATCAACATTAATGGAAAATAACTCCTTAAGTTGACTTGCATTTGACTCCTAGAGGTATTGATGGTTACCCTTGGTACTTTGATGCTCATCCTTATGCCCTGAAGAAGGCATGACTGGTTTTGGTTTCTCCTTTGGCTCGAATGAAGCCAAGTACCTGATTGGGCATAGTCTGATCCTTTGGATGTGCCCATTTCTCTAAAATTCAACTCAAAAAATGGATTCTTCTTGTGGACATTCTTGAGTGGATGGTGTGAGGGAGATGATGAAATCCTCCTACCTTTTCTCTTCCTCCTCCTTTGAAGAACATGGAAGATCAAGATCTTCCAACCTTGGTTCCAGAGGGCCGTTGTGAGATGCATGTTGTTGTCCTTGGATGTTCTCCTCCGTGGCAGGAAACTCATGTTCTTGAAAAGTAGATGATGGATGAGAAAATGATGTGATCTCCTTGGGCTCCTCTCCATTAAGACAATCCTCCAAGTCAGACAGATAATCTACCTCCTCATTGTCCTATTGTGTGTGTTCGACCTCCTCCATGGTGTCCTTCGAATATGAAATTTTCTCACCATGGTTCCACTCATCTTCAAACATGAATTTTGAAAGCTCAAACTCTTCTTCGAAATTAGAGTTTGAAGGGGATGAAGTGGGAGGAAGAACTGAAGGTTATTTTGTAGCCTAATCCACACGTGGAGCCTCTGAAACTATATGGTCCTCCTCCTCTGCTACAAATTCAAACTCAGCCACCACTAGATCTTCAACCTTGACCTCCTCTATTGGCTTGACCATCAAGGGGATCTTTGTAAACCCAAATTTAGTAGCCCAGATTTAATGAGGAAAATTTGCTTGGAGTGGGTAACTTTGGATCAGTCTATAAAGGGACTTTAAGGGATGAGAAGGTAGTTGCCATCAAAGTTCTCAATTCACCTGAGGAAGAAGGTCAGAAAAGTTTTAAAACAGAGTGCAAAGTCTTGGGGAGGATTCGACACCGCAATCTCATTAGAGTCATCAGTGCATGTTCATACCTAAACTTCAAAGCATTGGTTCTTCAGTTTGCATCTAATGGGACCTTAGAAAAATATTTGTATCCTGAGAGTGTCCAAGAAGAGGATGTTTGTAGATTGGGGCTGAGTGAGTGTTTGAACATTGCCATAGATGTGGCCCATGGCATGGAATATCTGCATTATTATTGTCCTGTACAAGTTGTACACTGTGATTTAAAACCGAGCAATGTGCTTCTGAATGCCAGTATGGCCGCTCTTGTAACTGATTTTGGCATATCGAGATCTACAAACTTCATGGATTCCTTAAGTACAACATTCTCCCTAAGAGGATCTATTAGCTACATTGCCCTGGGTAAACTTTTATTTTCTTTTATACAATTAGAATTATATTCCTTTTCTTTTACAATATAACTTATGAGGAACAAAAGAAAAATTAAATCACTAATTATAGTCAATTTGATGGCAGAGTATGGATTGGGCGGGAGAGTTTCTATAAAGGGGGATGTTTACAGTTACAACATTTTGTTGTTAGAGATGGTTACAAGGAAGAGGCCGACTGACGCCATGTTTGTGGTAGACCTGAACATGCAAAATTGGGTGCGGTCAGCTTATCCAGATAGGTTAATGGACATTGTTGACAGTAAGTTGTTGAGGAATGTGAACCTGCTGGAGCAAAATAGATGTTTGATTTCATTCATACATGTTGGCCTACTTTGTGCAAATGAATCTCCACAAGAACGACCAACAATGAGAGATGTGGGAAGGACATTGGAGAGTCTTAAAACTATTCTAATGGGAAGTGCAGAATCAACCTCCACTTTAACAAATACCATATCAGATCTGGTACACAAGACCAATACTGGTGCAACAGTAGAAGGGATGTCTGACAGCCAAAGTTCTACCTTTTAGCTGCTGCATATTGAAATGCAGACAAGATTTGCAAAGAAGTGTTTCTACAAGTATTTATATTGTGATATTGTAGTAATCTCACGTTAAAAGCACATAAATAATGTTACAACATGTTGTACATTTTGCATACCTCTACACCTCTCCTACGTGTTGGAGAGTATAGATATGTAGTTTTTTATTTATATGTGTATATGGATGGTGTCAAAACCCATGATTTATGGGGAACATATATGGTTGTTTTCTTAGCCCATGCAGTAGGGTAGAACATAACTTAGAAATATATTATTGTATTATAAATGGTTAAGTTAATGCAATAAGAGAGAGAAGTTATTTTGTTGGGTTTTTCCCCGAAAGGGTTTCCCAGGATAAATCTTGTGTTATTTTGTGTCTATCATTTTTGTTTTCTATTTATCTTGAATGCTTTGTTAAGTATATCTTCTCTTTTATTTGTTTATCGGTTTAACACTCTACATATAAGGATAATACTACTTGAGTTATCAAGTAATAGCCTTGTTTTAGGTAAATTTCTGCATGGTACAAAGCCCAATGAATAACAAGAGTTGCAATGGGACTAGTCCCTGCTCTGGCAAGAAGAAATATTAATTGAACAACAAAAAATTGGATATATTTGAATATCTGAAAATTAAATTTCATAGCCAATACAATTGAGCGCTTTTAAAGATGAAACAATAAATTATAGTTGTAACTTCAAAGACATGAAAATAAGCCATATAATCTATGATCTTAGAAGTAGCCTAATGCAAAATATGTTGATTAATTTTTTTTAACAAAAATGTTGATAACATGTTTAATACAAGTATTAAACTATTTAATATCATCACATCTAATAATATAGGTTGTGGTGTCATTTAATGTTTTTTTATTTGTTTTAAATATGATTTGATATGTCATGTTGTATTAAACTAATACAATCACATTCAATAAGTATAATAATGGATATGTCGATAACAAGAATGTTTAGCCGACTTTATAGGGCATGTAAGAAAACAGTAGGGTCAAGGAGCCATCTTTGCAACTTTTATTATATTTTTAGCAGAAGCTCTTACGCGTGCCAAAATGCAATCAAAACACAAGTGAATACAATAGGTGTTCATTATATATGGGAAGGACGTTGGAGAGTCTTAAAACTATTCTAATGATTGTTGAATATTAAATGTGTCTTAATAACTGTCAACCTAAAAAATCTTGTTTTAATGGCTATGTAACTTTTTGGAATTAATGCAATTACATTATTATATGGTTTAATAACAAAAATCTATAAATGCAATGAAAATATAAAATACTTAAGAACAAAAAAAACATAGCATATTAAGAATATTTTTTGATACATATTATAAGGGTCATAGCAAATTCAGTAACTTTAAATTTAATTAGTAAAATATAGGTGTTGCATACTTTTGAGTGTAGGGGATATTATCTCTCGCCACCTAATTTTTCAAAAAAAATGGTATGGCTAAACCAAATATGCAAGCCTTGCATAAACAATCACATGTTAATTGTGGTCATGGTAGTGCCTGATGGAACATAAAACATTCCTTGCATGAATATGGGGGTCGCGGTGGCAAGAGCCATTGGAGTTTTGTTTGCAAAAGTGAAAATCGCAAAGCAATACTTATAATATTGAAATTTCAACATTTCTCAAAGGTTCAGAAGGAAAAAAATGTGTACACATATTCACCGCCCCATAATTAAAAAGATGGAAATCTAAAATATTAGAAACAAAATATGCACTAAATCTAAGAGAATTCTAAGGCTACCTAAAATCCAACCAAAATGATGTGTCAACAATGTTTCACATTATTACAGGAAAAACATAGTAAAATGAAAGAGTGCAAAACAAAACACTCTTTTGGGAATCACTTACGAAAATCCCAAATCTGTGGGTTGTGCATAATCGACAACTTGTTGGTTGTGGTGGCATTGCTTAACAAAAAAAAAAACATTCCATCAACCACGTTGGTGCCCTATGTGGAGAGGATGCATTCACAGTCTCCTTAACTACCACTGGCAGATAGGGAAACTTGCATATGTTTGAATCTCTCATGCACATAGAACATGTCCTCACCATCCAACTTATCCTTTTTATTAAGACATAATAGAATATCTACAAATCAAAATCAATGTTGTTGTCACTGTTGTGGATGTCCATATTGCCAAGTCATTGCTCAATTATATTTCTCATGAAACCTCTCGCACCCATGATACTTATGACTCGTACCACACGATTGGTATATTCAACCAGGTTTATTGATGGGGATGCGACCAATGAGAAAAGATAAAATAAAAGCTTTTCCCTCATGTATGGGATGGACTCAACGATTTTTGTATAAAAGTTTGTGAGGTGGAATATTGTCTTAAGGAACCCTAGATTTTTAAAAAGAAGTTTGATTTTTTAACAATTGTCCAATTTACATTGTCAATGTGGCATTTTTTTGACAATAGTCTGATTCACATGATTAATATAACATATCTGATCTTACTCACCCTTATTCTAACAGAGAATGCCTATGAATATAATTACCACTAAATAAAATAAAATTTAATTAAAATAAACCTAAAATAAACCAAATGTCCCCATTATAACAAGCATAACCGAAATAAAAATCAACCTTAACTAATTTTAGGTGACCTCTATAAATTGCCCAATATTCTCCAAAGATCAACTTTAACTAACTTTATGTGACCTCTATAAATCACCTAACATTATCTAAAAACTTTTTAACCAAATTATAGTGCAACTTTACACATGAACTCCATTTTCATACCTCAAAATCCCCACCTTTATCTCCACATTTTCATAACCAAAGTGTAAACTTTCACACATGAACTCCATTTTCAATACCCACCTTTCTTCCCCATCTTCTTCAAATGCTCCACATACCTCATATGCCAAACCTACAAAATATCCAGCCCTCAAATCACCACCAAACTTGGCATCACCAAAGCTAAAATATCTTGAAAATTGGGACCCACCACACCAGCAACAACATGGTCCTTGGTACTTGTTAACCCGCCCTCTTGCGTAAATGACTGCCAACGTACCAATCACTATTTTCCACTATAATTTATGGGTTTGCATTTATATATGTGTTTTTGGTGGTTCGTTTTGTGGTATATGCTTTCAATTTCTTGGTGAGGGAGAGAATGGCCATGGCGAGGAGGGAATCAGATCGAATCAGATCAGCCAAAGAGAAGAGTAGACTGGATCTGTCTTTGGTAAATTTTCTCAAGTTTTTCATAATCATTAGGCTATTACGAAAGTGATTATAAGATTTGTTTACCTATTGCAGGACAAATTTGAATGTGTTTTTGAGGCATTTGGATTGCTTTACCTTCATCTCCAGGGCAACCTTGAATGTGTTTTTGAGGCATTTTCGAATCCATTGGATTAAGGAGTGTCATGTGAAGCATCAAACAAAGGCCCTGTCCTTCACACATGTTGGGGAATGCCATAAGCATCACGAAATTGTTCATGTCTGTATTTTATTTTAAGTCATGTTTTGAGTTTGATATAAAGTTAAATTGTTGTGTTTTAGTATTAGCTAAACTGGTCATGGAATTTGAGATTCCTTGTTTATTTGTGGAGTTATATCTTGCATGTAAGATATATCTGATTTTTTTTCTATGTTTTTTAAATTTTTTATTTACTCCATTTTTTTTCAGGGTTTCAAGGGCAATGGTAAGCTTGTTCCCTTGTTGGAAGAAGCGCTCATGTATAAGTGGATCTCAAACTCGGCTTGGGCGAGGGAGAGGAGGAGCTATGCAAAAAGTATGATGGGACATATACCCCACAGTGCCTATATGGTAAGTACTCACATCTGTTTTGTTATTTAAATGGCCTCCTCTGTTGATTACAGTGGCTGACCCAGTTTTGTAGAAAAATTTAAAGGTCAAAACAAGCAGAGCAGAGAGGATAATGCATCTTCACAGTAAGACTTTACATGCATTTATGCTTAGGGTTAAATGATATTTCTACAGCAAAATGGACGATTCAGATTGATACGCTTCATATCTGTTTGTTTAAACGTTTATAGGCCTTTTTGTAAGATAATATTTTATTTGTTCTCCGATTTCTGTTCTGTAATTGATATCATTTTTGTGTTTAAGGGCATCTCTGGATTTAGACCCGGGAAATGGCACATCTAGTGGGCCATCTGGGTATGGTGCATTTCACAGGCATCCTATAAATCCCTTTCGCCTTCTATTTTATTTGTGTCGCTCTGCATTTTAATTTGGTTTCATAATTTCTTTGCAACGATGGGTATTATTGTGATGTCTGTAATAATGTGGTCTAAGTGGTTTTATGTTGTTTTATGTATTGGTTCGACTTCCTAGTATAATATCAGGCATTTTTCAGCCATTTAGCATTCCAGTTTTCCTACCCTTGTGGAAATATAATATCAGCCATGTATGTGTAAGCGAATGGCATGATCAATCCATGTCCACTCACCTTACAGTTCAAAAATACATACCCTATTTATTCCCCTCTGTCAACTCTGTTTTGCGCTGCAATTTCCCCATTTAGCATAGGAATTGCAGGCAGATGGCATTTCTGTCACCAAACAAATTACTCATTTTCATTAATGGGGGCCTGAATCATCTTTTCTTTTTCTTTGTTGGGTATTGTTACTGGTTAATTTTAATTTTAATTTACCTCGTATACAAGCTTCCCGTTGCGCCATATGAACAGTTACACACAAATATATACCCTTTGTTGCTCTCACATTATCTTCCTAGTAAGGGGTTACAGACATTTTTTTGCATAGGTTTAAATGATATTTTCATAGCCAAATAAACTATTCAAGATGGTAGGCTTCTCATGCAATTAACTCGAGTTATGTGTTTCAGGGAAGGAGCTGAAGAAAAAATAAATGAAGCCCTAGATTTAGACCCTAAAGAAAGTGCCGCAGAATCTGGTAATGGTCCATTTTGATGAAGTCTTTTTGTTGTAGAAGATTGTGGAACTCCACTAAAGAAATCTAGGTTTAGATACAATCTACTAATGAAATTTTCCATTCAAGTATGCCATATATCACAGACTTGCCATGAATTTTTTTATTCAATTGAAGTACTGACAGATTTCTTTTTTCAGGTGCTCTCTTTCTACCATGAAAGAGAGTGAACATGCCATTGGAGAAGCTAGAATTTCAAAGGGGTTCTAATGTATCTCCTTTTTTAGGTATGCCTCATTTTGCAAGAACAGATATATGAAATATGTTCTTGCTCAAACTGAACTTCAAACTAAACTTCCTTATATCAAAGTCGTGCAAACTAAACTTCCTGAATGGATGATGCCTGAGCCCTAAAATTTCTAAAACTTACAAGCCACACTAATGTATTGTATACCCTACATTAGATACACCATCAAATATGTTCAGTCGAGAAAGAGATGAAAAATATCTGTGATGGCATATATATATACAAGCATTCCTACCATTCGCAGATATGCCAAGACCTTAGAAAAGCTGCAAAGTGTCTCTTTTCTCTAACACCTTATTTATTTGTACTCAAAGAAACCTGAGCTTAAAGAACAGTACTAATGAATCTTCCACATGACAGGGTTCGGAGTTCCATTCTATATAGCATTGCAAACTTGGGCTTACTCTGTGAAATATGTTTGAGTTCCTAGGTTTTTATTGTCACAATGCATTCAAATCCAAAGGTGAATAGCTTGAAATGCATGTAGAAATTGATGTTTCTAAACATGTAGCGCTTCACAGTTAAAAATTACTAATTTTAGTTATTTATTTAATATATTATGAATTGCTTTAGATATAACCCAATATTTTCTCCATTCCCAAAATGGTAAAGGCAGAGATGTATTGTGTGGCTATATTATTATTGTCAACATAAATCTAATGCTTGTTGTTCCTTGTAGGTTTTGGGTTCACCACCTACAAATATGTCCGTTTATCCCACACATTGAAGTAGCAATGTAGCCTTATTTTTATAGTTTGAATTGTAAATATGATCACCGAACATTGAACTATAATATTTTTTAATAAAGAGTATTTTTTCCTTGTGAGGGTGCTGAAAAGGCCCTTCAAAATCTATGGGTGGCCATGAACATCCTTGGGGTTTGTGTTTTTTGTTTAGCTTTTTTTTATTATATAGCTTTTAAATGGTCAGATTTATTTTTCATAAATATTTAATAGTGATAACAAATAACTAATTTAATAGTTTGTTATCATATTTTTTAATAAATATTTTATATCAATAAAATTAATATTTTATTTATTTATAATAACAATAATAAATGTGTAAGTAATATAAATATAAATATTCTATAGATATTATTAAATTTAATATAATTTAATTAAAAAATTATTGATATAAAAATATTCAATATATATTTATAAATAATTTTATAATATTCTTCTTAATTTATAAGTAAAATTGAATATAACATTAGTTACATATTTAGTTAATGCTCTATATATATGTATGTGTATGTAGATAGTATTAGTACATAGTATTAACTATATAGTTAAATATATATACACGGGTATAAATATTAATAAGATATTAATATAAATATTGTAAAATATATTATACAAAAGATTAAAATATAATTTATTAATATAAAAATTATGTATATAATAAATGAGTGATATACATAATATACATTACATATTAAAAATAATAATATCTTAAGACTAATTTAGGATATTATTAGCAACATAATAATTTTTATATATAAATTTTTAATGATTTCTATATATTTTGATTATGATTAATATATTTTACATATTAAAAATAATACTATGTTTAAAATATCTTATTCTTAATAATAATACACATGTTAATAATAATAATATCTTTAAAATAATTTAATATATTACAAACAACATAATAATTTATATATGTATAATTCTTTTTATTAATTTTTATATATTTTAATGTCTATTAATATATATTGAATGTAATAGATGTAATATTAAAATATAGTATAATATTTTATTTTATTTCATATAAAACTATACTAAATATTTATTACATTTTATATTATATAGTATTCATTTTTATGTAAAATTGTAAATATAAAAGAAGAGGGGAGTGTTGAATAATATATTATATTCAAAACGCATATATATTTGGGGTTTAAATAATAATTATATAATTAATTTATTAGAAATTTATATACATATATTAGTGATGTTATAGTATATGTTATTATTAATATAATAAATATAATATTTTATTTAATTTATAAATTATATTATAAATTAATATACTTAATAAATGAATAATACATGCAAAAAGAATAATATAATTTGTTAATGTTATATATAATAAGAAATTAGCATAAATATTATTACATTATATTAAACATGTAAATCATCTCTAATTAATGTTAGATATTTAATATATAATACACAATAATAAAATATAATTACGCTGAAGGCGTTTGTTATAATGGGGAAAACCCTTAGGGTCTATGACAGGTCCAGAACATCAACGGCCCGCATTGAATCGTACATCGTCGATGTCCCTATCTTACCATTGATCTGTTGAAGGCTTAGTCCTTCAAACTGTAATCCCACCTTCCAAGAAATTAGATATGTTAGGTGGCACTCGTCGAAGAATTAGATATTTTAATGACACAACATTTGAATATTTAATTCATTGTTCAGGAATTAATAAAAGGTAATAAGGAGATGGCGGTGGTGTAGAGCGACCCACGGGAGAGGAGATAGATCTCGGCACTGTGTCCAAGCCAAATCTCAGTCTCCAAGTCATGCAATCACATGTGGCATCAACATCATTGTAATCCGTCGACATTTGTGAAAAAAATATGCCAAAAAAATAAAATTTGATCCCTGTAATACATCAATATTGTGAACAAATTTAATTATTTATTTCGATAATTTTATATGATAGTTTTTTATAATCATATATAGTTTATATAACATTAATATTATAACATAGAATCATGCGCTGTCCATGTGTCCTTCCACTGACTGGACAATCCACGTAATGAATCGGGGTGAATTTTTGATGTGTGCACCATTGGTTAGCTTCTGCGACACGTTAATGTGTGCATCACTTTAATCGTTAATCGTTAATACCATTTTCTGTATCTTTTTCGACTTTCCTAAATAATGTGCACTTGTACCGTTTCCATTTTCTGCGTATATGTTTGATTTATTTCTATGCATTCAGATATATAAATAGAGTTTTTAAGTACTACTATAAAAACAAATAAAAAGATGTGCAATTAATTTAATTTTTTAATTTGGCGATTACATAGAAGTATAGAAATACTTTCTTTCTCATTAACATTACCATTATGGGTAAACTATATAAGTGAGACATTTTCACATGGTCGATTCATAGGATTTTCTATTTTGAAGCTATATGATTTATATGATATATTTTCAATCGTAATCTTATCAATCTAAGGAATATCTATATCGAATGCTCTTAAAAATAAATTTAAATTGTGTCTTAACTTTGCAAACCATACAGTTCGACAACATAGATTAACATTATAATATTGATGACATAGTAATAATTTAAATTGATGTGGTCAAAGGGCTTTGCCTATAGGTGCCCTATGTAGTCACTCATCCCCTTAATGCTAAGTGCAGGGCTCTAAGCGATGCCAGCCATTTAATCATGCTCGTATATTACTGAAATAAATCCTCACTGCCCCCATAAGAAAGTAGGGAAAATGATAGACCTAAAAAGTTGTTTAGGATGTCTCACTCTCCATGCTTTGCTTTGGATTTTGAAGAGTGATTAACTTGGTTGGTAGGTTTGTTTGACATGGGTTTATTTCTCCCAATCAACTTTTATTTAGGTGCTAAATACATGGAGAAACAAATAGTAGTTATCATACTTTTAAAGCTATACGATTCATATAATATCTTTTCAACCACAATCTTACCAATATAAGGAATATCTATATCGAATACCCAAAAAAAATTAAAATTGTGTCTTAGCTTTGCAAACCCTAAATTTCGTCAACATAGATTAACATCCAAACATCGATGACATAATAATATTTTAAACTGATATGATCGAATGGCTTTACCTATAGGTGTTTAACGTCACTGTTCATCTCCTTCATGCTAAGTACAAAGATCTATGCGACGTCTGCCGCTCAATGCCCCGTTGGGCATCGACTTCCGTTTCTGCCACCTGCCCTCCACTGCCACCTTGGCCGACCAGGTCCTTCGCAGGTCTTGTTTGCACGTGGATGCAATTGGTCTCCTCCCAACCACCCAACCTGCCGACTGTACTGGCTGTCACATTTTTCTACCTTGCGTGAGAGAGATGGAGTCGGTGGAGTCCTTCTTGCTGGTGGCCGCACTTCTTTTATTATTCCTGATTTGCAAATCTTCTTGGTTTCTTGATTGACTGCCTGCATATCCTTCTCTGACCGCGTGAGATTTTCCTTGGATGGACTGCGTGTGGGTGGTTGAAACGCCTTTTCTCCCTGGTTGGTGGCGGACAGCAGTAAGTAGGTATACTTTATCCATACACAGCGACTTTGTGACCAGGGATTTTTGTTGTTTCTGTTTCTGTGGATGCTTTTCCAATCCGCAACCGAGCAGTATCCGTACTAATACAAGGAAGAAAGAAGGAAATGGGAAGAGGAATGGTGCAGAGCAGGAGGATACAAAACCCTGTAAGTCATCAGGTTACTTTCTCCAAGTGAAAATCGGGACTGTTGATAAAAGGCGAGCGAGCTCTCTCTCCTCTGCGATGCTGAACTTGCCCTCATCATTTTCTCGACCGCGGGAAGCTCCACGAGTTTTCCAGCCCCAACATTAAGTTGGTTTACAGTTGTGTGAGAGTTATTGAGTGCACTGTCTTGAAGATTCAAAACGTGGTTAGGGCTCTCTCCTCCAAACTGCGATTGTCCTCGATGTGAATAGCTGAGGTGAATGTATCAATCCACTTCATTAAGTCTGTGGCAACTTCTGGTTGAAGGTCTTTATCTCCTTGGCATCAAATCTGAACAGAGCATGAAGGAGTCTTCAACTGTGACAGCTAAGAATGATTGTTCAAGGTAAAACAGTGGTGATTATGTGATCTCAAATGGGTAAGAACACCCATGGAAGGTGTTGAAGCCGTTCTAAGCAGTCCACAAGCTTCAAAAGGTGAAAAACAAGTCTCAGATACCTCCTCAACCTTGATCAGCGGTCTTTTACCAGTCTGTACACTGTAGATTGTAATCACAGGGAGCAAATAGATGATTTTCATGGCGTCTTTCCTTCCTGGTTCCTCCCTGCGCGCGTGTTTTTTTTTTAGATGGAGCTTCAAGCTAGTGAAGCAGACGTGTTGCCTCCATTTTCTTTGAGTGCTGCGAGGTGTGTTCTTGTCTGGGATCCGCAGCAGCGACCCGCAACAGTTTTTAGCCTGGCAGCAGACAGGTTGCAGAATAGTAGAGGCCTTTTTGAGCGCTTCCAACAGGCAGGTTGTCCAACTATGTTGTTTTCTGTTCTGTATCAGATGCATCCTCAGATTCGGGTTTCTCCTTCAAGATATGTTTATCAAAATCGACTATGTGACAGTGAGAGTGTTACCAGGAGACCTGATGAAGTTCATTGCAAAGATCCTCTATTGAAACCTTTTGCTTGTTTTTCGATGTAACCCATGGAAAAGGATCTCATAGAGGCGGATCTGTTTCATATCAGAGTATTCTTGAAGCACAATTTGCTTTGCAATTATTGAACTTATTAGGAGATCGATGAAGGATAGCAGGAATTAAAAAGTTTCTTGGATGTAGTTGGATTAAAGGCAATAAAATGGTGCATGCTTTTTGTGTAGGTCCTCAGATCACATGAAGGCACAGGAGATCTATGCAATGTTGGAGCCTTTCTTGGGAGATGAAGGTAGCAGGATATCTTTCAGATTCAGAACCTTAATGTATGTGTTGACTGCCACACTGCACCAGGTTTTGTCCAAGATTGTTGCAAAGAAAATTGTTGTGAGAGATGCAAAGCGGTTCCATCACTTTAAAAAAGCCTTAATTGAGGAAAATGTTCTTGTAGAGATTATTGGTAATGCCAGGTGAAGCAATCTGCAGACATAGTCTGGCACTATAACAAGGCGCACTGTGCCAGGTCTGCTAGTGATAAATAAGAGACCAGATTTTATTTCCAGCTTCTTAAATGGGCTCCAAAAGTGGATTTTCCATTGTGCTGGATGGATGTCCATGTACCTCTGTAGCTTTCCCTTTTGACATGCATTGGGAGGATGTTGGCAAGTATTTTAGACCACCCACCCTGGCCGTGAACTCCTACCTGTGCCAACGTGAAGATGGTCGATGTTTGGGTGCCCAACGAGCTTGAAGAAAATGGAATTAGGCTTGGGTTGTTGTTGCTGGTCCGGGCGGTGTCCATGAAACCTTCTGAATCTGGAGAAAAAGGCAAGATATTTCTACACTTTTCTACTGTTATTTTATTTAAAATTATTGTGAAATCGAACCACTTTTTCCTTGCATTGATTTGTCAGTTGGATGTCATGATGGGAGATTTCCCCTTTCTGCTTGTTTCTTCTTGTTTTAGCTTTTATCGTTGTCAGTATGTTGGTCGAAAGGATGCGTGTGCCCTCTCCTCTGGAATGTTATGTTTCTCTTGCTCGAGTGATAGACCTTCGTCTGTTTGTTTATGTATTAATTCTTCTCTGCGATTGAGTTGCAAGTTATTATGTTGATCAAACTAGTATTTTCGATATTCATGGAAGTAAGTTTACGATAACTATGAAGCTCCTCCCTAGCACCCAAGTTGTCTTTTGACGTTTTTTGTTAGCTCCTTCGCAAGTCCCTTTGATAACCTTTTGGCATCGAGAAAGAAAGGTTGTAGGATTAGTGTGATCAATGCGTGGGCTAGCCAGCTTAGAGTTTTGGTATTAAAACTGGTAGAATGAAAAGGTTTGTGTGCAATGTGTTTTCCATCTCACGTGTTTAGACTCTTATACTATCTTTCATCTTGTTTCTAGGCTTTTAAGGCCATCCTCAAGAAGTACCTTGACCATCCCTATCAACTTGAACCATAACTAGCTTTTCGGATCAACTAAGCTCGAGGTTTCATTGTGTGAATCCAGTACCTCGTTGACACTAGAATAGTTTGGTCTAATCCCCCTCTCAGAATTATTGTTGATGGCGCTCTTCTATTTTTTTCCTAACTTGCATTATTTCTCCTTTGTAATGTTAACGCTATTAATTAATATTGGTCGGTTTTTATGCACGTAATTACCTTAATATTTTGTGATGGAAATTTCCTTAAATGTGATTAATCTTCAAAAAAAACTCATCTTTCATTTGATAGTCTTATGGATTCATAGCGGAAGGTTTTGTTTTGATAATGTCACTTAGAAATAATGTTTGTATCTATTTGTGCGACGGTTGACTGTGTTACCAAGGGTTGCCTTAAAATATGGTTGTTTTGGGAAATGGGTAATTTATTTTAAATTAACCAAACATTAGTATTGTTGTGGAGGTTTGCAAATCTTTAGTGTTATAAAATTTGTTGATGACATTATTGTATACTCTTGTTGACGGAACTCCCTTCTTCTCTCGCGTGTATGCTACTAGCCTGTAAGACTTTGACCCTTCTTGGATGATTGGAAAACCTTTGTAGTTAATGGTCAAAACTAGTATACTTTTCCTTCGCTTCAAAACTTATGTTGTGTGTATACTCTATTTGATTTCCGGTTTGAAACTCAATTATACATGGCTTTTTGTGTTAATTTCTGAAACCCGTGGTTCCCCTTTCTTGGGCCGATCAACTCTTGTTCTTTTAGAAATATATTATTTTAGCCTATGCGTTTGGTACCTTTGATAAATTTCTAGATGGTTGGTATATATATCAAATCTCAATCTTGTAATTATTGTTTAATTACTTACTTGATGGGAATTCTATTTTTTGCTAGATTGTTTGTTTTCTCCTTATAGGGCCAAGGGCCATTCTCATACGATTGCTATACTTTCGTTGCTTTTACTCCTAACTGAAGTACAAGGTCTTCTCCTTCTTTGATTGGCATGATGGAGACTTTATTATAACTTGATGTGTTGATAGTGTTTAGAGGTTTGACCCAATTCTTGTAATAAAGTGCTTCCTTTTGTGGTATTGTTAGATAATAGTTATGGTGGTTTTGTGTAGCCTTATCTTGCTCAGTTCTCGCGAACTGACTCTTGTGGAAAAATTTGTTGCAGATGGATTTTTGCGAGTAGATGAGGGATAGACTTGTAGATTTTTACATCAACCTCAGTTGAGAAGTTCTTTTGCATGAATCCTTTTTATATTGTTCAACTATTGATAACATCTAGTGGAAAATTTAGAAAAGGATCAATGTCTTAGTTTATTGTATCGTGGATTATGTCGTCTTAACTTTGGAACCTTGAATTGTCTGACTATCATTGAAAATATAAGAAAATTTGTTTACCGCTTGTTGAGTGACCTTAATGGATTATCGGTATTCTAAGAGTTGATGTAACCTTTTTTTGTTTTCGTAAATGAATATTGTTAAACTTTATCCCTACGATTAAATGTTGAGTTAAATCTTTCTAAGACTTAGTAATTGTGAGTTATAAGTAAAATAAAATGGGTTGTTCAATACTTATAGAAGTTAAACTAAAATTTATATTGCAAATAAATTGGTGTAGAGGTGACCAACTGGAGAGCATGTAATTCCATAGGTGATCAAAGATGAAACTATCCTTGTTAAGTAACATTATATAACTTGATATCCCTAGCTACACTAATGAACACTATCCCTTTCATGGTGAAATTCTTAAACGAACGTAAGGGAAATCTATGGTTAGATCTGGAAGATAATAAGATTTAATAAACAGGAGAAAACAATTTTGAAACCACGCAATCTATCTCTCAGCCATTGGAAGGTAAATTGTTTTATTTTTATAAAACTCATTTAGTAAACCCTAAGTAAAATCTTTAATAATTCTGGTTAAGTTCTCAAGTTTCAATTAAATCTTGGTAATAACAAATGAGGTCTTGAAGATGATTTCAACTCAACCTTCTCCCTCTAACCTTTTTCCAAGGTGCCTTGTCTTTCTTCTCTTAAGTTTGTTGAACGCAAACCCATGTTGTCATATGGGCATGAACAAGTTCTAGTAGCGTAAGTGTTAATAGATGGCCTTGTGAAATTAAATTACCCCTTTCTCTAAATAAACGAATTAAGCAAATAAATGTCATAATAGAGAAGATTAAAGATGATTACTCAGTGTAAAAAGAATAAACTTAGCTTGGTAAGATGAATTGTATGAATCATATCTTGAGCCTCCTTGAAAACGTAAGCTAAGAATTGCAAGATGTATTTTTTAAAATAAATAACCCTCAAGAATATCTCATTGTGGATGGCCCTAACTGTAAGTGTGTTCTGTGGTTGGACTTCTATGTTGTCTTGTCAAAAAAAAAGTGTATTATCCTTTTGGGTGTGAACGTTTCCTGTGCTGACCTTGTGGTCATCCCCGTAACAAGTGGTTCCTAGAGTTGGTTGTAACTTTGTGACGACATGTTGTGTCGTGTTATGTGTCGAAGCAAGTAAAAAAAAAAATTATCCTGTCTTTTACTGTGTTGTTCGTGTGTGAGTTTTTTTTTTGGGTCGTTACACTTGGTATCAGAGCGTAGGTTCATGCTCTCGAACCTATGGGCCAGATTGGTGTTGTATGGTGATGTTACATGATGGTGATGGTGTTACATGATATTGTTTCATGATGATGATGATGTTGCATGATGATGATTTATATTGGAAGAGTAATGTGGTATAAGCGTGATGTGATTATTGTCGTAATTGTGATATTGTGAACGCACATGATGTGTATGTCACCTTGTGCGTGTTTGTGATCATGTTGATGTGCTGGGATGGGAGTGTTCTCTCTCCTTCTTGTGGATTCTATGAAGAGTTCACGTGTGAATTGTTGTTTGTGATGTGTGAAAAGAATTATAATGTGGATGACAGTAGTGTTGGAGCATTGTGACATATTGTGTATGTAGGTGTATCAATGTGTTGTATGACTAGATTGATGTTAAAAGAAATGAGTTGTATCATGATGTTTTTACCATGTTTTGAAGAAATGTGTGTACCACCTTGTTATGTAGCAATGGATGTTATGTTGAGATGTACTATGTTCATCGTATGTATGATTTGTGCAAATATGTAATGCTTCATGTTGTGATTTTGGGTCATACGGTGAGTGTATGAACCCTATCGTATGGTGATTGCACTTTGGGTGCAGAATGTGGTAAAGTGATGTGTTACACTCAGTGAATGTATGATTGTGATCTACCTTGTATATGTACCACCATTGTGTTAGAGATGTAGTTACTTGTTATGTTGTGAACCTTACGCTAACCGACCCTGAGGGAAATCGGTAGAAGTGTATGTTGAGAGTGAGGAATGGTGTACCATGGGTCAATAACTCGAGCCGAAACTTTGGTTTAGTAGATAACTGTGATTCTTTCCTCTCTCCCTATGTGGTTGTATGTATGCAACCTAAGTGCAACTATGACTATGTTTAGCCTTGTCGAAGTGGTGGCGGGATGATTCAGATAGAGGTGATGAAATTGTACTATTGATGTTGTATTTTGTGAGCTGAGGCTTGATGTTCCGAGTGCTAGCAACTCGTTGAGTACCCCTTTGGTGGCTAGATAAGGCCACACAGTTATCGTAATGTGACATTATTATAAGTTGATTTTATTCGTAAATTGAGCTTTTTACTTTATTTTGTAAGGACCAGCAACTTTTCTTGATTGCCATGCTTTACAATTTTGGGCATTTCCTTGGTTTGTGGCACTAACATGGGGATTTTGATACTAACTATGGCTATTTGGCCATTTATTTTGCTTGATTTTGGGTCTTCTTTTAAATTTGGAATTTTTACCGCCTTGCCCAAGGCTTGTACTTTGCCACTTGGCACTTTGATTGGATTGTTGTGCTGGTTCTATTGTCGTGATGTGTGGAATAGGGTCATGGGATGCACCATGGAATGGTTGGACCTATGGACCTGCTTCATTGTATGGGGGTACGCCCCAAGGAGTTACAGATAACTAGCGGGTTGTTGAACCACGCGTTATTATGTCACTTGGGTTAGGAGTGTTCGAACTCTATGTGTCTTAGGCCATAGGGTCAACCGGCCTCCTTGAGGGAGGCATAAGAGTTTGAGGGAGGCATAAGAGACTCTTTTTTTGAGGGAGGCATAAGAGACTTTAAGAGTTTTAGGGAGGCATAAGAGACTTGAGGGAGGCATAAGAGTTTGAGGGAGGCATATGATATTTGTCTGTATGGTTGATGTTTCTAAGGATATATGTTGAGTTATTGTGATGTTTGGTAGTGGTCTTTTGATGTATGTGTTACTCATGTCAGATGGATATGTGTTGTGATGTTGTGGATATGTCATTGATTCCCTTGTGGACACTATGTACTTGTAGCATGGTTTGGTGTTATGTGAATTTTTCATTGATGCAAATTGAGGAAATGTCTGGTGGATTGTAGTACTCTTTTGTTTGAGTATTTTGGTATGTCAGTCATTGATGTGTGTCGAGTACTATGTTATGTGGACTGTGCCTATTCCATTCCGTATTTGAGTAACCTTTTGTGGTGTAATACAATCATGAAGTATATACTTGGGTGCTTGTGAATCTGTAGTGTCTTGTCTGAACCTGATAGGGTGTTGTGTTAGCAGTTCATGTTGGGCACCCACAATAAGGAATAAACCAAAACTCTTCAATGATGAAATTTTAAAAGAAATTAAACCAAGAATAATGATAATGGAAAGGAACTAATGAAATAAATAAAATAAGAGGGAACTGCCAATCTTCACAGAACCTTGAAAGTTAAAATTTCTACCAAATGTTCCTAAGGCTACCCTGTGGCCGTGCTTTAATCAACTAAAATTTTAAACCATAGGGTGTACTTGCTCTTTACCTATTCCTTGTTGCGTACCATTTCTTTTCTCTGTGTTATGTTGCATCGAGGACGATGCTTTCTTAAGGGGAGGAGAATGTAATGCCCCGTTGGGCATCGACTTCCGTTTCTGCCACCTGCCCTCCACTGCCACCTTGGCCGACCAGGTCCTTCGCAGGTCTTGTTTGCACATGGATGCAATTGGTCTCCTCCCAACCACCCAACCTGCAGACTGTTATGACTGTCACATTTTTCTACCTTGCGTGAGAGAGATGGAGTCGGTGGAGTCCTTCTTGCTGGTGGCCGCACTTCATTTATTTTTCTGATTTGCAAATCTTCTTGGTTTCTTGTTTGATGCCTGCATATCCTTCTCTGACCACGTGAGATCTTTCCTTGATGGCTGTGTGTGGGTGGTTGAAACGCCTTTTCTCCCTGGTTGGTGGCAGACAGCATTAAGTAGGTATACTTTATCCATACACAGCGACTTTGTGACCAGGGCTTTTTGTTGTTTCTGTTTCTGTGGATGCTTTTCCAATCCGCAACCGACCAGTATCCGTACTAATACAAGGAAGAAAGATGGAAATGGGAAGAGGAATGGTGCAGAGCAGGAGGATACAAAACCTTGTAAGTCATCAGGTTACTTTCCCCAAGCAAAAATTGGGATTGTTGATAAAAGGTGAGCAAGCTCTCTCTCCTCTGCGATGTTGAACTTGCCCTCATCATTTTCTCGACCGCGGGAAAGCTCCACGAGTTTTCCAGCCCCAACATTAAGTTGGTGTACAGTTGTGTGAGAGTTATTGAGTGCACTGTCTTGAAGATTCAAAACGTGGTTCCTGGGCTCTCTCCTCCAAACTGCGATTGTCCTCGATGTGAGCTTTAGCTGAGGTGAATGTATCAATCCACTTCATTAAGTCTGTGGCAACTGTCTGGTTGAAGTGTCTTTATCTCCTTGGCATCAAATCTGAACAGAGCATGAAGGAGTCTTCAACTGTGACAGCTAAGAATGATTGTTCAAGGTAAAACAGTGGTGATTATGTGATCTCAAATGGGTAAGAACACCCATGGAAGGTGTTGAAGCCGTTCTAAGCAGTCCACAAGCTTCAAAAGGTGAAAAACAAGTCTCAGATACCTCCTCAACCTTGATCAGCGGTCTTTTACCAGTCTGTACACTGTAGATTGTAATCACAGGGAGAAAATAGATGATTTTCATGGCGTCTTTCCTTCCTGGTTCATCCCTATTGCTTGTTTTTTTTAGATGGAGCTTCAAGCTAGTGAAGCAGAATGTTGCCTCCATTTTATTTGAGTGCTGCGAGGTGTGTTCTTGTCTGGGATCCGCAGCAGCGACCCGCAACAATTTTTAGCCTGGCAGCAGACAGGTTGCAGAATTTAGAGGCCTTTTAGAGCGCTTCCAACAGGAAGGTTGTCCAACTATGTTGTTTTCTGTTCTGTATCAGATGCATCCTCAGATTCAGGGTTTCTCCTTCAAGATATTTTTATCAAAATCGACTATGTGACAGGATCTGAGAGTGTTACCAGGAGACCTGATGAAGTTTATTGCAAAGATTCTCTATTGAAACCTTACTTGTTTTACGATGTAACCCATGGAAGAGGATCTCATAGAGGCATGATCTGTTTCATATCAGATACAATGAAGCACAACTTCTTTGCAATATTGAACTTCTTAGGAGATCGATGAAGGTAGCAGGAAGGTTTCATTTCAGTTTCAGAAACTTGGACTGTAGTTGAAATGGCAATAAAAGTGATGTAATTCCTCAAATCACACCCACAGGAGAAGGAGATCTATGCAATGTTGGAGAAAATGTCTTGGGAGATGAAGGTAAGCATTATCTTTCAGATGTCAAGAACCTTAATGTATGTGTTGACTGCCACACCGCACCAGGTTTTGTCCAAGATTGTTGCAAAGCAAATTGTTGTGAGAGATGCAAAGCGGTTCCATCACTTGTGCAAAAAAAAGGAAAATGTAATAGTGTAGAGATTATTGGTAATGCCAGGTGAAGCAATCTACAGACATAGTCTGGCACTATAACAAGGCGCACTGTGCCAGGTCTGCTAGTGATAAATAAGAGACCATATTTTATTTCCAGCTTCTTAAATGGGCTCCAAAAGTGGATTTTCCATTGTGTTGGATCAACTTGTCCATGTTCCTACTGTAGTTTTCCCTTTTGGACATGCATTGGGAGGATGTTGGCAAGTATTTTAGACCACCCACCCTGGCCGTGAACTCCTACCTGTGCCAACGTGAAGATGGTCGATGTTTGGGCGCCCAACGAGCTTGAAGAAAATGGAATTAGGCTTGGATTGTTGTTGCTGGTCCGGGCGGTGTCCATGAAACCTTCTGAATCTGGAGAAAAAGGCAAGATATTTCTACACTTTTCTACTGTTATTTTATTTAAAATTATTGTGAAATCGAACCACTTTTTCCTTGCATTGATTTGTCAGTTGGATGTCATGATGGGAGATTTCCCCTTTCTGCTTGTTTCTTCTTGTTTTAGCTTTTATCGTTGATCAGTATGTTGGTCGAAAGGATGCGTGTGCTTTCTCCTCTGGGTGTTATGTTTCTCTTGCTCGAGTGATAGACCTTCGTCTGTTTGTTTATGTATTAATTCTTCTCTGCGATTGAGTTGTAAGTTATTATGTTGATCAACTAGTATTTTCGATATCATGGAAGTAAGTTTACGACAACCATGAAGCTCCTCCCTAGCACCCAAGTTTGTCTTTTGACGTTTTTTGTTAGCTCCTTCGCAAGTCCCTTTGATAACCTTTTGGCATCGAGAAAGAAAGGTTGTAGGATTGTGTGAGCAATGCGTGGGCTAGCCAGCTTAGAGTTTTGGTATTAAAACTTGTAGAATGAAAAGGTTTGTGTGCAATGTGTTTTCCGTCTCACTGTGTTTAGACTCTTATATTATCTTTCATCTTGTTTCTAGGATTTTAAGGCCATCCTCAAGAAGTACCTTGACCATCCCTATCAACTTGAACCATAACTAGCTTTTCGGATCAACTAAGCTCGAGGTTTCATTGTGCGAATCCAGTACCTCGTTGACACTAGAATAGTTTGGTCTAATCCCCCTCTCAGAATTGTTGTTGATGGCGCTCTTCTATTTTTTTCCTAACTTGCATTATTTCTCCTTTGTAATGTTAACGCTATTAATTAATATTGGTCGGTTTTTATGCACGTAATTACCTTAATATTTTGTGATGGAAATTTCCTTAAATGTGATTAATCTTCGGGAAAAAAAAACTCATCTTTCATTTGATAGTCTTATGGATTCATAGCGGAAGGTTTTGTTTTGATAATGTCACTTAGAAATTATGTTTGTATCTTTTGTGCGACGGTTGACTGTGTTACCAAGGGTTGCCTTAAAATATGGTTGTTTTGGGATATGGGTAATTTATTTTAAATTAACCAAACATTAGTATTGTTGTGGAGGTTTGCAAATCTTTAGTGTTATAAAAATTTGTTGATGACATTATTGTATACTCTTGTTGGATGGAACTCCCTTCTTCTCTCGCGTGTTTGCTACTAGCCTGTAAGACTTTGACCCTTCTTGGATGATTGGAAAATCTTTGTAGTTAATGGTCAAAACTAGTATACTTGCCTTCGCTTCGAAACTTATGTTGTGTGTATACTCTATTTGATTTCCGGTTTGAAACTCAATTATACATGGCTTTTTGTGTTAATTTCTGAAACCCGTGGTTCCCCTTTCTTGGGCCGATCAACTCTTGTTCTTTTAGAAATATATTATTTTAGCCTATGCGTTTGGTACCTTTGATAAATTTCTAGATGGTTGGTCTATATATCAAATCTCAATCTTGTAATTATTGTTTAATTACTTACTTGATGGGAATTCTGTTTTTTGCTAGATTGTTTATTTCTCCTTATAGGGCCAAGGGCCATTCTCATACGATTGCTATACTTTCGTTGCTTTTACTCCTAACTGAAGTACAAGGTCTTCTCCTTCTTTGATTGGCATGATGGAGACTTTATTATAACTTGATGTGTTGATAGTGTTTAGAGGTTTGACCCAATTCTTGTAATAAAGTGCTTCCTTTTGTGGTATTGTTAGATCATAGTTATGGTGGTTTTGTGTAGCCTTATCTTGCTCAGTTCTCGCGAACTGACTCTTGTGGAAAAATTTGTTGCAGATGGATTTTTGTGAGTAGATGAGGGATAGACTTGTAGATTTTTACATCAACCTCAGTTGAGAAGTTCTTTTGCATGAATCCTTTTTATATTGTTCAACTATTGATAACATCTAGTGGAAAATTTAGAAGAGGATCAATGTCTTAGTATATTGTATCGTGGATTATGTCGTCTTAACTTTGGAACCTTGAATTGTTTGACTATCATTGAAAATATAAGAAAAATTGTTTACCGCTTGTTGAGTGACCTTAATGGATTATCGGTATTCTAAGAATTGATGTAACCTTATTTCATTTTCGTAAATGAATATTGTTAAACTTTATCCCTACGATTAAATGTTGAGTTAAATCTTTCTAAGACTTAGTAATTGTGAGTTATAAGTAAAATAAAATGGGTTGTTCAATACTTATAGAAGTTAAACTAAAATTTATATTGCAAATAAATTGGTGTAGAGGTGACCAACTTGAGAGCATGTAATTCCATAAGTGATCAAAGATGAAACTATCCCTTGTTAAGTAACAGTATATAACTTGATATCCCTAGCTACACTAATGAACACTATCCCTTTCATGGTGAAATTCTTAAACGAACGTAAGGGAAATCTATGGTTAGATCTGGAAGATAATAAGATTTAATAAGCAGGAGAAAACAATTTTGAAACCACACAATCTATCTCTCAGCCATTGGAAGGTAAATTGTTTTATTTTTATAAAACTCATTTAGTAAACCCTAAGTAAAATCTTTAATAATTCTGGTTAAGTTTTCAAGTTTCAATTATATCTTGGTAATAACAAATGAGGTCTTGAAGATGAGTTCAACTCAACCTTCTCCCTCTAACCTTTTTCCAAGGTGCTTTGTCTTTCTTCTCTTATTTATGTTGAACGCAAACCCATGTTGTCATATGGGCATGAACAAGTTCTAGTAGCGTAAGTGTTAATAGATGGCCTTGTGAAATTAAATTACCCCTTTCTCTAAATAAACGAATTAAGCAAATAAATGTCATAATAGAGAAGATTAAAGATGATTACTCAGTGTAAAAAAAAAAAGAATAAACTTAGCTTGGTAAGATGAATTGTATGAATCATATCTTGAGCCTCCTTGAAAACGTAAGCTAAGAATTGCAAGATGTCTTTTTAAAATAAATAACCCTCAAGAATATCTCATTGTGGTTGGCCCTAACTGTAAGTGTGTTCTGTGGTTGGACTTCTATGTTGTCTTGTCAAAAAAAAAAAAGTGTATTATCCTTTTGGGTGTGAACGTTTCTGTGCTGACCTTGTGGTCATCCCCGTAACAAGTGGTTCCTAGAGTTGGTTGTAACTTTGTGACGACATGTTGTGTCGTGTTATGTGTCGAAGCAAGTCAAAAAAAAATTATCCTGTCTTTTACTGTGTTGTTTCAGCATTCGCATTACACACTTCGTGTCCGATTACGATTTTGTGTTGCTTAGGCATGTCGTTGGTATTTTTTAGGCCTTATTTTGGCATTATTTTTGCTTTAATATGGGAGAAATTCTTCCACTTAAACGTTTGCCTCACAATGGTGATTTCAACGAACTAGCCTATTGTTCTGCAAATAGAAAAGGCACAAAATCACAACAATATGCACTAAAAGGGAAGTCCAATTCAGGTAGAACTGGTGGCTCTACAAAATTTTTGTTCAAATCTTGGTGACAAAAAGTCATAGTTTGCATAATTATTGTCATTTTTGCAGCGAATAATTTCATTATTTAGTGCAGACTCGGACAAAATTCTACTTTGGTGCAACAAAAACCAAATTTGGCAGAGATTCGTCTATCTAAAACTCCAATGTAAATAGTAAAATGTGTGCCAAATATAATTCTGCAAAAATTTAGGGCCAACAATGGAGATATTAATTTTATTGAAGACTTGGAGCAAAAAAGGTGATTTCCTATCAGGCCTCTCCCTTGCCTATCTTTAATTTCTTGGTAGAAGTCGAGATCAAGTTTGATTAACTCTTGCAACTGCAGGATGTTGGGTTTTTTTATTCCGCAGATAGAATAATTTTGGTTTATTCTCTTTGACGTTGTTTTTGTATTATCATTACATCTTGTTTGGGTGTGCTTCTTGTATAGATCTATATGAGCTTTGAATGTTTGATTATATAACGTTCAGGCCATAAATATATTGAACGCCCTTAAAGCCCTTTTTTCCCATTTAGTTGAATATATGCATTGTTGAACCTCGATTTGTTTCCATGGGCATTTTTGTTGAAATTTTGAGTTTATAGTTGAAATAAAAAAGTTCACTTATGGATTGTATAATTTTTCCTTTTGTTTATGGCTATAGACACTTACAGAAATGGTATGAAGAAATTTTTTATAAATTTTGATTTTGTGTACCATCAGGGGGATATATGACACCATGAGGCCACTATTGGATAAAATCTTCCTTTTACTCATATGTCCATCTACCAGAGGGGACCGATGTTCATGGGTTTTCATTACATGACATGATTTTATAAAAAATTGATTTGAATGCAATCCTCGAGCAATATCCATGTATTCAATACATTCCAATTATTGAAATTTGTTATCTCATCGATAGCTTATAATCTTCAAATTAATTAAATGAATTATAATATTCAAAACAATCAACCAAATTATATTCTTCAAGTTGAAGCGCTCCATTTTTATAACCTTTTTTGAGCTAGAGGATCAAAGGATGACCCAAATGACAAAAAGAAAAAGAAAAAAGATCGGGTGATGTGGAACTTGCAAGTATTTATTTCCAATGTATTTACTTTTTGATTTCCATTCATGGCTTCACCTATTCTAAAAAACTTAATGTTGTCCAATCAAAATCTCTAATCTATATTTCACTCATATGACTAATCATTAGAAGGGATTTGTTGTTGATACATATCCTTGCATCAAATATTTCCTACAGTTATGCAAGCTTATAGCTAGAAATACGTGTTATACTGTTCTACTAGAATCAGGCATTGCGGTCACATCACTCAAAATGGCTTGGGATTTTTCTATCCACAAATCTCAAGGGATTACACTACAAATTTCTACAGTGGAGATTGGCAGCACTGAAAGACAATGCCTTACATTCACTGCTATCTCAAGGGTTCCGTCTCTCTCTTCCCTTCGTATTTCTCCAGCGTCCTCTTTCTCCGGTTACTCGCGCATGTCCTCCACTCCCATTCTGCAGTCCAGGCTCCAAGAGGAATATCGGATTCACTCCCTTCCATCTTCTCTGGCACTCCCCGTAAATCCATCGTCTTAGCTCCTTCACAGTAGCAGCCCACAAATTCACACACGAACAACACAGTGAAAGACAGGATATATATTTTTTTGACTGAACAATATAGAAGTCCAACCACATGACACTCTCACAGCTAGGGCAAGCCACATTAAGAAATGATTGGAGGTTATTTATTTTGATAAAACACCCTTTAACTCATGACTTATGTTTTCAGAAAGATTCAATATATGATTCGCATAAATTCATCTTACCAACTGAGTTATTTTCTTATACACTGTAGAGTAGTTCACTTAAAGTCTTCTCCTACTTGCTAAATCTTATTATCTTCCAGAAACTAACCATTGTTTTCCCTTAAGATTGTTTAAGAGTTCACCCAAAAGGGGTAGTGTTCACTAGTTAGCTAGGGATATCAATTTATAAAATTTTACTTTACAAGGATAGTTTCACCTTTGAGTACTTCAAGAATCTCTTGTTCTCAAGTAAGTCATCTCTACATTAATTTATCTGAATATATATATTTTAGTTAACTTCTAAAAGGGTTAACCACTCCATTTAATTTTACTTATATCACATCATTACAAGGTGTCAGAGAGTTTTGACTTAACACTTTATTCTCAAAATCAAGGTTTTACAATACTTATGCCAATGTAATGATTGAATATCATTTCTCACCAAGGTAAGTTACTAGTCTAACAACAAAAGGGAAAGAACACTTCACCACGTAGTTTTCCGAACATACCAAGACAAGAGATCTTCTAAAATCCTTGCAAGCAAAGCTACAAAATTTACAACGCATTGAACTTTCTACAAAGAACTTCATAATTTGAACTGATGAAACTTTTACACTCTTTTCCTTTAATCTACTCGCATAATCCATCTGCACAAATATTTACTAGAGTCAGTTCGCTAGAACTGAGCATGATAAGATATAAACCTCACCTAATAATTTATGCCATCTAGCATTTAAATAAAATAAAGTTTGCAATACTCCTTATCAAATAAATTTCTAACATACATTTAAAACTTAAATGTACATCTCATAATAATACATTTCATACTCATTAATGTTCACTTCCTTAAGATCTGCTTACATAAGAACACAATTCCAAGTGACTAGATATTAAACCTTAACCATGCAATCAATCATACTTAAATTACAGTAATAATAATAACGCTCACCTAATACCCTCGACCTACTTCACATATATAAGTAACCAACAATATTATCTTTCAATTAAATAAAAGCACCAATGACATTAAGTGTATATAATAAATACAAGTATCAATCTTATATTATTCATCGATATTACCCAAGTATCGAACCTCAATAGATAATCAATGATATGTAAGTATAATTTTGATATTTATCCCGAAATTTTAAGAGTATATTTACGTTAACAAAGATTTCACCAATCAGCAAGTTCATAGATTATTTAGATATCCTTTTGGTTGCTTATTACCATGTCTTATATCTTTCTTCTAGTAAAAGAGTCGAACTCATAAGAATGAGTTATGATCGACAATACTGTCATCTGTTGGTAATATGCCAAAGATGCATTTGACTAGCTAAGATATGTAAGTGTGGTCCAAGCCACTATAAATACAAGTATCAACATTATCTCAACTCCCAATTGAGATGCAACTATCAATTTTTAGCTAACATAAATAATTCTTCACCGAAAACTCCTCGTACTATGATTATTTATTAATGCACATCCTTTCGTTTGGTGGATATAATCTGGAACCAAAACAACAACAGAACACAAGAATACCATCGACTATGATAAGACAGAATGATGACAAATCTGAAATACCAAAGTAAATTATAATATTAACATGAAATTGTTACAATCTCACCCATGAGGCACTTCGGGTGTTATTGACTTCACTTGCCTTTCACCAAGACTATGGGAGAAACTTTACAATTACACCTCTTAGTGGCTTCTTCAACACACCTTTAACTGATGGCTTCCTTCGCACACTTCCTACAATATTTCTCACTACTTCCTTCTATGCTAAATGAGGGGGGGTGGCCTCTCTATTTATAGAACTTACAGGCTTATCCATCTTATCTCTAAGATAGGATAAGAAATCCACTCTGACGAATCATATTCCATACCTTAACTCTTATCTGTACATGTAAGCTTATCTTTTAAGATAAGATAAACCTTATCATTTTACATGGGTTCCACATTTTTAGACTTTTTACAAATAAAATACACAAAATATTTATGACCTCACTCCTTGTCCTTATTACCAATATAATATTTCTAATTCCTAATCATGTAGACCCTACTTCTCTAATTACCCAAACTTTGAAATTTTCATATTACCGGACCACTTACGACAAATATTTACTTTTTACATCATTCCTATTGTACTTTGACTATTACGGTACTCCATATTATTGGTAGCGTCGTACTTGCAGCGTCGTTATCTTCTATCGGACGCTACTACTAATTACAGTTAACAACATCCTATTCCTAATACATACATTAATGAAATAGAAATTATGGAGGAAAATTTTAGTGTCGACATCTTCCCCCTTCCTAGCTTCTACTCCGTCCTCGGAGTAGACTATTCTGGTGCTTGGAAAATCTTCAACTTGTCGTGGTTGACCCATTTCGTAATGGGAGTGCCATCCAATTCCTCCAGTCGGTACGTACCATTTTCATGCACAGCTGCTATTTTGTAGGGCCCCATCCATTTTGGAAGAAATTTCCTCTGTCTTCTTTTTTTGTATCTGGAATCATATACTAGAACCAAGTCATTCACATGAAATGGAGACCAAAGGATCTTTTGATCAAAGTATTCCTTCTGCTTCATTTTCTTCTTATGGCTTGTATCCTTTGCTATTTCCCTCATTTCCTCTAGCAAATGAAGATGTACCAACCTTTCTTTTACTGAATCACTTTCATCCATCCTTTCATTTTTCATAACTCTCACAGTGGGAATATCAAACTCAATAGGAAGAACTGGATCAATGCCATAGGCTAACTGAAATGGAGAGTATCATGTTGCTGACTTTGATGTTGCCCTATATGCCCACAATGCTGCATGAATCCTTTTATCCCATTTATGTACCTGCAAGGCTGCATCTTTTGCTAGAATTTGACACAACACAAAATTTGTTCGTTCCACCTGTCCATTTGTGCTTGGCTTGTATGTTGTTGCCTTCCTGTGCTTAATAGAAAACTTATTGACTAGGGCTTCTACCACCTCATTAATGAAGTGGCTTCCTTGATCTGTTACAATTTCTAATGGACAACCAAATCTGGTGACAATGCGTTCATATATGAACCTTGCCACTTCATCCATGGAAGCTGTTTTCAATGGCCTAGCTTCAACCCACTTGGTTAAATAATCTGTGGCAACTACAATATACTTATTTTGGCGTGAGGTAGTTGGAAGTGGACCTACAATGTCTATTCCCCACTTTTCAAAGGGACCAAGTGGAAGAATAGGGCATAATGGAGCTGATGAAGTCTTACGGTTACCATGTGTTTGACAAATATCACATGTCTTACAATAATTATAACAATCTTTAAAAAGAGTGGGCCAGTGATAACCTGCATCCAAGATCCTTCTTGCTGTAAGTTGTCTAGAGAAGTGCCCTCCACATGTACCATTGTGGAATTCTTCTAGCAGCTCCTTCCCTTGATCACGTCCAACTGCCCTCTTGTACTGTCCATCAGGTCCTATTCGAAATAATACTCCATGCAGAATAGAATATGGACGACTGGCTTGAGTAATCCTTCCCTTAGTCTTTGCATTGGCACCATCAGGAAACTTGAATTCATTCAAATAATTCCAAATATCTATGTATTCACTAGGGATTGTGTCAAGGGATAACAATGCTGCATCGGGGAAATCATCATCATCACAAGATGATCCTAAACCATCATAGGCTCGAGAGAGTGCATCTGCATTGACATGCTTCTTTCCTGGCCTATCTATAATATCAAATTCAAATTCTTGTAGCAAAATTATCCATCTTGCTATCCTCCCTGATGGGTTAGGCTTATTTACAATATATTTTAGAGCCTGATGATCTGTTACAACTAGAAATTTTTGCCCTAGCAAGTAATTTCTAAACTTCTTTACAGCAAAAATGATAGCTAGAGCCTCTTTTTCAGTTACAATATAATTTACCTCAGCACTACTCATTTGTCTACTCCCAAAGTAAATTGGATGTTCATTCCCATTTTCATCCTTTTGGCTCAAAGTACTTCCTAGTGCTGCATCTGAGGCATCAGTGTACACAATGAATGGCTTGCTCCAGTCTGGATTCTTTAAAACAGGTGAAGACACCAGGGCTTCCTTTAGTTGTCCAAAAGCTTCATGCGCCTTATTTCCTGGTTCATAAGTAACATCCTTCTTCAAGAACTGGGTTAGTGGCTGTGCAATCTTTGAGAAATTCTTGATGAACCTTCTATAGTAACCCACATGGCCTAAAAATGATCTCAACTTACTTCTATTCATAGGAAATGGTAAATCTTTGATTTTTGAAACTTTATCAGGATCAGTACCAATACCATCTCTGGATACAACATGCCCTAACAAGACGCCTTTAGAACATCCAAAGACACACTTTGTAGGGTTTAGTGAGGCTTGTGCTTCATCTAACCTTTGAAATGATGTCTCCATTTGGTGCAGGTGGTCCAACTTGCTCCCATAGATGCAAAAATCATCCAGAAATACTCTGATGAAGGTCCCAATGTAGGGTTCGAACACCCTATTCATCAAACGCTGGAATGTTGCTGGAGCATTACACAACCCAAAAGGCATAACTCTATAAGCAAACGTTCCCCAAGGAGTGGTGAACGTGGTCTTCAGCTGATCTTTCTCTGCTATACGAACTTGGTTGTAGCCGCTATATCCATCAGCAAAACTATAGCACTCCTGGCCAGCTACTTCGTCCAAGATCTGATCTGAAAATGGAAGAGGGTAATGATCCTTCTTTGTTGCCTTATTGAGCTTCCTGTAATCAACACAAATGCGTAGCTTCCCATTCTTTTTTATTGAGATCACAATGGGAGAAACCCATTCTGAATTCTCCACAGCAAATATGAATCCTGCATCAAGCAACTTATCTATTTCTTCTTTTACAGTCTTGGAAAAATTAGGATTCATTCTATATGGCATTTGCTTTATGGGCTTAGCACCATCTACCAGCTCAATAGAATGTTCTACCCAACTTACTTGACGGAGTTCCTTGTAATCAAAAGTGAATAGGTGTATGTACCTTCGAAAGAGCTGGAGGTAGGATTCCTTCTCACTCTCCATCACAGCATCACCAATCTTTATTTGTTGGAGACGATCATCAACTTCTTCTTCAGATAATTTTATGGGGTCATGAGTTGGTGTGACTGGAAGGATATCCATGACTGAAACATCAACCTCACTTTCTTCATCTTCAGTGTCCACTTCACTGGTACTAGAGTAATCAGAGGATGTCCAATCATCAGTTTCATCACTTGAATCCACAGGTTCTGCTTTATGATGCCGAGGGATCACGTTTATCTTCACCCTCTCTCTACCACGTCCAAGTGTCATGAAACCTTCATTCCAGTAGTTCCTTGCATGAACTCTCCTTAGCCATGGTCTTCCCAGCAACATTGGGTACGCAACAGTACCATTTTTCATCACCTGAAAGTCTACCACACATACAACACCCATAACAGATATTGCCACATTTGAAACTACACCTTCTGGTTTAGTTTTTCCCTTATTTAATGACCTTAACATAAGTGTTGAAGGGCGATCAATTTTTAAACCCAACATATTCATTACAGACTCGGTCATTACATTAACTGCAGCACCTCCATCAACTAAGACATCATGAATTGAAATACCATTACATAATACCTCAGCTTGTGGAGCATAGGGATCTGCCTCTGCCTCCAAAACAGGGACCTCAACCTCCTTTCTTCGTCGAGCATTGAGTCCACTTCGCAGCTCCCGCCTCTTCTCCGAAGACATAGCCAAGAGTTGACCATATGTAATATTTGCAGGCCTTTTGGACAGATCTTCCAAGATGGAGTATGGTCCTTGCCCCTGTGAAATCAGAAAATCCTGCACACCCAACTTTCTTCTCCTATGTTTCTTACTAGTTTCTCCTTTCATCTTCTTAGGATCATTTCCATCTTGATTATCTTTTTCTTTCTTTCTTTTTGTTACAAACACATCTACTTCATTATTTCTGCTCTTATCTACTACATCAAAAGAATTCACAGGTGCTTTTCCTTTATCATTATCTTTTGTACCAGATGTAGAAGCTCTATCTAGACAATTATACTTATAATGACCCTTTTTATAACAACCATAACAAACAACTTCAGAAATATTTCTTTTTGGACCTCTATCTCCTCCCTGAGAACTAAATTCTTTTCCTTGAAGAAGATTAATAGTTAACTGACCCATCTTTTTGAGCAGATCTTCATACTCAGTAGATGTACTAGGAGAAATATTTGTGCTCACCGGGAGTGGTTGTGGATTATGGACCAAAGGTGCTGGTGTAGGCTCTACTTTAGCAACAATTTCTTTGGGCTCCTCTTCCATGCTTTCTTCTTGCCTTCTTGCAATCTCCTTTGCTTGTTCAATGGTAGCTGGGCGGTCATACTTCACTCGTTGTCTGATCTCTGGCTTCATCCCAAGAATGAAGTGCTTACATAGGAGATTATCCACGCCATTCATCAACCCATCCGCTAATCCTTCCTTCCGGATCTGGGCATCGAGCTTCCTCCTTAGCTCTAGAACACGAGCATGATAATCCCTTATCTTCTCCTTCTCTCCTTGGGATAGCTTTGTGATATCGATCATGAGATCTGCATATTTCTGTTGTTCACCAAATTCTTCAAGAAAACTTTCAGTTAATAAATCCCATGAATTTTTCACATTATCACCTAGTGTTTCAAACCACCTAAGTGTTGAACCATCCAAAAAGGTAGGAAAAAATTCAGTCCATTGTTCCCTTCTTATGAGGCCATTACAAATACAAGATCGTTTAAACTCTTGAATGAAAGAAGAAGCATCTTCATTAGATTGAGCTGAAAAAACAGGAATCTTTCCCATTTTCAAAAGTAACCACCGTGAAATACCAACCCACAAGTACAATCAACAAGACTTATGTGCACCAATAATTGGAATCACTATACTAGAAAGTGACTTTACACCTTTCTACAGTAAAATAGAAATGACCACGGTAAACTATGGTAAAACTTGACTTACTGCGGTAAAAACTGACTTTACTGTGGTAAACACTATTCACGGTAAAAAGTGAAATTACTGCGGTAAATACTATTCACGGTAAAAAGTGACTTTACTGCGGTAAATACTATTCCCAGCAAAATGACTTTACCATGGTAACTACTATTCATGGCAAAAATGACTTTACCATGGTAACTACTATGCACAGTAAAAACAACGTTACCCTCCAATTGATTTTTGACTAAGTGGGAATATCTCTCCAGAAAATCCACCAACGAGGAATGGTCCCGGCAACGGAACCAAAATGTCATCACCAATCCGGCACTATGATAATTCTTCACCGGGAACTCCTCGTGCTATGATTATTTATTAATGCACAGCCTTTAGTTTGGTGGATATAATCTGGAAACAAAACAACAACAGAACACAAGAATACCATCGACTATGATAAGACAGAATGATGACAAATCTGAAATACCAAAGTAAATTATAATATTAACATGAAATTGTTACAATCTCACCCATGAGGCACTTCGGGTGTTATTGACTTCACTTGCCTTTCACCAAGACTATGGGAGAAACTTTACAATTACACCTCTTAGTGGCTTCTTCAACACACCTTTAACTGATGGCTTCCTTCGCACACTTCCTACAATATTTCTCACTACTTCCTTCTATGCTAAATGAGGGGGGTGGCCTCTCTATTTATAGAACTTACAGGCTTATCCATCTTATCTCTAAGATAGGATAAGAAATCCACTCTGACGAATCATATTCCATACCTTAACTCTTATCTGTACATGTAAGCTTATCTTTTAAGATAAGATAAACCTTATCATTTTACATGGGTTCCACATTTTTAGACTTTTTACAAATAAAATACACAAAATATTTATGACCTCACTCCTTGTCCTTATTACCAATATAATATTTCTAATTCCTAATCATGTAGACCCTACTTCTCTAATTACCCAAACTTTGACATTTTCATATTACCGGACCACTTACGACAAATATTTACTTTTTACAACATTCCTATTGTACTTTGACTGTTACCGTACTCCATATTATTGGCGGCGTCGTACTGGCAGCGCCGTTACAGTACGCACAGTCCCATTATGGTAGTTGTCACCTTTACATAAGGCTGTGTATGAATCCATTTTAGGGTAGTTCTCATAACTTCCCTATTCATCTGTTTTCCTACCAAAAAGCATTTCAACAAGCTTATAGATCAAAGTATAGGATAAATTTGTAATTTCATAATTCAAGCATTACCTGAATTCATATGCCATAGGGCCATCACATGTCAGTCAACTTGAAGGATGTACAAATTCATGAGAGTTCGATGTATCCAATATTACTTTAGCTGATTCAAAGATCTAAGTAGTGCCTCAACTTAAGCCATATAATTATCCACACAAGCTAACTTCTTGAGTGCTTACCGTATTCAAAAAGATCACAAAAACAAACCCCATTAATACATGCCTCACAAGCGTCCCAAAATAAAAATAAGTTCATAGTAATAATAATAACAGAGGGCCTGGTGAGGGGTTTACAATAATCCCTAAGGTAAACGGTATTCAAAAGAGTCAGATGGTATCTAGAAAGACTAGTAAAACAAGTATGACTCTCCCCAAATAGAATCCCCCAATTCTAAAGGGGTTTATATCATTATCAAACCACATTAAAAGACAAACATAGTCTTCCAAGAAAATTCCCATTTTCAAGCCATGTTCTACGAATAAAAACAATACGAGGACTATTCTAAAACTCATTCACACACCACAATATTTTCTTTAGAGACCACTATTCATAGGATAAAACATGGCAAAAAGATAAACCAACTTTATAAGATCGCTAAGCAAGAATCACTGGAGAGAGATCAGCTCATGCAATTATGATTAAAAGTCATTTGAAACCCATCTCTTTCTGGGCATCTCTTTCAAGAAAGAGTCAATATATGTAAATACATGTTATATAATATCCAGAGTCCAAACGCTATTTACTTAGTAAAACAAAAACACATCAACATTCCAAAAGAAACCCACATCTACAGCATTCGAAAAAAATTGCAAAGATTGATTTACTCAAATACTAAAGGGAATAAATTATTAAGAGAGAGGGTTAGGGCTTATCATTCCTGTTTTAAACGCATCCACCAGCAACATATACAGTAGGGACTGCATAAGCCACGTGTCCCACTGATCCACTTATTTTAGCTTTGAAAAAAAAACACCACTCCAGGCTCCCCTTAAGACGACACAGCTAGGAGGAAAGCAAATGAGAAAATGCCGCTGTCTAACCCCTTCTAACTGCACTGGGTGCTGAGGTCCAATGGTTTCAAAATCCCCAACAACATCCTCCCAAACTCACATGGCCAGAGGCAAGGAAGGGACAGAGTAGGGTAAAAAAAATGAGGATATTTACATTGCATGCGACCAACAATAAAAAAATGCTCCTTTCCCCCAAAACGTATCAGGAAACAACATAAAACCATGTCCATAATTTGTGTTATCAGACCCTCATCTACGGGGCAAAGTAGAAGAAACAGGCACACGTGGAAGGAATGGTTAGATTCACGTTTGGTACAGGAAGAGAGGGGGGAGTAGGAATATGCAGCAAGGCAATCTGTGCTTCATGAATATTCTGATATGAAACAGATCCACCTATATGAGATTCTCTTCCATGAGTTACATCGTAAAACAAGTAAGGTCTCAATAGAGAATCTTTGCAATAAATTTCATCAGGTCTCCTGGTAACACTCTCACTGTCACATAGTTGATTTTGATAAAAAAAATATCTTGAAGGGAGAATCCCGAATTTGAGGATGCATTCGATACTAAACAGATAACAACATATTTGGACATCCTTCTTGTTGGAAGCACTCAAAAAGGCCTCTACTATACTACAACATGCCTGCCGCCTGGCTAGTGTGTACTGCTATCTTTGACAAGATATCTAAGCTATTCATCCTTTTTACTTCATAAGGAAAGTAGCAACCTCTAAGAAGAAATGTGAAGCTACCATTCTCTGTTCTTTGCTATATTCTACATATTAAAGTAGAAATTTATGTGAAGAGATGTTTTTCTGTGAAACTAGTCTCTATATCTGCCTTTATCTGATTTGCTATTTTTGGCGGGAAGAAAACAACCTGAAAATACAAATCGAAGTGATTCAGCTTGGAACCCGAAATGACCTGTTGCAGGTCATCGCTGTGGATCCCTGACAAGAAAACACCTCGCAGCACCCAAAGAAAGTGGAGGTAACACGCCAACCTCACTAGCTTATAGCTTCATCAAAAACCACCATATCGAACCCATTACTGTGCGCAAGGAGGAACCAGGAAGAAAAACGCCTTGACAGAAAAGATTTTGTTGGCCTCTCTGCCCATGCAACCAGGTCCAAATGGTATTTTGGGAACAAGTGCCCAACAAAGGAAAATAGAATTTTCCAAGGCCTCTCAACCACTCCACACGCAGCCCATCAAAAGAAAATCTCACGCGGTCAGAGAAGAATATTGCAGGCAGTTAACAAGAAACATAGAATATTTGCAAATCAAAATTAATAAATGAAGTGCGGCCACCAACAAGAAAGAGTCCCACACAAAAAAAGAATATGCCAGGAGGCCATACACTCTACCACGCACCCCTCTTGCCAGAAAATAAGGAAATAAAGAATCCAAGGACAACAATGTAGTCCTTGTACATCTCCATATCATGTTTCATTTATTCCATGTTCACATAAGACCATGAATCTACACCCTGTACTGTATGGGAACATAGGAAATTTTTATGCACACTGTTCATGTATGTATTATGCAGACTAATAATTTGATGGTTGACCCTTTCTAAAATGATTTTATGATGGTTATTGCAACGAGGCATCTCCCGTTATAGTACTATATTTTTAATGGTCGAAGGTGGGAGTTTTTCATGTTTAGGTGTATCTATTGTGCTACGATAAATTACCCCCTTTAAACCTAACATCCATTATCTTTCCAATGTTGAACTTTACAGATATCCTTATCTTAAATGAGGCGTAATATTAAGACACAAATACAATTATAACAATGAAAATACAATCATATGCTGGGAACCTAAGATTCAATAGATTCCAATTGTTGTTATTTAGATATAAAGGTTGGTGGGAACCTAGCCTATGTTCCCGACATTTTTCTTTAAATATAATGCTTTCTATTAATATTAACATTAACTATGTTATTTGCGAATATTCCATTGAAAAAAAAAATGCTTTCTATAACTTGTAGTTGATATCATAGATGTCATTGACCTAAAGTATGTCATTGATGTTATTTTTTTGAAAAAGATGTAATCTTAGGGAAGAATTACAATGGTAACAATGGAAGGACATATGGGTATATTGAGAACCTATGGTCACTAGGTTTCCATCATTATTATTATTTTACGGCTTACAAAATAATTATCAATTATAGTCACCATGGTCAGTAGTCAAGGTGGACAATTTTATTTTATTTTTAAATAATTATTATTATGGGTATTCCTTTCAACAAGACACACCCTAACAACACCCAAACACCAATCTAGCTGCCTACTAGGCTATGAGAACACAATCTACCTTAACAGGGTGATTGGGAAAGTGGCAATACCAACAAAGATCAGCAGAACCACAACATCGTTAAACGCTAAGCAACACGGTCGTCGCAGAAGAAAAGGAGCAACGATGAACGGGGCATTACATTCTCTCCCCCTTAAGAAAGCATCATCCTCGATGTGACATTACACAGAGGAAAGGAAATGGTAAGCAACAAGGAATAGATAAAGAAGAAAACACACCCTATGGTTTAAAATTTTAGTCGATTAAAGCACGGCCACAGGGTAGCCTTAGGAACATTTGGTAGAAATTTTAACTTTCAAGGTTCTGTGAAGATTGGCAGTTCCCTCTTATTTATTATTTCATTAGTTCCTTTCCATTAGCATTATTCTTAGTTTAATTTCTTTTAAAATTTCATCATTGAAGAGTGTTGGTTTATTCCTTATTGTGGGTGCACAACATGAACTGCTAACACAACACCCTATCAGGTTCAAAAAGACACTACAGATTCACAAGCACACAAGTATATACTTCATGATTGTATTACACCACAAAAAGGTTACTCAAATACGGAATGGAATAGGCACAGTCCACATAACATAGTACTGGTCACACAACCATGACTGAAAATTATACTACTTGAACAAGGTGTACTACGATTTCATAGACATTCCCTCAATTCCACAGATGAAAATTTGACATAACTCCAAACAAAAGCTATAGGTACATAGTGTCCACAAGGGTATCAATGACATATCCACAACATCACAACACATATCCATTGACATGAGTAACCCGTACATCAAAAGACCACTACCAAAACATCACAATAACTCAACATATATCCCAAAACATCAACCATACACACAAATATCATATGCCTCCCTCAAAATCTTATGCCTCCCTCAAATCTCTTATGCCTCCCTCAAACTCTTATGCCTCCCTCAAGTCCCTTATGCCTCCCTCAAACTCTTATGCCTCCCTCAAGGAGGCCGGTTGACCCTATGGCCCAAGACACATAGAGTTCGAACACTCCTAACCCAAGTGACATAATAACGCGTGGTTCAACAACCCGCTAGTTATCTGTAACTCCTTGGGACATACTCCCATACAATGAAGCGGGTCCATAGGTCCAACCATTCCATGGTGCATCCTATGACCCTATTCCACACATCGATGATAGAACCAACACAACAATCCAATCTAAGTGCCAAGTGGCAAACTGCAAGCCTTGGGCAAGGCGGTAAAAATTCCAAATTTAAAAGAAGACCCAAAAATCAAGCAAAATAAATGGCCAAATAGCCATAGTTAGTATCAAAATCCACATGTTAGTGCCATAAACCAAGTAAATGCCCAAAATTGTAACGCATGGCAATCAAGAAAAGCTGTTGGTCCTTACAAAATAAAGTAAAAAGCTCAATTTACGAATAAAATCAACTTATAATAATGTCACATTACGATAACTGTGTGGCCTTATTTGGCCACCAAGGGGTACTCAACGAGTTTCTAGCACTCAGAACATCGAGCCTCAGCTCATAAAATACATATCAATAATACAACTGTCATCACCTCTATCTGAATCATCCCGCCACCACTTCGACAAGGCTAAACATAGTCATAGTTGCACTTAGGTTGCATACATACAACCACATAGGGAGAGAGGAAAGAATCACAAGTTGTTATCTACTAAACTAAATTTTGGCTCAGTTATTGACCCATGGTACACCATTCCTCACTCTCAACATACACTTCTACCGATTTCCCTTAGGGTCGGTTAGCGTAAGGTTCACAACATAACATGTAACTACATTACTAACACAATGGTGGTACATATACAAGGTAGATCACAATCATACATTCACTGAGTGTAACACATCACTTTACCACATTCTGCACCCAAAGTGCAATCACCGTACGATAGGGTTCATACACTCACCGTATGACCCCAAATCACAACATGAAGCATTACATATTTGCACAAATCATACATACGATGAACATAGTACATCACAACATAACATCCATTGCTACATAACAAGGTGGTACACACATTTCTTCAAAACATGGTAAAAACATCATGATACAACTCATTTCTTTTAACATCAATCTAGTCATACAACACATTGATACACCTACATATCACAATATGTCACAATGCTCCAACACTATGTCATCCACATTATAATTCTTTTCACATGCCACAAATAGTAATTCACACGTGAACTCTTCATAGAATCCACAAGAAGGAGAGAGAATAATCCCATCCCCAGCACTTCAATATGATAAGAAATATGCACTAAGTGGAATACACATCATGTGTGTTCACAATATCACAATGACGACAATAATCACATCACGCTTATACCACATTACTCTTCCAATATAAATAATCATCATGTAATACCATCATCTCCATGAAACAATATCATGTAACACCATCACATCATACAACATACAACACCAATCCAACCCATAGGTTCGAGAGCATGAACCTACGCTCTGATACCAAGTGTAGCAGCCCACAAATTCACACACGAACAACACAGTGAAAGACAGGATATATACTTTTCTTTTTTTTTGACTGAACAATATAGAAGTCTGACCACGTGACACTCTCACAGCTAGGGCAAGCCACAGTAAGATATGATTGGAGGTTATTTATTTTGATAAAACACCCTTTAACTCATGACTTATGTTTTCAGAAAGATTCAATATATGATTCGCACAAATTCATCTTACCAACTGAGTTATTTTCTTATACACTGTAGAGTAGTTCACTTAAATTCTTCTCCTACTTGCTAAATCTTATTATCTTCCAGAAACTAACCATTGTTTTCCCTTAAGCTTGTTTAAGAGTTCACCCAAAAGGGGTAGTGTTCACTAGTTAGCTAGGGATATCAATTTATAAAATTTTACTTTACAAGGATAGTTTCACCTTTGAGTACTTCAGGAATCTCTTGTTCTCAAGTAAGTCATCTCTACATTAATTTATCTGAATATATATATTTTAGTTAACTTCTAAAAGGGTTAACCACTCCATTTAATTTTACTTATATCACATCATTACAAGGTGTCAGAGAGTTTTGACTTAACACTTTATTCTCAAAATCAAGGTTTTACAATACTTATGCCAATGTAATGATTGAATATCATTTCTCACCAAGGTAAGTTACTAGTCTAACAACAAAAGGGAAAGAACACTTCACCACGTAGTTTTTCCGAACATACCAAGACAAGAGATCTTCTAAACTCCTTGCAAGAAAAGCTTCAAAATTTACAACGCATTGAACTTTCTACAAAGAACTTCATAATTTGAACTGATGAAACTTTTACACTCTTTTCCTTTAATCTACTCGCATAATCCATCTGCACAAATATTTACTAGAGTCAGTTCGCTAGAACTGAGCATGATAAGATATAAACCTCACCTAATAATTTATGCCATCTAGCATTTAAATAAAAGAAAGTTTGCAATACTCCTTATCAAATAAATTTCTAACATACATTTAAAACTTAACTGCACATCTCATAATAATACATTTCATACTCATTAATGTTCACTTCCTTAAGATCTGCTTACATAAGAACACAATTCCAAGTGACTAGATATACAACCTTAACCATGCAATCAATCATACTTAAATTACAGTAATAATAATAACGCTCACCTAATACCCTCGACCTACTTCACATATATAAGTATCCAACAATATTATCTTTCAATTAAATAAAAGCACCAACGACATTAAGTGTATATAATAAATACAAGTATCAATCTTATATTATTCATCGATATTACCCAAGTATCGAACCTTAATAGATAATCAATGATATGTAAGTATAATTTTGATATTTATCCCGAAATTTTAAGAGTATATTTACGTTAACAAAGATTTCACCAATCAGCAAGTTCATAGATTATTTAGATATCCTTTTGGTTTCTTATTACCATGTCTTATATCTTTCTTCTAGTAAAAGAGTCCAACTCATAAGAATAAGTTATGATTGACAATACTGTCATCTGTTGGTAATATGCCAAAGATACATTTGACTAGCTAAGATATGTAAGCGCGATCCAAGCCACTATAAATACAAGTATCAACATTATCTCAACTCCCAATTGAGATGCAAGTATCAATTTTTAGCTAACATAATAATCATCGTAAAAACCAGAAAATATTCCACTCGTTAACCAAGTATTGAAATAACATATTTATCCTTACTGGTTACCTGATAACATAATATATCAATTTATATAATTCAACCTCCACTTGCATACCCCAATATATGGGTATTAATTATTGTTCTATAAAATGAAGTTAAATAATTTCAGGCCAACTTCTATCCTTACTATCATACATGGTACGCACAGTCCCATTATGGCAGTTGTCACCTTTACTTAAGGCTGTGTATGAATGCATTTTAGGGTAGTTCTCATAACTTCCCTATTCATCTGTTTTCCTACCAAAAAGCATTTCAACAAGCTTATAAGTCAAAGTATAGGATAAATTTGTAATTTCATAATTCAAGCATTGCTTGAATTCATATGCCATAGGGCCATCACATGTCAGTCAACTTGAAGGATGTACACATTGATGAGAGTTCGATGTATCCAATATTACTTTAGCTGATTCGAAGATCTAAGTAGTGCCTCAACTTAAGCCATATAATTATCCACACAAGCTAATGTCTTGAGTGCTTACCGTATTCAAAAAGATCACAAAAACAAACCCCATTAATACATGCCTCATGAGCGTCCCAAACTAAAAATAAGCTCATAGTAATAATAATAACAGAGGGTCTGGTGAGGGGTTTACAATAATCCCCAAGGTAAACGGTAATGAAAAGAGTCAGATGGTATCTAGAAAGACCAGTAAAACTAGTACGACTCTCCCCAAATAGAAGCCCCCAATTTTAAAGGGGTTTAGGTCATTATCAAACCACATTAAAAGACAAACATAGTCTTCCAAGAAAATTCCCGTTTTCAAGACATGTTCTACAAATAAAAACAATACGAGGAATATTCTAAAACTCATTCACACACCACAATATTTTCTACAGAGACCACTGTTCACAGGATAAAACATGGCAAAAAGATAAACCAACTATAATATTATAAGATCGCTAAGCAAGAATCACTGGAGAGAGATCATCTCATGCAATTATGATTAAAAGTCATTTGAAACCCATCTCTTTCTAGGCATCTCTTTCAAGAAAGAGTCAATATATGTAAATACATGTTATATAATATCCAGATTCCAAACGCTATTTACTTAGTAAAACAAAAACACATCAACATTCCAAAAGAAACCCACATCTACAGCATTCGAACAAAATTGCAAAGATTGATTTACTCAAATACTAAAGGGAATAAATTATTAAGAGAGAGGGTTAGGGCTTATCATGCCTGTTTTAAACGCATCCACCAGCAACATATCCATCATGGACTGCATAACCCACACGTCCCACTGATCCACTTCTTTTTGCTTTAAAATAAAAACACCACTCCAGGCTCCCCTTAAGACGACATAGCCAAGAGGAAAGCAAAGGAAAAAATGCCACTGTCTAACCCCTGCTAACTGCACTGGGTGCTGAGCTCCAATGGTTTCAAAATCCCCAACAACATCCTCCCAAACTCACGTGGCCAGAGGTAAGGAAGGGACAGAGCAGGGTAAAAAAAAATGAGGATATTTACATTGCATGCGGCCAACAAGAAAACAGTGCTCCTTTCCCCCAAAATGTATCAGGAAACAACATAAAACCATGTCCATAATTTGTGTTATCAGACCCTCATCTACGGGGAAGAGTAGAAGAAACAGGCACACGTGGAAGGAATGGTTGGATTCACGTTTTGGTACAGGAAGAGAGGGGGGGGTAGGAATACGCAACAAGGCAATCTGTGCTTCATGAATATTCTGATATGAAACAGATCCACCTTTATGAGATTCTCTTCCATGAGTTACATCGTAAAACAAGTAAGGTCTCAATAGAGAATCTTTGCAATAAATTTCATCAGGTCTCCTGGTAACACTCTCACTGTCACATAGTCGATTTTGATAAAAAAAAATATCTTGAAGGAGAATCCCGAATTTGAGGATGCATTCGATACTGAACAGATAACAACATAGTTGGACATCCTGCTTGTTGGAAGTGCTGAAAAAGGCCTCTACTATACTGCAACATGCCTGCCGCCTGGCTAGTGTGTACTACTATCTCTGAGAAGATATCTAAGACCATTCATCCTTTTTACCTCATAAGGAAAGTAGAAACCTCTAAGAAGAAATGTGAAGCTACCATTCTCTGGTCTTTGCTATATTCTACATATTAAAGTAGAAATTTCTGTGAAGAGATTGTTTTTCTGTAAAACTAGTCTCTACATCTTCCTCTATCTGATTTGCTATTTTTGGCTGGAAGAAAACAACCTAAAAATACAAATTGAAGTGATTCAGCTTGGAACCCGAAATGACCTGTTGCAGGTCGTTGCTGTGGATCCCCGACAAGAACACACCTCGCAGCACCCAAAGAAAGTGGAGGTAACACGCCTACCTCACTAGCTTGTAGCTTCATCAAAAACCACCATATCGAACCCATTACTGTGCCCAAGGAGGAACCAGGAAGAAAAATGCCTTGACAGAAAATATTTTGCTGGCCTCTCTACCTACGCAACCAAGTCCAAATGGTAGTTTGGGAACAGGTGCCCAGCAAAGGAAAATAGAATTTTCCAAGGCCTCTCAACCACTCCACACGCAGCCCATCAAAAGAAAATCTCACGCGGTCAGAGAAGAATATTGCAGGTAGTCAACAAGAAACATAGAATATTTGCAAATCAAAATTAATAAATGAAGTGCGGCCACCAACAAGAAAGAGTCCCACACATCTAGTAAAAGGAGTTAATGAAGTGGCAGGTGGCCATCAAAGTTACCCCCATATTTTCCAATAAAAAATTTTAATCACCTCCACAATGGTTATTTTCGTAGAAATGATTTAGTGTATTCCTTGCAAATCAATTTTTTTTTTTTTGTATTTATAATTTTCGTGTTCCTTGTAAATTCCATATCATGTTTCATTTATTCCATGTTGAAATAAGACGATGAATCTACACCCTGTACTGTATGGGAACATACAAATTTTTTATGTACACTATTCATGTATGTATTATGCAGACTAAAATTTGATGGTTGACCCTTTCTAAAATGATTTTATGATGGTTATTCAACCAACATCTCCCTTTATAGTACTATATTTTTAATCTTCGAATTTGAGAGTTTTTCATGTTTAGGTGTATCTATTGTGCTACGATAAATTACCCCCTTTAAACCTAACATCCATTATCTTTCCAATGTTGAACTTTACAGATATCCTTATCTTAAATGAGGCGTAATATTAAGACACAAATACAATTATAACAATGAAAATACAATCATATGCTGGGAACCTAAGATTCAATAGATTCCAATTGTTGTTATTTAGATATAAAGGTTGGTGGGAACCTAGCCTATGTTCTCGACATTTTTCTTTAAATATAATGCTTTCTATTAATATTAACATTAACTATGTTATTTGCGAATATTCCATTGAAAAAAAAATGCTTTCTATAACTTGTAGTTGATATCATAGATGTCATTGACCTAAAGTATGTCATTGATGTTATTGTTTTAAAAAATATGTAATATGAGGGAAGAATTACAATGGTAACAATGGAAGGACATATGGGTATATTGAGAACCTAGTGGTCACTAGGTTTCCATCATTATTATTATTTTACGGCTTACAAAATAGTTATCAATTATAGTCACCATGGTCAGTAGTCAAGGTGGAAAATTTTATTTTATTTTTAAATAATTATTATTATGGGTATTCCTTTTAACAGGACACACCCTAACAACACCCAAACAACAATCTAGCTACCTACTAGGCTGTGAGAACACAATCTACCTTAACAGGGTGATCGGAAAGTGGCAAAACCGACAAAGATCAGCAGAAGCACAACATCGTTAAACGGTAAGCAACATGGTCGTCGCAGAATTAAAGGAGCAACGATGAACGGGGCATTACATTCCACCTCTTGTGGGGCCACATTCCCATTCCGTCTTGGTATCACTCTTGGCTGTATATATCTCTTGCTTTTTGTTTCAATAAAAAATTATGGCTCATATTTCGGTTTCTTGCATCTAGTTCATTCAACTTATTTGGTCTACGTTATTTTTCTCGTACTTTCTATTTTTTCTTGCATCCAACCGCTCTTCTCGGTGTTTTCATCGCACACCCTCGCTTCCGATTGCTAGTTAATCTCTAATTTTCAATATTTATTTCTGTCGACATCCTCTCCTCACCACTAAAATATAAGTAGCTGCAACAAAACATGCCTCACCATTCTCACTGCCATCAAATCTACATTCCCAATAAGAAAGGAATGCGACCTGTCAGCATTACTTGGGAGGGAATTGTTTATTAAGCACGTCATCGCGTCAAAGTAGTCCATGTAAGCAACCATGAATTGGCGCTCCAATTCCAGCCCTGTACTCCATGTAAAGCACATGAATGCTAAATGGAATGGAATCCATGCTTTCATTATAACTAACAAAGATGTTATGTGCCATGTTGCCTCATGAAAATTGTAAGAAACATCAAATTTGTCTAATTTTTAATAATTGTGTGTAGGGGTTGAATTTGACAACCACCGATGTATGGAAAATGATTTTCGGGTGACTGTCCTTCAAAAATACAAATTAGTGTAATTTTTATTAATTATTTTATATTTATTATATCTTTTTAAATATATATTTTTATAATTTTTTTATAATTTATATATAAATCTATATAAAAATTAATGCTGTGGTTTTAAATATACAAGTCAGTGTGATGATTATCTAAGATATTTATAAGTCCAAAATCACAAAAAATCTAAATGGACGTCAAATTTAACCTGTAATTGTGTGATGTGAATTTTTAACAATTATCTAATTCATGTGGTTGATACAACATGTCAGATCTTATTCTTTGACATAATTTGTATTTTAATTTTGTAAGTCACATCATAAGTAGTTTGATAACCAATATTTTTAAATATATTTGCCAATGGTGGATAGGTTTGGACCTATTTAAAATTTCTTATAACAAATATAAGTGCATAGCTAAACCAATACACCAATAAAAAAAATTTAAGTGCGTTTATGGACCATTCACAAACACTTTTTAGATGTTAATTCCAGTATACATTAATCTTTATGTCAATGAGTGTTGTTGAATTAAAATAGCTCTCAGAATAAAATAATAAATTGATATTTGTGGGATGAGTGTTTTCTTGCAAAAGACTAAAATGAAAGAATTATTGTAGCTTGCCAAGATGTTAATTATTATTTTTGAACATCAATATTATAATTTTGTGTATGTATATATGATATTTTTTCCCAAAAACACGGAAAATAGTAGCCATAAGTTGTTTCTTGTGAGAATTATTAAAATAAAGAAATGTAGAAATTAGGAAAAAAAGTCAACAATTTATATTTCTTGTCCTCAATAATTTGCAATTCAAGCATTGTAACCTTTAGGTTGAGAGACAATTTTCCATCTAGTCACATCAAAAGTAATTTGTATCCTCTTTGGTTGAAAGTTGCCAATAAAAGTAACAAAGGCCAAGCACACCTTCCACACATCATCCGTCACCCCTACCAATCTCCCCATGTGGTTCAGATTCATACCCATATTATTTTGATAATGGAAGGTTATTGTCACTGTTTCACCATTTTCTTTGTGGATTTGACGAAATAGATAAGGTGATGGACCAAAAATGAATACCTATGAGTAAAAGTGGAAGGTAGAGTGCGCGTGTCCTAATTTATTAATCCAATGCTGACTGTGAGAGATTCCTTTTGGCTAGAGGGAACTACCTGAAATACACAACAATACCATAAAAGAGAGTTAAACAATATATGTCAGTGGGTTTCCTAACATGTGCTAAATCAGGGAAGTGTGGTACATCTTTGGTGGTAGTCAACCCACTGTTTAATACAGTTTAATGTAAGAAATAATGTAAATAAATAAAATCCTATTGTAGTTTATATGAGTTAGGTATCTCATACAAATACAATAAGCAAATCTAACATAACAGGCTAGGTTATGATTAGATCTAGAAGTAGGGTAGGTAATCAATGTATTGGAACTGGTCAAGGTCAAATTTTGGGTAGCTTGGCAGAGGATCTTGTCATCGACGTTCTTCTAGGAGACCCCCTAGAGCTGCAGAGTTCAGATCCATCCATGGCATCTTCTGTATTCCTCTCGTCTCCCTCTTCTTCTCTCTTCTTCTTCTTTCCGAGAGATTGCCTCTTTGTACATGGGTACCCTTTCAGGCTCGTCTATGGCCGGGACCCATATTTGGCATCTTTCTTAGATTAGAGAGTTTGTTTTTCTCTTGTGGTGGATTTTTTTCCCACGGAGTTTTCCTTCACTACTTGGGATCTTTTTTCTTGTACATGGGTACCTCATCAGGCTTTGTGCCAGGACCCATTTCTCGTTTCTGACTTGCCACCTCATCCTAAGTTATGATGAAGGGGGGGTTTTGGTGTGTTTTATTTTCCACATCATTAGGTGAGTCATTTCACTTAGGTGAGATCGTAGGTCCATGTGTCATTTAGGGGTCATTATGAGATTCTCTTATGCATCATTGGGAGTTACACTTCCATTCTGGGAATGTAACTCCTCCTCTCTACTCGAGTTGTCATGATTGCAGCACTGGGGGTTACTCAGCACCTCCTATTTGTACACCCCATTTGATCTATGAGATAGAGGAGAGTTTTGTGGCTTATCGAGGTTCTGCCCTTTTGACAAATCTTTGCATGCACATTCGGTTAATGCTTTCTCCTCCCGACATCTCTTCACGCTGCCGTTCACACGTCCGTTGATGTGCACGTCGTCCCTCATGATCCTTGCTTGCGGGTTTTAAACCCTCTTTCAAATACAACAGTAAAATGGGGATCTATAACATGTGTAGAAATTAAATCTTGTTCTAGATCAATAAAATTATAACATAAGAGTGTAAATGATTCACATGTATCATATTCTAATTGTTGTTTTAGAGCAGGGATCAAGCCAAAACAAAAGATGGATTTTTTTTCTAGGTATATAGGCTGAAATATGAGCTGATGCATGCATGGATTGAAGCATAAAGATACAGTCCTAAATGGGCTTTGTTTTTCCTTTATGTAAGATAGGAAAGTGGTCATATGTGACACCATAACCATTGTTTAATATAAAGTGTCTGATAAAAGCATCTTCCATTTCAAAAAATGTACTAATGGACCCAAAAGGTAAATGGGTGTACCAATAAAGTGATTCATTGATAAAAGTACGATGAAAGGATTTTAGGAATAACCGATCATTTGAGTAAGAATTCATAGATAAATGTTAATTCTTGAGATGTAAGTATGGATTTCTAGTACCATCGAAGCATGAGAATGTAGGAATAGTGAAATCCTTAGGAAATGATAAGTTATGCATTTATTTGGAATAGGATTTCCATTTAAAAACATCTTATCAATAGAATCATAATAGGCTTTACTTTCTGGAGTGAGAGATTGGACCTGAGATTACAAATGACCTAAAACATGCATGAGTAAGATAGTATCATGTGGAGGAGTAGTAGGAGATGTGAGAGGTACATGGAGTGGTTAATGCTTTCCATTATGAGTGATTAGAGGAATATTAGAAAAAGAAGAAAAATATGAAGACACTATATGTACACTAGATGTAGATGAAGAAGATATAGGTAGTGAAATGCTAGATGGAATAGAAGAAGCAACATGAATATCATCGTGAGAAGAAGAAGAGGAAAGAGGTGGAGATGAACATAGAATATTAGTAGAAGCATTAACAGGAGAATCAGAAGAAATGGCATTAGGTAAACTAGTAGGAATGGAAGAATCATCATACATTCTAGAAAAAGAAATCTTAGAAGTAGATGAAAATGGAGTGGAAAATTTAGATTCAGTAGTCTTAAGTGAAGTAGAATTGGTACTAATATGCTCATGTTGAGAAATATCATAAGAAAAATATTCACATGCAAGTAGTTCATCAAGAGAGTCATCAATATGTTGTGAAATAGGAGAAAAACTAATATGAAATTTTATTTTTTCAATCATTAGAAGCATGCTCAGAAAATGGACAATGATTAGATGTAGCTGGGGATTCATCCTGACTAGTACGAGGAATAATATCATTCACATATCCATTTTTATCTTTATTGGTGTCTAAAGTATTGAAAATCCAAAACATATAGGCAATAATAACATCATCAAGAGTTTTTGCAGTAATAGTAGAAGGTGGAGGAGGCCTATTTCTTATAGAATAACAAGGTTTACAACCAGAAAAACTTTCTCGGTTGGAAACAATGTTGATAGAGGAATGAGTGAAACTAGTAGGAAAATTGCATTAATTTGCCAAAAGTATTCTTTAAGTATCATCTTTAAGGGTAATATTATTATAAAGAGTGTGAAGTTTAGTTGTAGTTACTTCATCAGACATAGGGATAAAAATCTCATGATGCATATCTTTCCTTGGAGAAGAATATCTATCCTTAACCATTAGGATTTAGTAGATCCTAGGGCAAGGCTTTCTGAGATATGCATTCACCAAAATGAATCAATAAAATCTAGTGTTACTCTATTGAAATACAAATCTAGATATGCTACAAATAATTTATAATGAAATAAAAATGCTAAGCAATTTTATGGATGTCATTATCAAAATAAAATGAGAGTTAGGGCACATAACTTGATTTGTCTTGTCCTAAAGTGTGTCTTGAGTGGCAGGACTGATAAAACAATGGCTCAAGATGTTGCAAACAAACTCAAATAAATATAGGAGTGCCAAAAATGCTGAGACTAGGGCTCCTGTGTAGGGGCCAGGGCGCTTGGGGTGCCATAGGCCTTCCTGGATGCCTATGACTGCTCAAAACCTTCAACACTCAGTTTCATAGGGTCACGAGATCTTCACTACTTATCATATTTTGTATCCTATATGTTGTAATTAGATCGCCATGGTACTTATAATTCTGTAACATAAATAATATCCTTTGAAACCCTTAAAATACATCAAATCCTAAAAAATAAAAGGGAGGTCAGAGTTTCCTCAGCTATTAATAAAGTTAACTTACAACTGAGAACTGCGCTACACATCAGACTCCATGCATTTCTATGTGTTTGCATGAGTAAATAATGCTCCTAAGTTTCCCTCACACAGGTGATGCCAAGATAGGGGGCTAAAAGCTAGATAAAATGTAGATGAGTGAATGGAATTCAACAGTTCCCCTTCCTATGTAGTGTATGCAGAGTAAAAAGCCCAAAATGTAGTCCCTTTCATAGTATATAGTAGATAGCCCTTGCGAAAATTATCTACTCTTATATTGGTATGTATGTTATGTTCATATAGGGATTTCTTGCTTAAATTTTGACACTAATGACATGTAGTCATTTTTATGCCCATAGAATAACCTTCTAACCCCATGCATGCCATCCTATCACCCAGCGGGTATTGAGCACTCACCCAAGGCGCACGTGGGTGCCATGCCCCTCCTTTATGTGAGCATTGTGTGAAGATGTTGTCATTGATGACATATTAAGTGCAAAAAAGTAAATGATCATGCATATATTCTGAAAGCATAGGATGAGTCATTACACCAGCTTCTCATTTAGATAACAAAAGAAACATCATATAGATAGTAGATCTAATCCATAACATAAAGAAAAAGGCACTAGGGTTTACACCCATGAACAATATATTTATAATATAACCATACATTCATGATGATCATAGTTCAGTAACCACATTACATCCAAAAAGGGTCATATCAGACCAATATATCATAACTCATGCATAAGAAATTCTAGCTATTCTTCCCTATTACAAAAATTTAGCAGACCCATTCCCCTAGATATGTTAACATTCCTATAGCCCTCTAATGAGAACCCCAACCCCTAGAATCTTCTACTCATTTCTGTAGAGCTTCACCTACTCTTTCATTGTTTATCACACCATGCCCCTCTTCTCCTTTATCTCTCTCAATGATTCTCTCTCTAGAATGGTCCTATCTCCTCCTTCTTACCTCCTTTTCTTCTACCCGAGCATCTCTATAAATAGGTTTAACATCCACCCCATGCCTTCTTGAAGTAGAAGATCGGTTCCCAAGTGTCAAGGTGGTCCTCCAATGGAGCATTCTTCTTCTGATCTTAGCTCCCCACTTTTAGAAATGATGTCTTCATGAATTTTCTATGTGTGGAATATTCTTTCCTTGACCACCAAGTCGCCATGTTGTCACCTTATCCATTCATCACGCCTAGTCGGCTCATGTTTTTCCTCAAGTGCCTCTTGGAAATCTGAATATGGCTAAGTCCTGAAATTCTTTGCTTTTCCTTACACACGCGTAATGGTTTCTATTAAACCCTTTTAAAACCCTTATCCTGTGCACTTTTACCCGCGCACCCATCTTCTTCACTGGTCCTACATGCGCATGATCCCTTTAGGACTTAGTTAGTATTCTAAGGCCCAACATCACCCCACACTAAGCTTGTTCTCCGACTTTGGAAACATATTATCCAAAGAATAAAGAATGGTGGGGACTTTTAATGGTTAGAAATAAAGAATGAAAGAATTAAGAATGAGAAATGGAAACAATAGAAAATGGAGGAATGGAGAATTTGTTTATTTCTAAAGAATGAGTGGGAAATCCTTCCTTATATCTGCCTCAATATTCTCCCAGGCATCCACCTCACCCTGCATCTATTGACAGAGGTCACCTACTAAGGTGCTAACCTCTTCGAATCATAGTTCATTATGCTTAGCATTAAGCATATCAATAATGTTTTCCAACTTCTTGCTAAGGTCATCCAGCGCATCCATCCTGCAGGTGATCTAAGGATATAATTCCTTCAGCTGATTTTTGATCAAGCCTCTCAGGGTCTCAATGGATTCATAATTATTCTCTACCTCAGCCACGATCTTATCCTGCTCTACCCTATTTCCGTTATTCTTCAACTGAAAATACTTGAGGTCTGCCTCATGGGTGAAAACTAGAATGCTTGCCACTCTATCTCTGTCAATGTAATTGTCATAAGTAGCTTCAACTATCTTTGCGGAGGCCTTTACATTGGCAAGGAGCTTAATGTACCAAGTGACTATCTCCACTACCTTCATCTTCTCCTCTTTCAACTGGCGCACTAACAATTCTTCTGTTGATTCTAAAGCGAGAGGCTACCTCTCCATGGTGAGGATGCGAGTTAGGTCTTCCAAGCATTGAAAATTTGACTCATACTTATGCTCGGGCAGTGTTAGGTTTATATGCTTTAAGACAATAACATGGGTAATCATTTCTACCTTTTTATATGCCTCACACACCCTAGCTTTTTCCTACTTTAGCCCACACCTTAACTCTGTGCTAATTAATTCCTCCTACTTCAAATATTTTCTCTTTTCAACAAGCTCCTCCTTTTTATTACTCTAATTCCCCTTATAGGTATCTCACCCGGTCATTCCTTCCAAAGAGACTTACCTCAACTTCAACTGAAACCTTGTTGAGCATATTACAGACTTTCTCATCAGACAACTGTTGATCATTGAATAACGGGTTTATATATTTGGTCTCTAGAACCTTCATTAGCGCTCCTTGGTTAACTTCGAACTCATGTTCATGGACATGGGACTCAAAATTCCAAGATAACATCTTCCTGATTTGTGGGTACGTGCCTTCTTCCTCAAATAAAGACATTACAAGGAGTTATTATTTCGTCATGGTGCTCTAGAAGCGTGCGCGTAGCACTTTGTTTGGATCATGGATATAACCCATTCCATATCCCTGTGCTACTACCATGCTCTTCCCTCTTATTCACATAGCCTTTGGAAAGCCCACCACTAAGCTGGGATATCCACCCATGCTTTAATACTCCTTCCCTACACTCTCTTCTTCTATTTCCTTGAGTATCTTGTCCGCTCTCCGCATCACTGCTTTCTCCACTAACTTCTCTATTATGCCCGCTACTTCTCTTTCTACGGCCTCTTTTATCTACTATGTGGTGAGGTTGGGAGTCCTTTGATCCTTAGTATTTACTTCTTCACTCTCCCCTTTTCCTTGAGTTCCTTCTTCTTCTCCATGCTTCCCCTCACTTCTTTCTTCCTCTGAGTCATGTACATCATACATGGGATGATTATGAAATTTTTCATCCTCATCATTGTCTCTCTCACCACTATAGGCCTCCAAGCTCTCCGTCTCCTCTGAGTCTTCCTTCCCTGCTACCATTCTATTTCTTCCTAGTTGGGGATTCTTCCTCTTCCTCAGTAGGTGATTTATTTCTAGGTGAATCTTCTTATTCTGGCACCTCTTGCTTAGGTGTCTTTTCCTTCTCCTTGCAATTAAAGAGTAGCTTGGGTATAGAGACATTTGACCTCTTGGTGGCCGAGTTTTTTACTTTAGGCCACTTCAAAATAATCAACTATTGTTTTGGTTTAAAACGGGGCCGAATTTTTAAATTTAAAAAATAAAATTAAATTAAATTAATTCATTCTAACCCTTGGTTGAGCATGATTCGAACTTTTGGGAAAAGGAATAAGTAACACCATATTGAAAATTCAATGTTAGTTTTGATCTAACTTTGAGCCCATGTTACGTTCCTCATATTTGTTCGACTTAGATGTTCTAATCATAAGCCACCTTTGTACCTTGTGTAGTGGGAACCATGGTTGTATTCCCACCATTCTTAAATGGTTGGCAAGATGGCTTAATGAGGCCTTAATCCTCTTAGTATTTTCTCAATGGTCTTTATTAAAATAAAAAGAAAAAATTTCCTACTTTTTCTGACATATTAGTTAGGTTTTGGGTCGTTAAGTTTGGGGCATTACACTCCCTTCATGCTCGTCTTTTATTTTTTTTTGCTTCATAGTATCATGCAAACTTCATTACCTTAGCCTACGTGATATAACTTCATGGGCTTTCTCCTTTGTTGTATGGAATTTCCATCTTATGTGGTACAATGTCTCTTAATTCTACAGAACACCATGAAACTCTTCATTCTTCAATCTTTCTTCCAAATAACTACACTATATTTACCTATCATATATATGGTGTATATAATCCTTATTGTTTGATATATTTGCAAATAAAAAATTCATCCTGTAAATATAAAGGGGAGGATATATATATATATTCTCAGGTATCCATTTTACTCTTGGAAATGACATTTAATTCCTCATTGAGATGAAGCATGATGCACTTATACTAGGTATAAACACCTTCGTCTTGTCACGAGACACTTCTTGAGTAAAATTAGATTCTTTGGTCTCATAATCAGACATAGCAAATCCAAATTCAACGTGTAGAAAAAGTTCAACATATTCAAGTACATGTGTTTCAATTCTACTATCTTATACATTCTAGATTTCTATGATTCCTTATTTGATTTAATAGTTATTGTTTCACTCTTGTTTACTTCAAGGGGCACAAATTTCTAGATATAGGAACATGGATTTGAGGAGTTCTATATGTCCATTATGTAGATCCCTAATTTTGGTATAAGACTACTTAACTTAAATATGATACTAGTGTATTTATGTGTTTATATATAACTAGTTCAACTTAGGCTCTTATTAACTTGCTTTTTCAACTTGCTTTCTAGCTTTGCTTACTCCCTTAACCTTATTTTCTCTTGTCGACTTCAAATTCTCATCTATGCTGCTATGCAGTCCCCAATTTGTCTCTTTCCTTGATTTTTCTCATTTTCTTTCTTCCCTTAATTTCTTACCATGTTTTGGATCATTTTCCAATCTCATAAAATTGTGAGCAATTTCATACGTACAATCTATGTCACATCTCTATGAAAATCACTCTCTTTTTATGGGCCCTTGTAACCCTCAATTGATTTCCAGTTAGTCTACTGCATTTGTGAATAAACCAATTTTCAAGAGTTTTTGTCAACATTACTTTTTTTGGCTCTTTCGAGTTTCCTTTTTCCGGGGAAAGACGTTGGAAGTGACATGAATTATCTTTCTAAGTTCGAGTCGATGGACGTCCCAAAGCCAATAGGAAAAAAGTTGAGTTATTTTAATTATTAGTTTACAAAAAATGTTTCTTGGGCTCAAATTAGAGCTGACCCGATATTTTTTTGTGTGCAATCGAGAAATCCTTCACGGGTCCAACACGATCATTCTTCCTCTCAATTATTTTTTTGTGTGACGGATCTTCACTCGTTGAATAATCAAAGTTGTCGAAACCAGCCGTTTTATATTCCTTCCCTGTTCAAACACCCACGTTATTTGGTTGCTGCTCCTCGTTTATTAACTAGTGTAGACGTATTATTCCGGCTTATTTTGAACTAGTGTTAGACGTATTATTCCGGCTTAACTAGTGTTTATGGTCCCAAATATGAACTAGTGTTAGACGTATTATTCCGGCTTATTTTGATTATCTGCAAAACCAAGTACTTTCAGGATATGGAAATGAAGGTAAACAGTCTAGAGATATTTTATATCAAACATTTCTTTTTATTGACATCGATTTTTATATTACTGTACGGATGCCATTATATACCAGTTGATGGTGGAGACACCCTTCCGTTGGGGGTTTCACTCAGCGGAAAGAAAACAATAATGTCAAAGAATGGCTTTTTTGCGATGGGGTTTTTCAGTCCTGGTGGAACACATAACTGGTATGTGGGCATCTGGTATGCCCAAGACTCTGAGAAGAAAATTGTTTGGGTGGCAAACAGGGTGTCTCCTATCGGAAACATGCCGGGCGTTTTAAATCTGTCGAAAGAGGGTCATCTAGGAGTGTTTGATGCGAGCGGAGCATCTGTCTGGTCGATCAATGCGACCACCACAGTTTCGCGCGGTGTGCTACTGGATTCTGGTAATTTTGTTCTGTTGGGTACTGACAACAGGTCTGAGACTGTTTGGGAGAGTTTTGATCATCTCACAGATACTTTATTGCCTGGCATGAAGTTTTCGAAACGGCAAAAGTTCACCTCTTGGAAGAATTCTTTCGATCCAGCTCCTGGGCTTTTCTCTGCTCTGCTGGATCCATCCGGCACCAACCAACTCGTGCTCATGTGGAATGATTCTGTTCAGTATTGGGCCTCCGGAGTTTGGAACGGTCAATATTTCACACAGTTGACAGATATACCAGGCATGTACGGCAAGTTTGCATTTGAATTTGGTTTGTATGGGACATATACAGTAACGACGGAAGGTGAGAAGGTGCATAACCATTTCACACTAGACAAGGACGGAGCAGTTGGACAATATGCTATGTTTAATGGTAAATGGACCACGCGTGGTGGTGTACCCGTAGAGCAATGCCAGGTATATGGCATTTGCGGAGCATACGGAACCTGCAATCCTAACAATGTTCAATTCTGCAGCTGCGTGCAAGGTTTTCACCCCACCGATGATCGCGCTTGGAATTCACACGAGTGGTGGTCAAGCGGTTGTGTTCGGCGCAACCCGTTACAATGCTCAGCCACGGATGGCACCACCGATGGTTTCCTGCAACTGAGTGGAACATCGTTGCCCGACGAACAAGGTATTTCGCACAAGGAAGAGAAAACTCCAGATGGATGCCGTGCTGCGTGTCTGAACAATTGCTCCTGCAATGCCTTCGCGGTCACCGCTACTGCTACTGCTTCCCCCGTCTGCCGATTGTGGTTCGGCGATTTGTTAATCATCCGCCATTCATCCAGTGGAGAGTCTTTATTTATTCGGTTGGCTGATTCTGATTTACAACAACCGTCAACCAAGAGAAATAAGTTTCATGTCCTCAGACTTATAATTCCTCTGTGCACTGGTTTGGCTGCTATTTTGGCTTTTGCATTGGCACTGTTTACCTGGTTGAAGCGTCGGAGATTAAAGAGGAAGGAGGGAGACGATGCCGTGGGAATGTTTCTTAGAGCGTTCACATACAAGGAGTTGCAGATTGCAACCAGGAATTTCAGGCATAAGCTGGGGAGGGGAGGATTCGGCTCGGTGTTCAAAGGAACTCTAACAGACGGTACGCTTGTGGCTGTTAAAGTATTGGAGGGTTCACGACATGGTGAAAAGCAATTCCGTGCGGAAATTAGCACTCTGGGAAACATGCAGCACGTGAACTTGGTCAGGCTTCGAGGTTTTTGTTCACAAGGAGCCCGGAGGTTACTGGTGTACGATTACATGCCCAACGGCTCCCTGAATTCATTTTTATTCAGTGGTAATAATAAAGCCGGGAAAGAAACTATACTATTGGACTGGAAAACCCGATTTAAGATAGCTGTAGGTACTGCAAGAGCACTTGTTTATCTCCATGAAGAATGCAGAGATCGCATCATTCATTGCGATATCAAGCCTGAAAATATTCTGCTGGATGAACATTTCTGTCCAAAAGTCGCTGATTTTGGGCTGGCAAAATTAGTGGGTAGAGATTTCAGTCGCGTACTGACGACAACCAGAGGAACTAGAGGGTATCTGGCTCCAGAGTGGATATCCGGCCTTCCCATTACTCCCAAGGTGGATGTATACAGTTTCGGCATGACGCTGCTTGAAATCATTTCTGGGCGAAGAAATTTGGACCTGAATGCGGAGGAATCGAGCAGGATAGTGTTTCCGCCTTGGGCCGTAGCTCAAATTGCAAAGGAGAACGTAATGGGTATAGTAGATACGAAGATTGTGGAGAACGTTGAGGTTGAAGAAGTGAGAAGAGCTGGCGTGGTGGTCGGGCTATGTATTACAGAGGATGAGAATGCGAGGCCAAGCATGGCCCAAGTTGTGCTGATGCTGGAGGGGAAAACAGAAACTGATACGGCACAAGTTGCAGCGCGCGTAAAGGAGGTGGTGGACAAGGAAGGAAACGATGTCAAGAGCGAGAGTGACAGTGCCAGTGACAGTTTCGTTTGATATACATCTCGATGGCAAGGACTCAACCAAACAACCTGGCACGGGGCACCCCTAGAGTGTGTTTGCTTTTTAAAATAAATGTTAGTATTGGGATCATATTTCTGTTTTATCAGTTGCTCACAGAATTTACACCATAAATAGTGAGTATTGGGATCATGTACAAAGCTATTATGACTACAAATATACGTTTGTTCTTTTGCAGACTTTTTAGTAGACTCTCCTAAAGAAAAAACAGAACTATCAGATTGGACTGAACTAGATCTAAGTAATTCAGACAAAGAACTTTTTGATCTAAGTGGTAAAGTAACATTGGACTTTGATTCATTTACTGATGTGGCATTTTCCAACTTAGGCTGACTCTTCTCAATAAACTTTTTAGATAGAGTCCATTCTTTGGGAACTTTGATCTGCGACCAAGAAATTAATTAATGGGATGGACCGTTAATTTTCTAGCAGGAAATGACACTTAGCACCAACCAAGTGTTACAGGTCAATATCGCATCTCTTGCGTAGGTGCATATATTATGTTTTATTATCAGTTGCATATGAGTTGCAAAGTATATGGCTAAGTTAAATTTGTCATTTATTTGTTATCTTTAGATTAGTAAAAATATTTGTACATGTTTATGGAAGGTTCATAGAATTTTTTATTGTTGTAATTGATTAATATATACATAATATTTCATAGGATTTTTTGATATATATTATCAAGAAATTTATATAATTTTAACCAATTTGACTTGTAATTTTTGTTATGGAAATGTAGTTTATAGGAGAAGATATTGAATAATGAAAGTGTTTTTTTATAGTTGTATGTATTCCGCAAACTAAACTTCCATCACAAGATCAAATTTAAAGATCAATAATACTAAACAAGTTCTTCACAATAATAAATTTGTGACATATTAATGAAGAGTAAATATTTCATTAAAGTCCTTTAGTTCTTGAGGCATTTTGTTAAACAATTAATGTTTTGTCTAATCTTTCAACATTTTGCATACATTTCTATAAAGAAACTTGCAGCCGTAACATTTGATCAATAAATATGCTTTCAATTATTATTTTTTGGATGTTTGTACAAAATTTTAAAGTTTCCAACTTGATAAATTGTTCACTTGTTGTCTACAAGCTTCTGCAACAGTGTACATACATGTCTACCAAGGCATTTGC